>OU744325.1:26852875-28235875 GCA_916610235.2 Lasioglossum morio | reverse complement strand
TTACTATTAAAATATCATATTCGAAGTACTATTTAAATTACAAATTTAACTGCTACGTATTTCAAAAAAAGTTTATTTCTCAAATTCTATATCGCATGACAAAATAAAAATGCTTACAGTCTATTTACTACTTAAGAAATCTATTTCTCCTCAACCCCGCAAATCAGATGAAGATTTGATCAAACGAACGACCAACATTCAGCCATTATTTTGTGCTATTATATAATCCAAGACCAACAAAAAACTGTGGTAAAAACATATCTATTATGATACATATAATTGTAGTTCTTCCGCAGCTCCTAAATCCAGTCCATAATTTTTCGTATTAAGAACCGTGACTGCGTTTCAGTTTAATTATCGAAAATTCCCGAAAGGCTGGAAACGAGGTTGGCGGATGTAACGATTTTAATCTAAAAACGAGGGTTTTATGGGTTCCGATGAAGCCTGTATAGACACGCGTACACGTGTATGCGTGCATGTATACACAGAAGGCGGTAGGTACTAGATCTCACAAATCCTAAACACCGATCCCTTCGGATCTTACCTAAGCTCAGGGTTAGAAAACCCTTCCACCAACACGAACGAAAGAAACTTCCGAAACGGACGAAGAAGAGGCGCAGACGGTCAAATAGAAATATATGTTTTCATCTGTGAATTTCTTTTCTCTCCCACGCTCTCCAACCCTCGGTTCACCTTTACCTTTTTATTCCGGAATAATATCGACTACACTGCTGGCAGAACATATTCTATCAGATTCGTGGATAAGATTTGTTGAATAAATCATTTAAACGTATTTATTAACGTAAACTATATTATTCCATTATACATCAATTTCCCACATACTATGTATATTAAGTCAAAATATTTATTAGGGGAAAATTAGGCTCCAAGCTGTACAATGTGTCCAGAATTATATGGTTCTACTGTTTTTTTTAACTAAATTATCACAATTTAAATATCGATAGATATGATAAGATAATAAATTATGATGATGATAAGATATTTACAATATTTACAATTACTTACGTATACAATAGACTATATATTTATATGTACAACAAAATTCTGTTTTAGAGTCGAAAAGAAAAAACGAGTAATTAATTAATTTCGAACTGTACCACATAATAAATGTGTTATAATTAATTATAAAATAATAATATCGACTACACTGCTGGTAGAAAATATTCCATCAGATTCGTGGATAAGATTTATTGAATGAATCATTTAAACGTATTTAAATTAGGCTCCAAGCTGTACAATGTGTCTAGAATTATATGGTTCTACTATTTGTTTTTACTAAATTATCACGATTTAAATATCGACAGTTATATTTTTACTTCGTTGAACGGTACATCTTTCGTTTGTGGTATTGTTTCATATATTGTTAATAACAAAGGTACATTTCCAGAATTTACAAAGATATTTACAATATTTACAATTATTTACGTATGCAATAGACTATATATTTATATGTACAACAAAATTCTGTTTAATCGAAAAGAAAAAACGAGTAATTAATTAATTTCGGAATGTACCACGTAATAAATATGTTATATTTAATTATAAAATAAATAGACTGTTTAACATTTACTTTTTTACTGTGCCAATGACTGTGCCATTTGTCCTACGATTGTTATTCACTGAATATATTTAACAATAAAAGATTCAAGACTCGCAACTCTGTACATCGTAATCAAAGCATTCCATTATCACTACTTTCATAAGAGTTCGGATAATCTGTCGACAAAATGGTTCGAATCAAAAGTTGAACAGTATTGAAACATGTACAAAATTATATATTTAAAATTGCGAGAAAAAGTTTTTCTTCAACAAAAATGAAAAATTATTTTGATTTTTTTTAAATGTTAAAGTACATTTTTTATTTCATGATGTCATAGCTGCCGTCAAGACAAATCCAACGATCTACTTTTTTATGATCCTGAGCCCATATATAACGCTACAATATTTTATTCCCGTTTTTCGGGCAAATACATACCCCACTGTGTAGCGACCGAACGGTTAACTGTGATTCGAAAAAAAAAAAAAATGGTTCGCATCAACGCTGGACATAATGCATGTATGTATTCTAATGTGGTAACGATCGCATTGGACCAGCCCACAGGAAGGTAGTCTCGTAATTAACTTAGGCCTAATAGAGCGTTTAGTAGAAGGTACTTTGAGGTAGGTCCATTGTATTAGCATAAATCATGGAGGTAGATTTTCGAGACCGTGGACGAGCAGCAGTTTATCTTAGTTCACAAATGAAGGGGTTACCATACAGTTAAAAGTCGTCCGTAATTACAACAGTAGAGTTCGAAGGATTTTCCGTCATGCCGGTCTCGCTTGTAACGCGGCGCATTTTTCTCTTTGTTTCATGTTTCCGAACCCGAACGATTCTTTCGAAAGACAACCGTAAACACAATCGTGTACAGGGTGTCCCTTTTAAAGTGGAGCACTCCACACATCTCTGATATTATTAACCCCTTGCACTCAGAGCTATTTTAACTCGAAAATGAAACATTTTATTCGTCCTAAAACATTTCCATTCTCAATGATTTTCTACCACGCTTATATTAGCTTGCCGAGTTGTCACTTGTTTAAAATCGAATTTTAAACAAGTTCCCAATGAGCTAGAGACTTGAAACTTCGAACATAGCTCAGAACTGGATAACAATGCAATATTAGTATTATTATTATTTATTACAGACGAACTGAAGTCTTTTTACATAAGTGTTTACAAAAAAAAAGAGAAAGATACAAGACTACTCGTCTAATAAAAAAGAATGGACATGCACAAAAAGAAAAAAAACAAAATATAATAATATAATACTGGTACAATCGATAGGTATTATCATATAATCCTACGTAGTTGCATTTTAAAATTTTGCGATTTGCAAAAATATTTAAGAATTATTTATAGTCACTAATTAAATTGATTACGATTGATTAGATACCAAACATATCTAATAATGTAAACAATATTTGAAATAATGGAGCAGCGATTTTTAGAGGAGCAGAGGGCACACACGAAAGTCACCTACGATTTTTTAAAAAGAATGTATGTAGTCTTTAATATACCAATCGAGGTGATTGTACCATTTTTTCTAGTTCGTAATATTAGAATTGAAATGTCTCCTAAACCAATTGATTTTGCAGATAAGAATGTTGATAATTATTTTTATGGAGAATAATTAAGTACATGTACGAAGCGACCTTCGTACGTTCTCTACTCCTCCACCAACAAACATATTTCGATTCGAATGATTCACTTCGAATGGCACACTCTCCATGCACAAGTGACTAAAAATCAAACGCTGCTCAATGCTTGAAAATCCCATAAAACCAGAATAACTGAAATTAATAACAAACGAGACTGGAATGTTAAAATGTATCCGAGTGAATTTGTCGGCCGAAATAGCTCAGTTGGGAGAGCGTTAGACTGAAGATCTAAATGTCCCCGGTTCAATCCCGGGTTTCGGCAATTAATTTTTTTTTTTTTCGTAATACTTGTTATTGCTTCAATTCTTTTCTTGCATCCTAAAATTCAAGTGAAATAGTATCTTATCGAATATATCACGATCGAAATTAATTTCTGATCTTGATCAAATAAATAGTGTCGATGTATAATTTAAAAGTACTTGGATAGACTTCGTTGACTGATCGTTGATCATTACTAGACTGCGAAAAACAATTATCGCTATTGTATAAAACTACTTTTAGTATAAAACATAAGAATCCACGAAGGAATTACAATGTAATTTATAAAGTTACTTGAAACAGTGTAATTCAGTTCATAATTTTCACAGACCCAATCTGTGCACTGAAATGTTCGAAAGAAAATTAGCCAGGTTAGAAGTTGTACCTGTAAGTCGGGGTATAGTCGGATTCATTGCACTGGAATTATCTGTGTGGCTATCAGATTTGAATAAGGGCTAAAGTAGTTGTTGGTAATAAGATACGATGCTGCTTAATATTCAGTATAAAAATTGAATATAGTATTACCGTTGATTGTTCTGGATTCCGTATGCAAAATTTAATGCGCGCGAGCTACCTGTGTGGTCCTGAATATAAAAACACTATTCCGTAGCAGTTTGCAAGACTCGATGCAAGCCCAGCATAAAGCACTTCGCTGCTTAGCGGTAACAATAGTTACGGGCAGTTATACAGGCAATTATAGCATAGACATGCACGAAATAAAAAGTTTCTGCATCAATTGCTAGACGCAGGAGCTAAATACATTGATTTTCACTGTTTTAAATTGCACTTGCTCATTTTTGTTGCGAATGCTTAAAATCCGAAGCTCGGTGATTATCTCGTTGGATAAAATTATTTTACAAAAATGTTCTGCCCCTTTGAAGTTGGATTAAATAACCAGCACCAACTTTTTTCCAGTACCTAATAAGTTTAAACTAGTAAATTAATCGTCATTTTCAAAACTATGAAATGCAAACTAGTATTTGGAATAGAGAAAAGCGTGGCGCGATAACTGCAAGTTATTAAATTGTTACCAGATCTATTTCTAATAATGATTATTATTATCTATTTTTAATATAATTATGAATGAATTTTATTTTTCATTTATCATTATATTGTTCACGTACTAAAAAGGAAATAATAAATACATGTTGATGATTATTAAAGTACACGCAATTTTTGTTTTTTTACGAGTGGTAGTGTTACGAAAATTATAGACACGCAGATATCGAAAGTTTGGGAAACACTGTACTAAAACTACCGAGCACTGAATGCGATTAGAACGTTTCCACTGACAGGAGTGACAAGGCTCTATTTATTTCGATTTCGTGCAAATTTTATTGAAATATGTGATGGATATAGAAATTTAGCGAATCGTTTATCCACGTAAGCAACGTGACAATTTCAATAATTATAAAATTAAACATACAAGACCAGTCGCTTGACCGGCAGTGGTGGGTTTAGCGTTAACATAGATTTCTATTTAAAAAATAGTATTCGAGATCGTATTATTCATATAAATTTGAGTGTTCAGGGCATTACGTATGTTCCAGTTGAAACTGAAATGGTGCGGTCTACGAAAGGGAACTCGTGAGTTTCGTAGAAATCGTAAAATCAGCCAGGGAGCATAGTTATACCTACAGGGAGCGGTGAAGGCGGTAGTCGAAAACCGAAGTGACTTCTTTAACTAGCCTTTGCTTATGATTTCTGTCCATTCCCGAAAAATCCGACGAATGATTAGCGATTATACCTTCGAAATGGTATATCGGAGCGTCGTACAAATAACTAGGCGGCGGCGGTCGGTGCGTTCAAACGAGCTAACAAGTAAGGAAACTACGACCGGAACAAAATAAAGTCATTGTCCATAATTGTCGTCGCGTCCGGAAGACGACGATAGATTGGCCAGTGGCCACGGTTCGACCACCGAAAACTTGGTTCAACTATTCCGAATGACGTAAGGGGATATTCTGGGTTTTCATTTTCGTGAAATCAAACGTTTCTGCATTCTCTTTCGGTACAAGTCGCGTAAAATACACACTGCCAGCCAAAAGGTTTCGAATCACGGCCTACATTCAGAGAAACAGAATACGTTTAATACGAAAAACTGAATGCCTTTCGAGCAACCAAGGAAGATTTATTTGTGAAGAAACTTACTAATACATCGACGTGAGTAGTATCGATTAAATTGTTTAAACATTTGCTTGTTTATTCAGAATTATTTGTTTTTCTATTTGTAATTCTCGTTCTCCTATTCGAATAAATTACGATGTAAATATGTCTCTTATATCGATCGTATTATTGTTAATAACGAAAGTTTAATGTTCTCGGCGCTACGGTTCGATCAATTACTACTGAGAAATCAAAGAACAATTTTGCAGATTATCAAATAATCATCGACGTTTCGATTCTAGTTTGAATCCTTTTCAAGATGTATTTGTTACATGCAGTTACAATTAGTAAATTACAATGTAGTTCGTTTTTACAATTAATAGTAATTATGAATTATAAACAATATGAATTTGAAATGATGGAAAAGAAAAAGATAAGTATCAACGATGAACTATGATGGAATTATTGATAAATTCATATTGTGTGACGAAAAATAAATAAACTTGTTTCAGAAAAGAAATATAAATCGATTCTGTGAAACCATCGAAATTATTTGTGTTTGATGTGATATTTAAATTATAGAAATTCCTCAATATACATATATCGCTGTATGAAACATTCTTAAAAATTGGGAAAACAATAGAAAGCATAGCAATTTATTATTATCCCATTTACACCGATTTTTCTAATAAAACCGGAGGTTGGAGATTTGTCTGAAAACCTGGAGACTCGAAGGGGTGGCAACCCTGAATATAATGCATGCTCGGTCGCTGATTGAGAGGATAGGAATACTTTTGCGAATCGCTGTTCATTTACATATGTATCGATGCTGTTCGGAGGCCCATATTAATACACGATTCTGAAATTATGAATAGCGGCGGAACGGCGTCGACGGAGCCTGAAAGGACAAAATGAGGAATTCGAAAGCGGAACCGACTAATGTGGTAATTGCATTCTGGGAATCAGTTCGGCACGCAGTCCCTTAACAAGCTTCGACGAGTCTCACCAATTTGGCTCTAGACACGACAACCCGAGAACCATGGTTAGACGGTTGTCTCTCATTGTGGTGTATACAACCAACCTAGTAACTCTCTGATAGCACGTGATTCTTTTCCAGAAGCGCAGATGTCAGTCTCATGACTGCCACGTTTGATTGATCAGTTATTAATTTTGACAGTCTCGCCTAGAACCACACACATAGACGACGACCCGCAGTGTCGAAAAATGCCCAGAACCTGGCCAAACTACCAAACTATAGGAAGCATAATTTTGTTCAATTCGATTACAATGCATTTGTAATTCTGCTCTCCTATTCGATTCAATTACAATGCAGTTCGTTTTCACAATTGAAATACAATTACAAAGTACAGTGAAATATACGAATTATAAATAAGAAGAATAACATCTTCGTGAAATAAAAATATTTTATTTTCCGTTTCAAATTGTTGAAATGGAAATATTAGGTTCGAAGGAGAATTCTATCGTAATTTCAAAGAACACATTTCAATTATTTTGAATCCATTTATAAAAATAGTGCTGCTTATTTAAAATACGACAGAACTTTTCCCTCCAACCTTTATTTAATTCTGTAAAAACCCGTTTACACACGCACGAGAGATGTAAATCCGACCGTGCAACCTCCACGTGGTACATCTCGGTTAACGCTAATGCCGGCGATATTGTACATTTCGAGCCTTATAACTCAAAACATAATTGATGAAAAAACGTTTGATTATAGTTGTTTAGAAAAGCTCTCGATACCAGCTACAAGAATATGTAATAAAAAATAGGAGGTGCCATTTAAAAAAATTGAGGTAATCTTCCTTCACGTGACCTTCAAATGACTCTTCAAGGTCAAAACAATGTCACTATCTTTATAACCCTTGCGAAACCATAAAATACATGTCTGAACCATTTTTCTCTAAAATTTTCTCTAACACCCTGTATACGTGTGTAATACTATTGAAAATATTTCTTTTGTCAAATTACTCCCTACCTCTGAGCTCGACCAGGCTCAAATACGTAAATCGATTTCTGTTAATATCCCTCTAGGTATTCAACGATAGAACGAATTTTCCCGTAAACTGCGTTAATTGGAAACCATAAATCATGAATATTAATTAACCGCGCGCGCGCGCGCGCGGCATAACCAGGCCAAGATTTGTTAACCAAGGGATACGCGAACGAATCGAGAAAAAAAATGGGAGACTAATTGTAAAAGGAAGAATGGAAAGAGATAGAAGAGGAAACTCCTTAGAAGGGATACTCTTTCGGCAAAGCCGTGCCGAACGGAGTCTGCTGTGAGGATACGCCCTGGGCGTGAGTCGAGTAATTAAATACAAAGTGCACTCATTTGTGAAGCTCGGTGGCAAATAACATGTTAGCCACCAACTAGCGGTAATTTATGAGAGCGTCGTGCAACGCTGTCTGTTGGCTGACCCTCCACGAAGTCGATTTGTAGGGATGAACACACATAGATGTAGCTGCGTGCACATATGTAGGTTCGCTCAATGAATATGTATTCACGAATAGAGACGTAAGCTTTCACGGAAAAATCCCTTCGAACTAAATGCAGATCTGGAATCGAAATTCTTCGGATTCGTTTTACCTTGTCCGCCTTCTTACTCCTCCCATTTGCCCTTTGAATTCCACGTGATGCTTTCCATCTCATTAGGAATTCATAGGTGGTCCTGTATCTTCATCTCGAATCCAATGACCCGATAGCAAGTTTGTGGAAAAATTGATTTTCGAAATAGTAAATGGACTAGAATTCTTTTATATCTTCAATTAGCTGACCCGACAGACTAGATATGTCCTGTCCATAGTTTCTATAAATTTCTTTATGATCAATTCATAAATAAATTCGAATAGAAATACACTAACTGATGGATGTTGATAATGTAAATTCCTAGTGAATTATTGATTAAAAGTTGCGACGTTCGTTTTTATTGTTGTATTGAAATATAATTCAAAAAGCACATTTAGTTTTTCCCGAATTTTACATTTTTCCGGGCAACTTTTCCAATTTTTCTTTCCCTACAATCTTATTCGGACTATTACAAACATTTGTTTTAAACGCCTAATCGGTCCAGCCGTTCTCAAGTGATGCGCTTACCAACGAACAGCAGTTGATATTTATTTATATATTAGCAGATAGAAGATAGAAGATAGATAACAACCGAGTTATAATTCGGCCCAGTTGCTAGAATACACTCGTCTCTACAGTCGTGGACAGAATTAAGTGTTCAAACATAATTTTAATAAACCAGAATTGTATGGAACATTTAAGTGAACAAAGTGTACTTTAATTAAATAAACAACAACATCGATAATAACTTTGTCCACGTTGATTCTTAAATAAATTCACAAAACCGCAACACAATCAAGTATTTCGGAGAATAAGAGTAATTAATAAGTGAAATTAACTGCAATTGAAAGCAGAGTACAATTTTAAAAAATTAAAGTGAACTGATGTATTAATTGCAGCTTATAAACATTTATTAAAGAATGAAAGAACTTTTTTCTTTGACGTCCAGTTTCCGCAATTGATTCAGAAAATTTGTATTTTGCATAAAGATCCACAGTATACTAGTCGTATAAAATTATCCTTCAAATTTTATACGAATCATTATATGATTTATTCAATTGATATACTTATTTAAAATTTTCCTTCAAATAAAATAGTATTGTGAGAGATATTTAATTAAATTTGAAAAAGTAAAATTTAGTCCATATACATATGTACAATGTCCATATACATGTTGGAACAATAACACTTTGTCCACGTTGATTGTTAATTAAATTCACGAAATAGCAGCACAATCAAATATTTCGGAGAAGAAGATCGACGAATTTCCGTCCGAGAAACGTACGAGAAAAAGTTCTCGTCTCGTTAACTTGTTTAGTTTATTGCCGTGGATGATCAGAAACCGGATGAGGGGATTGATGCACTGACAAAGTAAGCGAAAGGAAAAAATAGAATCTGGAAGGTCGGGGTAATGCTGATGGCGAATAGAGCAAGGCTAGACACACAGGCATACATTTTGTAGCCCTAATTATTGGTTCCTCCACGATTCCGTGCCGAAGCAAAAAGGTAATAGATGAGCGCGATCAATTTCAAAATTACAGCCCGATTCGACGGGAAAATATTCTCGCGTGAAAATGGCCACGCTGTTTAAACAAGTCGAACGAAATCTTCGCTGCGGACGAATTAACTTTTCTTGTTTGACTTCGGTACCGTTTTGTTTTTTACTGGAAAAGAATAATGAAGCGTCACGGCTCGTACAAACTTTAAAATTTGTTTAATATATTCGTGAAAAAAATATACAGTCAAATACTGTTTAACCATTTCGTTCTTCGATTGCTTTCTCTTTATATTTTGTATTGATATTGTCTTAAATTTGAACAATAGTCAACTTTTTGTGACCGAGATTTATCGTAGACAAATTTTCAAATAACGAACAATACAATAAATGTGCTTGAGCGTATAAATATTCGCAGCACTGTATTTTGATTTTTTAAATGTTAAAGTACATTTTTTATTTATGATTATTACATTTTATGTTTTATACATGATATACTTTTTTATGAGCCTGAGCCCATAAATAACGCTACAATATTTTATTCCCGTTTTTCGAGAAAATACCCCACTGTGCAATGTGAAGTTGTCGTTTCATTTACTATGTTTTGAGCGTTATCATTTTGTCTTTAACATAATAGGAAATGTTCAATCGATAGATTGTTCTCATAAAAGAAGGATCAAAGAATTGATATTTAAAATTTCTTATTAACATCATTATATTTACAATGTTATAAGTAATTAATAAAATTAAATAATTAACTTCATCCTTATATATTTATTGGAGGCTCTAGTCCAAAATTCCCTAGAGATCACTAAAGTGTGTCATGGGGATTTGAAGGGGCAGAGGTGTTCGACTACATTACAAGTTAGCAAGCGCTGAAGAATTCTGCGCTGGCACGATTGTTCTGGTTAAAAGTACGGAAAGTACCAAAGGTTTTTAAGCGGAGGATTATCGTTCCGCTACTTAGGAAGAATTTTGGGACGATGGCGAGGCGATCCCGAAATCCAAGACGGCTGCGTCTGAAGGGAATGACAGAGATCGGGTTGCTCCAGACCACCGTCATGCTTGCCGCAAACTTTATCCTACCTGTTTTCGCTAATTGAGCGAGTAAAGATGTAACTGGACCTTACGCCCCCGAGGTATTTGCACCCTTTTTGTAGATACGATCCGTTCTTTTCCCAAGATAAGTTTACTATAGACCGCGTTCCTTGTTGCAGACGCCTCGTCCGATCAGTTTAAGAATGTTGGAAAAGATTCGCCAGCTACACTGTTGTTGCGATGCTGCGAGATATTGAATCTGTTCCGAACGCACATTTTTAACGGGGGCAGTCTCGTGGCCAGTCTCATGCAGACGCGCGATGCACCATGAGTCTGGGAACCTCCTTTTTTCTGGCCGAAACTATCGGTACGGCGTTCTTTCAAGATTCAATGTTACATTTAGACTGCGGAACTTTATGCGTTCATAGCAAAATCGTGTAGATAAAGTACAAAAAATATATGTAAACAAAACTTTTTAAAAACCACGCTTATATTAAAATGCACTGTCAAAAGGAGAAAATAATGTTGTTCGATATTAGTGACTATAAATACAAGCGTGGAGCGCTAAACTATATTAAAGTAATTTTCGCTTTACGCTTTTATTTATAATCACTAATATCTAAAAAATAGTTTTTTTATATATTTCTTTATTCTCTACTTTTTAGTCATTTTTAAATAGAACGCAAGATATGGTAATACTGGTCGTACTACCGAGTATTTAGTAAGGCCCGGGTTCGATTCTCGCTGAGGTACTCTGCTGAGATTTTTTTGTTATCTCCTAAACGTATAGTTTAAACAAAAAAATTTTAACATTGCGTCGTCGTCATGTTCTGAGCTATGTTTAAGGTTTCAAACATCTAGCTCATCGGCAGAGTTGGGCGAAAAATGAATCGCAATTAAATATTAATCTCCTAGTTTAGTCGTTAATTGTGGTTAACGATTAAATTTCCACATTAGTCGTTAACTGCGATTAACGATTATTAATCGTCAATCGGATAATTGATTAATGGTTAACTGTCAATTCTCCATCCGTTCTCTGCTCCCTCTCTCTGTCTCCCTGTCCCTCCATATAACAATTTTTGGATAGACCGTATGGTGATTAACTTCCACAATTGATTAAATCAGCCTCCGATTGTTCGACGATTTCTTCTTTTAATAAACGATTAACGATTAACTTCATCAATCGATTGAATCAATCGCCGATTGTTCGGCGATTTGTTGATTTCATCATGATTAAAATATTAATCGATTATTGCCCAACTCTGCTCATCGGTAAGTGGTTTAAAGTATCATAGTTGTGAGAAACAGTACTCGCATATATTTCTATTATTCAGTTGAAATATTTTTTTATCCAGGTCTGTTAGCCATGTACCTGATGATTTTTCAAGAAATTATGGAATAATCACCGGGGTCGGTACACGCGTTAACTAAACGAAGCACGGTCCGTTGCATTGTAGTAGTGTATCGGAGGGGGTGGCCAGCCACGTTTCATCTCTCAAGTGCAGCATCAAATCCCGAGAACGTTTAAAGTCGTCCCGGATCATTACGAGCGGTACTGCCGGTAATGACTGTGCGGTTCTATACGGCCGATTGTGTAGATTGGAGGCGCCGCGCCGCGCCGCGCCGGGTCACCTGTTGCGCTAGCCGTGGTACGGTTCACCTCGAGCTTGGTTAGCTGGCCTACACCCCGTAAAAGTGGTGGGGCAGGTTGCCGCGATCCGATTGGTCGTGCGGCACGTGCTGCACGAGAGTGCCTCGCTCCGAAAACGCATAAATCCGCCGGCATTCTACCACTCTACTTCAGAACCACCCCGACGGTCGATCCGGCGCGTGTGTACGGAACCCCTTTCGAAGAAGCGACGTCCCCTCACCGTCCAACTCCGGTGCTACGAACGTTTCGCAACCTCTCAAGAAAACAAAAAAGCACAAGGATACGTAAAAGCAGCCTTACGTTTATCGTGAATCGTTTTAAAAGTGGAACTTCAGTGGAGGTACATAAACAAACAGAAATACTCGTCAAGCAAAAAAAAAAAACCCCCCGACGAGGGTGCGCACAGTGAAAGCTCTCTGTGTGACCGATCTTCGCAGAGTATCTGCGCCGCTCGTGATGGAGCTCCAGGAGATGTTTCGTTACGGATACATGTTCCCACCGCGGGAGGAGGAAGTGGTGTCCTGCACGTACCTGGACCTACCGAACTACCCTTACTCGAAGGCTAAGACGAACCTGCCACCGGTGAGCACGTTCACAGTACCACAGTGCATCGTTTACGACAGCAACTGCAGCGACGGTTGGCATACGCCGAGTCCGACGGCGAGTTTGCGTTCGGTCAGCCCCGCGACAACCCTGTCGATATCCTCGGAGCCGGACACCGTCAGCACCCCGGTCACCTATCGGCTGCTGGGCTCGGTGGACGATCTAGGGAAACGATACTCCACCAAGAGAAATCTAACGGCGATCGGATCGCAGACGGCGCAGACCAGCGCCGCCATCATCGATCTCGCCGAGGGTGGCAACAGCATGGACGCGGACACCGACGAAACCGTCGACGCCGAGCCGGACCACGAAAAGACCTCGCGTCGCGACAGTGTCGTTAGCAACTCGAGCAGTGTTTCGGACCGGATCGTCGACGGTGACAGCGAGGACGACGTCGAGATGAGCGACGGACCGGACCACATGCGATCCGACGGCGACGCCGTCGACGGCAACCGGGACGTCGTCCGAAGACGCGGCAAGTACGTCAGCTCGACCGTCGTCAGGAAACGCAGGCTCGCCGCGAACGCCAGAGAACGGAGACGCATGCAGAATCTAAACAAAGCCTTCGACAGGCTCAGAGCCTATCTGCCGTCCCTCGGAAACGACAGGCAACTCTCCAAGTACGAGACCCTTCAGATGGCACAATCTTACATCACCGCTCTCTACGACCTGCTACAATGAAGATCGTGGAACGTTCTTTTTTTTTTTTTTTGTTTTAGAGAATTTCGTTTTTGTCTGCGAACAGTGCGAACGCGTTTGCTGCTTCCTCGCGTAGACGTTAAGAATTGTTGTTGAACGTGGAACAGCATCGAACCAGTAGACTTTTTCCGGTTGTATTTAGGAGGTATGTGATCTTGCAGACTGTTGGACGGTTTTGATAATCGCAGTGGGTATGAAGCGC
The DNA here is from genome assembly GCA_916610235.2 of Lasioglossum morio. Taxonomy (NCBI): domain Eukaryota; kingdom Metazoa; phylum Arthropoda; class Insecta; order Hymenoptera; family Halictidae; genus Lasioglossum; species Lasioglossum morio. The sequence continues at coordinate 28,222,017 of OU744325.1, read as the reverse complement.
GACAAGTAGGATAATCTAGCTGTACAGTAAAGTCGCGTTTACTGTCCTACAGTCTGCGTTCTGCGCGAACAGTGATCGCGGACCGATCATTGTTTGGTTTACGACTGCGTCTACCGCGGGTCAAACGAAAGTCGAACGCAGAAAAGGACAGCATTTAAACAGTGGAGTGGGTAGGCATTGGACAATAATCGCGTAGCAGAATAGCAGAGTGTAAAAGCGACTTTCCTGCATATGAGAATACGGACAGGAAGTTTATTGTAGAAACGGATGTTTCGCTATCGTTTTTCTCTGTAAATATCGTCCAGCTTTTCGTTATCCCCGGTTCTAGCGTAAGCGTGTAGGTGGTTTTTGTTTTTAGCGTAATCCTTTTTTATCGGCTGCGGTTCGACGGAAGGAGAGACAACTATTTATACAACTTTTGTAAATAACGGAATTGTACATTTTGTGAGATAGAGACGAGTTTAGTGGTGTAAGTTTTCGGAGCATGATTTAGCGTTGTAACGGAGCTCGAGGAAAGTCATGTACCTATAATTTATTAATTGTGCTCTCCACCGGAACTCTCGAGCACCATGTGTTAAATAATAAAATTATTTTATACAGTCTTGAAATAATATTTTTTACGCTCACCTCGAACAACCCGGCGAGAATGCTGTTGCGAGAACCTGTTGATCTTTCCATCCTGTAGCTTCTTTGGCGTAGTTGCGTGTTTGGTTTTGTTGAAATTTTCGCCGAGCGAGCAAAGATTCTATTGCAATTGCTGATATCGAATTCGTAGTACGAGACAAAGTATAATTTGGGACGAAGGGAAAACAGCATCATCATCGGTGGTCTGGTTGTCATACGAAACCCATGCGACGCGTCGGTGCCCGGTTTCATTGCAATTTGAGAACTAGCAGCGTCCTTCGTTCGACGATGACCCTTCCTTCGCCCTTCTTTCTCTTCTTCTTTTCCACCTTTATCTTCGGTATTGGCATCGCGTCCAACTTTCCTTATTTGATTAATAATCGTTCGAGCTTGACCGAGTCGATTAAAACTGGCTGCACGCCTCCCGAATTGTAGGAAATTACGATCAACACGCTCGCTATCGTCTTCGGGGTTGAATCATTTCGACCAATCAATTATTTTAAATACATGCTGGGTAAAATAATCATTTTACAATAATAATAGGAAATTAATTCTTTTAAATACTGTAATCATTCGAAACAATGAGATATTTTAAATAGTTGCTGGGTAAAATAATCAGTTTACAATAAAAACAGTAAAATAATTATCTCAAATACAATAATCAGTTGAAACAATAAGTTGTTTTAAATACTTACTAGCTAGGTAATCATTTTACAATGAAGACAGTAAAACAGTTATTTTAAATACAATAATCACTTGAAACATAAAATCTAAAAATCATTTAACAATGAAAACAGGAAAATTATTCTTTTAAATACGATGACCACTTGAAACATAAAATCAAAATATCATTTTACAATAAAAAACAATAAAATAATTATTTTAAATACTGTAAGCATTTGAAACAATGATATATTTTAAATACTTATCATTTTACAATAAAAACAGTGAAATAACTATTTTAAATACACTAATCAATTGAAAGAATAAGTTGTTTTAAATACTTACTAGCTAGGTAATCATTTTACAATGAAGACAGTAAAACAATTATCTTAAATACAATAATCAGTTGAAACAATGAGTTGTTTTAAATATTTGCTAAGTAAAATAATCATTTTACGATAAAAACAGTACTTGATTTGTTTGATCAAAAATTCTTGCAAGGGATAGTATAACAATAGTACAGGAATATTACAAATATATTATTTTGAAGTAGCTAGGAGTTTCGTGTAAACATAAGTATATTATTTGATTTTTAAATATCAAACAAATGATCGTAGGTATGGCAAAGATAAAAGGAAAAGGTAAACAGCTCCACCCTTTCCGGTGATCGTTATAATAGTTAAAGTAAACTTTCCTGGTCGTATCCTTACGTGCGACCTGAGCCACAGTTGCACAGAAAGTGCAAAATCTTCCGGGGATGCCAAGGGGAACAATCGGATTCGACTGCGCAACGAAGAATAGAAAAAATACACAAACCGCGGCTTGTATTCACAAAAATTACAAGAAATATCGACTCGATAACTCTTTTTTTCGTCAGCTTCGAACCGTGTTAGAATATTTTTTTTTGCATTTCTATGTATACAAATATGGTGAAGAATATGGCGAACAATAGGTCCACTCAAGAGTTTTGAACAATGATTTAAAAAATAGATTTATTACGATAGTTAGCAGTAGATAAGAATAAAATTTCAACGAATTTTAGTGGAAATTTCATCCTGATATCTTTTACGCGGTTTCATATTCATTTCAATTCTTATCTAAGGGAGTTAAATTTTGATCAGCCGAAATATTTATAATTATTGTATTTAAAATAATTGTTTTACTGTTTTTTTTATCGCAAAATGATTGTTTTACTCAACAAGTATTTAGAATAACAAATTGTTTCAAATAATTACTGTATTTAATATAATTATTTTACTGTTCTTATTATAAAATGATTATTTTACCCAGCAACTATTTAAAATAACTCATTGTTTCAACTGATTATTCTATTTGAAATAATCATTTTAGTGTTTTTAGTATAAAATGATGGTTTTACCCAGCAAGAACTTAAAATAATCCTAATCCTATTCCTATCTACCTTGTTAACAAAAAAATATGTTTCTATTAACTTTCGTAACTTATTTCTTTTTAATTGTAGATTATTTTGCAGGATATTCCATACATGTGCTTTTTTAAAGGTCTTTAAAAGTTTCGGGTTCCACTATCTCAAGGGGTAAAGGTCTTATAAAGAGAACTGCGTTTCAAAAAATTCTATATAATTAACCATTAAATAAATAAATTAGCAAATCCATGGTCTGAATCGACCGTGCGAGGCAAGCAATGCGATAACGCGTTGTTTTCACTATACTCTATACACTGTACTGTATTATATACGCAATACGTCACGAGTGGCCTAAACTTTTTCTTCGGGGTCGGGGGGCAGTGCAAAAGTTTGTGGAGTCCCTCTGTGCTGAGGGGCGGCGATTCGGTAGAAGGTTCTGCAGCTAGTTACCTGATCTAGAACCCTAGTTGGAACCACCGCATTCCTGAGCGACCGACATCACAAAATCCTATGTAAAAATACTTGAAATTTCGCTATGCCGAAAAATTTCGGCTGATCAAAATTTCACTCCCTTAGCGTCCCGTGTGTCCCGTATCGCGCGTCGCTACGGGACATTTTCGCCGCTGATAAGAATTGAAATGAATATGAAACCGCGTAAAAGATATCGGGATGAAATTTCCACTAAAATTCATTAAAAAATTATTTCTACTTACTATTGTAATAAATATATTTTATGTAATCATCTTTTAATTAATTCTTTAAATTTGATTGTCTTAAACTAATATTTATAGATAGAGAGACGTCAATTATTTTACATTGGTCGCAGCACGACTGGTCAAACGACCGCTTTCATATTCTATATTTTTCAATTATTCAGATTATAAAGATGTGTGCTTCTGTTAGAAATTAATAAATTTCTTTATTCGAGCACGTATTATTATAAAAATATTGAATAATTGTAAATAAATTCAGTCTTCCAATTTTTATAAAACAGTAGGTATATGAACGACACCAGTAGAGTAAGTCCCTATGTTCCGTGGAATAACGAAGTAAGTCGAAGAGATTGGACTTATGTCATTATTCAAGTTACAGTCACTTTATTTAGGATGTAAAATTGAATCTTATTTTTTATTAGCATAAAAGAAAGTATGGACAAGTTAATGTGTTAAATAAAACAAGTATTCTTAATACTTACTATTTCTGTGAAAACCCTATTTCTCGTAATTTTGAACTTGTGCCAAGTTGTTAACCAAGGGGCTCGTATGTTAGTGTTGAACAGTTTCGTGAATTGTGGGAAGAGGGGAGCGGTTTCCACGGTTCTTCCTAATGCCACGAGACGAAGAAAAATTTCGCAGAGGATGCGTATCCGCAGCATCGCCTACTGCGACCGGTTAAAAGTTAAAATCGATCTTGATACGGACCGGCAGCACAGGTGCGGTGGACATAAACAGCCGAATACTCGCCACCGACAAATTTCAGCCGGTCGATTATATTTATCGCTTGATTCCAGTCGGCAGATTACATTATTTCGATGTTTCAACCGTTACGCCTCTGTCTCGTGTGTATCCTCGGCGAAGATAGGAGTTTCGATGTGGTGTGGCGGGGTCGACGACAAAATATTCAGCAGGTTTTCGAGATCTCCACGCTAAACGGACTCAAATAAAGCAATCTCCACGATCAGACAACGACGACGCGGCGGCGTTTGTGTTTCATCCTCCATTTTACTTCGGCCCGTTCCCACTTCTGGCCAGCTACCTCCACGCAACCACCATCCCCAACCCTTTTGAGTATTTTGATGACAGTGGCCACTGGTCACTGGCTGCGGATCCAGATTCCTCCTCTTTGTCAAGGGGGGAACCCTTTTGACAAAGTGGAGGCGGTAGTCTCCTGAAGAATTAATTGCATTCAACAATATTTACGTCCTTTCGTCTACGAGATTCTCTCCTTCTCGTTTCTCTTTCCCCGTTCTCGTTCTATTCTTATTTCGTTTGCTCTTTTGTCATTTCTTTTTAATTTTTGTTTTTCATCCGGCTGGAATGGACTGGACCGGGTCAGCCTGATTCTCCATCTTGTATTAACTAGCGAAGAAAGATGTCGCCATGATTTCTATCGAACGTGTAAAGATTCTTGTGGTCCACCTTTGTTCGAGACATTATTCCTTGGGAATGTGGAAGAAGGGAATCGCGTTACTACTCCGACAGAAATTATTCGATTATTAATCGTCGATATGATTGTTCAACCAATTATCCTGGCGTGTGTCAAGTGAGATTTTCATAAAAATATTCGTAAAACTGTTTGGGGTAGTTTTAGGTTCGTTGTCGGTCAAATTCGTTGTCGATTCAATGAAATCTTCAGAATATGTTTAATCGACACAGATCTACGAAACATGTCCTCTTTCGTATTATTTATAATACGAAAAAAAAATCATATAGGTATAAAACATCGCCAAATTTTCCAACAGGCCCGCATAAAAGAAGTTATTAAAATTGCTAGCTTTATTTGTTCCACTTTCAAAATAAACGGCTCGCAAATAGCTTTGTCGCGGCTACGGAATGGGTATTTTTAGTTTATTCTTTTTGTTATATGTTTTACAGTTATAAATTGTAGTTTACCGAAAAGTACTTCTGACGGATTGTCGGATTTGTATGGTTCCGTAATAGTGCCTTATAATAGTATTGTCGCGGAGTGTAGTCGCAGTGTACCGCGTACGTTGCGAGTTGTTGAATATTCTGGTCGAGGATGATAGAAGAGACCGAGCTCTTGAATAAACCATGGGAACACAACTTTTAAATTGTCCCAACAAAGGTGGTCCGAATTGCGCTAGTTTGTCACGTGACGAGAGTGAGCTCAATCGAATGTCGTTGACGGAATACGACTGATTTATGTGCACCAGGCACCAGGCACCGCTTCGTAATTCCCGTGTAGCGAGTGAATCGCATAAAATAGCGAGCGAGCGAGCGCTTCCCCCTTCAGGCTCGATTTTTATCTGATCTTACATTTTAATTGATATGTCGACGAGACCGAGCGGAAACGGGACAGTAGGGCCAAGATGAATATAAATATCGATTGTCAATTCCATACAAAGCTTGATCACAGAGCTTGAAGGGGGTAGACTCGTTTTTCCAGGATTGTAATGGGTACGAGATGCACCTTCCCATTTCTCGATAATGCACGCGCAGGGTTTTTCAGTAGTCAAAAGCGCTAGATAAGAGATCGATCTAGGCCGCGGTCACCGCGTTTGAAAAGCAGGGCTTGAACGAAACTGTAAACTTTTATAAACAAAACAAGCTTTTATTCACATGGATCTTAATTTCCGTCGATTTTCCTTGGAATTTTCATTTTGACACTTACAGCCTGTTTTAATTCTAGTCTCCGATTATTATTATAATACAATAACGTGGTTTTATTTACATGGATTTTAATTTCCATGTATTCTCCTCAGAATTTTCATTTTGACACTTACATACAGCTTTTTTTAATTCCAGTCTCCGATTATTTTACATATCCTGATGCAACAATATTTCTAACTAGCTGATCCGACAGACGTTGTCCTGTTGAAATTTCAATAGAAAACAGCACTTTCATTTTTTCCCGAATTTCTCCATTTTTCCGGACAACTTTTCCAATTTTTCTTTTCCTGAAAACCTTATTCGGACTATTACGAACATTTTTTTCTATAAATTAACCAAATCGGTCCAGCCGTTCTCAAGTGATGCGCTTATCAACAAACAGCATTTCATTTTTATTTATATAGGTAAATAACGTAAACCCCAAAATTTAATAAAAAAAAAACATTAATATTTTAGCAATGATGCTATATATACTATTAACCATTAGCACTCGAGTGGTGACTTGGAGACAGACAGAGAGAGAGAGAGAGAGAGAGAGAGAGAGAAAGAGAGAGAGAGAGATAGAGTCGTGTCTAAAAATTGCTGTACCATTATTCAAAATTTTGTGTACAATGTTAACATAATTAAACAAGTTGGTTCTTACCAAATTACTAAAAGTTTAAGTATTGTATGAGGTGTTACATCAATTTCAAATCTATAAAATAAAAAGAAATTGTATACAGTGAAAATTCTAACTCGGTAGTAATGTTTAATTTTCCAATTAAAACAGCTCCGAGTGCAAAAGGTTAATTCTGGTATAATAAAGTACTAAGAAATCGAAATGGCTATTTATAATCGAAATATCTATAAAATAAAAAGAAATCGTATAGGATGAAATTATTCTAGGTCGGAAGAAATATTTAATTGTCCAGTTAAAATAGCTCCGAGTGCAAAGGGTTAATTGTTAATTCTGATATATTAAAGTACTAAACAATCGAAACAGCATTGCATTCTACTGTGCTCTTTCTTGTAGTTACATTATTACAACAACAAAAAAACTGAGCGTGCCAACACATTTTTTTGTCGACTAAGTTTCGACGACAAACTGGAAGTCAAACTTAGCCCAAAAAATGCGACTTTTCGTGTACAGCTAAAAAACGAAGAAATCGTATTATGAAAAATCACGAACATGAGTCGCAGCCTGGGTGGGGTGATAGTTCCGTCCTTATTTCATCGTCCCGATCAAAGGAAGGAGATCCTTTACCAATTTATGAGCTCGACGCTGAGCCCCACAGGGTCATCAAATCTCTCACAATGGGCGGTCGTGTTTTTCGTTGCCTTCGTCAGGATCGACCACACTTTCTACCTGCGTTTATAAGCCGGAAGCACTCGCAACACCACGCACCTAGGCTCGGAGCCTTTAAAAAGAGATGCTGCATCCGTATCTTCGAACAGTGTACGATATTATAGAAAAGATCATTGGCACGACATTCTTCCCAGACAATAGTTTTCGCCGAGCTTCTCTTCGACTTCGGAAAACCATACCCTTGCATTACGCCTGATTTTTGCATTAACGAGTAAGAAGAAGGCGCATCCTGCATCCTCGCAATCCTGGAAACGAGACTACCCCCTTAAATAGGTAGGTTGTCAATCCCTGAAATCGAGAATACTTTGGGGAATATTTTGATCGTTGCCAATGAATTATTGTTATCTGCGTATAAAACAGAACGTGTCACAATGGAGTATTTGGCCCGAAAAACTGGTCAAAACTATTGCAACGTTATTTATGATCTCAAGGATATAATATTATATATCGTTGAATTCGTCTTAAGATCAGCTACAACATTATGAAATAAAATATATATTTTAACATTTAAAAAATCAAAGTGACCTTGATGAATTGTTGTAACAAAAATATTTTCGAAATTTTGTATATCGAAGTTTATAGATGTCGGAACACTGTTCAACTTTTGTTCGAACCATTTTTTAAACAAAATTATTTTATTTGTTTTTATTACGCTAAGAGTTCTCGCGAATGAAATGCTGCCATTATATTCTGCAATTCAAAAACATGTGTAGGATAGAAATTATGTATGTCAACATTTTGAAATTTATTTAGGGTACAATGAGGCTGCGGGACACTGTAGACATTTTTAAAAGTCAAAATATAAAATCTTTGAAGGGCCGCAGGAGAAAGTGCGAAATTCGCTGGAGCGCAAAGCCAATTTTTTTCATGACACCAAAACAAGCACAGGGAAGCACTTGGAAGCATACTAAAATTCTATTTGAATTCTTTGAATTCTAATGTACCTCACTGAATTATTGGTCAGTTTTTAACAGCACTAATCTCAAAACACACAAGTAAAAAAGAGCATAATTTTTAAACCTAAGTAAAGTACATACTTACCTAGAAAAACATCTGTAAAGGAAAAAGTTGGCATTCATTTCTTTGCGGTGTAGAAAAATCATTAACGAGCGCACAAGTAATACAGAGACTAGTTGAGAGAAACAGAGCTACGAAAACTTTCCATCTTTGATAAAGCATAACACTTCGTGAGAGAATAAAATTAAAAGAAAAAAAGGTTTTTGGAATATCATTCTGTATATATTTAAGTATCTCAAAATGCAAAAATTTTATATTTTAGACAAAATTTTTTAATTGACTTTTGGTGAAATTTTCGGGCCAAATACTCCACTGTGCGTTCATTACCGGGAACGTGAGCTTCCTTAGAAAATTTGTAGGTATAGTTAACATACTGCCGAAGGACGAGGATAAACAAAATGAAGGGTCGTTGGGAAGTATTATCGCTGTTTGATTAAACGAGATTAATGCCCCGGGGGGGTTGTTTCAAGTGGCGTGCAAAAACTAAAAGTAAGCTCGTGTCGCGTGTGTCGAACTCTGCCCCTTTCTTTCCCCCTTTTTTAACTTTCCCATCCGGTTCTCTCTCGCATCACCCCCGTACCCACGCTCGACATCGAGCGACCCTCTTCGACGTGTTTTCAAACCCGTGCAACCTCTTTCAAGAGCGAAAACCCTTCGATTACATTAAGCGGATTTCATTCGATCGTGGACCGGCCGCGGCCGAGCAAACAAATCGGTTGAACGGACGCGTTTCGTTTCGTTTCGTTTCGTTTCGCGTGCGATTGTGTGCCGGTGGTATTGTGTCGTGGTGCCGCCGGTGAATAGAACTACCTCTCCGAAAGTTTTGATTTATAACGATGCGCCAGCGTCGATTCGAATCATCGGATTCACCTCTTTTTCCTCGTGCTAGAAATGTTGATCCTTCGTATCCTTTCCAGATTATACAAATACACTCTTGGAGAAAATGCTAGCACGCGTTTTCAAAGTGGACTTTACTTACTTCTCGAGCTTCTAGGATTGCGACACTGGCTAAAAAAAAAACGATCTATGCAAAATTTCGGATTGATCGGCCTACGGGAAAATCAGCCGCGCATCGAACTTGAAAATGTTTTATTTTTGAAACTTGGTTTTCTACATTATAGTATAATATAGTATATCGTAAATATGCATTTCTATGTATCGTTGAGTTTGTCTTTCCATGCACTATAACTATATGCTAATGAAGTACAAGCTCGTCGTAATAAAAATTCACAATTTTGCAATTTTAGGTGTTATTTAGTCATATAAATTGTAAATATGATATCGGCGCCAGGTTCGATCACTTTAGAAACAAACAACAATTGTGCAAATTAAATATTTGAATTTCTCAACGTTTCGATCCCTATGTGGATCATTATCAAGAGACTAAATTTTTGCGTCTGAAAAAGAAAAAGGAAATAAATATTTTCAATACAGTTCTTATTGTTATTCTTATTAAATACAATATATTTCAAATTTCGATCGATAAGAATTTTTCCGTTATTTAGTCATTTCGTTAAAACTTCGAAAACCCATTTATCAAAATATGAAGAAATATGTCAAACAAAAGTTGTATTGTTCGACGAAATAATAAGTATAATATTAGATAAAAATTTTTTATTAGAAGTATATTATTCTGATAGCCACCGATGGCCGATCAATATAAAATTTCGAGCATGTTATGAAGAATGTGGAAGGACGCCAAATATAAAATTTTAACTTCGAGAATTTTTTAATTTTTGAGATATTTGCTTTTTATGTCGATTCCACATGCGCTCTTCTAATAAAGCTATTTATATGTTCAACTCTGAACTCGTTTTTGTCTAAATCTATTTTTATGCTACCCTTTCTTTTATTTTAATTAACTAGGAACGTCTTAAAGACCTCCCGGATGTCCTACGAACGTCTCCTGTTCATTTCCTAAAACGTTTTCCTACTTATTCTCAGATTCAAATACGCGCGGTAACGTAATTATAATAATAGTTCGTAATACCAGAGAGTAAATCTCTGGTAATACCTAGGATGGCGCTGATTTCAATTAGCGAACATCACACATGCACAATCCTTTAAGCACTTATATACATACATACTATCAGCAGAGAGTAAACAGAGAGTAAATGAGAGTGTTCACGCCCGGATTTTTGGCCGTGCCCATTATAGTGCTGTCCTCTACTCTAGTACTTAGCCTGGCTTAGCCTGGATCAGCTCCTACATTGACTCGCAGTCCGGACAAGAACCTACATCGACTCGCAGTCCGGACAAGAACCTACATCGACTCGCAGTCCGGACAAGAACCTACATTGACTCGTAGTCCGGACAAGAACCTACATCGACTCTCAGTGTCTCTCAGACCGGACAAAATCATTTTTGACCTTTTTTTTCTTGCCTTGGGAGGGTTTTTCTTCCTCTCTTTCATCTCTCGGAACATCGTAAGGCCCCATTCATTGACTCTCTTATTGATGTTGTTCCGAGGAGGGCCACAACCTGTTCTTGTCTTTATAATATCATTTTTGGCCTTAATCAGAATAAAAAGTTTATATTGATTGATTTTCGCAGCACCCGTATTATATCCCCTTTCGTATCAAACATTTTTTTATCTAAATATGTTTTCTAAGTTCAGTTTCTCTCCCTCTTATCGTTTTTTTTATCACTGTGTCAATTTGACACCGAGGGACAGATTCAGTTCGCGAAATGAGGCACGGATGAGGGTTAAATATGTTTATTGAATAAGTAATACAATCAGTTTTTAACAGGTTTCAACAAACATAATAAAAAGAACTATATAATATTGCAGTGTTTGACTGGTTATTCAATCACGTGCGAATCTCTTAGTCATACAGATCTTTGGACGGTGGCAGTCTTACTTAGGAGCTATATTACGACTAGGTTATTAAAATTTAAGTGATTTAACGGGTATATGGAATGAGATTGGGGGAAAAGATTTTTATTAAAAATCCCCTTGTCAGTCGTCGGTGCGAGTCTAGTACGTTACCACTACACCAGGACACTATTCGTTGTATAATTTCTCTACAATAGCGTATTTAAGCACTAATAGAACTTTGTTTATGAATATCTCAACAATTATGGAGTGTTTGCCTCTATAATGGTATATATTCGTAAAAGGGAGGTCGAGATCTATAAGTATACAAAGTCTCAACTAAATCAGTGACCTGAAGATCTTGCCTTCTCCTTATTCAGGCGATTGGAACTTTGGTAACGTGAAAATCGAAGGATATTTCCTTAATTTCATGAAAGAGAGACGGACTGAACTTGGAAAACATATTTCGACAAAAATTGTTTGATACGAAAAGGGATATAATACGGGTGCTGTGAATCAATCAATATAAACTTTTTGTTCTGATCAAAGATGATGTAGGATCTTATCCAGATTGAGAGTCACTGATAGTCGATGTAGGTTCTTGTCCGGACTGATAGTCGATGTAGGAGCTGATCCAGGCTAAGGCTCATTTACTCTCTGCATCACCGACCAGACACAGTTTTTTTTTAATTTAAAAAACGCTTTAGGACAGAACTGGTCTATCAGCGGACATATATGAATTACAATATTATTTCTAATAGTCTTATTATCTTATTCAGGTACCGATATTAAATTAGTAACACGTTATAGTCAGCTTATTGTCTAATACTATTCCTCTTACAACTATTATTCGACATTTGGTCGTAGCATTTCGGCTTATGTCTATTTCTATGTGTATTTGTCTAGTAAGATATTGCTATATAATTACAAAAAAGAAAAAAAATAATCACAGTATTCCAGGCGAGGGGACCAGATACACTGTATCTGATACAGTTAAAAACTGCCAGCCTTATGGGAGATCGTGTCACTCGAATAATTCGGTGTTTTCTTACGCCCTCTAGGATGTATTCTGACTGGAGTAAGAAACAGAAGGCCATCGACGTGATCTTGTCGGTACAGAAGGCCACTGAGAAAATTGTCGTCGCGTCGGTAAGAAGGCAAATTGTCACGCAACCATCTTGACACCAACGAAAGACTGTTAGTATCTCCTCGGTGAAATCGATTATCATGAATTGTTACATTCTGCACCGAACGCATTCCAAGTTAAGCAGATATTTTAGACAATGTTTTAGTGTTGGTTATTTAAGGCTTACAATAATAAAAGCAAAACTCAAGGACAAAAGGTTCCTAGATATATTAAGAAAGTATTGAAGCATAATTTTAGGAAAATCATCGATTCCGACTTTAAATTTTATATGAGATACCTCAATTTTTACTTTCAAAGTATTTTATAAACGAGAGTTATTACCTTACACTTTTTCATACATATTGAAGAACAGTAAGAGAGAGTTTACTGTGAACAATTGGAATGGCAAAAGGATTATTATCAAAATTGAACACATAGAATCAATAAATTTATCGTAGTATTTATGTTGAATAATGCGAATGTGCATGGTTTAAAAGTTATTCCCTATCTCGAGTTCTATTGCCTGTTTTGACTAAAAAATTAGATGGTCAGATGGTCAAGGGAGTGGTTGTGGGCATCGTTGGCAAATGGAATTGTTATAAACATTGAACAGCGAGAAATAACAAATTTATCTATAATTACTAACTTGGCGATCAAATCGATCGATGGTAGAGGAGTGGGGAAAGACAGCTAAGCGAGAGCGCTCAGTCAGTCAGCCGGACCGGCGCACAGTGGGCCCAAACGCCAATCTGGTTGATAAAAAATCATAGTGATCAGACGCAGCTTCCTATTGCAACTTGTATGGAGTCGTTGTAACCGGGAGACTATAATCTTTAAATTTATGGTAATTTGGACCACAAAAAATTTTTTTTTAACTTTTTATAGTCATTTACGTTAATGTAATTTTAGAGAGAAGAAGCATTTTCGCGGAAATTAAAGTTACTAGCGTTTGTTAGTCACAGAATGAAAACTGAAACCGATATTAAAATAAAAAGCTCATATATTTAAAAACATACACACTTGATTAGATAGACTTATTTACACTTCTAGTTGTACATACAACATAACTAATATATTTTTTTAATTGCATCGTGTAGCTGAACGAAAAATACATTCAGATATGTATAATAACATGACCTTGAAAAAAAACATCAACTAATTTATTAACTGCTTATTTTTGAATTGTGATTGTAAAAAACATAATGCATCCATTGAACTGTCATTAAACCTCTACCGTATGACGGTTTTGGATAAATGTATTTTTTCTATTACTTTTGTATTATTGTTTGTGGAAATTTTTGTTATATATAGGCAATCGTAATATAGCAAATGACGAGACAGCGAATGATCGATGTTGGTACTACTGCAAATAAATATTTCAGATAAGAATAGATGCCCAAAAAGAAATATTTATTATTTAGAGGTAATACCGGTAATATATTTAGCAAATACCGGTTTTACGAAATTGCAAAATTGCAGGAAATAATGGTATTCGGTGTACCGGTATTGCAGTCCCTATAAGTAAGTCAACGTTTTGTTCCTCGGAGCAAGTAGATCGCATTACACGTGGAAACACGAGGGATTATGTAATAAAAGGTCACATGTTTGCCAACTCGTGGAAGATCGAGGAGTTGAGGTCAGACACGTGGAACGCGTTTGTCTCTTGTCCGGGAGAGGCACACGCGACGACAGTCTACGTACAGTCTACACGTAAGGAGAAATCTACTTATACACGTGCAATCGAATCCGCGATTACTCATACTGCCTTGTCTCTCGACAGTCTCAACACTGGCGAACGCATGAACATCTTTCGCGCGGCTCTCCCCCCGTGTTTCTTTTTAATATTATGTTAATATTTATTCCTTTCGTTAATTTGATAGAAATAATTATAACTGACCTAGATATCTTAATTGCTAAGTGAATAATTACTAAAAATAAGATAATAAATGGTAAAATAAAATGGAAAGAATAGAAACGATTTATGGTTGCATTATTAATTACTAAATTCGATTCTAATCTAACTAGAATTATGTAGACAAAGTGTAGTACAGAAATGTTACTATGATATTAAAAACAAGATAATAAATGATAAAATGAAATGGAATGAATAGAAACGATTTAGGGTTGCATTATTAATTACTAAATTCGATTCTAATCTAACTAGAATTATGTGGACAATGTGTAGTACAGAAATGTTACTACAGTATTTCGATCTTGACTTGGAACGGAACTTGTAGCGAGGTGTTCGCCACCGTTTTTCTCTGAATGTTGATAAACTTGATGGCAATCTTCTTTGTGCTCACCTTATCGCACGCTTCGGCAAAGGTCGACGAACCAGCGAGCACTCTTCTATTCCTTATCGGTGTAGAATGCCGGTAATGCAATACCGTTGCAATACATTTAAATTTGCAACAGTTGAGCGCAGATGGAAAAACCCATCTTCATACAGTGGGTGTACAAAGTGTACGTACACCTTTTAAGATTGACCGGTATAGTTCTGTTGGCCCAATACCGGTATCGAGATTATACCGGTATGACGTCACACGGCGCACAGTGGGACCATTCGTCCAAATCGAAGGCAAAATCAACGAACTTCCGATAGAAATGAGATAGAGCGCTGAAATTTTTTTTTAATTACAGCTGAAACTTTACAAACACATTTAACTTTAAAGTTTGTAACACTTTACAAACTTTAAAAAACATTCGTACCATAATCTCCATATTTTTCCCATATTCTACAATGTTTCAGCTTTAATTTAAAAAATATATCATCGCTCTATCTCATTTCTATCGAAAGTTCTTTGATTTTCACACAGATTTCATCGGTTTGTCTCATACATAGTGGGGTGTTAGCATTACCAAAGACGTCACCACGAACAAACCGATGAAATCTGTGTCAAAATCAAAGAACTTTCGATAGAAATAAGATAGACCGATAAAATTTTTTTTAATTAAAGCTGAAACATTGTAGACTATGGGAAAAATATGGAGTTTATGGCACGAATGTTTTTTAACCTTGAAAATAAAAGTGTAAATGTTCAACAATAATTCGACTTTTTGCAAAATCCGGAGGTCTAAGACAAATTTTTAGACCAGAATTGAAATCAGCGTGAAAAAATCTACGGGAAATAATGTATAGCATGTTCCAAAAATATTTGTTCCGCGCGTGGTATTGGAAAAAACAATATTCTCGAAATTGTGCAAGTTTAACGAATTTTTTCAAGGTTAAAAAAAGTTCATACCATAATGTCCCTATTTTTCCCATATTCTGTCAAGATTCAATTTCAGCTACAATTAAAAAAAATTTCAGCGCACTATCTCATTTCTATCGGATGTTTTTTAATTTTGGCTCCGATTAGGACGAAAGTTCCCACTGTGCGGCGTAATACCGGTATTCGTAATACCGTCATAACGTCCCTATACTAACCACATACACACAGTTTACCCAAAGTTAAAACAAATTTATACTGATACAAAATGTGCTTAATAATACTGTTTCAGCTTCTTGCTTTTATTCTCGAACTTGAAATCCTATCGTGGTTGAGGATACAAAGTTTTCGTACAAAAACCGTCGATGTAACAATTGCAATGGTTCCTGGAAAATGTCCGTATAGAATTACATGAAATGTAATAACGTTTGAAGAGAAACACGTTTGGTTGCGCGAAATATGATCAGTGTTTAAGAACCTGCGTCAGTCGTTTATCACCGATCAAGTAATTCCCACGACTATAGAATTTCTATAGAAACGAGTCAAAAGAGCGAAACGTGGCAATATTATGAACGGGGTATTGCAACCGCGAAGTTATATAATTCTGGAATAAAAATTCTTTAACCCTCATCCGTTCCTCGTGTCAACTTGACACGGTTTTCCCGAAACAAGTTACACCGTTCTGTTATTTCTAAGTTTTGTCCGAAACTTGGTGACTTTTATTTTTTAATGCGAAACATATAACCGCAGAAACCTAAGATGTAAATGTTAACTCATCAATTTGAATGAAAAAAAGAAACATCGAAAAGTAACTGTTTGACTTGTTATTTTATCGATCTCTTTTTATCACTGTGTCAATTTGACACCGAGGGACAGATTCAGCTCGCGAAATGAGGCACGGATGAGGGTTAAACATGTTTATTGAATAAGTAATACAATCAGTTTTTAACAGGTTTCAACAAACATAGTAAAAAGAACTACATAATATTGCAATGTTTGACTGGTTATTCAATCGCTTGCGAATCTCTTAGTCATACAGATATGTATTTGGACGGTGGCAGTCTTACTTAGGAGCTTTTTCCCATGATTCCCGTATAGCGTGTCTTATTGTTAGCGTTCTTTTTTATTAGTTGTCATTTTTTCGTCGATCAGTCGTTTTACTTCTGCCCATAAGTTTTCTATGGGATTGAGATCTGGACTGTTGGCTGGCTAGTGCATTGTTTTAATGCCGTTATGTCGTAAATAATCTTTTACTGTCTTGATACGATGACAACTGGCATTATCGTCTTGGAAAATGAAGTTTGTAGAATCGTCAAACCATTCATCGATGCTGGGAATCAAGAAATTTTCAAGAAGATGAATGTATGTTTCTGAATTGACATTCTGATAAAGAATGCATAATTTTCCCACTCCTTTCTGAGTCATACAACTCCAAATCATTTAAGACTCTGGATATTTCCTTTTACAATTTAAGCAATCTTTATGGAATATTTCACTAGGTCTTTTCGCCACACGAATTTTCCTCCATCGTCACCGCTTCCAATACATACACGCGACTCATCACTGAATATTAATTTCTACCAGTCCGTCACTGTCCAATTTACATGGTCCTTACACCACTGTAACCTAACCCTCTTATGCTTTTTTGTTAGGAAAGGTTCCATTTTAGCTTTTCGGAATGTAAAACCCATGTCCTGTAGACGATTTCCAACAGTACTATTCGAAACATTAGATATCCATAGTATATTTATCTGCCTCGAAGTCAATCGTCTCGCATTTTTAACAATATTACAGAAATTCCTATCACGGTTCCCGTTTCTTCATACTTCTTCTTTTAATCACTGATTGTGCTTCAAATTATTGTTTAACAAATGCAAAACAAAATTTCATTACCTATAGTTAAAAATAAATATTTTAAAAATATTTTTATTGAAAATTTCATTGCAATATCTTTACTGGTTCAAAAGTTATAACCAAATGGTTCACGATTTTCCAATAAAAAATTAGAATTATTATTTTGCGATGCATTTTTGCCTCTTCGGTAATTGTAGTATGTGTTGATCGCAACAAGATTTCTCGAATTTATATTTTACGTATTCCATAAAACGTTACATGTATAAAACCTAAATATAAAAATACATACTTGGAAAATACAAAGTAGTTTGTAAGATTATATTTAAAAATTTGTTTTTAAATCAAAAATATCGATGAGAATTAATAAAAAATTATAGTTTAACAAATGCAAAAAAATTTTAAGTACTTATAGTTAGAAATGACTATTTTTAAAATATTTTTAATGAATATTTCATTGCAATATCTTTACTGGTTCAAAAGTTATAACTAAATGGGTCACGATTTTTCAATCTGGACCACTGTGCGCCGTTCCGACACGTGTCATTTCTCCCTCTTTCTTTTTCAAACGACGCGCGGCGCGACTCATGGCAGTATTCATACTCTGACGTAATTGTTTTGACGTGGTTAATCATCGAACTCCTTGTTTTCAATGAATGGGACGCTGTGACCGCGAAGGATTCGCTTCACAACAAAAACTGAAGAGAATCTTTGAAGCAACTCAAAAACAGCTTGAAGCATGTGGTTGAAGATAGAAGCTCGCTGCCCACATGTCAACCAATGTCGAATAAATAACCAATGTCTAACTGCTTCGCGAAAGTGTTTAGTTACTTTCAGAGGTGGGCATTATTTGGCGAAACAAATATTTCAAATACTATTTAATATTTTAAATTTTATTTTGTTTAAAGAAAATAGTATTTTAAATAAGATATAGAATTTCGAAAATAAAATAAATGTTGTATGTATATTTGAATATTAAGAACAGATTGAAACTCTTTTTAGTATTATATGAATGTGTACACAATATTTTGTGCTACTAAGGGAAAGACACAAGACTACTCGTCTAATGACAAAGAAGGTACATGCACCAAAAAAATAATAACAATGGTACAATCGATATGGTATTATCCTATAATGCTCTGCAATCCTCTACTCTCCAGACCTACGGTGAATATATGTAAAATAACCTATTTGTTTCTGAATGCCTGTTAGTTAAATATTTAAGAAAACTGTATAGGTTTAAAAACTGCTTGTGTACTGGCCAACGATTATTTATATGTAATTTGTATTGTATTATATAAAGTATAATAATGTATGGCAAAATAATCTCTACTTTGAGATTCTAAATGCATTAAATAGAAACGTTATTCTATAATCCTGCATAGTTGAATTTTAAAATTTTGTAAAGATTCAATGAAAAAGTTAATACGATTATAAATAGTTAATTCGTTGAATTAATTAATCCATATCTTCGCGTTTCGTCACAGAATTCAAATGACAATTTTCTTGAGTGATAATAACATTGAAGATATTACTTTTCAAACAGAAAATAGAAAGTTTCTCCCCGTGAAAGTAAATATTCGCAACTCTCGTGGCTCGTAACACCGGGCAAGATGTGTGATATAATCTTTAAATCGAAAAGTGCAGCATTCATTGCGTATGTACATGCTTGCTTCCAGAATATAATGTGGAAGTTACGTCACCGGTGATAAAGGAAAAAAAATAACACGGTAAAAGTATCTTCTTAAAAATTTGAACCGTATTTGGACCTCGTTTAACCAATCATTTTGATACTATCCTTTCGCTGTCAATGTATTTCTCACTTTATATCTTAGGAAATAAATTGTTACTCGTTCAAAGATTTCGACACTAAAACAATTTCACTTTTTTTTCGTTGTAAAGTTTCACTTATTCTTCTTGGAAATATATGTAGTATCTGAAATAGGTATACTTATGTTAAAAGAAAAACATTCGTAGCGGATCTTTATGCAAAATAAAATTAATCCACATCAATTGCAAGAAAATTCTAAACAGGGCTTCGATTAATATATATTTCTTCTTTTAGTAACTTTAGTAAATTGCAAATAATTTAGCAACATTCTCAGTTTCTTCTACTACTAAACTGTGCAGACAGTAGAAGAAATTAATAATGTTGCTAAATTATTTTCAATTTACTAAAGTTACTAAAAAAAGAAATATATGTTAATTGAAGTCCTGTTTACAATTTGCTTGCAACAGATGTGGATCAGTTTTATTTTACATAACGATCCGTTACTTGTATATTTTATATAAATTCGGAATATTATCATGAATATTTGTTTTAATATAAGTATAAATTATTACAGATACTATATACATATATTTCCAAGAAGAATAAGTGAAACTTTGCAACGGTAGAAAAAGTGAAATTGTTTTAGTGTTGAAATCTTTGAATGAGTAACAATTTATTTCCTAAGATGTAAAGTGAGCAAAAAAATTGTTAATTCATTTTTATTCAATGTATCACCTTCCTGACAAGTAAACTGCGGATTTTGAAGAAATTAAAAGACATTAGAAGAATTTGAGGATATTGTTTTCGACTTGTTCACCCTCTACACTCCTTTGTCGAGTGTGATTCGTCATTAGAGAAAGAAAAATGTAAATAAAATGGTTTCTTATACGTACTTGGTTTTTCCTTTATTTATTTAATTGTCTTATTTTTTTAGTTATAACAAATATAAGTTCCACAAATATAAGTTAAAATGAAGTTTAAGATTTAATGTAATTAGTAAACAAAATTGTCTAAAATAACTAGCAGCCGAGGAACTGTCCTTTGAAGTAAATTTCAATCAGAAATACTTCAAATGTAAGTTGAGTTTCTTGCAACCGACTTGGACACTGTTCATTTTGCGTAAAGACCTTCGCAGTGTACTACTATCAAGACTGACCAGGTACAGTGACTTCCACTAATATTCGGACACTCTGAAAAAGACGATATCTTTTTTAATAATTTTATTGAACTATTGAAAATTCAAAAACTACATTTTGTAGATCCGTGGCGATTAAACATATTCTGAAAATTTCGCCAAAATCGGTGGTCGTTCCACTGAGCTACAAACGTTAAAAAATGGTAAAAATTGCAGACTTTCACGATTTTTGGCCTCTAACTACAATAAATTTAAGGATTCTTACATCTTTCAATGCCTGTCGTTTTTTTCTACATCATCTGATTTCGATGAAACTTTCACAGTGCATATAATCGACACAGATCTACAAAACGTAGTTTTTAAATTTTCAATGTAGGCCCACAAAAGAATGTTATAAAACGCAACTTTTAGTATTTTTTCTACAATTCCGACCAGTTGCAATTTCTGCAGCAAACCAAATGCTCTAGTTTCCCAAAACAAGTTCAAACCATATAGTACAACGTTAAAGAAGTTAACGTCTTTGTAAGAGTGTCCGAATATTAGTGGGAGTCACTGTATATCTCGGAAATGAAGCATTTTGGAGAAAAATGTTTCGGACAAACTATGGGGGACATAAAATTGTGTCATTGATTTGACTTTGGATAGAGGTTTGAAAATCACGCGAAGGTCATCTTGAATTTTTTAAATATGTAGAACTCCCTATTGGAAAATGCATACTTTTCGCCATGGCTATATATTTTAAAAACAGCATTCATTCTAATAACTATTCTAAAATGATATTATAATGCAAACGATTATACTTGTTGATAGTGCACATAAAATAGACGAATAACGTACAAATATTGATTATTATTCGCAGTACTTGATTGAAAAATACCTACAATCTTTACAATCTGGTGCGTTCCTGTTTATGGACAGATTTTGTACGCAAAACATCCATTTGAGTAAAATGGTGTACACTATAAAAAGTATAAATCTCAAGCTTTAATCAAGTTATTTTCATTTTCTTAAGAGTGTCTGAATATTAATGGGAGTCACGGTACACCAGAGCTGGAGAAAATAGTATTTATATAGTAAATAATAAATAATTCTATTTATTTTAAAGTATGTGTACAATTTTGAAAATATTTAGACTTTATCTTTATTTGCAATTTCAATTTGAAATTTTATTGCTGAAAATAATGGTTCGCATTCAATAGATTTGTGAGAGAGTAGAAATATTAGTAGTAGAAATATGAATAGAAACCGTATTAAATGCTTTGAAAGAAATAGCAAATCCAGATTCAGAGTGACGATCTCAATTAATTTCACGAAACAACGAAGTAAATGAATTTTTTCCCCTTTATGGAAAAAGAAACAAATGATACCAGTCATACAAACATTGCAGAATTCGAATTATGTGAATATTTGAGCGATAGTGATACACGAATTGCAAAGTACAAAGCCACGAAAACATTATTTTGAAATGAACAATTGAGAGACTTTTTAGTTTTACTGGACTGATTCTGTGTCCTCGAACGAGCACCCTAACAGGTACAAATTTCGAACGCTGCACCTTGTTGTATGCGAATAGCAGCAGGTTAAACAAAAAATAAAACGCAAAAGGGCAAATTATATAGTTTCTTATATCAAGTACCATTTCTTCCTTAAATTATTGCTAAGATAAGAAATATTAAATTAGCTACAAGTAATGCGATTTCTGAAAGTATTAGGTACAACGACGCAAAAAATACAATATTCTATTTTGTGTTTCAGATTATTAAGATAGAAATATTTTATTGTCTGGTTCCCATTGTTAAAATAGAAATGTATTATTTTGTGGTTGCGATTGTTAAAATAGAAATATTTTATTTTCTGATTCCGATTGTTAAAATAGTATTTTCTTTAAGCAAAATAAAGTGTAAAATATGAAATAGTATTTGAAATATTTGTTTCTGGCAAATAATGCCCACCTCTGCTGTACACATCGATTACGATACGTGTACCATAAGAACTGGAGTATAGTTCTGATACATGCAGGAATGCGCGTTCACGGTGGCACACGTGCTCGTCCGTGGAAATGTAAATTTTGCTGTTTTGCAGATAAACGGTCAATATCTTGGTACGAACGAGAGTGTTCAACACCTCTGCGTGTATCCTGTATACACGTCCCACGTGTTTGTTTCTATTGGTGGAAGAGTTAACCACTGGCCGTTGATGTAGTACACAGAGTATATTCAGTAGTATATAAGGGAGATTGTTTGGTACGGGCACGCATAACCGAGGGAATCATTCGATAATACGTTTGCACACGACGCGACGACGGGGCAACCTCTTCCTCCACTTGTTCGGCTGTTTCGCGACCGTCGCAGAAATCGGTAGATCGAAGCGAACCTTGGTTTGGGGGGGTGACTCGTCCCTCTTCCACTCGGAGGTTCATTCTAGTGGTTCTCTCGAGAAAAAGCGGGTCGAACTTGTTGATCGGTGAACAACGACACTGCAAAACAAGAAATTTAAAAATTCCAGAAATTTAACCTTTCCATCAGCGAATTAACGTTCGCGCTAGTGTTGAAAACGGATCCAACTGTCATCGAAAAAAAACAGAACGCGCTACTGCAAGTTTCTATATCTGTTTCTATCGGCGAAGAAGCATTCGGAATGCAGTCGGCAAGTTTCGCCATGGGTGCATCTTGGGTGACATTGACCCTGTCGATGTGTTTGTTGACAATCATTCTACTGCTGGCTGTGAGACGGGGCAAGTTTCTCTATGCCCTGCGGAAAGTGCCTTGCCCACCAGCGTTTCCCATAATTGGGAATGCTTATCAGTTGTGCTGCAGTCCGGAACGTAAGTAGAAATTCGTATGTACAAACTATCCATCCCTCTTTGAACGACTAAAACTGGATAACTATTATGCTTGGATCACACCAATTAAATACATCGATAGCATTCAACTCTTTTTTTTTTTAGTTGGTATCTCATTGTTGAATACAAAAGCGTTTCGCCTTATAAAGAAACAGAATAAATGATTTGTATTGTGTTTGTCAAGTGATCAAATTGCAGAGATGGATAAAATAGTATTCGAAATAAAAAATAAAAATATTTGCAGAGATTATTTCCAACACTATGTTATTTTGAATAATTTGAAATATTTATTTATTTTAGTATTGGTGGGTGATCGCTTGTTCAAATGTTTTTGAAAATTAGAAGGCTGGGTGAAATAGTATTTGAAATAAAAAATAAAAATATTTGCAGGGATTATTTCCAACACTATGTTGTTTTGAATAATTTGAAATATTTATTTATTTTTGTATTGGTGGAAGTACTATTTGAAATATTATCAAATACATCGACACCATTCAACTCTTTTTGTTTTTTAGTTCGTATGTCATTGTTGAATAGAAAAGCGTTTTCCCTTATAAGAAACAGAAGAAACGAATTGTATTGAGTTTGTCAAGTGATCAACTGTTCATATGTCTTTGCAAATTGTCACGCAAGGTTAGCTATCCAGTATTAAATAACACCAAAAAAAAAAAAACGTTACTCTGTAATATACTACACGATATACAAGCTTTTATAGGCAGCATCCGTTTAGTTAATTATTCGATGTTATTTTCGTTTCTTCGAGATCATCGTTCATCTTTTGCTGTTACTCTTGCAGCCATTTACATCGTGTGTAAATATTGAATGAAAATATCGGTAAGCTGAGAAAAATCTGTTAAGAATTGAATTTCTGTTCGGATTTGAAAACGGCTGTTCTTCTGTTGGAGTATCTCTACCGGAGTCAAATAAAAAGCTGAAGCGAATAACTTTGAACGACGTTATTCCCGAATTTCAGTTCTTTAAAATACATGTTCAAATTTTAATTATAATCCAAAAGAAAGAAATGTTTCAAATATGAAAATAACAAGTTTAGATGTTCAAATTTTGCTTTCTATTCCGGGTGTTGGAATGTGTAGAATAAAACAATCACTTGATTATTTGCAGACCCTGGGAAAATAGTTTTTTAAATAGTAAATAATAAATAATCCTATTTATTTTCAAGTACGTGTACAACTTTGAAAATAAAATATTTTATTTGATGCAGTGATTTTTAAAAATGAAATAATTTATTTGAGGCAGTAATGTTTGACAATAATATTTTATTTGAAGAATATTGGAAATATTTGTATATTGTCTTCATTTTCAAATTTCAATTTTAAATATTATTGCTGAAAGTAATGGTTCGAATTCAATACATTTATGAGAGTGTAAATCGTTTATTAACGATAAGGTAGACTTTACATATGTTTATGCGGTTTCTCAAAGTATTATAATAATGCAAAAAAGTACAAGCAAAATATTTTATTTTGAGATTCAGATTGTTAAAATAGAAATATTTTATTTTCGAAATAGTATATCTTATCTAAAATACTATTTGCTTTAAGCAAAATTAAATCTAAAATATTAAATAGTATTTGAAATATTTGTTTCGCCAAATATAATGCCCATCTCTGATTTTATTTGTACGTTGAAAGAGGAAAGGAATCGTTCAGCGAAGTATTATAGTTACGTAGAAAATGCAATTTCCAAAGATCGCATAATTTTAGTTGTGGAATTTTCATCAGTGAAAAACTTACTTTTCGAGCTAAAATGCAACAATGTATTGTTTTTTTTTATATATTCATATAAAAAGATATACGAGAAGCTTTTACATTAAACTAAAATTTTCAATGAAATTTTCGATTTAAATATGCCGAAAATATTAACATTTTTATACATTTATTTTTCAATTTGACGCGATTACTTCGACAGCGAAAGCGAAGATACAGTAAATGTGCAAGGAGGTGTATATACAATAAACAATAAGTTCGTTAACCAGAACATTGTTAGGAAGAATAATAAATATGTTAAGAGTGAAGATTAGCTTCAGAAACTTCTAATATTTCGATGTGTCAACGTACGAGAGTTGGAAACGCGCTCATTATCGCGAACATTAATAGATTCAATTAAACAATTCGAACATTAATCATCATAGATGAAATATAGATATTTAAGTATGTATGCATGTACATATTTTAGAAATAAGTTCTTCGCTCTAAATATAAAAAGCAAGAGAATTGGCGCGAGAGTGCACGTGCGAAAGAATCGGAGGGAGAAAAGAGAAAAACAAGATTTATCCACCTCGAACCACGGATGTATTGAATACTGAAGATAATCGTGAGGCACTTGTGAGCAACAAGCGAAAGAAGAAGCAGGTCGAGGTCGTCTGCGCCCTGAATAACGCTACTGTAGCGTGTAATTGCATATAATTTTACCAAATTTCATATATTTATGTATTATATACATAATATATATTCACATATTTATGTACTATATACATAATATATATTCATATACATGTATTATGTTCGTATATAAATATTCATATTATGTATGTATTCACATATTTATGTACTATATACATAATATATATTCATATATTACGTTCGTATATAATAAATAAATATATGAGTATGTATTGTGTTTGTAATACATAAATGTGTGAGTATATATTTTGTATATAATACAGATATATATGAATCTTCATATAGTATTATATTATGTTTATGCATGTAATACATAAATATATGAAATTTCATAGAATTATGTTTATGTAATAATACATAAGTATATCAGTATGTATTGTGTTTGTAATACATAAATATATGAGTATATATTTTGTATATAATACATAAATATATGAAATTTTATATAGAATGTACAATATACAATAATGGAAAGAGTCAGGGCTATTCAGCTAACTGTATCACCCGAATTGGTTATAAACTATTGGAGTGTATGAAGACATGGTGAAATCGACAAGTCGTATGGTCTCTCAAGAGTAGCTTAGTGCATGCGTGTGTGTGTGTGTTTGTGTGTATACAACGTTAAAAATTAGTTTTCCTTCGTATCGAGATATAAAGATCAGCTTGAGCTTCTTCTGCTTGAATTGCTCAGGATTAATTTTAATCTCGCGATTGAACAAGGAGTGATTGAATCCTGAGTGAAAAACTTGAAGGGTACACAGGGTAAACACTTTAATAATAAGTAATTACCGAGATATTCTCAAAAGATTTTGAACGCAAGCAATACATTTGCATTTGCATAAGCAATTGATAAGCACAAATGAAGTTTCTCGAGTTATAGCGTTACATGCTCTAATAATAATAACACGATTTTTCATATCTTCGGACGGCGGCGTTAGTATCTCACGATTAACTTCCCTCCTGGCAATGAAATGTCCCCGAAGAAAGTAATCGAACGGTATATGGAGTGGAAAGTCAATATGTAGTCGTTCAGATAGTTTTGATAAATGACAAAAATTTTTCATGATTGTAAAATCTTAGTGAGCAAAGAACGATGACACTGTCCTTATTGTTTACATTACATCATTCGTGGTGTGTATCTTACATTCTGTGACGGTGATTGAATATTCAGTTGGAAATTATTGCTCCATTTGCTATCACTCAAGAAACACTCCGACGTGTATCATTTACTGTAGTGGAGAACACTGACGGGCATTACTTATATTCAAAATTATTAGAGAATATCTTAGTTAATCTTAGTTTTTTACTTCATGTACCCTTTCTTTTCATGTTTTCTATTCAGAGTTCGATTTTTAAAATTAATCCTCTACAATCAGAACAATCACCGCGTAGAAAACCACGCGCGGTTGAAGTGAAACTTCTTGCAGTTTAGTAATGAAAACGTCTCTTTCTTTACAATTTCACAGTTTCACAATTTTGTGCTTTAAAAATTTTAAATTGCACAATTTTGCAATTTCAAAGTTTTACCATTTTCAATTTTGCAACTTTAGAATTTTACAGTTTAAGATTTGCTGCTTTGTAATTTTACAATTTCATCGTTTCACAATTTTCTACTTTCCAACTTTAAAATTGTACATATTTTGCAATTTCATAGTTTTTCAATTTGAAACTTTGCAACTTTAGAATTTTACAGTTTAAGATTCGCTGCTTTGGAATTTTACAATTTCATCGTTTCACAATTTTCTACTTTCCAACTTCAAAATTGTACAATTTTAGCATTTCCTAAATTCATCACAATTCAAAACTTGAATTTCCCTCAATTTAAACTTGAAATTTGCCTTTTCACAGTTTCACAATTTTTTACTTCTCAACTTAAAAATTTGACAGTCTTCAATTTCAGCATTTCCCAGTTTTGCATCTTTCCGAATTTACAATTTTACCATTTTCAACTGTAGAACTTTAGCATATTAAAAGTGGCCTTACTCGCCGCTCCTGAACGGAGAGAAGAGGGGGTATAGGGCGCATCCCCCACTTTTCACCGTTACGCTTTTTCATGTCGCAAATTCCGTGACGCGAATTATTCTTACATCCTGCGTAAAGAAGTTTCACTGTAAAAGAAAAACTCAAGGTGACTTTTATATCTGCATAAAAAAGCAAAACGGAAAAACTAATCATTATATTTGGTATGCTACTCTTGAAACCATACGACTTTAATTTGGACCGTTTCCTTTTTCATTATTCAAATAGTTTACATGTTATTTAGATTGCAGACTTGGGTGAATGATCCTGTACGAGAGTGTGCGATGAAAGTTTTACGATCCAGGGCTGCGAGCTGCACGAGTGGCCGGCGAAGGGTTATTACCCTAGGAATAAGGTCTTAATTTGTTAGTTGATCGCGGACGTAACCAATGCGTAATTGTGGAGTCGCTAGGATTATAGATGCCGAGGACGAACTTGATACGATTGTCAGTAAGCCTCTACGAGATAAGGGCTTGTAAGTGCTGCGGCAACTGTAATCTACTTTTTCCAGCAAGTAGATTTTTTTCTGTTACCCTCACCCTTGTCTAGTCTGTTTCTGGCTTGGGTTTTGACGGTATATAAGGGCATAGATTCCCTGCATAGTTGGGCTTTTCATCTCTAGAGTTCACGTTGTGCGCATCGGTCCACGTCGTGATTTCTTTTAAACAAGATCGGGTATAAATTCCCCATCGTTATAATTCTTCCGGTACGAATCCCATCACGGGTTTCTGTAGAAGCATATAGCCCCCGCACTCCTCGGTGAATTACAACAGAGAGACTTAGTCCGCGACATTTTTACACTTATATGTATAATGTATTATGTATTATGTATAACGTATATTGTATATGTATTAAAAATGTATTATGTATAAGCATATGTATATATATCTTTGCTACTTATAAAAATATAAAAAAAAATTTTAGACAAAAGTTGTACTGTTTAATAAATTAAATATAATGCAAAGAAAAAACAAATTTTTTTAAGGTCGATTTCTGCGATTTCAAGAACAAGAATTTTTATTGTCGAAATCAATATTATATTTTGTTTCTATATTGTTAGAGTGCGTAAAAAGACAAATTCACCGATATATAAAAATATATACTAATAATATATTGCAGTGGAGAAAAGCGAGTTACAAAGTTAAACAATTTCCAAAATCGATGCGGCACCATTTCCCGTTATTCAATCAATTTCAAATTTCGCACAGATTATTTTTTCATCCAGTGGCACAATTCTAGGGGTTGTTCCACAGAAAAATTTGCAAAATAATTGTCGCCAAGTATAACTAAGGTCCACCCTAATATACACCCTGCTGATCGTTAATATAATTGGGATTCAAGTTCCTCAATCCATTGTTTTTTCATTCATATCTATAAGATCTATGTATAAGTTTCTTTGTTACAGAGGCGTTCAAGAAGATGAATAGCTGGGGAAAGGAATTGGGTGATATGTATTTAATTTGGGTCGGTATGCGCCCCTTCATCTTTCTCTACAAAGCAGAAGCAGTTCAACCATTATTAAGTAGCGGCATTCACATTGATAAAAGTCTGGAGTATCAATATCTACAACCTTGGCTCGGTACCGGTTTAGTAACCAGCACTGGTAAGCATATGAAATGAATAAATTTAATTTTGGTCTCGTCAGCCCTAGAATTTTCTAATTTTGTCGATGGCACCCCCAAGGTTGTTCCAAATAATTAAACAAAAATCTGTGCAAAGTTTAAGTTTAAGATTAATTAAAATAATTCATTAAAATAAAAACAGACGCCGCGCCGGAGCAGGCATACGTTGCCACGGAGCGTGCACGAATACGGAAAATTCAATACAGACTTAGCAAGTTTTTTGCAAATATCTCGAAAACCAAGACCGAGCGCCGGGTAGATGTAATGACAAAAGTTGTTTGTAATGTTGTCCTTGACAACATATGTCAAGGTCAAGGTCATCGGAGATGCCTCCCTTAAAATAAACATTTACCAAAAATTGTAATAAATAAAGCAATAGTTTGTACAATTGAAAAATTGTATGAAATGTAGAAGGTAACATTTTGTTTCAGGAGAAAAGTGGCATTCCCGAAGAAAGTTATTAACACCAACGTTTCACAGTGGTCTTTTAGAGGTATACTTGAAGACGGCAACCAAAGAAACTGGAATATTAATTTCCTGTCTAAGAAAAGAAGTCAACAAATCGTCTTTCGATATTTTTCCATATGCGAAACGAGCAACGTTAGACATAATATGCGGTAAGTGAAATAAAAATTTAGCAATACTGTTTTCGTCCGCGATAGAGGATAGTAAGATGCAAAAGATCACATGCATACACATCGAACTGAATATCCTCCTCCATTTCAGAATTGGTACAAAAATATGTAATTCAAGAGACACAGCTTTACGATCAATTATTGTGTCACAATTTATTTTTTAACTTATTTGAGGACTTCAAATCTACTACAATGACAGTTCTGTCAGAATCTGAGGTCTTTGGTGGATATTCTTTTCCTTTCCCTAGTTTTCTTCTTTTCACTCTCCGCTCATATCTTCTATATTCGTGGTTTTGCTTCTTCTTTGCATGTTTCCCATAATGGCTGTAATAATATGATGGATTTTAAAACAATACAACTATTAATCAATTCATTTGAAGATACAAATTATTTGTAATAATTTTTTTAATCTCGGTACGAAATTTCTATGGGATAAAGAATTAAATTATGAATTATGAATTAAAGTAAATAAGAATGTTATTGGTCCACTTCTAGAGATCCATGAAGTGGGTCTATGAAGTGGTCGCCTCTACTTTGATATAACGTACAACCTGGATTTACAGATTAGTGACAAATATACACATTTCAATATTGGATTACTGTGTTTGAAATGTCTGATACTTGACAGTAACGTTAAATATACACTTCGACAAAATCTGAAGTCATCGTGGAAGTTCGTCGCTAATCACCTATGTAGATGTTGATGCGACGTAAAACACCTTATAATTAAAAAAAAAAGATTAAATATTGATATTTTGTTTCGATAGTTAGTATATTACTAGGTGGCAGTATGAATAGCATGATTTGGTAATCCGATTACTCTACTGATAGATAGAAAGAAGAAATATAGAGAAAATTAATTTCGGCATTAATATTAATGTTATACTTGTTATTTATGCTTTTCATATATAGGGATAAAATTTGCTTTAACAGTATTATCATAATTACCATGATTTGTTTCCATACAATTTCTTTCTTCTTTTGACCTTTACTCTTCGCTTTTTCTTCGGTTTCGACAACTCAATCAACCGTTGCGTGGCTATATAAGAAAATATTCGCCCTCTAAATTATTTAAGCATAGATATTTACTTATATTTGATGCTTGACTATTAATATATTTATCGACAAACAGTGTAAGTAAATTCCAAAATTATAATTAAATTATTATTATTATAATTAAACAATACGCATATAAATACATTTCAGATATAATCTAAGTATAGATAAACAATATACATTTTACATGGCCAAATGGTGGTTGTTAATTTTATGAATAAGAGATTGACATTCACAAGAAAAATTGAGTATTGTGAACACTCAAACAAAATTACGAAGATTTACATTCGATTGATGGTGTCAATGTGCCACGCCTTCCTCTTGTCCGATTAACATCATCTTTTGCAAGAATTATTTATTACTCAATCAGACAGAGTTAGGGAACAGCGTGAAAAATCTTGCAAAAAAATTTCAGTATACATAACTAAGGTTCACCTTAGTGTACCTATATAATGTAAAATCTAAGTGGGGATGCTCTCAAGATTTCCAGATTACACGAGTTATTATAATCGTAATTATTTCGTATTTTGGCGTCAGTTTAATTAGAACAACGAGACAAATATAATGGAAAAAAATTTCATAACGCAAATAAAAACTTGGGAAAGGTCCACTCTTTTGTTTCGTTTGCGTCAGTGTGTTTTTTACCACTTAATTGGTACCAAGGGGAATTCTCCCAGTGGTGGGGATAAAATTTTAACAGTTACAGTGCAGACCTTTGCGACCGTTACGAAGAAGATACAGTACTACGTTTTCGTTTCACGACAATTTTCATGATGCAAAATACGAACCAGTAGCGTGTAGTGCACCACGTGAAACGTATCCGATCGGCTTGGAAGGCTGCTGATATGGCATTCGAGGTTTCGAAAGCTCAATTATACGTGGTGAAGCTTTGGGAATATGCGCTGTGGTTGAACGAGTTTGCAGTGTCTTTGTGTCAACCAATCGTCCACGGGGTTGAGCTAGTTGATTAGTGCGTTCCGATATTTCATACAAGAGTGCTGATATCTTCACCTAACATGAAAAATTGCAAATAAATTGAACGCAACAGAAAAGTAACGACGTGAAACATACAAAAAAGAACATGGCATGTATACATACAGGGTGGGGCAATAATTATGTATTGACACCTCCATACGTCCTAAATCTAATAGTTAGCGAGATATTATCGAAACAATTTTTTTTCTTTTTTGGACAATATCTTGCTAACTATTAGCTTTAGGGCATATGAAGGTCAACACTTTTATATTCAAAATTGGTAATTATTTACAAAAGGTCTGCGTACTCCGATTTTGATGAAATTTTAATATGTTATAGATTTCGACATTTTGAACAACTTTTTCCTTTTCCAATATAGGGGGGTCGCTTTTAGTCTCTAGTTCTCGTTGCGGTACATAACCTCTGATAAGAGTGATTAATTTGTATAAAAGCAGGCCTACTTCATTAAACCAAACAATCAAATAATTTCTTATGAATCAATGTAAAATTTTAAAAATATCATTATCAATTAATACGATCTCTTATTCGAATAGAATTTACATATATTCGTACATGACTGGACTCCAAAAATACATCATTCTGATATTTAGTTAATTTCAAATCCGTTTTTTT
Source organism: Lasioglossum morio (assembly GCA_916610235.2). NCBI lineage: Eukaryota > Metazoa > Arthropoda > Insecta > Hymenoptera > Halictidae > Lasioglossum > Lasioglossum morio. The sequence continues at coordinate 28,189,522 of OU744325.1, read as the reverse complement.
TGGCATCATATTTAATGGTTCTTCAGTGGGACTTGAAGGATTATTGGCTATACGATATTAACACCACAATATTTCATAATCACTTTACGATTTTGACAATTTTCTTGTAGTTTGACAGTTAACGAAAACTGTGATATGTTCGAGACTCCGATCTTCAGTATCGAATAATAAATAGTGTGACCAGTAATTAAACTACCATAGTTTTCATGAACTACACATACCAGAGACCAAAGATAACAGTTATTTTAGAAATTTTTCCAATAAAGATCATTAAGGGGGTAGGGTAACCGATTCTAGAAATACCGGTATTAGGAATTTTCAAGTAGGTACAAAAACAACAGTTTTCTTACGCCTTTGCCGTATTTATTAGTTTTATACTAAAAATAATAAACTGTAAAAATATAAACAGCTTTATTATGTATAAATATAAAATAAAGGAACAACTGTTACAATCAAATATTATTAATAAGAGCAGTAAAATAATAATTTTTAACATTGAACACAAAAAATACCATATAGAACATTACAGTATTATAATACAATAAAGGAACTAAACATATCACATAAAAATCTTGCTGTGCGGTCTATTATATATCTATTGTTAGAAAAAAAACCTTAAATAATTTATTAACTGCATATTTTTGAAATGTGATTGTAAAAAACATAATGCATCTATTGGACTATCTACAGTAAATACGTATATCAAATAAAATTAGATGCGCACAAAAGAAATTTTTATTATTTATAGCCAATTCCTAAAATACCGGTATTTTACCGTAGCAAATACCGGTTTCACGAAATTGCAAAATAGCACGAAATACCGGTAGTCGGTATACTAGTGTACCGATATTGCAATTCCTGGCCATCACGATAGTTATTGCGTGAACGAAGTTTATAAAAAATTGAATCTGCAAGAATAGAAATGAATTATTGTATTTTCAACCTAACGTAACAAATCAATTGTTCTTATGCATTATTATGTAGCCCCTTAGCCTACAATCTGGCCATGCAAAATATTTTTTATGCATAAGCCTCCATTTTTCTTGTACTTTCTTGGCGTTTCAATATTTATCATGGGTCAATGAATCAGCAAAAAGTGATATGATGCAGAGAACTATTGTTTAACTTCAATGAATTCTATCAATAATTTCATCTTATTTACAAATCTTTTTTTTTTCTTTTTAATATTACAGATGGATCTATGGGATGCCACATTAATGCGCAAACTGATTTAAAAAACGAATACGTGCAGGCCGTAGATACGTAAGTATACTTATTCATCTTAAGAAAACGTATTCTGACTAAAAGAGCAAAAATTTCTGGATACACAAAAGAAAGTTTAGTAGAACGTCTAGTGGAACGTTTCTACCGTCGATTAAAAGCCACAATCAAATCAGCTATGTGCATGCTGCTAATAATCCCATGTGAAATAATAAGTTCAGAAAATAATTCTATATAATTGCGGAAACGTAGAAGCAGCACCTGCGACGTGATCGAATTAGTAGTCTGCTCTGTGAAATAAAGTCTGAGTTAACTCGAACTGGTACAATTATTTTTACCAGAGATCCTTCGTATATTATCTATATTAAAAGTGATAACATTACTTCAATTTTTATATAAAACGAAAATATACTTAAACATAAATCTAAATTATTACATCCTCTTCTTAGATTAGCATCAATTTCCCAAAGAAGATTTCTAAATGTCTGGATGTCTTTTGATCCGATTTTCAAATTAACAACATGGGGCAAAAAACACGATCACGCATTGCGTATTGCTCATGATTTCGTTAACAAAGTAAATATCTTGCTTTTCTCATATTCGAATAAAATAAGATATCACTTGTTAATAACAAAAAGATAGATTATTGTGTATAATATTGTTATTCGCAGATAATTGCAAAAAGAAAAGGTCAATGGAAAGCAAAAGAGGATAGAAATTTCGTCGAAGGATTAACTAAATACCAGACTTTATTGGACTTGTTGTTAGATTTATCGCAAGATGGCGAAGTCCTTACCGATGAAGACATTCGAAATGAAGTGAATACGTTCATGTTTGCGGGCCACGATACAACAGCTACAAGTGTATCTTGGATCCTTTATGCATTAGGACGTCATCCAGAGTATCAGGTACTACAAACATTTATCGTATTAACCAATTTAATATCGTATTTAAAAATTTCTCTAGCTGTCCCAACAGACGTTGTCCTGTCCTTTCTATTTTGTAAACAGACGTCGATAATGTAAATTCCTATTTAAATATTGATTAAAAGCTGCTACGCTCGTTTGTTTTTTTGTTATATTGAAATATGATTCAAAAAGCACTTTTAATTTTTCCCGAATTTTCCCTATTTTCCGTGCAATTTTACCAATTTTTCTTTGTCTAGAACCTTATTCGGACTATTATGAACATTAACAAAAAATTAGCCAGATCGGTCCAGCCGTTCTCAAGTAATGCACTTACCAACGAACAGCATTTGATTATACAGGGTGTCTCAAAATTCCTTCAACATCCGGAAATTGGAGCTTCGAAAAAAAAACAACATATTTTTCAACTTTAAACAAATATTGTGATGTTATTATAAAAGATATTGTATTGTTCTTTACAGCAAAAGATTCTCTAGACTTCCCCGAATGAACAGTGATGTGCAATATTAATACATTATAATTGTTTAAACATGTTTAAACAATAATTAAAGACGAAGAGGCACCACTTTTGCACCGTTTTTTGATATTTTTTAATTTATCTGAAAAAATAAGGGTCCAGCGGAAAAACGAAACTACACAACGCGATAGAGCAGACTTTTATCTTCAGAAACCACCCTTTCAATTTTCCAACGTCGACGTATTTTTTTATACTTCAGCACAATCTTAACACAACCTAGCACAAATTGAAAAAAATTAAAAGTGGGGCTACTAAAAAAATCGATTTTCTCAATTTTTAGACTTATTTTTTATATTATGATTATAATATTCGAGCGCAATATAGCACACACTTAGCAGAACTCAGCACAACTGTTGGAATTATTTAATTCAACAAGTGGGGGGCTAACTTCTAGGAGTATTCACATTAAGTAAAATTGTGGTGTTTCTTATGTGTTTTAAATTAGTTACCAAACCTACTTATGGAAATGTAAATGAACTATATAATTCTGTAATGCGTCATGGAGTAGAAGCGGAGAAACACTTCGGATCGCAAAAGATTAATATCATTGTTTGTCTATAAAATTTTCAATGGATTTAATTAAAATACATATGAATGTATTTGTTGCTGTAGGAAAAAATTCTTCATGAATATTATAACGTTGTGGGAACGGACGAACTATCATTCGATATACTAAACAAACTGACATGGTTGACAGCCTGTGTAAAAGAATCGTGGAGAGTATATCCGGTTGCGCCGCTCATTGGAAGACAAATTTACAATCCCATTACCATATGTAAGTACCAGTAAACGTTGTGTATATAATTGCATCATTTGTGAATCATTTTCCTCAATTATCTGCGAGGTGTGTTAAAAGAGAAACGGGAGCTATCTTTTTTCTCAGAAATTCTCAGAAATATTGTCCCTTGTCCCTTTTAAAATAATCCCTCTGAGGTGTAATACACTTATGCCACGTTTTTTCCAATCCTCAAAACATTTCACTTTTCCTAAAGTTCCATAGTCCAATTACTACTACTAATACACGTTTCAGTAATATTAATATACGTATAAATATTTTTCTTTTAGCGGGACACAATATTCCAATAGGCTCTACTGTTCTCGTCAATTTATTTCTTCTGCATCGTGATCCTCGATATTTTCCAGAACCAGATTCTTACCGTCCGGAAAGATTCCTTCCCAATGGCCCGAAGTATCCCCCTTTCGCTTTCATCCCTTTTAGCGCAGGATCACGGAATTGCATAGGATGGAAATATGCAACAATGATAGTGAAGGTTGTTATTCTTTCCGTATTAAGAAATTTCCATGTGAAATCGTTGGATACAGAAGACCAGCTCCGCTTTACCAGCGAATTAGTACTCCACAATGCAGATGGATTACGGCTAAAAATTACTCCAAGGGAACCGAAAATATTTACTTAGTAGGCGGTTATAGTGGAGCAGCGATGATAGCGGAGCGTCGAGGAGAGCTGTGCGGTGAGCAAAGCGGTGCGATGCGTGTTTATAGCGGAGCGGCGAGGTGAGCTGTGCGGTGAACAAAAGCGGATAGTAACGAGGAACAAAGAAACTACTTTTTCTGTATTATGTATCGAAATGTCGTCACGAAGACTTCGAAAGCTTATGCTGGCCGAAAATATTTTAACAAAATATCATTTATTAACTGCGAATTGTGTGACAAACAGAAATAGGATGTGGTCAGTCCATCCTGTTAATAAAGATAAAGAAGTTAATGGTGAATTTAGTCGTGTATATTTAAAATTGAGGTAGCATCCATCAATAAATTTAAACAATATTTCAGAATTTCAATTGTAACATTCCATCGGATTTTAGAATTGATACGTCCAAAAATCAATGTCCAATGGACTAATTTTATTAAAATTCCAGTCAGTATTGATGAACGCTTAGTTATCACCATAAGATTCCTTGCGACTGGTAGAAACTTCCGAGATCTTGTTTTGACATTTAAACTCGGCCATGCAACCGTAAAAAAAATTGTAGAGTCAATAAAAAATTTATTATGGAAAAACCAGAAAACGGGCTCTCGAGAGCAAACCAGAAAACGAGCTCATGAGAGCCAAACCAACTCCGCACACGAGTGCGGCCTAACCTACCTATAGGCGATTCGGGAAGCCTCAGGGACGCGACTCCCCGTACTCACTCACGGCCCCATCCGTGAGTGAGCCCCTGAGGGAACTCCGATCGGAGGAATACCAATTTTCAACAAGATACGAAAAATTTTCGAAGTGGAACTTATGAAAGTTCCAATATGAACAGTTGGAAAATCAGAAATTAGAATTGTCTTGTTCACTGACTGAACAAGTACTTTGAAATAACGAACTGAAGGTGGCCAAGGATAAACGAAGAAAGCATTGATGTACCCTTGGCCGAGCTAGCGGAAACTAAATTCACAATCAATTTAATGAGATATGTTTCTATATTTTGCAAGTCTTAAACTATATTACACATTATTATCTAAAATTGTATACGTGCAGCTATTAGCTCGACATTATCCTTTATTCGTAAGATTCTGGAAGTTCTTACGAATAAAGAATAATGTCGATTGCCCAGGTCTCACCACGAGGAGGTTGCTGCACAAGAGACCCGGAAAGGGAGTCAGAACGAATGCAATATTCCTTCTGGCTCCCTTTCTTACAACGTCGAACTTATACTAATATACTACGCAAGTACGTCGAGTAATTATCGCGGAACAAAAGGGTGTGAATCGGAGAAGAAGTCCCCGATCCACGGGGGACAAAAAGCGAATCAGGCTGAAGGCTCTGATTCTTTCAAAGAGAAAAATCGAATAGAGCAGAAGGCTCTGATTCTTTCAAGAAGAGAGAAAAAATAAACAAACCAGAGCAGAAGGCTCTGATTCTTTCAAAAAGAGAAAACTAAGCAAACCAGAGCAGAAGGCTCTGGTTCGAGGGTGACGCGAGCAATGGTCGAGAGGAGTTCCGACACCGATACCAACTACTCCAACCACCTGCCGCCAGAGACGGACATGGGTGGAAAAATTTTACGGGAGAGTGGTAAAGAGCGGACACAACGCGTCTCGACCCCCCCATTAATATATTATAAACTATCGCGAACTCCCGTACCAATAAATCTGGTACATACTACATGCGAGCAAAGGTGTCCAACACAGTAGAAGACTGTGTTGGAGTAAAAAAAAAAACGAACAAAGTGAATTTACGGCGATAATTACTCGACGTATGTACAACGACGATATACAATTAAAGTCTTAGTAACTAACGCAACTTAACTATACGCTGAAGTCTTCTTTGGTGAGTGTCCTCCTCTTCCATGTGTGTCCTCTCCATCGACGATGAAAGACTGTTGTATCAAAACTGAAACAGACTAATGATAATTAGAGCAAACACAAACCCCGCACACGAGTGCGAACCCAACATAACCACCAGAAGAAAACAACATTCAGCACTCGAAAACAAACAAGAAACCAGCTAAGGACAGCAAACTAGAAAACCACAAAACGAACTCTCGTGAGCAACCAGAAAACGAGCTCATTAGAGCCAAACCAACCCCGAACACGAGTGCGGCGTAACCGACCTATAGGCGATTCGGGTAGCCCCAGGGACGCGACTCCCCGTACTCACTCACGGCCCCCTCCGTGAGTGAGCCCCTGAGGGAACTCCGATCGGAGGAATACCAATTTTCAACAAGATACGAAAAATTTTCAAAGAGGAACTTGTGAATGTTCCGATGTGAACACATAGGAAATCAGCAATTAAAATTGTCGTGTTCACTGACTGAACGAGTACTTCGAAACAACGAATCGAAGATGACCAAGGGTAAACGAAGAAAGCATCGATGTACCCTTGGCCGACTTCCAACTTAGTTGAAAGTAAATTTATATTCGATTCAATGAAATATCTTATAACATTATGCAAGTCTTAAACTATATTACACATTATTATCTAAAATTGTATACGTGCAGCTATTAGCTCGACATTATCCTTTATTCGTAAGATATTGGAAGTTCTTACGAATAGAGGATAATGCCGATTGCCCAGGTCTCACCACGAGGAGGTTGCTGCACAAGAGACCCGGAAAGGGAGTCAGAACGAATGCGATATTCCTTCTGGCTCCCTTTCTTACAACGCCGGACTTATACTTAGTTACGCAAGTACGTCGAGTAATTATCGCGGAGCAAAAGGGTGTGAATCGGAGAAGAAGTCTCCGATTCACGGGGGACAAAAAGCGAATCAGGCTGAAGGCTCTGATTCTTTCAAGAAGAGAGAAAAACTAAGCAAACCAGAGCAGAAGGCTCTGATTCTTTCAAAAAGAAAAAACTAAGCAAACCAAAGCAGAAGGCTCTGGTTTGAGGGTGACGCGAGCAATGGTCGAGAGGAGTTCCGACAACGATACCAACTACTCCAACCACCTGCCGCCAGAGACGGACATGGGTGGAAAAATTTTACGGGAGAGTGGTAAAGAGCGGACACAACGCGTCTCGACCCCCCCATTAATATATTATAAAATATCGCGAACTCCCATACCAATAAATCTGGTACATACTACATGCGAGCAAAGGTGTCCAACACAGTAGAAGACTGTGTTGGAGTAAAAAAAAAAAACGAACAATGTGAATTTACGGCGATAATTACTCGACGTATATACAACGACGATTTACATACTTAATAACTATCGCATAAAATAAATTCTTACTGACTAGCGCAACTTAAATATACGCTGATGTCTTCTTCGGTGTGTGTCCTCCTCTTCTTGGTTTGTTCTCTTCGTCGACGTTGAAAGACGTCGGCGGTTGTATCCTAACTGAAACAGACTAATCATATTTAGATGCAACACAAAACCCCGCACACGAGTGCGAATCCCAACATACTCACCAGGACAAAACAAACTTCCGCACTCGAGACGAAACAAGAAAGCAGATGACGAGAGGAAATCAGAAAACGAGAAAACGAGCTCTCGAGAGCAAACCAGAAAAAGAACTCTCGTGAGCAAACCAGAAAAAGAGCACTCGTGAGCAAACCAAAAAGCGAACTCTCGTGAGCAAGCCTAACCGACCTATAGGCGATTCGGGTAGCCCCAGGGACGCGACTCCCCGTACTCACTCACGGCCCCATCCGTGAGTGAGCCCCTGAGGGAACTCCGATCGGAGGAATACCAATTTTCAACAGGATGTACAAATTTTTCGAAATGGAACTTGTGATAGTTCCAAAATGAATAGTTGGAAAATCATAAATTAATTGTCTTGTTCACTGACTGAACAAGAACTTTGAAATAGCGAACTGAAGGTGGCCAAGGGTAAACGAAGAAAGCATCGATGTACCCTTGGCCGACTGCGAGCTAGCTGAAAGTAAATTCATAATCAATTCAATGAAATATGTTTCTATATTTTGCAAGTCTTAAACACTATCAAAAATTGTACACGTGTAGCTATTTGCTCGACATTACCCTTTATTCGTAAGATTCTGGAAGTTCTTACGAATAAAGAATAATGTCGATTGCCCAGGTCTCACCACGAGGAGGTTGCTGCACAAGAGACCCGGAAAGGGAGTCAGAACGAATGCAATATTCCTTCTGGCTCCCTTTCTTACAACGTCGAACTTATACTAATATACTACGCAAGTACGTCGAGTAATTATCGCGGAACAAAAGGGTGTGAATCGGAGAAGAAGTCCCCGATCCACGGGGGACAAAAAGCGAATCAGGCAGAAGGCTCTGATTCTTTCAAAGAGAAAAACTGAACCAGAGCAGAAGGCTCTGATTCTTTTAATAAGAAAAACTAAGCAAACCAGAGCAGAAGGCTCTCGTATCAATCGATCTGGTACATGCTACGTACGAACAAAGGTGTCCGACACAGTGGAAGACTGTGTCGGAGTAAAAAAGAAACGAACAAAGTGAATTTACGGCGATAATTACTCGACGTATATACAACGACGATTTACGCACTTAATAACTATCGCATAAAATAAATTCTTACTGACTAACGCAACTTAAATATACGCTGATGTTTTCTTCGGTGTGTGTCCTCCTCTTCTTGGTTTGTCCTCTTCGTCGACGTTGAAAGACGTCGGCGGTTGTATCCTAACTGAAACAGACTAATCATATTTAGGCGCAACACAAAACCCCGCACACGAGTGCGAATCCCAACATAAAAACCAGAACGAAACAACATTCCACACTCGAGACGAAACAAGAAACCAGAAAACGAGCTCTCGAGAGCAAACCAGAAAAAGAACACTCGTGAGCAAACCAGAAAAAGAGCTCTCATGAGCAAACTAAAAAGCGAACTCTCGTGAGCAAGCCTAACCGACCTATAGGCGATTCGGGTAGCCCCAGGGACGCGACTCCCCGTACTCACTCACGGTCCCCATCCGTGAGTGAGCCCCTGAGGGAACTCCGATCGGAGGAATACCAATTTTCAACAAGATGTAAAAATTGTGCGAAGTGGAACTTGTGAAAGTTCCAAAATGAATAGTTGGAAATGCAGAAATTAAAATTGTCGTGTTCACTGACTGAACGAGTACTTCGAAACAACAAACCGAAGGTGACCAAGGGTAAACGAAGGAAGCATCGATGTACCCTTGGCCGACTTCCAACTTAGTTGAAAGTAAATTTATATTCGATTCAATGAAATATCTTATAACATTATGCAAGTCTTAAATTCCATTATACATTGTTATCAATAATTGTATACGTGCAGCTATTAGCTCGACATTACCCTTTATTCGTAAGATACTGGAAGTTCTTACGAAAGGATAATGTCGATTGCCCAAGTCTCACCACGAGGAGGTTGCTGCACAAGAGACCCGGGAAGTAAGTCAGAATGAATGCGAGCGAAAATTAGCAAGTACGTCGAGTAATTATCGAGAAATTAGATAGGCAGAAGTGCGAATTTGACTATCAAAAGCAGGAATAAAAACACAAGTACGACATCAGAAATATAAAAATGTTTCGAACAGTGAACTGTGAAAGTTTCTTTTCCGTTGGAAATTGCAATAAGAATATTGGAGGCAACCATTGAAAATGATTGCTCAGTGAAAACAGTTGAAAGGGAACAAAGCAACGAGCATGCAAGAATATTTGAATTAAAACTTACCAGGGGATCCCTGGTCACTCCTGGTCCACCCCTGGGCCACCCCTGGTCTTTCGGGACATCCTAGCACACCCGGTACCGCAACCCGTCCGCCCCTGACGAATCCGCCGACCCGACTGACTGACTGACTGACTGAACGCTCTCGCTTAGCTGTCTCTCCCCACTCCTCTACCATCGATCGATTCGATCGCCGAGTTAGTAATTATTGATAAATTTGTTATTTCTCGCTGTTCATTGTTTATAACAATTCCTTTTGCTAACGATGCCCACAACCACTCCCTTGACCATCTGACCACCTAATTTTTTTGTAAAAATGTGCAATAGAACTCGAGAAATAGAATAACATTTATATCATGAATATTCGCACGCGTTAATTTATTCGATACAATTCACAAAGAAATTTATTATTTGTGGCTGTTCAATGTTTATAACAATTCCTTTCGCCAACGATGTTAAGCAACACTCCCTTGACCATCTGACCATCTAATTTTTTAGTCAAAATAGGCAATAGAATTCGTGATACAGAATAACTTTTAAACCATGCACATTCCCATTAATTTATTCAACATAAATACTACGATAAATTTATTGATTCTATTTGTTCAATGTCTATAATAATTCTTTTGCCATTTTAATTGTTTACAGTAAACTCTCCCTTACTCTGTTCTTCAACATTTTTCGTTTTCCACAGATCGATTCTTCGAACATTTATGTAAGAAAAAGTGTAAAGTTTATTTTATTTACTGTATATGTATATATAAACCGCGGACAACCAGACCTTCGTTTGAATAATCCGTGTTGGAAGAGAACAGTTAGCGTTCACACTCGACAGAAAATAGACAAATGAAGAATTCTTACACACGTTTCAATCTCTCCAGAGAAACCCTTCCACTCTATAATAATTATGCTATACTTTATAAACCAGGGAGAATTAATTCAAATGCGGATGTATTTTTTCGAAATCCTCGTGTAAAACCTGATCAAGCAGTTCACTTACGGAACCAACAATTTTTCATTTGCAGATTTTAAAAAGGTTGAGAGTACAAAGAATGTAACAGATTTTGCAAATTTATGCGAGCACTGCTGTATATGTATACACAATAATATATTTTGTAATAGGCCACTTAGGTTGTTTTTTACTTGAAAAATATACAATATATTAACAGGCACATATATTAATTTTTAACAACAGGAGTAAATAATACATTAATACAATTTTTAAAAAACATATATTGTATGCAATTCTTACCTAATAATACAATAATTGAAAAAAATCTCTGTTCCATTTATAAACTAAAATTATGGTGATAGAGTTACATACAATCTTCCCTTCCATAGTGTGCCAATCTCGAGGCTATGAAGTCTCACAAAACGTAGAGGCACTGCGTCAATTGAAGCGCGTAAACAACAAAGAAAGACTGCGGGTCGAGGCAGCCGGCACAATTTCAAAGGCTGTGTATCGATTGCAATGTCAATGCAAATAGAACAGTTTCTTATTTTTAATTCTTTTTTACAAAACTCTTACCAAAGTATTTGTGAGATTTTTTAGATTCCCGCTATGCTATGATATGGGTAAATATGATTAAAACTCGGTCGAGTTTGGTATTCTTTTAACCAGGGAAATCTCACAAATCTATTGATGAAAGTTTCGTACAAGTGGAACTAAAAATGAAGAAATTAGTTCATAATGAATGAAACTAACAATATCTTGTCCAGTGATCATCTTCGGTATCGTCACCGGGTCTTTTAACTTTTGTGTTTACATTGTTCACTTTCAGTGACTTAGTGTGGATATTCATCACTATTTAGGGCTTTATTGGAAGCGAATTTTGACCGCTGAACGTGGTGTAAGTCATTTGCTAGATTTTTAAAAAGTTATTTTTACAGTGATCATTTCTGGAGCAGTGCAAGCGTCGGTGCATTCATTGAGTAGATTGTTTAATCAAACATGGTGCATTACTAACTGAACACCTTATAATACACAGTTTTACTGTTGTCGCCTATCAAATGTAAGGTGCGACAGGAAACGAAGACGAAGAACTAGAATTTCCTTTCGAACATTGACATTTCAAGAATCTGCTGTTTTTGGTTTGCGGTGCCGATACTTCACCGATAGCAATAAAAATGAAAACAGGGGTGAAGATCACGGAAGAAGCTAACGAATTCCGAAGACCAGTAGAGCAAGTTATCAACGTTAATGAAGAACAAAGAGAAGAATTACAAGACATACATGTAATATTTCATCTATCCAGCACTCAAGACCACGAAGGCGTTCACTACAGCTGTACAAATAATTAGATAAGTAAATATAATCGAAATTCTATAGTGCTTGGTCTCGTTTTAATTAGAAGAATTTCGCCAATAAATTGGTAAACGTTTCGGAAAGTAATAACTAAACGTAATAAAGTTTCATCATTGCATTAGTATTGCCCCAATGATTTCCGGCCTCGGATCGTGTTACGTTGTAACACGTCCGAGCGTTCAAGGGAAAACCCCTAATAGTGGAGATAAAATTTGAATACTTTCGGTAGTGACGATTTTCTCACTATGTGAGGGAAGACTGTAGCTGTAAAAACGTGTAATATTATATAATATCGTCGCAGAGGTAATGATAATTATTCCAGTAATAAAATTTGTTAATGACACAATAACAGTTAATGATGGATAAAATGTTCGCAGTTTTCGTAGCTTTTTTATGAAATTATTTTAATAAACTATTTCGTTATTGTTCCTAACAATACAATAGCATTAAAATTCCTATTTATAAAATATAGTAAATATTTACATTTTGTTATTTGGATAAATATGGACGGATAGATACGCTTTCTTGCAGTGAACTTCTCTTAATTTTAACCTCTCGAGTACTGCAAAATATTTTCATTTTCTTTCCTATTTTCAATCATTTTGTATGAGATTAATATTAAACTGTAATATTAAGATCTAAGAACACAGTTATATCGATATATACGAAAGAACTGACGTCATGCATTAACAAGAATGTAACGAAAATTTTCAAGTTTGGACAAAGTTCTAGTTGAAATTTTGAGGGATTAAAGATCAAGATAAACATTTTTTTAAATTAATTTGTAGGAAGTATAAATTTCACTGCTTTTGTGCGAACTAAATATAGTTAAAACTATAGTTTTTTGTTTCACAAACCTATCTTTTTTACGTTCAATAATCTCATTATGTAAAATAACTCTACAGGGTGTCTCAAAATTCCTTCAACATCCGGAGATGTTCTTGAGATTATTTGAAGCGACATTTCCTTTTGCAAAAATGGCGTCCGCGGCTTTGTTTAGGAGTTATAAACGAAAAACACGGACCAATCAGTGCATGGCTACAGCCAATTGATTCGGACTAGTCCGTGTTTTTCGTTTAATAACTCCTTAACAAAGCAGCGGACGCCATTTCTGCAAAGGTTAATGTCGCTTCAAGTGATCTCATAACCTCCCGTTTCTGGATGTTGAAGGAATTCTGAGACATCCTGTCTTTTGACCTCTAAGGAAACGAATCGATTATAAATGTTCTTCATCTTCTTAATTTTAGTTATAATACATATAATATTTTCTAATTATAAAAATTTCATGTTTTCTTTCTATTTGCAGTTGTAGCGATAAAATTGTTATTACGTATGCGAGATACGAACGATCACACATACAAGAAATAACAGAACTATATGATAATATAATTATTGTCCACTTATAGAAAATTACTGTCCTAAGCTTACTCTTTTAAACGTTTGCCGTTATATTACATCCGTTGAGTGTACATAATATAAAAAAGTATTCACATGTCGTTATAGGACTTCGTAAATGCGTAGAAGTACTAATAAAGATATGCCAAGAGCGGTATCCAAGATTTTGTTACTGGCAGTACTTCTAAAAGCTGTTGCATCTCCCATTTGGAATGTATATGTTGGGCTTGACATACGCCCATCGCCACCATTCGAATATGCAAGTACACGTAAATGGTATGCTTTACCAGGACTGAGATTGATAATATCCGCTTCTAATTTCGAACCACCTCTTATAATGGTATCATTTGCTGTACTCATATCTTGATCTAATTCCCAAACACGTATTTTGTATCCTATTAACGGTTCCTCTTCTAAGCTTGGTTGTACATAACGCCACACAACCCTAACTGTCGAAGGATTTACACCGAATACATTAACAGAAGATGGTGGTTTCTGTGGTGCTTTTCGATATGTTCTTTCCAAATATCGTTCACTTTCAGGACCTTCTCCAGCAGAATTGTATGCCATTACTTTAACATAGTAGTATGTGTCAGGCTGCAGACCAACTACAAGAGCCCAAGGTCTTGTACTTCGAGACAAATAATACACTGAATCTTCTTCTCGATTGCTCTCTTTCCAGTACTTTATTCTGTGACCTATTAACTTGCCTCGTACCCTTTCCCGAGTCTGTTCAATTGGTGACCAACTGACATTCAAACTAGTACTATTGTAACTGTGTGCAACCACTTGTTGCGGAGCTACTTGCGGCATGTCTTCTGCACTGAATATTGTTACTGCGTCAGAAATTGGTCCAAACCCTAAAGCATTGGCTGCTTGGACTTTCACTTCGTATTCTGTGTAATAATATTGTTGTGGAATTTGTACAACGCTTCTGCCAACATTGCCATATTCTTTTAATGACAACGACTGAAACTCCGTTTCGTGATATTTTCGTCGCCAAAAGATTTTGTAGTAAATTCCAGGACCATTTTGATCAGATGGTGGTAAAGGATTCCATTTAATGGTAAGATCCCCAATTTTCCCACCTCCTCCACCTATATTCGATAGAACGTTACTTGGTTTATCCGATGGCGTGCTATACTGCGGAGAAGGCGATGATGGTAAACTATATCCTAATTCATTGTACGCAGATACAGCGAATGAATAAGTAGTGTAAGGTTTTAAAATATTTTCTAAATATGCCTCCTTTCTACCGTTGTATCTATCTACTTCAATGGCAGTAATATCTGAAAAAATATATACATTAATGAATCTATATTATAGGAATTTGTAACAAACAAATTATTAATCTTTACATACTTTCTATAACATTGAACCAAGTATGATTCCAGTTGGTTCTCGCGCTTACTGTATACATTGTAATTGGTCTACCATTAAGAGCACCATCTGTCCAACGTAATGTTGTGGAAGTTTTTACAATATTTACAACTTGTACACCTCCAGGAGGTCCTGGCGGTCCTTCTATTGTCACAACTGTCTTGCTAGTAATTTCACCTACAGCACTTTTAATTATACATTCATACTCTCCAGCTTCAGCAAACGTGGCATTTATTATATTAAACTCTTCGCCATCTATATGCAATCTCGGATTATTCATTAGATCTTCATCTCTGATACGTAAACCATTGTGCTTCCAAATATAAGCAACATCTAGCATTTCATCTATATCTCCCATACATCGTAATGTTTGATTTTGCATGACTGCTAGAGTTATGTGTTGTGGCAATCTCTCCAGAAATTGTGGACCATCTTCATATAAAAAACAAAATTTTTTAATACACTCCTGTTATGTAAATCCAGTAAGCAATCTGCCGGTATATTGGCGGCAGATTCTACGAGCAGACGCAGGACATAGCGAAAGACATAGGAAGATCAGTGTTTTATATTAAACTACGCATATAAAACAAATACAAAGAACAAATAAAAATATGTCAAACAACCCAAAAATAATATTCTGGACCTGTAGAACCATCAACAACGAAAAAATAAAACTACTCTAATATTCAAATACAGCTGACGTCATTATCCTCGTAAAAACATAACTTAAGGGGGTAGGGCACCCACGTGACATTACTAGAATCTAACCAGAATCTAACTAGATTTTGGGCCAAAACAGGGGTTTACGCGGGGTCGTTTCACGTCCTCATATGATTATATTTTGAGCTGAGTGAGGGCTCATTCGAAAGAGGAAGGTTACACGCAGTTGGCTCTCTCTCTCTCTCTCTCTCATAACGCGCTCTCTCGAACCAAAGTCGGTAGTAATAAAAGGCATTGGAGGTGCGGTGATGACATCCACCGGAATAACGACCGCAATAGTGCAGACGGAATATGTAACTTTCGAAACGGATTTGCTCGTGGTGTTGGACCACAACGCTCCGTACGCTGTCATCATCGAAAGAAATATGTTGGCGGATGGAAACCTACGAATGGTTACGGGAGAAGACGAAATCTCCATGCTGCAGCGATGTCCGACGAAGGAACGAGGCTCAGCAGAAAGAATGCAGGTGAACTACACCTTCGTGAGCGTCGACGGAATCGAGGCGCAGCGACTCTCTGCACTGCTACGACGGTTTAAAACTATCATATTAAGCGACAGCGTTACTAGCTGTATAAACATTAAAAACTACAGAATGGCCGAGCAAACTTATTAAACTTATTAAAATTCGAGAAACACTGAACACTACACTACACTACAAGCTACGACTGGGTTTTTGCCTACTCGTTTGTTGTTTGGCGTAGATGAAGTGCAGGTGGTGCAATCCAAATCGAATCCGATTTACCAAATTTAAGCGAAAAATAGATGTTTCACATGATAGAGAAATCGCCCAAAAGATATTGTTAGAAAATACGCAAAAACAAAATGAACGATTTAATAAAAAACGGAGAACGAATATTGATTTTAAGGAGAAGAACACGGTATTCTTGAAACCCGCGGCTACACACTACACGCCGTGCTAAATTAGACCGAAA
Organism: Lasioglossum morio; assembly: GCA_916610235.2. Classification (NCBI taxonomy): domain Eukaryota; kingdom Metazoa; phylum Arthropoda; class Insecta; order Hymenoptera; family Halictidae; genus Lasioglossum; species Lasioglossum morio. Next base: position 28,173,051 of record OU744325.1, on the reverse strand, counting down.
ATAGCTTGGCCCTTATACGATTACAAAAATCTTATCTAATGATCGATACAAAATTGTAGGAAAAACCGGTAGACCTCGAGTAGCGCCGAAAGATAGGCTACGTTTGTGGAAGGGCGAATTGACTGGTGACGGGCTGCTGAGCGACGACGAAGACACGAATGAGCCATGTTAGCGACGCAGTAATGTTTTAATTGGTTTGTTTTATCCAGTCTATTCCAAATTATGTTCTCATTATTGTAAGGCGAAAGGAAGAGGGAAATTGTTTCAAACATCGTTAACTAGGGAAAATAGGCCAAAAGCTGATTTATCGATTTTACCCCATAACTACCCTCCCGATTGAGATACAGGGCTGAGATTTTGCACAGTATGTTTTTTCTTGGTGCACTATCGAATGACACATCGTCGATACCATTTGGTTCAAGGACATTTTTGACTATTTTATCCGGCTATGCCCTTTGATGGCTGTTTTCACCGCTTTTTTTTCTAAGAACAATGTTTTCCCAAGATTTTATAAAAATCGGTATGTTTTACCTTATTAGTCTCGAAAATGTTAAAACATTACCCGGTTTGAACGTGTAAATTTTTTATTATAATTAATATGAACTTACGTAAAACTATTAGTCGCCCACGAGTTTCATCAGATCCATATTGGTTTGTTGCAGTACAAACGTAAGTACCTTCATCATCTCTGGATACTGGACTAATTATAAGGCTACCAGTTTCTAAGATTCGTCGTCTACCACCTGAACCAATTACATTTCCATCTTTTTTCCAGACAAATTTTGGTTTCGGTGCAGCTTCAGGATTACAAACAATTGTAACGTTGCCTTTTTCAGCAGCATATGTCTCAGGTTCCATAGGCCGTTTTTTAAACGATGGCTTCAATGCTACAATGCGAAAAATGTATTTATATCGAGGCTTAATTAATCTTGAACAGAAGATTGGAATAAGAGTATTTACATAAAACTCGAAGCTGTGCAGACGAATATTTTGTTTTTAATTGATTTTTGGCGCGACACTGGTACATAGCTGGATCTCTTTCTGGATCCAAAAGTTTTATGCTTAGAACGTTATCCTGTATAGAATAACGGCCTTTATCTTCAGGATACAATGTTTCCATGTCCAATACTTCACCATTTTTAAACCAACTATAAGTTACATCTGGTATTCCAAATGCTTCGCATGTCCAAGTTAATTCTCCTCTATTATCCATGTGTTTATCAACTAATGGAATTGTGAAATTGGGAGCTGCTTGTATAGTTAATCTAACAGAATTATCAATTGAAAATCTGTCATTGTGAACTCTACAGATATATTCCCCTTGATCATCAACGTGTACTTTTGGTATTATTAGTACACGATTGTAACTAGTTGTATGTGCTCCACGTGGTAATGGCGCACCTCTTCGCGTCCAGTTGTAAGATGGAACAGGGCTAAATAAAATAAAAGATTGTTAAGGTTTCAATTACTTTTCAATATTTTTAGTATTTTTCCCACATCCTTACTGTACCGCATTTTAGAAAAGGAAACTGAATAAATGAAGTGAAGTTTGCTCCTCCTCCTAACGAATTCAATTAAGGCCTTTGCACACTGGACTGCCGCTCCGCCAGCGAAAGCACAGCGCCGCCTTGCCGAGCTGGTGGAGAGAAAGAGAAAACAAATTTTTCTCCACTCTTTCTCTCTTTCCCTCCACCAGCGCGGCGAGGCGGTGCTGTGCTAAGCTGGCGGAGCGGCGGTCTAGTGTGCAAAGGCCTTTCTTCGTATGTACAGTAAACCCTTGTAAGTTGTCTAAACGCCGGTCTCTGGCGGGACAACTTACAAGGGAGACTTGCTTTTCTGATTTATGGCTACATCCACCGCGCCGACCGTGCCGAGCGAGACTTCTATAGAGAGTCGAACACGGATCTTACGACCGAAACTTTCTTCGTCGATTACACCACTAAATTACAATTGAAATTATATCGTGTTTGGTCTTGTTTTACTCAGAAAAATGCCAGAAATACGTTTTTGAAAAGTCTCATGAAAAAATAATGAAAATTAAGAAGTCTGAACATTCGATTCATTGAGTCAATGTAGTGGTGTTCACACCGATATACCCGAGCCGGTAACAATAGTCGCCGCCCTGCGGCGCGGGATAGCGTTGACAGGCACTGGAGTGGGTAGGCAGGGACAACTTACGGAGTTTCGATCCGGGACAACTTACCAGGGTTTACTGTATCTACTATCTAATAATTCCGAAACTAATTACTTTTTGGCATATACATATATCCTATGTCATGTAATCTCGCTCTATATGCATACGAAAATATTGGATAACTTACTATCCGAATGCAATACATTCGAGTCTAACTTCTTCTCCAGCAACTGGTGCTTCCGGAAATGCTTTTGGAAAGTTATTGGGAAATTTTAACTGCTGAAAAGACGCTGAAAAGAAGAAGAAATATCAATAAATATATCAAATGGTTGTTTAATATGTTGTATTACCCAATAATTATAAATAAAAGAATAATTACAATGTGAATCAACTCTCAATGGGAAGAATGGTCCGTTGCGGCCAGTATCTGATGCGACACTTTGTACATTACAAGAATAATTTCCACGATCAATCATTTCTAATGCAGAAAAGTAAAGTGCCCCGTCATGGGAAACGAAAACACGTTTGTCTTCTTCGACGAAGTTTGGAAAGTAATCACGTGCCCAATAGTATTTTACACCAGGAAAATGTTGTGGTGGATCACAATATACAGCTTTACCCCAATTTTGATCCCCACGCTCTTCTGAACGTTTTAAATTAAATTCCAATATATAACCAAATGACAATTCAACACTTTCAGATATAATTGTGCCAAACTTATTTGTAGCTTTGCAGTGGTATGAACCTCTATCTACTGTCTAAAAACAGTTAATTTCTATTCTTAGTACTATTTATCTTCACCGTATTATTAAATAAATTTCATAATACATAAAATATAATTACCTGATCAGGTTCATAAATAATTAAAGTACCTCCACTCACAGTATATCTAACATTTGTTAATGGATCGATTTTTGTAGCAATTAATCTGTCGTTCTCGTAATCTTCCTTAAACCATTCATACATTGGAGCAGGATAACCACCTGCAAGACAGCTTAATGAAACGTCGTTACTTATCTTCCTTGTTGACACATCGAATACTTTATCTAGAGGCTGTTTTATAAAGTATGGTCCTCTAGGTATTTGATTAGGATTATCAATTTCAACACCATATTGATAAGTGCGATCATCTTCTACTAAATTATGCAAAGTAGAGATTGGTGCTTCGCAGATATATAGTAACTTCTCTCTGCCTGTTACTTTTTCTAGTCCCCAACGTTGCAAATTATTGTGATAAGAATATACCAAGTAATCTTTACTAATTATATTGTCATTTCGCTCAGGTAGGAATGCATTCTCCATATTTAGTAACTGAGTATTATCACCCTCATTTATCCAATTTCCATTCTGATATTTAATACCAGTATACCATTTTCGATGTTGAGGATCTTGCCACAACAATTGATACAACACAAATCCATGTTCATCCAACGAATTAATTGTAATAAGTTCACTCTGATAAGCTTGACAATTTTTTCTAGCTTCCTCTCTTTCTCTGATAGGACTTTTTATAAAACGGTAACAAAATTCATGGAATTTTATCCAATGCTGTGGACACTGATATGATATTTCCCCATCTAATACATTCTGAGACAGTACACTACTCAAAACAACCAGAATGAGTGTCCCTATTGTTGGTATACGAAACATTATTTCATGTATTTCAACCTGGCTGATGTATTATTACATTCCCTGTAAATAAATAATAATATAAATCTAATATACCAAATGTTACATATTAATTGTAATTAAAAGAGCACCGATTAATTTTTGGTTATTAATAGATAAATACAATTATATGCCGAAAATCCGTATGATCAATCGATTATAGTCAGTAACCTTTCAAAATTATAATACTTAATCTTGTTCGAAGGTAATAATAATTATATGGTGAATATGATAAACATAATATCACAGTTTATTTTCTTCTGATCAGCAGCAACAGATTTTGATTACTTAAAATGGTATGCTATTCATTTGTCATGTCGATTTTTCATTATATTTATCTTTCTATTGATGGAATAAACTCAACACTGACATCTTTATATCTACGTAGCAAAAAATGATGTACAGAACCACGTGTATATACAAACGAAAGTAAGAAAACAGGTCATCGATAAAGCACATTCCACAAGCTTGTTAAAAATTTAATTAACCTAATTATTTTATCAGAACATGTTATTTTAATTTGATTCCAACCTTTGTAGATATGGGTGCATGTCAAAATGTATTTTGCATAATAATTGCACTTTGTAATATTTTAGTAAATAAAGATTATGCGTTTCTATGAAATATTTGAATAAGTCAATCTTTCAGAACCACTGATTAAATGTTTATACTACATATCTTCGTAAAGGAGGAGTTAGGGAGTGGCAGTATCATGTACGTAAATAATGGATACTAATACCGTTCCAAGAACACAAACACTATTCTAAAACTTTCTATAATTATAAAACTATAAAGATTGAATATCTCTTACCTTTAGTTAAATTTTAGCTCAAATATACACGCAAGAAATCAATATTTTGTAAATGTAAAACTCGGCGTCCTTTAGCTGGTGATCGGCACTATCGACTAAATTCAACTGTCGATTACTCACTTACTTTTTAGTCGCGATATACTATCGACTATTTAGTCGATAGTTTTCAGTCGACTTAATTGCTTTACCGCTTATGTTCTCGATATACGACAACGTACGAAACTTTTCGATTTTGTACATATATTATTGCCTGGTTATCTTTATTTAGTACTAAAATCCTTATATAGGGCACTGAGAAATGTTTAATTATAAGTTAATAATGATAATAATAATTTATTTAATTTCGCCCATTCAGCTATAATTTTCTCGAATGAAATTAATTTCTGTTTCTGTAACTGTTCTCAAAAAAGGAGGAGGTTACTCAATTCGATATGTACATATGTGCCTTTTTATTTGATTTAATTCTATGTATAAGTATGTATAATAACTAGTTAAATAAATAATCCTTTCGGTGTTATCGATATTACACAATGAGGATAGAATCATGTAACTATTGTTTTCACCTTGACAATTATCTTTATATTTGACAAAATGATTTTTCCTAACCCAAACTTGTTTTTGTTTGTCATTTACCCAAATAAATAAGTCCAAAAAGTCAGGATTTTATATTAAATAAAATCAACGTTGATTATACAACGAAATTCTATTTAGAAGTAACGAAACTTAGAAGTGACGGTTTGAATATGTGTGTTGAATTACTGACGTAAAATGTATATTGTCATTGTATACTTGAAAGTTACGTAAATTTTATCTTACGTAAGATAGTATTAGTAAGGTTGCTTATACCGTGGTAGTGCATGATGAGTACTTATAGCGTTTCATATAAAGAGCATACAGTAACCTTTATTTTATCTACCAATGAAAGAAGTCATGTGACATTCGTGTGATAACATTATATTACCATGCGTTGCGAGTTCTTGAGAAGTTGCTGACTAGTTGACTAACGTATACTAAATAGTGTTGATTAAAAGTAGCAAAATTCGAAAAGGTAGTGCGCTACCGCCTAACTGTTTTTAGGTTAAGTTTTTTGATACATACTTAATAAAGTATGCGTGCAACTATTGCAGTTTTCTGCGTTTTCCTCGGTTGTTGCAGTAACGTCGTGTTTTTGGAACTTCTTGTGAAGTAAGTATATAACATTTACTTAGACATATGTAAACATGAAAATTTTCTTTTGAATAATATACGCAAAAATTACATCTAATTGAAATAGACTTACATATTGTTAACGATAAAAGTAATAACATTACCATGTTTCAGAGATGATCCTGGCTGTGGAAATCTTATCACGTTTGTACAATTTCTTTTCATATCGATAGAGGGATTTTTATTCACCTCAAAATGTGGAAACGTAAAACCCCATATAGGAGTAAGGGACTACTTCGTATTGGTGACAATGTTTTTTATCACAAATGTTTGTAACAATTATGCATTTGATTTTAATATACCTATGACTCTACATATGATATTCAGAGCTGTAAGTACACAAAGTAAAAATACTCTGATATCTACAGGGTGACAAGAAATAATGGAGTTTAACATTTCTTATTATAATTCTGTCCAATTGACGAATTCTGAAAAACCAAATAATAAGAACTATAATTCGGTCCCACTCTCGGCGCAGAGATTTTTTCAGTGACCTCAAATTTTGTATGGAGCTGAGCATAGGCCCTGACCTCCAAAATCGACCACACGCTGTAGTCCATCGGGTTGAGATCCGTTGAGTACAGCGGCCTCTCTGCAGATGTGATGGAACCTGCAACATCATTCAAGAAGTGTATCGACGAGACATTCTCGAAACTGTCATACTTCCTTGAACCCAACAGCACTTCGGCGATGCGGAATGGACCTTACAGCAGGATTCCACTCCAGCCCACAGGGCGAAAACAACTCAGGAGTGGCGTAAAGCCCATTTTCAGGTTCCATCACATCTGCCGAAAGGCTGTCGTACTCACCGGATCTCAACCCGATAGACTACACCGTGTGGTCGTTTTTGGAGGCCAGGGCCTATGCCCAGCTCCATACAAATTTGAGGTCACTGAAAAAATCTCTGCGCCGAGAGTGGGACCAAATTATAGTTCTTATTATTTGGTTTTTCAAAATTCGTCAATTGGACAGAATTATAATAAGAAATGTTTGACTCCGCTGTTAAACTCCGTTATTTCTTGTCACCCTGTAATTATAAGATGTTCAAATTTAATTATTATTTCATATTTTCTTAGGGTTCTCTGATAGCAAATATGATTATGGGTGTTATTGTATTGAAGAAAAGGTATATATTTAGCAAATATTTATCGGTATTTATGATTACTCTTGGAATCGCAGTTTGTACAATCGTTAGTGGTAAACAAATCAAATCGCTACAAGCTAAGAATGCTGCACAAGTACAGACAACTCCATTCGAAGATCTCTTTTGGTGGGTATTAGGAATATCGCTGATGACCGTTGCATTACTTGTTTCTGCTAGAATGGGTATTTATCAAGAAGAGTTGCATAAAAAGTATGGAAAAAATCCAAGGGAAGCATTGTATTATACGGTATGTCATATTCGCATTTTTACTCCTCTGCCAAATATCAAAGAATATCTAACATATCTAATATTATCTTTTCAGCATTTATTGCCCTTACCATTCTTCTTGCTATTAGCACCTAATATTTGGGAACACTTGAACTACGCAGTTGCATCAGAACCATTGGAAGTATCGATGCTAAATATACATGTGCCAAAATTAATTCTATACCTTATAGGAAACATTCTTACGCAGTATCCTTTAACAAATATGCAAATACTATTTAGTCAGTACAGACAGATTACAAAATCGAATTTAGCATATGTAACACATCCTTAATAATCAACTTAGATACCTGTGCATCAGTTCAGTTTACGTATTAACAGCAGAATGCACATCTCTTACAGTGACTTTAGTAATAACATTAAGGAAATTTTTATCATTAATTTTCTCCATACTATACTTTCAAAATCCTTTTACAATCCACCACTGGATTGGTACGCTGCTAGTCTTTGTGGGTACAGTGATATTCACAGAAATAGTACCAAAGATTGCAGAAAGTTTGCATCTTAAGGAGAAAAAGAAAGTACAATAATAAATGATACCATGAATGGAACAATTAAAACTTAAAAAACGTTTGAATTACAGTTTATTACGAGTTAAATATTTTAATAAAAATACATTTCGTATACTATATACTTTTTGCAAATACATTGTGCATTTACATGTATGTCTCTTTATTTTTTATTCAGCTGTTGAAATAATAAAAGTATTATATGTAATATTAATTCCAAACCACACTTGACTTTAACCTTTAAGTTCACCCAGTTAACCAAACGTGTATTTCCAGTAAATTTTGATCACTGTTTGTAACCGTACTTGGCAAGAAAAAGGAGTTAGAATAAAAAAATAAAAATAAAAATACATTAGAATCTCCGGAATTTTTTTTCATTTTTTTCGCCTACTTTGGACACTAATATTACTTCATATAAACATCATCTAAAAAAAACATGAGAAGAGCGCACTGCGTTTAGTGATGGGCACCATCGAGTGCCATCGACTGAAACTGTCGACTAAATTGATAGTAGCCAACTACTATTTTCAGTCGACTGATTTTTTAAACTATCGACTAAATTCAATTAACTGAACAGTCGCCGAGTTATTGGTTAAATTGTAACGGGTGGGAGTTTTGAATAGATTTTATAAGATTTACTATCAAATACATTCACTTATTAGCGATATCGAATAATTCGTTATAATAGTAATTAGTCGATAGTTGAAATTAGTCGATGGTGCCCATCACTAACTGCGTTGTAACCTTCCTCTTTCGAATGGGCCCTCACTCAGCTCAAAATATAATCATATGAGGACGTGAAACGACACCGCGTAAACCCCTGTTTTGGCCCAAAATCTAGTTAGATTCTGGTTAGATTCTAGTAATGTCACGTGGCGTTCCTAACCCCTTATCGTAAGCGACAGCAATCAACAGCAATTGGCGGGAGGAAAGATGAGGCCAGTGAGGGCAGTGTGTGGATCCGGGACACCGATTCGCACGCGATGGCCACCAGATGGTGTAAAAATAGTGCCGTGTCTAGAATAAGGTAGCAGAGCGGCCAGAGCCCTGAGGCCGTTATATTGGCGGGAGTGTGTAGGGTAAACCGGTCAGTTAGTCAGTACCGGTGCAGTATTATTGGCGGGACGTGCGATCCACAAGAGAGGTAAGTTATTATTAATATTTTAATATACAATGGAAGCTACGAGTGGAGAAAGAGCTACAAAAAGTCCAAAAATTCGCCACTTCGAATTCATCGCGGGGTACTCAAGGTACCCCATTTTTCTGTTACTGAAGCTGAAGACGCCGCCATCTGATGGCCATCGCGTGCGAATCGGCGCCACGTATCCACACACTGAGTGGGGGACGCCTTGCTTCCATGTTCTCGAATTACGCAGGTTCTGTTGCGTTGGGCATAACTGCAGGGGGTGCCGACTCCCATAAGAAAAAGTGGCCACGAATTTAGTTGTAGTTCGGTACCCATAGCTATGGTGGCAGCACAGTAGAGACCAAAGAGTAGGGATACAAGCAGTGTGTGATCACACGCACACCTGACTCACACATAGTCAACCTTCCATGTACGTGTAATCGTATTCTTTGCTTGGTATTGATATTTATTAATTTATTTTCAGGGAAAATGAGTTTGTGAGCATTTGTAATATAACATATTTATTCTTAGTCATTTTCTATGCTGTGAAGCCGAAAATAAAGTATATTACTACATACATATAGTAAATTATACATTAATAAATTATAATAATGAAATACATAAAAATTATAATAATAAATATGCATAATAAATTATACAACTACAATATAATATACTTATTCTATCATATCAGTTTCTTCTTCGTAGTTGCGTCTTTGTATCCTTTTTCATTTATTTCTCCTCCTAGTTTCTGCGGATTTTCCAGGTTTCCAAAGTAACTGTAATCATATAAGAATAAAATTATTCAATTATATAATTTATTAAGAATAGAAATACATAGTGATGGAAATAGTTAATAATAGTAGACAATTACCTCATTCAATTTGCAGTTGCTTTCTTTTTGCCTTTTTCAAACGCGGAGTCATACTAGGTAGTATTTTCCTTCTTCGTTTCCTTTCAGTTAAGCTATACTCTGCTTCAGCTGCTTTATCCTGTCAAACATTATTAGCATACACTTTTATTATTAATATTGGGTCATTCCATGCTATCAAAAGAAAACGCAAAGGAAAACAGAAAGTGCACTGAAGTGATAACTAGAAATACTGAAAGAAATTTTATATTTTGCTGTATTAAATAGTATGAATAAATAAAATATATTATTAAATTATTTATTCCACTATATATATATATATATATATATATATATATCAACAAAATAAAATTAAAAATAAATAAAAATACAATTAAAAATTTGCAACGATAAGTGCAAATCTTAAATATTGCTGAATTTGCATCCAGCAAAATCCATCGATGACGATCAGTCGATGAAATACACAATATCTGCAAAATACTGCACAGGACACAACACAAACAACAATCAACAGTTTGTAACAGTCAGTAAGGTTGACTTGCTCCAACTTCAACTTGCTTGAACTTGCTCGCAAGCACGCGCAAGGCAAAGAGTGGGGTGGAGGGGGATACAGTTTGTATCCCCACCGCCGAGGCATTACTGTGCTGCCACCATACCTATGGGTACTGGACTACTACTAATTTCCTACCAATGGGAGTCGGCACCCCCTGCATAACTGGCTGGAAACTGGGCGTAACCAGGCATAACCCAAGTAGGTCGTTTTTCGTCTGTACTCAGTGTAACCACGTGTGCGTAAAAATGGTAGTTGCAAGAAAAACTGCCGTAGCAAGCTGCCAAGGAACAGCGAGGCCGATCTGCGCTGCTGTTTGTGGTAAGTGCCGACACAGACTTATGTAATTCTTTGCACTCGGCGTAATCTCGAACGATAACTATCAACAATTCGACGCCAGTTTGTCGCGAAAACGTTCACTTTAATACATAGGAATCGTCATATTATATTAGGGATGCCGATTATTTTCAAAAAGATCGACTTTTCTGAATCAATTATAATTGAAGCTTCAAGAAACAATCCACTAATAACTGTTTCCATTATTATCTGTGTTTTGAATGATTGATTTTTTTAGAAATGTTTAAAAATGACAAAAAAAACGAAGACCAAAATTTTGTAATAATTAGACTGCGGAAGTTGTTGAATAATTTAAAAAATTGAACATATCAATATGTAACTTCTCCTCTATTAAGATCATTACGGTAAGAAGCAACATTCGATTTAGTTTCTATATCCTGCGATCGGTGTAAAATATTTTTATTTTCCGTAAAGATTCGCAGTATTCACAAATAATTATACAATATAAACTTATAATTTTATTATTAAAACTCATCTGAAATTGTTTTGTTTCTTTCCATGGTTCTCCGCTAATGTAAGTTAATATAATCTGTATGGAAACACTTGTTTCTTTCCAATGAATTGATGTTTCGGATATCTTTGCTAGAGGGCTGGAGGGAAAGCAGGTAATTTTGCTTGTAAATCAAAAACACTTTCAATCATTGAATATAATATAATATAACATAATATCGCTTATTGTTGATGATGATGTCGATGATGATGATGTTGATGGATGGTGATCAATCCAGCAAGTATACATGCTATTGATATTATTAACTTTTATAAAACTTCACTTTAACTTGACACAAACTGATAACTGACTGATTCTACTAAATATTTGAATGATGCAGAATTTTTATAATGGCAACAAACTTTGACTGACTTTCTATTGATCACTGAACTCATTGATGGCTGGTTCTGATGAGGAGCCATCACTTTTATAGATCCATCAATCCATTGTTCTAACAAGGAGAGTGCAAGGCCTTCGGGTCACCGATTTAGTTGAGATTTTGTCTACATATAGATCGTGATCTCCCATTTACAAATATATGCCATTATAGGGGCAAACACTCAATAATTGTTGAGATATTGATAAACAAAGTTCTATTGCTTCTTAAATATGCTATTGTAGAGAAGGTATATAATGAATAATTTCCTGGTATAGTTGCAACGTACTACGTAAATAAATTAACCAAAATTAATAAAATAGTAAATCACCTTCTCGTGTCTGGAAACAGAAAACATAAAGTAAATATAGAACATGAAAATATGGTATACGATAAATTTAATAATATTGTACTTACATATTTTCAATTACAATAGTGGTACATGTCATAAAAGCATACGAAGCATAATATGATGAAACAGCTTGCACATTGAATAAGTGCAGTATTATTGCATTGGCACTTGCTTCTTTGTACTAGGTACTATGGGAAAACAGATTTGATTAACATTTTGGAAAATTTGTCTCTCTGTGTTAATTCGGCTGCATACCATGCATATTCCAGCATAGGTTAGAAAATTGGTGCACATAATTGTTTGTGTATTAGAGAATGTAATTTAATTTCATCTTGCCTAGTTGCAATTCCTCTTCCTTGTTCTATTAAGTAAGTGCAATTCTGTATCTTTTTTAGAAAATTTTTTATCTGACAGTAAAAATAAACATCGCATGGTTGAACCAATGGTATACATTTGGGTGGAATAATTTTGATAGTACACATACAGTCTCCCGTGTCTGTTACGAATAAATCATCGTATAATTCTTCATTCGTTTAGCCAATCCATGAATCAACTAATAAAAGAAATTTTTCTTCCATCACATAAGGTTGCAGCACTGATTCCAAATACGTACTTTTTTTTACTATACGTGGTCTGAATTTTCCTGAGGGTTCTTGCATACATAAAAATACATGGGGTAGTAATTTTCCGGACTGAGTTGGAGGAGCAATGTTGCAGGAATGAGTTGTTTTTGATATATTTTTTCTATTCACTATAACTGATTTCTCTCCTTTTATGGCTAGTGCCCTGTCAAATGTGAATTGGTATTGGCATCCAGTCTGGTCTGTGTTAATTATATATTTTGTATTAAATTGCGGTGTAAGATTTTGTTATTTTTACTGTATTTTATTTGCATATATTTATATATATACATAGTCGAATGAAAGATCCAGGTTATATTCAAAATTTATAATATAAGATAAACAATATAAATTTACATATTTCTGTGCAAAATCAAACTTAAATACTTCTACTTTGTATAATCAATATTCGGTTTTTAAACGACCGATTGTGAAACTTGTCTTGCTGCCAATCTCAACCAACGAGGATTATTCGAGAAATTCACCAATCTCGAGCAACTAGTAGGTTCGGAACCATTGCCCTTCTTTACAAGATTGGCAAGGTGGGCGGAATGTTGCGGCAAAATCAGTGCGCCGGCACGCGAAATCACCCGGTATACGTATAATCGTTCTCGACAGGGCAACGCGAACTGTTTACATACAATCTTCTGTATCTTACTTTACACTCACACATGTAAAATACACTCATACAGTTATTCTCACATTCGCTCACCTATGCCAAACCGTATCGAAGGCCTTGGTGAGGTCAAGAAAGATAGCAGGCACGATACGACGAATATTCAATTGGTGAGTAACCAATTGGGAGAATCTCACCAGTTGGTGGATTGTCGAATGTTTGGATCTGAATCCAAATTGCTGGTCAATTATAAACTCTTTCTCCTTAAGAAATGCGTGAATATGCTTTTGTATACATTTCTCTAAGAGCTTTCCCAGAATCGGGAGAAGACTAACAGGTCTATAGCTATCTGGAAGTTTATGATCCTTACCCGGTTTGGGTATTGGTACAACCCTTGCAAGTTTCCAGTTCTCTGGGAAATAAGCTGGGAAACGTAGGCAAAGCCGGGCAGAAGATACGGTATTTGGATTTCGTCATATGATCGAAGAGGTTGTGACTCAGTATTTCGAATTCCAGAGGGTAAGGGGATACTTGGAACCGGGGGAAGCTCCTTTGGTAGCTTCAATAGGCCATGGTCTGTTTCTACAACGCCTGTAGTAGTGAATATTTTATTAGTTATTCAAGCATAATAGAACGTCCATATTATTCATATAGTAAAATATTACTTTTACTTACATTGGTGGCGGCTAAGGAATCCTACATGTGACGCCACTGTTTCGCTGAACACTTGTGATGCGTACTTCACTCTCATTTTCTTGATCTTCTGAGGTACAATATGTTCATTCGTAAGTTTTTTCATCATGGGGCGTACCACGCAGCCAGCGATATCCATTTTATATGCCTGTTCAATTATCCTCCTTGATGCGAATTGCCTCTCGCAATTTTTTCTTTCATGCGTTACATTTATTTCTAGATCCTTATTTAATATATTATTCCGGACTCCTTTCATCAAGTGCGGCAGATCATAAAATGGTATGATGTTTGTGTCTTCTATTTCAATGGTGTCACCTATAAGTATAAAATTATTGCATTGATTCTCAAAAAATAGTATATTTTTTAAATTATACAATAAACTTAATAGAATGTATACATACTCTTCGGGTCCTTTTCTCCCTGTTTAAATTTTTTCCTCAATGTGTCTGCCTGTAATGTGTTGATGGCAGCAACACTCGACGATCCCTGGTCACATACAGTGGCAACAACTTGTAGACCAGTTTCTTCAGTGCTTTCACTATATTCTTGATGTACTGTAGTAATTGCTGTGTCTGCGTTTGTCCTTCGCAATAATTGTATGAAATGGGCATTTTCCACCCACTGATCTTTTGGAGTCCTTTCTGAGTCACGGCACCGATGCGGGCACTGATTTTCATTCCTTTAGCGATGTGCACGCCAAGGTCTAGCCTCTTCGACATACCGCACATGGCGATCTGGTGGAAACCGCTTGCTAGGTCGAATACACTGAAGTATTTTGCGCTACCTAATTGATCGAGTATCTCGTTGATACTGGGCAACGGGTATGCGTCTGAAATTGATTTTTCATTCAGGGCACGATAGTCAATCACCATCCGCCATTTTTTGTTCCCGTTTGCGTCGGCCTTCTTAGGGACGATCCACAAGGGGTAAATAAATTGTACGGAGAGTTAGACGGCGAGACAATATCGTTTGCAAGTAATTCGCGCATCTGTTTGTCTATTTATGCCTTGTGGATCGGTGGATATCGATATTGTTTTGTATGTATGGGCACCTCATCTGTAGTAGGGATTTTGTGTGTGACTGTGTTGGTTTTTCCCAGAAAGTTGTTCTGAAGATGAAAGAGATCGTTGTTGTCTTGCAATAGGAACATGACGTGATCTATTTCATCAGAATTGAGGTGTTCCATAGGGATTGTTGCAGAGAGTTCTTTCAGAATCGTATTTAAAAACTATTTACAAACTTACATACTATTTAAAAACTATTTACATACTATTTACACGTCGATGTCCGAGTCATCAGACGTTTCCAACAACTTGTCGTGTTCGTCTATAACAGAATCCATTGTATGATCGAGTTGTTCGAATCTTTGTTCCTCCCCGATTACATGGCGAATGAAATTCTTCCAATTATCGGGGGACACATTTTCTATGGCTTGACTTACAAGTTGACGGACATCAGCCAACTTGAAGGTCGTATTCCGGGCTCTGATAAATGTTTTCATCATTGCCCATGCGAGTTCTATTGGATTCAACTCGCAGTGGTAAGGGGGAATGCGGATCACAGAATGTCCTTTTTCCCTTAAATATTCATCTACTACGTAATTTCTGTGTGGTCGTAGCTTGTATTTTTCAACCATATCAAGCAGTTGAATTTTTAAAATGGGATCAGGGAATACTTCTTCCCCCTTACCACGGAGCCACTCCATTATAGAAGATTTTTTCCAATTACAATTGGGATATTTTTCTTTTAAGACGCTGTGATAGGGAGCACTGTCCATGACAATAACTGCCCTATCACGCAGCAATGGTGTTATTGTTTTTATCCAATTAAGAAATGTGTCCCCGTTCATTTCGCCATGGTAATCGTCCGTTGCTTTGTTGGCCTCAAAGCAGAGGAGGGCCCCAGGTAGGAACCCATCTTCTGACCCGACGTGTCCTATAATTAAACGGTTCCCTTTAGAAGTCGGCGCAGGTATACCAGTTTTTGGGTCATTGTCAGAGTTCACTTCTTGAGTGCGAAGAAGCGGCTCAACATCGTGACTTGACTTGGATAGCCAAATGGGATTGACTGTAGTGATTGGAGGAGGGATTTTCGATTCAGTCCCTTCTTTTCTGGGGTTTGAGAACGGAATCTCGATGTCACGGTATGTGACCTTTTGTTTCGCGAAGGAAATCTCAGCTCCTTCTTTGAAAAATGGCGAACCTATTACTCCGTCTGTATTAATAGGGAATCCGTCTGAGATGACGTGGAACTCAACTGGGATAGAGTTATGAATCTCGGCATTGATATAACCAATAGTATTCAATGTACCGTCGGTGATTCCGTGTATCTGTATTGCGGAGTCGGTGTTTACACGGGTGCCGGGTTTGATCACGGATTCTCTGATGAGGTTTATTTCAGAGCCCGTGTCGAGAAGAAATTCGCAGTCTTTTATCAACTGCGGGGCAGAAGATTTTATACGAGGAATTGGAGAATCGTCTGCCAAGCTTATTGCGTTGGCGAGCTTACGTTCTCCTTCAGGTCCGCGACGGTCAGGCGAATCGCCTTTCGGAGTGTCGACTGGGAAGAGCCTCCCGGACCGGGGTTGAGTGGGTCGGGAGGCTCTGGTCATTTCCCGAATGCTTATTGTTTCTTTCGCGGGAGCGGTACTCATGAATATCGTGCCCTGATCGTTTGCAGTAATTGCACTACTTGGCGGTTTCATTGGGAAACCTTTCTCGATCTTCCCTATAGGAGATTAATGTGGGTGTGTCGCGTTGTTGCGAGAAATTTTTCCTCACCGGTGGAGGCTCGAAAATTTTCTAAGGCGCTGGAGATTGGTTCGATTCGCGCGGCGTCGATCGCCAGTCGAGTTTTTCGCTAGGGCGGCGATACTCGTAAGGTCCATATGTTTCCAATTTTCGGGGGACATATTTTGAATGGCTGCATCTACATGTTGGCGGACATCTGCCAACTTGTACGATGTATTATGCATTCTAATGAATTCTTTAACTTTTGCCCATGCAAGCTCGATGGGATTCAATTCGCAATGGTAAGGGGGAAGGCGTAGGACAGTACGTCCGTGTTGTTTTGCGTATTCGTCTATAACATAATTATTTTCTGGCTCCTTGTACTTTCTTACTTTATCCATTAATGTTATTTTAACGATCGGTTGCTGTATGGTTTCCCCCTTACCCTCCAGCCATTTGACAATGTCGCTCTTTCTCCACAATAAAGTCGGATATTTTTCTTTCTTTACACTGTGATACGGAGCATTGTCGAGCACGACGACTGCCCCATCGGCCAGCAAGGGCAAAAGTTTCTTGAACCATTCAAAAAATGTGTTCCCATTTATTTCACGATGGTAGTCACCTTTTTTATTTTTGGCCTCGAACTAAAGGAGGGCCCCAGGTACAAACCCGTCTTTTGACCCGACGTGAGCAATAATCAGCCGCCTCCCTTTTCCCATGGGACCAGGTATGCCCGTTGAAAGGCCCATTTCTGCGGCGTTCCTCGGGCTGGTAACTGTCGTGTCCACCCATAATCTGCTTTTGCAGTCTCCAGCGTTAAACCAGGTCTCGTCTAAGTAGTAAATTTGACGCCCTTCGTGCGGTTTTCCGTTATCGCGCCTGCGGTTTCGGCACATCCGTTATCGCACATCCGATTTTTCAAGATTGCGGTTTCGCGCATGCACATCCGTTATCCCGCATCCGATTTTGCGGCGTCGGACTATTGTTGTCTCTCTCGCTCCCAACTTCTCTCCGTTCGCATAAAATTATCTACAAGAAAAAAACATTTTAGCGTAAGAACGATGTTTTTGTAAAAACGAGGGATAAGAGTATTATTATTATTACCTGTTTCCTTGGGCATTGATCAGCCATGCGCGAAATGTTCGTACTTCGTTTAAAGAACAGTGATACGTTTTTATTTCGCCAGCATTTTTCCAACAATGAAGCCGACAGGATGCGTTGCCAATTCGGTACACAGGGTCACGAATCAGAGTGTCGTATTTTGGACAATCAAAAATTTCTAAATTTACCGATGCTATGTTTAAATTTTTAAGAAGAATTTTTTCACATTGCCCGCCTTTGTATGCTACCAGCGGATCCGGATAGTCACGAATAAAATTTAATATGATATCAGGAATATCTTTTTGTTGATAAATTTCATTACCGTAATCTCTGAACGGGATTCCATGCACCGAATTGCTAACGAACCATGCAGTTCGTTTGTCGGCGGCGGATAAATCGTCGAATCTCGTGCCCAAACTAAATTCTGCAAGTTCGAACGATCCATCGCGAACGTCGATGATGGCTAGAGAATCCGTCCATATCGATGATATGCGTTATACGATTCATCTAAATACACAAATTTGTTAATAATGATTCGAACACAAATTCTAAAAAGTTTTACTACACACACACACTTACTGTTGAAGAGAGAGTGAGGAAGTCAAAACGCGTGTTTGCGATGCAGCTTGTCGCGTGAAACTGTAGACGATGCAGCTTGTCGCGCGAAACTCTAGGCGACGATAAGTATTGCAGTTCGGGATGTGGGATAAGTATATGCTTTGATCGATTCGAGGCAGCGGGCTAGTATTTATATGAGAGCTCGAACACCGTTGGTATCAGTTGCTCTCCCGACGGTGAAAAGGATCCGGTGGAAGCTTATGCGTGCGAAACCGCATACCGGTAAAGGGTTTTTGAACAAAGCTATAAACGCGTTACCGTTCGAATTGCATATACCCGGTTATCAATTTTGCGGTCCCGGTACGAAGCTGCGCGCACGATTAGCTCGCGGGGACCGAGGAATCAATCCGTTGGACGCGGCCTGTCGCGAGCACGATATAGCGTATTCGCGACACAAGGATCTCAAAGATCGTCACGTTGCCGACAATATTTTGGCGGATCGAGCGCTGCAACGCGTAACGTCCGGAGACGCTACATTCGGGGAGAAGGTGTCCGCGGCTGCCGTGTTGGCAGGCATGAAAGCTAAAACGAAATTGGGCATGGGTATAAAGAAAAAAACGAGAGAGGAAAAAAGACGGCGAAATGGTAGAAAGAAAAAACGAATACTCCCAATCGCCAAACGCGGCGGCTTTTTGCCGTTGCTGTTGCCCGCTTTGTCGGCTATAGGAGCATTGACGGGTGGCGCCGCAGGTGTAATCAAAACGGTAAACGCCGCGAAAGCAGCGAAGAAACAGTTGGAAGAGGCTCAGCGACACAATCGCGCCATGGAGGGTCGCGGGGTGTATCTCGCGCCGTATATGCGTGGAAAAGGTTTGAGAGGAAGGAAAGAGAGAAAAAAAAAATGACGACACGACGACGGACGTCGAATTGACGGCCGTCTGTAAACGATTATCACATTTTCGCGGGGTTTTTATGCGCGACGATTTGCCGGGACGCGCATGGACAAACGAGCGAGGTATAGTCAATCTGGATAATAGTCGCGGGCCGGGAACGCACTGGGTCGCCTACATAAAACGCGGGTCGCGCGTCAGATACTTCGATAGTTTTGGAAATCTTCGTCCGCCGATCGAGCTGATTCGCTATTTCGGCGCGAACGCGACAATCTTGTATAATCACAAACGTTTTCAAAACTACGACGAAAGCGTGTGCGGACAATTGTGCGCGAAATTTCTCCGAGAAACTTTGTTGTAAAAAATATGAAGTCGTTCACGTTCACGTTGTCGGGAAAAAGCAGCGTACTGTCGTCCCAGTACTTTCCACCTATAGATTTGGGCAACGACGAATACGAGCTGGGATTGCTCGATTTGCAAACTTATTACACGATACCGAACATCAGCGACAAAATCGGTAACAATCGATTCTACTTCGGCGAGAAAGACGAGATGATCGTCATCCCCGACGGTTCGTACGAATTGGAAGCGATCAACGCGTACTTGAGACGCGAAATACGCGAACGATATCCCCCGAAAGATGGCGAAACGCCACCCGATAACGAATATCCGTTGGTCCTACGGGCGAACAACAACACCATGAAAAGCGAAATTAAAAGCAAGTATCGGATAAACTTCACACTGCCGCGCAACGTGGGATCGATCCTAGGATTTTCCGCGAATCGCGTTTTATCGCCGAACACGTGGCACACGTCGAACGCGTCCGTGGACATCATTAACGTGAATATCATTCGAGTAGAATGTAACGCGACCACCGGATCGTACGACAACGGTAAACTCATTCACGCGATACACGAGTTCGCGCCCCAGGTACCGGCAGGGTATAAATTATCCGAAACACCCGCCCGAGTCATTTACCTTCCGATCGTTGCTCGAGTAATCGACGATTTAACGATCCGCATCGTGGATCAAGCTGGCCGTTTCATCGACTTTCGCGGCGAAGAAATCACGGTGCGACTACACGTGCGACGAAGCGATGCTAATTCATAACAATACGACATTCAACAAGTTGAACGGCGCGCCAATTCGTAAAAACGATTCGATTCGCAAGAAACTAACCGCGGAAAACGTGAAGTATCTGAGATCTTTGGGATTTATTGTTAAAAAGTGAAAGAAGTGCCACCATGTTCGACGACATTTTGAACATCTCCGAAGCGCCGATCTTCGACAATCGAATAACGAAGATCGAGCTGCACACGTACAATCCGTACGCCAACACGACGTTCGGAAGCAACGACGAGATAAGGATTCCCATTCAACAGCAAGATTTGTACACGCTCCCGTGCAGAAGCTTCCTATACGTCGAGGGAAAGCTTAGTTTACCGGGAAAACTTGAATTACCTGCGGAAGGATCGGTCATTGAAACGGCGATTCTCGATAACAATGCCGTTGCGTTTATGTTCGAGGAAATACGCTACGAACTGAACGGCGTTGAAATCGATCGGGTCAGAAATCCCGGTATCACGACGACTCTGAAGAATTACGCGAGCCTGTCGGTGACGAGAAGCAACGCGTTATCCAACGCAGGCTGGACATACAAGAACGAGCACAAGGAAGTCGCAACGACCACAATACCGATAAACTTCAACTTTTGCATACCTATGAGCGTGTTATTGGGCTTCTGCGAAGACTACAAACGCGTTGTAATAAACGCTCGACACGAATTGGTTTTGATTCGTTCGCGTACCGACGCGAACGCGTTGCGCAGCTCGTTCGACAATGCGAAACCCGTTCTGGATCTGTACAAAATTCAATGGCGAATGCCGCACGTCACGTTGGACGAAGTACACAAATTGTCGATGTTACGTATTTTGGACAGCGATAGACCGATCGGCATGAGTTTTCGATCGTGGGAACTGTACGAGTATCCTCTACTCCAAGCGACTACGAAGCACACATGGGCGATAAAAACAGCTCCGCAAATGGAGAAACCGCGATACGTGATATTCGCTTTACAAACCGCGTGAAAGAATGATTTAAAGAAAACGGCTACGCGATTCGATCATTGCGCTTTAGCCAATATTCGGCTCTACTTGAACTCGGAAACCTATCCGTACGACGATCTAAATATCGATTTCGAGAAAGGTAAATACGCGTTGCTCTACGATATGTACGCGAAGTTCCAAGAATCGTACTACGGAAACGGCGAAACGTTACTCGACGTTGCGAACTTCCTGCAATACGGTCCGTTCGTTGTTCTCGATTGCTCCCGACAAAACGAAGCGCTGAAAAATGCGACGATCGACGTGCGAATCGAATTCGAATGTCGAACTGACGTCCCCTCCTCGACAACCGCATACTGCTTGATGATACACGACTGCATCGTGGAGTACAACCCATTGACGAATATCGTTCGAAAAATCATCTGAAAATGCTTATGTAAAAAATGTATTCTTATCGAATAAATAATTATTGAAACATATGAAAGACAGTGATTTATTGATGAAAAATGATATACAGAAAAAACATTCGCCTCGCACTTTTAAATTTAGAGTTATTTTATACCGAAGATGAACATATTGGCGCACACGCAATCGATAGAAAAAAAAGTCTGGTTGAAACGCTCTCAAATATTAATCTACACGAAATTGCAAGCGTCTACAAATTCTTGTAGCATGAAAAAAAGATCTATAAGTAACACTCCTGATTATCCGAAGAGCATAGCAATGTAACAACCGATAAAGGTAGCGTGCAATAAAAAAAGTCTGATCGACTATGTGAAATCAATGATGGATGCTTCCATTACTCAGTCCGCATAACCGACCAGACTCCTTTTTTCTTTTATGCACACTTTCTTTCTCGGTTGTTAAGTCACTATGTTCTTCGGATAATCAGGAGTATTACTTATAGATCTTTTTTCATAATACAAGAATTTGTCAACACACTTGCAATTTCATGTAGATTAATATTTTTTTAAATTTCTTCGTAAGAAATCGCATTCACTCCCGACCGTTTTTTTTTTCAACGTTGCATGGAAAAAATCAATTTCGTTTTTGAGTTTCGATCACGTCCGCGCATAATAGCATTAATTCGCAATCTATCAGGGAATTTTGATTGAAAAACTGATGATTCGCGGTGGCAGTTTTCCCCGAAAAAATAAAATTTTTAAATTTTTCCTCGATTATTGGAACGTTATCGGTCAACTGCGAATACATATTTTGTATGCAGAATTCGAGATTAAATAAATTAAACATGGTTTTTCCCGTAACATATAAAGACGTGAACTGATTCGATAGTTTAACGAGTTTCAAATCATTGAACCGAACTACACGCAATGTTAAATTATCACGAATTCTTTGCTCTTCTTCTTCTTCTTCTTCTTTCCTCGTGGACGAAAGCAAGTCTGCCAAACGCTTCTTCATGCGCAACAAATCGATCCACGCGTTCGGGGAGATAGCGATCTCGTTGCCTCGGTTATCTCCTATAACCATTTCGACGAAAATATCCTCGTCGACTCGTACGCCTATTTCCAGATATTTAAAATAGTTGTTGAACCCGGACCCGTCAGAGCTATTCAACTTGTCGTGGACGCGAATTCGAGAATCTCTGGTGAACGTATTGTATAAAGTGGCATCGTTGATGCCTGGCGCCCGAATTGAACCGCTCTCATTTCATCAGAGTATATATCTGCTGCTTTCCCTAGTGTGTATGCCAAACTGATTTGCTTCATACATAAGACGGCTTTTAGGGCTAACATGCGAAGTTCAGTACCGGGAGAATTCAGCTCGGCGATTAGCCTATAAAATCCCGAAGTGGCTCGTTCCTTCGCCTTTTCGAGGACTGCAGGAAAAAGCCACGTGATAAACTATGTCTTTGTCAGTCGTGGATAATAAAGATGAAGAATTGAACCGCTCTCATTTCATCAGAGTATATATCTGCTGCTTTCCCTAGTGTGTATGCCAAACTGATTTGCTTCATACATAAGACGGCTTTTAGGGCTAACATGCGAAGTTCAGTACCGGGAGAAT
Source organism: Lasioglossum morio (assembly GCA_916610235.2). Lineage (NCBI taxonomy): Eukaryota > Metazoa > Arthropoda > Insecta > Hymenoptera > Halictidae > Lasioglossum > Lasioglossum morio. The sequence continues at coordinate 28,149,877 of OU744325.1, read as the reverse complement.
TCAGCTCGGCGATTAGCCTATAAAATCCCGAAGTGGCTCGTTCCTTCGCCTTTTCGAGGACTGCAGGAAAAAGCCACGTGATAAACTATGTCTTTGTCAGTCGTGGATACTAAAGATGAAGAAGTTGACTTTTCGGATATCAGGGAACGAGTTTCCAGTGAGTGCGAGTTGCGACCGTCCGTCGAGCCACCACGTGCTGTCGGAATTTCCGCCATACCACGCGCCGCGCACAGTCACGAGAATTATTGTAAAGTCCAATCTAACGAGACTAGTCTTCGGCGTATCATTCTCGTAGCTGCCGTCGACATTTTTCGGACTACTTCTAATTTCACGCGTATTCCATCGGGGATCGGTATTCGCACTTCGTTCGCTACCTTGTAGCCCGTTCATCCGGCATAGTACCGATCCCGACGCGGCCATATTGAAAGAGTGAACTTGCAACCTGCCGGCCGGCTGCCAGTCTTGCCCTTGTAAAATTACACCTCGTTCTTAATATTCTATCCAAAGTAACTTCTGTGAAATAATATATTCGGGTACGGCTGTCGACCAAATACTCGGCAGTCTAACTGAATTCTCCATAGTCCATTCCAATAAATTTAAAATATTATTACTACCTAATTTCCACGTGTCGCTTATTTCAAAATATCCTTCCCGCCGTGGGGAACACTTTTGTCTGATACTATATTGAACCCGGACCCGTCAGAGCTATTCAACTTGTCGTGGACGCGAATTCGAGAATCTCTGGTGAACGTATTGTATAAAGTGGCATCGTTGATGCCTGGCGCCCGAATTGAACCGCTCTCATTTCATCAGAGTATATATCTGCTGTTTTCCCTAGTGTGTATGCCAAACTGATTTGCTTCATACATAAGACGGCTTTTAGGGCTAACATGCGAAGTTCAGTACCGGGAGAATTCAGCTCGGCGATTAGCCTATAAAATCCCGAAGTGGCTCGTTCCTTCGCCTTTTCGAGGACTGCAGGAAAAAGCCACGTGATAAACTATGTCTTTGTCAGTCGTGGATACTAAAGATGAAGAAGTTGACCTTTCGGATATCAGGGAACAAGCGACCCAAGCGATCAATCGAAACGCTGCGAAGGACAAAACACGATTTGACAGCACCAAAGCAACAATCATTAGATTTTCGGTCGGAAACTACGTTCTTATAGAAAATCACGAACGGAATCAAACGAAACTAGATGCTAAATTTCGCGGTCCGTATGAGATAGTAGAAGTCTTGCCTAACGACCGATACAGCCTAAAGTCTTTAAATAGTAACAGAGTACTTAAGTACGCCCATGAATGATTGAAATTGATGCCTGATAGCTGTGTTCCCATAGAGCTCGATGTACATAGTAATTGTAGTGATACGGAGTTGACAGGACGTGCCAGTGTCGGCAACGACAACAGTGAGGAAAGAAACATGTGAAACTCCATGCGTCGTGCTTATTATTAGTCGTAAGCCATTATTCCCCAATCCAGTTTAGCTGGTAAAGGAGGCTGGGCGATGTAACGGCAGGCGATGGATGTGTTTGGTCATGTTGATGACTTTGTGATGTGTGACCACATGGTTGGTCGGTTGCCACATGGGTTGGCTTTGTGATGTGTGACCACTGGTTGGTCGGTTGCCACATGGGTTGGCTTTGTGATGTGTGACCACATGGTTGGTCGGTTGCCACATGGTTGGCTTTGCTTTGTTGTGTCCAATGGTGGACACAGTATTTGGCCTTGTTGTCTTGAGCTCACTGTGTGTCACAACCGACGCTTGGCTGAAGTGTCTATTTCATGGTACCAAATTATTTCATTATGTTTTGTTGAGAACTGGCTAAGACTGTTCATGTGACATCGATCACACACGTATAGTGCTTCAACATAGAGTTTATGGCGAGCACGGCAATCAGGGCTCAATCAATATTTTGTCAGGATGGACGAACTGGAAATATAGGTGATATTTCTTTTGCAGACGACATATAAAGTTATTGTAATTGCACATGAGGACGTGTGACAGTCAGGTGGGCTGTGTCGGGGCGTGACGGCAGCGACGTAACCCGTTAGTAACATCGCGTAAAGCTTATACATTGTACAAGACAAGCGTATTGTCATTTGGAATTACACGCCTGTATACGATTAAATCTAGTTTTAAAATAATAATTTAGACATCTAGTTTACGCGTTTACCGTCAAACAGCTGAGAGCCAGATGCTTGGGCGTACCTTTGTAACGGCCCAGCGAAAGAGCAATAAAATGTTTCCCATTTTACCTGCTCCCTCCCCGTGACGGCGGGCGCAAGGAGAGATGCGAAATTGGGTCCCGTAAAAAGATGGGCGGGACCTTGTTGAACGTGACCACGAGCGGCAGAACGTTTTGGGCTACGCCGCAGTAAAGAGCATTAGAGTTTTTGAAAAAACTATCGCAGTGGTAGAGACGGAAAAGAATAGACGTGAGGTTTGAGTAGGAAGGTCCTGTTTGGCTCGTGGGCTCGTTGACGTGTCTCGCCGTTGCGCTACGCGAACGCGGATTAAAGTAGTGGTTGACGATCGCTGTCTCATCGTTCTTTTGCCTTTCGCGCGCGTGAGAAAGATGAGTGAATCGGTAAATGACGTGTCTGGCCGGTTTCCGACGGGTTCTACGGAGAACCCAGCCGAGCAGCCTCCGACATATATATATATATATATATATATATATAACATATATATATATATATATATATATATATATATATATATATATATATATATATATCTTTCCGGAAATCTCGCGAATATTCGGGTGCCAGGCACGAAAGGTGCCACGCTAAAGATTCGCGCTCGTGGATGACTCGTACGACTTTCCGGCGAGCTTGCGACAACCGGCAATAGACACAAATTTTCCACGGACGGGTCCAGGATACTACACAGAATGAACATGAAGCGTTCCCCGCGGCGGCAAGGTTTCTCACGAAATCAATGCTCTAAGAAATTTGGTTAACCAGAATTTATTTACGATCGATGGTATAATTGCACTGCCGGCTGACATCGGCAGCGTTGACGAGTTTAACCGGCGCGTAACAATTTCTCGGCGACGGATGGACATCGCCCGCGCGCCTTGTCCTTTTGGACTTTCTCGGAATCGCGTCGAACCCGGCAGCACGCGGTGTTAGCGTTAGCGTACGCGATCTACGCGTTTCACGCCCGGATTCCGATGGAATACGCGTTACAATCGACTTCTCGTTACCGACACTGATTACGCGAATGCGACGCGAGCACGTGGTAACGTCCCACCGTGGGACGACACGAGGTTGGTGTAAAAATTACGGCGACGCGCGGATCCTCGCAACAAAATATAGGGCTGTTTGCCCCCGCAAAATAAATATTCTCCGCACGTCCACCGCTCGACTGATGTTCTCGCTCGCGGACTGGCTGCAGCCGGCAGCCGCAAAGCGACGTCGAATTTCCGCGATGCGGTCGCGAACACGCCACACGAACCGAGCCAACGCGAAATAAGAATCACTCAATGAACGAAAGAAAATCCGACAGAAGCTTACCACAAGTTCGTTCGTCTGCGAAGGAGACTTACGATGCTGTAATGTCCCCAAGAAAGAGTATCGATCAAATTACTGCAAATATACCGCTTATCGCGAGATATTCTCAAATAATTATTACACACACATTATATATATATATATATATATATATTTTTTAACCTATCTATTTTACGCAAACGCCGCGATAATGTCGGCGCACGAAGCCGCTAGTTCGCAATCTATCAGCGAACTTTGATCGAAAGATTCGCTCTCGACGATCGTTTTCACCATGAATACATGTTGTACACGCAGAATTCGAGGTTGTACAAGTTATGCATAGTTTTTTCTGTGACGTACAGAGCTACGAACTGTTTCGACAATTTGACTAGATTCATACCATTACGATTAACTATTTGCAATGTTAAATCATTGCTCATTTTTCGACATTGTTTCTGCATAGACGATGAAACTAATTATTTAGTCTCCTCTTTTTGTGCGGCTCCTCGGCGTTCGAACGTTCACATTCGGCGGACGGATGGCGGTTGTACTGCATCTTGCGTCGTCTACGTTTTTTAGCGGTGGTTGTCTCGATCTGAAGCTTGACGCTCGGAATACGCCGTTTTATATGATGTTCCCCTACCACTTATTTACCGATAAGATTAGCAAAATGGAAGCATCCCCTCCCCCGACAGTTACAGACTTAAACGACTTGCAATAATCTCCCTACCACTTCCTTTCTTTTTACGGGGATAAACAAATGGGTGACTCAATGTTTCTTAATCGATGTTGTAATGCCCCCAAGGAAGAGTATTGACCAAATTACTGCAAATGTACCGCTTATCGTCATGCGGACTCAACGCTAATTTCTTTTCCGACAACGAATACACCTGATGTTGTACAGACACTATGCGATTACCGGTAACGCTCTTTTCCGTATGATTACGAAGGCAGTCGACATAATCTTCGAAACTGATATCCCGAGCGGTAATGTTTGTTCAGATGCCTTTGATCTTTTTAGTGTCCTGATCACCGTGCACGCGAATCGCGTACATTTTTGAACGAAGCCCTACGAACTAAGTCATAATTTTACCGCCGTTTTCATCCTTCATCAATCCAAGCTGTTTATTGTTCAAGATTGGAACACCGTAAACGTTGTTCACGGCATAATTGCTGGTGTCGTATCTATGGATATCGCGTTTCAGCAGCGCCTCGTACGCGTCATCGCAAGCGATCTCGTATATTAGGCTGTGCGTGTCAGTGTACAAAATCTTACAATTTTGTTGGAATTTAGGCTGCATGTATTCGTAATGGAAGTTGTACAAATGAAATTTTGAAATATCTAATATTGACATGCCCACGTAGATTGGTATGAAAAATTTAACGAGCAGCTTTTTCAGCTGAATCGCGACAAAGTCCTCGGAGAACACCGTACAGCTGTGAAAATTTGGCCTGGCTATCAATCGTTCGACGCCGTGTCTACCGCTCCATCGAGAAAGTAATTTCACGATCGTATGATTTCGAACATTCTCCATAGTTTTTCCAAACACGGCATTGTTCATTAATTTGAACAAATTTTTGGAAAAATCGTTGGTGGTTTTTTTTTATTTGTTCAAAGCAAATAAGAGTTATATGGCATCTTTTGTATAATCAAACAATCTCTTACTATCAGATTTCTTGGATAATGAGATACATGTGATTGATTCTGCCTCAGCTTTCCACCAGGTCCATGGTAGATGATCTTTGAAGTAACATTGCATATCACTTGTCATTATTTGTACAATACCAGGCATCCCCAGGCACTTGGGTAATATTTGTTCAAAGCAAATAAGAGTTATATGGCATCTTTTGTATAATCAAACAATCTCTTACTATCAGATTTCTTGGATAATGAGATACATGTGATTGATTCTGCCTCAGCTTTCCACCAGGTCCATGGTAGATGATCTTTGAAGTAACATTGCATATCACTTGTCATTATTTGTACAATACCAGGCATCCCCCAGGCACTTGGGTAATATTTGTTCAAAGCAAATAAGAGTTATATGGCATCTTTTGTATAATCAAACAATCTCTTACTATCAGATTTCTTGGATAATGAGATACATGTGATTGATTCTGCCTCAGCTTTCTACCAGGTCCATGGTAGATGATCTTTGAAGTAACATTGCATATCACTTGTCATTATTTGTACAATACCAGGCATCTCCAGGCACGTATCAAGATTTTTGTAGTCTTTAGATTTTAAGTATATCTTGTTGCAGTCAATCGAGAAAGATGCATATATTGACCAACGGTGAGAAAGCCCTTTAATTTTAGAATCATCCGTCACTTGTACGCTACTGACATACCAAGCATTGGTTCTTCCTGGCGAAGTTACAACTTGTATTACAATCTGTCGTCGAGTTAAAATTCTCTTCCATACAGAATAGAAGTTAACTAAGACACCAATCATAATTCGATTCTCACCTGCATGTTGTATAGTCTCTCTATTTATAGGTACCCATCCAAGCCTTGTAGCAATCTTCTTACAGTTATATATAACTACTGCCTTCCAGTGAACGTGGAGTAATAATGTTACAACAAGACGTGCAACTGGAACCCAAATAAGCCAAGAATGAGAGTGGATTGTTTCTGTCATCTCAGGATTAAGCTTATGGTTGGATATATTTTTCATAATTAGATTAGAAGGAAGGGCATAAATTTGGTGTTTGATGAGAGAATTCGGTAGTAGTGCCATACCAGCGCCTGCAGCATAAAGTGTTGCACCCGCACAAAACAATCTGTATGTTAGGGCCATTAGTACGATCAATGTTCCCTCTATATGTTCCCATTTTGCTGTTAATAAGTTAATGCCATCGAGGGAGAAATGCAAGTCCTTTGTTAATAAATTATTTCTGATGAACTTTATCAGGTGAGGAATATGATACAAAGGAATGATTTTCTGATTACAAATAGAAATTGTTTGGTCTTCCGAATTTTCTATTAATGTATTTATTGCCTTTACATTGTTTGTGATTTGGTCACAAACAGAGGCAATAACGTGAAGTCCAATATTTGTCGCTGCTGTTACAATACGTCTATACATATCTGCAATTTCTAAGTAGGTACTGCTGCTATTACAGAATGCAAATGCGACAGTCTGCTTCCACGGCCTAGTACCATATACGCCTTTCAGCATCCAGACTGCCGCATGGTCTGCAAATTGTACATTTCCCTGCTTATCTACATATATGCCCTCTACATTGTCTACTATTTTATTTTATTGTATACCAGCAGTTAATTTTATTTCATCGAAAATTAATATACAATATTTTTCCTTTGCTGTGAAGGATTTAACATTTTCTTCCATTGCTTTAAAAACAGTATTGCATATTCCTGGTTGAATGTCTAACTCTGTAATTAATTTTTTTAAAGTTGCTGTAGAGGGCAATAACAGTAGATTTTGGAAAAACCTATAATTCCTGGGGCTTTTCTTCCATATAGATAAAGCGATTATTTTTTCTTGTAATGTAAATGATCTTTTGCATTGTGTTCTACTCACGTTTCTTTGATAACATGAGAATAAATGTTTGATATGGTCGGGCACAGATTCCCAGAATTTGTGAGTTATAAAATTATCTGCTACTTGTAGCCTCTTTTTGTATTTTGCGTTCTGGATATTATACGCGGAATAAAAAAACGAAGGGCGTTCTGGCGCGTCAAATAGAACACGGCATTGTTCATTAATTTGAACAAATTTTTGGAAAAATCGTTGGTGGTTTTTCTGGTCAATAGTTTGAAATCGTTGTGGGAAAGATGTGTAAATTCACTTCGCACGATGCGTAATTTACTTTCGTCCAAGTACGACGACAGCTTGTCCAGACTCGAGTTCAAGAACTTGAACGAGTCGATGAAGCGGAATTTCAAAAACTTTGCATACTTTTGCGCTTCACCCTGCTGTCTCTCGATAGGAACGTTCTTCGTGAAAGAGATATACTTCTCTTTCGTCAATGGCAACACGTCTATCCGCCCCTCGAACGAGTTTGCTAAATCTTTGATGATAAAATGTGTGTCGTAGCCTGACAAATTATGGAAAACTACCGGTATCGTGTACGAAGATTGATAGCTTAAGTTGCATCCGTTATGAGCCGGACCGCGATACGCGCCTGTGAAATGACAATGATCGCGCACCCTCGTCGCGTCGGAAGTGTCGAACGGTTTCTCGCAGACATGACAATGCGTGGCCGTACGAAAATTTAACTTTTCCGTTTCGGTTAGCGGATTCATCGGTACCGTTCGGTCGAATATCGGCTGTAATTTATGACTCAGTTCGTACAACCTGTTCGCGAACCATGCGGTGCATCCCTCTTTATCGCGATAAACCTGATACTCGCACAAAGATTCGTCGTAGCGGCAATGCATGTAGTATCCTATGCTGAACGCGTGGTGGTGTTGATACTGTACGCGTGCCGCACGGTCTTGTCCTTCCTGTCCCTCGGGCAGCAGCAGGCACTCCAAGTCGGCATAGATTACGAACGGCGCCTGCTCTTTGTTTGTGTAGTTCTTAAACCGTAACCACTTATCTTCTTCCGATATTGGAAGCTCCAGAGCGCAATCGTTCATCCGTTCGCAGTCGGCCGTATGAACGTTTAATCTCTCCGGCGTGGGAAAATATTGCAAGCACCTGTGGGAAGGGGATAAAATTATGTCTTTTTTCCTTCAAACAATTTAAAAAAAAAAAAATACAACTTACCGATCACAAATATACTTCTGATTTTTCTGCTTGCTAAGCTGCGACGAAACCAATCGTGACAAATTTCGTATACACATGAAATGACCGTGCGTCTTTGCAGCGTTCTGTAGAAACAGCAAGTTGACGTGTCTCCTCCGTTTCTTCTCGGTCAAATGCAGCGTTACGTACTTCTTGCGCACCCATTCGAACACGTTCACGGAAACGTCGTTTTCTCGTTCAAATTTCCGAATGTCTTTGAATAGCATGTGAGTTTGAAAAACTTTGGTTCGAAGCACCGCTTTTGTAGTGCGGATACGACGATAAACGCGATGGATTTGTCTCGGTCGGATAGAGACCCGCCACAACCGCCCAAAAAAGCATGCATCGTCGTTGCTGTTCACGTTCACGACCGTTTCAGCTGTACTGTTCGAGGTATGTAGCTTGCAGCGTTGCAACCGGCTTGCAACGGCTGGTATTTGCTAAAGTTCACGATGAAATGTAGTATCTTCGATAGCGACCACCCGCTGTCTCGCATTATCGATGCCTCTGTTGGCATACGGTCTCATTAAATTTTTACGCAAAGGAAAAGCGTTATCGGCAACGAAGTAATAGGGAAATGGATCATCTCCTTCGTCATGTGGCAATCGTGACGACATGGGAATGTTGATGCCATTTCTTTCCAACCAACGACCTAATGCCGATGTGCGGAATACACCTCCATCGCTATTTCTTCCGGCGAAACCACATTCTATGGATATAAAGCAGCCGTCTGCATCACTGCAACTCAACAAAATGACGGAATGGTATCCTTTGTAATTGAAATTTGTGGACCCCGAATTTGGGAATTTCTGTATTCTTATATGTTTTCCATCGATAGCTCCCAAACAATTAGGTAAATTCCACAATTCCGAATAATTTTGTGCAATTTGTTTCCACTTTTCCATACTAGGAATGGGCATATACAAATCTTTTAGGGCATTCCATATTGCTTGCGTAGTTTCCGCTACAACTCTCGCTATCGTACATTCTCCTCTTGCAAAATAGAGCCCCAGTGATACAAAAGTACAACCTGTTGCCAGGTATCTGAAAACGAAATATCGTTGACCTTGTTGTTGTTATATGTATATTTTAATATATTGGGTTGGCAAGAAAGTAATTTCGGTTTTTTTAGGTGAAATAAAATCCAATTTTTTTATCCAAGCAATTAACTTTAATCAATGAAATATTTTCCATTCTGTTCGATGATCTTTTGCCATCTTCCTGGTAGCTTCATAATGCCGCGTTCATAAAACTTCTGATCCTTTTCGGTAAAAAACTGATCCACGTGAGATTTCAGATCATCATCATTAGTGAATCTTTTACCATTCAAATAGTTTTGTAAACTTCTGAATAAATGATAATCTGATGGTGCAATCATATCACTTGTCATTATTTGTACAATACCAGGCATCTCCAGGCACGTATCAAGATTTTTGTAGTCTTTAGATTTTAAGTATATCTTGTTCCAGTCAATCGAGAAAGATGCATATATTGACCAACGGTGAGAAAGCCCTTTAATTTTAGAATCATCCGTCACTTGTACGCTACTGACATACCAAGCATTGGTTCTTCCTGGCGAAGTTACAACTTGTATTACAATCTGTCGTTGAGTTAAAATTCTCTTCCATACAGAATAGAAGTTAACTAAGACACCAATCATAATTCGATTCTCACCTGCATGTTGTATAGTCTCTCTATTTATAGGTACCCATCCAAGCCTTGTAGCAATCTTCTTACAGTTATATATAACTACTGCCTTCCAGTGAACGTGGAGTAATAATGTTACAACAAGACGTGCAACTGGAACCCAAATAAGCCAAGAATGAGAGTGGATTGTTTCTGTCATCTCAGGATTAAGCTTATGGTTGGATATATTTTTCATAATTAGATTAGAAGGAAGGGCATAAATTTGGTGTTTGATGAGAGAATTCGGTAGTAGTGCCATACCAGCGCCTGCAGCATAAAGTGTTGCACCCGCACAAAACAATCTGTATGTTAGGGCCATTAGTACGATCAATGTTCCCTCTATATGTTCCCATTTTGCTGTTAATAAGTTAATGCCATCGAGGGAGAAATGCAAGTCCTTTGTTAATAAATTATTTCTGATGAACTTTATCAGGTGAGGAATATCATACAAAGGAATGATTTTCTGATTACAAATAGAAATTGTTTGGTCTTCCGAATTTTCTATTAATGTATTTATTGCCTTTACATTGTTTGTGATTTGGTCACAAACAGAGGCAATAACGTGAAGTCCAATATTTGTCATCCGTCACTTGTACCCTACTGACATACCAAGCATTGGTTCTTCCTGGCGAAGTTACAACTTGTATTACCATCTGTCGTCGAGTTAACATTCTCCTCCATACAGAATAGAAGTTAACTAAGACACCAATCATAATTCGATTCTCACCTGCATGTTGTATAGTCTCTCTATTTATAGGTACCCATCCAATCCTTGTAGCAATCTTCTTACAGTTATATATAACTACTGCCTTCCAGTGAACGTGGAGTAATAACGTTACAACAAGACGTGCAACTGGAACCCAAATAAGCCAAGAATGAGAGTGGATTGTTTCTGTCATCTCAGGATTAATCTTATGGTTGGATATATTTTTCATAATTAGATTAGAAGGAAGGGCATAAATTTGGTGTTTGATGAGAGAATTCGGTAGTAGTGCCATACCAGTGCCTGCAGCATAAAGTGTTGCACCCGCACAAAACAATCTGTATGTTAGGGCCATTAGTACGATCAATGTTCCCTCTATATGTTCCCATTTTGCTGTTAATAAGTTAGTGCCATCGAGGGAGAAATGCAAGTCCTTTGTTAATAAATTATTTCTGATGAACTTTATCAGGTGAGGAATATCATACAAAGGAATGATTTTCTGATTACAAATAGAAATTGTTTGGTCTTCCGAATTTTCTATTAATGTATTTATTGCCTTTACATTGTTTGTGATTTGGTCACAAACAGAGGCAATAACGTGAAGTCCAATATTTGTCATCCGTCACTAGTACGCCACTGACATACCAAGCATTGGTTCTTCCTGGCGAAGTTACAACTTGTATCACAATCTGTCGTCGAGTTAACATTCTCCCCCATACAGAATAGAAGTTAACTAAGACACCAATCATAATTCGATTTTTTAAAAATATTGTTTGATGTCCCTCAGTACATACAATATAATGCATAGTACACATGCACAATAGGTTAAAATGCAATATAGTAAACCAGATGACAACAGTATAGGATTAAATGTGGGGTTAGTCACTCAATGATGATTAGAGTAATGCAAAGTGTTAATGTTGGGTAATATTTGTTCAAAGCAAATAAGAGTTATATGGCATCTTTTGTATAATCAAACAATCTCTTACTATCAGATTTCTTGGATAATGAGACACATGTGATTGATTCTGCCTCAGCTTTCCACCAGGTCCATGGTAGATGATCTTTGAAGTAACATTGCATATCACTTGTCATTATTTGTACAATACCTGGCATCTCCAGGCACTTGGGTAATATTTGTTCAAAGCAAATAAGAGTTATATGGCATCTTTTGTATAATCAAACAATCTCTTACTATCAGATTTCTTGGATAATGAGATACATGTGATTGATTCTGCCTCAGCTTTCCACCAGGTCCATGGTAGATGATCTTTGAAGTAACATTGCATATCACTTGTCATTATTTGTACAATACCAGGCATCTCCAGACACGTATCAAGATTTTTGTAGTCTTTAGATTTTAAGTATATCTTGTTCCAGTCAATCGAGAAAGATGCATATATTGACCAACGGTGAGAAAGCCCCTTAGTTTTAGAATCATCCGTCACTTGTACCCTACTGACATACCAAGCATTGGTTCTTCCTGGCGAAGTTACAACTTGTATTACCATCTGTCGTCGAGTTAACATTCTCCTCCATACAGAATAGAAGTTAACTAAGACACCAATCATAATTCGATTCTCACCTGCATGTTGTATAGTCTCTCTATTTATAGGTACCCATCCAATCCTTGTAGCAATCTTCTTACAGTTATATATAACTACTGCCTTCCAGTGAACGTGGAGTAATAACGTTACAACAAGACGTGCAACTGGAACCCAAATAAGCCAAGAATGAGAGTGGATTGTTTCTGTCATCTCAGGATTAAGCTTATGGTTGGATATATTTTTCATAATTAGATTAGAAGGAAGGGCATAAATTTGGTGTTTGATGAGAGAATTCGGTAGTAGTGCCATACCAGTGCCTGCAGCATAAAGTGTTGCACCCGCACAAAACAATCTGTATGTTAGGGCCATTAGTACGATCAATGTTCCCTCTATATGTTCCCATTTTGCTGTTAATAAGTTAGTGCCATCGAGGGAGAAATGCAAGTCCTTTGTTAATAAATTATTTCTGATGAACTTTATCAGGTGAGGAATATCATACAAAGGAATGATTTTCTGATTACAAATAGAAATTGTTTGGTCTTCCGAATTTTCTATTAATGTATTTATTGCCTTTACATTGTTTGTGATTTGGTCACAAACAGAGGCAATAACGTGAAGTCCAATATTTGTCATCCGTCACTAGTACGCCACTGACATACCAAGCATTGGTTCTTCCTGGCGAAGTTACAACTTGTATCACAATCTGTCGTCGAGTTAACATTCTCCCCCATACAGAATAGAAGTTAACTAAGACACCAATCATAATTCGATTTTTTAAAAATATTGTTTGATGTCCCTCAGTACATACAATATAATGCATAGTACACATGCACAATAGGTTAAAATGCAATATAGTAAACCAGATGACAACAGTATAGGATTAAATGTGGGGTTAGTCACTCAATGATGATTAGAGTAATGCAAAGTGTTAATGTTGGGTAATATTTGTTCAAAGCAAATAAGAGTTATATGGCATCTTTTGTATAATCAAACAATCTCTTACTATCAGATTTCTTGGATAATGAGACACATGTGATTGATTCTGCCTCAGCTTTCCACCAGGTCCATGGTAGATGATCTTTGAAGTAACATTGCATATCACTTGTCATTATTTGTACAATACCAGGCATCCCCAGGCACTTGGGTAATATTTGTTCAAAGCAAATAAGAGTTATATGGCATCTTTTGTATAATCAAACAATCTCTTACTATCAGATTTCTTGGATAATGAGATACATGTGATTGATTCTGCCTCAGCTTTCCACCAGGTCCATGGTAGATGATCTTTGAAGTAACATTGCATATCACTTGTCATTATTTGTACAATACCAGGCATCCCCAGGCACTTGGGTAATATTTGTTCAAAGCAAATAAGAGTTATATGGCATCTTTTGTATAATCAAACAATCTCTTACTATCAGATTTCTTGGATAATGAGATACATGTGATTGATTCTGCCTCAGCTTTCCACCAGGTCCATGGTAGATGATCTTTGAAGTAACATTGCATATCACTTGTCATTATTTGTACAATACCAGGCATCCCCAGGCACTTGGGTAATATTTGTTCAAAGCAAATAAGAGTTATATGGCATCTTTTGTATAATCAAACAATCTCTTACTATCAGATTTCTTGGATAATGAGATACATGTGATTGATTCTGCCTCAGCTTTCCACCAGGTCCGTGGTAGATGATCTTTGAAGTAACATTGCATATCACGTGTCATTATTTGTACAATACCAGGCATCCCCAGGCACTTGGGTAATATTTGTTCAAAGCAAATAAGAGTTATATGGCATCTTTTGTATAATCAAACAATCTCTTACTATCAGATTTCTTGGATAATGAGATACATGTGATTGATTCTGCCTCAGCTTTCCACCAGATCCATGGTAGATGATCTTTGAAGTAACATTGCATATCACTTGTCATTATTTGTACAATACCAGGCATCTCCAGACACGTATCAAGATTTTTGTAGTCTTTAGATTTTAAGTATATCTTGTTCCAGTCAATCGAGAAAGATGCATATATTGACCAACGGTGAGAAAGCCCCTTAGTTTTAGAATCATCCGTCACTTGTACCCTACTGACATACCAAGCATTGGTTCTTCCTGGCGAAGTTACAACTTGTATTACCATCTGTCGTCGAGTTAACATTCTCCTCCATACAGAATAGAAGTTAACTAAGACACCAATCATAATTCGATTCTCACCTGCATGTTGTATAGTCTCTCTATTTATAGGTACCCATCCAAGCCTTGTAGCAATCTTCTTACAGTTATATATAACTACTGCCTTCCAGTGAACGTGGAGTAATAACGTTACAACAAGACGTGCAACTGGAACTCAAATAAGCCAAGAATGAGAGTGGATTGTTTCTGTCATCTCAGGATTAAGCTTATGGTTGGATATATTTTTCATAATTAGATTAGAAGGAAGGGCATAAATTTGGTGTTTGATGAGAGAATTCGGTAGTAGTGCCATACCAGCGCCTGCAGCATAAAGTGTTGCACCCGCACAAAACAATCTGTATGTTAGGGCCATTAGTACGATCAATGTTCCCTCTATATGTTCCCATTTTGCTGTTAATAAGTTAATGTCATCGAGGGAGAAATGCAAGTCCTTTGTTAATAAATTATTTCTGATGAACTTTATCAGGTGAGGAATATCATACAAAGGAATGATTTTCTGATTACAAATAGAAATTGTTTGGTCTTCCGAATTTTCTATTAATGTATTTATTGCCTTTACATTGTTTGTGATTTGGTCACAAACAGAGGCAATAACGTGAAGTCCAATATTTGTCGCTGCTGTTACAATACGTCTATACATATCTGCAATTTCTAAGTAGGTACTGCTGCTATTACAGAATGCAAATGCGACAGTCTGCTTCCACGGCCTAGTACCATATACGCCTTTCAGCATCCAGACTGCCGCATGGTCTGCAAATTGTACATTTCCCTGCTTATCTACATATATGCCCTCTACATTGTCTACTATTTTATTTTATTGTATACCAGCAGTTAATTTCATTTCATCGAAATTTAATATACAATATTTTTCCTTTGCTGTGAAGGATTTAACATTTTCTTCCATTGCTTTAAAAACAGTATTGCATATTCCTGGTTGAATGTCTAACTCTGTAATTAATTTTTTTAAAGTTGCTGTAGAGGGCAATAACAGTAGATTTTGGAAAAACCTATAATTCCTGGGGCTTTTCTTCCATATAGATAAAGCGATTATTTTTTCTTGTAATGTAAATGATCTTTTGCATTGTGTTCTACTCATGTTTCTTTGATAACATGAGAATAAATGTTTGATATGGTCGGGCACAGATTCCCAGAATTTGTGAGTTATAAAATTATCTGCTACTTGTAGCCTCTTTTTGTATTTTGCGTTCTGGATATTATACCGCTTAATCTTCTTGTGCATTAACACTATTGCCTGATAATACTTCTTGTTCTCCTTGGATAGGCGGTTGATAGATAATGCGTTGAAAAGTTTCAAAATAGACCCTGAAAAATATAATTAAATTATTGTATTTGTGCTATTTAAATTATATGTTACCAAAGACAACCACCAAAAACACTCCATTTGTACATTCATTAACTAAAGTACAAGTACATTTGACAGAAATTAATAAACGTAAGAAAAGCTAGAAATTCAAGCATTTAGTGTGAATTAGGATGCTTAAATTATACAAGCATATTTCATGCTGCATTCAAGCATAAAATACCTCTGTACACAAGAATTCTTACTTTATTTCTTACTCGATTCTTTTCCTTCGTGTATTTCCTCGCTGAAGTTCAGCAGAAGGACTGTTCTTTAATAAGAAAACAGTAGATTCATATTCGTTTATAAAATACTATTTTTTGAAATAAAATAATTACCTTTTCTCCGTATCTTTGTTGGTACTGCTCTTCCTGTAGTTTCTTCCCTAGAATGCTGTTTCCTATGCATCTCAACACCTAATAGAAAGTTTTTGTCACTAAAGCTTAATTCAAATTGATATAAATAATAAGAACAGACTGCTCCTACCAACCTTCAGTAATACAATTATTTCCGCTCGTCGAAGGTTCATCAAAGCCTCTGCTTCCATCGAAACCATCATTTTCATTAGCTTCAGTTTCTACACGTGAGAAATGATGCAGCGGGACTTCAATAGGATCTGCGAATATAAATACCAGACATATTATCACACATATTTATAACACTATTTCTTAACTATATTTCTTTATAAATAAATAATATATAAATACCTGGTAAATGTAAACTTGGTATTGCAGACCGAGAAAGGCCACGCCGAACAATATATTTAGCCTCAAAATGTCTGTTGCATATTGCCCGCTCTAAAAGTACTTTATCTGGCAATAAGTCTCTGTTTCCAGTCGCAGACAGCCACTTCGAAATTCTTTTCTCGTGTCTTCTGTCCTTCGGAAATTTGTACAAATTGCTATAATTGCCGGGGCAATTATGAACGACACACAATTTCGCAACCATAGCAATATACTTTTCAGTAATAACTGGTAATAACACTGAATAACACGTGAATGCGCGTGGATACAAAAAGATGCCCACTGAACTTGGCTGGCTTGGCTTGGCTTCACTTGGCTTCACTCAGCTGACTCAGCTTTGCTCAGCTTCCATGTTGGCTTGATGCAGCTTGGTGACGTCACGTCATTTATGATCAGTGTTCATGCGCTGGCATACCATCAACGCCACCTCAGTACCAGGGCCGAACTACATATAGTGGTTGAACTATTCCCATTGCAGCTTACACTCCCTGAGCCACACGCGCAAAACCGATACAATTCAAATTATTTCGAAAGTCTGAATGGCGCTTACCAAGGGCAATCCTGTGGCAGCAGCGGTTGTTCGGCAGCTAGCGTTGAAGAATCTCTCTACGACAGCGGTCGCAAAATTACAATGTTAACCAGTATTTAAACGTCCAGTTGACTCTAACGGTGACGAAGCAATGGCTTCCCATGCGGTGGCTCGGTAACGCGGAAGCGAGGCGTCCCCCACTTTCCTAATTCTTTCCCTCGCGTAACGCTTCGACCAATCGCGAGCTAATTTTCGGACGCTACGCGACGAGCCCTGACCTCCGGAGATTCGCGAGTTCGGTTAGGGATGGGCTCTGGGGAGACCTGCCGTTGAACCTGAAATAGGGAAAAAAGAGAAAAAAAAAGAAGTCCGGTAAAAATAAAGACTGAATAAGGTTAATAGCGAAACAAACAAATAGAGGTAGAAAACATTAATAGAAAATAAGTAAGATGTATAAAAATAGAACAGGGTACCTTAGTGCGGGCCAAGGAATCCCGTTCATCATGAGAACGTGAGGTTCCAGGCATATCATGCGGAGCAACGATGCGACCACAATGCAATGACACATCAGTACAAGCAGCGTTATGCGTTTCCAGAAAACTTGTAAATTTTCTGTGTGATAGAAAGTTGTTGCCACCTTTGATGACATTGATTATTCTAGATACCTTTCGCATAGCGAAAGATAACTTTATGTGTTTCCCGCATAACGCCTCTTGATGAATAATGCAGTGGAACGTGGGAATTGAAAACCGCGAATTTTAAATTGACCACATAGCCCTCTTTTGCCACCTGTCATGGCTTTTGCACCATCGGTGACCACCGCAGAACATTTAGAAAAATTACTTCGGAATTTGTGAAGAGTGTTCTGAACTGCATTGAAAATATCTAATCCCGTCGTCGTGCCATGCAAAGGCACGAAATCCAAAAGCTCCACGACATACGAAAAATCAGGTTGTACAATTTCAGCAAATATACTCAATTGACTCGTATGTCGATTATCGGTGCTTTCGTCCAGACATAATGAATAGTAACGACACGAATTCAACAGTGCAGTTAACTTTTCTTCAATAGACGCGCCTATATTAGAAATCCGGGAACTGACAGTTTTGTCACTAAGTAAGTGGGATGCTCGCAGCTTCTTCAAGCGTTATGGAATTACCAAATGTGTTTACCGCTTCAATGAGATATTTCTTTATGAAATCGCCCTCAGTGAACGGTTTATATTTTTCACTATTAATTGGGAAATAGCGTAAGAAGCTATACGAGCTTTTACGGAAGAACACTCCTGAATATTCGTACGAGATATGCATTACTTGAGCCCTTCTATTGAATCATTTTTTTCTCGGCCTTCATATGACGAATACTGTCGTGAATGAGTTTTTAAAAAATGCCGGTCAAGATTAAACTTCCATGACTACCGCAGGCTCAAATCCGCACAGCAGGCATTTCGTACGATTCTCAATTTGCGCGAAAAACAAGTATTCCCAGCCCTTATTAAAATTTTGTTGATGTACCTGCGATGTAAATGAGTAAGTCCTTATCGGCTATCGTGTTCGTGTTACAGACTGTGTACTTAGGTTAACGGTATCTTAATAATATATTAATTTTACAGTATCATATCTTATTCTACGCTATACGTCACCAGACGTAACACAGTCTTTCATCTTGTGGCCTCTTTTACCACACTGATGACATTTCAAATTTTGTTGATTATTCTGTTGGCTATTGTATCTCACGTGTTTCTTTGGTTTCCATTTACCATTATTGCTCTTTGATGACTTTTGTCCTTCAGTGCCTTTGTTAAAGGTTTGCGAAGAGTGAGCGTGCAATACCTTCAATACCTTTTAGAGCCTAGAGAGAGCCGGTTAACCCCTCTTGGAAGCGGGTTAACCCGCACGGAGCGGGTTTCAGAGTCTAGAAACAGCGGGTTACTTGTAACTAACACCATAAAATTTAATTTATCCGGACGACCATAATGTCGTCTAAAATGTCGCTATTTAATCTTGATCGCTGATCATTTAATATAAATTTCAGTCCTGAAAATAATCTTTCCACGGACACTTGTGTTGCTGGAACTGCATGAACAATTTTCGCAAGTGTGTTCAGAGCATTCCCACTCGAATGGCCGAGGTCCGGATCCGCGGGTTAGACGTTTGTTCAACCCCGGAAACGGTCCGAGACGTCCTCGCTGAGGCAGCTGGCTGCACCGGCGGGGAGATTCGGGTGGGGGTTGTTCGCCAACCGCCCACGTCGGGGTCATCCACGAGTCGGCGGATATCCGCCAACTTAAAGGTGGTATTCCGCGCCCTTATAAAACGTTTCATTTGTAACCACACGAGTTCAATGGCATTTAACTCGCAGTGGTAAGGGGGAAGCCGCAATACTAAACATCCTTTCTCTTTAACATATTCGTCGATAACATAATTTTTCTCAGGCTCCTTGTATTTGTTAGCAATAGTGAGTAATTCACTGATAATGCAACTTTCTAATTCAGCAAAATCCTGCCCCTTACCCAGCAGCAACGCCACAATATCAGCTTTTCTCCAAGCTCTGGTTGGATAACGCTCCTTCAGCACGCTATGATATGGAGCGTTATCCATAACAATAACTGCTCCAGCTGGCAGTGTGGGCAAAATTTTTTTAATCCACTCAAAAAACGTATCTCCATTCATCTCATCGTGGTAATCAGCGGTACCGTTTTTCGCCTCGAAACAAAGTAATCCGCCAGGCAAAAATCCTTCCTCCGACCCTATATGCCCTATTATGAGGCGTTTCCCTTTGCCGGTAGGAGCGGGTATACCTGTCGACAGCTGCCTTTCTTCGGCGTCCCTCGAGCTGCCGACGGAGGTATCCACCCACAATCACCGGCGTTGTACCAGGTTTCGTCGAGGTAGTAAATCTTTCTTCCTTCCTCGCGTAGTTTCCACAGTTTTTTGATATATTGCTGCCTCCAGACAGCAATATAATCTATTTCTATGAGTGCGCTGTTGCGCTTCCGTCGCATGAAGCGAAACTCCATTCGTTTGAGCAGCCGATGTCGACTCGCTCGGCTGAACGTCGGCAGTTCTTCATCTTCGTTTACTGCCATCAATATTTTATTTAAATTTGGCACCTCGCGCCGCATCCAAAATTCGTGAACTTTCCTCCTAATGGCCAAAATGTGGACATCGGAGGTTTTCTCCAACACATTCATATAATGCCTCTTCATGTTATGCTCCGACAGGGAATTAATGACCGCCACATACATTATATCAGGGTTTCCCTGCTTTAACTGCTTATAAAGGTTTATTATGACCTCCTTCGTCCCAGACATAACGTACTAAAAACAGAAAAAAGATTGAAATAAAGATTTTTAATTCATTAATGAATAGCTAAAGAAACGTCTTACATTGTAACGGATTTTACAAAATGAGCGATATCGAAGATTCGAAATTCGAAATTTGAAATCTCCGACCCTCAAAGGCAAATAACAGCCCAAATACAGTGACTCTTACTAATATTCGGACACTCTTAAAAAGACGATAATATTTTTAATATTGTACTAAACGATTTGAATTTTTTTGAATACGTTTTGTAGACCTGTGTCAATTAAACATATTCTGAAAATTTCGTCAAAATCGGTCGACGTTGCAAGTATTAATTATTAGTAATTTAGTATTTTTCCTACAATTCCGATCAATTGCGATTTTTTACAAAATTTTTTTTTCGCATCCTGTGACAAACTAATTGCTCTAGCTTTCCAAAAAAATTCAAATCTTATAGTACAATATTAAAAATATTATCGTCTTTTTAAGAGTGTCGGAACAAGAATAATCTGAGCGTGAAACCATGCTCAGATTGCTGACTACATGTCGGTGAACGCACAGGCGCATCCGCACGAGACGGCGAGGGCAGTGCCTCGCCCATAAACTAATCTGCCTAAACAGATGATCGAGTGGCATGAAAAGGCACAGAGCCCACACCTGGGGTTGCCGGCTGGTCACCGGTCCGGCACGAGGGCCTGCCCCTCCTTGCAGCCTGGGCCTAAGCCCGGGAGGAAAGGAGGGTCAGAGGGGGGAAAGAGGCCGTGAATAGAGCGGTCCCTACGACGGCGCCTGCGCCGGCCGGTTCGCCACGTCCACCCGACGGCGGGGGGGGATTAGGAGACTCCGCCCTTAAGGCGGAGTCCTCACAAGGGGATGGACCTCCTCCCACGACTGGGGACGCTCCCAAGTCGCCGGAGGGGGGAGGGGTGAAACGCGTGAGTACCGGTACTCGCGCTTTCACGGGAGGGGAGATGGGTTTCGAGGGTGTGCGAAATGCACCCTTCCGAGGAGCCCATCTCAACGCGTGCGGCGGCCTTCCACCTCGTCCTGACGCTGTTTCGGTAGTGGAGGGGCCCGAGGACGGAGGTCGCCGGGGGTCGCAGGGGGAGTTCGAGCCGAACTCGAGCTCTCCCAACGGGCTACCCACGGGAAGGTGGACGAGAAGCCTGGTCGTCGGCTGCTTGTCCGGTTGCTAAGGGGGGTTGCTAGGGGATGTCTAATCAAAGACAGCGGGGGCCCAGTTGAGTACCAACGTGATCCTGGGTCCCTGCAGTAAATGTCTAGGGACGGCTATTGGGGGTTTAGTCGGTAACGATTATACTGAGCCCGACATTGGCCATCCTTGCCTTCGGCGGCAGGGATGGTTATCCACTAATCGGATTTCCCCCAATTAAAAAAAAAAAAAAAAAAAAAAAAAAAAAATGGATCGGCCATCCCTCACTTCCATAGGGCACACCGGATCATTATCACCAGTATCACAATTGGCGCTGCAGTTGAGTACTAACGTGATCCTGGGTCCCTGCAGTAAATGTCTAGGGACGACTATTGGGGTTGTTAGTCGGTAACGATTATACCGAGACCGACATTGGTCATCCTTGCCTTCGACGGCAAGGATGGTTATCCATTAATCGGATTTTCCCCAATTAAAAAAAAAAAAAAAAGATAAAGCGTTCTCGATATTAGAAGCCTCACAATCAGAACGACAAGGAGAAACGAAGCTAGATATTTTTGGAAAATTAGTATGATCTAAATTAAAACGTTACAGTCCCGATGTTAACAGTATAGTCCAAGAGGAATTCATGAAGATTTTATTTAATGCCGACAGAGGCTACTACAATCAACAAGTCCTTCATACACATTCCGAACCATCTACACACACTCCTTCCCATCAACAACTACATACAGAAACTCATTCCAATCAGCAACTCTTTCCTATAGATATTCCTACTTCACCATCCTTTTCTTGTTATAATACACACTCTTATCAACAACTATAACCTCATTACTCATTACATTTTTGGAATTACGTGTTCAAATAAATTGTAAGTACGTGTTCAAAAATATTAGAACTTTTATTATTTAATAAATTGACAATTATTTAATCTTGAAATATAATAACTTTAAGAACTTTTATTTGATAGTATAAACAGATGTTGATGGAACAAAATTCAGTAACAGAATGAATAAATGAACAGAAAAACATGAAACGAAAGGATGGCAGGAGAGGATGTGGGAAGTTCTTGATGATGAAGGAGGAGGAGAGGAATGGATGAGGAAGATAGATGAGTGGAGAATGGGAAGACAAGGTATGTATGGGTATGAATGGGGTGAATGTGAGCGACCGGAAAAGGGAGTCCTGGTTAGGGGAGGGGGGTCTTATAGGGGATGCGGGGACGAGGCTCTCCCTCTCTCTCTCTCGTGCGTTGCTTAGGTTAAGGTTAGTTGTAAGGATTTAGTGAGAAAGTAAGTTTGTAAGTGCGGCGAAGGCGAAGTGAGATGTAGGAAAAATTTGTAACCCCAAGGGGATCGAATTAAAAGCTATTATATATATATATATATATATTTATTTATTTTTATGTTGTTTTTATGTTATTATTTATTTTTATATGTGTTATAGGTGTTTATTATATGTGTTCTATGTGTTTATTATATGTGTTTTATGTATTTAATATTGATTGTGATTAAAAATAAAAATAATTTTTGTACTTACCTTGATATATTCCTTTAAAACATCTACGAGTGCGTGGCATACTTCTGGAATTATGTTACTTCTTGACTGTTTTGATATTCGAAATAAATATTGTAAACTCCTATATGAATCTCCCGTTGCCAGGTAAACAACTTCCTTAAGTAGGTTTTTAATAGTTTCATTATTTTTTTCAAATAATTTTTGGGTGATCCGGATGATGGTACGCCGACTCGGAATGTTCAAACCTAGCTCTTTTATTCTTAGCTGTTCGAAAATTTTTGCGAAGGAAGGGTTTTCGACTGAACGAAAGGATACCATAGCGTTGACTACAAATTCGCTGAGTAGGCGGGCTAAATTTTCTTGGGTCAAGTTAATGTTACCTAAGCGTTTATCACTGCTTCCCTCTTTCAAAAGCAATTTTTTTCTTTTTATATACTCTGTATATTCATTTACCGACGAAGGATGCTTCCTCTTCAGGTGTTTAAGGAAATTTGAGGAGGCACATTTGTCAGATCTGTTTTTAATTTATTTATCCGATCCGCTAATGGCGCATTTTCCTGGAAGCGATGTTGTGCTGCCTTCTTTATGTCTTTGCGCATGCGGAAGCCATTTTCTTTGACGACTTTTCTCAGGTTCTTGTGGTAACCTTTTGCGGCGATCTCATTTATCTTTCTGTTAAAATTGCGTAAAAGGTGATTGGTGCATTCATTTTTCGCACTTGCACCAAATAATCTTTGTACGGATTAGCATCCAAGATCGCCTTGTATACGCTGCTGTCACCATCGGCTACTATAATCGAATAAATCAAGCCGTGCAGTTCCACGCTACATTTGAATCCTTCGGCGATAGCGGCTGTTTCCATGCCTGTCGAACTCCGGAAACGACGCCAGTTCTTGTAACAACGATGGTCGTGTGCCTCTTCGTTCTTCGCAGCCGCTGTTTCGCAAATGATGCAAAACTTGTTTTTCATACCGATATGCAGGTCCTTCTTGGTGTAATATCCAACGATGGCTCCTATTCCAGACAGGGAATTGTAGTCTCCGCCACGGTACGATCTCTTCATCCAGCTGCCATCTGCGATTACTGGAATCATCGCTAGTTTAGAGTCCGGATGAATGTCGCCTCTTGCAATGGCTAATGTTTCTTCTTCTTTTGCAGCATCTTCCATCTCTCGTTGCGCATCCTCTTCGAAGCCAACGATTAAGTCGTCTTGACAATCTTGAAACTGCCTCTTCGACATGCACAACACGTTCATGACATACATTGTGGTTTCCATTTGGTTGTAACCGTCTCCTGTCAGCATTGTTGGCGGCAACTGCGCTGCGGTTGATATCCATAACGGCGTCATTTTCTCGGAGACATCGTATGCGTTTTACGCGTTGGCATTTTTTGCATTGTACCCGATAGGTATTCTTGAAACCGTTCCTTTGATAGTCAATTATTTCGAAATTTTCGATACCACAACAATCCTTTGAAGAATGTTTTCCCAGCTCTTTCATCTGGTCGAAAACATACGAAAAATCGACGAAGTCCAGTCCGTGGCAAATTGCTCCTTTCTCCGGTTGTGGTGCGGCAGTTATTTGGAGTTCATCGCTTTGTCCTTCTAGGTATTCCACGTCTTCATACGTACTCTCTTCTTCCTCATTGACCTGGTTTTCAAAGTCTTCATTCACCTCTCCGATGATGTCTGCTATTTGAACCTCGGCTACATCGAAACTTGTTTCTACGAGAATCTCTCCGACAGTTTTTCCTACGTATTCCAATTTTTCTTGATGGACTGTCGGAGAATCATT
This sequence comes from Lasioglossum morio, assembly GCA_916610235.2. Taxonomy (NCBI): domain Eukaryota; kingdom Metazoa; phylum Arthropoda; class Insecta; order Hymenoptera; family Halictidae; genus Lasioglossum; species Lasioglossum morio. Next base: position 28,125,076 of record OU744325.1, on the reverse strand, counting down.
TCTACTAAATCTGTGTACTTCGTCGGACAGTGAGACACTTGCCTCGGTCACGGTACCCGGACTCGCTGTGAGATATGCTATGTTGTTCTTCGTCTGTTACCTACACATAAAAAATCAATAATTATAAACAAGCGGTACAGTATTTACCACAAAAACAAATCTAAAAAACAAGTTTGCAAGAGAAATCGATTTGCGGAAGGGTGTTACACGTTAAAAAGGTAACGACCAGGTTATTCCCCCCCAACTTAGTACATAATCTGATCTCGGCTCGGTATATCGGTGTGAACCATTGCAAACACGACGCGGAGAGTCACATTTTTCGAGTATAGTTCTGTCATTTGTCACTCCCAATGCTTATGTCTGTTTCCGATCATTGAGTCACTGCAGTCACCGGCGACTCCATCCGCACTCGGTGGTGCTGGTAAAACAGAGGACGAGAAAAAAGGCATTGCGGATAAGTTAGATCGGAAACAGACATAAGCAGTGAGAAATGACAAAACTATACTTTGCCAGACTCTCCGTTTTGTAATGTACTCTCAAATTTGACGATCTGTGCATTTAAATACGTAAGGTTTAAAGTAATGAACGTTGCATTCACATTGTATGTGTCCCCGCAGTAGGGAACGATTGTCGCTTTTTCTAAAAGAACCTTAAATATCTCGATATTGAAGAAAATGCATCTCACTTGACTGCGGCAGCACTGTCGTGCGCTCTTTGTAAATTACACTTCGAAAACGCAAAAAATAGGCAATTTCGGTATGCGCCCCCTATAGATTTATCTTTTATCTAGCGATTGTGACGACGTAGAGCACCGAAATGTGCATTATACAGTAATGGATCGTCAGCGAAGCGTGCGAGGCAGTGTTGTGATTGAGGCCTCAATTTCTCGCGCATGCGCGGCAATTTCAGCCTCAGTGACGTAACCTTTTCGATGAAATCGGGTAGCTTGAGCACCCCGCAGACTTTTAAAAAATTATTAGTGTATACATTGAAAAGGCAAGGGGTTAAGCTACCCTTAAAACGTTAGCAATTAAGTTTTAAGACAGAACACTCGTCCCGCCAATAACACCGGTACACTCCCGCCAATATAAGTGCCACGGGGTGCTAGAGCTCTGGCCGCTCTTTTGCTTCATTGTAGATACGCCAGTGTTTCGGTCGCGCATGCGCGAGAAATTGAGGCCTCAATCACAACACTGGTGCGAGGCGAGCGAAGCGTGCGAGGCGTGCGAAGAGAGCGAGGCGAGCGAAGCGTGCAAGGCGAGCGAAGGAGCCCGTGTAGGGAGGAGAGATGAGGAGAGAAAAGAAGAAATAAAGAAAGGGATAGGAATAGGATTAGGAGAAGGAGTACTTAAGACAGCTGTATATATGTATATATGTAGGTTAAGTTAAGTAATTTTAAGTGAGCGAATAGAGTTATATAGTTAGGAGTAAGGTAAGGAGAAAGGAAAATAGAATTGTTATAAATAAACTGTGATAGTCACCATATAATTATTATTGCTTAAGCTTCATCAATCAATTGAAGAATAGGTTGTATTATCACGTTTTATGTAAAACTAGCGAAGTATGTTTACACTTTTGCTCATGATTGTATATAGAAGAAAGAATAATATTCACACAGAGACCTTACTCGCATTACGTTTGACAATTTTTTTTTTTAAACGTCTGACAAAAGCCACGAAGGAAATAAATGTTATTGGCTTTCTTGCCGGCGCGGCAAGGGAGCAAGGAAAAAGAGATATTATAGAAACCGATTCATAAATTTTTAACGTTAAACGTTTCCTTAAGAGAGCTAATGAAATCGATCGATTGTAGTGGGAAGACTTTATAATGCAAGAAGAGGAGTACGATCAGTTTTTTTGTACATTTTGTGGCGGATATAGAGTAGCATAAATAAATTATGATGCCGAGGTAATGTTGTACGCTACTACGAATTATCCATGCAGACGTTTCTCAACACCGGACGAGATGGACGAGCTACGAAAGAACTTCAGTACCTATTATTCCGTGATGTACTGGACTGGACTCTGGCCCGATGACCAAACTCTACCAACAAAGATTCAGAGAATAGCAATTTGCCTATCTCTTCTCTCGCTTATAGTGATTCAGGTGACCAACATTCAACTTATAATGGCATTTCTTTTCACAAAGAACCAGATATTTTTAATTCAATGGAAATAACGACGGATTTCTAAAACTGTGCCACTTAGCATAAATGAACAGTGACAATGTAATTATAAGTATTACAAATTTATAGAATATATAACAATTCGTTAATAGCACGGATCAGTTTTGTCGAGGTTTATTGAAATTTGTTTCGTGAAGAAAAGATTAAAAATAAATCTTATTTTATAAATCAAAAAGTGAAATTAAAAACTAAGAGGATAAAAAATAAGATTAAAAATAAATTTTATTTTGTTGATCACATTCTGTAGAATGTGTTATTGTGTGGAATTTATGTGGCATTACGTTATTACTTAGCGCTTCTTATCAAGTATAAGGATCACCTTCATTTTGTTTCAATTAAATGCCTAATATTTCTAAGTGAATTTGAAAACATCATAACATGTGTGGAAAATAGCATTGCAAGCAGGGACTGAAGTGAATACAGTTTTTTCTCGATAATTGTGTAAAACATGGGTCAGGCCAGGAATAATTATCGACTAGGGGGAATACTTAATCCTATTCCTTGACTCTCGTGCGCGCCCAAACGTAGAAAAGGACAGCGAAGCTCAAGGGCCTCGGTTGCCGAGGACTGTGTATACACAATAGGGTTCGAGTTTATCAATGCGAGACCACTGCTTCTCCAATAACAAAACTTCTTCATTTTCCATTATTTTTTATCGGACTTTTACCAACATATTTGTGGCATTCTTATTTTTATTCAAAATGATACCGAAATAATTCCGGTGATATTTACGTGCGTAATGAACGATCAAAGTTTCGGACGCAAGGAAGAACAGCGTATGGGAAAGAGTTTCAACTATCTCTTTCATCGCTCAATCTGATTTCTATCCAAAGTTCTTTGATTTTGTCGCCGATTTCGTTCGGATTGCCCACTGTGCGGTGGCCGGGTAAATTTATTTTAATTTATTAAAACTTTTATTCTTTAATTTGTAATAATTGTACAATCTCTTATAAAAGTCAATGTTATACAGCAAATAAATATAATATAATAAATAAGTAAAAAAATATTTGTCCCCGGACGAGAATCAAACCCTAGCCCACCGGGTGTAAGTCTAGTACGACCTTACCACTACATCAGGTGCCAAATAAAAAAAGTATAATATTTACATATATAGGGTATATTATTATATACATCGGGTAGGACAAAATAAAATATACCCGACTAGAATTTCAGTTTTTCTTCGATGTCTCTAAGTAATAGACAAGTTTTTAAGAAGCAAACGTATTTTGATGATGAAGTCAAACGATTAATATTGAAAGATGTTGAAGAAGAAAATGATGACAATAATGGATTTGTCAATATGATATAATGTCAATTGTTATCGTTGTTTATAAAAATTATATTTTTGTTTTTTATAATTACTATTATGTTTTTCGCACAGTTTCGAATAAAATATTTTTAATTATGTTTATAAAATCAATTACTTAAAAAAATTATTGATTTTGTGTTTATTTAAAACCTGAACCTGATTTATCAAACACTTCCGATATTCTGAGAAAAAAATGTTTCAAACAAAACTTAATCAACATTCAACAGTCTATAAATTTCAATCGAAAAAATGAAAAAAGAAATTTTTAATGCATAAATAATTAAAAATACCTTGAATTTTTAAAAGTCAATATGTATTTTTGACTTCACAATATTGTAGCTGATATCAAAATGAATACAGCGACCTAAATTACTATACCTTTAAACTTTCAAATAGTGATAAAATATTAATGAACAACTAGATCGAGCGCGTGGACCAGTGTGCGTCATCTTTAAATACTGCAAGTTAGGAGCAGCACCAGTTAGGATTACCCAACCTAGACATGCGCTCTCGGCCATCCCCATTTGGACCACAGATGGCACCTGTTAGGAACACCTATCTTAGGCTTACACCATTCTTTTCGCATTAGGCCCATGTATGGCAACATTTAGGAATGCCTAACTTAGGCTTACACCATTCTTTCCGCAATGGACCCATGTATGGTAAGTATGGTAACTGTTAGGAATGCCTAACTTAGGCGTACACCATTCTTTCCGCATTGGACCCATGTATGGTAAGTATGGTAACTGTTAGGAATGCCTAACTTAGGCGTACACCATTCTTTCCGCATTGGACCCATGTATGGTAAGTATGGTAACTGTTAGGAATGCCTAACTTAGGCGTACACCATTCTTTCCGCATTGGACCCATGTATGGTAAGTATGGTAACTGTTAGGAATGCCTAACTTAGGCGTACACCATTCTTTCCGCATTAGGCCCACATTCGTCTTTAGGCATGCCTAACTGAAATTCTAGTCGGGTATATTCTCCCCGACGAGGAATTGAACTCCGGTCTTCCACTAGGACACTGTTCGTTGTATACTTTCTCTACAATAGTGAATTTAAGCACTTTGTTTATGAATATCTCAACAATTATTGAGTGTTTGCCCATATAATGGTATACAGGGTGTCCCAAAACTACCCTAGGAGCCGAAAATGGGAGGTTCCTTGGGTCATTTGGAGCGACATTTTCCTTAGCAAAAATGTTATCCGCGGCTTTGTTTAGGAGTTATTAACGAAAAACACGGACCAATCAGAGCGCGACCTAGACGCGAGTTGGCACAGACGGCCAATGGACAGTTGGCGCGCCGAGCCGATTTTGCCAACTCGCGTCTAGGTCGCGCTCTGATTGGTCCGTGTTTTTCGTTAATAACTCCTAAACAAAGCCGCGGATAACATTTTGGCAAAGGAAAATGTCGCTTAAAATGACCCAAGGAACCTCCCATTTTCGGCTCCTAGGGTAGTTTTGGGACACCCTGTATATTCGTAAAAGGGAGATCGAGATCTATAAGTATACAAAGTCTGAACTAAATCGGTGACCCGAAAGCCTTGCTAAAAATGGCTTTTTGTTAGAAAAAAACTATTAACATAGAATTATGTATGCTACCCTTAAATCCGCGCAAGTTTCGTCTGGCACATTTTTTGCCATCACCAACAGCAACCGACTTATTCGGGTGGCCCGTTTGAGGTACCTCACCCTCTATAGGTAAACGTTGTTCAGAAGAAGTTCCGTAAAAGTATTTCAAGGTCATTGAAATCGGTGAGGAGTATTTTTCACAATCACGTTCTGATAACATACTTCAAGTCCATCAAAATCGTTGAGCTGTCCCTTTTTATGACTATTTACCAATTTGTTTAACAGTGCCATACAATATTGAAAGTCAATTCTCTAGGGAACAATTTTGCATGAAACACTTTCATTCCAATCGATCAATATGTGTTATTATTAAAGGGGTCGAACAGTACAGTCTGTTCCATGAAAAGTATTATTCTATCACTCGTCTGAAACTGTTAAGGACACCAAATATTTTTCAGGTATTGACGTTAAATTTTGTACAAATATCAGTGAAGACTATAGTAGCAGTGTTATCATATAGCTTCCCGGTGTTTCTATACTTTCTACGATACGTTGGTTTTGCGGCGAATTTTCCAATAGTAAGTTGAGAAAGCACGTTACTCTCGTCTTTACGGTCCAACTTTCGTGACTATAACGTTGTTTTTTATGTAACTTTAGGTAAAACTTGTCTTTGAAAGTTTCGGAAAGGATTTCAAAGCAATAAAAAATCCTGTCGAAATGGATATGTTAATGAAACACGTGGAACGTGGCAGACGAACAATTAAAGCATATCTAGGTAAAAATATGCGATACAGAGGTGTATTTATGATTTCTACAAAATACCACATACAGCACTGTCGAAGAAGAGATTTTACGGAATTATGTAAAAAAGAAAAAAGAAATTTCTTCTAAATACTATAAATGTAGTACTTTCGTACTAGTTAATGTCCAATTGATGTCACCAATGACACACAATTATGGACACTTTACTCGTTACTTTGCAAATTCTACAATTCATTGTGTGATTCTGTCTTGATACAGAAATACATTTCTGAGAAATCGATTAACTAAATCATTTTCTGTATCACCAACACACTAAACGAACACCATTTCGAATTCTAGTCGTATCGTATGCGATAGCGGTCTACGTAATTCTGACAATACTGCTTCCTACTTTATTGCAATCAAAACTCCAACTACATTATCTACGCATGTTCGGATTCTTTTACAATGAGGGAGGCCTGCGGATTGATTTGGTTTGCATTCACCTCGTATTGGCAAGCGTGATGGGACTCATCTCGATAGCAGCAACGGAATCATCTCTCGCTGTTTTTTCCGCCTATTTATGTGGGATGTTTGAAATCGCCAGGTATCTTTGAAACAATTTTTGAAACGTACCCATGACACTAACAGAAGAAATCGTTGCAACACTATGTACAGTATTTTATTGGTATATGTCCCAAATATCTAACACGTAAATGTCCCGGAGATATCCCCACTACTGCGGGGCGTACCCCTTTGAGGGGCCTTAAAGCTCAAGAGGCCTCGGTCGCTGAGTAATATGACACCATGCGGCTCAGCCATATCTGTGAGATCGCCCAATCGGAATTTCCAATTTCTTTATTTTCCATTATTTTCTTGATGGGACTTTGATGACCATATTTATGACATTTTACCATGTTTCTATTAGCTCGCTTTCTTGCCTGTCTGTTCGGAGACAAATTTTGCAATTGATTTTAAACTAACTTCCCGATGAGACTTGAAATTGGAAACGTAGCTCAGAACTGGATGGTAATGTAATATTCCAAAAAAAAAAAATTTTTAAAAGTCTATCCGTTTAAGAGAAATAACAATTAAATATTTACCGTTACATCCCTCCGGGAAACTCTACGTCAACGCGTTCAGCGATCCCTACTCCACGCGACAACGCTCTCTACTTTACTATGCGTGCGCACTCTGACTCATCCCCACTCCATGGACCCGCTTCGCCCCGACGAAGCTCAGTACAGTGATGCCAGATGAGGGGAATCACGGTAAAATGATGTACCCCCTCTCTGATGACCAGAGTAATATGTGCTTGCTCCTTAGAAGGAAAAAACTGTCTGTTGCGCCACTTTGGCGTAAGACAACGTAGTTGTAGTATTGGTAGCTGGAGAGTCCATAATTTTTGTGAACTGACGATGAGGGTTTTATAGGAAGCGAGCGCCCCTGTAAATTAGAGACACTTGCTAATTTAAACAAAAAGGGGGGGAGCCAAAACGGCCCAAATAATCACTCGTTAACACAATACTGCGCAGAAAGAGAACTGAACGACGTAAATACTTCGGAGCCGGTACAATGATGTCTTACTAAAAGACGGAAGATTTTCGTCGACGTTTACCGCCTGTAAAATATTCTTAATCTTCGGTATTTCCCGCCTCAGCCAGAAGTCGTTTTTTCGACTTCGAACAAATATTGTGATGTTATTATATAAGATATTGTATTGTTCTTTACAGCAAAAGATTCTCTATAGACTTTCCTGAATCCAGTGATGTGCAATAGTAATACGTTGTTAATAACAAAAGTTTAATGTTCTCGGCGCCACGGTTCGATCAATTACTACTGAGAAATCAACGAACAATTTTGCAGATTATCAAATTGTTCAAAATTGAATATGCCCATCAGATCTGACAGGCCCTTCGGATTCCAAGACGCGTCACGAGTTCGAGTGGTAGGCCCTGCATTGTGTACCGTTCGTACAATATACACCGGTGAGACATAAGAACTGTCGCGTGCGAGAGTTTTTGTCTAATCGACAACATCACCTGTTTGCGTTCGATGACAACCGACAAAGTGAACTACCTAGTTTGTAAACTTCCTCGCAACCGTAAGCCGTCGAACTCTGCATTATTATTGCGCGGGTCTTGACATCCTTCTCATCGCACAACAAATCGCGGAGACATGAAAGAGCGTATAAGAAGAGCCTGTGCCGCGATAAACCCAACTGAAATTGAACAGGCTGTATTATCCGCTAAGCAACGCTTAAGAGCATGCATGAATGTTCAATATCGCCAGTTTGAACACTTGTATTACTCGTGTATTACTGTTAGATACATAAATCAACTATGCTCGATCATTTGCTCAAAGTAAATTATTTTCCATCACAATTGGCTTAACCCAAACCACGAATGACCTTGACCCATAGGTCATTGTACGCGTCAAAAAAAAATAAAGGCTCTACCCGATAGTACATAAAAAAATATACCATTCCATTTTAAAAAATGAAGGTGACCTTCATATGTCCTTGACGCGTCCACCTACAAAAAAGCTACTAACATCAGATTAATGACCCCTCGAAACCAAGCAAGTTCCATCTGATGCATTTCTTCCTAACACCAATAGCAGCCGATTTATTCAGGTGGCCTGTTTCTAGCGCCTCACCCTGTATATTTGCTTATCTCTCTCTATGTACTATATGAAATATTTTGTAAACCTCAGGCATGCATTGTTCCTGTTGGATATACTCGTTCCGAATCTTTTTTGTTTGCTGTACATATCTCATATGAAGAAATCCTTTATTACCGATCTTACCGAAATGTATAAGTCCACGCGATAATATTAACGATGTTGATACATTTTATCCTTTCAGTTACCGTATAGACATCGCAGTTAACAGTTTGGCGAATTCCGCTACATCGGAGCTTATAAACGTACAATCAGCTGTGGAATTACACCAGCGAGCTATTCAGTTGGTATCTACTTTAGGATATTTCAGTATCCATGCTACATATTTTACCACGTTTTTATTAGCTCGCTTTCATGTATGTCTGTTCGGTGACAAATTTTGCAATTGATTTTAAACTAACTTCCCGATGAGGTAGAGACTTGACATTGGAAACATAGCTCAGAACTGGATGACAATGCGATATTAAAAAAAAAATTTGGAGTGAAACTTCTTTTGGCAGGGTGTAAGCCTAATTCGTGACACGGAATTCGCGACATGGAAAAGCGTAACGGTGAAAAGTGAGGGTTGCGGCCTATACCCCCTCTTCTTTCTGTTCCGATCGGTGAGTAAGGCCAGCGCGTTACGCGTTTTCCTGTCGCTGCCAGCTGTCTTATACAGGGTGAGGCAGTAACTATTGCCACCTACAATAACTCCGAAAGTATGATAATAGCAGAAAAGTTTTCGAAACAAAAGATGCACGGGACATCCAGGCGCTGTAATATGGCAATAATAGTTTTTTTGTAGGTGGAGGTACTTCGGACATTTTAAGGTCACCTCCATTTTTTAAAAATGGAATGTCCTATTTTTTATACCATAGAGTATCAAATTTAGAGTATAAAAGTGTTAAACTTCGTATGTCATAAACCGAATAGTTAATGTGATATTATCCAAAGAAGAAACAAAATTATTTCAATAATATCTCGTTAACTATTAGATTTAGGACATATGGAGGTCAACACATTTTTACTCAGAATTCGATAGTTTATCGATTCATGATTCAAAAAGTTTGTGTTTTCATTTTAAAAAATCAAGGTGACCTTGAAATGTCCTCCATACCTTCACCCATCCAGAAAATGTTTGTGTTACAATATGTCTCCCTCTGTACCGTGCAAATTTTGTTCATAACATTTTTCCAAATTATTACAAATAACGGAGATATTCAATGTGGACACAGTTGTTGCCCTACCCTGTACGCTTACTCCTAAGTTCACTTTTAATGTTCTAAAGTTCTACAGTTGAAAATTGTAAAACTGTTGAAATGCTGAAATTGAAAAATTGTCAAATTTTAAAGTTGAAAAGTAGAAAATTGTGAAACTGTGAAATTTAGGGAAATTTAAAGTATAAATTGAGGGAAATATTGTGTTTAAATTGAGGAATATTTCAAGTTTAAATTTAAAGAAATTTCAAGTTTAAATTGAAGGAATTTTCCAGTTTAAATCGAGGGAATCCGTTCCGGATAGATGAAAGAATTTCGTAGATGTAAATAACAATTAAATATTTATCGTTACACCTCCCCCCCCCACGCGAAACGCTACGTCATCACGTTCAACGATCCTCACTCCACGCGACAACGCTCTCTACTTTAGTAAGGAGTGTAGAGAATAGTTGCCGTTGAGAAAACTCACACAACAGTTCATATCATTTGCGGAGCAATAAAATTTTTAGTGATTGAAGTGAATTTATTTACAAGTATTTTCACAGCTATTCAAAATTCACAATTACAAATTTTTAGGAGTATCTATACGGGGTTAGGAATCTGTATGGAACTAGGAAACATTATTTTGTACTTTTTAGTCCGTTTTTAAAAACGTGTTATTTTTAAAAAAATTATTTTTATTATTATGTACTGATTACGTTTCGCATGTACCCTAAATCTGTCTTTGGTCAACGCACTGGAATATTACAAATTCGTGAACGAAGGCTGACTGGAGATCTTGCGAACAACTTCATGCTGTCGTACTTAGTGGCTATCATAGGCGTCGTCCTCTCGTTTGCTGTTTCCTTATATCGTGTAAGCATTATTAGAAGTGAGTAAGAAGAACTCGTTAATTAATGGTGATAAATTTTTGTGACTCCGTCGAGCGGAACAGATGCAATAATACGGATTTCTTTGTATGTTGCAGCTTCTTCTAGCAACTAATACTTTGGAAGATAAGGAAAATCTTCTTTTCTCATTCAGTCTCGTTTTACTGCATTTTATAATCATGTTCTTCAATAATTATTCCGGGCAAAAACTGAAGGACACTAGTGTTGAAGTTTTTAATAAAACGTGAGTCCATACTTTCATTTACGGTATGATTACTATTAGTAATGGTTAAATAAATAAACCTAATACCCGGACCCGAAATTTCGAGTACTCGCACACTCCTAATTATCAGAAGCAGTTATAGTGATAGTATAGTATCCAAATATTAGTTTAAGTAACTGTTTACTATAACTGTTTGTCAGTAATAAAATGAAACCGTTCAATCGAACAGATATAATTCATTGTGGTATCGTATACCAACGAAGTCGCAAAAAATATTGCTATTCGTCTTGATGAGAAGTGTGGACGAAGTAATGTTTGATTTGGCTGGTTTATTCACTCCGTGTTACGAAGGTTTCTCAATGGTAATTCATTATGTTTATATATAGTGGTGGAGAAAAGTATTCGAACACCCACAAAAAATGAATATCTTTAAAATAGGATAGAAAATTGGATTAGAAGAATTAGTTTGCTAGCCAATGGGTCGAGTAATTGTTTACAAACTCAGCTTTTTATCTGAGCGTATAATGAACAATTAGAACATTTCGTTTGTAAACCTAAGAAAGTCATATACTTACATGTACGTACAAAGTTTCTTCATTGAAATCGGTTGACACGTGTATGAGTCGAAACCATCGAAAGGTATAAAACTGAGTTTATAATTTATGTAAATTGTATTTTTCGTGGATTTTTGTCAGTGTTACTCGTGCATGTTTACACAGGCTCCTAGCAATGTTAACTCATTTCAATGAAACCTTATACGACCATTGAACTTACCAATTACACTGTCCAACACCAAATTTGTTTCTCAATTACTGTCGGACGGTTCTTACAGATTTTTTCGTGCTCATTCCGAATCTGTATAAGTCCGTATGTTTTAAATTTTCATTATAGGCTCATATAAAAAAGTTAAGGCAATTATTGCGAAAGGGTCACTGTACTCCGATTTTGATGAACTTTAAATATGTTAAGTAATCTGGACTATTTTTATCAATATCCTTTGAACCGCTTAACCAATTAAAGATCCTATTATACATAATTTGTTCATCATTTCAGTGTCTTTCTTTTGGTACCAAGAACAACTAAATCGGACACATCTAGCTCCAGATATGGTTTTTAAAGTGAAAAGACGTCAAAAAATTAAAAAAATCACAATATTTTAAAAACTGTTTCAAAAAGCAATTTTAACCTTGATTTTCGAATTTGGCGGGAGAAAGTCCATAAGAAAAGTTACCTCTCATCAAATGTATGTACATGAAATCAATTTCATTTTGTAAACTAGTGCTATCGGAGTTGGTTAGAACTACCCATAAAAAATTGCATGTCGGTGAACCAGGTGGTGGTAACATGTGTAGGAAAAAGTTCAGTATGCTGATCTCTTGACAACATAATTCAAGTTGATTTAAATTGGCGACTTTGCCCCTCTTTTAAGTAGTTACCATATTTTTATCATATAACTAATCCTTTTAACATCTTAAAGAACCCTAGTCATTTGGTCCAGGTTTGAAAAAGTGATTACATTTTATAGGGTATGCGAACACTTTTGTCCATCTCTGTGCGTCTTATTACAGTAAAGTCGTGTTTACTGTCCGCGATTGGGTACGCGATCACTGTCATGCTGTCCTACTCTTCGTTCGGTTTTCTTTTGAACTGGCGCTGTTGGCGCGGTAGATAACGGCATAAAAAAATAATGTTGGTATGCGATCATTGGCCGTGCAAAGCACAGGCTGTTGGACAGTAAACGCGACTTTACTGTAGCAGTAATCTCCAGTTCTATATTTAAGTAGTTTCTGTTGCAGATGATGAGCTCATCTTTTTCATATTTCACTGTGCTTTATTCAACCCAGTAAAATAATTCGAAATGTGGATTACAGCCAGTAGTGATTAATAAGTGATCAAACTTGTAGGAACTTATGAATACGAGATTTGATAAATTGAATATCACTACTTCGCTTCAGACAGCCGCTGGTACGCTATACGCGAATCTGAAACGAGTTCATCATGCCCCAATTGTTATTTGTTGCACGAACTGTAATTACACATGTTGCTAAAATCTTACAGTCTTCTTGATTTCCTAGATGTGCACCCCATTTTACTGATAATACCTGTAATCTTTCTATTATATAAAATAGTTCTGTCACGCTAAAACGCCGAGCGGGTTGCCTCCCGAAGGGGAACCGAAAATTGACAAGCGGGTTGCCTTTCTAAGGGGAACTGAAAATTGAAGAGCTGGTTGCCTTCAGAAGGGGGACCGAAAATTGAAGAGCGGGTTGCCTTCCGAAGGGGAACCGAAAATTGAAGAGCGGGTTGTCTTCTGAAGGGGAACCGAAAATTGAGCGACGTGACAGTGTATATTTTTCAGAGAGAGAGAGAGAGAGAGAGAGAGAGAGAGAGAGAGAGGGAGCAGGAGAGAGAGTGAGAGAGAGAGCGGGAGAGAGGGGGAGCGGGAGAGAGAGAGGGAGAGAGAGCGTGGCGCCGCGGGGGTTGGCGAGCGAAGCGAGTAGACGTATAAAAAAGTAGCAGTGCGTTTGCTGGGCTGCACTACGACCAAGTTTAATCTCGTATGAATCTCATTTTTACATTGTCTCGATAAATAAGCAACCATACTATATTATCGTGTTACTTTATGCTAATCCGAAATACATATGCGTACTCCAAGTAGCTCGAGGCACTTACGTTAGGCAATCCTAACTTCAATCCCGGGCAACTGCAGCATGTTCCAAGTTTAAAATTTTTTGACATCAATTTTGTGGGAATATAAATTCATACAGGGTGATTCAAAAATTTCAATTTTTTAAAATTAATTTTAGATAGTTTTATGAGGAAATTTATCAGAGAGGTCAATTTTGGTACTCCTTTTGGGAAAAGGAGATTTGGTAAGGACTGCGGTAGGAGATTATGGCTTTTTGACAAATTAATTTGGGCAGTGATAAGTTATGGAGTGGAAATTTGGGGCTGGAAGGAGTGGGAAGGATTAGAGAGGCTACAAGGAGAGATATTTGAGATGTCTGCGAGGAGTGGGAAAATACACACCGGGGTATATGGTAAGAGAGGAACTACAAAGGGATTAAGTGAAGGGGATGACGGGTTTAAGGGCGCGAGGATGTGAGAACAAGTTGGGGCAAGGAAAAGTAGGAGAGCTAGCGCGCTTATGCTGGGAAGAAATCAGGAGATGAGAAAGAAAGAGAGGGCAGAGGGACGGGTGGGAGAAGGAGAGATGTCAATAAATGAAGAAATAGTAAGGAGGGAAAAGATAAAGCAGAAAGAAGAATGATGGGAGAGAATCGGAAGCACGAACTACAATAAATGGTATGGAAGGGTAAAGGGAGAGGGGTTACCGGGATATCTAAGGAAAAGGTGGGGGGAGAGTAGATGGTAGAGAGTGGCAAAATTTAGACTAGGTAACGAGATGAGGGGGGAGAGGTACTGGGTGGAAGAGGAGATGAAAAAATACAGAGTATGTGGATGGGAGAATGAAACGTGGAAACATGTGTGGGAGGTATGTATGAGGGTGGATGGGAAAAAGGATGGCAGGAGAGGATGTGGGAAGTCTTAAAAGATGAAGGGGGGAGGAGTGGATGAGAAAAGTAGAGGAATGAATAGGAATGAGAAGAAATGGCTGGAAAGAATAGGATGAACGAAGAGCAACCGGAAGAGGAGGTCCCAAATATGTAAAACAAATGTAAATGATATTGTAAATAGTTTTGTTCTCTCTCTCTCTCTCTCTCTCTCTCTCTCTCTCTCTCTCTCTCTCTCTCTCTCTCTCTCTCTCTCTCTCTCTCTCTATCTATATATATATATATATATATATATATATATATATATATATATATCAATCTACCTATTTAGTGTAAGCGTATACATAAGGTAGTTTGTAAGTTAAAATAAGGTTAGGTTAAGAACGATGAGAAGGGGAGGTAAATATGAAGGAATTTGTTAAGGAGATTGTAACTCTAAGGGGAGGCAATAAAGTTATTATATCATTATATTATATCCTTTTACTTTGAAATTTAAAGTAAGCGGTATGGAATCGTATAGCTATATATGTGTATATGGGTTTTAGTTGAGAGATAATACTCAGATAGCGCTGCTGAAGTCCATGGTCCAAATATTATACATGGGAGTTTACTCCACCTGGAAAGTACCGAGAGTTGACCTGGAGAACATTTTACGACGTTGACCGAAGACACGGAGACTCAGCGGTCCCTTAGACATCACCACCACCCAGTGATGTGGTAATGGGCGCTTTTCTCGCGTATGCGCGACGATTCTAGCCTCAGGCAAGTACGAAGATCGGGTGCCTTGGCCGCCCCTCGAATTTTGCAAACTTTATGATTTAATTTTTTTTGAAATATGAATCTCGCAGCACGCTCTTCTTTCGCGCCTCGTGTCGTAACGCGAAAAAAGCGCCCAGTATCTCATTACTGCCACCACCCTCTCGAAGACAATGCTCGCTCAGGGTGTAATCGAAGGAGGTGGACAATGCATAAAAAATACACTGAAAACGGTTGGAAAAACCAATTAGTGCAGTTTTCTCGCATGGAAATGGATTCCAGTGGACGAAATTCGAAAACAGGAACTCCTTCATGTAGCAGAGAGAGCTGTGTCTTGAATCGTCATATCGAACAGTCTTACTCCAGTTATCGAACAGATATACTCCATTCTTCATCTCATATATGGTAAGTACGTAACATTTAAACACTTAGTACATCAGTTAATTTCCATTTAACGTCTTCTTTTTTATTATATTGTAAACATAAATTATATAATTTAAAGCAATGGGCAATTTTCGTACCCATAAAGATTTATTCATGGCATTAAGGATAGCAGGTAAAAATATGGATCCGGGTTGTGGTTCTGGCCGCCCGGCCGATGCAGTGCTTCAGGTGCCTGGCCCTGGGGCATGTAAGGCAGAAATGCACTGCCACAGTGGACCGGAGCGGCCAGTGCTACTGGTGTGGGAGTCCATCCCACAGGGCGGCGGCATGTACTGCCACCCCCCACTGCACAGTGTGCGCGGCAGCAGGAAAACGCGCAAACCATAAAGCGGGGAGCAAGGCGTGCTCCCGCGAGCCTGCAATAATGCCAGACACAGCCCGCGGGATTTCCCAGATGGTGGTCCTCCAGGCCAACCTCAACCATTGTCGCCGGGCGCAGGGCCTATTTGTCCACAGCCTAGCGGCCTTCAAGGTTGATCTGGCGGTTGCCGCGGAGCGGTACAGAATCCCTAACCAACCACAATGGTTTGGGGACCTGGACAGCTCCGTGGCGATATGGTGTCGCCAGGAGGCGAATGCGCCCCCTTGCTCTGTGGTCGAACAGGGTAGAGGGGTGGTGTCGGTAAAATGGGGAAGGTTTCTGGACGTCGGGTGCTACTGTACACCTAACTGCAGCATCGCCGATTTCGGGGGTTACCTGGACCGGCTGAGGGGCATGATAACGCCCCACATGGCCGGTCCGGTATTGGTCCTGGGGGATCTCAATGCGAGATCCACAGTATTGGGAAACTCCAGGACCATGCCCCGTGGCGGTGTGCTGCAGGACTGGAGCTCAGGTTATTAAACCTGGGCTCCGTGCCTACGTGCGTGAGGCCGAACGGTTGGTCGGTCGTGGACATTGGGTTCGCGACCGCACAGGTCTCACGCCGTGTGTCAGACTGGCGGGTATGGAAGGGGGAGACCCTCTCGGACCACTGCTAATTTTTGATGTAAGTAGCAGTGATCTCCGACCCGCCAGTGGACACACCCTTCCTCCGACGGCGTAGCGCCCCTTCAGCGCCTATATGGGCGTTGAAGCGACTGAACGGGGACCTGCTGAGGGCCGTGATTATCTGCTCCGCCTGGCCTACAGTCAGGGAGCGCGGACCTGAAGAGGGGGCGGCCTGGCTCTGGGAGACGTTACAGATGATCTGTGACGTAGCGAAGCCCCGGAGTCAAGGCTGTCCCCAGAGACGGTCAGCATACTGGTGGTCGGGAGAGTTGGCCGAGTTACGAAGAACGGCCAACCAAGCCCGACGCCGGTACGTCCGCGCTCGGCGCCGCCATTTCAGAGGAAGCCGTAACCCGGAGTCGATGGTGGACGATCTTGAGGAGCTCTATGGGGAGCACAGATCGTCTGCCGAGGCCCTCAAAAAGGCAATAGCCGCAGCCAAGGCCAAGGCCTGGGATGAGCTTCTGCTCACTCTCCGGGACGATCCGTGGGGCGCCCGTACAAAATTGTGCTAGGCAAGCTCCGTACGTGGGCGCCTCCTATCACGGAGAGTATGAACCCGGAGTTCTTGGGACGCGTAGTCAGCACCCTCTTCCCCCCGCAGATGGGGAGGAGGAGGGGGAGGAAAGCGTCCCGGAGACGACCATCGAATGGTCGGACGAACTCCGAGTCTCGGAGTGGGAGCTTGAGGTGGCCTTGCGGGAGCGCCAGGGTAGGGGCAAGAAAGCCCTCGGCCCAGATGGCGTTCCTGGCGGCATAATGGCCATGGCTTTGCAGGACCTCGCCCCGGCATTCAGGAGCATAATGGATGCATGTCTGAGCCGAGGAACCTTCCCCAGTAAGTGGAAAGAGGCGATCCTGGTTCTTCTCCACAAGAAAGGGGAACCCGTCGAAGTCTCCCTCCGCGTATCGGCCGGCATGTTTGCTCGACGAGGCGGGCAAGTTATTCGAAAGAATAATAGCAGTCCTCAACGGCTGATGGCGTTTCGAGGAACACTTCGGTCTCCTACGTCCCCGTCTCGAGGGGACAGCAGCCGCGCTGGCAAGGCTGCTGCCTAATATCGGGGGACCGCAGGTGAAAGTCCGCCGCCTCTACTCGGGAGTGGTGCGGTCGATTGCCCTTTATGGGGCCCCCGTATGGTTCCGCTCGCTCGAGGCAAGCCGTCCGTCCACCGGACTCTTAGAAAGAGTCCGGCGACGGCTGGCCCTGCGGATCATACGGTGTTATCGCAGCATCTCCGGCGACGTGGCGGGCCTCCTGGCCGTAGTTCCGCCTCTACCACTGTAGGCGACGGAGCGGGCGACTGTTTACCAGATCGTCTGCCGATTCCGTCGTCCCTACGGGGTGGAACTGACGGACGCGGAGGGAGAGGAGATCGATGCTCCATCGCATCGACCAATTGTCCGGGCCCTCCTGCCCAGGTTCGAAGATTGGTGCAGTGGTCGGATAGGGTTGACCTTCCACCTCACGCAGGTGCTCACCGATCACGGTTGCTTCAATGAGTACTTGCATGTGAAAGTGGGGGAGGAGCCGACGACACAGTGTCACCACTGTGGCGAACCGGTAGACACGGCGAGGCATACACTCGAAGAGTGTCCGGCATGGTCCGAGCCTCGTCGTGTCCTCCGGGCCGCAGTGGCAGAGTGAGACCTCTCGCTCCCGAGCATGGTCGACCACTTGCTCGCGAGCCGGGGGTCGAGTTAAACTCCCCCCGTGGTTGTCCGGCACCCAATGGGGACCTTTATCCGGTTCCCGGCGGAAGGGTGTCTGCCACCTGCCGGAGGCGGGCTCCGGTGGGATGGCGCGTGGGGGTGGAGTGGGGAGAGTCGGGGCGTTCGAGGCGCTTTCGACGACTCTGTCTTACCGGTGTCGGCGCCTTCATGCCCTGGCCGGGTGATGACGGGGGCCTCTTAGGGGTCCACTCTCACCGTTCCGAGCAGCGCACGAAGGCTCCGGGAGCTGTGGACGGACCGAACTGGGGTTCGGGAAGCCCAACTCGAAGACTCCTGGGATGGGGGGCACCGTGTAGTGACCTGTACGGGGTCCAAATAGCTTAGGTATTTTGATGGGGGGAGCTTCTCTCCTCCCAGGGATTGGGGCTTTTAAGTCAGGGGCTGGAGGTGGCCGGTCGCATTCGATTTCGAGATCCCGGTCATCTCCAAATTATCTCAGAGAGGTCACCGTAGGTATAGGTTAGTGGGTATGTCTGACCCTTCTGGTCAGAAGAGCCCCACATAACCCCGATTCTCCCCCAGGAGATCGGGGTATGCGTAATAGCATTGGAGTCCTACGTTAAAAAAAAAAAGGTCGTGCATAGCACACGTATCCATATATGGGGTCCAGCGGAGCCACATATCTGTCGAGTCGTGCATGCAACACAACTAAATATAACATTGAATTCGATCACTGTATGAACGTTCACACCATCATCGTTCAGTATGAAAGGAATTGTAAATCTTTCTTTTCTGGGTTTTTTTATGCCGCGAGGTTTTCTCCCCAATGAGCTAATAAATTAATCAGTTTTCATTTCGGCTCAATTCTGTTTCAGTTAGTTATTAATTGATCCTCCTCCACAATCACATTCTTATATTAATTTGAAATATATTTCTCCATATTGGAGAGGTTTCGACGATACATCCATAATGCAACAAGATTTTGTTAAATCAAATGCTCCTACACAGTTGCTTAAACTGTAAAACTATCTCCTCTGCACATAAATACTAAAAGATACGTGATATTCGATGAAAAATAAATGTTAATTTATTTGAGTGTAACATCCCAAATGTACGAAATAACTCTAAGAAGAAGAAGTCCCAACGAGGGCGATTCGAATCTAGAATTTGTAATCACCACGTATTCCTTACAATATTGTAGATTATAAGTATTTACTGTACTTGTCACAGTACTTTCATCCATTACGTCATTGATAAACTGAATTTGATTTTATATCGTACTAACATACCACGCACTTTCAATGCGAAAACTGAAACAACCTGATTGATAACAATAGGTAAAAAAATAGTAATGGTAATTCGAATATTGTTAACAACGTAGGTCACAAAAATGATTCAAGTATATAAAATACTTTCGCGAGTATAACAATCGAGTCCTACATTACGGATAGGGTTCTAAATCATAGCTCTCCCACGCAGTCGTTGAAGAAATTCGAACATTGAACGTTCGAAAATAGTTCGCTTAAAATGAGTGCTGAGATAAAGAACATTTTAAAATGGGTACTGCGTGCGATGAAACGATGATCTAGAAGATATAACGAAAGATTTATACATATTTTAAATATCAAATAGAATAATAAGTAAATTACAGTACAACGGTGGACAGATACACTATCTTGCACGACATCGCCCTTAGTATAATGCCAACGATCCGCAACTTCTTATTTCCTAAACTGATGTCAAAAAAAAATGTTTCTGGCAGTATTTCAATAAAATGTCGTAGAAGATAGAAGCGACCGTCCCGATTCAATCGAAAGAGAATGGACAACACACTTTATTAGCTAAAACGCGACACTAGAGTATCGATTACCACATATAAACCGCAACCATTTGTCTCCATAATGTGCAAATATCGTAAACGTCTTAATACTACATTCGACATAACAATGCAACGTAATCTATATATAAATACAGTAATGTCGCGTTAGTTGCCGCAGGAGCTGTACACGATAGTTGCCGCAGTGCCTACCCATTCCACCAACTGTCAACGCTGCGCCAGGCCGCAGGGTGGCGATGTTTGATGTCGGCTCGGGTATATCGGGGTGAACACCACTACATTGACACCATGAATAGAATTTTCAAAATACTTAATTTTCAAACAAGATATAATTTCAATTTTATTTAGTGGTGTAATCGACGATGAAAGTTAAACTGTGCCAGCGACGGCGACACGCTCGGCCACGCGATCAGTACTTGTATCATTCTGTCCTTCTCTACGTTCGGCTTCGATTGATGTCTCGGCGCGGTAGACTATAGAGGCAGTCATAAATCAAAAGACGAGCCAGTTGTCTCGGAAGTTGTCGTCCCAGAGAACAGCTCCTGCGGCAACTATCGCGACATTACTGTATATAGTAATTATTGATTTCGGTAAAAAGATGACACTGGTAAACCCAAAAGAGGTTTGCGTTACTTAGGGCATCCTGGTTTGTGTTCATACCTAGTTGTCACCTGTCAAGAACTATTAACGCAGACCAGGTCTTCAATCATCGCTTCCTTTCGCAGAGAAACAACAGCTTTGTACAACCAAATTTACACCAATTTAGCAAAGTCTTTGATCTTGAGATAGATATCATCAATACTTAAATCAATACTGATTCCATCTTCGCGACAGTTTTGTCATAGTTCATGATTGGAGCGCAGTAACTCGAGCACAGAATATGGACCTCCGAGTCGCTCTGGTCCCCAAACAGTTTGGCAGTGTCCGACATCTTCTCCCAAACGATTTGCACGGCATCTATATTGTTTTCCGCAGAATCGGCAGTGTCTTCCGTGTTGATAGAGCAAATCTTCACGTGCGCATCCTTGAGGTGTATCTTGAGATCCTCTACCGTGGTGAAGTTAATCCCGCAGATCCAGCAGTTGATGACGCCTCCTGTGAAAGACTGCGACTTGTCGTACATGGTCCTCTGGATTATCTTCCCATCATGTTCCAGTTTCAAATGCGAAATCAATTTTTCCTCCGTTTGGATCTTGAAGTCGCAGAAGGGGCAAATGTAGCACATAGTCGTTCCCTCTAAATTTTCAAGTGTCTTTTGCTTAGTTGCCACAACAGTCATATCCGCCTGCTGATTAGTTGGCGATGAGGTTCGTCCCTGACCATCGCTGAATCCGTCTTCGGGGCTGGCTGTAGCCACAGGTTCGCTAGCGTAAATCAGCAGATCAGTTGATGATGAGGGCCTTTCTTCACTATCGCTTAATCTGCTCACGGGACTGGCTGTAGTAATAGATTCACCAATGTGATACGTTGAGGTCTCTGATCGAAGCAATGATACACCGAAATCAGCCACCTCTAATTTTTCAGCACCAGCTTCAGCATCGTGGCGAGTCTTTATGAAATTAGGTACGTCGCCTTTCCACTTACTCTTCCCATGAAGATGAACGATATGCTGATATCTGGCCACCGGATTACCAAATCTATCGTCGCATTCGGAACACGCGTACCTCAGGCGTTCAATGCCTGCAGCGTGCCTCTTCAAATGTTCCTTGAGCAACTTCACGATTTGGAACCTCCTGCCGCAGTGCTCGCACACATGTTGTCCTTCGTTCGCGAAGCGTGATTGGTGCCTTTTCAAAGCACTCTCGGAATCGTACGATACCAAACAGTCAGGACACTTTGTCGACTTCGTCATAGGCGGACCCGTCTCGACGTTGAGGCCAACTTTCTGCAAGGTCTGCGTGCCCTTTGGTACCAACTGACCGATCGCTGGACTTTTGTGGAAGTGCATCACGTGCATCCGAACGTTGACTAGATTTGCGAATCCCTCACGACATATGGGGCAGTGATGCTTAGACAGTACGAAGTTCAAGTTCGAGTGCTTTAGCTTGTGAACTTCTAGACGATACAGCTCCGAAAACCTTCGGCTGCAGATGTGGCAACTGTACTGACCGACGTTCGAAAATTCTAATATATGATGGTTCAATTTCTCCAAGGTTACGAACGTTATGTCGCAAACCGTGCAGACGAATGCGTCCTCATCGTTTCCAGGTGGGTTTGCACTCTGATTCGCGATTAGCTGATTACCGCTGCTCTTCTGGGGATTAGAGATCTTTTGGTGGAAGTGTATTTCGTGACAGTTCAACGCTGTACACGTGGAAAGCACCTCCTCGCAGTAGCGACACTTGTAGTAATCGGTGAAATTGCCACCGGTGTGCGACAAACTCTCGTGCTTGCTGAGGATGCTGTCCGTAGGACATCTTCTGGCGCAGTGGCTGCATAGGTAGTCACCATTATTGGAGTACTCCAACTGGTGCTGCTGTAGGTCCTCCTCGATCATGAAGTTCATGTAGCAAACCTGACAGTTGTATCTCATCGTCGGCCTATTCGTCGATCCTACGATCACAGTCTTGATGGCGTAGGTGTGTTCTTGCAGGGACTGTGTGTTGGTTTCAGACGATGCCGAATGAACGTGGAATTTGTGCGCCTGGTGCTGGGACTCCTGGGTGAAACCCTCATTGCAGATGTCGCACATGTACATGTACTGTTTCTTCATGTCCTCCGTGTAATGAACCAACTTGTTGTGATGGTTCAGCATGTACATTCCCTGGAAAGTTTGGTGGCAGAACGTGCAGGTAAATGTCTGTCCCTTGTAGTAGTACATGTTGTGCTCGATGAACTGTTTGCTGGACTCGAATATCAAATTGCAAACAATGCACGCCGTGTTCACCTCCCAGTTGGAAGTAGTATCCAGCCACGATTTGGGAATGATGGGCGTTTTACCACCGTGGAAGTGTCCCATGTGGGTCTGAAGATTGACCTTCTTTAGGAAGCCCTGTGTGCAGAACGTACAAAAGTACTTGTACTTCCTTACAGCGTCGAGCATGTGAGTGGCTGTGACGTGGTTCTGCAATAATTTCTGTGAGGTGAAGGCGGTATTGCAGCACTCGCAGACGTATTTTGCCGCTTGAGTGAAAGTTCGTTCGTGCAAGCATAAATTCTGGAAAGTCAGGAACTGCGCGCCGCAAGTGATGCAGGAGAATTTCTCTTTGCTCGTGCTGGTATTGTCGATGTTGTACCCCTTCGCGAACGCGACGCCTTTCAGCAATCTTTTTGGCAATGCTACTGACGGCGATTTGGTTCCACGAGCGTGATTTTTGACAGGGGATAACTTGATGGGGTGCTGCTCGGTCACTGTACCGCTTGCAACAGCCAACGGTGACTCAACCTTTTTATTCGTTGGGGACGTTTTCACGGGGCACTGCGCTTTCTGTAATTTCTGCAATTGCGCCTTCATCTTCTGACACACCTGTTGATGTTCGCTCAAGCAAGCCCCCAACCAAAATTGCTTACCGCACACCCCGCACGAGTCGTTCTTAGAGTTTATATTGTACTTGACCGCCTCTTTGTTGTACAGCTTATCGCTCTTCGATTGCAACACCTTGATGCAGTGCAGACCCATGTGCCGTTTCAACAACACAGGCGACACGAATTTCTCGAAGCACACGCAGCACTCCATGCGTTTCATAACGTAGTGCTGGTACAAATAGTGTCTCAGCAATCTGACTCGGGATTTGTACCAAGTGCTGCACACGCTCGATATGTAGAACACATGAGTAAGTTTCAAATGCTCGTATAACTTCTCCTTCGAGGAGAAGTATTTAGAGCAGACTTTACATCGGAATATCCTACGCAATTTAGCCTTAACATTAGACTGAGATGCATTGGTCTTCTCCGGATTGTTGTCTCGATTTGATGATTGAAACGTATCGTCAACTTTTGCGTTTATCGGCTTGTTCAGTTTGATCAATGGAACGTGGATTCTCTTTGAGTTAACCTTCTTTCTCCAAACCTCCTCGATATCATCATATACGTTTACAGGAGTCGACGAGGCGTAATCGACAATTTCTGTTTTGACAACCGTGTCGCATCTAACTAGATCAACTTTGCAGTCTTTACATTTGAACTTAGCCCTCAGTCGCTGCACCTTCGACCGAGCCGCCATCTGTTCAGGTGGGGACTGCCCTTCAGCATTACGTCTTCTATGAACGGGAGGCCGTATATTCACGTCACTCGGCGGTCGATCACAACTATTTTTTGTCACGACAAATGGTTTTTTCTTCTTGTCAGGTTTGCTACGTAACCCAGAACTTTCACCAACAGTTGGCGCTTTCTCATTGCGGGGAGTGGAAACCAATTCTGCTGCTGCTCCGTTTTGTCTAACTTTTTTCTGAGCTTCTGTCAGGAAATCGAATATCTCTGTTATTGTTTCATTTTGCTTGACTGTGGTTTTTTTCGGTGTCTTCCCTACTTTCTCAAGTATTCTTTCTGATTGTTTGGGACTTACTTCTTTTGGAGTTTCTCTTGTAGGTTTAATCTTGTTCGGAGAAATATGTTCTTCCCTCGTGAATTCTGATAGGAACTCTATCATAGTTGTTTGTCTCATTTTTTTTGTAAGATTATCAGCTGGAATCTTTCCTTTCTGCTGTGCAGCAGGATGTTTTACATGACCGTCAGTGTGCTCTGTCAATGGCGGTTCACTGATTTTATCGGTTTCTTTGGTCGTATCAGTTTTATTGGTTTTATCAGTTTCACTGGCTTCACTTGGAATATTCTGTAATAATTCAATATGAGTGTGAAACAGGTGACTCTGTAAATATGGTTTCAACTTGAACCTCCGATTACAGAAACAACATGTATTTTTATTTGTCCAGTTCGAATATGATTTTACGTTGCATTTATCAAGCACTTTATGAGCCTGAAACTCGTCAATCGATCGACATATCATATGGCATTTATTACAGGTACGATCGACTATCTCATGGTAATATTCGCTGTGTCTCTTAAGTGCTTTTTCTGTTCCAAATTTTAAATAACATACGTCGCATTCCACGTTCGTAATTTCTAATTCTTTGTTTACTGGTTTCGGAAATATACGTTCAAGGCTACTACGGCAGGCCCTTTTGTGCTGTCGCGATTCTAGCTCAGGCACCGTTTCCGGCTTTTTCACATTCTCAAATGTTAAACGTTTACGCTTTTTCGTATTGGCCACGTCCGTATCCAATTTGCTTATACCGGCACGGTTCTTAGATGATGCAAGCTCATTCTCTTTGTTATTTACAACGTCCACCAATTGTGTCCCTTCAATAGTCGTTTCAGTCGATGTGGTAATCTTTACAGAAGAATTTGCAAATGGCAAAGTACTGTCCTGACTTTTGTCATCCGTGTCACGTGGCTCTTGTTTTATCCGTACCCCATTAAGAAACTGAAAAACAAATATACAAACCTATTTGAACATTTTAACGCAACATCTCTGAAAAACTCTACTGTGCGTCGGTCTATTCAAGTTAGATGCCTCAGGCCAGACTAAAAGCACTGTCACCAGTAAATACGATCCATTCTACATTCATCCTCTCACTCATGACGGAAATTACATCGAATTTTTCTCCAATAATTTGCATACTATTTCATCTTCGTTGTCATTGAGGCTGGCAGGTACACAACTGGTGTGGTCTGGGACCATGCCTGGGTTAGCTACCGCGCTATTGATGCACCATTCAAAGTTAGATGAAATAATAGCAATAAAAATAAGTGTGCGTAAATCTGAAAGTATAACACAACTGAAGGTAGAACTGTATAAAAATTGCATTTCGCTAATAGTAACAATAGTGCACGATTGGGGAATCATTGTCGGCCATTTGTTGGGGAGTCCACATCCCGAACGCGAGATCGTTAGCAATATGACGGCCAGAGATTTCACTGTAGCACCGACGAGATACTGTTAAAGACTGCCAGCCTTCTGGGAGATCGTGTCACTCGAATAATTCGATGTTTTCTTACGCCTTCTAGGATGTATTCTGGCTGGAGTAAAAAAACTGAAGGCCATCGACGTGATCTCGTCGGTACAAAAGACCACTGAGGAGAGATTCTCGTCGCGACGCGTCGGTGAGAAGGCGAATCTCACGAAACCATATCGATTATCATCAAATGTTATATTCTCCGCCATATTTCAAACGATGTTTTGGTGTTGGTTTATAAGGTTTCAAATATTAAAAGTAAAACCCAAGAACAAAAGATCCCTAGAAATATTGTACGTAAGAAAGTATTGAAGCATATGTTTCGGAAAATATGGAATTCCTAATTCAAATTTCATATCAGATACCTGTATTTTTAATTTAAAAATATTTCATAAATGAGCATTATTTCAATAGAGATTCCAGTGAGCAATGACCAAAACAGGGATCGAATAAAACTGAGGATTCTTTTAAATCGTAGTTCTGTTTGGACTTTTGAACTTTCGCATCATTTCATTTTTGGTTTAATTTAACTTTCCACATTAATATATTGACTCTGTTGTAAAAGTTTATTTCACAATAGTTATTATTTTCGATTAAAAAAGTTCTAATGACATGTTCCTATTGTAAAAATATGGTCAATGCAGTTTTTCAATTTCTATAAAAAACCTGCATTTGTCGAGTCTTGCGTGTTTTTCATTTTTTGTAAATGAAAATGTAAATCCCCAACACAGGTCTCCCCAGAGATTATACGCCAGGGATTCTATTCTTTGGATTTTGCTGAACGTAGAAAAGGACAGCGGAGCTCGAGAGGCCTCGGTCGCCGAGGAGGGAGACATTGAAACATGATACGGATCGGACCGGGTATATCGGTGTGAACCACTACTGATGCGACGCGGAAAGGCTCGGTCTTTTAATTCCGATATTTGCTTATGTAACGAACAACGAAAGTTTCGGACGCAAAGGATAGCGTCGGGAAAAGAATGAGAGACGCGAAGAATCCTTCTTTTGATGACGTGTAAAACAGATTTTTAAAAAATTATAATTCGTAGAAATTACATGAAAAAATCAAAGACACTTTTTAAAAATTTTCTATTTGAATCCGCAATGAAAATTTAAAATATGTGTCTTTGAAAGCAGGAATTGAAAACCGTGATGATGTTATAATTGTTACGAGAATATCGGTTCTGTCTTATATCGTTATATCGGTTACGGCTCCGGTTCTGTCATTTTATATTCCGAATTATCTTTGGCTTTATATATTTATTATTTAAGTAGTTATTTATTGTTATTTATAATATAAACAATTTTTACACAAATAAATTTTTATAATCTGTTCCTATAATCCATATTTTTTATTATTATTCCAATAAATTCTTGTTAAAATAATTGTTTAAATAAATAAATGATTATAATTCGTTTCTATATTCTATATATGTTCATAATTTCAATAATAATTTATTGTTAAAATAATTATTTCAATAAATTATTATGGGGATAATAATTCAAATAATAAATATAGAAATAATTAAAAAAATATTTATTCAAACTACTTTAACAATAAACTATTATTGAAATAATAGTTAAAATAATAAATATAGAAACAATTTATAAAATTTATTTCTTTAATCAATTATTTTAACAATACATTATTATTGAAATAATAATTTCAATAATGGATATAGAAACAAATTATTAAAATGTACTTACTTAAAAATTGTTTGAATTATAAATAACAATAAATAACGATTATTACAGAATATTTTTCGTTTACTAATCATTATTATATAAATATCGCAATAATTTTCAAATTAATTTTAAATTCCAATACTTTTTTCAGAATATTACGTGGTAATTACTTTCATTTTTCCTACTTCTATACACTATCGATTATAAAACAATAATTACAATGGTGAACAATAAGGGAAATAAGAAAGCACTAAGAGTGTGTAATGAAATTATACAATAAAAAGTACCTTTTTTCAAACAATTACAGAATGGGTAATGTCAGCATTCTATATTTATTTATTAGCTGTGGGACTAAATTTATTTACCTACGCTACTGACGCAGTTTTACGTGGTTCACGAACAAATGATCTATTTAGGTAGGGAGCGCTGAACCGCCATCTGTATCTCGTCGCTGGAACAACTTTTAGCGACGTGGTCTTTCAGATCACTGTAATTTCCACGTTATCCCCACGCCCATTTCGCCAACTTACCATCCCGCGGAATAGCACAGGCGCTGGCAGTCTTTAACAGTATCTCATCGGTAGCCGAATCTACTAAAATATACCTACTACCAAATAATATATGTCTACTACCGAATCACCAAAATCTTGTGGCCTGGTGCAAGAATTGCCAATGCACAGTAGCGCATTGTTAGTAATTCTAAAACCGGACGATTCCCTAGCTTTTGAATGATAATAAAATAGAACACAATCTTATTGATTCAGCTAGTAACTATATTGTAATGAAATAGAATGTAACAGGGAAGTAAAACATACACTACTAACAACACTGATTTTACATATTCGTGTGATACAATACATTAAAAGAATATATCAATGGACACTGATGATTGAAAGTTACTCGTTATAATAGGATTTGGTATTCATTTTCTGAATTAGTTGGGGCAGCATAATGTAAATCAATCTAAACTTTGAATGTGTTTCACATGAACATGTTTAAGCGCGTAAGGTTCATACGATTCAAGTTTTCTATCATGTATTTTATGAGAAAATAGTTACAAGAAACATGTAACAGCTATGAAACAACACAAATGAAGTAGGTACAAATGAAATAACATAAATAATGATAGAGATTCCAGTGAACAATACAGAGATGAAATGAAAATACTAATTGTAGTGAAATGTAAAGGGTACTTACGAGTTGCTTCTCATAGAAGGACACATCCGTGATGACAGAATCAACTGCACGTTCATATACATTAGCTCTAGCCATTTTCCCTCTGAGAAATCATATTAGTATATGAAAAAAAATTACTATATCATCATTTACTATGTCATATAATGCTTATTTCTTTCAAGTCACTGTAAAAAGGCTGTGTACAATTAATGACTGTTACAAAAACACAGTGTATGGTACTTTCAAATAAACACTGGTTTAATTACTGAATTAGACGATCTTTTTGAACAATTGTAAAAATGTTAAATATGCGTCTGCGTCATTATGCAAAGTAAGAATCCAGAATTAATGATTGAATTATTAATAATTTGGTGAAAACAAACTGAATGTAAACACATATTAGGTTAGAATACAATGTGTAAGCGCAAAATCATTGAGTACATATATATGTAATTAAACAAAAATGTTGTTTTTATACGTACAACGTGCGGACACAATCACTTCACCACATCAGGGGTCAAAATGGCGACCTAGCGTATTCGAAACGCTTTATGTGTCACTGTTCAGGCAGGAGGGTGTGGATCCAAATGTGACCTTGAAGATGGTCACGCCAAAACCAACAAGCGGCCGCTACAAGAAACTGAGTTAGCATTTTCATGCAGTAGGGGAGCTGGGCACATTTTCTTTAGAGTTGAATGCGAGGAGCAAACAGCAGCGCCTCGGCGGTGACAGCAGTCACTGCGTAAGCAGTCTGCTCTGGTCTGCTCCATCAGTAAACGTGACGTCACTATACCGTGACGTACTCTGATGCATGCGGTGTGCCCGAGTAGAGTGTGTGCTACACAATCTCTCTCGCTGCTTGCGGCGCGTACGTGAACCCAGGCGAACGGCAAGGGTTCGGTGTTTGCCGAACCATTTCTCTAGTACGCGCATTTCGGTGCTCTACTCGGGCACAATCGATAGACAAAAGATTAATCTATAGGGGTCGTATCCCGAAAATGGCCTAATTGTGCGATTTCAAGGAGATATTTCAAATATTCGGCAGCATGCTGACCGGGAGACTCTCCGAGCAAGCTCGACTGGCAGTGCCCCGACGCGCTCGCACACAAACACGCTCGTGCAGCGCGTACGTGTGCCCAGGCGAACGGCAAGGGTTCGGTGTTTGCCGAACCATTTCTCTAGCACGCGCATTTCGGTGCTCTACTCGAACACAATCGATAGACAAAAGATTAATCTATAGGGGTCGTATACCGAAATCGCCTATTTTTTGCGTTTTCGAAGTGTAATTTACATTATTCGGCAGCATGCTGAGCGGGAGACTCTCCAAACACCGACGGCGGGGAGACACAGATTGACGTGAGGGGGGATCACCCATCGCGCCCTCCCAACCCTCACCGCCCCCCTCGCCAGGGGCCTAGTTCTACCGCGGGACGTCCCCCGCGTCGCTTCTCTGCCTCTTCTCGCCGCACCCCCTTTCCTCCCTGGATTGGGGGGTGCTCAACGACGACGAGGGAGACGTCCCCTTGCCGCCATCCTTCTCGCGGAGGTCGGGTCGCGCTCCCAATCCCGCTCGGCGGCCTCCTACCTCGACATAACTGTCCGCAGAAGGAGGCCACCGCTTTCCACGACCCTCGGCTCGCGAGCAAGTGGTCGACCATGCTCGGAAGCGAGAGGTCCCACTCTGCCACTGCGGCCCGGAGGACACGACGAGGCTCGGACCATGCCGGACACTCCTCGAGTGTATGCCTCGCCGTGTCTACCGGTTCGCCACAGTGGTGACACTGTGTCGTTGGCTCCTTCCCCACTTTCACATGCAAGTACTCACTGAAGGAACCGTGATCGGTGAGCACCTGCACCAATCTTCGAACCTGGGCAGGAGGGCCCGGACAATTGGTCGATGCGATGGAGCAAGCTGTTGCCTCCATCGCTCGAACGCATCCAGTCGGGCCTGGCGCCTCAAACCCTCGATCTCCTCTCCCTCCACGTCCGTCAGTTCCACCCCGTGGGGACGACGGAATCGGCAGGCGATCTGGTAAACAGTCGCCCGCTCCGTCGCCTCCAGTGGTAGAGGCGGAACTACGGCCAGGAGGCCCGCCACGTCGCCGGAGATGGTGCGATAACACCGTATGATCCGCAGGGCCAGCCGTCGCCGGACTCTTTCTAAGAGTCCGGTGGACGGACGGCTTGCCTCGAGCGAGCGGAACCATACGGGCCCCCATAAAGGGCAATCGACCGCACCACTCCCGAGTAGAGGCGGCGGACTTTCTCCTGCGGTCCCCCGATATTAGGCCGCAACCTTGCAAGCGCGGCTGCTGTCCCCTCGAGACGAGGGCCTAGGAGACCGAAGTGTTCCTCGAAACGCCATCAGCTTTCGAGGATCAAACCCAAATACTTCATTGTGGGCGTGACTCTGACGGGGGTATCAACGACCCGGATTCGGAACTCCTGCGGCGATTGCCACCTCCGAGACGATTCATACAACCATATCGCCTCGGTCTTCGCGGCAGTCACAACAAACCCCATCCTCCGAATCCGTCCAACGACACAATCCAGCCTCCTCCCAATCCTTCCCCGCCGCGTACACCAGGGTGTCATCCGCATAGCAGATGTCACCCGTCGCGGCGGGGAGGGAAACCCGTAATGTCGCGTCATATCCCAGGTTCCACAGGAAAAGCCCCAACACCGAACCCTGTGGAACTCCGCGACATATGTCCCTCCGGTATGGTATACCACTCCGGCCGGTGAACCCTATCTCTCTGCCACGGAGGTAGTCCTTGAGCACCGCCTTGAGATAGAGGGGCACCTGGAAATGTCCCAGCGCCCTCTCTATCTCAATCCAGGGCAGGGTGTTGAATGCGTTGGAGATGTCCAACGTCACTGCAATCACCACTCCGCCCTGAGCGACAGTCCCTTCCCGGAGAAGGCGCAGACGCTCTAAAGCGTCTATAGTAGAACGCCCTCTCCGGAATCCAAACTGGCTGTCGCTCAGCTCAGGACCACCCCCTGATAGGTGCTCTTGGAGGCGGGCGGCTATTATTCTTTAGAATAACTTGCCCGCCTCGTCGAGCAAACATGCCGGCCGATACGCGGAGGGAGACTTCGACGGGTTCCCCTTTCTTGTGGAGGAGAACCAGGATCGCCTCTTTCCACTTACTGGGGAAGGTTCCTCGGCTCAGGCATGCATCCATTATGCTCCTAAATGCCTGGGCGAGGACCTGCAAAGCCATGGCCATTATGCCGCCAGGAACGCCATCTGGGCCGAGGGCTTTCTTGCCCCTACCCTGGCGCTCCCGCAAGGCCACCTCGAGCTCCCACTCTGAGACTCGGAGTTCGTCCGACTATTCGATCGTCGTCTCCGGGACGCGTTCCTCCCCCTCCTCATCCCCATCTGCGGGGGGTAAGAGGCTGCTGACTACGCATCCCAAGGTCGGGTCCATACTCTCCGTGATAGGAGGCGCCCACGTACGGAGCATGTCTAGCACCATTTTGTACGGGCACCCCCACGGATCGTCCCGGAGAGTGAGCAGAAGCTCATCCCAGGCCTTGGCCTTGGCTGCGGCTATTGTCTTTTTGAGGCCCTCGGCAGACGATCTGTGCTCCCCATAGAGCTCCTCAAAATCGTCCACCGTCGACTCCGGGCCACCGCTTCCTCTGAAATGGCGGCGCCGTGCGCGGACGTACCGGCGTCGGGCTTGGTTGGACGATCTTCGTAACTCGGCCAACTCTCCCGACCACCAGTATGCTGACCGTCTCTGGGTCAGCCTTGACTCCGGGAACCCCTCAACCCCTGCGCTGCACAGTGTTCCAGGAGCCCGCTTTTGTGGCGAAAATTCAATTATAGGGTTAAGTGTTCTTTGTATCACGATATTTTTGTTATACGGAATTTATTTGACAATATACTACAAGTATTTTTAGCAAGATTTCGAACGACTCTTCCAAGTCGTAACAGGTCATGATTTTTCATACACTGTTCCAACGACAAATAGTATTCTCACAAGACACTTATATCTGTTGTACGATTGGCACGGTAGACTGCGGATCACAATGCGCTTACAAATCTATAAAATATAAAAGAATGCATAGATTAACAAACATTATATTTCTTCGTTATATTACAATTCTAATACTACCATTTTTCTTTATTCTTAATTAATCCGTTATGTCGATCGTAAATGTTGAATAAATTTGTTAATGCTTTCGGCGCACAGGTTCGATCAAATATTAACTATAATAGGAATTCAAATTGCAAAATTGCTATTACAGTTAATATTCGATCGAACCTGTGCGCCGAAAGCATTAACAAATATAAAAAATTTTTTCTTTATTCTAGTTCTCGTAAAATAATTTTCGCAACAGAAATTCGTATATACAGGGTGTACGACTACAGTGCGAGCAACTTTAAGGGGTGGTTCTCCATGACAATGTAAGACGGAATTGAAGAATAAAAAATTGTGACTTCGGTTTCGTCTTTTAGTTATTAGCAATTAAAAATCTCGCTTAACCCAGATAGCACGCCTGCTCTGTTTCTGCAGGGCCACTGTGCGCGCCTATGCGCGCAGATCGATCTTTTATCTAGCATTATTGACTACCGAAAAATCAAATTATTGTATTATCGAGAAATGAGAACGCGAATCCCGCACACTTGCAATCCTGGAAAAAGGAATCTACCTCCGCAAGAGGGCAGCACTAATGTCGCGATTGCCGTTATACTGAATACAGGGCAGCCTGCAAGGCCTGGGCTTGGGATTTCTGCAGTTGATCTGCGCGCCATTGATGCCAGAATCGTGGGTCGTGGGTTTTTTCTCCTCCGCCACTTTAGTTGGCTCTTCCCCCACTCTTACTTCTACTGCGCACGCGCTACACACAAACGTATGTCTGTTCAGAGTGGCACTCACACGGGCAGCTAGACATACGTTCGTGTGTAGCGCGTGCGCAGTAGAAGTAAGAGTGGGGGAAGAGACGGCTAAAGCGGCGGAGGAGAAAAAACCCGCGACCCACGATTCTGGCATCACTGCTGCGCGCATAGACGTGCATAGTGGCCTTGCAGAAATAGAGCCGACTCGGCCTAGAGGCCTACTTCGGTCTGTAATCTGCAGGTCAGGGGCTCTGCAGGCTGGGCGAGGAAGCAGACCGTGCTATCTGGGAAAATGCGGCAACCTTACCAACAGAGGAATACGTTGCATACGTCATAGAGGCGCGTTAGTTGTTGATAACTAAAAGACAAAGCTGAAATCTCAATTCTTCCATTATTCGTTTTCGTCGTACATTGTCATGGAGAACTACCCCTTAAATTTGCTCGCACTATAGTTGTACACCCTATATAAAGAATCTATTAATCGATTTCGTTACACTCTTGTTCAGGAAATAAATTCGAATTTAATATTTGTTTTTAATCAAGGGCATAATATATGTTATTTAAAACAATTGAAATCTGAATTCTGAATAAAGTACAATCTGTTTTAAAATATATTATTGTACATAAATAACAAAAAAACACTTTCAACTTAACGTAACGGTGAATCAATGCAATTTGTTTGCAGACTTAATACTGCGGCTTCCAATTTGCGGTTCGATCTCCGAGGAGTTAAAATTCGACGACGAGGCCCAGTGGGAACTCGACGAAGAGTCTTCGCACGAATCGAAAGTTAAAGAAGGAACCAACTCCGGTGATCAGTTTCCGATGGCTACTATCTGAAGTGAATAACTCTTTATCACCTGCACGAGAAGTACAAGTCTGTCCCATTAATTAACACTAACCGTACCGAGCACAAAATGCGACTGCTATACATTGTTGTATAAAAACGTGACAACCCTGAATATATTTAAATTTCTTGCAATATTTATAACAATACGTGTCTGAAGAAGATATTCATTCAATAATTTCTCATGGAACCATTCTCGCAACTTCAGTGATTATAAAGTAAAAAGTGTGACATCGGTCATTTGACTGGTCGTGGTACGGATTGCGTTAAACGTTAATTATTGTAACTTGCCCATCGCTACTGGATTTTTTGCTTAACCGAACAATGCATTTTATTTTTGCGTGAAGCCACCTGACAGAGGCGCACGATCAACAGGTAGCATGGACACCGACAAGCGAGGAGGCGACAATACAGAAAAATAATACTGTTGAAAACTAAAAAATTCAAGACAACACACATATCGACAATTACAAATGTAATCTTTATCGAAGAGCAGCCAGCAACGGACGTACAATATATGTACAACGTTTTTATTGACATTATTTATATTTTTTAGAAAATTCTCTATAAATTTATATAATAAATAATTTGTAACATAAACAGATTCGATATAATAATATATATATGTACGAATGTGTCTGGAAATTGCACAGCGGAGTTTACCGAATCACCAAGCTTCTTGTGTGTATCTCTTTATTTTAATCGGAGTGTGTATAATCTGCATCGTCAAGGCATCAAGAGCAATAAGTTTCTCGATGGTGTTGTTATCCATTCTAAATTTCTGTATATCATTGTAATAATAATATCAGTAGCAACGATTCATTCCCTTGAATCTGCCAATAACAGTCCACGAAATCTCTCTGAATGGTTAAGTTCAATATTTTATTATTAGAATCAACAATTATTTCATCAGAGCATGTACTACAGCTTTCGCGTTCAACGACTTCAGGTCCGTATACGTTTGTCCCGTGCCAACAAACACGATTGGTTGACCGGTAATGTACGTCATAGAAATCGCCGCGCCTACCTGTAAAATTATTTAACAATAAATGGCTTAATGAGTTCCAGAATCGAGGCGTCTTTAGTACAGATTTTGCACTCCAACTTCACCCTTTTGCAAGTGAAATTCGCATGGTGTGACTTTCGTCTGTACGGACAGTGTAAACATTTTATATTTTATCTGCACTACTAGGGAGTTAGGTTCTCCCTTGACCGGTCGTTCTCGCTACAAAGTAACACGATTCCAGGTCGGACATCGATGAGGCCATACTAATGCAATGGTGAAACTTTATTACTTTTAGTTATTTCGTTGCGAAACCTTCGCCAACGAATTGGTGAATTTGTTTCTGTTTAAAACGAGATCAAACACGATACAATTGCGGTTACATTTACTCCTCGTCCAACGAAAGATGGCACAGAGAAACTTCGAATGAACATTCGTTTTAGAACAGTGTTAGATTTGAACTGTGAACGTTATACCATTACGAACGAGAAAGTGTGTTTTACGAATGTAAATCACACGAACTATTGTTTACGAACTAGAGCGTTAATTGCCCCTGAACCAGCGACGATCTTGTACAGGACAACGCTCGAAACAGGTTGAATTTGATTTGCAAAAGAGTGAAATTGATTTCCAAAAAGGTGAAATTGATTTGCAAAAGGTTGAATTTGACTTGGAGAAGGGTGAATTTGGAGCACAGAACCTATAACAAACGACACAGTGTTCTAACGCAACCTTACCTTATCATCGATTGTATCAAATTTAGTCAACACGATCCCGTCAATGATATGAGGATTGCTAGATTGACTATGATCAGCTAACGCTTGATTGAATTTCACTAATTGATCAACAGCTTCGTTACCAACGAGAGCTTCACCGACGAAAAGTACCAGATCCGGTTCGTTCACTTTAATTAACTTGGCCAAGGCTCTCATCAACGGCTCATTGTCTTGCATTCTGCCAGCAGTGTCTACCAAAACCACGTCGATGTTTGAGTCCTTGGCAAACCGGATCGCTTCCATAGCTATACCGGCAGCGTCTTTACCATACCCTTTCTCATATAATTGAACCATAGGTATATTTCCATGTTTCTCCGGCGGATGCAAAGCATTCAAATGGCGCGTATGGGTCCTCAATTGTTCAACCGCGCCGGCTCTGAAATAAAATTAGCAATTAACGAATTTTTATTAAAAAAAACTATACTACATACTTACTAATTTTTATATGTAAATCAAATCTGACCAAAACATCCTATATTTTCTAAATTGTAACTATTGATCTTGTATTTTCTAATTTCTTAAATTTAAGTGGGATAATTGTTTTACATTTGACTTTTAGAGTTGTCCATGATCGTCCCACAATTTCTCAATCTCTTTTTTCCAACATTTATAATACTTCCAACACATAATAGCTACAGCTTGTCAAATCTAGCTGTGCGGCTGAACAAAATGTAGGTATGCGCAGAAGAAAACAAAGACTGCACTCGATGAGAGAAAGATGCAACGTATGTACACACCTCGTCAAAAGTGTGTACTGTCCATTATTTCTTACAGCAGTAAATATACAAAACAAGTGTTTATGTGATAGTTGAATTGTACGACGGGACAAGTATATTAACTCAAACGAATTATTTTATTTTAAGCTTGTTTAATGAAATATCTTTGTAATATAAGAATTATATTTTAAGTGAACTGTCACCACGTCTATCGTTTGACAGGCGACGATCAGTTCTATATTGTTGTGAAGTACCACCTATTTACCACAGCGCAGCGGGGTCATTTCCCCTTGCGGGAGACATCCAGCCGCAGCTAGATTTGACAAGCTGTACATCCAATCAAAATAAAACAATAAAATAAAGCTGGAAGCTTGTATTGTTTAATTACCATTTTATTGAAGATAAGTAAGCATCCGGTGATTTATGAACGGGAGTGTATGTGAGGTAGTAAGAATCTTCTCAGGCCATTAGAATTAGCAAGAATTTCGTAAATGATTAAACCTTTGTCAAGAAAAGTAAAAAATCTAAATTCTAAATAATAATATCTACACCAGGCAAGTTTTAGTTACAATATCTAGTGCCAATGAAGTTGATAAAGTAAAATTAAAGCCAAATCGTTGTTCAATATTTAAGGGATAGACATACTTACACGATGTACTGTAATCTGTAATACCCGATAAAAATAATCCTGAAGTAATCATACCTGAAAGTGTCACACGCAGCAATGAGCACGCGGAAATTGTTCTCGATGAGCCAGAAGCAAATTTTCGCCAGATTCGTCGATTTTCCCACGCCATTAACGCCGCAGAATGTCATCACATATGGTCTCCTATTCTTTTTGGCTTCCATCGCGTCTCGCAGAATGTCGACGCGTTTCTTCGGAGACAATATCTGCACCAATGCGTCCGTTAAGCTTGCTTTAATAGTGTTCGTCACGCTGTCGAACGTGCCGAGCACCTTCCCCTCTAATTTCACACCAACGGAATCGCACAACTTTTGGGCAATATCGGCAGCCACATTCTTTGAGATCAGATGATCCTTCAGCTTCTCCAAAACCGGAGCCATGTCGTCGAACTTCAAGCTCTTATTGCCAACCAGGCTCTTGAACATGGAAAACATACTACTGGACTTTTTTTGTACTTGCGGTTTGGAATTTACAATTTCCTGGTTGGGTTCGTCGTCCTCCGACTCACTTTCTACTTCTAAGTCGCGGATGCTACCCTTCATCTGGCCCACTAACTAGAACACAATGTTAAATAGGTTTTTAATATTTGGCAATCGTTCCTCAATTTCCTAATTTGCCATTCGCGTAGAAAGTCGAGATACTTAACATACATTATGTTACATTATGAAACTTCAAGTGCAAATTATCCGTAACATAAATTTAGTTATTGCTTGTAACAAAGCACGGATTTGTTGAAAACAATTTTTACAGAGTTTTATTAACATAAAATGTTTCCAAAAAAATAATTTTTGAATGTATCATTATTTTTTTGATGGGGGAAAGAAAATTTCGCATTCTTTTTAAAAAGTGATCTCATTCCCCAAACAGTATTGTGGCAAGCAAGATGTAGGCTTATATTAGAAAGAAATTCCTATTGCTTCTGATGATTAGACTACGGATCTTTATGCATTTATGGCTCTTGAAAATTAAAAAGAAATGCTAGAGCATTAAATTCGACAGAATTGAGTACGATTTTTATTTACTTTGGATCTACGAATGCTATTACTAATGGGAATAAGATCTTATATGGCAATACTTTCTTAAAATTCGTCTACAAAAATTTGCAAATTGCATAAATGTCCGTAGTCTATTGATGATACTTAAGAGAAAATATTTTAAATGGAGCAATGAACCAATGCGAGTTGAATTGAAATACTGAAATACTAAAAGATGCGAAATTACTGTTGTATCAGCTGCCACATAATCTCCACCTTCTTCTGGCTTATCTTTGGTACGTTCTAAGGTAGCTAGGTCCTTAGTGGTCCCACCTAATTCCCATACACGAGGCTTTTTGCCAGCTTTCTCCATTTTACGGTTCTTCCTATGGAGTAGAAATTGCAAGTACTCTGATTTCAAAAGTAATTTTCTTAATCCCTAGTATAATGAACCTACTGCTTCTCATGTTTCTTCTTTTGCGGGTTCATGCTCTGAGCCAATTTTAAACGGTTCGCGATTATAATATCCTCGTCTATTTCCCCGTTATGATTATGATTATTTGTTTGGTTATTTTGTACATCCTGCTTTGGGACCTCCTGAACTTTTACTAAAGAATTAAATGAAAATGATTAAATAGAGTAGTTAATTTTATGAAACACGAAGAATTTAATAAAAAATTCTGATCAAAATAGTTTAGTTATGTGGAAAGACAGAGTTAGTTATGTTAAAGAATTCAACCCTTCCAGAAATGCAGCTTTTGTTAATATGTATCATTAGCATGCACAAGCACCAGTATTATCAGTTTGAGATGGTTCTAGTGCAGTTAGGTATTAT
The DNA here is from genome assembly GCA_916610235.2 of Lasioglossum morio. Lineage (NCBI taxonomy): Eukaryota > Metazoa > Arthropoda > Insecta > Hymenoptera > Halictidae > Lasioglossum > Lasioglossum morio. Next base: position 28,085,571 of record OU744325.1, on the reverse strand, counting down.
GACTAGCGGCTTATACTCCAGTCCATAAATCATAGGACACTTACTTATATTCAACAAAATGGTAATTAAAAAATACAAGCCTCCAGCTTGACTTTATTTTTTTAGTTTGATTAGATGTAGTTATTATACGATAATATTCGGATGCAAAATTAAATCTGTACATATACTATTTGAATAAATGTTGGAAACAAGAAACAACAGATTGAGAAATTGTGGAACGATTATTCAACAAAACGGTAATTAAAGAATACAAGCCTCTAGCTTGATTTTATTGTTTTATTTTGATCAGATGTAGCTATTTGATTAGATCATAGAGATCCTCAGGGTGCTAGATCGCGATTTTACTGTATAGTCTTTTAATAATAAGAAATCGTCTGCATCCAAATTTGAATAAGTGTCTGGTGACTTATGGATGGGAGTGTATGTTAAATCTTTCTTTTGAAAAATGAACTACAGATGTATGCAAGCGTGCAACAGCTCATGCAAGTAACGCATTGCATATAAAATCTGTAACCACTTACTTTGCTCATCTTTATTAGTATTAACTCCCTTCTTCCTTTTACCTAGAAGCGAAGAATAAGATCCCTAAGTCCTGTTAGTGATACCCACATTAGAAAGAATACTACCTAAATGATAATTGCTTGTGATTCTAAAGTCATCGACAGACTTCCTTGAGAACTTGTTAGAAGCAAGTGAATATCATTTTAGAAATCATCCTCAACCTCGTGAATTGCAAATTATTCTATGAATTATAGAAAAGATACACAGACTATCCCTTTAGAATTTCTTGATATAATATAACAAGGCATTTGAAATAAATACAAGTGCGACTAAAAAATTCGAATATTGTAGTATCTATTACATACCCTGTTTTTTATTATCTTTATCATCCTTCCGCTCGATCATACTAGCCACAGTCTTTTTAGACTTTAGGCTCTCATCGAACGTGCGCATTTGTTTAGGTATTTTAGCCTGTGTCCGTGCCCATTGTTCAGCCATAGCAAGTACATTATCATAATTACATTGAAACTCGAATTTAGAAAACCATTGAGACTTCTCCAATTCATTTTTAAATCTGTCTCGGAACTCTAAATGAATATCATTTAAAAATTTATCTACATAAGATAATTGTAGTATTTTCTGGTATGCTACAACAAATACCAGCTCGAACTCGTTGTCGAGTTTATACTGTAGACGCAAAGAGTCATGTTCAAAAGTATGATTCCCCGTACGTTCCTAAAAAGAAATTGATAAGGCGTTAATAAAGACAAGAATAATATTTATTATATTTTCGAAAATGGCAACATAAGGCAAACAATAAAAGATAAATGAAATTGTGATTTGTTGCAGCATAAGGGTCAAAGTTCATCAAGAAATTTCTGATATTGATACTAGAGCTTAAAATCAAAATGTACATTCACTTCATTGTGTAAGGGGTCATCAACATTCTTCTACATAAATTTTCTATTTCACGTGTGGGCTCACGTTTGTCACAACAGTCCATATGGAAAATTTAAAAAAAAAAATAAGAAACCTTAGCAGAAACACTTACTTGCAATATGACACTTCGTATAAGCGCATTAACACTAGGAGCAAATATTTGCGAGGTATTTTGGAAACACCAAAGCACAATTCCCCCTTTACTGAATATGGTAAACAGGTCCAGCATTGTCGCGCTATATTTTAATAATAAAAAATGTTTTTCATTCAATGCTGAGTGATCTAACCTACTAGGTGATCGCACAATTTGATTTTTGTACACGTCAGATACCGAGTGAAACCATAAACCAAACAGTGGAAGAAGGCGCGCTGCTAATGCGAAAAGTTGTCCAACAAAAACGTAAAAACCCTAAAATCATCAGCTGAGTTGGCACCAGTTGGCACTGCCACCGAGATCGATACTTTTCGATTATCGAAATCAAGACGAAGCTTCGTTTTGTACTTTCAACGAGCAGCAGAGAACGTGAACATGAGTATAAATTATGTTTCATATGCAGTTTGTTCGAATTTTCCGACTTTCGTTTGTAATTGTGTCGAATTTTTTTTCTGTAAACTTTTCCAGGACCATAACGAACAAAACAAAAAAAAGAATTACGCATATCCATCGTTCGAATCGTGAGTTATGGTCTTGAGTTCATAGAAAAAGCCTTTCATTTTTTCCCGAACTTTCCATTTTTCCGGGCAATTTTTCCAATTTTTCTTTACCTTAAAACTTTATTCGGACTATTACGAACATTTTTTAAAAAGAATTAGCCAAATCGGTCCAGCCGTTCTCAAATGATGCGCTTACCAACAGACAGCATTTATTTTTTATTTATATAGTTTTCTTTCGTAAATAATATTGACGAGTACAGTGACCGTGAGAACGCCAGGCGTTCCCGCGGGTAATGATCTTTCCTAACTAGGTAGGGTCTTTTTGTACGCCGCGTTTTTTTTTTTAAATTTAACAATTTCGATATTTGAATTTCCAATTTGTGTGAGAACAAGTTATTCGAAATAGCGAATTGGATGTGGGCCAAGGGTAAACGAACCAAGCATCGATGTACCCTTAGCCGACTGCGACACTTGGGAGTTCGTCAGATCTACTACAGATGGCGACACTATTTCCTTTCGAATCGTTTGAAAATTACAAATTGGTGCGTAATTGAAATATTCAAATAGTTAAATTTTAAAAGTACATAGATCAGAAGCACACGTATAAATGTGTTCAACATTCTGGACGAAAAATTATAATTTATACTTATTTTGATACTATATGATTGTCTCCAATTTATCGTGTATGTAGTATGTATTTATTATTTCCACAAAGTCGTTGGTATAACACAATTAAATAGCAAGACCATTGTTAGGTATGCAAACAATAGTACCTCGTCGGACAAAGGTAAAAGCCGCAGTAGGAGATGAAAGGAAATTGTCGTTCTCACGGTTCGCCGTGAAAACGCATATACAGTGGGTGTACGAAGTATTTGTACTTTTTCAAAATTGGACCCAACAGATTCAGTTTGTTTTTGGGCGTTACAAGGATTCGCTTACTAACTAATGTGTATATCACTTTATATTTAATTGTTGTTATATAATTTTAAAATTATCTATCTGTGCCTGTAATGAAAATCTAGAAGGTGACTTTGGTATGTCTGAAATCGATCAAGGTTGTTATGAAACCGAAATGATTGAAAGCAACAAAAATTGTAATGCGATGTAAATGCTAACCCTAAATTCAAAGATTGTTACATCTCACAATGCCTACAGCTTTTTGTATGCGTCAACCGATTTCAATGAAACTTTAGGTATGAAACACCTAAGATTCATGAACACCACGCAGCATTACTAAACCAGTAATGTGTCTATGATGAAGTTTCCAATTACCTAAATTGTTCCATGATCTGCTTCCACCCATTAAATAAAAATGTTGTTTTTGTCATATACAATAGCAATTGTAAGTTCAATATGTAAGTTTCAGTTCAAATATTATTAATGTCAATGAACAGCTTACAATAACATAATATGGTGTATAATTGTGGTGACAATGGACGTGGCCGTAATTCACATTTACCGCCAAGTATTGATCTGAGAATTCATGGATCGCTGTCGTCTGATTGGTTATAGTCGATATACGTCGTTTCTCTCTATCTGTGTTTGGTTCCTTCCCCAACGTTCATATGGTTTTAGTACAGTGCCTACCAGTATAGAATCGACTAACATTTTCTTTTCCAATATTGAATATATACGTTTCTTTCACACATAGCAAGTACGGAAAAATGTTTGTTGGCTATTACCCTATTGTGTTTAACATACATTACATTATACATTATTTTACAGACGCAAGTTTCTCTTGAAAATGGTCCACACCTGTTACGATCGACAATGCGGAACGTTTATCCCAAGTTTCAGTTTGTCATAACTGGACAGCGGATTCAATCCGATGGAACCCCGTGGACTTGCTTCGTTCTCGGTATAAATGTCGATATAGACTGCTCTTTATAAATATAAACAGCATAGGTAGGGTAAACTGTACTAATGCTGGCATTGAACCTTAAAATAGTTTTCCGTCTTTCTTTGAGCATTATCTTCGTCTCTTCAGTTAAGTTTCTACATGTTAAGCTGATGATATTAGTTCAGTCATAAATTATGCATTATGCAGAATTTAAACCTACATGCAGTCCAAACTATTTTCATTATTTAGTTAATAATTCCTATTCATATCTTCAGTGCCAATAACTGTACCAAATGTGCCAATGACTGTACTATTTGTCTTACGATTTTTATTCAATGAATATATTTTGTAATAAAAGATTTATTACTTTAAAAACTGTTTGATTTTGTAAAAAAAAAAGTGTCTATTAGCTTATAATAATAGCAAGTTAAGCTCGTTTAAACATTACATAAAAAAATAAAAAGATTTTTACGAAGATTTTGGCTTAAGGTGCCAATCATTGTACAGTTTACCCTAAATCCCACATATATCCCGCGGGATTGAAAATGACGTAGAATTGCGAACCCTGTTCGCAACTAATTGTAAATTGTGTTGTTCATCTTTTCTAGACTGCTCTGGCGTTCCTCCGACGAACGGAGGATTCGATATGATTCGACTACACGAATCTTGGGAACAATCGATCGACTATATATGTAGATACATCAAGCGAAAGTGGACCGGAGATCAACGAACCGGAATATGTCCCGGGTTTCTCCGTGCTATCCGGATGATCCTCCCTCTTTTCGAATTTCCCCGTCCCACCGCTCGATTCTCGCGTTGGCGTTGGCGGACAGTCCGACGACCTTGAATCTCGGCCAGAGGGACCATGAGTCACGCTGCGGATCTCGTGTTTCCAGGAAAATTTTCCTATGAAACGCGACAATCGATGCGGAGAGTCAGCGACTTCCTGCACGGGAACCACTTAGCCGCTTAGAATTTATCTGCGAGCATGAGTCATCAGACCCGCGCGCACGCGGCGTTCTTCATGGTTCTTCCACGGTGGAAACTGCCAATCCTGTCCGGTTCCTCGTCGCGTCTCGTCCCGTTTCTCGTCCTCCGATTCGGGAGAGGTCCCCTAGTTGCATTTATCGTTCGGCTTTCGTTGCAATATTCGTTGGCAATCCGTTGGAAATGTCGCCACTTTTTTATGTAGGTCATTATAATACGAACGGCGAGCCGAGCACGCTAACACGTTATTCTGATCTTCTCTTGTACGGTTATTTTTACAGTAAACATTACATTTACATTCTGAACAGTGTATCTCCACGGTAAATTTCTTAAAATCGATGTACAACTGAAACGGGCAGGAGACGGCAGCTGAAACTTTATACACTATATTCAAAGGTGTCTAAAGTTTCTTGTGAAAAAGAATCCCACGGCTGCCGTTTTTAGCCGTTCTTTTAAATACCATCTCAACATTTACATTGTTTAAACTTGACGCTATTCGTTCATGGATAAAAAGATCCTAACAACTGTAGTACACACTTAAAATGCCCCAGCTGACACTCGAGGATGATGATGATTTGTTTGCGACTCTGCGCGTCTGCCGAGTGCGAGATGTAACGATGGACAGACACGAGTGACGGGTCTGATACGGATATCGATCTCAGGGACTGTCATTATTTAATGGTGTAATAGTATAGTTACGAGTGGCAGGAGTTATTGGTATAGAGTTCGCGAGGGACAGAGAGCGAGAGATAAGAGCAACATTCCTGTCGGGTAATCAGCGATTAGAGAATGGCAATGGCATTTAATACCCATACTGGCTCATTAAAAATAGATCCGCGTTTCTTGTTCGTATTCCCATTGTAATTGCACCGTCGAGGCGCATCCTAACAACTACTCGCGCATCCTGTTCCCATGTATCTGCTTATTACCAGTCCTTTACACTTGATTGACAACCGTTGATAACCGTTTCCCTATTTGATCACGTCGCGTCGCAAGAATTTTATATCCCGAAGTATCTCCCTAATCTCCTAATCTCCCTCCCTCGCATTCCGTAATCGTCTCCGGTTTTTCTTTCTTGTTTAATACCATCTTCTCAATACTTCTACGTGCCTCATGATGGACGTTTTATCCGTTCGCTGGTTTCCAAATGTGTACTGTGAAATTCTGGATTTATTTCTGACTGCAATTTATTGAAGTAGAAGGATTCCAGCCTACCCGCAACGTTCGCGTGTAACAGTGTGTAATTAACCCTTAAAATGCTGAGTGAGGTCCTATAGGGACCCCAGAAAGTATTTTTCCTTAATTACTTTCTAAGTAATTTTTCATATTGTATGTATTTTCTCTTTTTTTTTATACCATAATTCTATCAATAAATACATACATTAAACATATCTATTTTTTATTTTCAATTCTGCAATTTTTTAACGTGGGGTCCCTTGAGGACTCCACATCGTTATTAGTGTTGCCAGAAAGTATACAGCATTTTAAGGGTTGAGACAGCGCAATGTTAATAGCAATGCTATTACGCGATCCCGAGCATAATAATTTTTATCGGTAGCTGGGATCAGTTGGTTATTCGAAGAGACTGGAAATGCAAATCTCCGGACCAAAGCGTCGGGGGTTGACGAACTATAGAAAGAGGGATCTCCGCTACACCGTTGTCCGTCCAATGAATAGGACACGGTGAAAAGAAGCAGTCCTCCTCGTGTTTCCTCAGGTGTAAGAACGCGTGCACGAGTGTGTGTGTGTGAAGCGTGAGTCAGCCAGGTAAAGACGCCCGGCGAAAAGGAAGAAAGGGGGCCAAAGAAAAACGATCAACATTCCCGGAGCAACCCCATGAGTCACCGGGTCGTCATCCCCGTGTTAGCTACCTGCCGCCACCTGTTGCTCCTACTTTCTAGGTCGCGTTCACTTTTCAACCCGTTTTTCATCCGCCACTTTCCACCTTGCGCAATTTTTCAATTCGCATCGCTGAAAGCGACCAATGACGCATTACGGCATCTTCCACGGAATTAATTAATTCCACACTTTTGTAACTTCTTCGATTATTACGTCGCACAGTAGGCAATTCGGACGAAATCGGCGACTATGGAGATTATGGTACGTTTTTTAACCTTGAGAAAATAAAAATGTAAATTTTTAACAATAATTCGACCTTTTGCAAATTCCGGAGATTGTAGACAAATTTGGAGACCAGATTTGAAATCAGCGTGAAAAAAATCTACGGGAAATGATCTATAGCATGTTAAAAACAATATGTTCCGCGCGTGGTGTTGGAAAAACCACGATTTTCTTGAAATCGTGCAAGTTTAACGAATTTTGTCAAGGTTAAAAAACGTTCGTACCATAATCTCCCTATTTTTCCCATATTGTACAAAGTTTCAGCTTTAATTTTAAAAAAAATTTCATCGTTCCGTTCTCATTTCTATGGAAAGTTCTTTGATTTTGTCGCCGATTTCGTCCGAATTGCCTGTGCAATTTAATTAAATAATTTGATCCTGCACGTAAACCATTCAAATGATAGTGTATCAATATAATAGCAATGCTTATGAGGGCCGAGTATTCACCGAGTGGCTGACTACTGGATCAATTATAGCTATTAATAAATCAATAAGCTAGATCAGTTTTACCAATTCACAATGGTCAACCTATTCATTACTTCCACTGTATAACTTCATGCCTCTCTTTCTCTCTCTCTCTCTTTTTCTCTCCCTCCCTCGCTCCATTTAATACATTCAGAAATACTATATCAATAATAGCAACATTTAAAATGGTTAACTTCTCGATTACTCCATGCGTTAGTTAACCTAAAGCCGGATGTTCTGAATTTATTCAGGCGCCAGTTTTCGTATAATTTGATTGAGAAATTCTGGTAAAGGTTGTTCGAATAATAATCGGTCGATGCTGAAAGTTCCGGAGCGCGTCTTGCAACGAGTTTCGTGGAAGCTCGATCGGAATGAGAGAAACAACGTGCCACGCAACAACCAACGTGCTCCACGAGTTCCGAGAAAATTTCATTCAAGATCGGTGCACGATTTACGGCGAACCTGCGCGCGGACAGTTCCGGTTTCTCGCGATGATTCACGACTCGAATTCCACCGGTAGACGCGGCTCATTCAAGAAATCGGTTCTTCCAGGAACCGATCGAGCCTCGCGCCATGTCGTTCGATAACTACCAAATTATTGTAAGATAAAAGTAAAACAGAATCATTTTTAATATTTTTAAATTCTTATCTAATTCGAGCCATTACTATATCCAATACGGTGTATTTGTGACAAAAATTTATGCATTCGTGACAAAAATTGTATGCATTTATGACTAAAATTGCATAGGTCAAATACAAAATTGAAAAAAAACTTTCAAAGAGCATATAATATAAGCATGTTACAAAAGGGAAAATGCATTTAACCTTCAGTTCTTTGCAATCAACTTGAACAATATCTATTTTGCATAAACATCTGCAGTCTACCGATTAGTATTTTTTTCGATTAAATTTCATTTGAAACGAAGACAATTCGAATAATCAAAAATTATTTAAATTGTAATAGCCACATTTCTCTTCAGCCGAACGGAATATGTTTCGAATTGTTCAGGAATCTGAAAAAATCGCTTTGAAGTAGTACGATAGTAGATAAATTATTTAGACAACAGATGGAATTCGTAATAAATCTGGCCCATCATTTGAATACGCGTGTAGAACTACTTTGGAATTTATTCGAATCAATTCTATTTTACTACACGTAATTCAGTACTCATTACTGCAATTACAGAATTCAAAAGTAGATTTTAGCATACTAAAAGTGGGTGTAGGTTCTGTTCAATGCTAAAAGTGGGTGTAGGTTCTGTTCTATGCTAAAAGTGGGCATGTTCTATCCCTGTCTACAAAAATAAGGCAGAAAAATATACACAGTTTTTGTTTCTAGCACATAGTTAAACGAATGATTACAATAGCGATAAGGATGTTTGACTTGGTTCCAAGTAAATATTAGCCGAGTGTTCAGATCCAAGTTATAACTTCCGTTTCCTTTCTGACATTGACTTACAGATCGGTTGCAGGATTAATTCGTTTTATCTCCGGGTTTACGATTCTTCTTTTCTTTTGGATCGCGCGATCACTCGGAAATAAGTGCGTAACCGGATCGATTCGATTGAACTAGCAATTTCCTTTCGGTAAGATTGCTGGATGTTATAAGATTAATTGCAGACTGCCGGTCGCCTCGTTACGATCACACGCTAGTGATTCGTACCTGTAGGTATGCCTGATCGGCACAGATAGGCGACCGTGTACGTGACTCACGTACGCCAATCGAGTAAACAACGTTCCAGCTGAGACTGTATGTTTTTCGAAAATATTTAAACGGTATCTAGTTACCGTCCTCGAATATCAATCCCGGGTCACTTCAACTTGAAACATTGAACGGCCTCGCATCTGGGCCCACGAGAACCGCTAGCGATCAAAACTTCTCTCTGTCCGGACATTTTAATCAGAGCTGGGAAAATAGTATTTTAAATAGTAAATTAAAATAGATAGGATTATTTACTAGTATGTGTACAATTTTGAAAAAAAAAATATTTTATTTGATGCAGTAATTTCTGAAAATAATAGAATTTATTTGAGGCAGTAATTTTTGAAAATAGTATTTTATTTGAAGAATATTGAAAATATTTGGACTTTGTCTTTATTTGCGATTTCAATGTTAATTATTATTGCTGAAAATAATGGTTCGCATTCAATAGATTTATGAGTAGAAATAGGGGCAAATGTATAGTTTCTTATATTAAGTACCATTTCTTCTTTAAATTATTGCTAAGATAAGAAATATTAAATTACCTATAAGTACTGCGATTTCTGAAAGTATTAGGTATAACGACGCAAAAAATACCATATTCTATTTTGTGTGTTCAGATTATTAAAATAGAAATATTTTCTTTCTGTCTTCAGATTATTAAAATAGAAATATTTTATTTTCAGTCTTCAGATTATTAAAATAGAAATATTTTATTTTGTGGTTCCCATTGTTAAAATAGAAACATTTTATTTTGTGTTTCAGATTATTAAAATAGGAATATTTTATGTTGTGGTTTCGATTGTGAAAATAGAAATATTTTATTTCCGAAATTGTATATCTTATTTAAAATACTATTTTCTTTAAGCAAAATAATGTCTAAAATATTAAATAGTATTTGAAATATTTGTTCCGCCAAATAATGCCCACCGCTGATCGAAAGCCGGTCGTTATGCGTGGTGCGGCCTCCGTTGAATAAAGCGCGTATCGTATCATCGGGGAACAACCTTACGCGACAAAATATGTCTAATGTCGTGACGTGCGTCGATAGAGTTACAAAAGATATCGATACTACGATATCGGGATTCGGTGTACGCCAGGCTGCGATAAGATTTCGTTTGCGTAGAGGAGAGGGAGGCGAGAACCATGGAATGCAGCGTAGCGATGTCCTTTAACGGTAAAAAAAAAAACTCACGCGTTATCTGTCCCTGTTGCAAGCGGAACGTCGCTCCTTATCTGGACACGGCCAATTCGCTATCGTTATCAACAACAAGATTTCGCGGTAGTTGTAATCGACGATTGCGCGGCCTCGTTTCCCCCTGAAACTGTTCCACCATTCGATAACGACGAACGACGCGACGCGACGCCAGCGACGACATTCGAATGTACCGTTCGCGGAAAACACACGCGGATCCAGAGTCAGCAGATTAAGATTATGTTCTTCTCATTTGGAGACATTACTAACATTCTTGCAACGTCGAAAGTTTCAATGGTCTGATTTTCAATCATTTCTAGCTCTGGCTGATACTGGGACGACACACCTTTGCCTTTATTCTTAGGCGACATCTATGTCGAATAGTTATATTAACTTATGGTACATTAATAAACACCAGCTGGAGAAATTTCGCTGGTGTTATAATGAAAAAGAAAATATCTAAAGAAACCTTTTTAAAACCGTATTATTTATATTAAGATGCACTAAACAGAAGAAAATGATTTTTTTTTAGATATTAGTGACTGTAAATAAAAGCGTTATTTTGTAAAAGACTAAGAATTAGGAAATACAAAAATACATTAAAAAAAACTTTTTAAAAACCACGCTTATATTAAAATGCACTTAAAAGGAGAAAATGATTTTTTTAGATATTAGTGACTGTAAATGAAAGCGTTATTTATAGTTACTAATATCTAAAAAAGAAAATTATTTTCTTCTATTAAGTGCATTTTAATATAAGCGTGGTTTTTAAAAAGTTTTTAATGTATTTTTTTTATTTTCTACTGTTTAGTCTTTACTACCGAGCGTATCTAGTAAGGACCGGGTTCGATTCGCGCTGAGATTCTCTGCTGGTACATATATATAAACATACAACCGCAAAAACCTAAGATGTAAATGTTAACTGATCAATTTGAATGTAAAAAAACATCGGTAAGTAAACTGTTTGACTTGTTATTTTACCGATCTTTTTATCACTGTGTCCATTTGACACCGAGGGACAGATTCAGTTCGTGAAATGAGGGACGGATGAGGGTTAACAATCGGAACCACAAAATAAAATATTTCTATTTTAATCATCCGAAACACAAACTAGAATATTGTATTTTTTATTTATCACCAAGAAACTATTTCTACTCATAACTCTATTGAATGCGAATCATTATTTTCAGCAATAATATTTAAAATTGAAAATAAAGACAAAGTCCAAATATGTTCAATATTCTTAAAATAAAATATTATTTTCAAAAATTACTGCCTCAAATAAATTATTTTCTTTTCAAAAATTACTGCATCAAATAAAATATTTTCTTTTCAAAATTGTACACATACTTTAACATAAATAGGATTATTTATTATTTACTATTTAAAATACTATTTTCCCCAGCTCTGATTCTGCGCGGATCCAGTGTGATCCGGACTCCGAACGCACACACGGGAATCGGCGATTGGAGCTTTGCTTTCGAGTTTGCTTTCACCGTTTGCCGTTCGACAAATGCGCGATCCTACCTTGAAAATCCATCACGCTCCTAGCGCGTAATTATTGCAACACCCGAACCGGCCGCGTGAATATGTACATGCTCGCGTCTCGGCAGCTGCGCGTACGGAACAATCGCGACAACTTCGACGATCCTCTATCTCTTTTCAATAGTACAGCGTGTCATTATGGCGAAGGTTCATTCGTCCGGCACACGACAATGCTGCATACTTTAAATTTTTAAATACCAATGAGAATGTATTCTCGTTGGCGAAGCAAACAGAATTGTCAACCACTCTCATACTTTTATTTATTTCACCATTCTTATTAGAAGAATTTCTATTCAAATAAAACCATTTACATATTCTATATTCTATATAAATAAAAATTAAATGCTGTTCGTTGGTAAGCGCATCACTTGAGAACAGCTGGACCGATTCGGCTGATTCTTTTAAAAACTGTTCGTAATAGTCGGAACAAGGTTTTTGGGAAAAGAAAAATTGGAAAAGTTGCCCGGAAATATGGAAAATTCGGGAGAAATGAAAGTGCTTTTTTCTATAGGGTTTTTGTATGACCTCAAGACGCGTAATTCCTTTCTTGGTTTGTTCGTTATTGTCCTGGAAAAGTTTTCAGGAAACAAACTTCGAGACAATTACAAACGAAAGTCAGAAAATACGGACAAACTGAAATAATAATAATTATTGAAGAGGTACAAGTACACATTCCAGACATATCGCACATTTCCAGCATTTCAGCAGTGTACTACTGATAGAATTCCCATTGGCGTACTTCTAAATGTACTCCTCCTTAAATTGAATATCCATGGCCACAATTGTTAATAGATACAATGTTCACTCAGAAATAGATTTTTTGCTCATTTTCAGTTTGTTTGCAGATTTCCAATAGCTTTTCACAAAATCACGAAACGATCACAAACAAATTTATTGGAATTTGGAAAGGACAACATCTGTCGGGTCAGCTAGTTTGAAATAGAACTGCATCTATTACTAATAGATTAACAGTGCATCCATCGGTCAATAGATTAAAATAGCTCGAGAGCGAAGGGTTAAATGTATTCTTTGGAAACTGTTTATAAAAATGGAGAATTGCATAAGCGTTTTCTACATACATATTAAAGGGCAACGTTTGGTCCTATGAATGATGCTGGTCAGATGTTTGTTCGAAAAAGAAGGTTTCGAAAGGTTAATCTGGGCATGGAATTTGCTAAGCACAGTTATGATTTAGGGTACCGTGGTATGAATTGGGGACAGCCGGTTCTCTCATTGGTAAACAGAATACCTGACGGTTAGAGAGTTTCAATGGATGTGGAAGTAAACATTTTACCTGAACGGCAAACAGTGCAATTATCTTTTGAGTGAGTAACACTCGCGTTAACGGTTCCGTTCTCGTAAACAAGTAACCTGGAAGGGTCGGCGATAAACAAGCAAACCGAAAATCAAAACAGCATCTTCCGACGACGAGAAAAAATATGCGAATTCTGTTCATTGCAATACAATTGGTGCATTTCAATTAGCATCTTTGGCGACAGGAACTGAACAAATTGTGAAGTAGCTATTCTTCAAGAAGATGGATGTACAGGTTCCACACTCCGAATTCACCAGAGGTGGGCATTACGTGGCGAATCAAATATTTCAAATACTATTTAATATTTTAGACTCTATTTTGCTTAAAGAAAATAGTATTTTAAATAAGATATACAATTTCGAAAATAAAATATTTCTATTTTCACAATCGGAACCACAAAATAAAATATTTCTATTTTAATAACCTGAACACACAAAATAGACTATTTTCAAAAATTACTGCATCAAATAAAATACTTTATTTTCAAAAATTACTGCATCAAATAAAATATTTTCTTTTCAAAATTGTACACACACTTTAAAATAAATAGGATATTTTATTATTTACTATTTAAAATACTATTTTCCTCAACTCTGGAATTCACCGTTTTGCAAATCAATTTCAACATTTCACAAATAAAGTATTTTCAAGTAAGTTCTTGTTAAAAAAATCAAATCAAATATAAATTAATTGTGTGCAGATATGTATATTCGTTGTAGCCATTTTCCGATTAATAAATTTTAAAAATGATAGTGCATATGCATTCATTCAAGCGTATTGAGCAAGTACTTACGTATCGAGTCTTATGTTTCCCTCGCAGTATTGACATCGTTCCCGTGTGTCTAAATAAATCCATAATTTAATCTAAATAAATACGTAATTTAATCGAAAAAATTAAATATCCTTTTAACGTGAACAAAATATTCTTTTCATTACGTAAACTAACTTAAATATTCTTAACGGGTGAAATTGATTTGCAAACGGGTGAAACGGATTTACAAACGGGTGAAATTGATTTGCGAAACGGTGTTGTTTGACTTGTAAAAGGGTGAATTTGGAGTGCAAGACCTGTTACGAGTTCGAGTTTCCAGCAGAGTGGAAGTTCCGCGGAACTGCATCCGCTGACTCGGAAATGCAGTCGTCGGCCGCAGAAGCGTCAACCTGTACCCCACGTGGCCATTATGCAACGAAAGCGTCGCATTCTAGCGAGGTGGATTACCGGCTACGTCATCGCGGTAAACACACTCTGGCCGCGTCATGCACCCTGCGAGTTTCCCTCCGTTTTGCTCCTTTCCTCCTCGGCACTGGTCTCTCGTCTCTCGTCTCTTTCTCGTTCGTGTTACGTGTGCTCGGCCACGGACAACGACGTATCAACCCGCTACGTCATCGCGGTGACTCATGCCATCGTCGTCTACGCGCCGATATACAAGCGATCCGTAATTGCACTGGGCATGCAACTGCGGCCCAGCACGCGAATGAGACCGTGAAAAGGTTCGCCACGCTGCCCTGATACGATAACGCTAATTATCCACCCCCTCGGCGACATCGAGACCGAGCACACCTAACGTCTCCGAGACTAAAGTTACGCCACAGTTGTTCATGCTCTCCACCCACTGTAATCCGAATTTCAACACGATCGTCCGCTCGCGGCTGGCATTGATTGTCTCGTGACGAAACCGCGTTACTAACTTGGGATTCTCGGAGGACTTTATCAACTCCTCTGCTGGATTTTATTTAAGGTAAAGGCACCAGTAGTTGACCAGTTAAGAGAAGTTTTCCACGAGAACAATAGTAACCACTTGCTCTGTCATCAAATAGCGAGAGTCGATGCATGAAGACACTCTTTAAGTCTTCTAGATTATGTAACAAGGCCACTTTTTAAAAAAAAGTTTACTTATACAAATTTAAGGAACATATTGAAAAATTCAGTAATTGTTTCAGAAGTTGACCACTCTTGAACATGAAAAATCTCGTAATTGACCTTCTCTTCGTTAGTAGTTGACCACTTATACTAGAAAGAGGGTTAAAGCAATAATGTTGGGAATCATTTTAGTATCAATTAATTTCAACAATTACCAACACAATTTACAATTAACGAATAAAATAAGAGATATATCAGAATATTACTAACCTTAATGAATTCAGACGTCCGTTATTACTATGCATACTTCACTTCGCATATAATTGTTCTGAAATTTAAACAACAAATGCCATAGCACCCGAGATTCACTTTCATCAAAAGTGCACAGCTTATAAAAACCTTATTTTTTACGTTTTTCTATAAAATGGTCAACTACTGGTACCTGGTCAACTACTGGTGCCTTTACCTTAATGTGCATTAAAACAATCTTTCTGTGGCCTGACACAAGAAGTTTCAATGTCAGTTTTTATGAAGTACATATGTACATTGGCAATTGTTGCATCAGGCCACCAAATTTTATCTTTTAAACTCAGCCCCCCCTCATCATCCCCCAGAGATTAAATCCTGAGTGCGCCACTGGTCATTGGAGTCTATCGGTCTCTTTGCCTTTGCTCGAAACTCCCAAGCTTCATCTGTAACAAGCATCACGGTCGATTTGACTGAGCTCAATTCATTCGAATTAATTGCTGCAAAATTTCATCACGATTTTCAGTTCAAAGTATCGTGATTTGCAGTTTATGATCGTTAGGATATTTGCGGTCGAATCCGCGGATGAAATCAATACGTCGCGGCCGCCGCCGTCTGCAATGCTAATTTCTGTGTCTAATCGCGCGAAACTATTATAATCGGTGAAAGCGAGGTTCGACGATCGACAGGTACGTCGTCATCATTTTGACGTCCGATGGAGACTGTGGGCGAACGATCACCCACTGAGAATCCACGCCGACAACCGGAAATCGTGTCGCGTTCTCCTTTAATTACGCCAATGAAACGCTTCCAAGTAACGAATCTCTGAACGCGAAGATCAGCTAGGCCGGTTCAAGAGTCAGCTTCAACCAATTAATCTTATTCAGTCCAATTTTTTTCTGAAATGTTTTGCTGAACTCGTAGACTGTGTCATTCAATTACCCACTTAAAATATTCATCTCATTTATAACTGTCCCGAATGCAGGAGCCAGTTTGCCAGATGTGTTAGTGAAAAACAACATTGCCAGGTTAAAGATACTACCATATTATTTTCAACCTGTTTTTTTTTTTTTATTATAGAAAATCTCATACGAGATTTATTTCAACATGATGAAGAATACAATATGAAAATTACAAACTGATGAAGACTTTTATACAGCAGAAAAATTGAAAGCACAAAAATATTATAATGAAAATATGATAACACAACACAGTACATATTTTACACATTCACACTTATCCAGTCCATACTACACCAAATTAAATTTGTAGTTTACATTTTCTCAAAAACTTAAAAATAAGAAGACAAGCCCCAATATATGGTCGGGCAACCAACATTTCCAAACTTAGGGGCAGCTGAAGCTTAATTTTATGCAACTGCTGAATCAGTTCATATCGCTGTGAATCAAAAAGGCTACATTGCCAAACAATATGATTGATATCCTGACTACTGTGACCGCAGTCGCATTTTGGGTCACCAATAATTCTTACACGAAATAAAGACGCATTAAGACTATAATGATCGGCTCTGCATCGGTTGACGGTTACAATAAATTCTCTTGAGAGGCGTTCACTTTTAAACTTTCAACCTGTTTATTCTACTAATTAGTAATGCATATAGTGGTCACCAGTGACTTGCTTTACCCTTTGCACTTAGGAGCTATTTTTACTCTAATATTAAACATATCTTTCGACCCAGAATAGTTCCATTCTATATAATTTTTTTTTCATTTCATCCGCACACTTAGATTGCTATATATTGCCCTCGTCCATTGCAAAATCATGCTGCTCGAGAGAGTGCAGCATAAATTTCTCAGGTTTTGTTCGTATAAGCTAAATAATTCAATGTCATTCTTTGATCATGATTACTCCACAATATTAACTACAATGAACCTAGAAACATTATCTTCCCGAAGAATAGTATCCGACCAGAACTTTATTTTTCATTTAATTAATATTGATTGATCATTTTTATGTACCGGAACGTGAATTAAGAACAAGAGCGGGTTTTCAAACGCTTAAAGCAAAAACAATTTATGGATTAATTAATCCAACGAATCGCAGTATTGAAAAATCATGCACTATTTATAATCGTATTGATTTTTTCATTGAATCTTTACAAAATTTTCAAAATATAAAATCTTTTTATCTTCTTTTGATATGTTTAGACAAGCTTAACTTGCTATTATTATGAGCTACTAGATATTTTTCAGCAAATTCAAACAGTTTTACTAGTCATAAATCTTTTATTATAAAATATATTCAGTGAATAACAATCGTAAGACGAATAGTACTGTCATTGGCACAGTAAGAAATAAACGTTAAACAGGCTATTCGTTTTATAATTAACGAAAATTTGAATAAAACAATATTTACACTGCACTATGGTCATCCGTTGGTTTTAGTGAATGTACCAGCGTTACTAACAGTCATACGTGGAACTCTGTTACGAAAACTTACAACGTTACTTTGTAATATAAATATGAAGAAATATAAAATGATTTTCTATACCAGGTATTCTTAATATTTATCGTTTAAATCAATAGTGCCAATAACTACTGCAGTGCCAGCAATCCTACGGTTCACCCTACCAGGAATTCTTAACCCTTTGCACTCGGAGCTATTTTATTTCGAAAATTAAACATGTCTTCCTATCTAGAATAATTCCATTCTATATGATTTTATTCATTTTGTGGATATGAAATTAATAGAATACTCCATACAATATTGAAATGTTTAGTAATTCCCATTAGTAGATCCCATATTTAATATTTAATAATGTAAACGATATTTTGAATTATAGTACAGCAATTTTTAGGGGTGGCTCAGAGTCACCACTCGAGTGTTAAGGGTTAATATTTGCCGTTTAAATCAGACGTGCCATATAACTACTGCCGTATCAAAAATAGTACAGTTTACCCTATAACAGGAGTAATATTGTACGATCGAAGCATGATGCCGCAGTGATCGGTACAATTACCCTACTGGTAAGTGTTTACTCGATGTGTTGATGATATCAGCTTGTTGCGTCGTGCCAAGCACTCGATTTCCGTTCTTCTAACACCGAGCTATATGTAATAGCGTCAGCGACAAAGTTTCCACACATCGCGATATGTCAACAATACACGGAGGAAACTGCGTGAACGCGTGGGCGGTTGCGGGAGCGGAACTCGATCAGCGGTGATGCGTTTTTGCGTCGAGATTCCCAGTGCAGCGCGGCGATTGGCTAGGTCGATCGTCGTCGCGCAAACGAGCTTACCGAGTCCCGAAGAGGATTGTTTATGCCAGGCGGGGAACTATTACGGCACCGGGGACCGCGCGGCGATACAGTCGGCGGAAAATAAAAAAATTCATCTCCCCGTTGAACAAGAATCGAGCCGTTACGAAACCGCCGCGCCGCCGCGCTGCTGTTTGCGAAATCGCTCGATCGAGCAGCGCTCGCGCAATTAATTCCATCGATTCGGTTCGCACGAAATCGCCGCCGATTTTCATATTTCTCTGTCTCGCGGTAAAATACTTTCCAGTGGAAAGGGGATTGCGTTACAAGGTCGCCGCGCGTCGACGACGTAAACTGTAGATCTAACGATCCGGTAACGACTATTAAAATATCTGACAGCGAGGGGGGAACATGGCCGCGGGAAGGTATAGGAACGAGGCGAGTAAACGAGAGAAAGAGGGAGAGACAGAGTAAGAGCAAAGAGAGAGAGAAGGCAGCCCGAAGAAATAAAATAACTTTGGCTGTAAAAAACACAAAATGTAAATTTCACGGAATAGCGGCGCGAGGAGGACACTACGCTCAATTTGGTCATGAGAGTATCTGGATGGTGGGTTCGATCACTTCGTGGGCGAACTGGTATTATCGTCGGGCAAGTTTACCGTTTCTAGTTCTCAATATCGTTCACCGGGGAAAGAATCTTTTTCTTCTGAACGTGTCATCTCTTCGCAAGTTTTTAGCAAACGTCTATAACGACTTCGATAACATCGACTGGCAAGAGACGATGCCAGAATCTAGGTGCACGGTAGTGCACCAGCCAAGCTCTCGCAATATGTACCTCTTTTTACACGAAACAACTTAGCCTTTTAGTTTTTTAGAGGCTTATAACTCGGCATTGAAGGCAAATGGAGAGATGTAATTTCGTACACTTGTTAAATGCTATCGTGTCTCAATATTGACAAAACATTAATCTTCCAAGATTAGTAGGTTCCGAGATATAGGACCTCAAAAATCGCTTTTCTCACTCACTGACTGACAGATCATCAAAACCTTTTGGGTACATCCCATTGGCCTACAAGCATGAAATTTAGTACATAGGTCCACCATTGAAACTTGGCCGCTACCTAACACCTTTTATGGCCATTGATTTAAAAAGTAACGGCCAAGTTTGAATAATTTAGCCCTCCATGTAACTCTTGGAAAATTAAATAGCGTTCTTTTAAACTAATTTTTACTAATGCTTTTTTTAGTATTGCAAGAGGTATTTTTAGACTAACGAACTTGGCCGTATTTTGTTTGATTTCACAACTTTTTACAGTCATAGGAACTTGGCTCCTGTGTACAGGATTTTTTTCTTGAAATTAATCTTGCTCTAAGCAGAGTTCCGTTCAATTACAATTGAATTACTTCACGAAATGTAATCACTCGACTGCGGATCTTTATGCGAAATCAAATTTTTACACATCGATTACGATCCATAGAAACCAAGTAACCATTTATTTTCCTCGTTAATATCTTTTATATGTTAAAATATTGTACCGACACCGTCAAATTCATTTAATCTTTTTACTGTTTCGAATTACACCTATTCATTTCTGTCATAAATGCATAAAATCCGCATTCTAATGATTACAAAGTGATTCAATTACTTAAGTTGAATTAGTACGAGGTATTACCTATATCAATTTCACATCCATAAAATGAAAAAACGTATGTGCAGGGTGGTTCACCAGAAACTAATCACCTCGATTTTCATTATTATTATTCGTTGGGAAGAGTGTTTATATGAGATTGAATGGTTCTGCGGAAGGGGGAATAATTCTTTGGTGTTGTGAGTTTTTTGTAGGTGGACGCGTAGAATGGAAGTGAAATCTTCAATTTTCGAGTTAAAATAGCTACGAGTGCAAACGGTTTTAATGCTTGGCCAGCTTTTGGGTGTTTTTCCACACCGGGGTGTCGTGTCCATCGAAGGTGTCCTTCGCAGCTGCTTATTGATACCAGGAAGAATATGTTCGAGAAGCTTTTATTTTTAATCGTTACATCGACCTCGATGATTTCTTCGCGACCCTTCGTACTACAGGTTGGGAAGACGAAGATCGCGAAAGCTTGGCACACCGTTCATGTAGGCCAGGATTTAGCGCCAGCGCCTCTGAGAAAACGGCCGGTCCGGCTGCCAAAGGGATCGCATTCTGCGAACGCTATAAATCGATTCATACCCAGCCACGTTTCGCACCTATTGCGAGCCCTCGGCCGATCTTCTTCGCTTCGACACGTTCCGCGAACGCGTCCCGGTGCTCTTTTACCTGTTAGCACGCGTGATATTTCGATCATCAACATTTATACACCCGGACGGATCGCCCGACGGTCGCGTCGCGTCGCACCGCGTCGCGACAGTGACACAACACCAAATTTGTCGAGTTATCGATATAGGAAGAATATCACTCTTGGGAATCCGTGCCACTGAAACCTTGCGAAGGTAATGCTTTTAAAGTGTTCTATGTATAAACGTTTAATCACCAGAGAAGATAGTTCACCTCTCAATTGCGTAGTGTGATTTTTATCATCAAGGTCAAAGGTGGGCATCATTTGGCGAAACAAATATTTAAATACTATTTAATATTTTCGACTTTATTTTGCTTAAAGAAAATAATATTTTAAATAAGATGTACAATTTCGAAAAGGAAATATTACTATTTTAACAATCGGAACGACAAAATAAAATATTTCAATTTTAACAATGGGAATCACAAAATAAAATATTTCTATTCTAACAATGGGAACCACAAAATACAATAATGTATTTTTTGTGCCTACTGAGGTTTGTTGATAAACATACAGTGTATATTATCACCAGGAAACTATTTCTACTCATAAATCTATTGAATGCGAATCATTACTTTCAGCAATAATATTTAAAATTGATATTGAAAATAAATACAAAGTCCAAATATGTTTAATATTCTTAAAATAAAATACTATTTTCAAAAATTACTGCCTCAAATAAATTATTTTATTTTCAAAAATTACTGCATCAAATAAAACATTTTATTTTCAAAATTATACACATACTTTAAAATAAATAGGATTATTAATGATTTACCTCTTTCGATACCATTCAAATCATGCCATAAATATTTTTCGTGTGATTAAAAATAAAGGAGATATTTAGGTGGCCTGCTTTGGCTGGACACCCTGTATAAACAAATAAAGTGGATTAATTTGCAATGACATCATCATTCTGTAGAATCACTTTTATGGAATACTTTATGACACGTCCAATGAAGAGTACCTCCTTAAGGGGGTAACGTAACCCCTGAATATTACTAGATTTAAGGGTAAAAACAGTGTTTGCCGGAAACAATTGTTTGTCCTTATACGAGCATACTTGGAGCTGCACAAAGGTTCATTTGATAGAGGAAGGTTGATCGTAGGGCGCTCAGCTCATAATTTAAGTAACAAAAATCGTTTTGTATTAGAAAAAATACATGTGAACCAGAGAGTGGTTGTCTCGATTTTTCCCCCTACTTTGGACACTCATATTATTAGATATAAACATAATCTCGTTAAATCATGAGCTGAGCGCTCTACGATCAACCTTCCACTTTATAAAGAGCCCTCACACAGCTCGTAACATGCTCGAGTAAGGTCAAACAATTGTTTTCCGCAAACACTGTTTTTATTACCCTTAAATCTAGTAATATTCAGGAGTTACGTGACTCTCTTAATCTGTGTTCCCCGGTCAACAGGTGAAACGACCATCTCCGAATCGAGCGGTTCTCTCATTCCGTTGCTCAACGATGGCGAGCCTAGCCGCGTAAACATTGCACTCCGCCTCTATTCTCTTTCGCGAGTTCTCGCAAAACGGATAATGGCCTGGTGTGGGTAACATCGGTTGGCCATAGCCCGTAGCGTAACGCTTGTAAATCCATCGAGCCGGATGTGTTGCGTAAGCGCCGCGGAAAGTTAATGTTCGCACTCGAGGCAAGAAAACGCGAACACAAAGGGGAACCAGGAAGCAATTACGAGGGACACGAGCACAGGAGCGAGGGTTTATCGTGTACCGCTCGAAGTGCATGACAATTGTTGCTCTGTCTGAAGAATTAACGATTGTCAGCCGACCGACGTTGGGATTTCAACGACGTTGAAAGGCCCATTCTTGCGCCTTCTGCGAGCTACGTCTACAATAAGGCCGAATTATTAGTGTTTGCACAGCATACGAACAATTTTACACTAAATAATCCCGCGTGGGAGGCTTTCCTATAGCTGCACGACAAACCGGACAGCGTTCTTGTGCGCGATCTCGCTTATTTTTCGAGCTTTCTTGCCACTATGCTGTCGTCGCAGTGCTTCGCGTCAAGGAGTCCATTCACGAACAATCGTATCGCGCAACAGTGCCTACTGCGCAACTTGTTGTGTAAAATCTGAAATTCAGGGATTGTTTTCAGAAACAATTATAGGGACCCCAAAAAGTATTTTTCCTTAATAACTTTCTAAGTAATTTTTAATATTTTATGTATTTTCTCTTTTTTTATACCATAAATATATCAATAAATACATATATTAAACATATCTATTTTTTATTTTCAATTCTACAATTTTTTAACGTGGGGTCCCTTGAGGATCCCACATCGTTATTAGTATTGCCAAAAAGTATACAGCATTTTAAGGGTTAAGAGTGTCCTCGTGCCCGAGCGAGAGAGTGGTAGCACACACACGCAGCATCGCTAGATCCACATATACGTATATAAAATTACAAATTGACGCTTCGACATCGCAATGAGGAGTTCGGAAGCGATCAATTGTGATTCAAAAAGGTCCAATCTATGTCTATCCAGAGCTCAAAATGCATATTTAGAATAGAATAGAATTGGCTTTATTTCAGCCTTACAGCTGAGAAATGTGACTTGGTTTACATTAACTTATCTGTATGGGGCTAGGAAAAATTGTTTTATACTTTTTCTTAGGGGTACCGAATTTTTCTGGGGAGAACAGTGGTCTGTTAACGACGATCTTGATCGCAGAAAGTTTCGCCATTTTGCTGGAATGTTTCCCGACACATCGAGACGACGACGACGGACGGACTCGTCGGCACGGTAGCACTTAAGCCTCGTAATCTCGTAATGCAATTCTTTCGGGCGACTAATTCGTCGAAGTGAGCAAATGGCCCCTTCCGTTCGGTTTTTCGAGGGGCGGGGGACCACGGGGGAACAACATGAAAATCAATACCGCCACGAGAAACCCCCGTTCGTGTCTGTAAACCACCGAGAGAAAGAGAGAGAGAGAGAGAGAGAGAGAGAGAGAGAGAGAGAGAGAGAGAGAGAGAAACCCCGGGGGTTTCGTGCTGTGAGACGTGTCCAGGGTCGTCCTCATCGACCGTCGTTCCGCGCCGTCCCCCACAATATTCGGTAAACACCTGGAGACTCGAAGAGTTGCCATCGAACGCAGAATGCGTTTAGCTTCTCCGTAAAATCTATAAACTTTAAAGAACGATCGTCGTTAACGCTCGTTTTACGGGACGGGCCCTTTGCTCTCTTCAGGGTCGCTGACACCGTACACTGCTGCTCGAACCTATGCGGACGTGGACGCTTTTTTAACCAAATGGTGGGCATTATTTGGCGAAACAAAATTTTCAAATACTATTTAATATTTCAGATTTTATTTTGCTTAAAGAAAATAGTATTTTAAATAAGATATACAATTTCGAACTGAAAATATTTCTATTTTAACAATCGGAACCACAAAATAAAATATTTCTATCCTAACAATGGGAAACACAAAATAAAATATTTCTATTTTAATAATCTGAACACATAAAATAGAATATTGTATTTTTTGTGCCTACTGAGATTTGTTGATAAACATACGCATTACATGATAAACATCTGCATTACACTTGTGAATTAATAATCACGCTAATTTGTACGAAGATGATCTCGTTGCCAGGATAGACCATAAATTTTCAAATTATGAAGGATTGCAATGGTGCAAAAATCTCGCGCAAATGGCCGTCAATGCCATTAAGATCACCGAGAAACCATCGAACTTTCCACGTTACGAAAGTACAAAGTGCAAGTTATAAAAATGTTTCCATAGAAAATCATCGAGCGATAAGATACGATAAAGTATCGATCGAACGTAAGCAAACATACTTTGGCTTTCTTATAGTCGATTAAAGTCGCCTTAATTGCTCGGCGATCCTAGCGTAAACCGATAAAACGAAAAATCATGTCAAGAACCGACGAGAGTAGTCAAAGATACCGACGCGCAGTGCGTTGATTACAATTGTATGTACAAAATAAAAAATCAATGTTTTGAATGGTCTAGCATGCCCCCATAAAAGTTCAGCATTTTCAACCATAATTCAAATTACCTTCGGGATTTATTATTATTATTATTGAAGTGAAACTTCTTTTGGCAGGGTGTAAGCCTAATTCATGTCACGGAATTCGCGACATGAAAAAGCGTAACGGTTAAAAGTGGGGGTTGCGCCCTACCCTGTACACTTACCCCTAAGTTCACTTTTAATATGCTAAAGTTCTACAGTTGAACATAGTTAAATTGTAAATTCGGTAAAATGCAAAACTGGGAAATGCTGAAATTAAAAAATTGTCTTTTAAAGTTGAAAAGTAGAAAATTGTGAAACTCTGAAATTTAGGGAAATTTCAAGTTTAGGGGAATTCAAGTTTTGAATTGTGAGGAATGTGGGAAATGCTAAAATTGTACAATTTTAAAGTTGGAAAGTAGAAAATTGTGAAACGGTGAAATTGCAAAGAAAGAGACATAGTTCATTTCGCATACACTGCGTCCTCCTTTGCGTCGCAAATTTTGATCGTTCATTACTAGACTGCAAGAAGTTTCACTTCTGCCGCGCGTGGTTTTCTACGCGGTGATTTTTTTGTTATAGACGGACTGAAGACCTTATACATAAGTATTTACAAAAAAGAGAAGAGAAAATATACAAGACCACTCGTGTAGTAACAAAGAAGAGACATGCACAAAAAGGAAAAAGAAAAAAAAAATATAATAATATAATAATGGTACAATCGATATGCTATTATCATATAATCCTGCGTAGTTGCATTTTAAAATTATGTAAAGATTCAATGAAAAAAATCAATCCGATTATAAATAGTGCATGATTTTGCAATAATGCGATTCCTTGGATTGACTAATCCATAAGTAGATTTTGCTTTAAGTGCTTGAAAACCCGCTATTGTTTTCAATTCACGTTCCGGGTACATAAAAATTGATTTGCGCAAGCAGATAGCAACAATCAATGTGATTATTAATTATCGCGCTGTAACGCAAGTTTATCATTCTTGCTAAACTACGGAAAACAAGTTTTTACTTTTGCCCATGATTTCGGTCGAACTGCGCGACCACCGTGCGACGCAAGCGTTCGTGTTTTGTTGACGAAACGAGAGGCGATCAGCAGCAATTAAATTTGATCCGTGACTCATGGGAAACGCGGAATAAATAACCGAGTTGCAGAATCGAGCGAAGATTTGCGAGCCGGCCGTGACCCAGAGATCACTGTCGCGCGATCGCGGCGATCGGTACCGACAAATTCGCTGACAAATAACACAGAAGTGCACGGGACCGCTGCCAGTCGATCGTAAACTGCAGATGGCACTTTATTCCGTCGGCGTGCGCGGCTCGGAATAATACAGTGCCGCGGCATCGTGGTGCACGCGTGGAATATCAATCGCGATCTACGGATCGCTAGAACGTGCCGTACACGGCACACGATCGGCTGCTCCCTGCCTTCCCCCCCCCCCCTCCGAACGACGCTAGATCGTTTCCAGACGATCATTTTCATTCTACGTCGCGGCGTCTTCCTGAGGGCTGTTGTTTCTCGTCCCCTTTCGCCCACGCGACAACAACAGTTACGCGCGAGTCCTCGAAGGGGATCGGTTGTTTTGTTATTTCGCCCCGGAGCTACTACTCCAGGGCCGTCTCGACGATTCCTCGCCACCCCAGTCCAGAATTTTCAACGTCGATAATTATCTTGCTTTTTCATCATAGCTTTTCCACTCGAAATTAATCCTTTTGTGCAGGCTTTATTCATCCTTCTCTATCGCAGAGTTGGGCAAAATAGTATTTTAAATAGTAAATAATAAATAATCCTATTTAGTTTAACCCTTAAACTGCTGAGTGGAGTCCTATCGGAACCCCAGAAAGTATTTTTCCTTAATAACTTTGCAAGTAATTTTATGTAATTTTTCATATTTTATGGATGTTTTCTTTTTTTATCGACAAGTATTGTGGATGATTTGTGTAGCAATAAATACATATATTAAACATATCTATTTTTTATTTTCAATTGTACAAATTTTAATGTGGGGGCCGTTGAGGACCCCACATCGTTATTATTGTTGCCAAAAAGTATACAGCATTTGAAGGGTTAAAGCATGTGTAGATTAGAAGTATTTTATATTCGATATTGTATATCTTATTTAAAATACTATTTTCTTGGAGCAATATAAAGTCTAAAATATTAAATAGTATGTGAAATATTTGTTTCGCCAATTAATGCTCACCCCTGCTCTATCGCAAAGATATACATGAAATACTTCTATTAAAAGTGATTACTAGACTCCGGATTTTATTTGTTTTATAACAAAAATGAGCACGTGCAATTGTGAGTGACTGGCGTCGTAGAAGGGGAAGGATGGAGTGGGGACAAGTCTTAATCTGACGACTTTGGCCCCGATCCTGAAATGATTACATATCTTGTTGCCATTATCGAAATTAAAGGCGCGACTGCAAAACCACGTGCGATGCACAAATATTTGTCATCGAAATCCGTTTATCGTTTCCAAAGACCCCTCCCGAAAATCGAGCGGCGTCTCTGTATTAATTTTTTTTTTTCGATCATTTGGAACCGGTCCAATCTGCACCGTCCGAAATAAGTCGGGCGGAACCATCATTTCCCACCACGGTTCTCGTGTGTGTGTGTGTGTATGTGTTTTCATAGAAAGTTTGATTTCGTTACCAAACGTTCATTTTTATTTTCGAACCTTGTCAGTCTTTTTTTTTATTTCTGTATTGACGTGATCGTTCGTATTGGTCTCTTTTTAAATGTCCTGCCTCGCTTTGGCTCGTCATTCTCCTAAACCTGACATATGTTCAGTTCATTATTTTTGTCGTTCATTCGTAAGGAAAGTGACATAACTCAAAATATATTTCTAGTACAATAATAAATATATAAATTGTGGTGTACTTTATGACTGCGCAGGTTTGTGCAATTTTCAATTTTTCTTGACAAATTTTAAGAAATTGTCATGAAATAAAATCCTATTTTTAATGAGAACAGCCTTTGTAGATCCAAAGCGAATAAAAATCTTGCTAAATTCTGTCGAATTTTGTATTCCAGCATTGTTTGAAAATTTCAATAAGCCATAAATGCGGAAATATCCGCAAACCATTTATAAACTAGTGTACGTGACAATTAACCCAGTATCCAAACGACAACAAATTATTTTACATCTCTAAGTTGGTGGTATACAATACAAACAATTGGCAA
Organism: Lasioglossum morio; assembly: GCA_916610235.2. Lineage (NCBI taxonomy): Eukaryota > Metazoa > Arthropoda > Insecta > Hymenoptera > Halictidae > Lasioglossum > Lasioglossum morio. Next base: position 28,057,461 of record OU744325.1, on the reverse strand, counting down.
TTTTCGGTATTTTTAATGTTACAATTATTGAAATTATAACGTTGCTTGCGGAGAAATTGACCCGATAAGTTTCTTTATCCAAGCACATATTGCAACAAAAATTGTGCGGAATCTAAATAAATAGAGGCTTGTCGTTTTTATCAGGTGAAACATTTTAATCGGTTTCTGTCGGAATGACAAGATTGGGAGGTCAAATCTGGACCTTATATTTATTAAATGTTTATTTAATCTCCATTGCACTCATGGAATGAACGTGTATCAGTCATGAATTAAAATTGTACACACATAACACAATATTGTACTTTATTATTGATACATTGAATTTAATCTGTTGTACACCAAATGATATAATGAAGAGAGGAGGTGTGACTGGCAAGGACTGAGCTACTGAAGTGTAATAAACTTCAGGTTAAGAAAGACCTTTGCTCCTCCTTGTGTTCCGTGCATTTCGTTGTACGCTCCAACAGTTTCAGTGTTAACTGGTGAAAAAGATTGCAGTCTCGTTCTGAACGCAACAAAAAGCACATTTGCTTCGTTACCTGTGTCAACAGCTGAAAATGACCGAGTGGGACGATGATTTGCATCCTCTGGCAACGACGCGAGGCAGTCTCGGGAGTCCTTTCTGCGTCGTGCTGCCACTCGCGTTCTCCAAAAGAACTAGAAACAGGAAAGTTCGAGGGGCGTGACTACGCAAACGTTTGTGCACACGGTGCCGGTTTTGCAATTTTCTGCCACGCGGGGCCAAGATAAGCGACGATCAAACAGGAAACCTCGAGGAAGCGGATCGAACGCCGCCCTTCACGTAATAAACTCACGTATGCCGAGCAGAGTCGGGGATTTTTCCTCGGCAACGCGGTATTGGAATCCCTCGATCTTTGAGAAAGGATTTCCCTAACTCGACTCTGATACGACTAGGCAGAGGTGGACATTATTTGGCGATACAAATATTTCAAATACTATTTAATATTTTCGACTTTATTTTGCTTAAAGAAAATAGTATTTTAAATAAGATATACAATATCGAACAGAAAATATGTCTATTTTAACAATCGAAACCACAAAATAAAATATTTATATTTTAACAATGGGAACCACAAAATAATATATTTCTATTTTAATAATCTGAACACACAAAATAGAATATTGTATTTTTTGTGCCTACTCAGGTTTATCGATAAACATACAGTACATTAATCACCAGGAAACTATTTTTACTCTCATAAATCTATTGAATGCGAACCATTATTTTCAACAATAATATTTAAAATTTAAATTGAAAATAAAGACAAAGTCCAAATATTTTCAATATTCTTCAAATAAAATACTATTTTCAAAAATTACTGCATCAAATAAGATATTTTATTTTCAAAAATTACTGCAGCAAATAAAATATTTTATTTTCAACCTTGTACACACTTTAAAATAAATAGGATTATTTGTTATTTACTATTTCAAATACTATTTTCCCGAGCTCTGTGACTAGGTCATGATTAGACTGCGAATTTTTATGAGTTATGACGAAATAGACTGGGTGAAATATAAAACAGTGAAAGATTCGAAATATCCAAGAGTATTGTTACGTTGTCCTCAATGTAAAAAATCTATGAAGTGATCAAATGAATTTTTACCCTAACTCCTGCCGCCCGCAATCGAGGTAAAGTATTTTTTTATTTTGAATAAAGACCCGCAGTCTAGTCATGATTCTTCGAGTTATCCGGGGAACAAGGAGAGTTCTCTGAAGAAAACGAACGAAATTGGTGGGGGACATTTGTCATGCTAATGGATTATTTCCAAGCTGATCGTTTTCAAACTCAAAATTGAACAAGCATTTCGTCAAGCAAGGTCTTTTTAAAAGAAACATTGCTGTGACGATTTTAATTCTGACAATATAAATGAGATAGTATAAGAATAGTCTTTTGGACAGTATTAATAGGACATTCGTTGCCCTTATAGATCTTTTTCAAGTTGAAATGCTCTACATTGCACAAGCACCTCGTTAAACAAGATCCTTTTTAACGAAACATAGCTGACACGATTCCAACAATTCTAATAATTTCAATGAAAAAAAAATAATGAAATAGCTTTTAGGTCAGTACGAACGTGGCTATGGTGTGAATCTAAAATAAATATATTTTATTGGTTAGAATAGCGGCACATTCAAGTTTAGGGTTTGACATATTCGAGGCTTTCTGTTTGCTTTTAGCATAGAATTAGTATAATTCTGACAATACGAATGGATAGAAAAATGAAATAGCCTTTTGATTGGTACGAATGTGGCTAATGTGTTTTGTACATTTGAGGCATCCTGTTTTGCTCTTAGCATACATACTAGTAGAATTAGTTCACTTCAGCGAAGAATTAGAAAGGAGATATTGGAATTTCTCGATCCTTGAGTAAAAGATTCCTTACCGAACTAGGCCCTGATACGAGCAGGTTACTATTCTTCGAGTTATCCACCTGAGAAGAAATGGAAGGGGAGAGTTTTCTGAAGGAAGCGGCCGAAATTGGTGGGGGACATTTGTTATCCGATGCGTGCCACTTCTTTTCATCCTGACGGGGGCCACGAACAAAGGATTCGGGGCGTCGGACCGGGATCCCCACGCCGTCAACGTCATTAATATACATCAATTTCGGGGGCCACGGTAAACGCCCACGTGGTAGAAGCGAGCTACAGAATTTCAATGAGCGACCGCGCGTCTTTTAATTCGAATCCTTTCAGTCGTCGTGACTGTATTACGACGGCCCATCCGTAATCAATCTTAATCTCTCCCACCATCGAAATTAGGAACGATTCTCTCCTTTTCTGATAGATCGATAGCATAGTGAGAAAATACGGGCTTTATCGCTGCCAAGGATCTACGGTATCTCGATCCGATGCTGCCACGGAGTCGTCGAACCCGCGAATCAGGATTCAAAGCGTCGTGATCAGTCAGGACACACGGAAAGAGTGATTTGTGTGGTTATTGTTATTCACACAAAGTATTTAGTGTCCGTCTGACTGACACGATTCCAGTCATTGTGATAACAGAGGCTCCAATGCGCACCAAAAAGAAAAAATGAATCATCTCGTTAGTAAAAAATGGTGGCACTTTGATGTTCGAGGTTCGCGTTCACAGAATCACCCTGGACTTTACACTCATTTTTTTTTTTCAAAAATTGTCTATCCTGTAAAAACTAAAAAGATGCAGGGTCAGCGCATTTGAAAGGATCAAGCTCGTTCTACGTTCGCGTGAATATAATCAAAATGGTCGCAACCTTAAATCATACCTATTTGACTTTATACTGGATTTTTTTCAAAAGTTGTTCGAACTGTATAAATTAAAAAGATCAGGGGTAAACGCAGTTGGATGGAAGAACCGAATTGTAGCCGCAGCGTGAACACAATGAAAATGGTGGTCGGATGGTCGCAACAGCCGATGTCAAGCGTCGCGCGTCGTGGCAACGGCCGGGACAATTTTCTCGATTCCCAGTGACAACCGGTGAAGCGACAGTAACCAAGCAGAAGATGATAAATCGACGGTCTGTTTGCAGAAATAATTGGACAGCCGCGGCTCGATAAAAATGATGAATTTCGAGGCGTCGACTCCCACCCGACCGATAGCGTTCCGTCGCGATTCGTTCAATCTGCTCGTGAAACGAGAAACAAAGGTTTCGAAAATTTCGAGTCAAGTGGCATAGAAGCGGAAACCTCTGGAGTGCATTGACCCGACACCGCAGTGCCAGGATCGTTCCCTTCGTTAAATATCCCCACCTCGTCGGGATCGGCCCTTTTTTTTCTCCCTGTGCCCCATGTAACCCCCATTGGCGAGACAGCTGGTCGCGTGCTGACCCCCATGGCGGTGCACAACGAGACCCTAGGGTTCCCCTATCTACAGGGTGTCTTTCAAGTCCAATTTAAGGGGTATTCCGGTCTGGAACTATGAAAAACATCCATTCTTCTCTCTCATTCGATTTCCGTAAAGTCTTCGAAAACTTATATTATATCCGCGCAAGGATTGATACCAATTTGTACTAACAACTAGACAGAGCGGACGGTATGAGTACAGAGGTGGGCATTATTTGGCGAAACAAATATTTAAATACTATTTAATATTTTCGGCTTTATTTTGCTTAAATAGTACTTTAAATAAGATATACAATTTCGAACAGAAAATATTTCTATTTTAACAATCGGAACCACAAAATGAAATATTTCTATCCTAACAATGGGAACTACAAAATACAATATTTCTATTTTAATAATCTGAACACACAAAATAGAATATTGTGTTTTTTGTGCCTACTGAGGTTTGATGATAAACATACAGGGTATCTTATCACTAGGAAATTATTTCTACTCATAAATCTATTGAATGCGAACCATTATTTTCAGCAATAATATTTCAAAGTGAAATTAAAAATAAAGACAAAGTTCAAATATTTTCAATATTCTTCAAATAAAATACTATTTTCAAATACTATTTTCAAAAATTACTGCCTTAAATAAATTATTTTATTTTCAAAAATTACTGCATCAAATAAAATATTTTATTTTCAAAATTGTGTACACCGTTACGTTTTTTTCATGTCGCGAATTCCGTGACGAGAATTAGGTTTACACCCTGCCAAAAGTAGTTTCACTTTAATAATTAACTTCAGCCTTATATATTTATTGGAGGCTCTATTCATATACATGCGTTATTAGTAGACAGTGGATCTTCAAAATCATCATCAAAGTAAATTGTTCGCAACAGAATTCACGTTTATTGTAGGCATCAACATATACATAAATACCTAACTTCCATCATTTCATGGAAACTGAAGCAAGGTCTAAAGCAAGGTCTGAAACACTCGCGTCGTCGGGTCAAACGTGATAATGTTTCGAGTTTCTCACGATGACGAAAACCGCCGATTCACGTGCCGCGGTAAAAGTACACTGTACACACTGTCACGTGAGTTACGTGCCTATAGTTTTACGACAGAGCTGTCCTCCCGTTCGCTGCCCACGTAAACGCGGACTCACGTACGCGCAGACACGCGCGCACCGATTATTATCGTTCGAATATAATCGACTGAAAACAAAGTTGTACGGCTCGTCGCGTGCAAACTACTAGAAGTCCGTGAAATTTGTCGAGCGACTGGCAGCGTGGACGTTGCGTTCCGAGAAGCGATAATTGCCGGAGCACGGTGACAAGATTGACCCTTGCACATCGGCCTCGTGTTTTTATCACCGTTAAACGCGAAATCCGGTACAGGATCCCGGAATAGAAACAGTTTCGGGAAAGTGACCGCATCCCGCATCCCTCGTCCCTAAGGCCCGCTCCACACATCCGTTTTTCTAACGAACGGCGACCGTGCGCTACCGGAATATTGCGGTCTGAAATATTCGATTATCTCAAAAGTTTCATTCGGAATTTGTTCCAGACATTAGCAGTGCCGGATTAAGCCAGCGCGGGGCCCGTGCCAAATGTTACCAGGAAGCCCTAGGTTTTGCAGGATGTTAGAATAGGGCCCAGTTGAGTACTAACGTGATCCTGGGTCCCTGCAGTAAATGTCTAGGGACGACTATTGGGGTTTTTAGTCGGTAACGATTATACCGAGACCGACATAGGTCATCCTTGCCTTCGACGGCAAGGATGGTTATCCACTAATCGGATTTCCCCCAATTCAAAAAAAAAAAAAAAAAAAAGGATGTTAGAATAAAACACAATGAACGACTATTAATCAGTTATGTCGATCGTAAATGTTGAATAGAATTTGTTGGTGTTTTCGGCGCACAGGTTCGATCAATTATTAACTAAAATAGCAATTTTGCAATTTAAATTGTTCCTGACATTTCGATCCTGGTGTGGATCTGGTCGTGGACTAGTTCTATGTACGTAGTTCCTATGTATTCTGTTTTGGCTCTGTTCAAACGGTCACATTGACCTCAGTACGACTTCAACCGGCATCGTGCATATTAAAATCATGAATATTCTCAATGTTCAATTTACATAGTTCGTTTTATACCTAGCAAATATGTAATTATATTCTTTCTTTAATTTTAACTCGCCTTATATTACATACAGTACATTATAGAATATTTTACAGACGCAAATTCCTTTGAGAATGATTCACACCAGGATCGAAACGTCAGGAACAAATTTCAATTGCAAAATTGCTATTTGAGTTAATAATTAATCGAACCTGCGCGCCGAAAACATTAACAAATTATATACAATGAATGACTCTTTTCTTCTCTTTTAGCAAACATATCTGTGAAATGAATTACCTTTTTGTTTTCAGCAATGATATTTGTGAACGATTAAATAAGAGAAAAAAAGTTTCTATCGAAGCACTGTTTAGTCTTCGGGAACACGGATCCGAAAGGAATTGATCGGTTTTATCGGCTGGCTGTGCATCGGGCGACCTCGTTGGTGAGCCCCGAGGCCAGTGGGAAGATCAGTGAAATTACGTAACGTTGTGTCACCCGACTTTCCTCGAAAAGCGAACAGCGTCCATAAATCCTTTCTAGCTGTTGACACCGCGTAACCGTGCGGTCGGTCTTATTCATCGGTTTATTTTTACGCGTACCTCCCCTCTTAGCCACTGACGATTACGTAAGGAACGTGTTTCAAGGGTGAAACGGCGCGCAACCAGGGTGCCATTTCGCGAATCGCTACGAGGCGGCACCAACCTGTTCCCTTTTCGTATCCTCGCCAACCTCTCGCGTCGATTTCACGGATTCTTCGTTAACGAAGAAGCAGTTCTCCACGCATTGGCATTATCGATAACCCCAATTGTAAATGTAACCAGGAACAGGAAACGCTTAACCATGTTCTTTGGCAGTGCGACCTATATAAAGATCAGAGGATCAAATTTGTCCAGAACCTTATTAGAGCAGGCTTCCAATTGCCATTGGACATAGGTTGCTTGATAGCTGAACCCAACATTAGTGCTTGTTTATATATAATAGCCTTTTTAAATTCATGTAACCTACGTGCTTAAGTATTTTTGATTTTTCTATTGCTTATAATATTTTTGTTATACTATACTATATACTCTGTACTTTGTTATATAATACTCTGTACTAAGCATTATGTTGCAATAAATCTCATATGAGATTTCCAAATTAAAAATTTCCCCTATTCTTTGGCCATAGTAAGTGGCCGTATTTCAGACTCATCTGGCGACACTGCTTGTATCAGAATTTTTTGAGTAGGCGCACAGTGGTCCTTTTCAGCGATTTAGCTGGACAAAATTATTTTAGCATTATCTTAAGACTTAAAGAAGTAGTTAAGTAGGTCATTCGATTTTTCTTGACGTCGGCTACAATAATATGTAATGAAAAATACTGAGTGGCATTTAAAAAATTAACATGATCATATTGTTTTTATTAAAAAAAGAAAACAAAGTTTTGTGACATTTTTTTTATTAGGATTTATAGGTGACTGCGATCGATTAACTTTTGTTGGAAACATTTTCTTGCCGGATTATCCGAAATGTTGAAAACATCGTGGTGACAATTGGGCATGTGCATCGAAAAGCTTCCGAGCCGACCACTGCAGTGGTCCTTTTCAGCGATTTGGCTGGTCAAAATTATTTATAATGTTTAATGATCCCGCAACGTTTTTAAATCACATGTAATGTACACATTATTCAATCAATCTTGGTTAAAATTTTCATCGATTAATACCAAACTTTGGTTAAAAGATAAGCCGAGAAAATTGATTAAAAGTCGGTGAGACATAAGCCGAAAAGTTATAGTTGGTCAAATCTGGAGTCGGTGAAATATTGTTGGTGAAAACTGTGTCGGTGACTTTCGTGGGACCCATGAAAATCTTACTGTACAATAACTTTTTTAAGTTGATGCGTGAATGAACTTTGACCTCTTACATCCCAAAAAACTAGTTGTTAACTTGATAATTTTCGCCGTTTCAGAAAATTTATTTTCTAATTCGAAAAAATTCTCTCTCTCTCTCTATCTTCGAGCCGCGAATAGGCTCGCAAGGATCTCCTTTCAATCTCTCGCAACACACGCTTTAGAAACCAGAAACAAATCGTCCCGCTGTCTTCTGGCCCCCGCTTCATCTCCATAGTCCTTCCTCGAAAAAGTGGGCGCGATTCATATTGTAATTTCGAAAGCAGGATCCATTTATCTTGTCCGCGGTGGGGATTTTTACAGAAGATTCGTTATACTCCTCGTCCGGGAATAGCCTCGGCGAGGGAAAAAAGGAAAGAAACGGGAACAAGAAAGAGTAGAACGTGTCGACGATGCTCGACGACCCGTGGCCACCGTTCTCGACGATACCGTGCATTCGAAAGGCCCATGTTTATTCTCAAAAAATCCCTGTTTCGAAGTATTCGTTGCACAAACTACATATGCGGTGTGTTGGAAAACTAACGGGTATTTGAATTTTTCGGAAATAATTTTACTTGTACGTCTACATGAACGTTATCTCCTTCAAAATAGTATCCGTATGATATTACACACTTGTGCCAGCGGTTCTTCCAATTCCTAAAACACTTATGTGACAGAATTGACGCAGTTTAATAAGGCAAACGTACAGGTTGTATACAAAATAGAGACCACGGTTTTGGACGTGTATTGAGGATACACGTATTCACGTGTTCACGTGCACTAATACATATCCGTATTTTAATCCGTGTACTTCTTTATACACGGATACACGTGTACTGAAGTAAACGAGTTGATGTGTATCGAAATACACAGATAATACACACATATATATATATATAATAAATTAATAAAGATAATAAGATAATAAAATAATGGAATAAATGGAATAAGATGGAATAAAATGGAATGAAATGGAATGAAATAATGGAATAAAATGGAATAGAATAATGGAGTAAAATGGAATAAAATAATGGAATAAAATGGAATAAAAAAATCACACGCGTAGAAAACCACGTGCGACAGAAGTGAAACTTCTTGCAGTCTAGTAATGAACGATCAAAATTTTCGACGGAAAGAAGGACGCAGTGTATGGTGAATGCATTGAACTGTGTCTCTTTCTTTCCCATACGCTGTCTTTCTTTGTTTACACAATATTAAGAAGAAAGAAGAAAGATAAGCAACGATAACGATAAATTATCCTGCCGTGACAATTCATCCGGGTTCGGCAAAAACTAAGAAGCTGTCCGTTGAAGAAAGGGGACAACAAGAAGAGACGAGGAGCAAGAAGCAGGTTGAAGGTGGTGGGGGACGCGCGGAGGCAGCGAGGAAGAAGCACAAGGCGAGCGGACGGAAACCCTTCAGCAGGGCTTAGGAAATTCGGCACCGCGCCAATTTTCCAAATCCGGAACGATGACTAACAGCTCGGGTAAGCGAGGACGGCCAATCGCGTGTTCGCTCAATTTTAGCACCGCCAATCGGCCGCCACCTGATTCGAGAATCGCCACCCCGAGTGTCAACGCAACAACGATCACTCGTCCGCGGATCTCTGCCTCTCCCCTGTCTCCCTCGAATCTAGTCTTCTTCTCTTTTCTTCCTTTCTGATCATCTGCCAAGCCGACACTGTCAGCCTGTTGTTGCAATCGACTCGCGACTCGCCCGAGGATCACTGATGAACCCGTCACTTATACCCGCGCCTCGGCTCTCTCACTTCTTTTATCGTACACTCTGCCAGCTATCGAAACGAACATGGTAACCAGTAATCACGGACCTGTGAACACCTCCATCAGGTGTGGAGTCACTTGTTTTCATCTGGTGCTTCAATAACCATCCACTATGTCCACCTATTCGTTGGTCCGCGTGATAACAATAAACGAAATTACACGATTGTGTTGCTAGCAGTCGGCTATTTATCGTCTGTCAAAATTATGCAGAGAAAGCGTACATGCAATTTTTAGGATTTGATTTATCCGTAGTATGCATTACATGGGCTGTGTTTAGATTCTGTCGAAGCTAGTACAATACACTCTTGATCGAAGCCTTGATCCTCGGGTCGTGCCCCTACATAGATCGCGTAGGGCAGTGATGGCGAATCTTTTTGAAAAGCGGGTCAATTATTTTTATTTCGAGTAAAACAGGGTGCCTAATTATTTGGAAACATTAAACATCTTGTGAAAAGATAAAGTTGATAGTTGAATCGTTTCGGTTCTAACTTTTGCAATAATGAGAAAACAGTTTTAGTTTCCTTTTTGATTTATAACTTTAACTTTTGTAGGTGAACAGCTAAAATAAAAGTAAATATCGAAACTTGATTTGATGTCTTGAATTACCGCACTTCAATGCAACGACAATGCGCGCCAAGATTATGTCACAATGTAATGAGTCACCCAAACGCGCAGTTTTCACGTTCCACTTGGATTTTTGTTATTTTTTTATTTATTTATTTATTTATAAATCTGATATTACATATTTATATTTAAGCGAACCCATTGACTCCGGGTTATAACTAGTTTGGGCCTTGGGCAAAGTAAAATTTCGGGGCCCCTAACCCCAACTAAATAACTTTCACGTTGGAAAAAATAAAGGAATTGTAAAACCAGCTACATATTTATTATTGCATAAAAAGTGAAATGAATTCTCTTTCATCCACGAAAACCTTTTATATAAAAATACAAAATATTTGGTAGACAATTACACATATTGATATATAAAAAGCATTATAAATCTAATGCACACGTGATTGCAATATTTATTTAAATATTCACTTTCCGGGCTTTCTTTGCCGCAAAATTATTAATTAGTTCGTTAAAATCAACACAATTGGTTACATCACTTTCAATAGATAACATGGATAAATTTGACAGTTTATCCTGTCCCAAAGTATTTCTTAAATAGTTCTTAATTCTTTTAAGGACATTGAAAGAACGTTCTGCCGATGCATTGGAAGCTGGAATTGTTAGAAATATTGATAAAATTCAACATTTGGAAATGTTGAAGTAAGTCCTCTTTGTGTGGTTTCATACGATCGCTGTCCGTGCAGAAGACAGGTTGTTTTACAAAAATTGCGACTTTACTGTATTATGAATTTTCCTAAATTAGAATTTGAGTTTGAAATATTTTTATGAGAAAAACGAAGAATTCGGATCTTGGATCTTGGTTTGTGTTCGGGGCCCCGGGCATTTGCCCAAGTTGCCCATAAGGTAATACGCCACTGCTTGTGAGCGAGCCCATTGACAGGGCAATCTTATACAAACAAATAATATAGTTCCGTATCGTTTTCCCATATCTTTCGCACCTAATTAATTGCATACCCTCAACATAGTTTCACCAAAAGCGCCCCTACTCCGACCCGACGTCCAAAATGCATCACCCACTCACGAATAGAAATCCTTTCAGTCACCCTATACAGTTTTAAGATAGCTGATAAGAAAAGATTCCGAGCTGACTTTATACACAACACGACACTGTAAGTGAGAACTTGTTAAGCTTGAAATATATATTAAGGTGTTTACTTCCAAGAGTCCCATTTCTTTCAACTAGTCGTTGTTACTTATGTAACATCGACAGAGCCTTTTACAAATTACCCTTTCAAAAATTTCGTCCTCCAAAAATCTTGTTGATATGAAATCCTCTTGTTTCATTTCCCGACACCTCTGTAAATATTCCATGTGCCATCTAATACTGTGGTGCCCAAGATGGTTCGGAACCCAGCTTAATAAACTGTAGGCTCCTTCGCGAATTAACCTAAGCAAAGAGTTGAAAGCGACGTTAAATAAATATATATATATATATAAAAAAAAGGTTATTACCTTCCCGGCACTTCTCAATAACATTATAATAATATTCGGGGACGAACAGTAAATTATTTTTCCTTCATGACATTTCTACGACACCAGAGTCTCTGTCATTCGGTAAAAACGAATGTCCTGATACGAAGAATGTTATGGTCTATAGATTTCCACATTAAGTTCAACAATTTGGACAATTTTTAGCCATGTTAAAGCTACTTTAACATTTCTACTGGAGGCTAGAGGTCTAAACATCTGCTGGAGGCAACTACCTTAACATCAAACAACTGACAAATTGACTTGGGCCACTTTCAAAATAAAAATTTCTATTATAAGTGCTAAGTTCCTCTTTACAAAATCTTTGTGATATTAAACGTATTAGTTACAATTTGCTTCGGAATTAAGAGATAACGTAGAAATTGAAATATTAAAATTGCTAGCTTGATTATTATTCTCGAAAATGGACTCGGGCCACTTTCAAAATAAAAATTTCTATTATAAGTGCTAAGTTCCTCTTTACAAAATCTTTGTGATATTAAACGTATTAGTTACAATTTGCTTCGGAATTAAGAGATAACGTAGAAATTGAAATATTAAAATTGCTAGCTTGATTATTATTCTCGAAAATGGACTCGGGCCACTTTCAAAATAAAAATTTCTATTATAAGTGCTAAGTTCCTCTTTACAAAATCTTTGTGATATTAAACATATTAGTTACAATTTGCTTCGGAATGAAGAGATAACGTAGAAATTGAAATATTAAAATTGCTAGCTTGATTATTCTCGAAAATGGACTCGGGCCACTTTCAAAATAAACGACTCATAAGAATGAGAGCATCTTACCCCGAGAATGATTAGCCCTGGTCTCTCCTAATTTGAAATTATAGTCGGCACCAGTGATCGATGTCGAGGCTCCAGTTCGCGAAACCGTTCGGAAGAAAGGAAAAAGAGAAACGAAGGATGCTGCGAGCAGGCGGGGGGGAGGCACCGATTGCAACATCCAGCAGCGCGGAGTGTTCGCGAGGCGAAGCGAAGGTTCGCCGGTTTAAAAGGGTCAGTGAGCCAGGGTCACACACCGTTTCAAATCTACGAGCTCTCATGTAAACGCGCCGCAAGCACGCATAATACGAAGGCCGGAGCCGTGGCTTCTTAACGAGAAAGAACAGGGTGAACGCGTTTTCCGAGAACGAGGATCGTCTCCGCAGCCTAGCCGCTAATGATCACGTAACGGCGATCTTGTTTCGTTGAAAAGAAGACTCGTCTTTGCGAGAATAGGTCGTCGTCGATCAATTGATACCATTACTTCAAGAATAAGAACATTCCTACGCGGTGTGTATGTAATTTTCCTTTAAATCTCCTCAATCAGCACTCGAGGGGATATTTCCATTCAGAGCTGTCACATAGTGTGACGAATGGCCATTTTACGGTGGAAAAAAGTCATGTCAGAAAATAGATATAACATTCATATATACTTCTTTGGGAATGTTCACTGACCCTAATTATACCCATCCTAATTCATTTAATAATGATATAAGCATAGAAATAAATACGTGCAAACTTCGAACCGTAATACGACGAAATCGAAAACGAAAATGTGTAAGCAAAGTAACAATGAGAAAAAACGTATTTCTGACTGATCATTGTATCTGTTAGCGAAAATTTATGATTTTTGCAGTTTGTCCGAATTTTCCGACTTTCATTTGTACTTGTCCCGAATTTTTCTTCCTGAAAACTTTTCCAGGACCATAACGAACAAAAGAAAAAAAGAATTACGCACATCTATCATTCGAATCGTGAGTTATGGTCTTGAGTTCGTAGAAAAATCCCATAGAAAAAAGCACTTTCATTTCTCCCGAATTTTCCATTTTTCCGGGCAACTTTTCCAACTTTTCTTACCCTAAAATCTTATTCGGACTATTACAAACATTTAAAAAAAAAAAGGACGAGCTGTTCTCAAATGATGCACTTATCAACGAACAGCATTTGATTTTTCTTCATAGTGTTACGACGGCACGAGATGAAGTTGCCTTCCCTTGTGATATTCTCAAGATATCGCAGAGATCGAGTGAAGTCGCCCCAGACAACGAAGTTGTTGATAAGAAGAAGAGAGACGTCAGATCCTCTTGAGTGATTGATACAAGAACACGCATCAACGATTATATACCTCTTTGTCGTTCAGTTAATAAAGTTATAGTTTCCTTGTTTATTATTATAATGTGTTCTTCGGCAAGACCACACCGAAGCCTCCGCAACAATACAGATTAAGAGAGAAATGCAGCAGAGTAGCAAATTTGATCAGCAATTCCAAGATCCGGCGATGAGCAGCTCGTTGAAACGTCGTCCGTGTCGATCGTCGATCCCGGCGATTTATCGTCGCCTTCCGACCGAGCGCCAAGGATAGATGCGCAGTTGTATGCAAATGTCGAAACGTCGTTAAATCAGACGACGATCCTGCCGACTGATTAAAGGAGATTCAGCGAGCGCGGCGACTTCGTCACTTTTAATTCCGCGTATGCGCCGTCCGTGGATGGCGTTTCTCTTCGAGGGAAACGCGGTCTAACGCAAGAACTTTAAATAGATCTTATCCCTTCGTCGCACTTCGATGCATTTCACTACTATTAATACGCGTTGCGCCTATGCATCGGCGCGGCGCGTCCTTTCTTCTTTCTAAAGATCTCGACCCGCGAAGACTCAATCGGCAAACGAGGAAACTGAATTGATCAGCGTGGGTGGTTCCCCTTCACGCGACGATCCTCTCGACTTTTTCAATTTCACCCACAGCTTCCCCGTGGCGTTTTTCCCTTTCTACCATTTCGGTGCCGCTTGATCTCGCGTAGGCAGATCGTGACCATTTTCGTCGACATTTTTCGATCGCCGAGCCTCTTTTTAAATGTTCACCTTCGGCTATCTTATCTGCCGCGCAAACATCGCTCGAAGAAACGATACGCTCATATTGTTTACATTCGGAAACGACCGCGGGCCGAAGTATCGCCACAACTTCGCGCTGTGCCGCACTCTTCATCGATTTAGCTGGCCAAAAGTCGATTTGAAAAATTGATCAGATCAAATGTAATACTAATATTATCCTACAATTTTATCACATTTTTTTTGGACCTGAACCATCACATTTGGACCATCACCTGAAGGTAATGACTTAAGCATATTCAAATGTATTTTTTCAGCCGCTACAAGATGGATAACAAAAAATCAACAATTTTCCCGATAAAAAAATAACGACGACCTTGAAAAAACTATGAAAAAATAACCGGACAAAAAATTGTTCCTCTATGATATTCCTTCTTCGATATCATTTAAATCATGCCATAAATAATATTGAAAGTTGCAGACAGTCTCAACAAATTTAGCGTTGCCATTTTTACAAGGCAATACTTACCAGATACTTTTAATGCTTGGTAAGTTTAGTGTGAAAAAAAAACGAATATACTCTGATGCGAGAAAGAGGGTCCGACACAATAACGTACAGCAAACCCTATATCGCGAGTGTGTTCGTACGTCGCGAACATAATTCAGGTAACTGCAACTGATGTGGAATTATGAAACACAACGATTGCGAAACAATCGGCCGATTCGCGAGGCTTATTTTCTCGGTTTCTCTGCAGCGTGAACATTGTAAAGTTGATTAAATATTTTCGAGCGACAGCGTACACATTCGGAGTCGTGTGTACGCCTGGCAAACAAAGTCGAGAGAATCGATACGGTGTATATGTATACAAGCAAGCGTTTTATTAGGAAGTCCGAACCGTTATTATTATTATTATTATTATTATTATTATTATATAGTAATAGTAGAGGTATTGACTAACGGGTAACAAAGAAACCGTTGGCACAATCGAGTGTTGTTATATGGCGTCGCGTAACGTCCAATCGAAAACGGACATTGAAAGAACAACAAGCATCGGTAAAAAAATAACGCAAAATTCAAGTATTGATAAATTTTTAATCATGTACAAATTCTATCTGTTGTCTCTGCGATATTGACAATAACAATATTTAAATAACTGCAATGTATCTTCTTTATAGAACATTAAAAATTTATTTTTGCGCAGACACGTTTCAGAGAATATTTAACAACTTACAACAAACTAATGAAGTACCATACAGATTCGTTTTTGCTTCTGGGAATTTCTGCGAATTTCCATAAAGTTCCACAGTTCACTTAAAAATTTAAATAGCTGTGTGCATAAAATTAATACGGGATCGCGATCGTCACACACGTGTGACGTCAGCAGCGGAGCGTACAGCAGTTTCAGAATAGGAGAGCGTTTAACATAACTATCGAGATCCATAATTTCATAAATGAATAAACGTGGAAGAAAACCGAAACGCCAGATACCAGCCGCCTAATTTTACAAGCTGTACTCAACCCTCTTCAGCGAGGCCCTGCGTTTCAAGGTTCACGGTGTCGAGATGCATTTGACAATATGATTATCTTTAGAGGATCTCTAGGGAATTTTGGACTAAGGCCTCCAATAAATATATAAGGCTGAAGATAATTATTTAAATTTATTAATAACTTATAACATTGTAAATATAATGATATTACTATTTTTCAACTCAATTCGTTCATCTTTCTTCTATGAAAACAATCTATCTATTAAACATTTCCTATTTTGTTAAAGACAAAATGATAGCGTTCAAAATATGTTAAATAAAACGACAACTTCACATTGGTGAGTGTTGCCTGAATGTTGCCACAGTCGCCACATATCGATAAGATATCGATATACATATACAATTGTTGTCGATAATTTAATAATATATCGATAACTATTCTGTTGGATAAGCTTCGTTCTCGGTATAAATGTCGATATAGACTGTTCTTTATAAATATAAATAGCATAGGTAGGGTAAACTATACTAATGCTGGCACTGCACTAGTTATTGGCACTTTTGATTTAAACGGCAAATATTAAGAATCCCTGGTATAGAAAAACATTTTAAATACCTGTTTAATTAAATACCTGTGATATTATTAATCAATTTGCAAAAGAAAAAGCTAGGAAAACAAATATATAAGTTACTTTTGTTCTTTTCTTTACTATAAAATTTGCATTTGTTCATATAGATATTTTTTTAATTATGTATGAATTTTATGTGTTTGTTTAGTGTAATGGTAATAAATCGACTTTCTCTAGTTCTGACACTTTCTATAACTTGGCCGGTCACTCCGCCCTCGCTAGCCATTTCTTTTACATATTTTCTTATGAAGAGGGGCGCATTATATTTAGTAGCCCACAGGCGCCGAATATCTTAGGACGGCCCTGTTAATCAGTTGGCATTATTCAAAGAAGCAATCAAATGTTACACAGCTGCATGCATCCAGCAATTAAAACAAACCGTTTTTATAGAAAAGTCGGCTGGTTGCGACGAATATTTTGAGGATCGATCAGTTTCGTATAAATAAACGGTGAGTTTCGTTTAAACGGTGCCGAATTAATTCCTGTGCCTAATAACGACGAAGACCGCGGCTAACAAACGCGGGAATTACGGGGTTCCGGATAATTGGTCGTCATGGAAACCCTCAGGATGGAGCAGTGTCACTTTCTCGCTGCATTTCACATCTCTCCCCTATTGTCTCCGATGGACCGTTCTCGGCGTTGGAAATTGCTCTAATAAACTTAGCCGCTCTCGCACGATCCTAACGGTACCAGGAGAGCAGACAAGAGACAACGAGCCGCGGGAGGGTGAGGGTGAGGGGCAGGGGCAAATAAGAGCGCCCTTACGGAGGGAGAGGGAGAGGGAGATTTACCGTCGCCGAAGAATCCCCGTCGTTGCCGGTCGCGTGATTGTCCTCCGTTCTTTTCGGCCGGTCGACCGGTGACCCTCTTTAATTGCTCGACCCCATCCCGATCAATTATTTACTCGGACGAAATTTCTTTTACGATCCACGAAAACGCCCCGCCCCTTCCGGTGTGCAGCCAGCAGAGTTGGGCAAACGCTAATCACAATTACGATTATTGACTGATAACTTTATCAGCTGTACCAAAGTGACTAATAATTAATGAATAATGACTAAATTTTTATTAAGGATCAATATTGATTACTGATTATAATGGCATAACCAATGACTAAATACGCAATCAGAATTTTATCATGACTAATGACTATTACTCCATGACCAATTTACTAATAACTAAAAATGGTTACAAGTTAAAATAAGACATAATAATAACAAAAAATATCCTATTAGTTTATAAACATATCAAATACAAATTATGATAAATTATACTGACGAGAAAGGAAAAGGCAGTTGGATAAGTTTTCCAGATTTCCTTATTTTATTTTTGTGAAGAAAATAGATTACAGAAAATTTTTATAAACGATTCTAAATAGCATGGTGAATTTAAATATAATTTATATTTCATTGAATTTTGTTAAAGTAAATTTAACTTTTTGGACTCAAGTGTTCCACAAATTTTTCATATAATCAAAAGTGTTGGCCCTGTCTTCGAAAAGGTTAAGAACCACTGGTCTACACTGACTCGACGCTGGACTGAGTACAGCGACTGTTCTATTAACCGAACGCTTACATTCCACAGTGCGTTGAAATGCACGCATTTTTAACTCAAAAACGATGCTCCAATGTTAATCAAAAAAAGATATTGAATATACATTTTGAACAGACGAAATCCACATCAAACAATTCGCGAATGACAAGTACTCCAGAATTAACATGGTGGGACCTTTAAAACAGTCAGTTACACATATATTGTTCACCCTGTATTAGTCGACCTCTAATCGACCTTGATTCGGACAACCGAGGCCCTACCACCATAAACTCAGCAAAGTTGAATGGCAAAGTTGATGGCACAACGAAAGAAAAAAAGGACAGACGGTCTGCTGTTTTCGTGCTTCCATTGAAATTTCCCAAGGTTAAAAAGATAGTCAATATACATTTCGAACAGTCGAAATAGAATTCAAACAATTCATGAATGAATAAGTCAGCTTAACGGCACAGTGATTGGGACAAGTAGCCAGGACTAACATGGTGGGACCTTTAAATTAGTCACTATAACTATATCATATATGTATAATATTCATATAAAAGTAATTATTATGATTTCTATAAAATTTGAGGGAAAATTTTAAATGATCATTTCATATAAATTACATAAATTTATTGAGACTTACAAATTAATTTCATATAAATTGAGTTTATGAATCGACCTCTGATCGACCTTAATTCAGACAACCGAGGGCCTACCACCATAAAGAAAAAGGACAGACGGTCCGGTGTTTTCGTGCTTCCACCGAAATTCCCCGGCGCGATAAGGAACGTGCTAACAGCGGGAGCAAAGGTACGCGCGGAGAGAGGGTTATTCGAGCCCGAAGCGGTCCTCGAATCACGTTCCAGCGACGCGAGACAACGCGATACGTATTCGCGAAGCGTGACGACAACATTTTAACAAAGAGCACGAAGGCTTGAGAGGGACTCGAGAGCGGGTGCAATGGTAGGTACCTCGCGCGCGATTCCAAGCGATATTCGCACGCGATAACAGGCAAATCTCGCAGGGGTGTGGGGTGGGGCGCGTTCAAGGAGAGAGGGAAGACTTCGTTGCGGAATTTCGTAGCTGCGCTCGAGCGTCGCGCGGTTCCTTACGAATTCCTTTGGGGAAGAGGCACGAGTTGTCCGAGCTCGTAGGAGCGTAACAACAGCCCGGCCCTTCTCGTGAATTATTTTCTGCGGGCCGATGGTTCCCTTGCGACGCGGGTCGAAGCGGTCGGGGGCCGTTAAAAAGAAGGCGAAAATCGAAGTACAAACAGAATCAGATGAGAGAGCCGGCGGAGGGGGCCGCGGGGCACCGGCTACAACGAGCGTTTAGCCTTGACATTCGCCTCCCACATCCTGCCGGCCGGACAGTGACTCTCATCCCGGAGATCGACTCGTCCAATGCGACATCACCTTATTTGAGGCCAATGAAAGAGCTGATACTATAGCAAAAGAAAGAACGAGACATGATCCAGATGATAATATCAACATTCCTACAGAAGATATAAATTCTAAGAAAAACATCCTGTAAACAGGAGCCAAGTACCTATGGACGTAAACAGTTGTGAGATCAAACAAAATACAGGCAAGTTCGTTACCTTCCAAATATCTCTTGCAATACTAAAAGAAACGTTTGTAAAAATTAGTTTAAAAGAATGCTATTTAAGTTTTCAACAGTTACATGGAGGGCTAAATTATTCAAACTTGGCCGTTGATTATAAATCATAAATGTATTGAATTCATCGAAAGCTTCATCGAAAGTTAGAGATTTTTGTAGTACGCGTTTTGTAGTACAGTATGATTGTAAATCATAAATGTATTGAATTCGTCGAAAGCTTCATCGAAAGTTAGAGATTTTTGTAGTACGCGTCATGCTGCTAAAATTCGATGAGACAGTTTTTCTATGTTTCAAGTAAGTTGTACACATTTCCTTCCAGTCTAAAAGTTTTTCAAATAACTATGGACTATACTTTTAACAATTTTCTATCTTTTTATTGTGTATATCTTTTGGCAATTATTTACATTTCAACATGAATAGTATGTAAATAATATTTGTTACGATTGTAATACTTCATGAGTGATTTTCTTGACTGGTTGATTGTAATACTTCATGAATGACCTACTTGACAACGGCTTTAAGTCTTAAAATAATGCCAGAATAATTTTGTCCAGCTAAATCGCTGAAAAGGAGCACTGTGCATCGGCTCGAATCTTCCTCGACAACTTCTTTCATTTGCATATCCTCCGTTCGCCTCGTTTCTCGGAAACCTTGTTTTCCTAGTGGCGAATTTCGAAAAGTTCCGCCCGGAGCGATGCTCGTTGCTCGATCAAAAATGTGTGTAGAATCGGTTGGAAGCGTTCCCGGCGTGGCGTGGGCACGGAAGATTCATCGAGAGGATTCCATCCGTTAAACATTCACGGTGCAATTAAAGAGCGCGCGCTAAGCGATCGCGATTCGTGGAAGTTACGGTACTTTTCAACGCGGCGACCTTAACTGGCTGGTCCTTAAAAGAAACGTGCCAAGGACAACGACGTCGTGTCGACGCAACGTGACGAGACGAGGCGAGACGCGTCGAACTCTGGGATCTCTTGTTTATTAATTTACATGCGATCTCGGCTTAAGGCGCCAGCCGGAATGAACGAGGATCGCCGATCGCGACGCCTTCGTCGTTGCACCTCGTCTTCCGACTGGCTGGCATAATTAATATAACTGGTATGAGCAGGGTCGGTCGACTTATCCGTGATTCGTTTTCACGGTCTTTGCACGTCCTCAGGCGTTATGTATTCAATTGCGCAATCCCGGTATCGTTGCGCCTTGTTTTCACGATAAGACCATTGTTTATCCGCGAGAAGAGAAGCCTGCGTCCTTTTTTCTCAATGTCCTGTTCGATCGCTTCGTCGATCTCTATCAGAGCTGGGGAAAATAGTATTTTAAATAGTAAATAATAACTAATCATATTTATTGGAAAGTATGTGTACAACTTTGTAAATGAAATATTTTATTTGATGCAGTAATTTTTGAAAATAGCATTTTATTTGAAGAATATTGAAAATATTTGGACTTTCTCTTTTTATTTTCAATTTCAAGTTTAAATATTATTGATGAGAATTATGGTTCGCATTCAACAGATTTATGAGTAGAAATAGTTTCCTGGTGATAAGATGCACTGTATGTTTATCAACAAATCTCAGTAGCCACAAAAAATACAATATTCTATTTTGTGTTTCAGATGATTAAAATAGAAATATTTTATTTTGTGGTTCCCATTGTTAAAATAGAAATATTTTATTTTCGAAATTGTATATCTTATTTAAAACTAGCTGACCCGACAGACGTTGTCCTGTCCACATTTCTATAAGTTTGGTTCATTTGGGAACCAATACTGCGCAACCAAACATGTCAACCTGCTACTTGTACCGTTTCAAAAATTATGATTTTTGCAGTTTGTCCGAATTTTCCAACTTTCCTTTGTAATTGTCCCGAATTTTGTTTCCTGAAAACTTTTCCAGAACCATAACGAACAAAACAAAAAAAGAATTACGCATATCCATCGTTCCAATCATTTTTTCCCGACTTTTCCAATTTTTCTTTCCCTAAAAACCTTATTCGGACTATTACGAACATTTTTTAAAAATAATTAGCCAAATCGGTCCAGCCGTTCTCAAGTGATGCGCTTACCGACGAACAACATTTAATTTTTATTTATATAGAATATAGAAGATAGAAGAAGAAGATTAACGCAGTGAGTTTATACGCCAAGCTGACAGTATTTCTACTTTGCGGCAGTAGCCGGCACCACGCAAAATGTCAGATCATAATACATTTCCTATAGTTAAATAAATTTTTAATGTTATCGGCGCCAGGTTCGATCATTTTTAGAAAGAGGAACAACAAATTTCCTATAGTTCCATATATCCCATGGACATTCGGACGCTTGTAAGTCTTGTTTCCATAATTGTTCGCCGATTCCACGAATTCACTCTCGCGCGCGCCCTTCTACATATCTGTAAGCGTTCTGATCAAAATGAAAAATATTGATGATTCAGTGACGAGGAATGCACGAGAACGAACAATTCCCGAAGAGAACGCAATGAGCAAGACCGGCCGGTTGAATTATGTCGACTGATTTGCATGAGGTGCGTGCGAGCGCCGCATAGAAATTCAGACCGACGAGGTTTCTAATCGTCAATTCGCACCGACCGATTAGTAATCCTATTTCGCTGAATATTAGCGGAAAGAAAAAAAAATGGTTTAGAGAAGGCTTGAATGGTATTGAGTGGAGCGTATTTTATGATGTCATTAGTTTTTTCGTGAGTGGATACGTAAAGGTCATATGAAGGTCAACTTTGATTTCTTAAATGGAGTGAGGTGTTTGTACATCGGTCCAGTCAATGGTCTATCGGTTAGTCTATCGTTGGTAAACAGAGCTAACGCCTTAGTGCGGCAGTAATGATACCTTAAGAATTTAAATAATTTAAATTTGAAATATCTTCTGAACTACTGTTCGACGTACATTGTTTAGTACTTTTTTTATAACGAATGTCCAGCTGCATCGATTGATGTATTAAAAAAACACCTCATTTAAAAAATTGAAAAGAAAACACCCCATTAGTGCGGCAGTAATGATCCCTTAAGTATTTAAATAATTTAAATTTGAAATATCTTCTGAACTACTGTTCGACATACATTGTTTAGTACTTTTTTTATAACGAATGTACAGCTGCATCGATTGATGTATTAAAAATACACCTCATTTAAAAAATTGAAAAGAAAACACCCCATTAAAGAAACAAAATTGAGTTTCATACGACCTTTACGTATCCACTCACGAAAAAAACTAATAACACCGAGAATATGCTCCACTCGATACCATTCAAGCATTCGCTGAAACGTTCTTTGCTACCAGTAACGATAATGAGAAAATCAATAATAAACGCCAACGTCTTCCTGCGACAGTAATGGTGTTTTAGAATTATTTAAATTGAAATATCTCCTGAATTATTAACCTCCTCCTTTTTCAAAGTCGGTTAAAAATCAGGTGGGACACCCTTCATACAGGGTGTTCAGGCTATTACTAGCCAGCATTTTTTTTGTAAATAGTAAATATTAGAAAAAAATGATAGAGGAAAAAGTGGTACTGTTTTCTATACGCAACAAATTGACATATGCATCGTCGTTGTGTTTACATTTTCTTTAAGCAAAATAAAGTCGAAAATATTAAATAGTATTTGAAATATTTGTTTCGCCAAATAATGTCCACCTCTGGTGTTTACGAATCGTCGAATCATTGGATTACAGTAAGATGGACGAGCATTATAAAATGCTTTAGCGCGAACAATATTATATAATTGATTATGTCATTAATCACGCGTGTAATTACCTGTCCGGATCTTGATCGCAGCAGCGTCGATGATTATCACCGTTCGTCAAATAATCATCGGTGATTCAATCGGGTAGAGTTGTCGAGGAACGCGCGAAACGCGGCTGTCGCCGTGCCTACCGTGCGATTTGCATAAAGATCCGCCCAGAACACGATGACGATGACGAGCTCGACGATCGGCGGGGACCGAGCTGCTGGATAGATTTATTTTTCCATCGGGACCGCGAATGATTTCATTGGCAAGGTGCGCCGCGTGCTTCTCGGAGACAGGGCAGACAAATCGGCGGACAATAGGGACAGCGAAGTCGTCTGATCTGAAACTCGAAGCGGTGTGAAATCGAAAACAGTTTGCCTCGTTCCGAAGATCGTCGACTTTCGCGAACAGGTTTGCAACTGATAGAAATTACTCGACCGAATACGAGAATAAAATCGTTCGAAGAATTGTTACACCGAACACTAGTATTGATGCTCGATATGAAACTTTCTTACTCTGTACCTTATCAGAAAACATGCAGTAACCTAACCCCTTGCACCCCTTCGTCGAGTGTGGCTCTATATCAGAGAAAGGAAAATATAGATAAAACGGGTTTTTCTGTATATTGGTTATATGTATTCATACACATAATATAAAGTCATGTTAGGAAGTGTTAAAACATTAACGTAAAGATGATCGCGTTGTTTGTTTTTATTTAGCAACAATAAAACACGTTTGTCGATCTATCACGACATTAAAGGAACAATATTTTTATACTTTCGGCGCGCTGATTCGATCAATTATTATTTTAAACACTATGTGCAAATTGCTACAATTATTTTTTGTCGACGTTTTGATCTGACTTTAGATCATATTGAAGAAAAATAGAAGAATTACCTATAGTGTTTAAAATAATAATTGATCGTACCAGTGCGCCGAAAGCATGAAAATATTGTTATCAACAATCTACGATCGACGTAAGGAAACATTTATTAAAGGAACAATTGAGGACGTAAACCGAGGAGGAAGATCGATGCAATCCGAACTGCCGAACGATCCCTTTCGACGCAAGAATGCAGTCATTCGACAGATCGGATGAAAGAAAGCATGTTCGGAGCGATCGGTTGGCATGATGTCAGCAGACCTCGCCCAGGATCATGAAAATAGACGTGAAATAACGCCGATTAAACCGTGAACGATCTAACCGATCGTTGTCTCGCGGTCCACGGCTGCGTTCCCGCTCTGCTGGGATAATTGATGTGTTGTCGTTCGCTGGCGGGTGTTTCTCTTTCTCGTTGTTGCGTTGCGCAATGCCGATCGTTGCGTGCGGTTGCGCAATGCGAATCGATTTGCGCAGCCACGTGACCGCGAGGAAATCGTTCCGAATTTCAGTCCCGCAAATATTATCTTACGACGGTCCCGATGATCATCTTTGCAACGTGGAAGTCCGAGGAAACCGCACGAGAAGGAGCCGATTTTTCTGTGTTACGGCTTCTGTTCTCGCGCAAATTATTCTCGTCCTCCTTGGTTGCATTTATTTTTGCATTTTTGCATTCATTTATTTATTTATTTATTAGAATCCTGCCAATGTTGCTTCTTGACGCTCTCATTTCTGGTTTTCCAGCAATATCAATCTAGCCAGTGAATCATTTCTGTTTCGCACGAATTAGCCTTGTCCCCTTGGTCAATTTTTCCATTTACTTATTTCTTTTTTAGAATCCTGCTAACGTTGTTTGTTGGCGATATCAACTGGGATTTCAGATGCTTGAAAATGGGAGGAACCGGCGCGAAAAGGAGCCAGTTTCCCAGCGCTATGATGCAGTGAATCATTTCCGTTTCGCACGAATTAGCCTTGTCCACTTGGTCAATTTTTGCATTTACTTATTTCGTTATTAGAATCCTGCGAATGTTATTTCTTGACTTTCAAAACTTCTGTAAACGTTTTGTACATGTCCCGAGAACGTTACTGTCGGACGTTCTAAGGATGTGAACACAGGACGTCCCACTTAGTAAATGGGATGTTTCCACGGGACATATGGACGGACGTAGATAAGATGTGTTTGTGCTATTTGGGTCGTGGCTACTCGGAAATGGTACCGGATTCGAATTCTGTGAACGTTCATCTTCGCGGGCCCTCGATTAGCATTTCCAGAGCATGGAAATCGGCGGAGCTCGCGTGGGAAGGGGCCGATTTTCGAGTGTCGTGGTACATTGAAAGTAAACCATTCCCGTTTCGCACGAATTAGCCTTGTTCTCCTTGACCACCTGGCAAATAGCAAGCCCCGCGGTTCACGAAAAGGCTCACGTGCACGTGACCGTTCGTATATCCGAAAGCAAATAGGGGAGCAAGAAGGAGAAGTAAACGAAATCGAGTCACGAACACGTGCGCCCGAGTTAATTCTCTCCCGTGACCGTGACACCAACGATTTCGCTCGAATCTCCCTTCCTCTCTCTCTCTCTCCCTCCCCCTCTCTCTCTCTCCTCCGGTCGCATATTTCTGCTGTTTATCGCGACCCCGGCTGATTCATTTCCTTCTTTTCCTCTTTTTATCCTTTTATTTTCCCTCCTTCTATCGACAACTTGGACACAATAGCTCGACTACCGGAACGGATCAAAGTACGCTGGTCGCACGTGTCGCTCGAGATAAACGGGTTTGCGAACGTTGACGCGTTTCGACTGTGCTCGCGAACGAGGAAACACAACGATCTGCTCTAGTTTTTCCATGTTCTGAAAACTGCGTTCAAACTGTGGGTCCGATCAACCTCGACCCATGTACACGTTCAAACACGTAGCAGCACACGTGAGTCGTTTATTTTGAAAATGGCCCGAATCCATTTTCGAGAAAAATCAAGCTAGCAATTTTAATATTTACATTTCTACGTTATCTCTTCAAGCCGAAGCAAAAAATCGGGAAGTTAATTATAACTAATATGTTTAATATCACAAAGATTTTGTAAAGAGGAAATTAGCTGGTTAATAAAATGATAGAAATTTTTGTTTTGAAAGTGACCCGAGTCCATTTTTGAGAATAAATAAGCTAGCAATTTTAATATTTACATTTCTACGTTATCTCTTCAAGCCGAAGCAAATTATAACTAATATGTTTAATATCACAAAGATTTTGTAAAGAGGAAATTAGCTGGTTAATAAAATGATACAAATTTTTGTTTTGAAAGTGGCCCGAGTCCATTTTCGAGAACAAACAAGCTAGCAATTTTAATATTTACATTTCTACGTTATCTTTTCATTCCGAAGAAAATTGTAATTGATATACAGGGTGTCCCACATAAGATTTTTAACGATTTTTTAAGTACTTGCGATAGTCTGACAAAAGAATATTTGCAACAAAAGGTGATCAGTCTTCGATTGGTTATACATTGCAATAAAAAAAAGTTTGATATTTTTCTATTTTTTTGTTAGTATTATCAAGTCCACCTTAAGTTTTTTAAATGACACTTTGTATTTTTGATCGAACAGTACTATAGCCCGTATCATGACGAATTCAACGTCCTAGTACACCATCACCTTCGGATGACCTTGAAGGCAAAGAAATGAAAATTTCAATAAAAAATGCCAATCTGCTTGAATGGGTGCTCAATGTTTGTAACCGTACTTTGCAAGCAAAATGCGGTGGTATTGGTGTCCCAATGCTTGGAGCAGAATTTGCTCCACATTTGCTATGAATTCGACAGCAAAAAAATCTAGCAGAATGGTCCAACGGCTCTCACGACAATTTTTATCGATATCGTATGCAATCCAATGCTTTTATGTTGAAGGATAATTCCCCAAAATGGTACACCGCTAATCCCTCGTTTAAGGGTAATATGCGGGTAAACACCCTAAACTATATCATTTTTTGTTTCGGTTGTTAATAAAGATATTAAGATGAAAAAAACAACACGAAATGTTCGCGTTTCAATATAAACTATATTATTAGGCTCAGAATGCTCATATATGTATATATGTAGGTTAAGTTAAGTAATTTTAAATGAGCGAATAGAGTTATATAGTTAGGATTAAGGTAAGGAGAAAGGAAAAGAATTGTAACCCCTAGGGGATCAATAAATATATATACTATTAGGCTCAGAATTTGAGCTAAATTCCAGGGACTCGAAAGGGGCGAGGAAACCCCTCGTTTTGGGTGACTATCGTCGAAATCCGAACGAGGACGGTTAGTTCCGCGAAAAATCCCACCGATTTCCCGAATTCGGACGCAACCTGTACGCCAGACGCATCCAATCGATATCAACAGATCATTTATTTCTGGAACACACACGCGCACAGCACGGTTGTAAATAATCATCGGCGTGGCGCCGCGCCGTGCCAGCCGATTGCTCTAGATTCGAGTTCGAGCCCGCTGAACCTCTGGAAACCCGCGACGAATATCGGAGCAGAGGACGAGAGGGTCGACAAACGGGCCGTTTGAAACGGCACGGAAACTTTCTCGCCGGCGTTAAAGTGTCTTCGAGGCGATTACGACACCAACACACACGCACACACACGCAAAAATACAGACCGGGGCCCTTGAACGAAGTCCCCTATCGGCCTGTGACGAGTGTCTTTTCGTTCAGAGAGGCACGTCGCGTAAATATTTAAGCTACTCGGGGCCAGGCCAGCGAGTGTTTTATTTCCACGATTCCCTCGGCAAATAAACCGATTTCGACGACGGATTCGGCGAACGCGGCACCGAGAGAATCGGAACATCTGTTGCCCGTCTATTTCCAGCGTAACCACCCCGATTATGCGGATTGCTGGAAATCAGAGTGGCCGGCCCGACATAGCTTAGCGACAACAAAGTTCCCGCGGCTCGGAACAACACGCAGCGACCAAATTGACTGTGCTCGTGAATTCTTGGGTTTAATCCTTCCGCGACGACGCCACAGTGCTCCTTTTCAACGATTTAGCTGGACAAAATTATTCTAGCATTATTTTAAGACCTAAAGCAGTAGTTAAGTAGGTAATTCGATTCGTCTTGACATCAGTTACAACAATATGTAATAAAAAATACTTAGTGGCATTTAAAAAATTAACATGATAATATGTTCTTATTAGGATTCATAGATGTCTGCGTATCGATTAACTATTGTTGAAAACATTTTCTTGCCAGATTATCCGAAATGTTCAAAACATTGTTGTTACAATTGGGCATTTGCACCGAAAAGCTTCCGAACCGACCACAGTGGTCCTCTTCAGCGATTTAGTTGACCAAAATTATTTATAATGCTTAATGATCCCGCAACGTTTTCAAATCACATGTAATATCTGTTTTTATTTGTGATATATTGCAATATATTGTTGAATTAAAGAATAGTGTTTATACAACATAAAGAAGACCGTAATCGTTTCACCTCAAGTGTTTACGTCTGGAAAGCGTGAGTGCTCGAAACGCAATGGCCGCTTGGCGCAGTAAAGAAAATGCTGTGGAAAGAAGGCGGGCAAATTCGGGCAGCTAATTTTTGTTTTACCGTAAATCGAAATCATTGGATTTACAACAAAATCACTCATGAAGTATTACAATCGTAACAAATATTATTTACGTACTATTCATATTGAAATGTAAATAATTGCCAAAAGATACAATACAATAAAGAGATAGAAAATTGTTAAAAGTATAGTCCATAGTTATTTGCAAAACTTTTAGACTGGAAGGAAATGTGTACAACTTACTTGAAACATAGAAAAACTGTCTCATCGAATTTTAGCAGCATGACACGTACTACAAAAATCTCTAACTTTCGATGAAGTGCAGCACTTCATGGATGCCTGAATGATAACAAAAATATTAGTACATTGTCCCCAGATTAACCTATAGCAATCAACAAAAATTTCATACTTTAGGTAAAATTTTTGAAATCGACTTCTGGCCAGCTAAATCGATGAAAAGGACCACTGTGCAATGGGAGAAGGAAATTATTGGAATTAAACAAATTTTTAATATATGTACCACGTTTTTAAGACGGACTAAAACGTATAAAATAATTCTTCCTAACCCCATACAGATAGTCGCGAAAATTTGTGATTGTGAATTTTGAATAGCTACGAAAATACTGGTAAGATTTCAAACGAAAAACGTGGGGCGCATGCAATAGATAATTGACGCACGAATAGTTCACCTGATCACTAACAATTTTACTGCACTGCAAACGCTACCAACCGTTGCGTGAGTTTTCTCAATGGCAGCTACTCTCTACACTCCTTACACCCTATCTTGCAAAACAATTCTTTCAGGATGAAAGCAGAGCTGAGAAAAAATTTGATCAACGATTGCTGAATAAATTGGAATAGATTTTGATCGATCAGTGAAAACATGGGTATGGTCAGGGTACTTTGAGGTGGTGCTAAAAGCGTAAAATGAATTCCACCCATTTTATAGAAACGGTCGACTGCGCGACGCAGAGAAGAATCGAATGGCCGCGTGAACGCGACACACGGGTCTCGGTGGCGGTCTTAATTAATGAAAAGATCTGGTAAAGTGGCGTACGCGCGGTGGTGTGCGCGCGGGTGTGGGTGTGCATCGGAGCAGCCGCAGATGAGCACACAAGCCGGCCAGCAACGCGCTCGAGCGGGTCGGTTAGGTCGGTGGTGGTGCAATTAACATACTGCGGGGGCAGGCTCCCCTGACAAAGGATAATCGCCTTCGCCCCATTCCCGCGGCGGCCTTACAACTTCTGAATGTTATTAAACGTAATTTAATATCTGGCCGAGCCCAGCGCGGATCCCTCGTGGAATTTACGGCGGAGCAGGACGATATCCTATTAAATTCTATGGCGTGTACGAGTGTGTGCGCGCACGCGAGAGAAAGAGAGAAAGAGAGAAAGAGAGAGAGAGAGAGAGAGAGAGACGGACGCGACGATATTCCGCATCGCGTTGCGGCGCGCGGCGACGTCGATGTCGACGACGTGGGCGGCATCCGTTTCACTTTCTTCGAAACAGGAAGAGCTTACCGCTTCTCGGACTCCATTGCGTAACTTCAATCAGCTTTTACATCGTTCGTCCGTGATTTTAAACACGCTCGTTGCCTCGCGGACACGACCTACTTCGTCCGATGAAAGGTGATCGAGCAATCGGGAAACGAATACCAACCAAGAAATGGGTCTACGGCACTTTTTTTAGCTGAACTAACCAGAGCTGGGGAAAATAGTATTTTAAATAATAAATAATCCTATTTACTTTAAAGTACGTGCACAATTTTAAAAATAAAATATTTTATTTGAAGCAGTAATTTTTGAAAATAGAAAAAAAAATCACCACGTAGAAAACCACGCGCGGCAGAAGTGAAACTTCTTGCAGTCTAGTAATGTTTCGAAGTAAATTAAGATTGGAAATGGTAAATAACAACAATATGAGGAACAACTCTCGATGCAGTATTTGCAAGACATTTACACAAAATTTGAATTAAGAATATTTATATGATATTTTATTTTTAATATTTTTTTTTTATATTATTTACAATTATATAACAAGTTATTAGTAAATATTAACAATAAAAAAAATTTGTTAGAACAACTTGTTAGAACAAGTATCACTGCACAAAGATTCGAATGACAAGTACTACTTTAGCTTATTGAGCAACTGCAACTTATCAAGTATACGCCCAAATCGACAATTTATCATGTACTTGTATGTTATCATGTGACGGTAATCGAAAAAAAAAAAAAAAATGAAAACTGTTATTTCAATACAGAACCGAACTGGTCATATAAGAAATTTACTCAATTCAATAATAAGAATCATTTGATTATTTAAAATATCCCAAGCAGTCAAAATGACTGCTTTTGGGCAATATATAGGTATAACACACACACATATATATATATATATATATATATATATATATATATATATATATATATATACTGGAAATGAAGGAGGGGGGAGGTACTACAATTATTAATAAACGCATTTATATGTTGCACAAAAAGTCACAAAATTCTAAGAAATTGTGTCATTATATACATAATTGTTTTTCTAATTGAAATTAAAAAGCAGTCAAAATGACTTCCTTGGGCAATCTAGTGTTAAGAATATTAAAAATTTGCTCGAAGCAGCAAAGCCTGTACATTTACCTGTCTCGATGGAACTTCGTAGTACGCGGGCCGCAATTCGTCGAGGTTTGTACTTGTTATCAGCGTAAATCGTTGCGAACGATTCGAGGGTTAATGGACACAGCCGAAGGATACTTAACCCTCGTCACCGATGGTCACCTGGTTAAAAGTTACGCGGACGCACCGTTAATCCGGTCGCAGCAAGAAAGCGTGCGTGCATTACCACAAATGTAATCGGCCTTTGAAGATATTCTCCTTAATGGATCCTTCGAAAGAGCAGCTTACCACCGATTAGAGCGTTATCTTTCGTGCGAACGAACCTTTCGCGAGAGTGCGGCAACCGACTTAATGCGAACCGATCGTCGCGTCAGCTTTTCGACCGTCCAAGTTAATGTTGTATAAACCTCGAGTCTTCGAAGCTCCAAAACTCGCTCGTAAGGGCTAAATTTCTAAGGCTACAAATTATATAAAGCTTAAGCTTTTAAAGCATGAGACTCATAGCTTCTTGACCAATAGGAACAAAATGGACAAAAATTCTACGTAATTTATTTTCTAAATGTAAATTCTTCAATAACAGATTTAATCTTCTGAACAATATCTTCGCCTCTGTGAGGATAAGGAATACTATCGAAGTCAAGTTTTATAAAGTACAAAATATTTTTCACAACAAAATGACTTGTAATAACGATATATGGTTTATTTGTTAGTAACGTCCAAAAAAAGTCACTCAGTTGTACACATGCTGAAAATTTCATCAAAATCGGTTAATGCAGGAAAAAATGACACGCATCGGAAGATGTATGATTCTGTGGACATTAAGCAGAAACTGATCAAAAGTCGTGTAAAACTACGATTATCACCATTTTTAACAGCTTGTAGCTCGTGTGTATGTTAATCGATTTCGTTGAAATTTTCAGCATGTGTATAACTATCATAGATCTACAAAACATATATTTTAAATTTTCATGAAGGGCCCAAATAAAAAAGTTTTAATTGTTTTAATAATTAAAAAAGTTTTTTCATGTAACCTTGTAAAATATAATTTTTTTGAAAATCTTTTCTGCATATCATTTCATAAACGAATGCTTCTAATTGATTATAAAAAATCAGGCGTTTAGTACAATTGTAAGAAAACGTTATTCTATCTTAAAATGTGTACGAACACTTTGTACATCCACTGTAGATCGAAAGGTCGAAATTTTAATTTGACAAATTGCAGAATTGCTTCTAAGTAACAATTGATCGAACCAATGAGCATTAATAAATCTTTTATAAACACATATACGATCGATAGAAAGGAACATTTAACTAGAGAAGAGATTTGTACTGAAACATCCGCTTATATCATGATATTGGACACAGATGGCACAGCCGCATCTAGACTGTGTATACATATTACATCGGGATGTTCAAACAAATCCTGGAAATACAGAAGACTCAAGTCTTCGAGTTTCAAGCTCAAGCGTTGAGGACTCCAGTTCTCACAGCTCAAGGTTCAAACTGGAAAGCTCCAGCTTTTACGGCCGAAGTAGCGAGCCTTCAAAGCTCAGGACTCGAAACTCACTTTAACAATGCTAAGAGCAAGTATTGCAGCAGATTGTCCACAGACCACGGCGAAAAACTGAAGAGTCGCCGAGGAAACCGGAGGCGGCTACATAATTCTCCATTCACAGGGTTCACCAACGAAAAGCCGTAACTCGGTGTCGTTGATAAATGGTTCGAGATAAAAGCAACGTCGAGGCGTTGATGGCGGTCCGCTCAGACTTTTGTGACTTCGAAAGCTTACCGTGTCATTATATTGTCATTACCCCCGGGCTGGAGTCGCTCGCTTCACAGCTTGTCTCGCGGTTACAAACTTTCGAAACACTCTTGACTCTAGAACGACAGCGTTAAACCCTTCTTATTACCAGAGCTGGGGAAAATCGGGTTTTAAATAGTAAATAATATGTATGACTTTATTATTTGCCCCCGAGGATTACAATCCTTTTTATCTTACAAACTATTAACTTAGATCTAGCTTAACCTAAAAATAGAAGTGAATAGTAAGGAATAAACAATCCTATTTATTTTAAAGTGTGTACAATTTTGAAAATAAAATATTTTATTTGATGCACTAATTTTTGAAAATAAAATTATTTATTTGAGGCAGTAATTTTTGAAAATAGTATTTTATTTGAAGAATATTGAAAATATTTGGACTTTGTCTTTATTTGTAATTTCAATTTGAAATATTATTGTTGAAAATAATGGTTCGCATTCATATATAGGTTTTTATGGAAAAAGAAATAAATGATACCAGTCATACAAACATTGCAGAATTCGAATTATTTCAATATTTGAGCGATAGTAATACACGAATTGAAAGTATTGCAAAGTACAAAGACATGAAAACATTATTTTTAAAATTACAACACAGCTATTCCGTCCTCTGGCCCAGTTGAGAGACCTTTTAGCTTTGCGGGACTGATTCTATGTCCTCGAAGGAGCACCCTAATAGCAGCAGTTAAAAAATAAAACTAAAATTTCTTATATTAAGTACCATTTCTTCTGTACATTATTGCTAAGATAAGAAATATTAAATTACCTATAAGTAATGCGATTTCTGAAAGTATTAGGTATAACGACGCAAAAAATACAATATTCTACTTTGTGTTTCAGATGATTAAAATAGAAATATTTTATTTTGTGGTTCCGATTGTTCAAATAGAAATATTTTATTTTCGAAATTGTATAAATGTTTAATGTTCGCGATAAAATACCTTCGAGTGCGAAGGGTTAACCTATTTAACATCGAAAAACCATTGGTTAAGGAGATATTGTATTGTTCGCGTTGTTTCCACCAATATGTCCAATTAACCAAGAAGCTGCACAGTTTTGTTAGGTGAAACGTCGACGCTGCAATGGTTTCTTTCGTCTACCCGGTATATTGGGCGGTCGTTTTAACGCAGGAAAGCTACTTATTCCCCGTCGGCTCGGAGCCTCGCCGGCAATCATACAGCATTAACACTTTAACCTACTCGTTCACGAAGCTCTCACCATTTCAGGCGTGGAACACTCCTCCTCCATTCAAACGGTCAACACGATGTATTTAAATGCATGTACTTTGCCGCCTTTTAGTAGTTTTCAGCGTCGCTGGCTCGCCAGCCGTCGAAACGCTGAAAACTTTAATGTACAGTTTCTGTCGGTTTTACTCGATGGAAAAGTTCGATGGATCTATCAGAAATTCGATCAACGATTCCCCGAAACGATAACAATTATCTGAACTCATTGTAGAGATTGTAGAAAGAATGAAAGAAAAACGTCCATGTGTTGGGCGAGATAGCAGAAGGACAAAACTCGGCTCGGCTCGCACAGCGTAAATAGGGGAGAGCTGGCATGAAAGGGACACGTATTGGAAGGGACATTGTAAATATCCTGGAGATAGGAGAATTAGTCAAGGTGACCATTTGTTTCTTGTTTTATTCTGTAGCGACATTCGTACATATGCATTCGCAGCTAGTTGCAAGCTGTTATTGTGGCCAGAGTTGTCTCGAATGACAGTTGGATTACCTCGCGAATTCTAATTACAAAGTAATTCAATTACAGTGTATTCGATTATATCGTAATTCGAAATTCAGTCGCTTCGTTCAATTAAATTACAATGTAATTTGTAATTCTGGTCTCGTGTTCGATTAAATTACGATGTACAGTAGAGACTCCCGTATCTGAACTAATAAGGAGACAAAAGTGGCCGGAAAGTGAAATTTTCGATTGAGATAGTAGAACAATTATTTATTTTTGCATTGAACATCATTCATTCAAGTAGAAATGAAGAAAATTGAGTTTCTTTCAACATCTAAGGGTCCCATATCTTTGCCTGAAAGTTTTTCTCCACAGATATCCACAATATCCAGCTGTCGAATACCATGACGTGCTTTGAATTTTACTAACCCAACCATTATTATTAGCTTTAAATGAGTTTCCCTTTAAGCTATCGTTATTTATAGATATCGATAAGCCTTTGTCTCTTTGTTTACGAAACCATTGGAAGACAGCATCATCTATAGTTTTATTTTTTGGATTCGTTAAGCTTGTCCTGCTAATACTAGAATCTACGTTCTGTATATAATTTTCAATATTGCGTTTTTGTTTGTTAATATCTGTGATTGTAGATTTCCCAATACCATGTATTCTTGCTAAATTCGTTGCGCTGTCACCACTTTCAAGATCTTTCATTATTTTCTATTTCTCTTCAATAGTTAAAACTACATGTTTTCGTTTACTTGCCATTGCGATACTGTTCTATGCTTCAGACTGAATTGATAAGATTACATTTAACCGGCCGAACAACAGGAAAATATTTATTACGTTTAAATGCATTGTATATAAACATCGCTATAAAACGTTGTGCGGATAATAGAACGTTCGGATATTAGGGTATTTGGATAATGGGGGTATGGATACGGGAGTCTCTACTGTAATTTGATTTTAAAATTGGAACACCACCACAAAGTACAGTGTAACTATGAACTGTATACTGGGTGGGGCTTTACTACCATATTTGACCTTGTATGACCTTCAATGATAACTCGCTGAATTCGTCTCAACACTGGATATCACATCGTGATAAAAAAAACATAGCATTCCATTTAAAAAAATAGAGATGACCTTGAAATCTCCTCTATGCCTCCACCCACGCAGAAAATTTGTGTCACAATATGTCCCCCTCTATACCGTGTAAGTTTTCTATATAACATGTTTTCATATTATTACAAATAACGGCAATATTCAAACTGGACATAGATATTGCCCCACCCTGTATAAGAAGAATAAGAGGCGAAAAGAGAAAAAGATTAGTAGCAATGATGAACACGGTACTGTTCCTAAATTCATAATGTGTGATCAAAAATAAGCTTATTTATTACGTTCGAATTATGTAATGCAATTACAATATAATTCAAACACTATGTATATAAAATACAATATAATTCAATGACAACGTATTTAACTGAGCACAACTCTGCCCCTCGCGCAGGTTTCAGAAAAAAAGAATAGGCGAATTCCCCGCTAATTGTGGCGAGGTTTCGAAATCGGGTGTTCCATATTATCAACCTTCACCCTGTTTACGCGGTATTGTGCTCGCGCGCAAAGTGTCCGCACACTTTGTGATCCGGCGTTAAATTGCAGAACGTAATTCCCGCGAGTACGTGTACGTGTGTTAAACGCGCGTGTGCTATATTGCCTGAAGGTCCTGACTTTCCAACCGAGGAACGGGAGGACGCGTCCATCCTGTCGCACAGCTACGACAACGATAGCGAATCGCAATTTAATCTTTCGAACGTCCTTCGGATCTACCGTGTACGCCGCGGCGAGCCTTGTACCCTTGCGCATCGCGATCCGACGATATCTTTCAGTTTCTATTGCCGCTTAAGGTTTCCACCCGTACGCAAAAAAGCAACGCAACTTGCTGGCCGTGCCTCGTTGCAACCATGAACGCTCGACGCGTCTGGCATCGCTCAGAAAATTAGGTCAAGATGGAAGCGACCCGCTCCTTTTAATCGAACGATTACTTCGACGGCAGTTAATTGAGTCGTTAATTTTGAAAATGGCCCAAGTCCATTTTCGACAATAATCAAGCTAGCAATTTTAATATTTCAATTTCTACGGTATCTTTTCATTCAGAAGCAAATTGTAACTAATATGTTTAATAACACAACGATTTTGTAAAGAGGAAATTAGCTGGTTAATAGAATGATAGAAATTTTTATTTTGAAAGTGACCCAAGTCCATTTTCGAGAAAAATCAAACTGGTAATTTCAATATTTACATTTAGTTTAATATTTATAAAATGTAACTACATAATATGTTTAATATCGCAAAAATGAATGATACAAATATTTATTTTGAAAGTGGTCTAAGTCCATTTGTGAGTTGTTTGATATTAAGGTAGTAGCCACCAGTAGAAATATTAAAGTAGCTTCAACGTGGCTAAAAATTGTCCAAACTGTTGAACATAATGTGGAAATCATAGACCATAAAATAGTGTTTTTCAAGTTTTGTAACGAAATATAAAATAAATTGAATATTCTTTTTAAACTATAGTTAGTTTAGACTTCGTGAAGATCGACGTATTTCACTTTCACGAATCACTATTTCGACGTTTCAAGAACACAAAGTAACTTTATTTAAAGGTAACAGTCGACTAACTCGATACAGGATTTTTGGGGTCTTATATGCTAACGGATAATCTTATTTAGGGTACAAAGGTATTGGGACTGTTTCATGGTTCAAAGTATTGAGTGTTGAGTCAGCGTGGACTTGGGCCTTATCGGGCCATGACAATATCGGCGGGTGGCAAACGGATCCGAGCGTCGCGACGCGTCGCCGGCAGAGTGTTAATCTTCGATACATTGAATTTGGATTTTCTCTTGCAGATTAGAAAAGGATTTTTTTCCTTTGATCTTCGCTGCGTTGTTTAGATTTTTTCCTCTGTCCTCTACTTTGTCATTTGGACTCTTAACTATTCATATTGGCCTTTGTCATTGGCAGTTGATATTTAATCTAATATCAGAAAAGATTTTCCCTCTGATATCCTTTGAAATCGTCGCTAGTACCATGTATTACTAGAAGAACAAAATAAATAATCCTCTTGAAAAAAAAAACAAAAAAATTGATGAAATCCCAAGAAAAACATCCTGTAAACAGGAGCCAAGTTTCTATGGCCGTAAAAAGTTGTTAGATCAAACAAAATACGGCCACGTTCGTTACCTTCGAAATACCTCTTGCAATACTGAAAAAAGCGTTCGGTTTTATAAAAATTAGTTTAAAAGAACGCTAAGTAACACCTTTTATGGCCATTGGTTTAAAACGTAACGGCCAAGTGTGAATAATTTAGCCCTCCATGTAACTCTTGAAAAATTAAATAGGATTCTTTTAAACTAATTTTTACAAACGCTTTTTTCAGTATTGCAAGAGATATTTCTAAGCCACCGAACTTGGCCGTATTTTGTTTGATCTCACAACTTTTTACGGCCATAGGAACTCGGTTCCTGTTTACAGGATGTTTTTGCTGGGTTGCATTTACCACAAGTCACGATGGACAATTGAGCATCTGCGCGTTCACGGACGTAAATTCTCTTTGCCAGTGCAGCGAGGAAAATCTCGATATGGCGAGATCGATAGTTTATTTATCGAAGGGAAACAATT
The DNA here is from genome assembly GCA_916610235.2 of Lasioglossum morio. Taxonomy (NCBI): domain Eukaryota; kingdom Metazoa; phylum Arthropoda; class Insecta; order Hymenoptera; family Halictidae; genus Lasioglossum; species Lasioglossum morio. Next base: position 28,018,701 of record OU744325.1, on the reverse strand, counting down.
ACGATGGCAGGTGGAGGGTGCAATTTCCCGGAGAAATCTATCAGAGACGAGAACCCGACAATCTAAGCTGTCGCGAAAGCAGAGTGTTTATCGCAGTCGGCCGCCTCCTGTTTCACGGTCAACGTGCGTGCGGCCCCTGCCAGTCTGGGCGTCGGGACGCCCGGCGCCACGTCTGTACGCCCCTGCACCCTCGCCCCCCGTGCCTAGGTGCCTCGTAAATTCAGGAGCGGATCGCGACGCTCGCTCTCCCGTTTCGTTCGCTTTATCGCCGCCCAGTCATCGTGGGCTATATAATTTCCCATTTTTTTGCTCGTTAGGGCTTCGATCGTGCTAGATTCGCGCCCTGCCCGGACGACCCTGGACATTTCTGGCCATTCCGCATGCCCAGGGAATATTATTCCGTTGCTTTTCACATCTGCATACAATTTCGCACGGCCGCCTCGTAGTGGTGAGTTCGACCGAATACGTGGCCGAAAGCAAAAAAATTTCTACCGTAGTTTAAGAAAAACTGTCTAGTAGTATTTTATTTATTAAGTGCCAGAGCACGTTCTTTCGTTACAAACATTTTTGGAGTTGTTTCTTTTGAAAGTGGCCTCATTCCATTTAGGTTTAAATTCAGATATTTAAGAGCATGGGTTTCAATGAAATTGAAAATATACGTATAGGATACCAATGTATTACACTCCTTAAGTGTATATAAAAGAGTTCAATTTACAATTCCTATTCAAATAGTAGTAATTATTTAATTGAATAACATGTGAATTGAATAACAACTAGATTTGTCATAAAATTCGAAACAACAGCCCAAAGTCCATTCGATATTATCTAAAATGCTCCAAATTGAAGAAAGAATATTCCATTTATTTTATATTTCGTTACAAAAACACTATTTTATGGTCTATGATTTCCACATTATGTTCAACAGTTTGGACAATTTTTAGCCACGTTGAAGCTACTTTAATATTTCTACTGGTGGCTACTACCTTAATATCAAACAACTCACAAATGGTCTTAGACCACTTTCAAAATAAATATTTGTATCATTCATTTTTGTGATATTAAACATATTATGTAATTACATTTTATAAATATTCAACTAAATGTAAATATTGAAATTACTAGCTTGATTTTTCTCGAAAATGGACTTGGGTCACTTTAAAAATAAATATTTGTATCATTCTCTTAACCAGCTAATTTCCTCTTTACAAAATCTTTGTGATATTAAACATATTAGTTACAATTTGCTTCTGAATGAAAAGATACCGTAGAAATTGAAATATTAAAATTGCTAGCTTGATTATTGTCGAAAATGGACTCGGGCCACTTTCAAAATAAAAATTTCTATCATTCTATTAACCAGCTAATTTCCTCTTTACAAAATCTTTGTGATATTAAACATATTAGTTACTATTTGCTTCTGAATGAAAAGATACCGTAGAAATTGAAATATTAAAATTGCTAGCTTGATTATTGTCGAAAATGGACTTGGGCCACTTCCAAAATAGACGGCTCTAATGATCTAAGGTTGAGAACCGTCGGTTTAAGAAATCGGCCAGTTTTGCTGGGAGTGTTCTCGGTCGGAGGACAGTTCCGAAGTAAGAAGACGAGGTTCCAGGATGAGGGGGGCACGCGCGACACTGGGTTCGCTCGATTTCCGCTCGTGTCCTCCCCCATAGCACACATGGAGCCGGGAGGATCGATAAAGTTCGAGGGTTCGGTTCCCCCGTCGCTCCCCCGTTCCTCCGAGCCCCGCGTATGGAATTAGGAATTCTTACATGGAGGGTTCCCGTGTACGCGATATTTATTCCGTGGTTCGGGGGTGGTGGCCACCCTTTTCATTCGCCCTCGGCGTCGAGCAATATCCGCGGGGGGTCGTAGAATCGCCCTGGCAACACAATGCTCCGTGAAGGAACGTGTACGCTCACGGGGGCTCCCCGTTTTCTACGTTCCAAATTGCCAACCCTACTTTTACACTCGCCGATATCACTTTTACCGAGCCAAGTGTCGCCGATAAATTGTCGGCCATCCCCGCCTGCGGCCCCGAGATCGTCGTCGCTGATAACAGTCTGTTTGGAAACAGCGCGTTCCGAACGGGGAAAGCGTTATGAATGCTTTACAGCTCCGGTCTCGCGGATGCTCGGCCTCGCTTCTCCTTTCGAAATCGACCCCTCGCACAGTGTGACATATCTATCATTTAGGGAAATTTAATTCCGAAATTGAACATTTTTGAAAAATTACCTATTTACTCTTATCTTGGAAGAAATATCTCCGTAACCCAGAATCTCCGTAACCTATTGTAACTCGAAAATGAAACATTTCTACCAACCTAAAATAATTCAATTTTACATGATTTTTCTCATTTCATGGATATGAAGTTGATATGATGCCACATATTGTACTTGAATGTTTAGTAATTGGTTAGATCCCAACATATCTAATAATATAAACAATATTTAGAATAGTAGTACAGCAATTTTTAGTGGTGACTCTGAATCACCATTCGAGTGCTAATGTTTAACTTTTCATCGCATTCAGATAAGAAAAATAAGCCTCTATTAATCGTGAATCGGAAATTGATTAATGATTGACTGCTAAAGGAATGAAAACTGTATGAATACTGAAAAATTGCGTCCTCCATATTACAATTTGTGGATAGACCGTATTAACTTCAACAATTGATTAAATCAATCTCGGATTTTTCGATAATTTCTTCGTTCACTCAACGATTAACGATTGACTTCATCAATCGATTGAATCAATCGCCGATTTTTCGACGATTTCTGTTTTTAATCGTACACATTAATCAATCAATCATGATTAAAAGTTTAATCGATTATTGCCCAACTCTGCTGTGCCTCGTACAGTGACACGGGCGCCGTAATCCGGATTCAGAAATTCAGTGTGTTTTCGCCCTAAAATGCACTTTATCGTATCGATATCTAATCAACAAATGCAATGGAGGAAATAGTAAATTTAATAAATATTTAAACATTCCCTACCGGAATTGCAGATGAAAATAATATAAAAAACAGTATTCTAAATTCAGTATTATAATTGTTCATGTTTTCTCGTACTATAACTGAAAGACTTTTACGAATAGAAAGTACATTCGAGTTGAATTTGATTATTGTTGAACAGAGACATTTATTTCTTTTTTGACTATTCGATTCGGTAATATGCACATAGATATTTGTGTTTCTAAAGGGAAAAAGAGCGAAAATTAAGACACATTCTACATTATACTATAAAACAGATTCTACATTCTTCTAATGTTTTCACTGTTTGAAATTACATTGTCGGTGAAACCTGTGTCGGTGCTTTTCATGGAACCCCTCCAAGTACAAAGTCTTGAGTAGTGCTTTCCTTCCGGAGTGAGCGGTGGGAGAAGAGCTGGCTCGTACAAAAAAAAACCGGGCGCTACCGTACTTGCCAAGGCAATTAGTTTACATTGCTACTTTCAACGAAAGAAAGGTCTCCCATATGGTTTCGACAAGGTACAGGAAGGAGGGAACCTGGCCGAAGATCTACAGTCCAATAATAATAATAATAATTTATTTATTTTCGGCCTCGCGGCCACGAAATTGGACTTCGTCTAGCCATCCATTCTTCTACTCATCCATCCATATCCTGTGCCATTTGTTAATCTAATCTAGTCTAATCTAACCTAATCTAATCTCATCTATAACAGACAACCCTATATGTATTGTATATGTTTGGTATGCTCTTTGGTATATTTATGCTCACTTTTCTCTCTTCCTCCTCAACTTCTCCAACCACTCTTCAACATTTCTGTCTTTTTTTACCGCTCCTTACACCCTCGAGCCTGATCATTTCCCCATTATCCTGCATTCCCTTGTTAAATGCTCTAGCCTTGCATACTTGTCACCACATAGGTCGCATCGTCTTGCCTCTTCCTCAGAGCTGGGGAAAATAATATTTTAAATAGTAAATAATAAATAATCCTATTTGTTTTAAAGTATGTGTACAATTTTGAAAAGAAAATATTTTGTTTGATGCAGTAATTGTTTGAACATAGTATTTGAAAAATATTGAAAATATTTGGACTTTATCTTTATTTTCAATTTTAAATATTATTGCTGAAAATAATAGTTCGCATTCAATAGATTTATGAGTAGAAATATTAGTGGTAGAAATATGAATAGAAACAGTATTAAATGCTTTGAAATAAATAGCAAATCCAGAGTCAGAGTCACGACCTCAATTAATTTCACAAAACACAGAAGTAAATGACTTTTTTTCCTTTAAGGAAACAGAAACAAATGATACCAGTCATACAAACATTGTAGAATTCAAATTATTTCAATATTTGAGCGATAGTGATACACGAATTGAAATTATTGCAAAGTACAAAGAGATGAAAATATATTATTTTTAAAATACAACACAGCTATTCCGTCCTCTGCCCCAATTGAGAGACTTTTGTCCTCGAAGGAGCACCCTAACAGATACAAATTTCGAACGCTGCACCTTCGTTGTATGCGAATAGCAGCAGTTAAACAAAAAATAAAACACAAATTTCTTATATTAAGTACCATTTCTTGTTTAAATTATTGCTAAAATGAGAAATATTAAATTACCTATAAGTAATGCAATTTCTGATGATTAAAATAGAAATATTTTATTTTCGAAATTGTATATCTTATTTAAAATACTATTTTCCTTAAGCGAAATAAAGTCTAAAATATTAAATAGTATTTGAAATATTTATTTCGCCAAATAATGCCTACCTCTGCTCTTCCTCCAGCCAGTATTTATTTCAATTCTCTGAATTTTCTTATCTAACCCGCGCTATGAGCTTATGCCTGTCCCCTCTACCCTCCTTACTCAGATATTCCGATAGCATTCCTATTCTTATGTATTTATATCTTTCATTGTATTTGGACTGCTCTATCCTCGTATCCTGTTCTTGCCCACAGTCCAATAATCACGGAACAAAGTATGGAAGAAGGGGTCGAACGGTCTGCATTTGAGAACCACGAAAAGTCTCGCGACGGCGACGTTTTCCGAGGGGAGGAGGCTAAAAGGGATAAAGGATGGGACCCGTGTTCGTTGGATTAGCGGAAAGGTGGTCGTCAAACGGAGACTGGAGGGAGAGTAGTCAGTCCTGCAGGCGCCGTCTGGACTTTCACCCTCCCCGAAACGGCCGAAACTCGAGGACATGGAACCGAGAACGATGGGCTCTGCGCTGGCAAGAGTGAGGTGCGAAGCGGCCGATGTTCCAGCACCGATGTGTACCGTTTAACACCTCGCGGGCCGACTGTAGGGTGAAGGTACCAATCACCGGATGTTTAGTAACGAGTTCGAAGTTTTTTTTTATTAGTTTTAACGCATTGTCTGCCATTTATTTTACATTCTTTGTGATAAAGTTGCCCCCACGAGAGAACCGTAGCGTTTCGCGCAGCTTGAGTGACCGCGGACAGCGCTGCGAGCCTCCCAACTCCCACTCCACCACCCATCTCCCACTGTCTCGACTGCGAGTCTTCATATACGCGGTATATGAATTATTATTATTCCTACCAATCAGGGCGAAGATGCGCAGCGACGAACGCAAACTGGTTTTCACACGCTACGGTTCTCTCGTGGGGTATAGTATAGAAGATTGATTAACAACCTTTTCTCTGTATCGTCTAATATTTTCTGGACGATTCTGTTAAAATGCAAAAGACATATGAACGAAGCTTTCATCCGAAAACGGTGCAAAAATTCCATCACAACCCCTCAAGAATTCTGCAGACGGTTAGAGAATCCTGCAGCAATACTAAAAACTTCTAAAAAAATTTCTTCTTTTTCCTATATTTCTCATGTTTTTCGCAACTTTAACGTTAACGTGGCAATGGAAAAATTTTAGGAGGAGGCGTGAAACAAAATCTAGCAAAAAAAATTTCACCAAATATAACTAAGGGTCGGAGCTGGGGAAAATAGTATTTGAAATATTATATAATAAATAATCCTATTGATTCGAATGTATGTGTACAACTTTGAAAAGAAAATATTTTATTTGATGCAGTAATTTTTGAAAATAAAATCATTTATTTGAGGCGGTAATTATCGAAAATAGTATTTTATTTGAAGAACATGAAAATATTTGTGTTTTCCTATTTTCAATTTCAATGTTAAATGTTATTGCTGAAAATAATGGTTCAACTTCAATACATTTATGAGTGTAACGATAAGATAAACTATATGTTTACTTTGACGGTTTCTCAGAGTATTATAACAATGCAAAAAGTATAATTCAAATAGAAATATTGTATTTTCCGTATCAAATGGTTGAAATAGAAATATTTTATATTGAGGTATAGATTGTTCAAACAGAAATATTTTATTTTCGAAAATGTGTATCTTAATTAAAACACTATATTCTTTGTGCAAAATAAAATCTAAAATATTAAATAGTATTTGAAATATTTGTTCCACCAAATAATGTCCACCTCTGGTAAGGGCCACCCTAGTGCGCACACCGCTAGACCACGTATATGTACGCGAGGGTTGCAAGGATCCGGGGGATTCCACTCCTGATTTCTCAATAATGCGAAGACGGGGTTTCTTAGTTAGTAGTCAATCAAGTACCGGCAGCGTCGCGTCGCGTCGCGACTCGTCGATCACACCATGGAAGGGAGCCAGAAACGTTTTCTTTTGGTTAACGGTGGGGACGAGGACAAAGTTCCGAACGTAGGAACAGAGAGCGAGGGCCTATTAATAGCCCCCGTTCGAATAAAAAGGAGCGCGCAGGGAGCGTAGGTGGGCGTGAGAACGCGTGGGCGTTCGAAGGTCCTGGCTGTCGTTGAAAAAAAAAAACCACCGTAACCGTCCATGGAAAGATAAAGCGTGCGATCTATGCCGCGAGAGCCGCATAGTTCCAGGGACCGTCTCTCTCTCTCTTTTTTTCTAACGCTCTGAGCGACGTTCAACGCACACGCTCATGGTCGTGGCTCGCCTTGTTTGGATCTCTTTCACTTGCGCAACGCCGTGTGTCGCATCCTTCAGGGATCCTCCTATGATTAACTACACCGCGGTCTAACCGGCATTTTGGCAATGCTCCCCAGCGTCCCCTATCGGGTTCAACTCTGAGATCTCTGCTTTACGTAACGACTCAGCCGATGTGAACGAAGCTTGTCCTAAAAGTACAGCATAAACCGTTATACAGTAATGTCTCTATTAGAGCGACAATGCTTTTTTTTTTTAATTGGGGAAAATCCGATTAATGGATAACCATCCTTGCCACCGAAGGCAAGGATGACCAATGTCGGTCTCGGTATAATCGTTACCGACTAACGACCCCAATAGTCGTCCCTAGACATTTACTGCAGGGACCCAGGATCACGTTAGTACTCAACTGGGCCAGAGCGATATTGCTGCGGCACTATTGATGCGACGAAAGTATCCCAACAAAGTAACATGGCGAGACCAGTGATGCCAGAAGGAGGAACCTGGAGGAACTTACCCCTCCGGCTGGGCCCCCCACTCTTACTTCTACTGCACACGTGGTACACACGAACGTACCTCTACTCTGCCTGTGTGAGACTCACAAGAGTCTGAGAAGTAAGAGTGGGGGGGCCCAGCCGGAGGGGCAAGTTCCTCCAGGTTCCTCCGTCTGGCATCACTGGGCGAGACTCGGTGTCCGGCAGAGACGTCCTCCGACCAGTGATGCCAGACGGAGGAACTTGCCCCTCCGGCTGGGCCCCCCACTCTTACTTCTCAGCCTCTTGTGAATCTCACACAGGCAGAATCGAGGTACATTCGTGTGTACCACGTGCGCAGTAGAAGTAAGAGTGGGGGGCCCAGCCGGAGGGGTAAGTTCCTCCAGGTTCCTCCGTCTGGCATCACTGCCTCCGACGCCGCACAGTGCACTGTGGGACGAATGGCCATTCTAGGTGGAAAAAGGTCATGTCAGAAAATAGATATAACATTCATATACAGGGTGTCCCAAAACTACCCTAGGAGCCGAAAATAGGAGGTTCCTTGGGTCATTTGAAGCGACATTTTCCTTTGCAAAAATGTTATCCGCGACTTTGTTTAGGAGTTATTAACGAAAAATACGGACCAATCAGAGCGCGACTTAGACGCGAGTTGGCACAGTCGGCCAATGGACAGTTGGCGCGCCGAGCCGATTTTACCAACTCGCGTCTAGGTCGCGCTCTGATTGGTCCGTGTTTTTCGTTAATAACTCCTAAACAAAGCCGCGGATAACATTTTTGTTAAGGAAAATGTCGCTTCAAATGACCCAAGGAACCTCCCATTTTCGGCTCCTAGGGTAGTTTTGGGACACCCTGTATACTTCTTTGGGAATGTTCACTGACCCTAATTATACCCATCATAATTCATTCAACAGCGATACAAGCATAGAAATCAATACGTGTAAACTTTGAACCGTAATACGGCGAAATCGTACATTTATATTCTTTTACAATCATTTTTAGACATTGTTTAACTACCAGTTTTCTATGCCATTTAGTTGACTTTAATAGAGCAGAACTAGCAGGTCAGAATGAGTTCAGTCTTGAAACTTTTTTTTGTAATAAGTTCAAGCTATACAAAAGAGATTATGACAAAAATATCTGAGGAATACTGCGGATTCGCCTGTCACAATTTTTTAAAGTTTTTGTATCACCGTACGGTGCATACGTGCATAACACGGTACATAATGTTAAGGGCTTAATTTTTCTATTGAAAAGGTAAGAGAAGTTTTTATTCATGTTTTTATCACATCGAAGCAGGTGTCTAAATAATAGTAAAGCTTTTCCCAATCAATTTAAAGCAATAATTTAAAATAACAATCGTTTGGTGATCGAGACAGAAGAAAAATGGTCTTATTTTACCCGTTATGACGAATGCTTTTTCAAATCCTGAGATTATAAAAGTATGAGAATTCATCAACAATGTTCTTTACCGGACCGGTAGCCCGCTTTTTGTTGGCCAAAACTATTGTAGCGGTCTTCCATGATTTAATATTATCTTATTACAGGTCGTTGGATTCTTCTTGATACCAGTTAGAATATTATGATGTAAAACATATATTGTGTGGAAAACAATGGTTTTAGGTTGACAGATAACCCCCTAAAATTCTAAGTCGCTAACCCTTCATATACGAGTGATATGAGGGTAAATACCCTAAACTGTATCTTTCTTTTCTCGGTTATTAATTAAGATTTTCAGATTAAAAAAAAATACGAAAATACTCGAAATTACCTCTTATATATCATTTATTTTTTTCACAATTGTGATCAAATTATTAAGGGTAGAAAAAAAACATTAAATTTTTTAGGGGTAGGAATTGCAAGCAACCGTTCGAGCGAGAGAAAAACGGTTTTGTTGAAATTTGAAAATCGAGAAATTGAATTTTGGCCAGAAAAAGCGGGCTCCGGGACCAGTGTGCGCCGGGGTGCTCGGAAAATAGGACACCGGGCTGCTTTCGATGATCAGGATGTAAATGTTTATCGGTCGATCGCCAATAAAAACAGCAGCAGCCGCCGCGCAAGCTTTCAGCGACTTCCTGCCGACCACCGACGAACCAGATCACGGTGTAGCCATCGCGTCGGTGAAAATTAGATGTCTATGCCGCTGCCGGATGGTACTGACGAATCTATTTCTCGCCCCATCCTCCCCCGCGGATACAGCTCCGAACATACCTCTACCGTCAATTTGTCCGACTACTGCTGACCAATTCTTCGCCGTGTTCGACACACGACATATCGTTCCACAAATTGTCCAACGTCACCAGGCTGACATCCACCTATTATTTTCCTAATTTTCGTTTATCACGGTTCACGTGGAAATTGTATACTTTGCACAGAGATCCACATTCTAGTTTAGCAGACCATTAAATATACTCGTTCCAAATCGAAACTTATAAACGAAATGCGTCAGCTGAAAAAGTAAAGCAAAAATTGAGAAAATTTGCGAACGGATCTACACCGTACACCAATTTTCTGACTATTCCTTCGAAGATTGAATCCAATAAATTGTAAAGTAAATCATACGTACACTCTCTAAGATTTTATAGATGAACAGTTAACTAAATTCGGACAGACAATGTCCGGGATAAATTTTACATTTCCGCAGGACAATGCAAGTGTGCATTTACAAACTATTTTGACAAATATATACTGCGAAGTGCGTTAAAACAGTACTTTGATCCAGCGAGATCGCCAGATCTCAACATATAATTGAAAATTGTTGGGCATAACTAGCAAGACTTGTTTATGAAGGCGGAAGACAATTTTCCAAAGCCTTGCAGATTTAAAAACATGCATAGAACAAGAATGGGCAAAAAAACGGCTAAAATATATTTAAAAAAAACTCTTTAAGTCATTACCGGAACTTATGTTGGCTGTTCTGGAAAATAAAGGAGGCCACACAAAGTATTAAACATAATGTTATATATTTTATGTGATTAAATCACTTTTTTTTGTATATATGCCATCATTTTATCGTACCGATTGTTTCTTATTTTTTGTCTCGGTAAATAAACGGATATTTTCTTTAATTGTGTCGTTTGTAATGCAGTTTCTTTTGTAATAAAATATGTAGAAGTAGCAAGAAAGACTAGATTTATTATGTGTCAGTGTAGGCAGTACATGTAAAACCGTTTTAAAAACGTTCTAAAAACATTGATAGAATGGCAGCAGAACCGTCGAGGAGTGTTTCAACACGTCCGCGATAGGTAATAATACAATCGGCACGTTCCGTGTATCGAATTGCTTCAAAAGAAACACGATCGAGGCGGAAAAGGGTTATAGCCTGACTGCTCGTGTCACATGTTCTAGGAAACATGCAGACTTTCAGATTTATTTCGCGGCGGATGATTCACTTGGCGGCGCCAAACGGACCGTCCTTATCTCTTTTTCGCACTCGTCTTCTCTTCCTCTTCGGTCGAACTTCGCCTTGACGAATTATTATCGCCGCGCTCCCATCCGGAGAGGAACACTGATAAACGACGCAGCAGAAACGCGAAAAAATTAGATGCCGACCTGATTTTCGTCAGCTGCAGTGGCGCACAGTGGACAGTTCGGACGAAGTCGCCGACAAAAACAAAGAACTTTCGATAAAAATGAGATAGAGCGATGACATTTGTTTTAGGATTAAAGCTGAAATTTTCTGGAATGTGGGAAAAATAAGGAGATTATGGTACGAACGTTTTTTAACCTTAATAAAATTCGGTAAATTAGCACAATTTTTTTGAAAACGCTGTACATCTTTCCTGTAGACTTTTTCACGCTGATTGCAAATTTGGTCTCAAAATTTTTCTACATCCTCCGGATTTCGCAGAAAATCTAATTATTGTTAAAAATTTACAATTTTATTTTTCAAGGTTAAAAAACGTTCGAACCATAATCTCCATAATTATACCATATTCTGGAAAGTTTCAGCTTTAATTTAAAAAAAATTTCATCGCTATATTTCATTTCTTTGGAAAGTTCTTTGATTTTGACACAGATATCATTAATTTCTTTACAGTTCAAATTGAAAGATCAAGTTTAAAGCTCATCCTCACAATTCTAGAATCTTCTAGATTGAATCCAAAAAGCATTCCGTCATTGAAAAACAGTTTTCAAGTTCAACATGCAATTTCAAAGTTCGACTTTAACGTGTAATTTCAAAGTTCAAGTTTAAAGTCCAAATCTATAATTCGAGTTCACAATGCAAGTTCACAATTCAAGCTCAAAGCTGATCCTCACAATTCAAGTTAAGAGATCAAGTTTAAAGTTGGTCCTCACAATTCAAGTTTAAAGTTCAATTTCGAACTTCATAGTGACGTCTTGGGTAATGCTAACGCCACCATAATCTCCCTATTTTTCCCATATTCTACAAAATTTCAACTTTAATTTTAAAGAGTTTCATCGCTCTGTCTCATTTCTGTCGAAATTTCGTTGATTTTGAAAAATCGATTTTCAAATTTAGCATCGGAGAGTCCCGCTCCATAATCCTGTGAAGGTGATGTGCTGCAGGGGACGATAGTTTAGCAGATCGTTCGCTGAGGAAGTAAACGAGATGCATGGTCGAGGATAAATGAAATTCAGCATCGAGCGGTCGTGATCGTAGGAGGAGAACGGCCCCGCAGCGAACCGCGCAAGACGGCCGTTAATAAATACGATAAATAACGCTGAAACACCGGAGGTAAAGGGAGCCAGGGTCTGGTTCCTCTCCCTGACAAGCCCACCGGCTGTCACTTAATTGACAGCTCTTGTATATTGAAACTTTTCGAAGCCGCGGCTCGTTATTTTTGGCGCATCTCACCGGTTCGGCTATTGGTACATTGGCAGCTGTCCAAATGGGATAAGCCCTCGCGTCTCCCTCTCTCTCCACTCCGTGAAAGCAATTTCGTCTGTGTACATTTCACTGGACCGGCCGCGCGAGCGTATTACACCGTGTAAATTATATGCGGGTATAATACGAATTGCACGTCGGATCTGCCAATTCGTGTCGCGCGCATTCGATCATCCTACGTGCGGCGTTCTTTTTTTGTTTATTATGGAAAATCTCATATGAGATTTATTTCAACATGAATATAAACACAATACAAAAATTACAAACTGATGGAAAATTTAGATAAAACAGAAAATTGAAAGTACAAAAACATGAAAATATAATAACAAAACATAGCACGGCCAATCGCTTATACAATAAGGGCGAAGCAGAGGTGGGCATTATTTGGCGGAACAAATATTTCAAATACTATTTAATATTTTAAACTTTATTTTGCTTAAAGAAAATAGCATTTTAAATAAGATATACAATTTCGAAAATAAAATATTTCTATTTTAATCATCTGAAACACAAAATAGAATATTGTAATTTTTGTGCCTGCTGAGATTTGTTGATAAACATACAGTGTATCTTATCACCAGGAAACTATTTCTACTCTCATAAATCTATTGAATGCGAACCATTATTTACAGCCATAATATTTCAAATTGAAATTGAAAATAAAGACAAAGTCGAAATATTTTCAATATTCTTCAAATAAAATACTATTTTCAAAAATTACTGCATCAAATAAAACATTTTACTTTCAAAATTGTACACATACTTTAAAATAAAATATAGGATTAATTATTATTTACTATTTCAAATACTATTTTCCCCAGCGCCTTTTCCAAACCTACCACATAAAAAAAAATTGAAAATGCAACTTTCAGTATTCTTTCAATAATTCCGATTAATTGGAATTTTTGAAAAAATTATGTTTTCGAACGGCCGGACATTATTGCATGCCACTGCTAGGGTCTACCCTGCTCTTCCTCCAGTGGAACAGAGATTCGAGTCATGTTTCGCGGATTTCGAAGCGAGATCAGAGAAAGGATAAAAGACGCGAGAGAGGGAGGACAGGAAGAACGAATAAATCAGCGTCCACTTGAGCCAACGTGTCTCCGATCTCTCGCTTTCTCTCCGGATACCGGTGCGCTACGTTTCATGACCGAATGCTTCTGCGGGAGTTCTAATTGCATTACGCACGGGGAAGTCCCAACCCGTTTCTTTATTTAACCCTCGGACGATTTTTATAGCTATATACATTGACAATACGCTTAGGACCGTTCACAGCTCTAATGAATAATCTTTAAAAATTTTCTTTTCACGATAAACTCGTGTAGCAGAGTCAGGCATTAATCGATGAAAATTTTAACCAGGATTGATAGATGTGTACGATTAAAAAAAGGTAATGATTGAAGAATCGACGATTGATTCAATCGATTGATGAAGTTAATCGTGAATCGTTGATGAAAAAAAAAGGAAAAAGGTGGCTCTAATTTTTTCACCAAAGTTTAGGAAATTTCAACATTTTATTAATTCCGGAAGATTGACCTAATTGCAAGTGGCTCTAATTTCTTCACCAAAGTTTAGGAAATTTCAACATTTTTTCATTCCGGAAAAATTACCTAATTGCAAGTGACTCGAATTTCTTCACCAAAGTTTAGGAAATTTCAACATTTTCTTCATTCCCGAAGAATTACCTAATTGCAAGTGGCTCGAATTTCTTCTCCAAAGTTTAGGAGACTTTCAACATTTTCTTCATTCCAGATGATTTTGACCCAATTGCAAGTGGCTCGAATTTGTTCTCCAAAGTTGAGGAGAGTTTCAACATTTGCTATATTTCGGAAGATTGACTTAATTGCAAGTGGATCTAATTTCTTCACCAAAGTTTAGGAGACTTTCAACACTTTCTTCATTCCGGATGATTTTGACCCAATTGCAAGTGGCTCCAATTTCCTCAACTTAGGTGAGGAGACTTTCAACATTTTCTTCATTCAGGAAAATTGACCTAACGCAAGTGGCTCCAATTTCCTCAACTTAGGTGAGGAGACTTTCAACATTTTCTTCATTCCGGAAAATTGACCAAATTGCAAGTGGCTCCAATTTCCTCAACAATGTTGAGCAGACTTTCAACATTTTCTCCAGTCCAGAAGATTTACCTAATTGCAAGTGGCTTTAATTTCTTCACCAAAGTTGAGGAGACTTTCAACACTTTCTTTATTTCAGAAGATGACTCCGGCACAGCACTCGGAGGGTTAAACCAGGTGTGCGGGCCGATGGCGAGACTTTTCTTCGATCTGGCAGTTCGAAAATGTTGGCAAACGGCTCAGGTATTTGCGTGCGACGCGCAACAAAGATGATCTCGCGTCGTGCAGTACGTAATATGTATAGGGAACGTATGCATATGTAATTTTGCGGAATCGCTGCGCGACCTAGTGCCATGAAGATATAAATACGGGGCCAAACGATCTCGAACGTGCACGCGTAAACAGATGCGCGAATTATTCGTGGTGGTGGTGGTGCTGCTGGTAAACGAGGGTTGCGTCACTGTCGGCCAAGGGTCGCCGAATTCTGGCGAATTCCGACAGTTATTGGCACTATCAGTGCCGTGCCTCCCAAAAATTACGGAATCGTTTGCTCCTTGTGGGTTTAAAAAGAATTTTTGCACGTACAGTCACCCATATAGTCAATATACCTAATTTGACTGGGATCTGCATACAAGGTGTGTTCAAAATATAACTAGAATTTTCATTTTTAACCGACTTCGAAAAATGAGGAGGTTACTTAATTCGATCTGCATGTACCTTTTTTTCTACAGGGTGACAAGAAATAACGGAGTTTAACATTTCTTATTATAATTCTGTCAAATTGACGAATTTTGAAAAACTAAATAATAAGAACAAGAAATACGAAAAATTCAATACAGACAAAAATTGAAATATCTCGAAAACTAAAAGCGTCCCCCCTATATTGGAAAAGGAAAAAGTTGTTCAAAATGTGTTGCTGCATAACATATTTAAATTTCATCAAAATCGGAGGACGTGGACCTGATGTAAATATTTACCATATTTTCTTTTCGAAATTGTATATCTTCTTTAAAATACTATTTTCTTTAAGCAAAATAAAGTGTAAAATATTAAATAGTATTTGAAATATTTGTTTCGCCAAATAATGCGCACCTCTGACTGTGGGTCGGTACGGAAATCGAGCTTGCGCGAGTCAAATACAATTCGCCGAAGCCTGCACGCAGAGTATCCGCTGCACATTCACCGACCACGTGCATCGTGCTGCTTGACCACCTGCGCCAGAAAGATCTTTGCCGTGAAACGCGCACTTACACACTGATTCGCGTCCGCGTCGGCTGTTTTTCAGCGTCGTCGATGCGCACACAGTTGCACCGTATCTCGGGTTCCAAAGAAAACGTACCGCACCGCAGTCCGTATTAACCGAAGACGTTTCGTTGCACCGTGAATATTACACCAAACACAAACGTACAGTGCATCTTAACGTTCGGAAACTGTTTAAAATTGAAAGTGAAAATACGAAAACAAAATGCAAATATGTATACAAGATTCTAGAAATAGCAATACTATTTTCAAACTCGACTGCCTCAAATAAAATATTTGGTAATTATTTCGAAGTTGGGCTTCCTCTCAGATTATCATGATATTTAAATATGTTATAGATTTTTACGTTTGTAAAGGATTAGAAGAGTCGTGGAATGAGATGGAATATAACGGCACTGGCACTTAGAGTTTAATGGCAAACGGCAATAATCAAATGTCCACTTTATTAACCCTTAAAATGCTGAGTGAGATCCTATAGGGACCCCAGGAAGTATTTTTCCTTAATAACTTTGTAAGTAATTTTTTGTAATTTTTCATATTTTATGTATTTTCTCTTTTTTCACCGTCAAGTATTGTGGATGATTTGGCTATTCTAAAAACATTACCGTTATTTTGTTTTTACTTATATTCTATTTTTTATTTTAAATACTACAATTTTTTTTGACGTGGGATCCCTTGAGGACCCCACATCGCTATTAGTGTTGCCAAAAAGTATACAGCATTGTAAGGGTTAACCCAAATCGAAGGAACTTGTCACCACTTAAAACTAACTTAGAACTAGGAAGAAAATCGTTTAAACTAGAGAATCTACAAGAATCCAGTGTAGGCTGAAGACTAGAAGGCCTGAGAGGCGCAGAGACCTTTTTAGCGAGGTTTAGCTCAAGCCAAGCTATAGTTCGTAGCGTACTGTTTTAACAACACAAGCAAAGCGTCAGTTTTAAGCAACTGTTTTAGCAAAGTAAAGGTAGACGGCTAGAGAAGCGCAATGGCCTATTTAACCGCCCAAGCAAAGCGGGAGTGCGTACAGTCACGTTTAGACAGCAACTGACTTTTCGGCAATCATCTGTGTCCGAAGAGTCAGAACGACAAGGGGAGAGGTGTTATGGTTTTGGCAGCCCCGTCACCTCTCTCTCTCTCTCTCGCTCTCTCTCTCTCTCTCTCTCTCTCTCTCTCTCTCTCTCTCTCTCTCTCTCTCTCTCTCTCTCTCTCTCTCTCTGACAATATTTAAATAGCTGAGAAAGCTAATTAAATAGATCAATCACTCTCAAACAGTATTTTAAGGTTTTAAGATTATGGTAGGGAGACCGTTCCGCAGGGGGAACGAAAAAAACGTCGACGTTGCAAATTTGAAAGGGTGGTTCCTCAAGATAAAAGTCTGCTCTATCGCGTGGTGTAGTAAAATTATAATTAAAATATAAAAAATTAAAAAATATCATCAAAAAACAATGCAAAAGTGGTGCCTCTCCGTCTTCAATGATTGTTTAAATATGTTTGGACAATCATAATGTATTAGTTTTGCACATCACAGGATTCGGGAATGTCTATAGAATTTTGTTGCTGTAAAACACAATACAATATCTGACATAATAACATCACAATATTTCTTCAAAGTCGAAAAATATGTGTTTTTTCAAACTCAAATTTCTCAAATACTGTGCGTGTAAGAGAAAAATTAAGGCTAGATTCAGAATCAGCGCGGAAAACTCTACGAGATACAGCCAACAGTTATCTGGAAACATGAAAAAAGTTGAAATTTGTTGGACAGTGTTACCTAATACGTTGGGACACCCTGTGTATCAATCAACAATATTATCAAGAGTAAAATTTATGGGCAATGAAATATTAATATCATTCCTCCACTAATATTAAAATTTTCTAAAATAATTTTTACCTCCTAAATGGTTGTCCCAAAGTGTCGAAGAATTTCGGTAGGTCCCTTGGATCATTTGACGCAACTTTACGAAAATATATTCAATTTTGAATATTTCTAGGTAGGCGTAACACTGAAAGGTTGAATAGTCGGGCCGATTCTCGGTGCTGTGCGTCGATCGAGCCTCGAAAATGTCGGAAGAGGATTGGAGCGACGGTATTCAGGGAAGACACGAGACACACGCGAGAGTTTCGTCGTGATTAGTCATGCGTTTGGCAGAGCGGTGGATATAGCGGACGAGAAAAGGCGGTCAACGATTTCGCGGAGGGCTACTTGGCAACGACGCTGCAGCAAAAACTTGGACGAAGAAGAGGAAGTGACCGGCGCAATGTGGAGCTTGGACCAAGCAGAGAGAAAAAGAGAGAGAGAGAGAGAGAGAGGAGAGAGGAGAAGACGTACAGTGTCTGACGTACGAGGGATTTCCTCTCCACCACCACGTCACATGGTTAATCCGAGTGTAAACAAATCCCGGCGATGTATTTCAAGAGACGGAATGGAAATAATTATTTCAATAAAAATAGAATTTTGAGAAAGAGAGAAAAGAGAACATAAATATACCAAAGAGCATACCAAACCAACAAAAATGCAAAAATTAGGGAATGGGGAAGGAAGCAATAAGTAAGGAAGTAAGTAGGATAGTAAAAGAGACGGGCATTATGTATTTGGCGAACTTGAAATGTCACCAATTTAAATTTGAAATTAATTTACTTTTATAAATAATTTATTATTACCTTGCACCCCACGTTTTTTGTTTTAAATCTCACAAGTATTTTCATAGATATGACAAATTCACAATCACAAATTTTCAAGACTATCTGTATGGGGCTAGGAAAGATTATTTTCTGTTGTTTAGACGAACAGACAAACTGTCTGAGCTATGTTGAAAATTTCAAGTCTCTAGCTGATTTCGGGAAGTTAGTTTAAAGTCAATTGCAAAATTTGTATCGAACAGACATACAGACAAGGAAGCGAGTTAATAAAAACCGTGGTAAAATCGATATCGAGTAATGGTAATTATAGTGAGAAAATGGCCGGAGGAATATGGTATTTTAAGGGCAGCGCATCAATTTTAGAAGATCCGTCGCTCGGAATAGAACGCGCGGATAAACAGCGGTTTTCCAGAGCATAAATTTTCCCGCGGAGCCGTAGCATCGTTTTCATTGAAACTCGAAGCGGGAGCACGCTTTCTAGTTGCGCAACCGGCCGTTTTCTTTAACGGCGAGCGTATCTTGAAAATTACGGCCGCGTATTCGTTGATTGTTACTTAACACTCGGCGAGCGACACAAAAAATCTGCAGGAATGGTGAAAAAAAAAAAATGAAGGAAAAAGAAACGTTCGGCGAGCAAACAGCCGATTGCGCAACGCGCCGACATTATCAGCTGGGTTTACGCGGGAAAATTTATTCGCCGCGCGGCGCGCAATTAAACTTAATGACCGAAATTCCTGCCGGAACGAAACGAACGCGTTTCCTTTCCATTGTGATCCCCGGAACCTTCGATAGATTGCGCCGCGCGGCTCCGCAGCATGGCGGGTTTTCGATCGCAGGCAATTCGAAAACATTTTGCGAACAGTTGGCGGACGTTCTCATGCATTTTGCGGACATTTTCCGTATTAGTTTTACACCAGAGATATTTGACGAATTGTAATTACAAAAGAATTCAATTATTTCCCAATTCGAAGTTCAGTCGCTTCATTCAATTGTACGATACTACCTAATTGCAAGTGGCTCGAATTTCTTCACCAATGTTTAGGACACATTTCAACATTTGCTATATTTTGGAGGATTGACCTAATTGGAAGTGGCTCTAATTTCCTCACCAATGTTTAGGAAACTTTCATCATTTTCTTCATTCCGGAAGAATAACCTAATTGCAAGTGGCTCGAATTTCTTCTCCGAAGTTTAGGGGATTTTCAACATTTTCTTCATTCCGGAAGATTGACCTAATTCCAAATGGCTCTAATTTCTTCACCAATGTTTAGGAGACATTTCAACATTTGCTATATTTTGGAGGATTGACCTAATTGCAAGTGGTTCTAATTTCCTCACCAATGTTTAGGAAACTTTCATCATTTTCTTCAGTCCGGAAGAATAACCTAGTTGCAAGTGGCTAGAATTTCTTCTCCAAAATTTAGGGGATTTTCAACATTTTCTTCATTCCGGAAGATTGACCTAATTCCAAGTGGCTCTAATTTCTTCACCAATGTTTAGGAGACATTTCAACATTTGCTATATTTTGGAGGGTTGACCTAATTGCAAGTGGTTCTAATTTCCTCACCAATGTTTAGGAAACTTTCATCATTTTCTTCATTCCGGAAGAATAACCTAATTGCAAGTGGCTCGAATTTCTTCACCAAGGTTTAGGAGACATTTCAACATTTTCTGTATTTCGGAAGATTGACCTAATTCTGTGTGGCTCGAATCTCTTCACGAAAGTTGAGAAGACCCTCTATGCTGTCCGTACTTCAGAAGTTTGGCCCGATTTCAAGTGGCTCAATGTCTGCGAAATACATACGAGCTTGCGTTGCTTGTATCTTATCAAGTGATTCATATACGATCAAAATCCTGTCGTTCGATGAAATCGATCGCCTATCGTGTGCAGGAAGTCCGCGGGTCAATGTTGATACTTGCTAGAAAATAAGACGTCAGGTTTGTCCGCGAACGAATTGCGATCACATATTAACCCTCATACGTTCCTCAAGGTGAAAATTCACCCATTTACTATTTTTACATACTATAAAATGATTGATTCTTCTTTATCTGTATTGTGAAACGTATTTCTCTAACATGTGACCTGACAAATAAAGCTTTTTTATTTTATTTATTTAAAATTATATAATTACACTGTTCCGTAAAAATTTAAAACAATGTAACGCCGACTTAATGTAAGCCAATGTAATGTTACTATATTTGATATACATATAAACCACTTTTAAAGTGCAATATAAGTATCTTTAATTAGAAAGTTTATTAGTTTAATGTGTGAAGCAAAAATGGGTGAGAATGTATTGTAGAATCTTTTATGCAACTATTTTATACTATTTCATAGCAACTATGTTAAGAATAATTACACGGCTCTGGAGGCTAGCATGATTCGATAGCGGACGATCATCGCCCGAGGAGATGTCGGTTGCGTAACCGGAAATCTTTTTTAAATAGTCGACGCCTTCTGATCGCCTGCTGGAGGGCATTCGCGATTTCTGCCCGAAGATATCGCGAGCGAATACGTGCGAAACTTGAAGTCATTCAGCGCAGCGTGGGCGATAATGTTACAGGAGATTTCGGAAACAAAGTTAATAACACCTAAACTAATACATTTTCCAAGACGCTCGATACTTTTTTCAAAGAGCATATGAAGATCTATCAGTTTCCGAAAAAGAAAATACAATTTTAATAGGTGTTTCGATTAATAACACTGTTCAACACGAAAAATGTTTCCATATACAGGGTGTCCCAGTGTTTTTCCGGCCAAACTTACAAGGGAACATATTCAGTTGATACAAGCCGGTTTTGATGAAACTTATGTGAGATCCCCTATTTTTGATCAAAGATCACACACTCAAATTTACATTAATATTGACTAACAAGAAATACGAGAAACTGCAAAATAACATCAAATTTTTAATATGTTGTTTAAACAAAAACCATTTCTTAAAATTTTCTTGCACGACTACATTTTCCATGAAAACACACGCAATTAAAAAAAAATCAAATTTTTAGACCAGTGGTTTCCGATATATCTCAAAAAATATGGTTTTGACCCCCAACTTTGAGGGTTGTTTTCACCCCTTCAGAGTAGATGGTTGCCGATAAAAAAACACTGTAGACTTTCCCGAATCCAGTGGTATCCATTATTAATACGTTATGATTGTTTAAACATGTTTATATAAACATGTCTATAAGATTCACTGTCTAAAAGATTCGAACAGAGAGAGGCAATGAGCGACGATCCAGATCGCGGACACCTCTTTGGTAATAATCAAACGGTCGACTAAACGGTGTCTGGATAATCGAGACAAAACCGTAATTGTGCGCGGCGACGAACGAGCCCGCCTCTTCGGATCCACGCTCGTTAAGATTAACGACCACTCGACGAAGCACGAGAGTCCGTTGAAAACGGGGGTAACCAGAGGACGAGGAACACGCTCTCTCTTCGGGGGAGCTTGTAACTTGTAACAGCCCCGTACATCTCGTAAATTTTTTACAACGACCCACGATCCGTGAGCGGCGAAATAAAAAAGAATAGATTCATGTGGCCGCGCTTGAATTATGGATCTCTAGATCACCCTTCCTTCCCCTCCGCCTGCTTTCTAATCGCTCTTTCTATAAAAACAACCATGTTTCAGCCACTGTTTTCCTGGTTCGAATCTCGGATCGGGACGAATCAACTATTATTTTCGGCAAATTATCTACATCTATATCTATATCTATTTTCTACATATATCTATTCTATATGTATATATATATTCTAATTCTATATTCTATATTAAGGTACTTAAAAGTCTCCTCGTTATTTGTTGTTTTTTTCATTAAATTATGTATTTTATTGAGTTGAAACTTTCAAAATGAACTTTTTTATTTGTTTTTAATTACTGACGGTACTTATACGTACCTTTTTTGTTAAACACCCGAAAATAACAAAAAAAACAAATGTAAAATGGGTTTTCGTATTTCTTTTGACAATAATATATAATAAATGAATTGAATAATGATTAAAATTTGATTTTTTTAGTTAAATATAAATTTGGGCAGTAAACGGTTAATCTATCGATCATAAGGAGGATCGACAACGAGCATCGAGAATGGCGGCGGGGAACGAGGCTGGTGTTTCCACCGACAGGATCGTAAACACCGCAAGGATATCGCGAGTGTTTCGGGTGCCGCTTTATTTTCGTCGTCCCGAAAAGCTGCTGTCGTTTCGTGGAAGGAGAACCGGTCGTTTCGAAATCTGCTCGCGGTGTGCCCGCCGTCCGCCGGATAAAGAAACTGGTCCAGCGGAGGCAGAGAGTAGCCGGTGGTGCTTGGCCCGGCTCCAAGTTTCGCGATGCTCACGAATTTACAAACGTGGAAACTCTGAGTTGGTCGCCTCGTGCTCCGAGGAGCATCGGTAAGTCGGAACCGCAAATCTTTCTCTTCTTCCATCGCGTCTGCTTGACACTTCAGTGGCGACGAAGGATTCTGAACAGAACTACCCTAACCACAGGGCTAAATGGGCTAAGCCTCGGGGCGCAAGCTTTTTGGGGGCGGCAAGTTTTATTGGTGTTATATTTGTTTTGATATTATTAGTTATTTTTACTCAAAATATTTCACGACAAAAAATAATCAACTTACCCTGTTCTAAATGAAATAGAAAATATTCTATGTATGCATATCTTTAGTTTGGAACGAATACGCAAAAGAAAAAAACAGTACGACGAAAATACGACGGATGAAGTTTTTGATGCCAATAACGAATTCCGCGTAAATACATGTTATGCTAGATTGATATTGATATTGATAAACTTCTAGCAGAAATACAAAAAAGAAAGTGTGCCTATGATGACATTTACTCAAAATTTGGGTTTCTGGTCAATTAAAAAAATGTAAATGAAGACGTAATTAGAAATAATGCTGCAAAGTTGTGCGAAACTAATTTATTACTATAGAAAATAATTTTACTGAAGAATGCCTACATTTTAAACATGTATATTTATTGGAAGATAAAAAAACTACATCTATTTAGTTTAGGGATAATAATTGACTCGAGAAGTTTTTTAAGTATTACCACTACAAATTGCAACGGCGAAAGATCTTTTTTAACACTGGAAAGGATAAAAAATTATTAATGCTCTTCAACGTATAATCTTCTTTGGGACAGAGCAAATTAAATGATTTGAGTATTTCATCTATAGAGAGTGACTTATCTCATAACTTAAATACGTGTGATATTATTAATCAATTTGCAAAAGACAAAGCCAGAAAAATAAATATATAAGTCACTTTTGTTTTTTGTTTACTATAAAGTTTCTATTATTTTGTTTGCTATAAAGTGATGGTAATAAATTGACTTTTTCTAGTTCTGACACTATTATATAACTTTGCCGGTCACCCCCGCTCCCTTTAGCCATCCCGTGTATTTTTTCTTATGAAGAGGGGCGCATTATTTGAACAGCCCTGTTCAAAGGCGACGAAGGATGATTGTTAGTTTGAGAAATGAACCATATTAAATATTCCATACGATATCAATGGATGAAAATGATTATGTACTAAATGGTGGATTTTTGTACGAGGTTGAACTTATCATGAAATTAAGGAATGTATGTCCTGGCGTGCTATCTGACGCAGAGGTGAATCCTGTTCCGAGATCATCGGCGGAGCTACCACCAGGAGTATCGTGTTCTCGTCCGATTGCCGACACACCCACCAGCTGATCACGTATCAACATGACGCGTGAAACGATGTCAGTGCCGGGGGCGGAGGCGGTGAAGAGAAACAGCCGAAGCGAGCGTGCTCATCGAGCCAGCTACTTGACCCCGAGAGGTTACTATAGCGTGTAGCAGAGTATAGTTGCGTACAGAACGACCGCCCCGATCTACACGCGCACGATTTCGCCCGATTCCAGATCCTTCCGCAACGCTGGGTTCGAAGAAGCGTGCACGAGATCGAGTGAAATACAGGAAATAGTTTTCCTCAGAATGGTAACGAAAACGGAAGACGAACTGGGGGTAATTAGAGCGATTAGAAAATTCTAGAACTATCTGGACAATGGGAAATTTATGTTGACCACCGGAAAACTGAAAATCACAATTTTATAAAAGGGGAGGAAGGAGAAACATGAAATGAAAGTGGATGGGAACTATCTTTTAGTGTGACTTCAGAAAATGAGACTAGAAGAACTGAGAAAGAAGAAGAGTTTGTGCTTTTGGACAATGGAGAATTAGAATTCATGTTGAACACTGGAAAACCGAAAATCATAATTTTATAAAAGGGGAGGAAGGAGAAACATGAAATGAAAGTGGATGGGAACTATCTTGGAGTATGACTTTAGAAAAATGAGCCTAAAAGAACTAAGAAAGAAAAAGAGTATGTACTTTTCGACAATGGAGAATTAGAATTCATGTTGAACACTGGAAAACCGAAAATCATAATTTTATAAAAGGGGAGGAAGGAGAAAAATGAAATGAAAGTGGATGGGAACTATCTTGGAGTGTGACTTCAGAAAATGAGATTAGAAGAACTGAGAAAGAAGAAGAGTATGTACTTTTCGACAATGGAGAATTAGAATTCATGTTGAACACTGGAAAACCGAAAATCATGATTTTATAAAAGGGGAGGAAGGAGAAACATGAAATGAAAGTGGATGGGAACTATCTTGGAGTGTGACTTCAGAAAATGAGACTAGAAGAACTGAGAAAGAAGAAGAGTTTGTACTTTTGGACAATGGAGAATTAGAATTCATGTTGAACACTGGATAACCGAAAATCATAATTTTATAAAAGGGGAGGAAGGAGAAACATGAAATGAAAGTGGATGGGAACTATCTTGGAGTGTAACTTCAGAAAATGAGACTAGAAAAACTGAGGAAGAAGAAGAGTGTGTACTTTTCGACAATGGAGAATTAGAATTCATGTTGAACACTGGAAAACCGAAAATCATGATTTTATAAAAGGGGAGGGAAAAAACAAGTGAAAGTGGATGGAACTATCTTGACAAATAAATACTATTATATCTCTGTCAGTTATGTATATATGAAAAAACTCTTCAAACAAAAGTTGTAGTATAATATAAGTATCAGTGTAGTGAATACAGCATCAGAGAAATTCAACGATACATTATAACGTCTATTTATGTCAAGATTTAAAAAAAGATATTTTCAAATTTCAACATTTGTCACAATTCTGGTGGAGTGAGCCGGAAAAAATTCTTTGGTAAAAAAACAAGGTCCACCCTAATGTACATAGTTCATTTACTTACTTGCAAACTTTAAGAAATTGGATGTATGCACTGGTCCTCAAAGGACTAAAATGGCGCTCTGAAGCAATGAACGTCACAGGATTCAGATAAAGTAGTATGTAAAATAAGAATCGAAAAGAAAAGAAAATTTCAAGAAATAAAATATTTGCCTAAATATTATCAAACAGTTCCCGTTGTGTAATGAATGTTGTGTCTCTAAACTACTAGAAATTTCATCCGCGTTTCTTGCTTGTTAATAGAGAACGACAGCGATTTCCAGCTCGGTGGCCGCAGCCGGTTGTAGACAGCGAGATAAAAACGTTTCTCGTTTGTTTTCCGAGCCATTGATAAACTGTTAATACTGGACTGAGCGTAACAGCGAGTCGAACATTATTTGTATTCCTCGATTCGGCAAGAGCTTATGCACCCGAACGAACTCTGTCTGCTGGAAAACAACGCCCCACAGGTGTTACGTTGAAAATAATATTATGGTATACGAGTAATAAATGCAATTCTTCGAAATCAACGACTGACGTTCATTGTTGCCTTGGTGTGGCGCGGCGGCATTTCGTAAAGTTATGCAATCTTAATTGGTAGAATTGCTTCTGCAAACAGTGGGCCATCTTCCCCGTGGGCAAACAGGCGGTTCGTGGAATCGGTTGAAAAGCAATAACATTTAATATTGAATTTGAAAATAAAGACAAAGCCCAAATATTGTCAATATTCTTCAAATAAAATACTATTTTCAAAAATTACTGCCTCAAATAAATTATTTTATTTTCAAACAGTTACTGCATCAAATAAAATATTCTATTTTCAAAATTGTACGCATGCTTTCAAATAAATAGGATTATTTATTATTTACTATTTAAAATACTATTTTCCCCAGCTCTGGTTTATTGAGAACGAAGATTCACTGGTGTACTCGATTCTATTATTCGCGAATAAATGAAATTGCGAAGCGATGCTGATTCGTGTTCGAGTTTTTGGAAAAATCGAGCACCGTGCGTCACGAGTGTCCGCGAGTCGTCCGATCGCGGACGACTCTGATGATCTGAAATGCGTCCGATCGGTGCTCGTAGCCTATCAAAATGATAGTCGGCCGCTCGACCTTGATCTCGTCTACGTCACAGGCCATTAGAAGCCGGTAGATATCTCGATGACCTCGATCGTTTCACAAGACAGACCGACAGGAGCCGGCACGGCCTTGATCGTCTCTCGCTGTAAGTACTTGCGTTTGTCGCTGTTCGGGGATCGAGCGTCGCCGCTAGATTCCGGCATCGAGAGGCGTAGCCGCTTCTAGTTTTCTTCGGCCTTGAACGTCAGACGGCCGTCAGACCTGGCTAAACGGCGGGCTTACCACGAGGAAAAGAGGACGATGTACACCCAGATCACGTTCAACGTTCGTGTCCTACGGCCGTACAGGTTTCCACGTACACTTCGGTGCCAACAAGCTGGTAAACCCACCGGGATTCATAGTCGCGAGATTCTTCTGGGTTCTAGACCGGCCCGAACCCATAGTCGCGACATTCTTCTGGGATCTAGACCGGCCAGGACCGTCCACAGAATTTCAAACGATTTAGAACTGGTTTCTCTCTTAGACCCCGCACCGTTATTGCTTATCTTTATTAGATTTTAGTATTTGTTCCCTGCGCCCGACATTATTTTCTATCGCTTCCAAAGAAATGGGAACACGTGTTGTACGGCGATTTAGTGAACGGTTCCAACGGTTCCTGGAATTGCCCACAAAGTTTCAAACGACTTCAGAACTTGCCCAACTGGATCCCTGTGACCAAACTGTTGTCACTTATCTTTGCCGTGACTTATGCGACAGCACGTCTAACCTCAACTTCTTGTCTCCATTGTATTTAACCAATTCCTTCGAGTCTTGTGTCGGTTTTACACGTACTGCACTGCTTCTAAAGAAGCAGCACGTTTTACAGTCTCGTGTAATTTTACCAGTGTCGCGTTTCTGGAAGCGGATTTTAGAAATTGAATGGATTGTCTTCGATCAAATTCACATCAAGGGGGTTCATACAGTAAGAAGTAGGGAAAATACAAGATTTTTAAACAACAATACAGATAAAAACGTATAAGATTTTGTATTTCACTATATTGTGAACCCTCTACAAAAAAATGCTTGTAATATTTAAAAAATAATATGTGATCCTGCGGAGCTGTCACTCCTAATTCTTTTCTGCAAACACTGTCGGTATCGAGAGGATTAAGGGGGTAAGACAACCCTTTGAATAACTAGAATATTACTAGATTTAAGGGTCAAAACAGTGTTTGCAGGATTAAATTGTTTGTCCTTGTACGAGCATGTTTTGAGCTGTGTGGGGGCTCATTCTAAAGAGGAAGGTTCAGCGCAGCGCACTGATCTCATGATTAAACGAGATTATGTTTATATCTACTAATATAAGCGTCCAAAGTAGGGGAAAAAATCGAGAAAACCACCCTCAGATTCTAGCACAGAGTTTGGTAACACTGCTAAATACCCTAGAATAGGGGTTGTCTTACCCCCTTAACCCTCGTCCGTCCCTCGTGCCAATTTGACACAGTTTTCCCGAAATAAGTTATACCGTTCTGTTATTTGTAAGTAAAGTCCGAAACTTGGTGACTTTTTTTTTCATTCGGGACACATAACCGAGAAACCTAAGATGCATCAATTTGAATGAAAAAAAACCGTCGAAAAGTAACTGTTTGAGTTGTTGTTTTATCGATTTTTATATCACTGTGTCAATTTGATACCGAGGGACAGATTCAGTTCGTGAAATGAGGAACGGATGAGGGTTAAACGGTACTGTTTCCGCGCGATAGAACACGCCGTCCGCTCCGATTTGTGTAAGCGAGAAATCGGTCGACGCCTCCGTTCGCGGAAGGCTTAACACCGGCAATCAAATTCACGGGAAAACCATAAACGTGGCTTATCGCGGACCGGAGAGGTGTTTCACGCTCACGCTCGCGATCCGCGCGCAATTTAGCAGGCCGCTCGACGCGGCGGCGCGGTGATCGCGCGGCTGGCGGTCTCTCCGCAATAAATACGTACACGTGACATTCTGCGCAGCAGCTACTCAGGCCGGTTAACCCAGAATCGCGATTATATGCGCAGCGTGTATTACGACGGTGCAAGTTCGTTGTCCTCTCTTTCGTGTTGGTGCCCTCCCGTTCGTTATATTAGCGTTATCCCACGGCGCTTTGTTTTGAGTTTATCTTGGGGATGCGCTGCATGCGCTGCAAAAGTAGCGATGGCGTCGATTGCCAGCCGGTGCAAACCAGGAATTCTAACCCAACGCCTAACCCGTACCCGGTTAACCAAGGAAGGTTACTTGTAACCGTAATCCATACTAACCACGAGGGCAGTGGCGGATCTAATGGTAAGCGGACTAAGCGGCCGCGTGAGACCCCGGGGAAACCATAGGGCCCCGAATTTCAGGGGGTGGCCAGTGGAGTTCTCGGAGATCCTCGCCCCCCCCCCCCTTACAATAGCTTAGGTGGCAGTGCGGTTTTAGTGGTTAGAGGCTGGCCGGAGAGTCCTCTGGACAGTCCCACATAATGCGTAACGCATTTCCGCACTATAAAAAAAAAAAAAAGGCCCCGAATTTTAATGAAATTTATTTAATGTCTAACGGTACGAAATTTTTCCGTACTTTTCTTTTTTGTTAATAAGTTTAGAAGGGGTATCTTCTGAAAGCAACCTTCTGACTATGTATTACGAGGGTTTCCTTGCCATCGCTACTTGGATGTGAGCACACAACCACCTTGTGTCACTCGTCTATCTCGTCGCTTTCTGCTTCGTTCCCTGGCGTCGTTCCTCTTCTTGTTCCTGTTGCCCTAGCCTCCCTCTCGAGTTCCCCCCTTTTCCACGTGCTTCTTTTACTCCCGTTTCCATCGCTCTTCTCGCCCGTTGCGGGAGCCGTGCTTAATTCGAGCCACTCCCGCTGTTTATTTGCACGTTTTAAATGGAAAGTCCTCTCTCTGCTGCGCACAATACCGCGAACGACCCTCAAAGGGTATTCCGGGACCCGTTGAATACCGGGGTATTCGCGCGCCTGTACACACTCGCGAGCCTTTTATCGGCCGATCAGTCTTCCTTCGCGAATTTCACTGTCCAACAAATCTCAACTTTTTCCATATTTCCGAATAACTGTTCCGAGGATCTTATAGAGTTTCCTTTGCTGCTTCCGAATCTGGCCTTAATTCTTCTCCAACACGTACAGTTTTTTAGAAACATGACTTTGAAAAAAAAAACGTGTTTTTCAACTTTAAACAAATATTGTAATGTCTAGGTCGGAAGAAACGTTTGATTTTCGAGTTAAAATAGCTCCGGGTGCAAAGAATGAGTTACCACTCATCCGTTCATCGTGTCCGTTTATTGCAATTTTTACAGATGCTGAATAAACAAACAGCTGAGGAAGCCAATCGTAGCCACTCCAATTTTCTAATTCATTTGAATCGCTACGACTTAGTTCTATAAAGTAATCGTAGAAACAACCTCCGCGTCAAATGAAACACCAGAAGCTGAGTGCACAGCTAGACGATGCTCGAAGAATACATGTTCGAGTACAATGTTTTATTTATGTATGGATATATGTGGTGAGTGTTGTCTGAATATTGCCACAGTCGTTACAAAGCATATTCGGTAAAAATGTTTAGAATAAAAGTTTCAGGGATTAATGGAGGACCTATGTCCATGTATTTGACCTTGTATTTGACTATCGAATCCATTTTCAAGTTTATTCGGAGGTCAGTACGTATTTTTTTAATGGGTTTTAGATGAGTTTAAATGGTTGAACAGACACATATCGCCGCCTGAATGTAAGAACTACCTAGATATTTTGAAATTTGGACATTTTGAATTATCTACTTCGTATTAAAGAAGAAATCAAGTAGAATTTAATGTAAAAAGTGGGTAATCTATCAAAGTAATCTACGACATCTAGCGATTCATAATTTAGTTTAATCTTGTTTAAAAAATAAAGGTTTAAAAAATTTTTTAATCCAAAATGATGTTTTCTCATATATTGGTCCATTTAAAATAAAGAAATATAAGCAAATATTGGCATTATGTTTAAAATAACGGTCTCCCTACCATATATAATCTTAAAACCTTAAAATACTGTTTCATCAATTTCTCTAAAATAAGGAATCTTAAGTTACCTAGTTCTTACCAGAGCTGGGGAAAATAGTATTTGAAATAGTAAATAATAAATAATCATATCTATTTTAAAGTATGTATACAATTTTGAAAATAAAATATTTTATTTGATGCAGTACTTTTTGAAAATAAAATTTCATTTGAGGCAGTAAGTTTTTAAAATAGTATTTTATTTTAGGCACATTGAAAATATTTGGACTTTGTCTTTATTTTTAATTTCAATTTGAAATATTATTGCAGAAAATAATGGTTCGCATTCAATAGATTTATTGTTTTGGACACATCCGATAACTTGTGTATTTGTTACACCGATTCTGGAAAGATCCAATCGTAGGTACATTGTGCGAAAGAAAGCTTCATGCTCATATTGATTATTATCACAGCGTTATTCTTCTTTTTTTTCCCGGTCAATAAACATCTGTCGAATGGCAAGATGTGTCTTGCAGATGTTCATTTTGCTCGAAAAATTCAAGTAATCTCTAGAGCAAACATCACGTGTATCTAGTTCAAATCGGTTAATATTATGCTCGATACCCGAAATATCGGGTCGGGTCGAGAACACGAAATTTTCTCGGGATTGCACAGTGTGTCGAGTACATATATGGGCGTTCGGGAAAAAAGTAAAGTGTCTTAATATTTTTTTAAATGAAATGCAAAGACGAATCGAATGATGTATAAAAAAATTTTGTTTTAGTTGCGATGACCCCGTTTTTCATGTTCTCCTTTTATTAAATAAAATGTGGTTTACAATTTTAACGGAAATTAAAAAAAAAGTACTATACTATACTATATACATAATATACATGTATATTAAAATATATATTCAAAATTTTGTTTTAATTGCGTTGACCTTGTTTTTTATGTATATGTTTTTTATTGAATAAAAAGTGGTTTACAATTTTAACGGAAATTTAAAAAAGAAGTATATATATATATATTGTATAAACTAAAAAATGAACCTGTTTCTTCTAAGAAACGAAAACAAAGCGGATAGAACAATATCATGAAAACTAAAAAAATAGTTTGCAATAAAAAGAAAAACAAAATCTCAGGGTGATTTTTCTATTTTTATTGTTTTTCATGGTTTCCGCTATGAAAATAACATTCCCGCCAATTTTCACTATCATATTTCGAAATACGTACGAATCCAGAGTATAAAAAAAGAAAACGGAGGTATGGGCTTTTCGGAAGTACACTCCTGAAATTTCTTGAGATCGTGACACGCGGCGTTTTTCCTTGCAACCAGAAAAATATTCTACGAGACCGCGTGGTCGTTTCGCGGGGCGTGAAGCGGCCTTTGTTCCTTGCGGCGCGGCGTCTCGCGGAGCATGTGCACGCATGTACCGATCTGCATACGTGCAGCGACGTGCGAACTGCGCAGCGGGCTAATCTCGGGGAAAGATAAGAGAATCGTGAAGCGGTTCGCCGGCTAGGATAAGACGGGGGTGGCGCGAGAGGACTGCGAGAAACAGAGAGAGGGAGAGAGAGAGAGAGGGAGAGGAAGTGAGATGCGAAGAACACACGAAGGGGAACAGAACACGTGGCGATGGTTAGGTCAAACGCGCACAATGCCCGAAACAGAGGCTGCAGCGCGCCGCCGCGCCGTGGAAAATACATTGGGTAATTCCGAAGCCGAGAACCGCGTGTGTGCACACGTGTCCCGCGAGGCTGTTCCTTAATGACGATTTACAAGACGCGCTGTCGCTGTGCTACAAGTTATAATGGATAAATATATTGTCCCGGTCTTTAGCCGATTCGAGGTGGATTCCGACGGCGCTCAGAGCTTTCAGTGAAAAGCTCCCAGTGTTGGAATTATGCTCCGCTGTTTCGAGAAACTGCTCTTCTGTTACGGTGCTTTCGGAATCGTACACAGCGCTTTCCTTTGTTTCCCCTACTTGACAGGTCTGCCAATTGCCGGGATCGATGCCGGGCGAAACGGCCTTGAACGGTTCACACTTCCGGTAGCAAACGCTTTTGTCGAAGGAGTCGGGTGTTAACCCCTGCTCGTACTTTTGTTTCGCTCGGACCTGCCAATTTCGAACGGAACCGATAATTGTCACCATAATTATGGAAGTGTGTGTGTTGATTCAAGTCAAGATTTAAAATCAATGTAATTTCCACGGTATTGTCAAAAATGAACCGTTAGATAGTGCTTGTTGTTTCAACACCATGTGGAACTAACTGTACTCGCGACTTTGGTCACGTGCAATAACAAATCCTGGTTGATTATTAAAGTAATTAAATTTCCAATCGCCAAGCAGGGTCTCAGGTAGAGATAGAGATTTTATTTTTAGACAACAAAATTTCACGAAATCAATTTAAAAATCATTAGAAAACATGTATATTTATTACGATAGTTATCAGTATCATCGTGATAAAGAAAACATAGCATTCCATTTAAAAAAATAGAGATGACCTTGAAATCTCCTCTATGCCTCCACCCACGCAGAAAATGTTTGTGTCACAATATGTCCCCCTCTATACCGTGTAAGTTTTCTATATAACATTTTTTCATATTATTACAAATAACGACAATATTCAAACTGGACATAGTTATTGCCCCACCCTGTATAGAGAATAGAGAATAGAGACAGGGATTCCTTTACTGTTAATATTATTTTCTTTTCAATATCTCGAAACAAGAAATATGTGACTTGGACTTCCATAATGATGGGATCATTTGTTTAACGCGACACTGCGTTCGCCGTTCCTATAAAATAGGTTCATTCGATATACAAATACATCAAACGTTCTATCATTTTATTCGAGAGTGTAGGTACTTGGACATATAGGACGTACAATTTCAAGTTTCGCACGCAATAAGTAAAACTTGTCCGGTTGTGAACTGTGAAGAGGATAGGTCACTATGCCTATGCGGAATTCTGGGACGAACAGCACTTGTTGCTGAATGTAAGATCTCGTGACAATGATCGAGGAATGCAATTGTGGTTCCCTGTTGGCTGTCTCCGAACACGGAGAAACTTTTGATTTCGTGCGAGTCTTGAATATGCAGTCGACGAACAAAACGGTAGGATGATTATGAATCATAAATTCCATCCCGAGTATAAGCTATAATTACTTCAATGTACCGATACGGAAGCGATCGTGGAACCTCGGAAGGCATTCGACGGCCGTTGAAGAATCCTTCTGACGGAATACATTTGCCTTCGGGGAAAATTGAAATCGAAATGGCGGAAACAAAGCGCACCGTCCCCATCCCCAAGGACGTGTACGAGTTCCTTCTCTCTTATGGGAAATGATCGACTTCTCAAGTAACTTGACGGCTATAAAAACGTACATACGCATGGAATTGTACTCCGTAAAGATTTTATGAAAGAATGTATGGTTAGGGTTATCGATTGTTTCGCATGAGGAACAAAATGGCGTACGTATGAACAAAGAAATCCAAAAAGCAATGACCGAATCACCCATTCTTGAAACCTTACTGACAGATCAACTATTACATTGTGAAGGGTGTAAATTGCATGGTTTTCGTTTGAGATCTTACAAGTATTTTCATAGCTATTCAAGATTCACAACAGCAAATTTTCAGGACTATCTGTACGGAGGTAGGAATCTGTGTGGGGCTAGGAAAAATTATTTTATACTTTTCAGTCCGTCTTAAAAACGTGGTGTATGAACAATTCTTTCTTATTTAAATAATTATTCTTTGTTGTTCAAACGAACGGACGGACCAGAGAGCGAGTTAATATATCGCATTGTCATCCAGTTCTGAGCTAGGTTTAAAGTTTCAAGTCTCTAGCTCATCGGGAAGTTAGTTGAACATCAATTGCAACATTTCTACCGAACAGACAGACAGAAAAATATTAATTTGCGTTGCAGTTGAATTCCGAGGAGTTCCAAACATCGAGTAGAGCTGGGGAAAATAGTATTTTAAATGGTAAATAATAAATAATCCTATTTATTTTAAAGTATGTGTACAAGTTTGAAAATAAAATATTTTATTTGATGTGGTAATTTTTGAAAATAAAATAATTTATTTGAGGCAGTAATTTTCGATAATAGTATTTTATTTGAAGAATATTGAAAATACTTGGACTTTGTCTTTATTTTCAATTTCAATTCGAAATATTATACATAATATTATTGTTGAAAATAATGGTTCGCATTCAATAGATTTACGAGAGTAGAAATAGTTTCCTGGTGATAAGATGCACTGTATGTTTATCAAGAAACCTCAGTAGTCACAAAAAATACAATCTTCTATTTTGTGTGTTCAGATTATTAAAATAGAAATATTTTATTTGGTGGTTCCGATTGTTAAAATAGAAATATTTTATATTCAAAATTGTATAAGTATCTTATTTAAAATACTATTTTCTTTAAGCAAAATAAAGTCAAAAATATTAAATAGTATTTGAAATATTTGTTTCGCCAAATAATGCCCACCTCTGCAAATTACATGCGTTTCGCTCGGCTCCGCCAAACCGCCCAGGCATTCCCAGAACGCATTTTATTGACTGGCGCGTGCGTCTTTCACGCGAAATTACCTAGTCTCGAGGTGGTGGTGGTGGTGTAGTTTTGAATGCGATCCGCGCGCGTTTTAATTGCTTCTCCGAGGCGTCACTATAAAAACTAGGTTCCGCGTTGACGAGAACACGACATCCGGACAACGTGGATGTCTCCCGAACGAATATTATTCAAATGCAAATGCGCACGGTGGGTGCATAATGCGTACATAATGCGTGCCCGATGCATGCTGATCTTCCGATCGCTTGCTGTCCGAAATATTATGTGTATACAGCGAGAGTCAAAAGTGAGTATTCACCTCGAGAACACGGGGTTTATTTAACAATTGTTAGATATACAGTGACTCCCACTAATATTTGGACACTCTCAAAAAGACGACCACTTAAAAAAATTTTTTTTTTAACTTTGTACTTCAATTGTTAATCGCAATTAACAATTAAACCCCTAACGGTTACATTCGTTTCTATTGTAATCGTCAATCCGATAATTAATTAATGATTGACTGCTGCAATTTCGAAATAAAATACGGAATCAAAACTGTATGCATACTATTGCATACTGAAAAAATGTAAATTTAGTTTTTGTTCAGATACATTTCTGTCAATTCTCTACCACCGTTCTCTGTCTACCTCGTAATTACAATTTATGGATAGACCGTGTGGCGATCAACTTCTACTATTGATTAAATCAGTCTCCGATTTTTCGACGATTTCTTTTTTTAATCAACGATTCACAATTACCTTAATCAATCGATTAAAAGTAGGAATGTAATTGTTAATTGCGATTAACAACTGAAGTAGACATTTATCCGTGAATCGTTGATTAAATTTTTTCCCAACTCCGGTATGGAGTGTATACTCATTTTTGACTCTCACTGTATATCTGTATAATATGTGTATGTAAATACGCGTGGTGTCTGTACGTATACAAGATATGAAAGTGGGCTTCCAATTTTCTTATGCTAATTCGGACGGCCTCCATTCGAAGGAATTCCTTTCTGAACGTAGTCGTTGCGCGGCCGAGATGCGGTTTATGCGATTCACGTTCCCGCGTTTGCAACGGGGAGGATCGGCGACGCTTTTGAAACCGAGTCACGGATTCCGGAGTTGCAAAATACTCCGGGTCAAAGTGTGCGTGTGCAGGCGAGCTTCGACGCGAATATTAATATTCGGCGGCAATCATTCTCTTATGACAGAGTATTCGAAGATGTTGGTATATCCGTAGCCGTTGCAGACCAGACCTGGGGAAAATAGTATTTTAAATAATAAATAATCCTATTTATTTTAAAGTATGTGTACAATTTTGAAAATAAAATATTTTATTTGATGCGGTAATTTTTGAAAATAAAATATTTTATTTGAGGCAGTAATTTTCGAAAATAGTATTTTATTTGAAGAATATTGAAAATACTTGGACTTTGTCTTTATTTTCAATTTTAAATATTATAATATTATTGCTGAAAATTATAATGGTTCGTATTCAATAGATTTATGAGAGTAGAAATAGTTTCCTGGTGATAAGATGCACTGTATGTTTATCAATAAATCTCAATAGGCACAAAAAATACAATATTCTATTTTGTGTGTTCTGATTATTACAATAGAAATATTTTATTTTGTGGTTCCCATTGTTAAAATAGAAATATTTTCTTTTCGAAATTCTATATCTTATTTAAAATACTATTTTCTTTAAGCGAAAGAAAGTCTGAAATATTAAATAGTATTTAAAATATTTGTTTCGCCAAATAATGCCCACCTCTGTTGCAGACACGGTGGACGCAACCTAAGGTGAAATGCCCTAAGCGTGGGCAAGTCAAAAGCGATGCCTAAATCTGGACAATTGAATTTTATAGTGAGACCAATAATTCAGCCGTTTATTATGAAAGTGGCATAAATCCATTTAAGTATCGAGATACTTATGAGTTTGTGTATTTATACATCAGAAATTATCGTATGCTCTGAATATAGAATCAGAGCTTTGTTTTTAATTTAATTAATAATCATATTGATTGTTCCAATCTACTTGTGCAAAATCAATTTTTATGTACCGTAACGTGTATTGATAACAAGAGCGGGTTTTCAAACACTTAAAGCAAAATCGGCTTGTGGATTAATTAATCCAATGAATCGCATTATTGCAAAATCATGCACTATTTATAATCGTATTGATTTTTTCATTGAATCTTTACAAAATGTTCAAATGCAGCTACGCAGGATTATATGATAATAATACCATATCGATTGTACCATTATTATTATTCTTTTTTGTGCATGTCTCTTCTTTGTTATTTGATGAGTAGTCTTGTATCTTTCTCTTTTTTTTTTGTATTTTAAACACTTATGTAAAAGGTCTTCAGTCCGTCTACAATAAATAATAATAATAATATACTTAGTGATTCGCTTGGTTCGCGCGAATCAGTTCGATCGGAAGTGAAAGTTCAAGGGATCGCGTGTCGGTGTCAGGACAGCTTTCGGGGTAGTCGAACGGGCCAGGGTAAGTCGATTAAAAGATAGAGTCGACGGTGGAAACGGGGCCAATAGGCGCGTACGATAAGCGGCTTAAATCCGAAACCGATATTGAGTCGTTCAAACGTTCTGGTAAACAAATGGCAACTTGCCAGGCCCGGCTAGTACGCCGATTGGCAGTGTACCAATTTATCACGTGACGGGCTAACGAGCCAATGGATTTCGTAGAACGTCACTGACGTATTTAACCCAAGCGAATAGCGGTCGTCAACAAATTTGAAATTGAACAACATTGTCCGAATTACGACCGGTCCGGTGAAATCTTCCCGACAAATTGATGCTCGAGTAATTGATATCATTCTCGAGGTGTGTATACAGACTTTCGAGTCTCGCTGTAATATCATTTTTTTCTGATGTCTTCGAGGAATGTTATATGTTAAATGTTCCTATCTTATATTTGTTTATAAAAGATGTATTAATGCTCTCGGCGCACTGGTTCGATCAATTTTTACTTAGAAGCAATTCTGCCATTTATCAAATTCAAATTTCGATGTTTCGATCTAATGTTCATATTCAAGAAAATTAATAATTGTGTCTTTAAATTATTACACAAAAAATTATTATATTGATTATTGACAATAGTTGATTAACCATTGAATATATAATTATGAAATAAGTTTTTCATTTACTTAATGAAACTAATTTTCATTTCTTAGAACAGACAAAACGCGTCGCTATCAACAACAATGTTACATATCGCCGTCTGAATGTAAGAACTAGGTAACTTGAAATTTAGACATTTTGAGTTATCTACTTCGTATTAAAGAAGAAATCAAGTAGAATTTAATATAAAAACTGGGTAACTTGTCGAAGTAATCTATGACATTTAGTGAAACAATTTAGTTTAATCTTGTTAATGTAAAAAGTAGGCAACTTCTGTTTTTTTTTGGAAAGAAAAAGGTCTAAAATAAGGAATTGTAAGTTACCCAGTTGTTACATGCAGACGGCGATATACATAGTAGCGATCAGTTTCCTGAGCTATTCAACTTCGTTTGGTAGAAGTATACATATATTCTCAGTCGAATAAAAAGTTTGTAAATGTACGGCGAAGGAGAAGAAAATTGTGATCAGTTTGTAACATGTACGGGAATCATCTTACCCACAGAGCCATTTTACCCGGAATTACTATACATCCGGCGCAGACCGTAATCCCGCCTCTGTATCTCGTTCCCAATCGATTTTCCTTTCCTGTGCCTTCGAAAGGGGAACACTGTCGCTCGACCAACGCGGAAAGAGGAAAGGATTGTCCCCTCTCCCCTTCTCTCGCCACTTCTATCTATCTCTCTCTCTGATTCTCTCTCTCCCTCTCTGGCTCTTTTCCTGTCCACAAAGAAAATCAAAGTTTACGTTAGATAAGGAGTTGCGTGCTGGCCGGCCAAACAGAGATTTCAAGCGCTTTGTTTGAAATCGCTGACAAAGATCCAGATTATGCGAAGCTGGCAGTCGACCGACGATAAGGGAATAGTTCGAAGGCCGTCGCGAGATACACCAACCATTTACAGAACAAAGAGACACCGAGAAACGAACGAAATGTGTGTATTCCCGCTTCAATAATATCTACTCCGCAAATTATGCTATGGATCTGATTTACTTATACATACAGACAGCGGATCTTTATGCGAAATACAAATTTTTTTCCTGGATTGCAACAAATCCCAAGAAATTGGAGTGAAATGGAAATTTATTTTCTTTTTTAATACGCTTACTAATTTGTATTTTCAAATTCTTCCAATGTTTTTACTGTTTTATATCACATCTACCCTTATACTCACGTCTAGTTATATATCTTGGCGACGAAAAATATTTACAGTATTGTCGGTAATCGACTATGAATCCGTAAATTGGGTCTAATCTAGTCCGTCGATTATTCACGGTTAGATGGTGGTTCAAACTAAATGCTGATGCAAACGAACCTATTCGTTCCTGCTCGTTAGCAGACCGAATGTCTCCAAGATGAAGCGATGATTGTCGAAACTTTTCTGATTAGCAACGGACGATTAGAGCCAGGGTAGATAACAATCTGGCATGGAGGATGTGTCGTTTGGCGGATTTAATAGGTTCGGGAGGGCCTTAAAAATACGTGCCACGAGGCTATGTTCACGGAATAGGGCAAGGCCACGTAGACCCTCCTGAACCCGAGGTTTCGGGCACGTCGGGAATGCAAGATAAAAACCAAAACCACTGAATATCCTCCGCGAACCACTTCCTCGTTCTAAAGTTTCGAGCGATGCCTCCGACTCTTTGTTTCATCGCTCGAATATAACCGGATCGATGCCAGAGGTGGGCATTATTTGGCGATACAAATATTTCAAATACTATTTAATATTTTACACTTTATTTTGCTTAATGAAAATAGAATTTTTAATAAGATATAAAGTTTTGAAAATAAAATATTTCTATTTTAACAATCAGAACCAGAAAATAAAATATTTCTATTTTAACAATCGGAACCACAAAATAAAATATTTCTATTTTAATAATCTGAACACACAAAATAAAATATTTCTATTTTAATTATTTGAACACACAAAATAGGATATTGTATTTTTTGCGTTGTTATACCTAATACTTTCAGAAATCGCAGTACTTATAGGTAATTTAATATTTCTTATCTTAGCAATAATTTAAAGAAGTAACTAATTATAGTTAAAAAGTACTTAATAAAAGAAACTATATCATTTGACACATTTTCGTTTTATTTTTTGTTTAACTGCTGCTATTCGTATAGAAGAAGGTGCAGCGTTCGAAATTTGTATCTGTTAGGGTGCTCCTTCGAGGACACAGAATCAATCAGTCGAGCAAAGCTAAAAAGTCTGTCAACTGGGGCAGAGGACGGAATAGCTGTGTTGTATTTTAAAAATAACGTTTTCATGTCTTTGTACTTTGCAATACTTTCAATTCGTGTATCACTATCGCTCAAATATTGAAATAATTCGAATTCTGCAATGTTTGTATGACTGGTATCATTTGTTTCTTTTTCCATAAAAATCATTATTTTCAGCAATAATATTTCAAATTGAAATTGAATAAATACTATTTTCAAAAATTATTACCTCAAATAAATTATTTTATTTTCAAAAATGGACACATACGTTAAAATAAATAGATTAAAGGAAATCTACGTTACTATTTAAAATACTATTTTCCTTTGTTCTGGTAATTTGGTACCCCTTCGCAGTTAATGTCAAGGATGTTTCATACGGGCGAGAATTCTTCGAACAGCGAACTTTCTCCGCTGACAAAAACCGAGTATGAAAATTACAAGCCAGGCGAAGAGAAAGTGAAAAAGTAGAATGGAATACGAACTTTTGTCCTTTGCTCGCGTCATCGATCGTCCTCCTGACTTTCCTTTCTGAATTTAACCCTCCCCGTGCTGTCAAATATATGTACATACACAGTGGATGTAGAAAGTATTCGTATACTGATCAATTTCAAAACGAAACTGTGAAATTGTTGTTTATCAATTATTTTTTCTAGACACACAGAATACGTACATATTATGAGAAGTCTATAGGATAGATACAATACAAAAAAAATTAATTCCTTAATTAATACGATGATCATCTCATTAAGTAAAATTTGTTTCTTTATTAATATACATATATTAGATTGAAGAACCAAATCCTTAGTCCCGCAGGACCCCGCGGGACCCCGCAGGATTCAAATAAATCCCACATCCATCCCGCGGGATTAAAAATGGCGCGGGATTGCAATCCCTAGTATGGACTAAACAACACTTGAAACTGGATTAAATATTTGAAATGCGT
This sequence comes from Lasioglossum morio, assembly GCA_916610235.2. NCBI lineage: Eukaryota > Metazoa > Arthropoda > Insecta > Hymenoptera > Halictidae > Lasioglossum > Lasioglossum morio. Next base: position 27,977,279 of record OU744325.1, on the reverse strand, counting down.
TTACTGATATATATAAAACCATCATTAATATCTGTTTTATGATATTCGATGATAGAAATTTAAAAAAATTTAGTTTACTTCGAATTTTCTGACTTTGTTTTTAGAACGTTGTATCTCATCGCAGAATTATCTAAAATGAATAATATTTTGGATTTGGGAGCTTTGAAGGGTTGTTACTTTATAGGAAAAAAATTTTTGTTAACCCTCAAATCGATGAGTTAACATTTACATCTTAGGTTTCTCGGTTATGTGTTCCGCATGAAAAAAAAATAAAAGTCACAGAAAGTTTCGGGAAAGTTTCCCTAAAAATAACAGAACAGTATAACTTATTTCGAGAAAACTGTGTCAGATTGACACGAGGGACGGATGAGGTTTAAATATATTTAAGTTCAGATATTGAATTTTGTCACGAAAACGGGGTCTCCAGATCACTGTGCAACGTTTCGAGCGGTAAACGAATTCATATTAGTTTTATGCGAGCATTGGCTGTCAGAGAGTCTGTAAGCGGCGATATCGCGGAGACAAAGGAAATCTACATTGAATTGCAATGCCGCGTCGTCCGAGACCGCGTGTCGTTCCCCCGGGCGCGTAGTGTTGGTGAAAAGCGGGCTGGAACATAGGAGATTAGCCGCTAAACCAACGGCACACATGCGCATGTAAGTCGCGATAATAACACCCATAATTCCCGTCGGGGATAATGAAATATACACTACTGACCCAGTGCTACAATAGGCAGCGAGCAAAACGACAATTTCGATAGCGCAGCGGCTGACGTCATTTTACGTTGCGTTATTAAACGACAGGATTTATATTGCCCCGCATCTTCTCGCGGCGCTCGTCATTCACCCGGTGTGCTCCTTTGTGTCCTCCACGAAACACGTTGCAAAATAACACGTGTTACTTATAGCTATCGCTTTCCGAGAAACGTGGAATCGAATTTTTTTTTATACGTCACGTCACGCGTCATTGTTGCCCCTCGATGTGTGCGCCTATGGAATGGCTTCGAGTGTAGTCCGATGCGTTATTTAACGCAGTTCCGGCGCACGCTTTCGAATCACTATTCCTAATTACAATTATGCAACTCGTTTATCCGCCATCGGGTGGTCGGCGTGTTGTTAATCTTATCTCCCTGAATCGTGGAAATGTAGTAAAACGCGACGACGCACGGTGGGTAAAACCGATGAAATCTCTGTCAAAATCAAAGAACTTTCGATAAAAAGCAAATAGAGGGATGAAATTTTTTTTCAATTAAAGCTGAAACTTTCCGGAATATGCGAGAATTGTGGAGATTGTGGTACGAACGTTTTTTAACCGTGAAATAATTCGTCAAACTTGCGAATTTCAAGAAAATTGTGGTCTTTTGAATACCACGCGCGACACAAATTTTTATGGACTACGTTATACATCATTTCCCGTACATTTTTTCACGCCGATTTCAAAGATATACAATTTCGAAAATAAAATATTTCTATTTCAGTAATCTTAAACACAAAATAGAATATTTTTATTTTAATAATCTGAACACACGAAATAGATTATTGTACTTTTTGTGCGTACTGAGGTTTCTTGATAAACATACAGTGTATCTTATCACAGGAAACTATTTCTACTCATAAATCCATTGAATGCGAACCAATATTTTCAGCAATAATAATATATTTAAAACTGAAATTGAAAATAAAGACAAACAAAGTCCAAATATTTTTAATATTCTTCAAATAAAATGCTACTTTCAAATACTGTTTTCAAAAATCACTGCCTCAAATAAATTATTTTATTTTCAAAAAGTACTGCATCAAATATAATGTTTCATTTTCAAAATTGTACACATACGTTAAAATAAATAGGATTATTTATTATTTACTATTTAAAATACTATTTTTCCCAGCTCTGCGCGGAGTAAAACGTGATTCGAAGAACTTGTTTCGCGGACACCGAGTCGCGCTGTGAAATGCACCGTACTCGCGCGTGCTCTTTGTTTACCCGCGCATTATGGAATGCGCTCGTCGCGCACGCGTGCAACTGCACGGCACGGCAGCGTCGCGTGCGTGCATTTACATTAGCCGGCAGTTACCTAAGTACATCACAAAGCATTGCCGCCTCGGTTGGCCTACTTATGCCGCGTCTCGGCCATTTTCCTGGCCATTTTGCGCGCCTCGGACCTTGGAAATCCCGAGGACGCCGCGGACTGCTCGCAAAAATGCGGATTACATTCCCCCTGATCCTCTTTTTCTATCATTCTGTCATCCGCTTCAAGATGGTAAACCGACGGATTAGCTGCCATACGAGGACAATGGCGAGCCGCATATTCCTTGCAAATCTACTTTCTTTGCTACCTAAGAAATGTATACAGTGACGAATGATAAAGCTTAGACAATAATAATTATATGGTGAATATGATAAACATAATATCACAGTTTATTTTCGTTAATATTAACAATATATTGAATATTTTAGAAAAATAAGGAATTCTAGCAATGTTTACAGTTTTGCACTTTAATCGTGCTCGTCGAAATAAAAATTTCAATTAATATTTTGCCCATTTTCCTTTACTTTTTTAATAATTTTTAAACTTTTAATAATTTTCGGCTCAATATTCTACCATTCTTGTTCTGTTCTTTTCCACAATTCATAAACACCTGAAGGTGGATCGTCCTTTTTTTGTTAGCCTTCTTTTCACAATTGACCAGAAATTTTCAATTGGATTCATGGTTATATTCGGACTTTGTGCTGGCCACGGAAGTCACAGAAATTTTTGATTTCCTAGCCAGGATTTAACTATCTTTGCAATATGTTTAGGGTCTCCGTATTGTTGAAATACTACTTCATCTATAGGAAATTCAATAGAATCAACAACAAAAGGTAAATTATTTTGCAAAATATTTGAAAAATGCTCTTTACACATGATACCTTCTATCCAAACTAAGGGACCAACACCCTTACGAGTAAAACAACCCCAACACATAATTGAACCACCCACGATCGTCATAGTTTGTTTTCTGCTACTTGCTAGATTATTATTTTCGTATGAAGTCCAGTGCCAGGATCTTCCTTCAGATTCAAATCTATTAATTTTTGTTTCGTCAGATCATATAACTCTTTTCCAATCTTCTGTTGTCCATTCTTTCTATGTATGAGCAAATTTTTGTCGTTTAATATTTTTGTCTGGATTGCGTTTCTTTTCTTTTGCTTTCAACCCGATTCACTTTAAGAAACGGCGAATGGTCCATTCACTTCTATTTACTTTTGTTACGAACATGTTGGGATACATAAAGTTGCAGATCTTGCACTTTGATTTTCGGACTTTCTTCCATTGGACGACGCATTATGCATCGTGCCGTAATAAAGCTATCAATGCCGTTGAAAGTGTCCAGCATAAATTTCTCTGAGGTTTGCGGCGTTCAGACTCAGCTGTTGCATTAATAGATATGATCATGACCTATCTCTCGTCGCTAACAGACTCGATTTATTCACTATTCAGGAACGCTTCACTGTACCCGATTTAATTCGCCTGTTCCAGATTATTAACGGTTGCATCAACTTCTTCAACTACTCCGAGCCCGACTGACTTCAATTTCCGACCGACATCATTGCGAATTGTAACTCTTCCCTCGTTTTCGCCTTCGTCGAATTAATCGTACGTGCGTAGCTCGTCGGACGCAATGCGTACGATCGATGCTCGTTATCCTTTGTACTTTCGGCGCGGTCGACGCACTCATAAGAAAATAGTGTCCCTACACGATGTCTCGCCCCGCTCGGAACTTGCGACAAAAAACAAACCGCGACTGTACTGTAAATTTTGATATTCTTAAAAATCACGATATTTTCTCTGAATCATCAAACTTTCGGGCTAATTGCGCAACTTTGAGTTGTGCAATATCGTGCAACCTGTTACAGTAAAGTCGCGTTTACTGTCCGCAGTCGAGTACGCCATCGTCACTGTCCAATGCAAATCTACTCCACTCTCATGCTGTCCATCACTACGTTCTTTCTTTTGAACTCTCGGCGCTGCCGCAGAGCGGATCGGATTGGGGTAAGGTGTGCCTTTTACCCCTAAAACGAACTTTTTCGTATCGATATCTAATATATGAACATTGCTTCCCAAATGTCCATAGACCTCGGAAATGAAGAAAATAGTACAATTTTATAAATATTATAGTTCTAATAAACATTGATTGTTGGACGTTATTCACGAGAAAAATTGCTTCGCTTTGTTGCGATGCTCCGGCATTGCTATTTAATATTTTCTCTCGCTTTTTTTTTAATTGAAGAGCAGATTTTAGCGATAAGAAATCGTATCTTAAATTATTAATTAATCTGCATAATATATGAAAAGTCAATGCTGAACTAAATGGAGAAAATTTAAAAAATTCTTTATAATCTGTAAAGGATATCTTTCAAGTCCCAGGATATCTCAGTTTCTAACAAATTGGAATATTTTTAGTACACCATCCTCTAAATAATCGTGAAAGAATTAGTAAACTCCTCGAACCCTTTCTCAAATTATTACTGTTTAAAGCTATTAACGTTGGGATAGCGAGCGGAGCGTCTGTCGCGTAGCGAACCCTCTTTCAATAATTAAATAACAGGAAATATAATAATATTGATAATACTAATAATAATTATAACACTAATGACAATAATAATAAAGATGTTTTCAAGATGTCCGTGTGCTATCTGGGATAACTATAATAGTAATAACATTGATGCCGGGGGTCCAGAGAATGAATTAAGGAATGTATGTGTGAAGAAGGATAGAAGGAACGAATGGTGTGCGCTCTCTCTCTCTCTCGCATGAGAAGAATGGAAGGATGAAAAGTAGAATTGTAAGCGGAGCGGAGGTCCGCATTGTACTCCGAAAAGAGAATAAAATATTATTATTATTATTAGTAATAACATTGATGTATTTTTTCTTAACGAATCCTTAATCTATCATTACTACATTGCCCAGTCTATGTTTCGCGTCCATACCTTTTACAAATCAAAAGTTACGAGGCAATGTCACACTTAATCCCAATCCGGCCCACTGGGGGACGGTGTGGTAGGTAGTCATAAAAAAAATAACGTCTGTTTGCGATCATTGTCCGCGCAAAGCACAGGTTGGTTGGACAGTGAACGCGACTTTACTGTATCAGGACGTTGAACCATAACTTTTCCCGTGTTTTTTTTTTTTTTTTTTATTATAGAAAATCTCATATGAGATTTATTACAACATTGTTTCAAAACAGAAATACACTACATATAATACAGAGTATGAAGATTACAAAACAGAATAGGTTTCTTGAAGAAATACAGATATTATAATATTAACATATGATTAAAAGGAACAGTATATGAACACTTTTCCCGTGTTGGTTCGTTTTCGATTTCGAAAAGAAAAAAACGTTCTTTTCGCACGGAACGACAAAGAAGAATCGGATGGACACCGACACGAGTTCCTCGCGACGCTTCTCGACGATCGGTGACCAATTAATCTAGCTCGATTACGCGCCGAGATCACGGCTCTCTCGCGCCTCTCCGAATGGATAATTCGATGCGAAGGTCGCTCGATCTGTGAGAAGGTTGAGCGTCTAGATCTCCTTAAACGATGCAACACACTTTACCAGGATGGAGAAAAATGCGAGGACGATCGCAGATACACGGCCGTACATAGCAACGTGAGCATAGATACGCGCGCGCGTGTATTTAACTAACCGGGAACGAACGCTATTATCGCGAATTCCGTTCGCCGTATCTCGTTATTAAACGTCGCGCGCCTCTCCCGCGTATCCTTGAATCCGGCTGCGGCCGATTTATTTTTCGTTCTGGTTTCTCTCTTATTTTTCTTTCACAATCCATGAAAAATCGACGGCCGCCTGCCGAGGGAACGTCTCGTCTCTCGACGTGGGAGAAAGTTGCCAAATCGTACACCGTGAATTAATTCCTTGTTATTTGTTACACGCAACACATTCATCGTGACGGTATCTACGGTTTCGTTGTCTCTGTAACGCAACACAGGACCAGCTCTAGGGGGGGGATAACCCGGGGCGCCATTTTGGGGCATTAGGGGCGCCATCCAAAAGAAAAATATAAAATAGATTTTTTTATTTTACAATCGATCAAGCACTAAATGCACTAGATACTAGATTTGAACAACTTAGTAATCATAGTAACTATTTTCAATTCTTATATAATATATACGATTTAAATATCATGTCCAAAGAAATGCTACTAACAAGGAGAGTGCACCAACGACGTCTCACCGATTTAGTTAAGACTCTGTATACTTATAGATCTCGATCTCCCATTTACGTATATATACCATTATAGACGCTAACACTCAATAGTTGTCGAGATATTCATAAACAAAGTTCTTACGTATGCTTTTACGACACGTACCACTGTTGTAATTAAAAATATGTAAGTGCAATATTATTAAATTTATCGTATACCATATTTTCTCTTCCCATATTTACTTTATTTTTTCTGTTTTCAGACACGAGGGGATACTTTCTATTTCATTAATTTCGGCTAATTTATTTATAATTTATTAATACGTTTGTTCTTTAACTTGTTGTTGAATAAATAATATAAATAAATTTGAAAAAAAAAATTTTCACCAAACGAGAATCGAACCCTAGCCCACCGGGTGGAAGTATACCTACTCTACAACAGCAGATTTAAGCAGTAATGTAAGAACTTTGTTTATGAATATCTCGACAACTATTGAGTGTTAGCGTCTATAATGGTATATATTCGTAAATGGGAGATCGAGATCTATAAGCATACAGAGTCTCAACTAAATCGGTGAGACGTCGTTGGTGCACTCTCCTTGTAAAACACTGTAAGAATTTAGAATGTATTTTAACTGATGGTGATTCTGTTGACATAAACGGGGTAGAATTAGCAGAGGAAATTTCAGTAGTATCTGCGCTTTTGGGCAAAAAAGAAAGCCTGAGCAATGTACTGAGCTTAATTGCAAAGTTAAATTTTGCCCCAAACCTTACTATTGCTTTAAGAATATTACTAACGATACCAGTAACTATAGCAAGTGGTGAAAGGAGTTTCTCCAATTTAAAACTAATTAAAAACTTTTTACGTTCGACTAGTACACAAAATCTTCTTAATGGTTTGGCAATTTTGGCAATTCAGCATGAAATTGTTGATAAAGTAAAGTTAAAAAATGTAATAAAAAAGTTTGCAGAACTGAAAGTAAGAAAAAAAGGTTTTTTGTGATTTTATTTTCAAAATAATAGAATTTTAATGGTTTGTGCAATAATACACATATTTAATAGTATTTAAAAATGTAAAAAATTTATGGTTAAGAATTTGTGTTATGTCATGTTATGTTATGTTATACGTTTCTTTATAAATATATGCTTCTATTAAAATTTAAATAAAATGATTTGATTTTTATTTACAATAAAGAATATGGTGTACCGTTATTTAAAAAATTATATATATATATATATATATATATATATATATATATATATATATTCTGAAGGGGCAGCAATTTGTCTTTTTGCCCGGGGCGACGTAATCGCTAGAGCGGGCCCTGCGCAACAACGGCTAACAGTAGTTTGTACTACTAAATTTATATGTATAGAGAATTTATTATTATTGAGGGTAATGTTAAATTTTAATTATAAAATTAAAATCTTAGTATTTTGGTATAAATGTTAAGGTTTTATGTTAAATGAATTAGTTTAAATAGAATTTATATTGAAATATTAAAATAATTTTTTTACTGTTTCTTTCACTGAAACTAGAAATTAAAGGATTTTCAGTGAATAAAAAATTATTTTTATAATTAATAATAATAACTTGTTTGGTGCATTAAAAACAATAAATAATAAAAGAAATGAGGAAGCATTTTTAAAATGAAAAATTTATTATAATTTGAATAGTTATTGAACTTATACAGAAAATTTAATATTATTGAGAGTAACAGTTGTTTCATTGTTTCGTATCATTGTTTCGTGATTTCTAAATTGAATTTGAAATATCAGATTGCACTGATGCAACGTCTGTCAATTGTGTGATAAGCAGTATCGTTTCTAAACGCGACACAATTATATTTAACGAACGTAATTCACAAAAACTCGGACAATAATTTATAAAAAGTATTTGTACGATTCGATTGATGAATTTGTAAAGTTTATGTAATTTTAATGTTAATCTCACACTGGGGAAAAATACTGCGGCAAAAGGTACATTTACCCTAACAAGTTGCCGATTCCTGGGACAAGCGGCGCGGCGCGTTAAGTGGAAAACAAGGAAAACCCAGGATAAATAGAAACGGCCGGAGTGACGTGATATCTCGGTGATAGTGGTCCGACACCCGTTATCTGTTAACGGCGCGAAGCCGGAACTAATTCGTAGCAATTCCGAAAAATAATGTCAATCGTCGATAAATCCGAGCACGAGCGGCGCACAGTGTTGCGAACGGGGAAAAAATCGCACGTCAGGATATAACTTGTTGCAAATTATGCAACACATTTTAAAGTACATATCCAACCAGGTTTTCACTGCGAACTCCTGCGAACCTGGCGCTGAGACTATTTTGTTTCTAACTATAGTCAGTCGCATGTACCCGCGTACGTCCTTAGAAACAGAATAACTTTTTTAAACTTTCACAAAAAACTGAAAATTACTATTTATTATATGTATTTCTAGATTTGACAGTTCAGATTTCAGACCACTATAACGAATGCTCATAAGGGAAGTTATTGCTTCAATTATAGCGAAGATTGACCGAAGGTGGTCGAGATTTTTTAAACACAATTAGTTCAATATTGTATATTGTCAAAACAATCTGTATCAAATCAAAAAGTATTAAAGAATTTGTTGCATGCTTCGAGAAATAAAGAATGTGCTTAATGCACAGATTTTCAATTAGCCCCTTTTAGTTAATAATTAATAACATTCTTTTTTAATTGTTGCCACATAGCCGGTGTGCCTGCGGCATGCTTTCCATAAATTGTCAAGCAGATTTGTTGAATAGTTTAGTTTTCATAGATTTTTCTCCGCTTTTTGGCCATTTCGCACCACTTTGCGCCGCAAGAAATTCAGTGGCCGGTTATTGTTTTTCTAACCAGTGGGCACCGTTCTCCGGCAAGGCTATTTTTGCCGCCTCGTATTTCAGCACGAAACCGGACTCGCGGCACTAATGAATCGCGGTTCTGTTGGTATTGCATAACGCTATCTTTTTCTTGCCTCCCGGCACAACCACCGACGCGACGCCCTTGTCTAGATCCATACGGCACGCATGTGCGCGCATACGTATTCTAAGTGATGGGCAACCATCGACTGAAACTATCGACTAAATCGATAGTAGCCAACTACTATTTTCAGTCGACTGATTTCTTAAACTATCGACTAAATTCAATTAACTGAATCAGACATCGAGCTATTGGTTGAATTCATTAGCGATATCGAATAATTCGTTCAATAAGCATGTGTATGTAGCATAAATAACAATTATTATACTAGAAATATTATAGAATTATTAAATAACAATACTTATTATATTGCACTTATGGGAATAAAGTTTTAATCACGACCTAAAGACAAAGTAGTATTTTATAATTATATCTGTCAATAACAGATACTTTTCTAAAAAATTCATAAATAAAAATGAAATTCTGTTCGTTGGTAAACGCATCACTTGAGAACGGCTGGACAGATTTGACTAATTTAAAAAAAAAATGTTCGTAATATTCCGAATAAAGTTTTTAGGAAAAGAAAAATTGGGAAAGTTGCTCGGAAAAATGGAAAATTCGAGAAAAAAAATAAAAGTGCTTTTTTCCTATGGAATTTCTGCATGAACTCAAGACCATAACTCGTGATTCGAACGATGGATATGCGTAACTCTTCTTTTGCTTTGTTCGTTATGGTCCTGGAAAAGTTTTCAGGAAAAAGAATTCAAGACAATTAGAAAGGAAAGTCGGAAACTTCGGACAAACTGCAAAAATCATAATTTTTTGTTAATAGATACAATGATCATTCAGAAATGGGTTTTGTTTCTCATTTCTACTTTGTTTACGCATTTCCAATAACTTTTCACAAATTCACAAAACGATCACAAAGAAATGTATTGAAATTTGGAGAGGGCAACGTCTGTTGGGTCAGCTAGTTAGAAATAAAAAAGACACCTAGGAAGCAAAATGACGATCGGGCTCGCGTTGCCGGCGTCCATGGAATCCGCCGGCTGGGTTCGTTATCGTTAAGCGAACGAATCGTAAAACGTGTCGTATATTTTTGCTGGAACGCTTCTGGCGTTCGTTCATTATGTCCGCGGATCGAAATACGCTTCGCGCGTCCTCGGGAACGCTGAAGCGCATCGGCGCGGCGGCAGCACGGCATGTCGCCGCGGAAAACTGTGCGATGAATTTCGCAACGGGCACAAAACCGGGTGTAGGTATTTATAGATTTTCCGCGCGATTGTTGCATTCCTAAGCTTTGTCCTTTGCAGGACTAGCGGGACAAGCGAGGCCTCCGGTGTTTATGCATGCGCATAGATACGTTTAATGTGTCTTGCACGGTTCGAGAGCTATCGTACCGGCAATGACGACGTTTTGTCAGAGGTGATCAAGAGACACTATCACCAGACAGCCACGATAGGCGGTAACACTGCCGTAAAAGTAGGACTTTTCAGATAAATAAGAGCAGTAAAACAGACTGTATGGATTCCATCTCACTGCGGCATCAAAGGTAATGGAAAAAGTGGACTACTTCAGCCATTAGGTACAACTTTTGAGTTTAAGGAAAATTTCAAATTCCCGTTTTCACAGACTGCAAAGAACTCCATAAAAGAAATATGTAGAGACAATTTGAAAATAAATTACTAGCAGAATTTAACCCAAGAAAAACATCCTGTAAACAGAAGCCAAGTTCCTATGGTCGTAAAAAGTTGTGAGATCAAACAAAATACGGCCATGTTCGTTAGCTTAGAAATACCTCTTGCAATACTGAAAAAAGGCGTTTGTGAAAATTAGTTTAAAAGAAGGCTATTTAATTATTAAAGAGTTACATAGAGGGCTAAATTATTCAAACTTGGCCGCTACCTAACATCTTTTATGGCCATTGATTTAAAACGTAATGGTTCATATAGAAGTCACTGTTGTTTTTTGTTTACTATAAAGTTTCTTTTGATCCGACAGGTTTTATTTTTAATTATGTATGAATTTTATGTTTTTGTTTAGTGTAATGGTAATAAATTGACTTTTTCTAGTTCTGACAATTTCGTATAACTTTGCCGGTCATCCCGCTCCCGCTAGCCATTCCGTGTATTCATTCTTATGAAGAGGGGCGCATTGGTTTTAGTAGCCCACGGGCGCCGAACATCTTAGGTCGGGCCTGACCCCGATTGGAAAAAATGCTTTTAAACGGAAGAAATGATTTCACTTTCTCAAGAGGTGAAGAAACCTGTGCCGTCGTATCAAAATCGCTCGGAAGGTAGTTTCCAGCATTCCTATATGTAGAATGGAACAAATGATAAGGACTCAAAGGACAAACGAGAAGGATTCAAGAAATAATATCTACTTCCGAATTAAGTCTCCCTCCCGCGAAGGAGACCCTAAACGTTCACAATGTGGCTAATTACTTACACGAGGCGCGACGGCGCAAGTCTTGCTCCTTGATCGCGCGAAGAACAACTTTTTCGCGCACCTGTGACCGGCGAGGACAACACATTACCACCACGTGTACACGATATTTCCATTTAAAAAGAAATCTTTGCCGTTGTCCACGTCCACTTATCTCTAACATTCCACTGAAGCCAAGGTAAATGGAAGAAAAAAGAAGAAGAAGAAGAAACGATTGAGGAGAACGTAGGAGAACGGAGGAGAACAACATCTCTTTCCTGCTCCTAGACAACGCCGCTGGCGGACCGGGCCCGAGTCTCCTTCCCCCTGGCCCCTTTACCGTGTTTCCTGGCTCGCCGGGGGCCCAGGATAATCGGCGTACGCTGCATCGATCGCGGCGAGTTAATTAAAGATCGATCAATTAGAGAACGGGGTCGCGCGAGTGGACTTCGTGGAAATTATGCGGTGCCCGTTGGCAACTGTTCCGACCACAGTTACTTCACTATTTCGCTTCGCGTGCCCGTTGGCTGGTTAAATAAAAATACAAGGTCGACCGGGAGAGGATCCCTCTCCAGGCTGGCTCTCGCCATCGTTCGATTCTCCGGTCTCCGAAGTGTCGTTGTCGCGAGCATGGCTCGACGAGGAAACTGTTCAGGGGTCGATCTAGTGATCGATGAATAGTCGAATTGCAACGATGGGGCCGCATTAATCGAATCGTTCGTGTAATCTACAGCTCCTACCTCTTTGCCGGTTACTCGGGAAACGAGCCTCGTTGGACGTTGAACCCCATAGACCCGGGCAACGTGACCCGGAGAAGTAACGCGATATCGAGAGTATGTTCCGAGAGACCCCTGCGAAGAAGATGAAAGAGTTACGGCCTCCAATTAGAGGCCGCTGTTTGTTCAACGGTTCCGATAGATGTCTGCCTGATACTTTTCACCGAATCTCTCTTGTAATTGCCCGGAGCAATTGTTCCGGATTGTTCCCGTTAATCGTTTTCTGCTCCCACGTTTACTTCCTGGCAACCAGCAGTTACTATCTTTCTTCGTTTAATCCCCTCTTTAGCTTTGTGTAACTTACATATCTTCCGTTGCTTCTCGAAGAGCAGCGTGTTGCGCACATTGCTTTACTATTCGTAAACAATAGTAACAATTTTATTCGAAAGTTTATCTTATCTCCTCTCGTTTCCCGATGAAGCCGTTCAGGAGTTCAACTATTCATGATAGCGATCGTATTGATTTCTTATCGCCGTTGTGTCGATTCGACACCGACGGAAAAATTAACGAAAGAGTTACTTCAAGACTTGCTCTATGCTTTCGTGTATTCCGAATTGTATCGCGCAGCATTGGTACCATAGTGTATCTTTATCTGAATGTACTTCCCCCCGTCGCACTGTGGGACGAATCGCCATTTTAGGTGGATAAAAGCACACAATGGGTCAGTGGATCGAGCGCGCGACTGCGACCAGGCGGTCTCGAGTTCGAATCCCCGCGCCCGGGCACCTCTTGAATTAATTCAATGTGCTTTTTTAAAAACTGTGGTGCCCAAGGTGGTTCGGAACCCACCTTAAAACTGTAGGTCCCGTCGTTTAATAACCATAGCAGTTGAAAAAGCGACGTAAAATAATGAAACAAAGGTGGAAAAAAGTCAGCAAAGCCAAGAGCAGGTGTGGTATTAGCTATCTCCCTCCCCTTCAGAATGCGGATAGCGGGTCGGGGGGAGGAAGGAGGAGCCATTTAGTATGCAATAGAGGTCCCAGAGAATTCTGGGTTCCTTGGATGTGGAGGTTTACGGCACCCCTCGGAACTCAATGGCGATCCCGAAAGGGTTACGCTGGGTGTCGGGGTTCTACCAGTTCCCCCCACATCTTAAAAAAAAAAAAAGATGGAACAAAGTCATATCAGAAAATAAATATAACATTCATGTATACTTCTGTGGGAATGTTCACTAACCCTAATTATACCCATCATAATTAATTTAACAGCGATATAAACATATAGTCCAGGATCCACCGACCATTTTTACAAGTTATTACTATCAAGCTAATATTCCGTGAATAGCTTCATTTGAATGAGACGCCCAACTTTTTCTCTTGTGGTGCCTCGATTGTGGTAGCTAACAGGGGTAGCAGGGATAAAATATGTCGATTTGACGATTCTCCAAAATTTATTACTAACTGGGTTTCTTTTGTTAAATCGCAAGATAATTATCTAAATTATTCGAAAAAATAACTTCGAACCCTAATGCGGCGAAATCGTACATTTGTATTCGTTACAAAGAAAATTGTGTCAGAGCAATAAATAAGAATCTTTAAGCTACTATGCGCGATTTTCTATATTAATAGAAACAAATGTTTACATTAATGTTCACAAAGTTCGTTAGTAAAGTCTTTTACAATCATTTTTAGACATTGTGTAACTACCAGTTCTCTATGTCATTTTAGTTGACTTTAATAGAGCAGAGCTAGCAGATCAGAATGGGTTCAGTCTTGAAACTTGTTTTTGTAATAAGCTCAAGCTATACAAAAGAGATTCTGATAAAAAACACCTGCGGAATACTGCGGATCCGTCTGTCAGAATTTTTTTCAGTTTTTGTTACGGTGCACACGGGGCGCCGCTACGTACGATTTTTCTCCATCGAGAATAGTCATTCGTCCCACTGTGCGTCGTTTGGTAAATTCCTTCCGATTACTCGTATCTGCGGATTAGAAGGAATGCCCGTTTATTAGCGGTGCAGCTCGAGCACGAACGACTGTTTGCTTTTCATTCAGACGATAAGTTGCGGGCGCAGCGATAAACGTCCGATAATGTTCGAGATAACTGTTTCATATCCGTTCAAAGTGTGCAATAGAACTTTCTACAATTTTAATCTCGATCGGATCGATCGGACTCGAAAACTCGAGGTTCGCGACTTATCGACGCGTCCTCGGCCGCGGACGCAAGCGAAACTCGTCGTTTGTCGGACACGACGAACAAAATGAACACGAGGTGTGTTCAAAAAATAACGGGAATTTTCATTTTTCAGAAACAATTTTCTTTATTCACTGGTTTATTTGATGATCAGTGGTCGGCGACCACAGTCGCTTTTCAGCCAGTTTTCGACTCTTTCCCGGCCGCGCGTCTCGGATAATCGGTGAACATTAAGGTTCTTATTTTTCAACTTCCAATGTCCACCTCGAATATCTCCGTTATTTGTATAATATGAAAAAATGTTATGAACATTTGCACGGTACAGAAGGGGACATGTCGTGACACAAACATTTTCTGCGTGGAAGGAGATACAAGATCAGCTTGATTTTTTAAACGGAAACACCTCCTTTCTGTATCGTGAATCGATAGACTATCGAATTCTGAGTAAAAATGTATTGACCTCTATACGTCCTAAATCAAATAGTTAACGAGATATTATCGAAACAAGATTCATTTCGAAGGTTACCCAAAGGACATAAAATGATATTTTTCGAAAAAACGTTTCACACAATGGTTTCTTGTTTTTTTCGCATAGAATCCGAATCCGTAATAAAAAAATATCATGTTCCATTTGAAAAACTTAACTTCCGGTCTCAATTACCTATTTCCGGCCGATACCGGAAGTTAAAAATATCAACATTTGATAGAGCGCACCTGATTTATAAAAGAAACGCTTTGACTTTTTGAAAATAACCTATTTTCTAGATTATAGATGGATGGTTCAGGTGGTCTGAGACACCCTGTATACTCTTAAGGGGCGGCAATGTGTCTTTTTGTTCCGGGGCGTCGTAACCGCTAGATTGGGCTCTGCATTAAGGTTGGTTTATATTAGGAGGGTGGCCATGACAGTCCACGGCCGCAGGCTCTGGCATAAGCAGCTCCTGGAATGTAGAGGAGAATTTTGAGGAAGGTTTTGGAAACCCCTGAGATAAGGGTAGCAAATGACACGATCCTCGGCACTTAGTCTTTGCGCGAGCATCTCGAAATCTCCTCAAGTTACCTTCGGACAGAAAACGAAAATGAGAGGATCGAAAAATTGTGGCTGGCCGTCGATTGCCTCCCTTCTAATATAAAGCAACATTTACAGGTTCGTCTCCAGCGTAGGCATCTCCCGGGGTGTAAAGGGGTCTAGAGGGGAGTATGTACAAGTATTCCCGGCAAATCTCGCGGATATAATGACCCAGTTGCGTGCCGACGAGAGACGGCGCAAAAAGCAACATGAAATTTTCTGTAGAACGATTGATCGTTACCGATCAACGAATCAAAGAAGGATGATCGGAAACCTGAGACGATCTTCCGCGGCAAACTACGAATTCGTCTTGGATCAAGGTGACTCAAGCGAAAAACACGAACGCAAGATAGATTGCCATGAATTATTCATGAGCCACGGCCAGTTACACGATCATTTTTCATATTCCAAGTATTTACTTATGCGCGCCGTACTTCGCGTTTGAAAGATGTATGAAGATGAATCGTTTGATCAGGGTCTAAGCCGACTGACAAAGAAACCTTTGCAGTGGTTATTATTAATACGAGACTATATTAACGATTATGTTTCCCCCTTTCTCTCTCTCTCTCTCTCTCTCTCTCTCTCTCTCTCTCTCTCTCTATCTCTCTCTCTCTCTCTTTGGCTGATAGTTTCTCATCGCTCAAGCCTCATTAAGGCACCTTAGGGTTTTTCAAGCTCATCCAAAACGAAATGTTCGCTCACGGCGAACACTCAGGGTCGCGCGATCGCTCTTCCTACATTCTCTCTTGCGATATCCAGACGCGAACGGCTTTGTTTCGCGCGCTCAACGTCCTCGACGTGTAAAAATAACTCGATAGTTTAATGTAAACGTTGCGATACAGGCTGCGCGCACGAGAGAATCCGCGCCGTGGCTCCTGGCCGGCCCGAGCACGATCCTGCGCTCGTAAAACGATAATTGGGGACGCGGTGAATTTGACTTTCGCACGAACGAAAATTGCCACAGAAATAAACGCCCCCGCGCGCGGATCTAATTGCGCCCGGCTTTTCCCGAGACCGGCATTAAGCGGCCGTTATTTATCGAGCAATGTAAACCCGCGTTCATGCCAGTGAAACCAGCACGGCTACCGCTCGCGCTTCTACGATTTCCACGGAACGCGTTCCCGCGGCCCACGCTGCTGCTGGTGCGTTTCTTCAAAAACCTGGCCAAAATTCTATTTTCGAAACAGGGGAGGCCGCGCCGGGGTTGAAAGTTGCAGGTGGCGAAAGTGATCCTGCTGTAGAATTCAAAATCTGTTACAGTGATTTTTTCGCAAGTGTTTTATATTTTATGAAAGACTGCTCTATTCCAACATTGTCGTTTTAACACTAGAAAGACTGAAACTTTGTATATATACCTATATTGCCCAAAAGCAGTCGAAATGACTGCATTGTTAAAGAATAACTAATAAAGAAATTTGTTTGAAATTAATTTTTAATATTTTTTATATTATTTACAGTTATATAACAAGTTATTAGTAAATATTAACAATAAAAAAATTTGTTAGAACAAATATCACATAAAGTATCAGCATAAAGATTCGAATAACAAGTACTACTTTAGCTTATTGAGCAACTGCAACTTATCAAGTATACGCCCAAATCGACAATTTATCGTGTATACTTGTATGTTATCATGTGACGGTAATCGAAAAAAAATGAAAACTGTTATTTCTAAAATACTATAAAATATTTTAGATTTTATTTTGCCTAAAGAAAATAGTGTTTGAACGAAGATATACATTTTCGAAAATAAAATATTTCTGTTTGAGCAATCTGAGTCTCAAAATAAAATATTTCTATATCAACCATTTGATCCGGAAAATAAAATACTTCTATTTGAACGATCTGAAACACGAAATAAAATATTTTACTTTTTGCGTTGTTATAATATTCTGAGAAACCGTATAAACATATAGTCTATCTATCTTTTCGTTAAGAAATGATTTACACTCATCAATGTATTGAATTCGAGCCATTATTTTCAGCAATAATATTTAAATTTGAAATTAAAAATAGGAAAACACAAAATACAAATATTTTCAATGTTCTTTCAAATAAAATAGGTACTATTTTCGAAAATTACTGCCTCAAGTAAATTATTTCATTTTCCAAAAATTACTGCATCAAATAAAATATTTTATTTTCAAAATTGTACACATACATTCATGGTATCAGGAAAGAAAATTTACCAAATATGTTCTATGGGATATGGTAGCTTAAAGTTGCTCCGAAAATTGTTACACAGTTTTGAAAAGAAAGCAGAACGGTTGCGCGACCGCAAGAAATTGCGCGAACTTGTTAGACGGCCGAATAGTTTCGTAAATCTCGAGGAAAACACATCAACGAATTAGGAAATACATTCTGTTCGACGCGAAGCGACTCGCGCTCGTTTCTCGGTTGAATTGGAAGATTTAGAGCCGTTCTGGAACAATCGTGTTCCGGGAAAGGGTGGCCTAAACGAGCCCTCGAATCGAGCTTCAAACGACTTGTAAAAATTTACAATCGCCGGCTCGCGTCGATCTCAATTTCGTACCGAGAACTTTCCCAATTGAGCCAATTAGTCAATTGCGATAATTAACGCGGTCCACGATGATATACGAGTCCCGGCTGGAATTCTGGTACGTCCCAGAAACATTTTTCGAGGCGCAGACACCGGTTCTTCCTCTGCTGCGAATGTTACCAAAAAAAGGCTGGCTGTTGCACGCGGTAGTCGCGTAGAAAAATATTCGCGTAACTAGCTTTTAATTATGCAATTTATAACCGAATAGCGTGATATATTATTGAATTAATTTATAGACGTACTAACTTTACTTTAGTTTATTCCTTGCATTTAAATTCAACCACGTAAATAACTCTAAATCTCTATCAAGCTTCGAAACCTATAATAAATAACATGATTCAATTTATTTGAGACTTTCTGCAATTAAATGCGTTCGATTAAATAAATCTATTTGATCATTCACCGCGAGAGCATCTTTGTAATTTCAATAATTGCGAAACAAAAAATCTTAAAGGCTATATTAATAAAACAAATCTTACAACTATTTCGCAATCTCGGGACTGGGAATAGGATTGAATTCGAAGAAAGTATGCACTGCGTTACGTTCAATATAATGAAATTTTATTTTTCATCGTATTTCATTCAAAAATAAAATTATTCGTAAAAAAAGATTTCTCCGTTCTGGTCGGTAGACAATATATATATGTATAAATATATGTACATATATATTTATATATATATACATATATAATATTACATTATAATAGTAATATTTATCATCTCATGTATAGGGTTATACATAACTCTATATATGCGGTGCTCATCCACGTGTTGTCATCACCGTACCACTACATATATAGACATATATATACATATATATATATTAATTTATCGAAATATATATACATATATATATATATATATATATGTATATATAAATATATATATATATGTACATATACATACTCTAATGGGGTTTTCGCTTACTGACTAAATCACATTGTGGTTTTCATTTACTTTCATACGTTTTTGTGCCGCCGCTTTTCTCGCTCGCTCCCTAACTGGCATTTAATCTCGCCCTCGATCACTTTTCAAGTTTATATTATTCTCGCATCTTATCCGCTACAAAGATCCGTGGTTTAAAATAACGCCCGGCGATATCGTCCGCGGTTTTCCGTTTCCCGCGAGCGGTAACGGGGAAACAACGAGAAAATAGAGAGTTCGCTAAAACTCGCGAACAAGAGAGGTCCTGCGGACTACTTCGCCGCGGCGATGCGGTTCTATTACATGGTAAAAAAGGCACGCCGTATGTGATGGCTGTATCGCGAGGCACGGACGCCTCGGATTCCTAAATTTCTCGGTCAACTTTCTCCCGGTTCCATTACGAAAACGTGTTACCGTAAAATCGACGGATAGGAGGCCTCTCCTCCCACTGTACAAACAACGCCGCCAGAGTTTCCACAAAAACGAGGATTTCGCGCGCGCGGAGCTTCTCCTAACGCGTTCATCAAACGCTGAAGACACCTTTCGTCGAGGTCGGTGTGTGTGTGGGTGTGTGTGTATGTGTGTGTGCGATCGTCACGATACATTGTTAACCGGGTGACTTTGCGGGCCGGAAACTCCGATATCCAGGCACTTTTCGAACGAGTAGAACAACTCGACAAACAATTTTCACGAAACGTGGACATCGTCGGACGCATAAATAAGAAGACAAGTCGAGTCGAGATCTGAAAGATGACCGACAAGCTTATCTCCCCGGTTAACAGGTTTTCGAAAAAAAAGCGAAGCAGGAGAAAACGAGGAGCACGCTTAACTTAAGGGAAATAAATTACACGGTTACAATTGTTGAATCGTGTGACGAAAGTCGCGCGTGAACAGAGATTATGGGCGGGGGAGGGAAGAAAACGAAGTTGAGAATCTCTGACAACGAGAAAGAGAGAGAGAGAGAGAGAGAGAAAAGTCCGCTCTCTCCTTCTTTTCCTGACGGTCTCGCATCGCGTATCTGAAAAATAGAAATTTCTTATCCTCCCGTAAAAATTGCAATCTCCCGGGTGGCGAGACTCGTGCGCTCGCCCGTTGTACTACGATTAAATCTAACTGCGATAGAACAAAGGGATCGCCGACAATTGTAGCAAAATATGATTCTTATTATCCGTTCGTAGGACGAGCAATCCTGACATACGTTTCCTCGGCCTGCGACTACGAAAGACTATGGGCCCGATGCGTTATCGGTTGTGCACACTGAATCCTCGAACCTTTTCAACGGTATTGCGTAACGCGTTACGGCCGCGTCGAGAACGTCGTTGTTGAAGCGCGAACAGGCAAACACACGCTCGATCCCCAACTATTCGTCGAAATCGCGCGCGACTCATTCTACTAGACGAAGAAGACGGAAAGAAACCGAAGAAACGCATCTCTCACACGATTGCTTGATTATTGCTCGTTATACTCTATGTCGCGCGGAGAGTTTATTGCTGATCGCCGTAAAGATTCTCATGGTATTCGCCGTCCGTTGTACGCAGGCCGACGGCGACGTGTGTTACGGTGCAACGAGGGAAAACTCGCTGTGTTCCTTACAGGGATTCCTTGCGCGATGGCACAACGGTAACGCTGCGCGCGGTTCTGTTACCAATTATCGAACTTCGAATACCGTTTCGCAACGTCCTTTTGTTTTCTTTTAAACACACAAATTTTTGTTCTACAATTAATCGTCCGAGGAGCGTTTCGAAATGACTGGAATCGTTCTATGGTAACGTCGCGATCCAGCTCCTAAAGTCTAGATCTAGAAACTATTTCCTTTATGACTCTGTAGAAAGTACAAAGGACGCCGAACGTAGAAAAGACAACACGTAAAAACGGACCGTTTGTTTCGTGGCCCCCTCGCGGGACTGCCTCCCCAGTGAAAGGGGCAGTGATCGTGGAGATTCTCAAGGAGCTAGATCGCGACTTTACTATGGTTATTTATTGTAACGAACCGGAGTTTCGATGGATTCTGAAAAAAAAAAACTGTTCCGCAGCATGGCGTCGCGCACGTGGTAACAGAACCGATGCCTGGTGCACTTGTGTGCGTGTATGGGTGTGTGTATACGTGTGTACATTTCATGCAAACCCGCGCGTAAGTTACGAGGGCATACTTGGACAAGACTAGATGCACATATGACAAAACGAAAATGTTTCGCGACACCCGAAGATGTCGGAGAGCCTACGGGGGGACGCGACTCGTTACACAACAGTCTCCAGCTTAAAATCTAACAAGGAAAGATTCGAGGCTTCCCCATGCCAATGTTCGGTCGTGGTTCGGACGAGAAACGCCTCCGTTCGTCGACGCTCGAAACGGCTTTGTCTAAGAACATTTTTACAAGAACAGCTCTCTCGCTCCGGCTGACGTCTCGCGTCCGAACCCGACGAGATGATCTCCGACGGTGACTTCAACGCCGGCATCTGCGCTCCTAACGTTTAATCTATTTGTACAGCCTTAAAAACAATGCTAGTTCTGTTCGAACCTGTTAAACGGGCTACTTTCTCGGTGTTTGATCGCAGGCGCGATCAACCGTTCGCACTCGAAGCTACTCCAGAACCGAGAACTTCGTTCGGTATATTCGACGAATAGACAGCGGATTTTCTGCATTTATGACAAAAACGGGCAGGATGTAAACTTGAAACGATAGAAACTTTTCGAAGAATCGAAGAATACTGTTATATTATTTTCAAACTATTCAACGTATAAGAAAGAGAATATATTTTCTATTTTCCTCCGGTTTGTTGCAATTTAGGTAAAAAGTTTCTATCCCTCGCATAAAGACCCGCTGTCTAATGATAAATGAATTTAACAAAATGGGAACAGTGTCGGCGCGTTTCGAGTGCGAACGGTTAATGAAACGAATAAAAGCGGCGCGGATGAAATCGTAATCGATACTAACACAAGTATTTCGATGCGATTCGATACAAGTCTGTTCGCGTAAACGCATAGAAACACGAGAGAAACAGAAACTACTAGCCAAGTTGAAAAAACAGGACGAGCCGGTCGGCTTCCCGGTTAACAGGTTAAAAAAAGCGGTGTTAAACGATCGCAATCGAGAAATCGTTCGGCCGAAAGGTATCGAGGAGTCCCGCAAACACAAGCTCGCGTTGATCTTTCGAGCGGGGGTAAACAATAAGAGCCTCGAGAGTTAACAAAGAGTTCTAACGGACTTGTATATGTGTTTGAAATTAAATCTTTTACAGCACCGTTGTGGTTATCTAACAATTACAGCGTTACTCATCCATCAATCCGTACGTTCGTTATTCCGCCACGTGTCACACGTCCGACGCGTCCTAACCCTCCGAAAAAAAAAAAAAACGGTTCCTTAGTCTATTAAAATTGTTACTCTGCGCGTGAATACGTATACAGCGTTATGTACATCGTACGAGTCTTCGGAACACGAAGCTGTTCAAGACCGTTTATCGTACAAGAGACACCGCGACAAACATTGCGACGCCGCCTGTCGCCAGAGTATAAAAAAGATTTCCAATCGTTTCCGATCGCGGATTGCCACGAAATCCCGGACCAACCGAGGATCGTTCCCGATCGCTCGAAATTGTAAAACTCTTAAGATAGAGGGATGGAAAACGAGTGAAGAAAAAGAAGAAAGAAAGGAGAGAATACAATGAAGAAATCGAATCGGAAGATTCCGCGACAACGACGAGTAGAGTTCATCTTACTCGCTCTTAAGCGCGTGTGCTGTGTGTCCCGTTAGCAAACAACGATGCGAGAGAGCGATCACGCAACAATATCCGCGGAGAATCTATTACAAAGAACGCAATGGTATTATTCTCGAGCGGAGGGAAACCAGAGAACAGAGGAGAAAAAGATAGACAACGATCCGACCGTCGCTTGCGAGTCGAATCGAATCGAACGAAACGGAATTTCTAATCGGTAATTGCGCGTAAGAGGTTCTCCTCACTGATTTTGATAAAATTTTAATACGTTGTAAAACTCAACATTCCGAACAACTTTTTTCTACATACATAAACCGCCGTTCAGCTTTAGTTTCCAAGATATTCGCAAAACACTGCAGTTTCATAGTATCACGATCATTAAGCGATCTATACACCGCGTGAACTTCTTACAACAAATGACGATGAACGCTCGGTTTCTTAATACGAAACCCTACCACTGTCGGTCAAACGACTGGTATTACATTTTTAATTTTCTAAGTATTTCTTTATCAAAGCACATATTACACAATCGAAATTCCACCAAATCGAATTCTCTAGTATTCATTTATATAGAGCCTTGTCATTTTGAACAGCTACATTTTAATCGCTTTCAATGCTCGATAGTTCTACTCTTAAATGTAGAAACATTATGTGCTGAATTTTGCTTTGCTAAAAGTTACATGTACACTTCATTATATTTTCCAGTAGTTTTCGACAAGATTAACCCCACAACGACGTCATCAAAATCAGATTAGGGCAGGTATAGACTACATTTCGATTGGCTTTTGAATTAGGTCGAAGTTACTTTTGGGTTTGATCTACGTTTGAATCAGGTTTCAAAGCCTCAGTCTTCTTTCTGCTTAGATTTTGGGCAACGCTTGCGTAAAACAATAGTTTTCGTTTCATTTTTAAACAACACTCGGCCAGAACTAACCGAGAAGCCTAACTCAAATACTAACCGATCGTGCGTCGTCAAGATTCAATATAGTAGCAACTGCAGTGTTTCGCAATTATTTCGAAAATCCAAGACCGAGCGGCGGTAACATATCGAAAGAGAAGTAGTTGAAAAACTTGATCCTGACAAGACGGCGAAAATAAAACATTGAAATCTGCGAGGTCTAACCATTTACGCCCAATTACCTTCGAATCTCCCGCCAATTCTCGCGGTTCTCCAAAATGGCCGTCGCCGCGCGCATCGCGAGGTCCCTCTCTCTACACCGTCGGGTCCCACCCACTCTCTCTCTCTTTTTTTCCATCCGCTCGCCCCCTCTATCTATCTCCGTCGCCTTCTCGTCACCCACTCCTTCTCCGTAACTCCGTTCTCCTGTGTTCTTCTGGTCGCGCACACAGTTCTTCCACTTATCGCGTCGCCGCCCATCAGGCGCGTACGCAATACAATTTTCACGTGCGTACGACTGCGTACTACAAACGACGCGGACGACAATTAATCCTCGTCGTGGTCTCCCGCGTTCCTCTAGGCACACCAAGGCACTCCCGGTTCCTCTCACGTCGTCGCACATCACTGTGTCTCCTCTTCGTCTAGCGGGGGTGGGAGGGGTAATGTTGAGGGAACGGAACGAAGCGAAACGATGAGAAGTTAACGAATCCGGGTAGGCGATCTGGACCGTGGTAGGCGACAACCATCGCATCGGCGGTCCTCGTGGAAAAAACAACAGGGCATTGGTGATCACCACGTTCGACGGGAGTCACACACAGCCAGCCCCCACCAAACGAAGAAACGTACACACGTTAGAATGTCTGGTCCCCGGGTGTCCGAGGCTCAGAACTGGCCGGGGACGGCCATGATCTGGCAGCCGGACTGCACGTGCGCCAGCACCTGCTCCTTCAGCCGGCACACGTGGTCCTTCAACCTGTGAACCACGGCGCTGAGCTCGCTGTTCTCGCCCTTGAGCAGTTTAACCTTGTCCTCCAGCCTGGAGATGCGTTCGAGTTTGCGCCTGCGACACTTGGACGCGGCCACGCGGTTCCTCTGACGTTTCCTCTCGAGCTTGATCCTCTCCTGGTTCTCCATATCGATCGGTGACATCGGCGGCGAACTCGACACGCTCGGCACCGTCTGCGGCTCGTCCTTGATCTGCATCAGACCCTGGCTCACCGAGGATTCTGTGCTCTGCACGCTGCTCGGTGGTTCCAGCGTTGTATACGTCGCGCCGTACATACTGCCAGGTTCCTGCGAGCTATCCGAATGGTGTAGCTCGTTCAAGGCCACCTCGAAACCGCGTACATACTGTTCCTGCGCCTCGGTCACCACCTTCGGGAACAGGATCTGTGTGGGCGTCGGTAAACTCGCCACCAAGTTGTCCTGCTGAGCGAGTATCAACTTCTCCAGCTCTGGCGAGCCCAGCTTCAACATGTTCAGGTCCGGCGAGCTGAGAATGGGCATGTTGTTCAACGCCGGTGGCACCGGTCCCAGTCGCGGCTTCTTCGCGTGCGGACCCTGTCGCTGGCACAGGTTCAGGTCCAGCGTAAGATTACGCTTCAACTGGCCCACGTTGTTCTCGCGATTCACGGCGCCGTACGCGCTCGCATCCTCGTAGAACGTCTGCTCCATCGTTAAACTCCGCACCATCGATGCAGTAAAACCGAATAGGTGCCTGTTACCAATCAAAAGTGGTCAGTCAACGCGCTGGCCTCGCGGGATGGAGAACGACAACACACTGCTTGTGTTCGATGTCTCTCTCTCTCTCTCTCTGCTCTTTGGGCCTTGCGTACTCGAGAGAGTTGCACGACGACGATCGGTTAACGTTCAATAATCGATCGGTCTGTTCTCGAGCTCCGCTTCTTCGTCCTCCTCCTCCTCCTCTTCTTCTTCTTCTTCGTCTTCTTCTTTTTTTCACCGAGCACTCCACACGTCGTTACATAACCAGTTCGGAAATTCACCGACGGATCAGTCTTTTTTATATGTCCGTGTTCCTCGAACACACACCGAGCAGGAAACTACGCGTTCCACACGTATTTACACAGTACCACCTCCGAACGGTGACACGCGATTTCGGCCGTGCACAGTTTATCGCAGCGAATTGCGTATTCGCCCGAAACTCTACGAGACGCAAAACCGTTTTTTCGTTCGGCTACTACGCGACTACGCGAACGGCACGCAGGCCTTGGTCGCGACGGACTCGCAAAGCAGTTTCGGGTAAGCGACGATGACACGAGGACCGAGCTGGGTCAACTGTCAACACAACAATGACTCACGAGACGCAATCCGACGAACGTGAGGTTCTGCGCGTGTGCACCTCTTTAGAACAGTCGGTGATCGTACGTCCGACGCGAATGTCACTCGCGGCTACACCGTACGAGCTCTCGACAACTTGTGAACACCCAACTAAACGTACTGCCTTATATCCCGTGACTCACGTCTCCTAAAAATAGCACGGTCGTCACCGAGAACCCCTCCCATTGGCCGGTGATGGCGTCACGGATGCTCCGCTATTGGCCCAACAATCGACACTACTAGGAAATGGCTGGCGCATGCGCGACTCACCGCACCAATTCTCGTGGAGGGAGAGTTTAAACGCCGCGCCGCGCCGCACCGGTGCCGCGCGTTAACGCTGCGAACTGCGAACAACTTTTACTCGCCTGAATATGATGCTTGTTAAGGGACGGTTACCTATGTATATCGTACTGGCTTCATAACGCACGTATCTCATCAATTTCTTTCCCATCGATGATTACGAGCTGCCATATGATCGTGATAATAACAACTAGGGTAAAGGTAACAGTTACCGGATAGTTACCGACGACTTGAACTTCTTTTTATTGATTTCAAGGCATTCTGCAATTTATTTTCCATTATTTTTTATAAAAGATCAATCATCAATCTTTTCTCGGTAACGTCAAATATTTTTCAGGACAATCTTGTTACGACGAAGTGTTCGCCCGGACACAAGAAATTTGTGATAACCAATTTCTTTTAATACATACAATTCCTTATGCGAATACGAATTTTTATATCGCAGTTTATTAGCATTTTCTGTAATCGGAAACGAAAAATTGCATTCTCTCGGGGAATAAGGTTTTTAACTAACGTTTGCTATGTCTTAAAAGAAATTATTATTAAATTATTTTGTTAAACGAAGCTGTTCAAACACGTTTATCGTGCTAGAGACATCTTTATTTGTGCACGGTAAATGTGGTACATTTACTCTATAACTTATTTCGACCTACAAAATCTTTTAAATGTTCGTTACAGGCACCGATCAAACATTTAAACATTGCGGCCTTTACCTTTTCCTTCGCAATTGCGACCAATAACAATTAAGCAATCAAATTAATTATGTATTAGCTAGTAAACTAACCTTCTGACGTCTCTAATAAACTCAAGTTGCTGGGTCCAATTTGGAAAAAGTTATTCGTTCTTAACCGGTGTTTGCACTCTGTGCTATTTTGACTTGAAAAAAAATACACCATTCTTTCGACCTATAATAATTCCATTCTACAATATTGATCTTTTTCTTTGTACGAGTATGACATTAACATACTACCTCATACAATACTTAAATGTTGAAAATGATTCGATACCAACGTAAATAATAATGAAAACAATATTTTGAATAATTGAGAAATTTTATAGTGCTGACTCTGAGTCACCACTCAAATACTAAGGGCTAAAAGTAGTACGAACACTTTGTACATCCACTGTACACAACTGCATATACTTTCGTAATAATTGCGAGTCAGTATTACTTGAAATTGTTTGCCAGATCGCAGTCTGCTTGCATGGTAAAATTCGAATGTTAAGATATTCGTATTGTAGTCGTTCAGATATCCAACCGTGCATTAAAGCATTCGTAAACATCGCCGTCTCGCATTGGCCGCTGCGGATAGGTAAAAAACATCGTCGCGCGTGGGAGTGGAATAGTAAATTCGGAAAAAGAACCAGCTCGCGTGGCACAGCAGAAAAGCAGGAACGACGAATTGAACGCGAATTATTTACGTGCGATCTGGAAGCTTTTCGCCCGTATTTCTGTTTTTCATCGAACACATACATACACACAGTAAGTCTCGTCAACTAAGTATTTCACGTCCGTCTTCGCAATAAATGAGATTTTGAATTTCTGAACAATTAATTTACATTTGATTTGATTGATTTAACGAAAACTTACTTAAAAATACTATATTTGTGAAAGATTGAAATCGATTTGCAAAAGGGTGAATTTGGAGTGCAGAATTGTATTGCAATGAACAGAAATCGCATATTTTTTCTCGCCGTCGGAAGATGCTGTTTCGATTTTAGGTTTCCTCGTTTACTGCCGACCCTTCCAGGTCACTTGTTTACGAGAACGGAATCGTTAACATGAGTGTTACTCACCCAGAATATAATTGCATTGTTTGTCACGACTACGCGCCCGCGCCCGGCCGGTTGCCGTTCAGGTAAAATGTTTACTTCCACGTGCATCGAAACTCTCTAACCGTCAGGTAAACTGTTTACCAATTGAAGAACCGGCTGTACCGCAACGCCATGCCACGATACCCTGAATCATAAAACTATGCTCAGCAAATTCCTTGCCTAGATTAACCTTCCGAAACCTTCTTTTTCGAACAAACATCTGACCAGCATCATCCATAGGACCAAACGGTGCACTCTAATATACAGAAAACGCTTAAACATACAATATTCTATTTATATAAACAGTTTCCAAAGAATATACTCTTTGCACTCGGAGCTATTTTAACTCGAAAATTAAACATTTCTTCCGACTTAGAAGATTTCTATTCCCTATGATTTTCAACCCTTTACCCTCCTTTGTCGAGTGACACTCGACATCAGAGAAAGAAAAATGTAAATGGAACGGGTTTCTATATGTATTTGGTTATTCCTTTATTTTTTAGTTAAACACAGATGAAAAGTCCACAAATGCAAAGGACAAAAAAGTTTGAGGGCTATATCTATTTTAATTAGTAAACAAAATTGATAAAATAAACGTGGTAATAAGTAGCAGTCAAGGAACTGCTCTTTGAAGTAAATTTCAAATAAAACATTTAAAATAGTAGGGAATTGTTGGCAATAAAATTGAAAAATAATTCGGAGTGCAAAGGGTTAAAATTTTATGGATATAAAATTAGTATAATACAATACCTAAAGGTTTATTTGATTAGATACCGACATATTTAATAATGAGGCAGTAATATTTAGTGGCGCCTCAAAGTCGCCATTCGAGTGCTAAGGGTTAAATAGAATTTCATTTGACACAGTCAATTTTTATAGGTGATATTATAGACTGATAAAATGATTTTATTTTAATAGAAATTCTTCTAATTGTTTATTATCTCGTATTATTATTCACATATATACGTTTAAATATATGCGATACTTATATCGGAGGAACTTGACGTCCTAAATGAAACACTGTGTTTGTGTAAAGGATTTGAAGATTTTAACACGTGTTAAATATTTCATATTTATTTCTGGCAACATATATAAGGGTACAAAATATATGTACAACAAGAATACTACGAGAGAGGAAGCCAAATTATCGAAGCTACGACTACGCCGCAAACAGATCTTCTGTAAACGATGAACTGTGGCTAATACAGTAAAAATGTGCGCAATATAATGGAAGCAGAAAGGTTCATGTGTGAATGGATTATACATAGATCTCTGACCAGTTAAAATATTAAAATCTCTACTTGACTGATATAGTCTCAACTCAATAAATTTCATAATTCATACGTATCGAGAATTATTTACATTAAAAACATAAAGAAAATCGTCATCTGTGTAAGATCACATATTTCTCGAGGTTCAGCGATTGTGATAATCCTTTATTAACCATTTCTTCGTAATTTTCTGAAATAAAGAGCAATTACCAGTTAGTATAAGATTAACAATTCAATTTGAATATCTTTTAGACATGTTAAACATCCCTTACTTTCTCAAGCTGGGTTCCTGCATACTTTTCGGAGCACGCTTCCTTCGAAGTCGACCTAAAGCAGGCATACAATCTGTGCTAGCATTGCTATTTTCTGAATCACTCGAGTCTCCTCCACGTAAAGATGCCTTGCTGCTGTAAGAAGAATATTGTAGATATTTATATTATATTAAAAGAATATATATGTATATTATTAGAGTATACTTAAGAGGGTGGTCTTGACCCAGAATTACAAGGGTGCAAGATGAGCCTTCTCATTTCTAGATAATGTAAAGTTTGGTGGTTTTCAGTAGTCAAAACCGCTAGATAAAAGCGGTTATCTTTGCATTATCGAGAAATGAAAAAGCACACCCGCACCCTGGTACCATAATCCTGGAAAAACGAGTCTACCCCGTTAAGACACTCAGTCGAAATATCGAACAAAATTCAAGACAGTTGAAATCTACAATTTAAAGAATCCCACTTTTGTGTGAACAATATTGCAAAAATGATTAAAACCACCCAAGAGAATTTAGAATATTTTTCATTATTTTCGAAAATATGTATATAACATTTTTAAAGGAAACAGAAATTAAACCGCCTGTTTTCTCAACATTTCGACCGAATGACTCCTTTTAAGTAAAATTTATATGCATACAATGACGGACTGAAATTGTGCAGCTCCTCCGGGGAAGGTGTCCTCGATTTAACATCCGATTTGTCCAATTTCTGCAATACCACTTTAGCAGCACTCGGATCCTGACCCGCAGATTTAGTCTTCTTATTTGTTTGGCCGTTTTGTTTGTTTAACGTGGTTGATTTTTCTTTATTATCGTAATCGTTATTCATTATTAAAGGCAAATTCACTGTAGAATGATTGAACACAGTTTCATCTATACTATTGTTCGAGATCGATGGTATTTGGCAGATTTGAGATATTTTTCGAAGCGTAGTTGTTACTTCTGGTTCTGGTTCGACCGAAGCTATTGGCTTTAGCGTGGACTCTTCTAAAACAGGAAACTTTAAATCGTTTATATCGAACTGCATCTCACGTGGGTGACGGACGTACATTAAAGTAAAATCATCTTCGTCTTCTTCATCCTCTACAGAATAGCCTCGTCTTAGCGTAATAAAATTGGCCAAATTTTGTGTCGATTCACTCCCGGTTTTGTGTTCCTTCTGATTAGTATCCTTTGGAGTAGGCGGAACGAATGTATCACAAGCAGTATCGTTACTTACATCTTGACTACTAACACTATCATTTTCCGTATTCCCTTGTTCCATGGATTCAGAAAAGCTAGTTAATTTACTTTCCTGTTCACTTAAAAGTGACTGCGATGCTTCCCTAGTCTCTTCGTCGTCTGACTCATCACTTGTCTCTATTACTACAGAAGATCTAGATGTACTATTATCAATAGAAACATTTATATTATCAGTCTTCTTCTCGTTATTTATATTACAAGGCACAACTTGGATATTGTTAAATAACCAACTTGGTCCTTCAAGTGGATCATCATAATTCGATGAAGAATCCTGTGCTGTTCTAGAGTTTTCTTTCTTTTGTTCATTTTTATCGATTGATTCACGAAAAACCTCTACATTATTTTCGAAGGACTTTTCAATAGTTTCTACTGATGTTTCAGATGGCGATGTTTGTGAATTTGTAACACTAATTTGAGAATCATCTTGAGAATCATTTCGAGTTAAAGTGTCACTAGTTTTTGCACGAACAGTCGCTTCGTCGGTTTCGTTCTTCCTCGTCTGTGTTAACTACAACAAAAATAAAAAACAAATCTCAATTGAATCGTCCAAAGTTTCACGCCAGATGAGGCGAAGTAATAAAAAAAAAAGCACGAACCAATCGAATATTAATGCTTTGAGAATTTTGTAGAAATTTTGAGACATCGTTGAGTTTTACAGTGGGGCTTCTTATGCATTCAAAATTTCCAATACTACACCGCGTACTATTACTTCCAGACAGTCTACCTGACTTCGACCTGGAATGCTTTCCTGACATTCTTCCAGAATGTCTGCTTCTTCTTTTAC
This sequence comes from Lasioglossum morio, assembly GCA_916610235.2. Classification (NCBI taxonomy): domain Eukaryota; kingdom Metazoa; phylum Arthropoda; class Insecta; order Hymenoptera; family Halictidae; genus Lasioglossum; species Lasioglossum morio. Next base: position 27,945,618 of record OU744325.1, on the reverse strand, counting down.
TCAACCTTCGTTCATTTTCTTCTAGAATCGAATAAATGTTATGATCATGTTTGTGTAATTCATTATGTAGTAGTAATGTAACGTACCACTATTTCTTGGTGAACTAACAGTCAGTCTTTCTGGCAATCTACATGTACGGTCAGTATCCTATACAATAATTGAATGTTGATGGTATAATTATTAAAATGTTGTGATTTAAACTTAAGGGGGTAGATTCGCATTTCCGAGAATGCAATGGTGCGGGATGCGCCCTCTCATTTCTCGATAATGCAAAGCGTTAGATAAAAAAGATAAAAAAAGCTAAATAAAAAATCAATCTAGGCCGCAATTGGTGCATCCCGCACCTTTGCAATCCTGGAAACGAGTCCACCCCCTTTAAATTGTGTCAATATACCTACATATCTACGTTGTCTTGCAGCAGCAGGTACAGGAGACCTCAAACTGTTTGTTTTTCGAGTTCTCGGAGGTGTAGCTACTTCTGGTATCACACTTAAGTTTGGCGCATTATCAATATTTTGCATATTTATTCTACTCAAATTAATGGTAGGTTTTGTTATGGTGTGTCCGCTCACCATAGGCTTCACCACTCCTTTAGTTGGTGACTTTGTTGATGTCCTTCTATGCGAGTCTCTTCCTAAAATCATTTTCTAATGCTTAATAGCAGTGTCAACATTATCAGTAGAATATGAAATATAACTTCTGAAAAATCTTACTCCCAGCAGAACTATAAGGTGTATATAAACTTGTATTGATAGATGTATATTCCTGACACATGGAAATTGTATTTGTCAAGTATCCAGTCATTGTTACCAACATTTTAAGCATCTCTTTAGCATTCTTTGAAATGTTTATTATCACGGCCTGAAATATATATTACATAGTAACATTGCATTTACAGAATGCTTGTATATATTGAAGGTACGTGTCAATCTGAAGGTAAAACTGTTGTGAGTTACTCTCGAGATTCGAATTCGTCAGTGTGTACAGAAAACTCTTGAATAACGACCAGAAAGTTGAAATTCGCGAATGGACACGTTCAAATTTTTTCTCTGCAAACAACTATCAGCTATACAAACGTCATTCGTATAGCTGAGAGGCTTCTACATAGTTCTACAAATCGGTTGATACAAAATGAAAACGACAGATATATCGAAAAAAAACTCTCAGATGGACACGTACCTTTATATAGTAGATATAGTAGATCGATTATGGAAACAATCGATTTTCCATACCACCTCGGTTCCAAGTAATTCTTATAATTGATGTCCTAATATATATATATATATATATATATATATATATATATATATATATATATATATATTTTACTTACATCTCGTTTATTACACGCTGAAACTAAATCTTGTGCCTCTGCAATCAAAGCAATCTTTTGAGAATATAACAACTGGCTCTCCTGTTTTTCCTCGGACAGTGCTTTTGCTAATGAGCTGTTATTTGTCTTTAATTTTTCGTATACTGTAACACACAACGTATTCCACTGTTAACAATCAATTCCACTAGAGAATAGAAATTTCTTATCTATACAAACTTACAGGTTATATATGATTTATATTTCATGCGTTGTGCTCTTTTTCTAATGTCCATAACCCTCTTCACTTTCCGATATTTCTTTCGTATTTCAGGCATTTTACCACGTTTTTCCGTTTATTATTTGACCTATAATGAAGAACAATATCCAAAATATATATTGAAATGTTTTAATTAATACTCAATGTTTAGCCTTGAGTGGTATCATATTTAATCAGACTACGAAGTATCGCTCTGGGATCATGCAACTAAAAGCTATAAACTTAAACATGTTGATATCTAATCATTGTATGAGGATCAACTTCATATCCATGAGATGAAAAAATCATATTAGAATAGAATTATTCGAGTATTGACTAGAGAGTCATCACTAAAAATTGCTGTACCATTATTCAAAATATTGTTTATATTATTAAAAACTTTTGGTATCTAATCAATTACTAAACATTTAACTATTACATGAGGTACTATATAAAAAAAACAAAATATATTTTGGAATAGAATTAATCTAGGTTAGAAGAAATGTTTAATTTTCGAATTGAAGTAGATACGAGTGTAGGAGGTTAATACCAAAAAATCCAAATTTTCTAAAGACTGACGAAACTTGATTTTTGCAATTATCGTGCAAAATAATCGCGAAACGCGGTGTACAAGAATTTTGTAGAGGTCATGAGAGACCTCCGGATACCACTCCAAACATTGTTGTTATGCTTATTTTACACACATATATGATAAAATAAAAAGAATACTATAAAGTTAGAAAAAAGAAATGGAATGAAATTGTAGAAAATACAATATTATTAGAAATCTAACAAAAATGTACAGCTTTGGTACGTACCTGCTAAATAATGCGACTAGACTTCCTTTGATATTGTGATTTTAAGGTACGTTGTTAAAATTGTATTTTTATCGTACTTAGTCTACATAAAAATGATTGCTTGATCAATATTTAATATAGTTCAACCACAAGATTTATTTGTTTCGTACCGAAAGGAACGGTACGTTTCCGCCGTTGCAAAAGCATTAACTTCACAATAGAATGATAGTATATTGCCGATTGCCAAAAAGTGTTACATACAGCTATATTATACGTATCTATATATAATACTTTTCATAAGGTTTTTATAACATTTTGCATGAAAACCGTCTAATTAGAATTAAATTTCATCTCTTGTACGATATTCATCAATTTACCAAAATAATATTGAAGTAACTATATGTAGGAACTAGAATCTAACTAGATTTTGGTTCGAAACGTGCAGGAAACTATGAAGTAACTAGAATCTATCTGGATTTTAGGCCCGAATACGAGCATATTTTGAGCTGCACACAGGTTCATTGATCCTGAGGAAGGTTCAGCGCAGCCCGCTGTGTCCCATTATACCAGTAAAAAAAGTCTTTTGATGACAGAAAAATATATTGGAATCTGCGGGATTCTTCTCGATTTTTTTCTCTACTTTGGACACTCATATTATCAGATATAAATATGATCTCGTTAAATCATGATCAGAGCGGGCTGTATTTAACCTTCCTCTTTAGAATGAGCACATACCCAGCCCAAAATCAAATAAGGACAAAAAGCTGAACCCGCAAATCCATGTTTTGACCCAAAGATTCTAGTAAGATTCTAGTTACGTGCTAGTTATATTACATGAGGGTTGCCTAACCCGATATATATAATATATATTGCACTTATGGGAATATAGAAAAAGTAGTATTTTATAATTATAACTTTTCTAAAAAGTTCATTATCACTTTGCCTTTATATTGCATAATAATTTGTGAGAAATGAGACGTATAGACGTAGGCATAGACTATATAGCCCGCAATCAAGACGTAATCACTATAACAAAATTTCAGTCGACTAAAAACTATCGACTAAATATTCGATAGTATGTAGCAACGAAATAGTAATTAGTCGATAGTTGAATTTAGTCGATGGGGCCCATTATCTACTACAAAACCGCGATACAAATATTTGTGAGGAAATAAATACAAATTTTGTATTACGAACTTCTACATTAAAACTTCAAAATTACAATCGACAAAATGAGTTAGCCATATTCAAAATAATAAGAATAAAGTAAAAATGAACGAGTTATATCTCATTCTGTATAAATATTTATGGAAACTGTAACTGTAATATTTATTTTATTTTGTTACTCGTTCATTTTTAGTTTATTCTTATTATTTTGAATATGGCTAACTCATTTTGTCGATTGTAATTTGGAAAAAGTTAAGTTTTAATGTAGAAGTTCGTAATACAAAATTAACAATTTCACACCATTTTCCCAAATGTTCACGAAATAATGCATAAATTATACTTGTATACCTCGCTTTTATCAGCTTTTATACAGCTGCCCACCATTCTAAATTATCTTGTGACGTGACTTGTGGGCACCAGACCACTCCGTTATCTTGGAACACTATACACTTTGTGCAACACTGCCTCTAAATAGTTCCTCAAGGTCCCATAACTTGGAGACCAAGTATTTACTTGGAACGTTTGAAGAAGCTAGGCACAGAGTAAATGAGAGTGCTCACGGCCGGGTTTTGGCCGTGTCACTTTTGATTGCACATTGCTGCACATCGACTCACAGTCCGGACAAGAACCTACATCGACTCTCAGTGTCTCTCAGTCCGGAAAACATCATTTTTGGCCTTGATCAGAACAAAAAGTTTATATTGATTGATCCGACACACCACTTTGCGGTGGTAAAGTGATTTGGATAGGAACTTGCCGATCCATTACTGCTGACGTAGACGTTATAGTTGTTGGACTGGTGTACTAGTATGTTGTTGTAATAAGTAAAAAAATGTTTTTCCCCAGACGAGAATCGAACCCTAACTGACCCTAACCCAACGGGTATAAAGAGTCAAGTACGTTGACACTACACCAGAACACTATTTGTTGTATAATTTCTCTACAATAACGCACTAATAGAACTTTCTTTATGAATATCTCAACAATTATTGAATGTTTGCCCCTATAATGGTGTATATTCGTAAAAGGGAGATCGAGATCTATAAGTATACAAAGTCTCAGCTAAATCGGTGACCCGAAGGCCTTAGGAATCAATCGGCTATCAAACGGCACACGAATATTTACGAAAAAATGAAATGTTTCGTGTTTCTCTTATTTCCCATTCCATATAGTACCTTATACAATTTTTTAGTTCGTTGGAAGTAGAGATAAAATGTTGTTCGATCTTTTTTGTTGAGTATGGTGTGTCTACTTCTGTAATCCTTCCTTTTATTTGACCTTATTGAATGATTATTAGTTTCTGCAGTTATTTTAATACAGGATATTTTCTTTATTTCATGAAAGAGAGAGAGGGAATGAACTTGGAGAACATATATTTAGATAAAAATTGTTTGATATGAAAGGGGATATAATACGGGTGCTGCGAATCAATAAAAGTTTTTGTTCTGATCAAGGTCAAAAATGATGTTGTCGTGACTGAGAGACACTGAGAGTCGATGTAGGTTCTTGTCTGGACTGCGAGTCGATGTAGGTTCTTGTCCGGACTGCGCGTCGATGTAGGAGCTGATCCAGGCTAAGCACTAGAGTAGGGGGCAGCACTATAATGGGCACGGCCAAATCCCGGGCGTGAGCACTCTCATTTGCTCTCTGGTAGAAGTTTCACATCTGTAATAATACTCTACGGTAGAATCAGGTGGAATGGGAGACGTGTCCACAGTATATAAAGAGCGATGCTACTGCGAATCGGCTTCTGAACTGGGGTTGATTTATTCGTTGGATTATTCCTATTGTTTCTGTAATTAGACAATACGAATCATCCTCGCGATGGCCCTCAGTCAGATAAGCGTGGTGAGTAATAAATATGAGAGCAAAACCGACGACCAAATTAAATGAACAGTTAGTTATGATCATTCTAATGACGGCAATGATGATTTTTATCGTTTCATTTTGTTCTATCACCTTTGTCACTATAATCCTCATCTTCGATCCCCTTTGTTGCAACGAAAATTGCAGTCGCACACGAATTCATATGTTATTCATACAAGAACTTAATAATTATAGTTCGTAAATTTTTAGACGTTAATATCAAACAATTGATATTTTAACATTCGATCGAATCATCGATAAATTTTCCATGTTTTTTTTCATATTTAATTCTTCGATATCAAAGCTTTTTTTTTTTAATAATTTTTACAAGTGAGGTTATGTTAAGATTGTCTAAAGCTTTTAAATTTTCCTAATTTCTGAAGGATTTCTTTGTAACATATTAGATAATGACAGCACGAAACGTAGACTGATGTAACGAAAACTTAAATATTTTTATTTGCCGTGTAACATGAGAAATAATCAGATTCCGTGCTAGTTATAATATTCTAATATTTTTAATAATGTAAAATATTATGTAGGTGAAGTATATAAGTAGTATATTAAAGTAATTGTCTGAACAATTATTAGAGAGCCTGTGTCTAACGTTATTATTATTTAGTTACAACATATGTTACTGTTGCAGGTAAAACTATACAATCATGTGATAGAAGACGTTATATCGGGTGTAAGGGAATCATTTATAGACGAAGGTGTCGACGAACAAGTGCTGCTTGAGCTGAAACAAATATGGGAAACAAAATTAATGTCTAGCAAAGCTGTTGAAGTCAATCCGGATCCACCGGAACCTCAGGCTCCGCAAATAAATACGCACAAAAATGTGCCTGTCAATAAAGGTATGGAATGGAATTGCTGGAATAACACACATCTATTTAGAATGTTCAATTCAACGTTTTATGTGTATCGTACTTGGTTTTAGCAGTAAATGTAGGAAATCATTTTGTACAACAAACAGGAGGAAATGCAATTGCGCAGCCATCGTCTCAGCAGCAACAACAAGAACAGCAGCAGGCACAGCAACCGCAACAGCAAACGCAAACCCAAACCCAAACACATTCAACCACAGCTGTCATGCAACAACATACTAGTACACCAGTCCAACAATTGGTAACGTCTACTTCAGCAGTAATGGATCGGCAAGTTCCTATCCAAATCACTTTACCACCACAAACCGGTGTGCCGGACGCCCCGTCAAGAGTACTGACTATACATGTCCCTGCGTCAGCGATTCAAGGTATACTGAAATCAATTGAGTGATGCACTGATATTCGGACACTCTTTAAAAGATGATAACTTTTTTAACCCTTTCACTACAATGAACGAGATATCTCGTGTTTCCATAATGTTGAAGAAACAATGCTACATACGAGAAATTTCGTTTACCACGATTTTCGTTGTACAATGCTATGGTTGAGATATCTTGTTTATCTTTTTTATCGATACAAAGTGTTTCATTTGAAAATTCAATACAAGCGATCGATTATTAAGCACGTCATCGTCGTAGGTGCTCAAAGGCGATACATATAAAATACTCCATATTTTACACAATTCGAGTTTTTATTGTTTATTTTGTAAAGTAAAATTTATATGAGTACGTGTTTCCTAAATTTTCCATGTAATTCCACGTAACAAAGTTGCAGAATACAACTTTTCAAATTCTCTCTGCAATTCCGGCAACTTGCAATTTCTATCGAAATTTTTTTTACGTTACGTAACAAGCAAATTACGTTCTTATTTCTAAAAAAAAACTTAAAATCGTCTAGTCCAATATTTAAAAAGTTATCGGTTGTTTTTAGAGCATCCGAATACATTGTCCAAGAAACTTCAACTTTTCTTATGTTTCCCAATTACTGTTGAGTGGTTCTTATAGAGTTTTTTGCGCTGATTCCAAATCTGCCCTTGATGTTTCTCCTACACGCAGCACAGTTTTGCAATAAAGCAATAGAAAGAGCGTTTCTTTCTCTTCAAGGCACTTCTTTGGTTTTTTCAATTTCGTTAACATTCCTAAAGTATTAATATTGGATATCACTGTATTCAGGAAAGTCTAGAGTATGGGGTGTATGCAAACACTGGTTTGCGAATTTCAATTTTGCCATGAAACCGGTTTCGAATTTTTACAGATGAAATCAAGACATATTTACAACATGGAATAGAAGTTTTCAATTTCTTTTATTTATAATAATTCAAAAATACAATAAAGGAAAACATAAGGCACATATACGTACATATTAACGTAAATTATTATTTCATTTCTTTCTTTGTTTAATAACTTCAAAAGCAAAGAACGTCAGTGGATTTATTTATTTTATTATTACCAGAAATAGTAATGGGAGTTACTGTGCATGTAATATTCAAACTAACTATTTCAGTTATGAATATGCAAGTAATGTAATTGTATCTATTTTTAGGTAACCAGCTGCATACAATTCTGACTGGTCCAGTTATTTCAGCTGCAATGGGATTACCAGCAAATTTGGCTTCCACACTGCTCCAACAGCATGTCAATTCCACCCTTCAGGGTCAAGCAACGTTGCCTCCCCTCCAAGTAAATCAGCCACTCCAGGTTGTTACACAGAGTACAAATAATGTCTCTCAACGGCCTGTACAAAATCAGGTGATTAATAGAAGTACTAGTTGAGATAAAAAATGAACATTGTATTATACAATGAAGAAAAATGGATTTCATATTCTTATTGTTCTGCGTATATAGAACAATATAGCACAATTAGATGGTCCGCTAGGAGATTCGTCGGATGACGACGAAGAGGAGGAAGAAGATGATAACGAAGATGAAGAAGAAGATCTTGAAGACAAAGAAGAAGAGGAAAATGACGAAGCTGCAGCGAGAGAAGAGGTATTCGAAGATTATTAATAGTATTATGTAATTAATGAACTTACGTACTGACAATTGTTAGAAAGAAGACCAAAGGAACGGCATAGGGAAAAGAGGAGACGAATTCGTTATTAGTAGACAGCGGATCTTTAAGCAAAATTAAGATTTTCTATCCGATTTGTCAACAAAGATGAATGGAGTGAAATAGAAATTTATTTTCTTTCTTAATATGTTTAATAGATTGAAAACAATGTAACAGTATTTTCAAATTCTTCGAATGTGTTCACTGTTTTGAATTACACCTACTCGTTTTTGTCATAAATGCATAAAATCCACTATCTAGTTGTTAGATGCACATAGTCTTGATATCGATCGAAGTGACAATGTTAGCGAATCAAATTATGGAAAGGTAGGATCTCCTCTCTACCCTGTGCCTTCTCACTAATCTTCATTCTAGCAAACTATCAGTACGTACGATAATGTTTAGGAAACTGAGTGAATTGTGTACACAGCACTGTACATTATTGTTTTAGGAGCCTTTAAATTCGGAAGATGACGTCACAGATGATGATCCGACAGATCTTTTTGATACTGATAATGTAGTCGTTTGTCAATATGACAAGGTATTTGTAACGAAAACTAAGAACTTATTTTATTTTGGGAATAACATTATAAAAACAGCCGTACATATATTTTTTTTTTAAACAACATCTTACGATTATGAAACCAGCCAGATGATCATTGAATAAACTTTCAGATAACTAGGAGTAGAAACAAATGGAAATTCTACCTCAAAGACGGCATAATGAACCTCAACGGTAAGGATTATGTTTTTCAGAAAATGAACGGGGATGCGGAATGGTAAAAACTACTACATGAAACTACGGAAATTGACCTTGATGATGTGTTCACGTGAAGTTGATATAAAAGTTTTTCATTAGATTTGTGCTTCTATAAGAATTTCTTTCAACTTAGAAGCAACTTTTGAAGAACAAGCAGGAAGTTCAATTTTCTTTGAAAATTAATTCTGATAGGCTCGAATAGAGTTCTTTCGAGAGTGAAATGCATTGAAACCTTTATTATTTGTATCAATAAAACCGTTTTTTTTCGTTTCTATTTAGGGGAATAAGATTTTATATTTTTCTGTTAAACTATGTTACATAGTATAATTAAATCGGAGAAAGAAAACTATATATATTTTTTTTAATTCCTGTAGCACAACTCTGTTTCCGCAAACTTCAAATGTGTTGCCAGGGAAAAACCATTCCAAAGTTAAGAATATATTGTCGAGTACTTAGGGTTTCATTGCATGATTAAGAGCTCAATAATCAAGCAAATATCCTAAATTATATTTTGAGGGGCCCCCATTGGTGGGGATTTTTCACGTGAGTTTAATGTGTACATAGATTCTAAGGGATTGCAATCTAACACAAGTATGTGATGCTCTTGAAAATAAATGTGTCTTATACTGTTAAAGATTTCAATACAAGATATTTCCTATAAGATTATACATTGTAATGTATGATTGTTTTTCCTTTTTCTGATCCTCGTTCAAAAGCGTGCGATACTCTCTTGTTTATGTATTTTTTCTTGTTTTAATTAGCTTAATGACTTAATACAAAAGATTGATCACGATTGTTGATACCGAAACTTTTATTTTAAAATATAGAAATTAATTGAATTACCATCCCTTCGTGTAAATATTTTTATTTAGTCGAAGTATAATAAATAAGCTAATAATCGGATGTAAAAAGTTCTTTGAATGACATATTTGTATATTTATAACATGCAAAGAACTATTGCAAGAAATAAATCGAATTATTTTCAAATATTTACGACATTTATACGTATTGATAATATAACAATTTATATGTACTGATAATGTATGTTTTGTTTTTATAAATAACTTAAAGAAATCACTATTGTAACGTTCTATAAACTTTAATTGCTATTGAATAGAAAGTTCCCGAGCTTCATACTGCAATAAGAAAATGTAGTTTATAGTATTATATTCTTTCCTGTTTTCAAGCGAAAATTTATAAAAATTCAACACATCGGAATCAAGGTCGCAGATAACGCACTATTCAAATTATAAATATCGATGTTTTATTTTTTGTATTTATTTACATCATTGTCTTCTATTTCGCTAACAATTCGTGGAACCTCTTGGAGCAATTTTTCAATATTTATTTCAAAATTCGAATCTAGCCAAATGTCTTTCAGCTTTTTAATAACTACGCCTATTACTTTCCCCTTTTTTATCTCTTTTTTCAGTTCGTGTCCATTAATTGGAAACCTGAAATAAAATACAGATTTTCATAAGCAACATTAAAATAATACTAGCCACAATTTTTTTTGTCATACTTTTTCAATGGTCACATTACCTGGGAAGCGTAAACTTTTCAAATTCTGCAGCAAGATCAAACAGTTGTTTACATTTAAGCAATTCACAAATAAAAGCTTTGCAATGATTTGTGTTTCCTTTCCAATGTACAAGAAGTCTTTTATAAAATTTCAGATCTTCCGAAGGCCTGGGTTCCATGTAACGGATCAAAAATAATGCTAAATCCCTTTCAAATGCAGACAATTTTAGTCTCTTATGAAGATTCAACATTTCATCTTCCTCTTTTAACATCAGAGCAACATAAGAGATTGTATTTAAAGAAATATTTCTTTTCTTACACGCGTCATAAACAGTTTCAAACCTTTTTATGTCTAAATTTTCTGGTAATCCAACGTATCTGTGAAAACAATGCACCGTTTATTATTTCAATATTATGGCCATCGGTCTCATTGTGAATGAAAACATTACTCACTTCGCAATACCACATTCCAACATTTTTAGTGTCAATTCTTTTGCATAATTTCCAGAAAGAATTTTCGTCCATTCGCTCCAAATTCTTTCACCTGATATTATTTCTAGACCCTGGACGTTGGCTTTGATTGCTGCTATCGCTGCTTCATTATAGGCATCTGGTTGTTCCGAAATTCTTCCATAGAACCGAAAATACCTGCAGAATAATAAAATTTTGATATAATTTATCCTATGTATGTATGAGATTTTCAATTGTAATATCATTAAGCGGGTAGTTTCGTTTCAAATATGGGCTTTTTCAGTAGTCAAAAGTGCTAAGCTAAATCATGTAGCTGTTGCAGCTTTATGAAAATAGCTACACGTGCAGCTTTCAACATTAAATCACTGGAAAATGGTATACTCTTATTTATTGAATATTTATTTTAACGATATATGATCGATTTCACAAACAAAGTCTAACAAATACGAACGTTACGACTTTCTTTTTGGATGAAAAGAAAATTTGATTCGTTTGTAATCAATATTTAAGCATTAAAACAAATGTAGTCGTACGAAAAAAATTTCTTTTCTATTCTACAACATTTTTGGGGATAAAAACGTTTTAATGGCTATAACTGTAAAGAAAATATTACGGCAAAGAGTCAATATTATTAATCCCTATACGTAGTCTGTGGATTTTTATGCAAAATCAAAACTACCCAAGTAAAAATATATTTTCTCTTTTTAATCATCTTATAAATTCGAAAACAACATAATAATATGTCCTTTGATTCTTCTAGAGTCTTTCCAGTTTTGTCATAAATGCATAAGATCTACAACATTTAACTGTCGCAGCTTTATGAAAATAGCTAACATGCTCAGCTTTATGCTTCCCAATAATGGAAATTACACCTTGTAAACGTAAAAATAGGACTTTTCAAGGCGATTACGGCCTAGATTGATCCTTTGTCTAGCGCTTTTGACTACTACTCCATCTTTGCATTACCGAGAAATGAGAAGGCACATTCCGCACCCTTGCAATCTTGGAGACGAGAGTCTACCCCCTTAAAGAACTCTATTTTATATTGTCTCAGCATAAAACTTCAGAAATACCTAAATATTCTCAGATAATCTTCGTTAATTCTAACTACTGGATCACCCACAAATACAATTTGTCTTTTCTGTAAATCCTCAAAACCGAAAAAGTAATCGTACAGATTTCCCTCTAGATCGAGAAACATAGAATTCACTGTGAAATCTCTACGAAGAGAATCTAGTTTCCAGTCCTTTGTAAATACAACTTGAGAATGTCTGCCATCTGGCACCATATCAATTCTGAGAGTAGTTACTTCAAAATTTTCCGTATCGTTAATTCTTGCGGTGACTGTACCTGTAAAATTATTAACAGATATATTTCACTCTGCTAAAAACTTTTTTTGTTACTAACTGTTACAGGCGATATTAATGTATTTCATTCACCATGTTTTTCTCCTTTATTATTGATCATTTTGATTTGTTCTTTCTCAAACATATCTTTCATTTCATCCGGAGTCGCATCTGTTGCAAAATCCAGGTCTCTCGGGGCTCTACCCATGAGAATATCTCTGACAGCACCGCCGACAACTCTTATCTCATAATTTCGTTTTCTAAATAGTTCTGTTAAAATTTTCAGTTCCGGAGTGAACAGAGAATGAAATATAGGGTCGTCTAATTTTGTAACCACTGGATTATCACGGCAGGGTGGAATGTACGTGGTTTTCATTTTGAGTTTCACCCAATCCTGGTATGTTCTCTTAAAATTTTAAAACATATTAATCGTAACATAAATTCTATTCATAAATATTCCGTTCTGTCGATCGTATTTATGTACTTAGATAATGAATAGATTTTAGGTTATGTTTTCGGCGCACGGGTTATTTAGATCACATATTAATACAAAGCAATTAATATTTGATACAAATTAATAAAAAGCAATTAATATTTGATCGAACCCGTGCGTCGAAAACAACCTAAATTCTATCAATTCTATTCGTATGCAATAATAATAATATGTAAGTATAATCAAAATAAAAACATAACCTTAAGATACTAATGACTATATTTTGACATTTATTAAAATTACACTGTTCAACAACCGAAGTCTTACGTTTCACAAATATCTAATGAAAAAATAATAATTTTAATTCTATCGCAACAAAACTCCAGATTTAACCTCGCTAAGCAATATTATAAATGTGATAAAAAATGAAATACACTTACCTTCAAAACACAATGCGATATGAAATAATTGACACGAGATGGGATTATTAACATTATTTTGAAATTATTTAACAACTTTCAACTTTATGAAACACTTCTTGTTGCAAGGCGAGCAGTCATAGTTTTATCTATTTAATACTATTAACATTCGTGACAATAGATCTCTATTTATTTATGCACTTTATTCATTTACTGGATAGACACACGAATAACGACTATTGCTAAAAGTTTACATAAGTAACACACGAAAAGAGTATAGATGAGACCAGATGAAACGTATTAAATAGAATGCATGTGACAAGTTCAAGATTAATACTTTCCTACACACATATGCATATATATTTAGTATGTATTTATGTATGTACATAGGAATAGTTTATTGTTTAGGTTATGTGACTAAAAAATGCAAGATTCAATACATTTTAAAATGCACATACACACATTATTTTATAGGTTTAGTATATCTTGATTTTTTCTGTTTTTCTTTTATCTATACATAATGATATTTTTTGATTCGACTATTTAACTAAATCAAATTTTTAGATCGTAAGAAGATTTATGATTAATTGATTAAAAGAAAGATTTTAATTTGTATATAAATTAATGCTAAGCAGAAGGTGTAAATAAATATAAAATACCTTTATATATACAATGTGTTTAGTTTTCTAAATTCAATATACATACAATCTTCTTCACTCTGTTATTATACAAAATTCTGTACAATCGTACATTATTTTGTTTTTCTTTAGAAAATAATTATATATGTATATTTATAAAGAAATAAGAGTGTTAGTTAAGGAGTGTCTGAAGGAAAAGGAGAGGAAGTGTTCTTTACGTTATGAAAGGTGGTCAACTGCATTTGTTCGGTAATATTAAATTCTTTATTTCTCCCTTCATTATGTATATGTACATCATTATTTAGTACAAAAGATATCACACGCACTCGCAGGCTCACTCATAATTAATCGCACCTAATGACATAATTTAATTCATAGTCATTCAATTTTTTTTCAATGTCAACTGTTAAGTGTATTCATTTTTCAATTATCATATCTACTTGATGACTCGAAAGGGTACAAAGTATTACAAAAATTCAATGATCTAGGAATATTGTGTTCGATTCTTAAATATTTATTATATATTGTTTGAAACGGCAATCATTACTTTTGTCATTCTTACTGTTTAGTATCGCTTATTCGTTAGTGAAACGCGCTCATCAATATCGTCAGCAAGTACTTCTTGGAGCTCTTATAGAGTTATTGTGGATATTTAAAAGATATAAGCGGCATCTACACCGTTTTGTACAGGAGAGCAATTGCCGAATACGCAAGGGATTTAGAAACAACATACAAACTACACAGTACTCTATTATACAGGGTGAATCTCGAATCGTGATCGGTAGAGATTACTCTGTTATTAGCAGTCCGATCGAAAATGTTTTTATCAGCTTTTGCATGGTTTCAAGAGAGCTTTAACATGATTATAAAAGCAATTTCGTCAACTCCTTTTTTTAATGTTTTTTTTTTCTCAAGGTCACTCTCTGTTAGAGGATTTAAAGGCGAATTCGGAAACGTATCATAACATTAAAACAATCGCAAAAAATTGCTATTTTAACTTTATTTACAGAAAATTTGCTATACACGTGAAAGTTTTTTTGAAACCATGTAACTAATTGTAAGCTGATAAAAACATTTTCGACAGCTAATAACAGAGTAATCTCTATTTACTGATCACGATTCGTGATTCACCCGGTAGATTAAAGTAAAATCTAACTCTTCCTCTTATTATCATGGAGTCATAAGATTCGCACAATGATAATGGTAAAAATGTTGGATCAACATATAAGATCATGACATATCAAAGCCATCATACACACAGCATACTTTAAATTCTTGAAAAACTTAATCATAAAATCATTCGGTAGATATACGTCAATTAAAAAGGAATAATTACAAATCATTTCTAGTTTATCCTTACTACGAGACATTATGTATAAGTGTTCATTCGACAATTACATGTCTTGTAACTTATTCTATTATGGTTGAATAATTTAAGTAGATGTTGTGGAATATGAAAACAGAAATAAGGAGTTCCTAGTAAAGAAGATTGCTTTTTAAATTTCCTTGTTTCCGAATTCGAATTAAATATATGTTATGTCTCGATTATAACTGCTTGATTCTAACTATGTGTTTACTTACTTTTTGAATACTAAGTTTGAACTGCAGAGAAAATCTAAAATAGAGATAATACTTAAAAATTGTCTTTGAATCTTTTCTTATTATAAACGAGAACGATGAGAATAGATATAGGAAACAAAAGTGACAACAGTGCGATTCGAGTAGTTGTAAAGTTGTTTAATAGTCTGAATCAAGCAAACAATACTGTTTAAAAGTCATATTATACTCGACCACCCATCAATCTATTCTGGGAGGTTCAGTGACATTTTAATAATTTCAAATAGCTGAATCAGATGATAACAGGTAGAGCTCCAAAAAATAATCACATCGATAACTTATTATCAAACTTCGTTTGAATTAATTTTTTTAATGATAATTTTAAAAATTAAATAATTCATAAGTAATTATTTCATTCGAGTTATTTCAGTACATTCTTAAAAAAGTAAATTACAAATACAATATAAGTACAATTGAATGCATATTATTTAATTACAATAAAAAATTGCTTACATTGCTGGTATTCGATTTAACTGGTTTTAACAGAAAGATATAAGAATTTATGTATTATTCCTTTTTTTTCCCGTGATCTATAGTTGGAAAGAATCGAACATTGTCGGATCAACTTCTGGAGGATATAGTTCGATCTGATTCGTTACAGACAATCAGATTTGACGTAGCTTGAGCAGTACCTACTCTCTTGAATTTCTTATTTTACAATTCCACGAGACAAGATCTGCTACCCTCTTAAGGCTAATTCTCATTCATTCTATTTCTCTCATTCTCATACACATTTTATGGCTATACAAAATCAGAGTTGGACTAACTTTATTCGAATAACAATCGATCAAACAATAGTATCTAAAGAAATTTTTATTCTATTATAAACACACATGTATATATGCATATTTCCATTTATGTTAATTCAATATATGCATGGATGTAAATTGCACGTTTCGTTCGAATTATAAATCTTTAAATAATTTAAATGATAATAATTACTTATATTCGTCTTTGATACCATTAATAATTTGATTGCAATATTAATAACATCGTATCGTATTTAAGTATCTTAAAGGTTCTATTATAATAGAATCTTTCATGTAACTTGTACAAATTTCATCAATAAACTTTTCCGCTATTTGTCATTTAACAGTAGAATTAGATTACACGTTTCAAATTTAATTCGGAATTTTGTTGTAGCAAAATTGATTTCTTATCATCGAGTTAGTTTCTTTTGTACTTTAATCTTGATCCAATATTCTACAAAAAGAACTTGTGTACATTGCACGTTTATTCGAACGATGATTGTAATTAAACAGATCTGTAAATAATCTTATAAGTAAGCAGCGAATTACCACGAGTAAAAATTGATTCAATTTAATTACGTGTATGTATGTTAACAATGCATACCACGGAAGTATGAATAATACTAATAGCAGTGACAATAATAATAGCAGAGTGATATTGATAAGAATAATAATTTATTCGAATAACGTCCAACTCTGTAGAAAGAGTGAAATTACAATATGTACGTTAGAAACGTGGCATTTAAGCATTTTTACATGTGCATTTAAGAATACGAAAATGACAGTCTCTGCGGAAAAGCCAGTGGTGCCAATGCTTGGCACAGAAAATTCCATTATAAATACAAATATCACGATTATTAGCATATATCATTTTTTTTTATACTGAATAAAAAGAAGCGCTAATATATTTAATCATTTGAATAAATAAATGTCAAATTATCAAGTACTCGTTAAAGCAAACAAGAATAACGTATATCAATACAGTTCGTCTATAGCAATCAAAAGTACATTAGACTATCTTCTTATGATTTATGATAATCGAATAGCTCCTTTTTATTGAGGAAAATTTATCCGTAGAAGTTTTCACACTGACATTTTCAATCGTTTCAAGCTTTATTTTAATACCTTTTAGTACAACAAATAAACTCAGAAATCAGATGTTTTTTTTAATACAAAAATACTTATTCAAAAGTAAATTTCGATAATAGTGCATTTATAGACTTTAATATGGTATTCAGCTAACAAGTAAAGAAGAATAAATAAACTTTTGACAATATTAAGAGTTAATTCGAAATACAGATTCACGTCCTTAAATTATGAAGACACGGATGATTGGAAATCCATTTATGCTTACTTTTCTTTTTCATTGAGACTTGAGTGATCAATCAAGTATGGCGAAATATTGAAATGTTTAAATGAATAAATTCTCAAGGAATTTACGATTTTCTAGTCTCCGAGAAATGTAAATCTTTTAAAATTACAGAATGTCAATAGAAAAAGAATATATATATATATATATATATTATCATATTATCAATGGTTCTTCCGTAGAGACAGTTGAATTCCCTGACAAGACAAAGGATATTGTTTATATAAATAATAAATGGTACTCTTACAAGTTAATCGATCAATCAATCAATCAATCAAGCAAGCAAGCAAGCAAACAATCGACCAATCAACCAATCGACCAATCAATGAATTAATTACGTATTTACAGAGAATACAAGATACATCGCATCATCGAGGAGGAGACTAGCTGTCTCGAAGCTCACTCACCGCTCATCGAGCACGACGATCGTCTGAACTACGAAATTGAAGAGAATTGAACAGACACCTAGCTGACTCATGATCAACTCCATAAAATTTTCCTAAAACAAATGAATTAAAATTTGTGTAAAAATCGAATTTAATAAACATTCAAAGAAAATGAAATCGAAAAATCCAATCTCTGTTAAACTTTACATATTCGAAACATTAATTCATTCGTCATTTTTACTAGACTGCAAATTTAAAGCAGTGGGCGTTTTAGAAATATTTAAGGACATCAATGTATTAGTTCCAGCTTAATAGGATATTACAAGAATACAATTTTTATTTGACACCTGTGTCCCTTTTTTGTATAAAGACCCGCAGTCTAATTATTAGATCCACAGAAGGTCGTGTTACTTAATAATCATTTATTTAATGTCAGACTATGAACAAATTATGTAAAACTTCAATATGTAATTTTTTCTATAATGATGAAATCTGGTTAAATTTTTATGAACTATACATAGATATCGAAGTGTTCTATTGATGAAGGTATAGATTTAGGAAAGTTATTATAAATTATACAGTACTTACGCAGGTTTAGAGGCCTTCGTAGAGGAACTCTCAGTGGTTTTCTTCTTACTGTTTCTGCATTTCCTTACATAAGCTTCTATTAAATGGGCAATCTTTTTCGGATTGATTTCTCCCGTCTTGTTGTGACATATCTAACAGAACAATAAAATTCGAGTAAGCATTCAAGTAAATAAGAAGTCAAGTAGGTAAGAAGTAAATACAGAATGTCCTCATCTAATATTATATATTATTTACTTTGGGTACTGCTTTTCGCATAATATCCTTGTACTCTTCCTTTGTAACATGTTTCTTCGTGTAATGCGGCTTCAACACTAATTTTACTTCTTCTACCACTCGTTCTTGACGATTTAGTTTCTTTAGGAACTAAAACATAATACTAATCAGTCACAAAGCAATTCCAACGATTCAAGTTTCAAGAAAGATATTATTTTGCATTGTTCAATTCTAAAGACAACTTTGAAAGATTTGTAATACATTGTAAGAGGTGCAGAAATATTTCGATTGAATTGATAAGTGTGGAATAAAATTGTTTAAAAAAAACAATCTACGAACTTGCTTTTGTAAAATGCTTTGACATTTATAGCTTTTTAAATTGTGATCAAACTTCTTTAATGTACTGAAACTGTAGTTGCAACAAAAATCAAACCTTATCCTTGACCTGCATCTCGACAGCAGAACTTGGAAGATCATCCAATATCTGAAGCTGATTCTCATCCATGCGTACACCAACCTTTGGATTCGTCGGTTTTTTCTTTTTATCCTTGTCAGGTTTTTTGCTTCTGGCGGGTTTGCTAGCAGTCTTTGTCGTTGGTGCAGCTCCAAAAAGCGTATCGAACGTATCCTTTTTCTCTGCACTTTTCGCTGCCTTCGAGTTGCTATTTTTCGTAGGCTGTGATCCAACGGTTCCTCCAGCAGTTCCTGCCCCAGCTCCAGGTGAACTATTGAAATTTCCAGGACTCGGTGGATCGAAAATACCGTCACTGAGAGTCGATCCAGGTGAATACGGTGAAGACATGTCTACATTATCGGTTGTTTCTGCACAAGCGTCGTTTCCATTTTGTCCATTATTCTTTGTCTGTCCGGACTTCGAACTTCTTGGTTTTCCTGAATTTGTGAAGACTGTCGATGCTTGAGAACGATCACCAGACCGTTGTTTCTGCTGATTACTCGGCGAAATTCGATTTGACTGCAATAAGTTACGTTGATTGTTGTTTGCATTCGAAGAGTTGAATACTCCACTTCTTTGTACTGCTGCAGCCACCGTTGCAAGTACAGGATTCATTACATTAAAAGGATTATTTTGATTCTGTACATTCTGCTGACTCTGCTGTCCTTCTAAATTTCCTGTCGAAACTGCGGTATCTTTATTGTTTTCATTCTCATTAACATCGTCTCTTTGGGGAGAAGCTCTTTTGATTGTGACCATAGAAATAATTTTCGGCTTCTCCAATTGTTTCTCTTGGCTCTGCCTTTCTTGCTTCTGCATATTCTCCTCCTCGTGAATATTTACATCCACAGAATCATGTTTTCTTGGGGATCTTCTTCTCTCGTCGCTGGAATTTGCTTCTTGACTGGCATCGGGCGTTGGAGATCTAGATTTCGTTGGATCAAATGGATCGTAAGCATCTGGACTAGTCGGAGGAGATGTTGGAGGCTCTGGAGGAGTATTTGGTCCAATTTTTAATCTCAATTCTAATTCCTCTTGTGCTCTCATCTCTAATTCCTCTTCAACTCTTTCGTCCATCTCTTCTTCTTCTTCTTCATCTAAAAGTGGATTTAACATTGACGGCCGTAAGTTACTAGTTTGTTTGTTTATTGAGAATTTTATTTGCGGCTCAGGAGGAGTTTTTGGTCCTTGAGAAACAAACTGTTCTCGCTGCGGTGAATTTTGCGAAGGTTGACACTGATCGGGAGTTATTTGTTGTTCTTGTTTGTCGTCGTCATCACTGAGAACTATTACATCTCTCGGAGATGGAGTCTGCTCTCTGAACGGCGATTGATCCAAATCAATCACTGCAACTGGCTTTTTGGTGGCTGCTATTTCAGCAGCTTTCGACTTTTTCTTTTTGTCTTTTTTGGGTTTCGGTGATTTCGAACGTTTATCTTTCGATTTTTCTTTCTTTGAACGTTTCGGAGGATCCGTTTGAAGAGGTTCTCTGCGGCGTCGTTTCAACGGAGGAATCAAAGGAATTGTTTCTGGAAGTTCTGGAACTCCAGTTTGAATGTTCTCGTTGTCTTTGTTAAAACACACGCTGACTAAAATATTATCTCCGCTTGCAAAAACTTCTTTCGAAGGTGGCGGAGTTCTATTTCTCTTTCCTTTCCTCTTTTTCTCGTCTTTTCCTTTCTTGTTCTCTTTCCTGCGATCTTTCTTCTTCTTTTTAATGGCTTCCTTATTAGTTAGAATTACAGTCAGATTTTTTGGTGGAACATTAACGTTATCCAGTACCGGAGACCATTCTCTAGAAGCGATTGGTTCTTGTTGTACATGTTGAGGTGTTTTCGACCTAGATCTAGACCAAGATGGTGTCCACTGAGCACTCCAAGAGTCTCGTTCCTCCCTATCCCTTGCAAAATCTTGTTCCACAATTTTCTCTACTTGTTCCCAATTCCTTGAACAAGATCTTCCTCTGGATCTTGATCTACTTTGTGCTTTTCTTTTTGGGAGCTTCCTCTCCCTAGATTTTGAAGATTTCCTGGGTGATTTTGATCGAGATCTCTTTCGGTTCTTCGATCGGCTGCGAGATTTGTACTTTTTCTTATCCTTACGCCTGTCACGAGATCTAGACAAGGACCTTCTGGATCTCGACAAGGATCTCTTCTGCCGAGATCTTGACAAGGATCTTCTAGATCTTGAGATCGATCTTCTGGATCTTCTCCTTGAGAGAGATCTTCGTTTGCGAGAAATGGATCTTGATCGCCTTCTTGATAGCGATCTTTTTCTCGACGAAGATCTTCTTCTCGAGGTTGACCTTCTCTTTGGCGACTTACGTCTTCCCCTGGAAAGGGATCTTCTCCTCGAAAGAGATTTCGAATAAGATCTACGATCTCTAGACCAAGATCTTTGAATTCTAGTTCTGGATCTGCTTCGAGATCGCAGCTTTGAATACGATCTAGATCGTTTTGAGCTTAGGCTTCTGGATCTGGTTCTTTGTCTTGACTTCTCTCTTATGTCCCGTCCATATTCATCCTTCCTAGGTCTCGAAGGCCTCTCCGCGACTATTTTCCTAACGTCGTACCTAGGCAATTCTTTCCTTTTCTCTTTCTTCTTTACAACTTCTTTCTTCTTCTTCGGTTTTTCTTTTTCTTTCGATTTTGACCTTTTCTCCTTGTCTCTGTAGGATCTCTCTTTCGTACTCTTTGACAGTTTTTTCCAAGCTACTTGATTCTCCGATGCAATATTTTCTTTATTCTTCTCAGTTTCTTTATTTTTCTCCTTCTTCTCCTTTTTCTTCCGTTTCTTTTCATCTTCTTTCTCCTTTTCTATCTTTTCACCTTCCTTGGCAGTCTTTTCTTCAACTATTTCACCATCTTCCATTTCCTTTTCCTTTCGCAAGCTCAATAAAGTTAGCTCATCTTCAAAATTCATTGCTTCGTCCGTTTCTGAAATAGCTTCAGTGCCCAAGACATTATAATCGACCGGTGTTCTGCAGCTGTCCAAGTCATCTGGCTTGTCTTTCGTTGGTGTAATTGGTTCCAAGCCACTTTCAATCGGTGGTAATAGTTCTGACGATTTCGATTCCTTCAAAGGAAGTTCATCTTTGCAAGGAGTATAAGCTCCATCAGATTCCCAATCCTTGCTTTGTTCAACAGGTTCTTCAACTGTTGCTTTCTTGTTCGATTTCTCTTTCTCAATAGGAAACCTTTCCTTTTTATTTTCATCCTCATCCTCTTCCTCCTCCTCCTCCTCTTCCTCTTCTTCCTCCTCCTCCCCCTCCTCCTCATCCTCCTCCTCTTCTTCTTCAACGCCAAAACGACGTGGTTGTTCTCTTTCTCTTTTTTCATTTTCAACATCTCCAGGATCTTTAACTTTGACTTCACCAGTACATTCTTCAATATTTATGGGCTCTTCTGGAGTTTCCTCGTTATTATCTGTATTTGAAGTTTTAGGAAGTGAAGTAGGAGACTCGCTACCTCCCTCTGACACCAGTTCTGAGGGACACTCATTGCTTAACTCACTTTCCACCTTTTTAGGAGACAACCGAGTGGTTTCGGTTGGTACATCTTCATTACCTACTTTCTCTGTTACAACAACTGCAGAAGCTTCTGCCGATTCTTCTTCTTCTTCTTCTGCTTTCGGATCTTCGTTTGCACTTTCTATTCGCTTCAGTTCTGGAATGGCGACAAATGCGGAGGACACTTCTGGCTCGTCCTCCTCCTCCTCTTCCTCCTTTTTATTCTCTTTTGCTTGACTTTCTTCAAATCTGCTCTTCGAAATTTTCTTTCTTTCTTCTTCACGGTCAATAGAGGTTTCCTCCTCCTTTACTGGCTAAAAAATTCATATAAAAATATCATGTATTGAACGTACATTGTCAAATGAATCAGACCAACAAATATCACTTACCTCGTTCTCCTTTTTCTTTTCTTCTTCAATTTCTTTCTCTTCCTCTTGCAACCCTAGTAATCTGTTATTAATCTTCAGTTTCGTTCCAATCTTGAAGGTAATTTTACCCCTGCTGTCATGAGAGATTTTCTTCGGAGGAATTTTGCTTAATGTTTGCCTCTCTTTCCTCAATGCTTCCACGTACGGATCGGATGGCTCTGGGATATCAGCAAGATCGCAAGCCTGAACATCACCAACAATAACATCATCATCGTCTGGTATCGAAGGTGGAAGAGGGGGTGGTTCAAGAGGTCCTATCTGTTGTGATAATTGCTGTTCGGTATGTCGAGCAACATCCATTGTTTGAGAGGAATAAATGGAGAAATTGGGACAGTCTGCTTGAGAATCTTCTTCGTCTTCATCGTCGTAAGCTGACAAACGAATCGATGCATCTTGCGGTTCAGGTGGCGGTGCTACATTTTCCATCGCCTCTTCTTTTTTCTCTGCCTCAATCTCATCGTTCTTTTTTCCTTCGCTGTCGCTGTCGCTATCCACAGAAAAGGGATCATACTTATCATTTTTTGGGGTGTCCTCTTTATGACTATCATCGATAACTAACTCCTGATCGCTATCTTTATCACTCCTAGAATTTTCTTCGAAATCTAAGAGACCCGATGGTGGTTCCGGGGGTGGTAACAGTGCCACCGATCCATTTTGCTGATCTTGAAGTTCTCCGTCAGATTTTGTCTCAATGTCGCAATAGATGTCGCAATCCTCTTCTTGTCTATTCGAAGCGTTTTCAGTATCCTGCGATTGGTGCTCTACAGACTGGTTTCCAGCAGTGTCGTCTGGTAAGTTTGCTGGCATATTATTCTGAGGCCGTTCAACAGAAGTTTGCGGCGATCTAGGACGATTGAATCTTTCAGGAAAGGAATGGTGCTCGAAACCTTCTGTAAAATTGAATGGCGGTCTCCCTGGAGGCATGAATCGGAATCTGAAAATTTCATAAAATACACGTCAAGTTTAACGTACAATAGAAATTTACTTCGAAGTATATGTAAAGTATATGTTAATACCTCTCGTTTCGAAAATGTTGAGGATTGCGATTCCTGAACGGGGGACTTCCTCCAAACATAGGAGGGCCACAGTGTTCAAAGTTTGGATTGTAAAACGCAGGAGGTCCAAAATCCCTTCCGAAATTTCCACCACCACTTCCGCCATAACTATGTCTCCCACTTCCGGGTAGGGAATCTCTTCCATAATTTTGCCCGCCATGGCTATGTCTTGTATTATCCCTGTAGCCACCCCTGAAGTTACCTCTATTTCCTCCTCCACAGGGATTATTATACATTGGAGCCTGTGTAATTAACTCTGAATTAATCCCAGATGCTTCCAGTGGTCCGTCCGTGGTAGATGTTTTCTTATCCTTTACATCAGGATCTGTTTTTTCAATATTAGCTGATATTTTATCTTCTATCTTTTTGTTCTTCAAATCGTCGGGATCTTCCTTCTTATCGATCAATAGAAGACCGTTCGATTTTAAAATTATATTGTTGTTTCTTGAATGCCACATTTCCTGACTGCATATTATACTGCTAAGAAGATCATTTTGTGGTTGTTGAGGGATAGCAATATTTTTTACACGAAGGTGTCTCCGGGAAGACATTATAGAGCGTCTATGAATAGTTATAGTAGGACCATTGGTTGTTTGATAATCCTCGGTATCAGAACTGCAAAATTATAAGTTCCAAATAGTTTGATTAATTTCCATGAATTTCTATTAATCAGAAATATCAAGTGTAACATTTACCCTGGAGGACTATAATTTAAACCCAGACCATCTCCGAGAAGACTAAGCCTTGTGACTCCAGCTTCGTATCGGGCAGTGTTCAACGTAGATCTTTCCGATAGAATTGTACGATTTCTAACGCTAGGTAATAAAACTGGAACACCTTTGGCTGGTTTACAAATACCTAAAGAAGCTGCAAGTCTCCTTTTCGGGTTAGTCAGAACGCTCGATACAGTTCTAGCTGGACGTGCAACCCTTCTCCTCTGTAAAACATGATATGATTATTTGCTTTAAATAGTAATATACGTTGAAAATTGTAAGCCATTACCTTCTTCCTCCTTTTTCTTTTCTTTCTTCGCACACCAATCGGAGTTACTTTAACAAATGTAACAATCTCTTCTTCTTCCCCATCTTCATTACGTTCCGTGATTCTAACTTCCTTTAATATTGTCTCCCTACTTGAAGCTTTCCTTGGTTTTCCAGACTTTCTTGACTTAGCTCTGTTTCCTCTCTTCGCCGAACTGCTGCCAGATTTTTTACTACCACTACTACTTCTCAAAGTGCTGCCTTTTTCTCTAGAATTGCCCTTTGAACGACCGCTATCAGAATTTTTGGAATTATTTCTAGCATCAGCTCTTCCTTGAGAGTTCGTGAAAGTACTTTCGTCACTAGAATCACTCGAGCTGCTTCTAGATCTCTGATATTTCCGTGAACTTCTATCTGAACAATTTCGATCTCCAGAGCCCAATGTTTGAAAAGCATTGCTCGGAGAACGACTTCGACTGTTGTCACCGTACGATTCCAAACCAGAAGAGGTGGAAGGTTGGTTTGGATCAAACGTTTGTTGACGGGTTGGTTGTGGATTGTCATAAATTCTATTTCTTCTGTTAACACAATTATATTAAATAATTTTGTATTGTATATCATATAATATCGAGAGATACAAAAAACAGACTGTATTTACAAAATTTTAACCGAATGTAACAGATCGTTATGAAGCCCGTATTATAATTTTATTTTATTCAGCAATTCGGTACCTGCGGATAGTAGCTCTAACACGTTCTGTATGTCTAGTACGAGGTAAAATTCGTGGTTGAGTGTCTTGAGGCTGACCAGTACGTGTTCTGCCGTATGATACGCCAAGTCTTCGGGCTTCTTCCATTAAGTCTGGAATTTCGTCTAAATCGATTTCCACCTAGAAGAACAAATACGAAACGTAGTTGTAAAGAGCATAAAATACACTGAAATTCGGCTTCGAATTATTCAAAAACATTTGTAATTCACATTTCAGTAATACATTTATTACAATAGATACTTGGAAAATAATGAAAAGAAAATGAAGAATCCTTACAGCTTCTGCATCGTTTTGACTATTTTGTGAACATTCCGGGCAAAACCATTCTTCCATAGGTACTTCAGTCATCGGAGGTGATAAACATTCTAGATGGTAGCCACAGTCACAACCATCGCAAAGAAGCATGCGATCTTCTCTATCGCTTTGGTGGCATATTTCGCAAAATGTTGGATCTTCCAGCAGTTCATCCTCTACGCGAGAAGTCACTTCTACTGGAACTTGTCTTATAATCTATAAGGAAAATAAAATTAAGTTTATTTCTGTTAACCGCTTATTATTATAGAAACGAGATGTAAATTATAGAAAAATATACCTGTCCCCCAAACTCATTTCTAACGTGGATTGTCGTGAACATTTGACGGTCCACTGGACAAGTGTTTACATTTTTGCTCCATTCCAGTAGACATTCCAAGCAGAAACAATGTTCGCAGGAAGAAGGAACGCCTAACTGTTGCCTTCTAAAAGGAAGCAAACATATAGGACATTTTTCTATCTGATCATCGCTGGTGTCTGTATCTACATCCGATAGAATTTTCGGGGGCTTTTTAGATCTTGATTTTCCAAGAACTTTTCGTTTAATAGGTTTTTTCTCTGATTCCGATGAACTGCTCCAATCCGACTGCCATTCGCTAGTATCGCTGCTTTCTCCTGATGAATAAATCGTGCGAATATATTATTTCAAATTTAATCATATGCTTATTTACAAACACATTTCAATTCATTCGAATATCACTTCAAATGAAAATACATGGAACCAACCTAATTGGTTATAATTATCTGAATCTGTACTGCTGCTTTTGTAGCTTGAATCGTCTTCAGTAATAACTCTCTGAAAGTTTGAAATCGATGAATTTCGTGATATTTCAAGCAAGCTACAGTTTATAATTCTTTCGTTAGTCTCTAACGTAACTCACTCGATTTCGTCTTGTTGCAATGCGTCTTTGAATGTCTCCATCCTCATCGCTGGATTCGCCTTCGCTTATGACTCTCTGGATATATAAAATTATGATTCTTAAAGTTAACAATATGAGAAAATCATTTTGACGTGAACATTAATAAAAATTCATATGTACATGACTTTTCGATTTCCTGCGAGATTGCACAATCGATTCGTCGCTGTCTTCGCTATCTGGTATAACAAGTTTCTTCCGCTTGCCGGATTTGGGTGTCTGATCGTTGTCGCTAGACATTTTAACTTTGCTACAAAATCATACCCGTCTTGTCACATGTCCTGCTTGCAATTAAAAACACAAAACGTTGTTAACACAATTCTTGCTTCGTTTCATTTTTTTTTTTTTATTTAAATTACTTTTCGTTTCTGCTTATCATTTAGTTAGCAACGAAAAAAATATATATAACTAAGTACACACAATGAAACTCTTAATGACAACCGTATTGTAAAATAAATCAACAAAAGAAGTCGGAGGATACTCTAACAACAGAAAAGAATATAGATTAAAATGTTAGAAATGTTTACGCGTTTACAGAAATTATAAGTGGTGTAATAGGCAAAAATCTATCAAACAAATGAACGAAATTCGAATGATCTAAATGTAAACAAATGTCTAGAACGATAATAGTATAAGCGAACTGAATCTCAGCATCAAGTACAGAAAATTTCGAAAATTATTTAACATCCAACTAATTAACATCCGAGTGTAATTCGAATCATAATACATCGAAATAAACGTCAAGTTATTAGTTTTATTCATAGTTTGCTCAATGTAATCATAGAGAATCTCTTAAAACTCAATTGAATTACACACTGAGAACTTATTGAAATACTTTGTGAGTCACTGTATATAACCACATTAACACACCACTAATTTCGTTTCTTCAAACAAAAAAAATATCGTAGATCAGAAAATTGTATCCTCCAACGCGAACGACGAATATTTTGTTAAAACGATCGATCGTTTGGAATCGAGCGGAAAAATTTTATAAAAAATTTTCCGTATATTCGATGAAATTACACCGAGAGAAAAGGACAAGGATCGAGCAGTGTCGAGGGTGAACCTAGAAAATGTCAATTTACCTTCGAAATTCCGAAGATTCCGATTTAACACTGTATCAAAGGGATCCGATATCGATCATACATTATCAATTATTCAATTATTGACTGATTCGATGTTGACTTCGATGGAGATTCACAAATGTTGACAGAGGATACGCTTAGACTTGAGAAACTGCCGACATTTTGGCTGCCGACGCCGTTCGCGACGTTGCGCTATTTTCTCGCTGTTTCACCGATAACTCCGAAAAATGAAAATTCTTCGTTCATTCACGCGAAACAAATGATAATTCCTCGGAGAACAAATTTTTACGCTTATACCGAGCTCTTTTATAACTTGCGGAACTTACAAACTGAACATTTTCATAAATATTCACTTGATCTCTGTTGTGAACATCCGCCGGAAGTTTTATAAAGCACCGAGTTTAATTTAAGCTGGTGGATATGCAGAGGTGGGCATCATTTGGCGAAACAAATATTTCCAATACTTTAATTTAATATTTTAGATTTTATTTTGCTTAAAGAAAATAGTATTTTAAGTAAGATATACAATTTCTAAAATGAAAATATTTCTATTTTAATAATTTGTACCTCAAAATAAGATATTTCTATTTCAACAATTTGATCCACAAAATAAAATATTTCTATTTTAGCAATCTAACACACAAAATAAAATATTTTACTCCCTGCATTGCTATAATACTCTGAGAAACTGCATAAACATACACACAGTCCTTATCTGATCGTTAAGAAACGATTTACGCTTATATAAATGTATTGAATTCGAACCATAATTTTCAGCAATAATATTGAAACTTGAAATTGTAAATAAAAAGACAAAATACAAATATTTTCAATATTCTTCAATTAAAATGCGACTTTCAAAAATGACTGCATCAAATAAAATATTTAATTTTCAAAGTTGTACATATACTTTCAAATAAATAGGATTAGTTATTATTTACTATTTAAAATATATTTACCCCAGCTCTGTGGATATGCAAAGAATAAATATGCCCTTTGAGAAAATATCAAGGATCAACTTCTTTTCTTTACAATAGATAACATTTAATTATTCGCGGTTTATACTGTCGTTGAGAATGTTAGCTTATTGTTTAAAATTTCAACATTTATATTTACTTTTCTCAGATGCGATACGTGAGATAATAATAAATCGTGAATGTAATGTTACTTTTATCATTTTGTATTATAAATAATTAAATGTAAAGAACTAAAGTCTTTTCTTTGCGTTACTACTTTGCGATTCGTTTTGTTTTTAATTTTCCCGCACAGATTTTGATCTACTACTTGCTGACTGAACACTGAATTCAAACGGCGCTACTGTCTCTTGTCGGATAAAATCACGCAAAGATGGGTCGTATGCACGCACCAGGGTAAACTAAATTAAATATTTAAAAAATTAATAATCATGAACAATTTTGAAAGCAATATTCCGTTGTTGCCTTCATTTTTCTCGTTGTTACGATATCAATTTCTGAAGTTCTTCTGTGGGAAAAATGATCATGTAGCTTTCCATTCACGACCATGTGTTGCTTACTTAAATTACTAATAAATAAAGTATAAGTGTTCATTTTTCGATGTTGTAACATGTTTTAACGAAGACTGATATGTATATTTAAATTCAGAATCGTGAAAATTCGTGCCCGAGACACTTCATAAAAATTTCAGTTTTTTCACGAACGTAACCTCAATACTCTTAATTTACCGACATTTACGTTCATAGTTTCAACACTTCAGAAAGCAAACGGTTCATATATTTAGTGGTTCAGTCTAACATAACTTTTATAATTCTACATATGTTCTTTGTAAGGCTAGAATCAAATTAGTAGCTTCTTAGGTATTGCTTTCCATGATTTTCATGTTATAAAAAGGACATATTGTTGATAGTGACGTTAAGATCTGTAATAATGGGAACTTCTTATTTTATAGAAAGGGTATATCCCAGTCGGCATTGCCATATAGACGCAGCGTACCAACATGGTTAAAGTTGACGCCAGAAGATTGTAAAGACTTGATTTACAAACTTGCAAAGAAGGGTCACACACCATCTCAAATTGGTAAATCTTTTTGTCATATTAAATATTTATAAATCATAATTTTATAGATCGTACTACTGTGTATTGGGATCTGACACAATGGCACGGACAATATATACAGTTGCGAACAAAAGTTTCCAAACGATATCAATTTTCATATTTCATGCAAATTGCATCAATTTCACAGTGCATACAATTGATATAGACCGACCAAACGTATTTTTTAAATTTTCAATATAGGCCCACGTAAAAAAGTTGAAAATGCAATTTCTTCTCACATCTTGTAGTAAATTAATTGCTCTAGCTTTCCAAAAAAGTTCAAATCATATACTACAATGTTAAAATAGTTATTGTCTTTTTTAGAGCGTTTTAAAGTTTCGAATGCTATGGTATGTACAATCAGATTTCCTGAAATGTGGCGTATTGGATGCAATTTTATTTATTCTCAAAGCAGTTTTCCATGCTTTTGATGTATCCACTGGCTCCACTTTACCGAATGTGATTGTAATCTTGACTATGCGTTTTATTTGGCTTTAGAAAAGCGCTGAAACGGAACAACAAATTTTTACTCGCTCTACTATCACAATCTTTCACTGAACAGTAATCAAAATTTTTGTTCACTACACTATGGAAATTGCAGCTTCCATAACGTTATTTTTAATGAACACTGTAAGTTTATACGCCAAACTTAGAGTATTTCTACTTTTCGGTAGTAGGAGTCAAAATGTCAGATCCCAATAATGCTATTTAGTAAACATTATACTAGAGATCGTGGTTTTGTACGTGTATTAATAACACACGTGTATACATGTATTTAAGAGGGTAACGTAACCCCTGAATATTACTAGATTTAAGGGTAAAAACAGTGTTTGCAGGAAACAATTGTTTGTCCTTATACGAGCATACTTAGAGCTGCACAAAGGTTCATTTGATAGAGAAAGGTTAATCGTAGAGTGCTCAGCTCAAGGTGTACAAATCGCATGAACCCACCCTGTATATTTCCAATTATTTTCACATGTACGTAATAATCGAATAGTAATCAACCATGATTTACAGGTGTCATCCTCAGAGATTCTCATGGTGTGGCTCAGGTACGTTTCCGAACTGGAAACAAGATTTTGAGGATTGTGAAGAGTATGGGGCTTGCTCCGGATCTACCAGAAGATCTTTACTATTTAATCAAGAAGGCGGTAGCTATCAGAAAGCACTTGGAAAGAAACCGCAAGGATAAAGATAGCAAATTCAGATTGATTCTTGTTGAGTCAAGAATTCATCGGCTTGCCCGTTATTACAAGTCAAAGGGTACTTTACCTGCAAACTGGAAATATGAGAGCTCTACTGCTAGTGCTCTTGTTGCATAATTACCTTTCTCATTTCTCAATAAAATAAAAATTTAAACACAAATTTGTTGCTTCTATAGAATCCATGCTTTAAACATATAGGCGATAATATTAAGCGATAATTAATATTAAGTTTAATCTTTAGCAGTGCGATACAACTCTTTTCAGACTACATTTTTTAACCATGAATTCAAATTAGTTCCAGAATGTTTAGAAAAAATTTAACAACGGATAAAAACAAGAGTAATCAGATAAAGAGTTTTTAAGCGTATCGAGATTTATTATCAATCATTTATATGAAAAAGACATTCTTGTATGATATTTTTGTATGAAAGTACCAGTTTGTTTTTGTACAGCGTTGTTCTACCCCATCGCAAAAGTTGGCCCAGTTTTAACGTCATAGGGTTTGTCCAGGGTCGGAGAGTAGTCCACGAGGAGGTAATAATTGCGCATGCGCTTCCTTCGTCCTCGACTTTTCTTGAGGACAGCACACGCGTTCACCAAGCAGCGATGGGATATTTGACAGGTTTTCTCGCGCATGCGCGACGATTTTAGCAGGACGAAAATGGGTTACCTTGGTCACCCCGCATACTTCCGCAAAATGTGTTGAGTTCATTTCGAGAAATGAATGTGTAACATGTAGAGATCGTGGTTTTGTACGTGTATATTTAAATACACGTACCTCAGTACGTATCCTTTTACGTACACGGGTACATGTGTACTAGTTCACATGTATTTCACTACACATATTATACTTACCTCAGTACGTGCCTTTTTAAGTACATGGTTACACGTGTACTATTTCACGTATTTATGTATATTTGAATACACGTGTATTAATGGATCCTTATTTTGATTCGTATAATTTTTTGAACATTGATATTAATGTATGTATACGCCTATTTTGCTCTCGAAAATTAGTAACTGTATCCTAAAAATTAAAAGGAATTAAAATGCGGATAAGTTAATACACGCGAAATAGGAATCTCTAATAATACGTGTACAGTGTACACCAATCAAATATCAATAATAACTCGCGAAAGGTTCGTAGCCCGTTTGTCTCGTGTGTCGTCCAACGGAAAAATGTCCGAAAATCAAAGTGCAAGATTTGCAAATTTGTGTAACCTAAAATGTTCGTAACAAAACGTAGTTTCTAAAACCACCTTTAATTTTAACTGAACAAGTCAATTTCTTATTAAAATTGAGGCGGAAATTTTACTGTCGAATTCCGTGCATTTTTTAAATATGCGTCCCCACAAGCTATTTGATTTTTTAAAGTGTGTTTGATATCATCATCTTCCAAAAAAGTTTCTTTTGAAATAATCGTAATTTGTCCTAATTTTTTGTGTTTAACACTTATCAACTTTGATTCGAGTTTTGAAAAAAGTATTTTGGTGGCATATTAAACTTTAATTTCGCGTTTTAAGTGTCCTCAGTTTTAATTCCCCCTTGTAAAGATTTAGATAAACAATGTATACAGTATAGTACTTTTTTCTTTAATTCTCGTTAAAATCGTAAAAGACTTTTTATTCAATAGAAAAACCATAAAAGACAAGGTCATCGCAATTAAAAAGAAATTTTTTTTACATTCCAATCGCTTCGTCTTTGCGTTTTATTTCAAAAAGTATTAAGTTTACTCGAAAATTACACAGTTTAAGAATTATGTCATTTTTCCGAACGCCCATATACTCGACACACTGTGCGTCGCACAGTGAGCTGTTTGCCCGATTTGTGCGGCCAAAGCTGTTTAAAAATTCGCTCAATATTTAAACTGCTGTAACTTTGCTAAAGTCTCGATTTTTTTCCTGCGTCAACCAATCTCATGAAATTTTCAGCATGTGTATAACTAACGTAGATCTACAAAATATATTTTTAAAATTTTTATTAAGAGCCCAAATAAAAAAGTTTTTTAAAATGCCTTTTTTATTTTTACATGTAACCTTGTAAAATATAATCTTTTCTGCATATCATTTCATAAACCAATGCTTCTAATTGATTATAAAAAATCAGGTCGTTTCGTACAATTATAAAGAAGTTATTCTATTTTAAAGGGTGTACGGACACTTTGTACACCCACTCTATATTTAAATTAAAAGCATTTAAATTAAATTAATTAATTAAATGAAAGCCATGTTAAAGTGATTAGAAATCATCATATTTTAAGTAATTTTAGCAAAATACATGATTAAAAAGAAAGAAACAACATCATGCCCCTAAATGATCGAAATGTCACACTGTGCGTCGCGTCGCCTCGTTCTGGACTTCTCAGGTATTTTCCTGCCAATAATAGTAGCACAGTGCTTTCCCCATAATATAGATACGTTACTGTGCTGGA
Source organism: Lasioglossum morio (assembly GCA_916610235.2). NCBI lineage: Eukaryota > Metazoa > Arthropoda > Insecta > Hymenoptera > Halictidae > Lasioglossum > Lasioglossum morio. Next base: position 27,911,561 of record OU744325.1, on the reverse strand, counting down.
CGCGCATGCGCGAAAAAACCCGTCCAATATCCCATCACTGTCACCAATATGGCGGCTGGGTTCTCACTCTCCAGTAGCCAAGGCTCTTTCGAAGGTGCGCCATATTAAAAAGCGACAGAAATATTTCACTGATTTTCGGGCTGTTCGGTAGATGTGGATTGAAAAAGTACCATTCCACGGTCCGTTTCGTTTTTCGTGGTGTAGTTGATAGACTGCACGCGTGAATTCGACGATTTTGGGAAGTGAATTATGGGTAACGGAGAAGACGCGAGTGCCTTTGACGTTTGCGAACCATATTGAAAGGCATTTCGAGGAGTTTCGTCGCCAAAGAGAGGTATGCCAATTAACAAAACAATTAATACGCGTCTTCGTAATAATTCAATGGAGTTTAGTGCATCGTAATTATGATCATTTGAATATCGTGGACGAACGTTGACCGCAATCGTAGCGGTGATTTCAATGCTGGTCCACACGAATACGATTTCGTTATCCTGAATGTGAACTATAAAAAAGATTAATGTTTCAAAACGGAAACCCTTTGTTGCACTGTGCTATTTCAATGCTGATCGTTTGCTTGAATGGTTGACGAGTATTGAAAGTCGGTTGTACCGTGAGAAATGTTTCAGATTTTTTTTTAATAACTGCATTGCACCAAAAATGGTATAACATATGGGCTTAGTTCGTTCGCATAGGCGGATGTCTTCGTCCTCGTGAATTTTTGTCCGTGAAAACTTTCTTGTTCCGCGTGATACGAAGAGAGATCGTTTAAATGTTACGACATTGTATAGTGTTTTGTTACCTTCGTGTTTCAATAAATGAAAAATGTCGAACGTATAAGGAAACAATAGAAGGGTTAAACAAATTCGACACTACAGTCATTTTCGCGATTATTTGGGAAAAGAAATGGTTTCTCTGTGATCGAAAAATCTCATTTGCCTGGCGGTTGTTCGATTATTTGATCGTTTATGAAAGTGAAAGTAAGCTGGAATCGGAGAGATATTTTCATAGTATAATAATACTAGCACTTATAATGGCGGCGATATTATTTATAACGTAACCTTATACGATAGTTTAAGTTTGTCAACAATTAGTGAGACACTTTCTATATCTTACGGAAATACTTGACTAATTTGTTGACTTATAAAACTGTATCATTCGAAGTATTATGAAACGCGTTATAGTTTCAGAGACACGACAGAATTGTTAATATTATTATTTTCATTATTAACGAAAAATTGTTAACGTCGTAACGGAACGGTCGAAACGTAACATTAATTAGAGTTTCGTGCTGTTCGTTTTAAACTAAAATTCAGATTTTATACTATCATTCATATACTGTGGCTCCCACTAATATTCGGACGCTCTAAAAAAAGACGATAACTTTTTTTAATATACTAAAAATACTAAAAGTTGCATTTTACAACTTTTTTATGTGGGCCTATATTGAAAATTTAAAAACTACATTTTACAAAAATCGCTAGATGCGGAAGAAAACGACAGGCATTGAAAGATGTAAGAATCCTTAGATTTACTGCAGTTATAGGGCCGAAAATCTGAAATTCACCATCTTTAAATGTTTGCAGCTCATTGCAACGTCGCCCGATTTGGACGAAATTTTCAGAATATGTTTAATTGACACAGATCTACAAAACGTAGTTTTGTAATTTTCGATATAGGGCCACATAAAAAAAGTTGTGAAATGCAACTTTTAGTATTTTTTCTACAATTCCGACCAATTGGAATTTTTGACAATTTTTTTGTTCACATCCTGTAGCAAACTAATTGCTCTAGCTTCCCAAAAAAGTTCAAATCGTATTGTATAATATTAAAAAAGTTATCGCCTTTTTTAGAGCGTCCGAATATTAGCGAGAGTCACTGTATCAATATTACTGTAAACATTTTTTTGGCGTAACGATATCGTCCTGGGTAGGTATATACAAAAAGAATATTAAAAGTAGATAAACAACTAAATGTGGAGAATCATAAATGGTTTTAATATCTGTCACAGTATTGTATAAAAGTGTAATGTACAATTCCATGTACTATAATGTTATGCACGCCATTGCACAATAAAATAAAATATACTTTTATTTTCTATTTCCACAACGCGTAATTTGTCTTAAGCGTTAGTTTATGCAAGTTACGCTATTTTTTAAAATCAACTTTGTCTCGACATGTATTGTGAATTGCGCTCGTCGAGGGAGATTTCAACGTCGTTGACTTGCACAAGCGGTGTCACGAGTTTATACTACGCGTACGCCTCAAGGCTGTTCACATGTTTCAATTGTCCGAATAGCCCCGAAACTCATTCGAATACGTAGATACTTTTATTCTTGTCGCATAATAATTAAAACGATAACATATTTCCTCAAAATTTTCAACAGCATTCGTTCGATAGTTTAAATTTGAAAAAAACCCGGAGTATCAAATTCGTCAGATTTTAGTACCATTTTTATTTATTTCGGACCTACGAACGTTGTTACCAATGAAGATAGGATTTTATTTGGTGCCACTTTCTTAAAATTTGTCTAGAAAAATTGTAAACTGCGTTAACACCTTCAGTCTAGTTATTAAATACCATATACATACTCGTAAAAAAGGTTATTAATTAATAGAGATCGAAAATAAAATTTCTGATAGCACGCATGCAAAATTACCGATTTCCTCTTAATTTCTAGGAGAAGAGGAGTATCATTTCTTTTAACATTTATTTTATCTATCGTTTGTTAAGAATATCAACAACTTTGCTGCCAACCGGGTTTCCAAATTTGAATCTAAGCATACAGCGTGCGTCTGCTTGCGCAAATAATCAAGTTATTCGAAATTCCTTTGACTCATGTGGATTGTATCCGGTTACTCAATATTTTAGCGCCTCGAGTTCCTTATGAATCACTCGATCGATCGAATTGCATGAAACGAGCAATAGGAATTCCCTTTTTGGATTGTACGGACGATCAAGGTCGATCACAGTTTTCTCGCCGAATCAACCGGAAATTAATGTTCACAATACACATAGGTATATACCAAATGATCGAACTAATGAAGTTACCTTAGACCTCTTCCCAATGATGACCCGTGATTCCTTCCACCTGCTAACGATAAATTGAATTCTCTGTGTTTCCCCGCGTGTTGAGGACTATTAATTACTTTTCTCAAATTGTCTGGACTCTATTTCTGTGCGTGGCACAGTGTGTCGTTCAATGGAAAAAAGTGCGAAAATCAAAGTGCAAAATCTGCAACTTTATGTATCCTAAAATGTTCGTAACAAAACGTAGTTTCTAAAACTACTTTCAATTTCAATTTTAACTGAATAAATCAATTTTTTATTAAAATTGGGGCTGAGGGTGCACAGTGGGTCAGTGGATAGAATGCGCAATATTCAATGTGCTATTTTAAAAAACTGTGGTGCCCAAGGTGGTGTGGAACCCACCGTAATAAAAAGTAGGTCCCGCTGAAATAGGCGCTAGGGAGAGTTTTGGTAGAGGTGAGAAGTGTGGAACGGGTTTTGAAACCCTGAGGGGACCAAATATCCATTACATACATTACATACATACATATTAAAATTGGGGCTGAAACTTTACTGTCAAATTCCGTGCATTTTTTTAAACACGCATCCCTCGCAAGCTATTACGTTTTTTAATTTGATTTTTATAGGATGTGTTTAATATTATAAGATCTTCAATCTCCCAAAATTTTTTTTTTAAATAATCGCAATTTGTCCTAATTTTTTATGTTTAAAAATATGACACAATGTTCACTCATTATATTATTCTAAATGTACAGTCCCTTATTTTCAATTGTTTATACGATATCCGTCGTGGTCAGAAGTATCAGACGTGAAACAAAAGCCGAGCATAGTCAACCGCGAACGCGCCCAAAAGTTATTAATAATCTGTAAATTCATTTCCTACAGTATTTATTCATTCATTCCTTTTATTTATGTCTAGGTAAACAAAAGGAATTCTTAAGGACTCCTAAGTTCTAATTCTTCCTTGTGAAGATTTAGATAAACAATATATATAGTATAGTACTTCTTTTTTAAATTTTCATTAAAACTGCAAGCCACTTCTTATTCAATAGAAAAGAAACATAAAAAACGGGGCTATCGCAATTAAAAATTTTTTTTTATGTACTAATCGATTCGTATTTGCATTTTATTTCAAAAAAGACTGAGGTACTTTACTCGAAAATTATATAGTTTAAGAATTATGACTTTTTTCTCGGGGGGGGGGGGGGGGTTATGTGGGGCAGTCCAGAGGAATCTCCAGCCAGCCTACCCACTAAAACCGCACTCCCACCTAAGCTAATGTAAGGGGGGCCAGGATCTCAACCGAACTCAACTGGCCATCCCCTTAGCTAACAAACCTCCCAGGGGCAGTTGTTAGCTCCGCCTACCCTACTCTATAAGACCCCGAGCGGAGGGACCCCATCCCTGTAGCCTTCGAATTGGGTTTCCCGAACCCCAGTTCGGTTCAGTGGGTTGGTATGCCTGTGTTTGACAGTGCGTCTGTGCGTTTAGTATGAAGTCTGTTTGTTGCTGTCTGTTTGCCCTTATGGTCAGTTGTTTACATGTGAAATTATTCTGAATCGTGTATCCAAAGACTGCTAAAGACTGTAGGGACGGATGCGGGTTACTCGATTTCGATGAAATTTTCATGTGTATAACTATCATAGATCTACAAAACATATATTAGAAAGTTTCATGAAGGGCCCAATTAAAAAAGTTTTAAAAAATGCCTTTTTTATTTTTGCATGGAGCCTTGTAAAATATAATCTTTTGGAAATTTTTTTCTGCGTATCATTTCATAAACCAATGCTTTTAATTGATTAAAAAAAATCAAGATGTTTGGTACAATTGTAAAAAAGTTATTCTATTTTCAAAGGTACACGAAAACTTTGTACACCCACTGTATATTATTTTCTTTTATATTTGTATCAGTACTATAAAGTCAACTATATTTTTCTTTTATAAACTACAACACACAAAACACATAGCTGCCGAAAATTAAAAATCTTATCAACATCGCGACACACGGGACACATCGTGTCCCCTTCGATTTTTGCGGGTGTACATATATTTCGAGTCACACGAATTATCGAGCTATCCAAGTCGTCATTGTCGACAACGGGCTACTCGAAAATATTCGAGTACTCGGCCAACATTAATATGCATGCGCGCCCGGCTGCGCAAGACGCGTACCAACTTTTAAATGGAGCTGCATTTGTATTCAATTCGTGCACGGTTTACAGCACAGGCGTTCGTTCCCTTAGAGCTCGGTCACATAAGCGTTCTTATAACGGACGTTGGTAACAATTGTGTACGAGCTTATTCCTATGGATCTGGTCACACGAACCTCCAGTTCAAATCTGCTTTTGACGAACTTCAACACTCGGAATGCCGTCACTAGCACGCGAGTTCACTTAGCCCAGCTACTATCAGCTGCAATCATATACAGTCAGGGCCGTCCTAAGACATTCGGCGGCCGTGGACTACTAAAAATAATGCGCCCCTCTTCGTAAGGAAATACAAAAGTGTCAAAACTTGAAAAAATCAATTTATTACCATTACACTAAACAGAAACATAAAATTCATACATAATTAAAAAGAATCTATATGAACAAAAGCAAATTATATAGTAAACGAAAAACAAAAGTAACTTATATATTTATTTTCCTAGCTTTTATATCACACGCATTTAATTTATTAAATAAGTTACTCCCTACGGAAAATAATTCGTGAAATTTAGGCTAAACAGTGGCAAGCCACGAAGCTACAAGCGGATTCATTTAGTCGGTGTCTGAACTGCGGTTCTGAACGGTCGTTTCTACTGTCTCGATTTCTAATTTCATTAATGAATGGATGATGTATAGCTTCGACTTTATCGTGTGAAATTCTACCGCCAATTTGATAAATATGTTACACGGTTTTTTAATATTCGTTGGAACACATCTTAACGCACGTCTCCCCGTAATTAGAGGAGAAATCCAGGTGATTTTATATGTTGAGTAATGCGGTTGAATCTCTCTGTCGTTTCAATCATGACTAATCAGGTTCAAGGTTCTCTTATCATAGATCATTGAGTTCCTCAATGCATCAGCCGCATGATTATGTAAAAGTAAATACGATGTTTCATGCAGAAAGTTCAAGGCAGCACGAAGTAAAAGAAAAACATTCTATTCCGAGTCTTTTACTATTAATGCATTTAAACAGTTTCTCAATTATCGCACAAAATATTGATTGAAGATCTTACAACTATATTTATTCCGTTTTGTCGATCGTAGATAATGAATAGAATTTAGGTTATGTTTTCGGCGCAACGGGTTCGATCAAATATTAATACAAAGCAATTTTGCAATTTAAATGATTTTCATGAGAAATTTTCATCTGTAAAACAGTGACGCACCTACGATTTAATCTTGGGGGTGGGGACGACGATGGAGACCACGACGAGTTGAACAAAATTACCTTTTTTTTTAGCAAAAATATCTGTCAACGGTAGCCACACATATTTACTTCACAGGACTGATATTGAAGGATTTTGTACCGGGTCACAGAATGATTTTTAATGCACATTAAATAAAATCCATTAAGATGATTGTATAAATTTATTTACAGAATAAAATCTAGTTTTTTTTTCTTTTTACACAGCTCTTCAATTAGTTCGGTTATAGTTACATGAATGTCTCTGTGTACGTATAACAAAGCCAACCCATTCAGTCGTGGTTGTGTCATTATGGATCTTAAATATGTTATCAAAATTCTTAATGTAGAAAATGATCTATTAGCTATTCTACGGTTTAGCTAATTTTCCAGTGTTTTGTTTCCTTTTTCTGGGGAGGGGACTTGCCTGGCTCCCCCCCCCCTGGGTGCGCAACTGCTGTAACGTAATGTATAGTGTAATGTATGTTAAACAGACTGGGGTAATAACCAACAAAACTTTATAGGTAAAGATAAAGGTAAAGTTTTTTTGGCTATTATCCCAGTGTGTTTAACATACATCACATCGAGTGCTAAGGGTTAATATTTGATTGAACCCGTGCGCCGAGAACATAATCTAAATTCTCACAACTATTTAACGGGAAAGAAAATGGGAATGTAATAAAAAACAAAGGTATTAATTGATATGAAAACATTTATTTACTTTTATTATTCAACGGGGAGTGGTTTTTTCTTTTATCTCGACAGAGTTTGATACGCAGCTAGCAGCGGTTGATATTTAATGATATTTAAACTCGTTTCGACTGCAAGGAAATAGTTTCGCACACCGATGGAACATTCTGCCACGAAATCCAGTTCATTGCGTCATTAAATAACCCATTAAGACAAACCTGTTAAAGCCCACCCAGTTCTACATTATACTTTCATGTTGTAAAATAAATGTTTGACACAATAATGTTGAAATTACGAGATTCTGGTTATAGTCAGTGCACTGTACATTTAGTAATGATAATGAAAATACATTGCAACTAGTCAATAGTTTAGTTAGAAATAGTAATTATCGAACGTACGCGTGTGTGTGGTCTGAGCTAGTAATATGTACAAAAGAAAAAGTGTGTTGAATGATTTTTTTGGTTGTTGTTTGTGCCACGCTCTCGTCGATGAAAAATTCTCGCAATGTAACCGAGCCGAGACGATGAAAAAGGAGATTCGATTCCGCGTCGAATTTCCCTGAAACTCTTGGCTTTCACTTCTCTCCGAAGAATGCGAAGGCTGAGCGCCGGCAGAGCCGTACCAACTGCCCCCTTCACCAGTCGCAATACGTTTAGAAAATTTTTCAACGACCGAGAGCCACTCTCGTTGGCCCATTCGTTTCCCCCCTCCCCTACTGATCCATGGAGGCGAGAGGCTGTCCGCTTCTCCAAATGGCGAATTATTAGCGGACTCCGTGTGTTTATGCATTTCTAGCATAAGCAAACACGCGAAATACAGGGTGGACCGAAAGTCGGCTCGAAACTTTACGGGACAACTGTTCAATCTTTTCGGACCGTTCCTCGAACGAATGATTAACTACCGCCTCTCTGGAACAGTTCAATTTTGTATCGGATAATTGCAGAACTCCGTGTCCGGTTTGAAAATAAAACAAGACCGGTCACTATTACCGTAGATAATGTAATGTATGTTAAACATCCAGTGCCGAAAACATAACATAAATTCTACTCATTATCTACGATCGACAAAACGGAATACTAATAATTATAAATTGGTTTCCGAAAGTAGCAAGTCAAAACAAAAACAAGACAGAATGTGTAGAACAGAGAGGTTCGGTATTATTTTATTGTTATTTGATATACGAAAAATCATAGTTCCTAAAATGAAATAACATACTGCTTTGGTCCGGATAAAGTTCTTCTCATCATTAAAATGATTACTCATTGTTTTCCCAAATTTCGATGAATCAGAGCTGATCAAAGATGATGTGAGATGAGATCATAGTAGGGGAAGATGTTGGGTTGTGAGACGGGTCAAATTCTTGTTTCGACGTCTTCTAGTTTTTGTGCTTGCACCGAGGTGTATAGACGTGATGCTTATATTAGATACGAACATCGTGTGTAAACACATCGTGTAAAACTTTTATTCATTTTTTTTAAAACATTATTTTGTTGAATGAATCAATTGAAAAAGGTGTGTGTGATGCATTTTCATTTAGTGTTTTCCTTACATTCTACGATGCAATATTGAGTTTTGAGCATATACGAGAAAAACATTGTTTTTTTCTGTCACATTAGAAATGGCATCATGGTTGGGTTATGAGACACCATAGTGGTTGGGTTGTGAGACACTAGTTTTTTTTACTAGAAACGAACTAGAACTGTCAAATATCGTTGTTTGTGTTAGAATTAAGTGTTTATTTGTCATTTAACGTTTGTTTTGGTTTATTTATTTATTTATTTCTATCAAATGCAGCACATGTCAGCGCCCTGTTCGCTTGAAGTATGCCGATATGGGCAGACGTTCCTTTTTCACATGCAAACATTGTGACAGCGACTTGGATGACGAAGAGGAAGATCATTATTGAATCCTTCCATTCATTATATTTTTTTTATTTTTCTTCGCCATTCTTTGCTTTTTTTAAAAATTTTTTGCCATTCTTTTTAACTCCTTTGGTCACTTAATGTCATTAAAATAAATAAAAATTCATTTTTGCATAAAGTTACATGGATTTTACTTTATATTTTACCACTTTTACTTGATTTTTCCGAGTGTCTCACAACCCAACCACTTTTTTCAGGAAGCCAAAAAACGTGTCCTCGGAAAATTGGCCATAAAATTTTACTTGTTGATCAAATCACGAAACTTGTTACATATAAAAGTTGCGTATTTCCTTCACCTTTCGAACGGTATATAAAACTCTTTGATATCTTCATCAAGCAAAAAGTTACAGACCAAACAACAAAACCCGTCTAATAACCCAACCTCTTCCCCTACATTATCATTATAGTAGATTCAAATCTCCGAAAGAAAATTTAAATATTGCTTAATTTCCAACCTCGAATTGTCTTAGTATAAAAGACGTAGCAGATCGAATAAAGAAATGTTTTCGAAAAAGGGGATAAAAATTCAAATTTCTGTCGACGAAAGATTCGGAGAAGTGAATGGAACTAGGAACTGAATAATTTTGAATGAAAAACAAATATCACGCTGCCTGTGTCGCAGAAAAGTTGCACAGTGAAAGTATGGGCAGTTTCAGTTTACCAGAAAAATTGAAATTATTTCCAGATAGACGCTGTTACATAACGACGGCAACTTTCGATCGAAAAGGCATAAACCTTTGCCGCGGACTCATTGATCGGCGATTACGACTGCGTTTGTATCTAATGATCGTAATCGACAGTCATTGAACTATCGGGAAAACAAGATTTCTTTAGTGTCTCGACAAAGATTGATTAAACTCTTCCCTTTCGAGCGTGCAGTGCTTCTTGCACTTGCGGATTATTTTCTCGGAATGTTTTTCAATGTGTCTTTAGTTCGACAGTTTTCGGCGCATCTCTGACGTCGAAATAAATCACGAGAAAATATTTTTCTTCTGATGCAGGTTGACCATCTTTCGGTGGAAAAATGGTATCGAGACGGAAAATTCTGTCTCGATCGAGGGACAATCTTGTCGAATCACAGTACGAGGACCAGGACGAAGAGGACGTATGGTATAATCTCGACAAACTGTACAAGGTGAGCGATTGTAATTTATCAAATTCGTCATACCTACCTAAACTGTTTTATTGCGAAACTATTGTTTTTAACCCTCATCCGTCCCTCGTGTCGATTTGTATTCTTCGAACGGAAACCGATTTTTTCGCCTCCAAGGTCACCTCAAAGTCACTTAAAGATCATGATGTGTAGGTCGTTGAACTAATCTTGACGCCAACTACCACATAGCATTATGAAAAATACATGTTAATATGCAAAAAAACATACGGCGACCTTGACAAAACTGTTAAAGTGACCTTCAAAGGATTTTTTTTACAGCCATCTGATGCAAGCCTTAAACCATGTACATCCTATTTAGTAATTTTTTTAAATTTTAATAGTAGCGGAAATAATTGTGGTATTCGAGTTAAAATAGACACCCTATATAAAAGTAGAGATACAGATAGAGAATAGCGAATAGAGAAGAGAGTATAGAGATAGAGAAGAGATAGAGATGTAGAGATAATAATATGGAGATAGAGATATACATTGAAAGTATAATATATTGTGCTTACAATTGCTATATTCATAGAAGAAGTTACAATTATGAATAATACTGTTGTAATCGAAATTTCCACGATGATTCACAGACTTATACAGTCTGTAGTAATACTGAATCGTTGTCGTTCTCGTTTCAGGATCACATTCAAGAAGTGCTGCACAAATGGAATCAGATCGACGACGAAATTTGGGCCAAGGTGATCGTTTTCGAAAGGAATCGAAGGGTAGCAAAAGCCTACGCCAGGGCACCAGTTCTCACGATTAACGGATCGAATGCTGGATTCGATGGATTCAGGTGAAATTACACGATTCATACGAATAAAAAGAACAAAATATTTATTAACTATATGTATACAATTATATTTGTATTGTATAGTAAGTGTATCCGATTTTTCAAATTTAGGATAGGGCTATGCGGCTTCGAGAACCCAATGAGAGACGTGAAAACGGAGGAGGCGAAAAAGCACATAAATCAAGGTGTAAAAATTAAGATGGACGAGCAGGGAAATATTTTAATAAAAAGGGTGTGTAAAAATAACGTTTACATAAAGCCGACAAGTCAGGAAGATAACGCAATTGGAGCAGAAATCGCACGGAATTCACAAGGAGCGTTAGAACACGAGAAGCCAGGGAAAGTAAGCATTCAACGACTCTTCGCATGGTTTCTATTTGTGCGCTATTTTTTTAGTTTTGTTTTTTTATAACTTTTATGATCCGTGAAATTATTCTCCGTTTGCAAAAACAATAAGGATTCCCAGTATCGTAATGTTTTTCTATGCAAAGAAAGTTCGAAGAACTGGACTGTAATAATTGCCATTTCACTTATTACTTTCATCGTTGTCGTGTTCGTTACAATCGTTCGACTTTAGCATTGAGAATGCGTTTCTTGGAACAGAATTTACTTCTGGTTCAAGGAACGAAAGTTTTCAAAGTCAAATCATTATATAATATAATATTATATGTTCCTTTCCCCATAAAGTTTCCTTTGCAATAGAAAATGCACATCAGTTAATGAAATAAAAAAAAACGGTCTTTAAGAATATTATAACGGTAAGCCAAGAGGATTTTGGAAAAATGGCATTATGAGGTTCCGGAGAAATGGCAAAAGGTGGTAGAACGGATCATATATTATTCAAGAATAGTACGCATAATGTTAATTATTTTAAACTGAAACACCTATATAAAAAACGAAAAGAACTTTCCGGACAACCTAATATTATTTTATTAGTTGATTTCCTCGAGTAACGATTAAATCATCGAAAGCTTTATTTGTTACTTTATGCACTATGTACTAAGTTTTATTGTTTTGCTTACTAGGTGTTCGACATGAACAAATTTCAAACGAACCTGTCCCGAGAAAATCGAAAGGTTTATCCTGACCGAAAGAGACTGGAAATGCAATGTCTAAGTGCTATCGTTTTCGTCAGAACCGAAGCAGACCTTCTGCAATGTCCCGTCTGGGTTCTTATCGTCAATGTCGTTGGTCTGGACATGTTAAAATCCAAGTTTCCACCAAGTACAATACCAAAACGCCACTATTTCATTTTTTGTTATTTTTCTTCCTCGATAGAACATTCATTGATATTCTATATATTAGTTTTAGCACTGCAAAGGCCCGTGGATATAAAGAACCGACCCAGGATACCGATTCCCGATGAAGATCCTTACAGCGTAGCTGGCGTGTCATCTTCCATAGGAATCTCGGAGGCTTTCCAGCAGGATCGAGAAGCTCGAGAACAGATCTACGCTCAATCGACGAGTATTAGACAAAGAAGAGGTGAAAGACCACCGAAACTGCCACCCAGAGAGAATCTCTACAGCCATGACATACCTAAAGTAATTTATTTCTTTTTCATGCTAGTAGTTGTTGATGAAAATATTTCCATCTTTCAACTGAATTTGAAATGTTAATTCTCTATATAATTAAAATTCGAAGTTTCGAACCGTTACTTCATGTTTAACCCTTTGCATTCCTGTGTCGAGTCGGACTCGACATCAGAAACAAAAAAATGTAAATGAAACGAGCTTTTATATGTATGTATTTGGTTTTTCCTTTATTTATTTAATTTCTTTGGTTAAAAACAAATATAAGTTACAACAGAGTTTGAGAGCTATATTTAATATAGTTAGTAAGCGAAATCGTTTAAAATAAGTAGCAGTCAAGAAACTGACCTTTGAAGTAAATGTCAAACAAATCAGTTGAATTAGTAGGGAGTTGTTGGCAACAAAATTGAAAAATAATACGAAGTGCAAAGGGTCTAAACTGTTTTAATTGAAACTATAATCTGTAGTATATATTTATTTTACGTCGTATCAACTGCTAATGGTTATTATCGACGGACTATAGTATTTGTTGGCAGAAGATTATGGAAATTAACATTCAAAGATAGATGGTAATTCTGATTAAAAAATTTTAGCCCGATTATGACGACATAGAAGATGACTATGCCAGAAAACCAGTCATAGCGAGTGATGAAAAAAGAAGAGGCGATGATAAGAAAAAATACGGTAATGCTTATCGATTTTCCAATTTATTCTTTTACAGAATAACGAATTGTACATATGAGTACAGTAATTAGATCGAGTATATACACAGTTTCAAACACATCATTTCTCATTTACAGACGATCCGTATTATTGCGGATTACGAGCTCGTGTTCCTAACTTCGTTAAAATGGCAAAGAACAGTAAAGTTTCGACGAGAGGCTACTCCAGACCGCCGCAGGCTCCCACTTACGCTGCCACGGGATATGCGAGCAGCCAGTCTTCTCAAATCTATGGTCATTTACCTGGGAATCGTCCGCCAATTATGTACCATGCAAGAAGTTTCGAGAGTGGACTTGGTATTACGCGGTTTATAAAATAGAAATAAGATCAAAGCTATTATCGAATTATAATCCACACTATATACAGGGTATCCCATTTAAGTTGAGATTGTAAAAAATCTCGAAGACATGTGATTTAAAAAAAACAAAACAAACTGACACATGTCCTTTAGAGTTTCGAGTGAGGAGTCAGATGGCACTACTAGATTTTTAATGCGTGGGCGTTTTTAAAGTTATTTCAAGGTCTTTGTGTTGTTTGTATGATAAATCCATATTTTTTATTTCGGAATCATATTCTTCTTAAAAAGATGCACAACCTTTGTTTGAAACATTTTTTTCTAAGTTCAATATTTCTTAAGATATTCAGCTGACTTTTCATATTTATGTCGAGGATTATTTTGTTTTTCTATTAAAATGACAACGTTACTTTCTTCTGGAAGGTTTTTCATTTCACTTGATAAGATCATCATAAATGCACGAAATTTTTACCCTCAACTTCTAGACACTTATTAATTCGTTTAATAAACGACTCGTGAACAGATAATAAGGTTCTTCTCGTGATATTACGACGCGTAGCTGTAATTCGCTCTTTCATGTTTTCTGGTGTAATAGGTGGATCATGGTATACCTTTTCCTTTAAGATAACACCGTAGGAAGTAATCGGGTGATGTTAGATCAGGTGATCTCGCTGGCCAGGAAACTGGACCACCTCAACCTATCCAATGGTCAGTAAAATCATCAATACGTGAATAATGAGATGGACAACCGTGGTGCTGAAACCACATGTTTTGTCTATCTGTTAGGCTTAGATCTTCAACTAATACAGGTAATTCGCGATCCAAGAAAATTCGAAAAAAAGCTACTAAATACTTGAAAATTTAAGTTATAAATTTTTAAAGATATTTCGCTACATATCTTAAGAAATATTGAACTTACAAAAAAATATTTCAAGCAAAAATCGTGCAATCTTTCACGTGGAATATGATTCCGAAATAAGAAATATGGGTTTATGATAAAAAAAAGACAAAATGACTTTGAAATAATCTTGAAAACACCCAAGCATTTAAAATCTACATAGTATTGTCATCTGACTCCCCACTCGAAATACTAAAGGATATGTGTCAGTTTGTTTTTTTTTTAATTCACATGTCTTCGAGATTTTTTACAATCTCAACTTAAATGGGACACCCTGTATAGCTTGACATATTTCTTGATAGCCTTCACTTAATAAGAACATAATGTTGCTTTACTAGTTTATTATTGGAATTTAAACTTCCATGTTGGCAACAGTGGTACTCAATATGTTTACTTAGAATAATTATCAACTAAGCGGTTGGAACAATCGCTACAACCGTTACAATTCGTTGGTTTACAGACTCTGATGGTAGAAACGAATCACCATACAATCACATATATGGAAGATTTCCATTAATGACTAGAGGTGTAATGCCTCCTCAGCCTAGAGCAATGTACATTGGGGAATGGGATTAACAAGCGAAGGCAATTGAACAAAAGGAAGCGTATAAATGAATTGACAATAGACGATCCAGGGACAAAAGAAGAGAACGTTGTGAAAACACCATGTAATAAGAACAAATAGAAGAAACTCATAGGTCAAGTATATTAAAATAAGAGAATAGAAGAAAAGAAAAAAAAAGGGAGAACTAATCTTCCGTTTGTACCTATAAACTGTATATTGTTAATGTACTACATAAAATACTCAAATTTTTATCGCAATAAAATTGTAAAACAATGTGTATTTTTATTTGCGAACCTTTGTAATAGAGAAATATAAAAATAATCTAATTAGAAGTACAGTCAAAAAATTTTGTAAATGCAAACGCAGAGCATAAGGATATAAAAGACAATTACAGAAGATCGTATAAATCGTGATGTCATTTGTAACATATTAACAAGATTATATGTATAATGTGTAACAAGGAAAAGAATATTTTAATTGTAAAGATTAAAAAAAATATTGAATCTTTCGAAATAATTCAAGAATTTGTTCTTGTCCTTTTCCCTGAAGATAATACCAAATGTTTATTTCCTACGGTAATTAAAAAATTACACTTATCACGGACATTACTCTCTTATTGGTTCGATAATCCATCTGCAATACTGTTAAATTTCTCTTCAGGAATTTTTAATTTTAAAAAATTTATTGCATGATCTACAACTGGCTTGTCGTGTGTTTTCAAGATTTTTATAATCTCATCTGATGTGGAAATCTTTGCTATTTCGACCCAGTAGCCCTCAAGATACTTTAATAACTCTTCCATCGTTTCTTCGGAGTCCTCTTCTTCTTCTTTCATTGCTGAAAGTTTTTACGAAATTTATACAAGGTGGTTCACCAGATACAACCACCTCGATTTTCGTCATTATTATTATTCGTCGCGAAGAATGTTTATACCAAAGTATGCATCTCTCGAAACCATTCAACCTTATATAAATATTCTTTGCTACGAATAATAATAATGGCAAAAATTGAGGTGGTAGTATCTGGTGTTATCGCCACCCTGTATTCGAGTTCTATTAACCGAATAATAGTATTGAAGTTTCGAGTTATGTTTAAGAATCTGTTTCGTATAAATTATTCACCTGTGCTAATGTTGCAAATAATTTTCAGAATTGTGTCATTTATATCTACTGTAGACTCTGCTCTTAAAAATCCTTTCCATCGAAAATCGAGAATCATTTCGGCACATCTGTGGACACAAGAGGCCTTAGTCTCATCTAGTGGAAAGAGATTCCATGGGTCGATAAAATTTGATAAAATTCTCCGTGGAATCTCTACGGTTCGCGTAAGATTTTCATCTTGCAAAATTTCTTGATGAATTTGTGGTCCTTTACGAAGATTGGAGAACAACTCTAACCAATCTTCAAGATACTTTAAAATGGAAGCTGAATAAGAAGCTTCATCTTGAGGAAGAACTTCTTCGAATGATTCTAACATACCTGAAAATTTTTTATTAAAAGAAGTAAATTATGTTCCTCATTTTCTTAAACTGTTATTTAAAAATGTATGATAATTTTATACCTGAAAGGAAACTAGATGCTTCAAAAAGTTCATCTAACAATGTTTTTCCATTTGGAAGATCAATTTCTGCTAAAGAACGTAGGAAGCTTGTTGTTGCAATTAAGAGCTCCTCTGTAATGAATTTGGTAATTATTCGGTAACAAATTAAAAACTTATTGTATACTCATTTTAATACTAATAATTAACCGTTTAGCTACAATGGACGAGATACATATCTTGTTTCCACAATGTCGAAGAAACAATGCTAATGCACTTTGTATCAATATTAAAAAATACACGAGATATCTCGTTCATGGTAACGAAAGGGTTAATACTAATACGTACCATTTGTAGAACTTTTTAAGATAAAAGGGATTACTTCCCTCAAGTAGGTAGAATTTCTTAAATTGATTCTCCATTGCGAATCTGGATTACTTTGAATGCTCCAAAGTGCGGAGCGTAACAATCGAAGAATTTGTACCAATGTAGCGCTATCTTCAGAGAAAAGGTGCCGAAGAATTGTTTCAAGGAGCTCTTCTTTAGTTCCTAATATATCGAGTGCGGAAGGTTCGCAAGTCATATTTCCAATTATTCCCAAAATTATTTCCTATAAATCAAATAAACCATAATAGTTAGTATTAAAAAGAATAATTGAGCTTAAAGTCTATTTGAATATTATTTAAGCCTATTTGAAAAGTCAAGAAACAGTTTGTTTAAAGTTACGTGTAGAAGAGAAGAAAATATGTTTTCATAAAGAAGCAATATTATTCATATTAGCGTTTGTTTAGTATAAAATGATAAATACTTTGAAAGGAATCAGCGTACCAGGAGGATTATTGTGGAATGAACTCAAGAAACGTTTCGTGACCACTTTATTGAATAAATGAAATACAATAGATAGACTAATCTTGAAATAAATTGTACCGTTAATCTTGGCTCTTCGGAAGATTTTAATGAGAACTCTGCAATTTGAAAAAAATCATTGTTCAAAAGGAATTGAACAATATCCTTGTCGGTAGTTATATCCCATAGTGTGCAGAGATCAGTTTCCAGTTTCTCGTTCCAGCCATTCTCGGGAACCTTTAAAACATATTATAATTGAAAGCATTCAAAGTATAATATTAACGTGAAACCCCCCTGTTAGATCTTAAGATATGATTTTCCAAAATATTATCTACCTTGCAAATTAATGTGAAGCAATAACTGTTAAATACAAGCAAAGAAATGATGTTACGACAAACTTATTCATTAGAAGTTTTATAGGAACGATGTAGAGGAAACTTTTAATGACCTGCATATTTTCTTGAATTAGAAGAGCAAGGAAATAGACGCTAATATTAATTGTGTTACTGTATTTGATTCAATCTGATCCTCTGAGTGATATAAGTTTCTTTTCCTTATAAAATAAATCGGTCAACCAAAACATGAATTGCTAGAATTGCAAACTGTGAATCGAAAAGCTTCATTTATTACCTTCGATGTCGAAAGCAAAGTATTGATTATCCATTTGCCACTGTAAAGGGTACTTCCCACGGAATCTCCTTTCAATTTTTCAATTTCACTTTCTTCGATATTCTGAGCTTCCAAAACGACATTTGGTTCCAACTTATCGTTCTCGTTCTCTTGAACTTCGCTCATTTTTCGTTTCCAAGTGAACACTATACTTCTTTTTTATAGATACTTTCGACAAAATTATTATCGAAACTAAAGAAATAATCATCTAATTATAATAACCTAATTTAATAACCGTCAAGTCAGTTTACGAAAACAAAATCCTTTAACGGATTGTTCGCGAATTTTCAGTTCGAACTTGGCACAGCTGATTAGTGTAAACGAAGATAACCTAACCTTTACCAATTCAAATGGTTAGTTTAGTTTCCGTCCTTTTAGGAGCTACTTTTCAAATATCCATGACATTAAACGCTACATTTGTGAAACAAATTTTTTTATTTCAGCTTCTCTTGTGTTTTGTAGAGATTATTATAGAAATTCAAAAATTAAATCGATAGCTGTATATCGAAATCGATATTCATCGCGATAATTGATACTTCGATTACAATAATCGATTCAATTTCGAAACATGTACGGTTTGAACAGCCGTCAAAGCAATTTCTATCCGGATTTGGCCTCAAAATAAACATTAATAATGAAATAAAAAAAACTTTTATTTCATATTCTATAGTTAAATTCCGACTTCTAAACTGAACATAATTTCTAAAAATCTTAAGGAATTCTAAATAGTGCCTTATACATTTTCTAGTTTGTTGGAAGTAGAGCTAAAATGTTGTTCGATCTTTTTTGTTTAGTGTAATGTGTCATCTACTTCTGTAATCCGTCCTTTTATTTGACCTTATTAAATGAGAGAAATTAAAGAGAGAGAGAGACTGAACTTGGAAAAAAATATTTTTATTTTCCCGTACTGACTGGGAAAATTCTTTATTTTTCATCAATATCTCTTTGAATACTTGAGGGCTTAAATTAAAGATTCGGAAAACAAACTAACTACAATAAGGAATAAATAGAAAAATAAAATACGAACAAGTAATAATATAATATAAATAAGTAACATACAATAAGTAATAAAATAGAATAACAAAATACGAATCAATGTCGGAAACTGGACAAATAACGATCGCCAGCTAGGAAAGATGCAGAAAACGAACTAAGCTCAATAAGTAATACATAATACTGAATAATAAGTAATACTGAACAATAAGTAATATAATAAGTAATAAAATACGAAGTAATGTCGGAAATTGGACAAATAACGATCGCCAGCTAGGAAAGATGCAGAAAACGAACTAAGCTCAATAAGTAATACATAATACTGAATAATAAGTAATACTGAATAATAAGTAATACTGAACAATAAGTAATACAATAAGTAATAAAATACGAAGTAATGTCGGAAATTGGACAAATCACGATTGCCAGCTAGAACAAGATTTATCAAATTTTGAGAGGACTATTCGAGTCGATTTTATAAAGCGCGTTGTAACTCAAACTGTAAAACACACAACGTGAAGAGATAGCGAGTCGCACTCGTGTGCCTATCGAGCCGTAGATGCTGTTGTCGTAAGCGTGGCCGTTCGAAGAGTATGCGGATTCGGTGCGCTGATACTCGCAGAATCCGTTGGTGCAGAATCTGCTGACGTCGATCGTAGGTCCGCGGGTCTCGTGTCCTCCTGATACCTGGTGGTAGTCTGTGACAGATCGACGGGTGGCCACACTACGAGAGGGATCACGTATTCTCGGCGTTTTTGCAGTAGCATCCATCCTCCTGATGTTGTTGGTTCAGTCAGCGGAAACTACACGTTTCAGATAGGGTAGAATACACTCTGAAATGTCACGTTGTTTATTATACAGTTGGGCGCATAACTGATCGCACACACTTTGAATCAGAATAACTTTTTTTTTGAAAATGGACAATACAAATGGCAGTTATTAGCCGATAACCATGAAGAATGGCAATTTTTAGTCAAGTTTACCTAAAGACCTCGCATATAATGGCTTTCACGTAGGTTGGTCCACCAACATGGTTAACAATTTCCTTGTAGATCTTCTCCTGTTCCTCTGGTCTTGTTGCAACTGATATAGTTGAACAGACAGCCATAGAGATCTGCAACATCGTATAACTAATAAATACTTGCTTATCGTCTTACTCTTTCGTTCATCGAAATTATTGTCAATATCGTTGTGAATGTTACTCATCTACATTTACATACAGTGTCTATTCCAACCAGAAATCCAGAAGTCAAATTCAACGAAAGGATGTAGGCCATTTTGGGGTCAGTCTCTTTGGCTAGGAACACCTCTCCATAAAGGTCAAGTCATAGTTGTAGACACCTTGCTTGGTCTTTGACTTCTACATCGCAGCATCAATGTACTTCATGCATACCCTGAGAAGATCTGCAGATCTTTTTTTGATTCCTCGATCCTGCTCATAGTCCTAAA
Organism: Lasioglossum morio; assembly: GCA_916610235.2. Lineage (NCBI taxonomy): Eukaryota > Metazoa > Arthropoda > Insecta > Hymenoptera > Halictidae > Lasioglossum > Lasioglossum morio. Next base: position 27,891,076 of record OU744325.1, on the reverse strand, counting down.
TGTTCTAGCATCTTTCACGTATTCTCCCATATTTCCTGTTACGACTTTTGGGAATACCACTTGTATCTGTACTATACAGTACTATATCTGTAGTATACAGTTCTTCTGCATGTAGCAGATACATACGCTCAATAAATGCGTATCCTAAATGCTCCGTTATTTATAGTTGAAAATCTTTTGACTGAGCATTTTACATAATGTTTTATCTCTTAAAACTATTTATTGCATTTGATCTTTAGTAATGAGCTTCCCTCCTTCGACAACTTGTTTCCTGGCCTTCAGTATATTCTCAACTCTTTAATTCCTGTTCTAATCCTATGAATCCTCTCCACCATTTCTACCACTAGTCGTGACTTTTAAATTACCCTGTTATCTATTAACTATGAATCACGCTACAGCTTTTTTATTAAAAAAATATTATTTCTCTCGATTTACCAATGGAATTGTGTATCCATACAATAACTAAAACAATAACAATAACTCTTCACTAATTTTACAGAAAGGATGTTACGCTAACTTAATCTCTATATAGCGAGTTTTATGATTTAATTTCTAATATTATTTTGAAGCTTTTGCTGATAAATTTTTAATTCATCAAACCTTTTTTTTACATTTACTTGTAATGACTCATTTTTTACTATAATCAGCCTATGTGGTAAACCTGTTCTTTCAGTAAATAATTTAACAGGTAAATTCAAGCTATTGATCTTACTAGTAACATGAGTACGAATAGCTGTTCGAACAGGCCATACTTTTTTTATCTCAGTTTTGGATTGCAAGAAAAGCATGACTACTTTACAATGCTCACATTCGCACCGTAATTTAGTGTCAATAGACCAATTAGGATGCATTACTAAAGCTAGATCGGTATCAATGCTTTTGACTAGATAGGATCTTAATCGTTTGTAATTGCTGAAATATTCAGAAGGAACTGCATGTTGCAAGTTCAAAAGTAAGTCTGTCAAATTAGTGTTTGGATATAATTCTGGATTAGATATCAAATGTTCAATAATTTTATCTACTACTGCAATATTGTTAATTGCTGCACATGCTGCAAGGGTTTGATAAAATGTGTTAATCCTCTTAGGTAAACAGCTCGTAAGATGTACTGGTTTCTCCCAACTATATGCTCCTTGGTTGCCATTAATAAGGGTATTACTTTGAATATCCAATAATAGCTCTACAATTGAAGCTGCACCACCATTACGTAAGAAATTTTGTACAACAGAATGGATTTCTTCTATAAAGCAACCTTTACCATATTTGTCATGATTTTTCCAATAATTCAAAAGATTGATACACCAGTCGATGCCATATTGAGTTTGCAATTTAGCAAGTAATTTTACTGTATCAGAATTTAATGTCTCCCATTTAAAATGAGATAAAATTGATAGTGCAGTGTCCTTATCTTTAATGTAAACAGCAATATTTGTCAATATCTTAAAAGCATCTTTTTCTTTTTTATAGAATTGTTGATACAGATGTTTTCCAGCTTTTGTTATTATTTCCACAGCTTCTTTTTCATTGCCTGGACTACTGGTAAGTACATTTAACTCATTCAGAGCAATATCATAATTCAGTATGAAATTCATTTGAATTTGACTTGACTCAGACCACAATACAATAGCAGCACGTCTATACCAATAATCCTTGGTACTACCTTCATTTCCCGTATATCCGTTGTGTTTTGTGTCATACGGTTTAAAAGATTCTGTTCCTTTTGTCCAACAGATTTCATCCTCATTAATATCACATTTTTTAAATGGTAATTGTTTATTATTTGAATCTATCCAATAAGACAAAGTTATTTCACTTTCAAAATATTCAATAATTGGTGGATCGCTATCATATTCTTGATACGGATCATCTTCTACAGACCAAGATTGTTTAATCTCAGCTAAAGCGAGATGAGGTCTTAAGCTTAACTCTCGTGCTACTCCACAAAATGCAGAAGCATTTGCACGATCCGTTCCTTTGAGCATACTCCATACCAAACTATGTTCTGTGTAACTATGGTTTAGAAAATACACAAGCCTCTGTGGTCGTTTCTCTACTTTTATATCAAAATAACGTTTAACAGCATTTCTTAAATGCTGATTTACAGTTTCTTTGTTGAAATTTTCTCCTGGTTTTAACACCAAATTGTAAGTTAAAGCAATACGATATCCATCCTTAACTACTTTAACTTTATGCTGGCAATCTGCATAAAAACCTATGCATTTAGCATTACTGTGTTCAACATTCTCCGAAGAAAAAACATGCCTTTTTTTATCGTGCTCGATGATCAAATCTCCACCAACATGTGGCGATGGTAATACAATTACCAAACTTGCAATCATATTCTCTAATTTTTCAGAATCCTGATGCATATCAAAAAACTGTCCTGGCTGATAAATTAACATGTTATGCAAATGTGCAGTCAAAACACTATTCTCACTAAGCCCTAAACTATCACGCATTTTGCTTAGCATAGCTGTTAAACGCTGTTTATTGATGGTGATATGCAATTTATCAGATTTGATTTCATTACTATTACGAACATTCTCATCCAATATTGTTTGCTCGCGTAAACCAAATTGGGCCTTAGAGGAGATACTTATCAATTGATCAATGTATGCCCGACTAATAGGAAAAGTTATTCGCCCTAGTCCATCAACTTCTATATTAATATCTGCAGGATCTAATTCATCGGTAGCACAAAATTTTACATTCCCTTCATGTTGCAAACCAGTTTTTTTCAGTGCATTAGCGACATTTTTTAATATGCTATTTTGTATAGGTACTTTCTTCATACTTACTATTTTATAATTATTTCTTTGTAAACACTATTTAAATGCTAATTGTAACACGTGAACTGTTAGCCCATTGCACGACCTATTTATGTAAAGGCTATTTGGATTTTTGTTGATCAGTTACAAATGCTTTTAGTCGTATGCTATTCTGCCTAGTCAATTATCAGTTGCTAACAAACGAACCTTCTATCAAAACTTTGTTTCCTAAAGAACTTTTTGATATACAAAACTGGCAACTGCGGTACTGTGTACTAAATACTTGACAGTTGAATTTTGAATCCTTTGTTAAAACGTGGCTACGCTACGATTGGCTATGATTTATAGTTGTTTCTCGTTCGTTAGGTGTGGTGGCGGCACAGTCGAGCCAAAGCTTGCAAAGAGTAGGGATACAAGCGATTGAGATATATATATATACTAAATCAGAGAGTGCCCGATATAGTGCTGGATCTTAGCCTGGATCAGCTCCTAGACCGGCGGTAGAGCGGACTTTTAGCCTGGGTCAGATCCTAGACCGGCGGTAGAGCGGATTTTATTCTCAAATTAATTTATATTTTTCGTAGTCTTCTTGCAAAACTTGGCATAAAAGTATAAATTAATTTATGCCATAGGCTAGTAAAGGTTCTGTTCCCTGTTTCATGCTATTTCATGCTAAAACTGGTGTGCTGTCTGTTACGTGATAAAAATGGGCTCTACCACCCGTATAGGAGCTGTTCCGCGCTAAGTGTGAGCGTGCAAACAGTGGAGTCAAGTTCAGAGATAGGCGTGAGCACTCTCATTTCCTCTCTGACTAACTGACTAAACAGAGCTGAATCAGTCGCCGAGTTGTTGGTTGAATTTTAACGGGCAGGAGTCTCGAATAGATTTTACAATATTTACTATCAAATACATTCACTCATTAGAGTTTGAAGAACACAGAATCAGAAAGCATCGATCGTCCCATTGGCCGATCAATATAGCCAATCAATATTTGGCGGTAAATATGAATGTGAAATGAAAACATGATGGCCACGGACAAAACCCGGGCGTGAGCACTCTCATTTACTCTCTGATGTTATTAACAATTTGTCGATCGAGATCATGGAAACAGTTATTGTGCATTGTATTGTATCTCGATAAAAAATTTTCGTCAAGTATAGCCAAGTATAGCTTAGCTCCACCTAATGTGCACAGACTGAATATTCATTCAAAATCGGTATTTGGAATTGTCGGTAAAAAGGAAGACTGCCTTATATTTGTACGATATGTAGAAATTCATTTCACCGACATTACCGACATAACCTCGCCGACGGTGCTGCCCTTTATAACAGCATCCGCCGCTCCACGCAAACTCCACGAGCTGCCTTCCATCTGGCCGGAAGAAGCTGCCAGCCAGATGCTTTGACGGCAGATTTTGTTCTGCTGCGCTCGTTTTTGGAGGCGCCAGTGGCGGGCCAACCACACTCCTTCCAGATTCCCTCCGCCCCTGGCTCCGAGCAGCCTCAACCGGCGCACAGCGGGAAAACTTGACCTATCTTGATTCAAAAAGAAATAACTTTCGATAGAAATAAGGTAGAGCGATGAATTTTTTTTTAAATGAAAGCAGAAACTTTGCAGAATATAGGAAAATAGAGAGATTACAGTACGAATGGTTTTTAACCTTGAGAAAATTCGTCAAACTTGCACAAGTTCAAGAAAAAGTCGTTTCTACGTTACCACGAGCAGATCTACGCTGATAGATCCAATCATAGATCGCGCCGATTTCAGCGAAGGAGATACATATCGCGAAAGAAGAAGACGCTCGACACTTTGGGCTAGTTTTATTAATTCAATTAACAACGTGTTTATAATACTCTTCATCTCTTCCTCTTATTTATAATTACATAATTGTAATGAACTGTTTATTGTTTTCTTTAGACCCGTCGTCTTTCAACATCTTAGCGTAACTCATTCAAAGTCGCGGACACACGCTTGCAGAAGCACAATAGGATCAATCACGGTTTATCATCCTCATCATCGTATCATCGGATCATTACCAATTACCATCACCCTCGTAATCCTCGTAATTATCCTCGGTATCATCAGCAAACCCAATCGGTAATCGTTAATCGTAACAGTCGTCGTCGGATAATCACTCAGCGCACCTAGTACTTAGATTTTTACTGGATATGGCAGCTACAACTTATAAGAAATATTACAAAATCACCGAAGATTCGTTCGTTCATCTTTGCGTTCGCGAATCGTTATCTTCGTCACACTCACACTAAACACGATTCATACCGGGCACCGATCTCCCCACGGGTATACATTTGTTTTCTTCTCTCGTCTTCGTCATCTACGCGACGATTCTTGTCGGTTAACGATTTCAGACTTGTCTTCGTGCGAGTATTGGGCCTGTTCGGAACGTTTGTCGACAAGATAAATGTCGCGGTTGGTTTCCGCCTCGGACGTCGCCTAAATTACACATTTGTTATCCTCCTCTCTGTCATCACCGTCACACACATCTCTCTCTCTCTCTCTCTCTCTCTCTTTTTCTATCTGTCCGTATACATCGACGTACACATACAATCCAATACGTATTCAAACCGTACCGTTTAATACGTTCAACTCCCGCGCAATCTCTCTCTCTCTCTCTCTCTCTCTCTCTCTCTCTCTCTCTCTCTCTCTAAGTAAATACAGCGCGCGCGTGTTCGATTAGGAAGAACAGAGTAAAACGTGTCGTGTGAGTACACGCGTCCGCGGTCCAACGCGGAACAGCGTATGCGTGTATATATATATATTCGTGTGTGCGTATTCATTATTCGAGATCTTTACAAGTTAGTTGAGCTGTAATCGAACAATTTTTCTGAACAAAGCCGCGCGAGTGTCGGTCGCCAGCGTTTTTCTTTCTCATGGGATCGCCACTGCAAGAGATTCACACCATAAACCCCGTCCGTACACGCATTCACTCCTTCGTTCTATGGGCTGCATATGCAAATTTCTCTCTAATTAGTCTTTCTAGTAATTCAGTATTAATTAGTTACACAATTAATTTATTTAATCGCTTGTTTAATTAATTACCTAATCGTTAAATCTGTATATCTCGTGGATCCGCGTTCTCTGCTTCTTCTTCTCTTACGAATGTAGAATAGTATTCTCGTGTTTCTGTGTGGCTATGTGTGTGTGTGTGTGTGTCTGTGTGCGTGCGTGCATGTATATAGTTTTCTGTTTACATGGTACACACACACGCATGTACGTGTGGGATGCTTGTGTCTACGCGCGTGCGCCTTCCTGTGTATATGTGTATGTATGTGTTCTACAATTTCATTTGTTTCTTATTTCATACTTTTACACTCCCCCGTTTCTCCAATTAAACGCGAGACGGTGTTCTTCGTATTATTTCATTATAGCTGGTATATTCTATCTATTTACTTGAGTTTACGTGTTTTATAAATATCGTATAGTAAACCGCGTTTTTGTTACTTCGTCATTCAGTTATGCGCTTTGTACAAGGGTGCAATGCGAACCGAGTGATATTTTCTTTTTTGCTTTTTTTCTCTTTTTTTTCTTTATACATATATATATATATGTATATATGTATATCCCGTTTACGGTCGACGGTGTGTACGTGTGTGTTCTGACGTGTGCGGAACGTAATCTCGCCACAAAAACAACAAAAAAAAAAAAACAGTCCGATTGAAAACCGCGGCCGTCATCGTTCTCGATGACATTCGGCCCGAAACAGCGGCGTAGTCGATCGGTTCTTCGATGGACATCCTGTTGGAGATTAGGTGCTATCCTAAGTAGGGATGCGATCAAGTAACTCGCAAACAGGCTCGAACGTTTATCGATTGAATTCGAACTTTGATCGATTGAATTCGAACTCTCTACAAGTACTTCGAAGAATGGAAACAGTATGTACTCCGAAGTATACTCGAACCTATGTCAGGTAGTTTCGAACCTTTTACAAGTACAGTAACCGCTCGTTCTCTGTCAAGGGTCAAGAATAATTGAACTCGGCTCGGGTATATCGGTGTGAACACCATACAACATTGACACGAATAAATCGAATGTTAAAATTTCTTAATTTTCATTATTTTTGTTATGGGACTTCCACTAACTTATTTCTGGAATTTTTCTGATTAAAAAGACACCCAACACTGCAGTACCGGATGAACACCCGGAGAAAGTGTAGCAAATGCTACGGACCCTGCGCTTCTGCGCAAAAATTGACCTTGTAAAATTTGGTAGATACCGTTCGCAGATATTTTTGCTAAACGAACAAGAAGGTCGTTCATTGTGTTGTATTGTATTATCGTGCAAAACAAAAATTAGTGTTTTCTGCTTGTTCGGGAATGCGTTTGCCTAACCATATATTAATTAATTGATAAATTCTTACAAACGCAATACAGAAAATTTACATTCTTGAAAATGGTCTACATTCAGACCGAAACGTTGAATTAAATTTCATGTGATATTTTGCAAATTTGCTTATTGTCTACAATTGATCGAACCAGTGCGATAATAACATTAATTGTAGTTTTATCCTTCTCTATGTTCGGCTTTTCGGTTGAAGTCTCGGCGCGGTCGGCGTGGTGAACGCAGTCAAAATATATGTACCACTGTTCGATCGCTAACGCTTCAGCCCCCGGCTGTTTTCACAGAGAACAAGCGACTACTGTACTTTGGTAGACGGAAGTAATACTTTTGCAAGTATACTCGAATCTTGTTCGAACAGATTCCAAACTTTCATGAAATTCTCTGATTTTTCTAATCATTGTTTTTGTTACTTTTCAAATCAATTCTGCTGTCCTTGAATGCGTCATTTCATTCAACGTGTATAATTATAATTTCATAATCTATCGGATGTATAGATTCATCGATCTAATATGTATTTATTTCATCTGCAACATGTTCACAGACGAGGATGTCCGTAAATCGGCAAAATAGCAAATTATCAATTTGGTTATTCCTTGACAATGAAGTAACATGAATATCAGAGAAGAACAATCTTTTTTGTTCGGTTATATTTTTCATAGTTTTCTTTTCAAGGTCATCGTTATTTTTTTATCGGGAAATTTTTTTTGTAATTCCATCTTGTAGCGGCTGAAAAAATACATTTGAATATGCTTATTCCATTATTGTTATTCAATTGATCATATTGATTGTATCCCTCACGTTTAGGAATATTTTGATTTATATTATACAATAAAATTTTTCAAGAATTTTTGAAACTATCAAAAAGTAAAATTTGCAGCTAACACCATTATTTTTTTTTTAACAATTATAATATTATTATTAATTTTAAATTTAAGTCATTACCTTCAGGTGACCTTGAGTCGAAAAAAATTTGATAAAATTGTAGGATAATATTAGCATTACATTTCAACTTACTGTTTGTGTTATAACATTATAAGTTATTATAAGGTATAATTTATACCTTAATCTATTATGAGGTCTTATTGTAAGATATAAAAAAAATACAAGGTAATGAGTTAAGCATATTCAAGTGTATATTTTCAGCCGCTACAAGATGGAATAACAAAAAAATAATTTTCCCGATAAAAATATTCCTCCTTCGATACCATTTAAATTATGTCATAAATATTTTTCGTGTTATTAAAAATAAAGGAGATATTTAGGTGGTTTAGTATCTGTTTTAGCTGAGACACCCTGTACATTGAACTTGATCCCATCCCTAATCTTAAGCGAGGCCGAATTAAGCCTGATAGCAGCAGCAGCAAATGCTACGGGACCCGCACTGGCTTAATCCGGCCGTGATCCTAAGCAAGCAATTCGATCTCGATTTCCTACGAATTTGCAGTCAAATCCCGATCGCAATCATTTTTCTTGAGTAATTGCGCATAGAGGTCCCACCTCGATGATTTTCATCAAATTCAAATATGTTATAAAACTGAACTATAATACGCTATACATTGATCACGTTATTGAGGGTGACTTGTTAGTTCACAATGAAAATTGCCGTCGAAAGTAAATATGTATGGCTTCAAAAGGTTGCCATTGTATGTGCCCATAATTATGAAAGTGATCGAAGTGAAGATTTAAAGGAAATTATATTTTCAATTGAATTAATTCAATGTAATTTTTACGATATTGTCAAAAATGAACCGTTGGATAGTGGTTGTTATTTCAACGTTATATAGAATTGTTAAAATATCTCGAAACGAGAAATATATGTATACATATATGGCTTAGACCACTTTGGACATAGACTCCCGTCTATAAATCACCGGACACTTACGTATCTTCTAACAAAATGGTAATCAAAAAGTACAAGCTTCCAACTTGATTGTATTCAGTTTTATTTTCATTAGATGTAGCTATGTGCGATAATGTTCGAAAGCAAAGTTAAATATATATATACTATTTGAATAAATGTTCTCTAGAAGCCAAATTGGAAAACAATTATATCCCGCTTAACTTTAACAAATTCGAAAACATAAGAATAATAATTAAAATTTCGAGAACACAGGATATTTTGATCAGATTTGATTTATTCTTCTCTACATTCGATAAAATTAGTAAGTATCATTTTCTTTCCATAATAGAGGTCTTTTAACCCTTAGCACTCGAGTGGCGATTCAGAGTCACTAAAAATGGCTGTACCATTACTCAAAATATTGGTGATATTATTAAACATGTCGAGATCTAATCAATTACATTAAACATTAAAATATTGTACAAGGTATCATTATTAATTTCATATCCCATAAAATGAAAAAAAAATTTATAAAATAGCTCCGAGTGCGACAGGTCGATAATCAAAAATCCCAGAATAAGTGTCCGATGACTTACCAAGCATGGTGTTCGAGCTCCACGACGTCTCCGAGACGTGATTCGAAGGAAAGAAGTGTACTTGAATGTCAAGTTCTCAGGATAGCTCGAGAAAAGTCGTGCAAACTCGTAGGGAGTTCAAATTTCTTGCGATGCGAATCTTGTAACGAAAATGAATAGCGCATTGCTCGCAACGGTGCGTACGTTTTTTCGGCGAACTTCGAAGAAGGTATAGCGGACAGGGTTGAACGGAAAAAGGGTCGGACGTCCCGGATCTGGCGGTGAATCGAAACGGAAGAAACCGAGATCTCTCGAGCAGTAAACAGTGTCGGAACGAAACGAAACGGAACGGAACGGGCTTGAAACGAGAATAAACGATTGAAAGGAGAGTAGCGCTCGCGCATATACTCGAACGTAGGCTGTCGTCGATAACGGCGAGCCTCGTCGTAGACGTTCTCGAAGTACTAGACGAAATCGGCGAAGATTCTCCTACTGCTTAAAATTACAAGTAAACGACTAGTTTTGTCGATAGTCCAATGTACCTTCAACTTGAACGGATTGACTATTTAACGGTGGGTTTAGACTATCGACCAGCGCTGTCCTAGTTTTCTTCACTTCGTGTGTAAATAGTTTACAAGAGAGTACGATAGGAGGCAATAATAGGTTCTCTTTACGGATAGTCGATTGACAGATTTCTCGGATAAACGGTACAAGTGTGTGTGCTCACTCGGTCGACATTCACGAACAGCTCGAACGACCGTTCGACCCCTCGTCTTTTCAACCAACCCCCAACCCGCCCCCCCCCCTCGATAATTTGTCACTGTGTTTGTCCCTGAATCTGCGCCCGATGGAGGTAATCGCGGGTGCTTCGCGGATTGTGCTCGTTCGATACTCTTTGGTAATACTTAGCACGGTTCCCGTCGCGTCTCGTTGGCTTCGTGTGAATCGTCTCGACCGACGAAGAGAAGAACAACGACGAAGAAACTCCGTGTACGTGTTGTCGGTGTGCGCGCGCGAATAATCGACGGCACTGGGAATGTCTCGAGAAGGAAATGCGAAAACGAAAGTAACGGAAGTCGGAGACAGACACAGAGAGAAGAAAAGTGATAAAGAAAGAAGCGAGATCGGCCGTGGAGAGAGAAAGAGAGAAAGCCTCTGTGCGATCGCCGACAGTGTGTTCGGGGTACATGTTGACCAGTTTTCATTCACGCGTGTGCGATCGGCTCGTTCGATCCTCTAAAATGCCGTTCCGTGGAAATACGTTGATTATCTGAATCGTTCAAGTGTTCTGTTGCGTTTTGATTGTCGTGTTCTGCGCCCCGAGGCCGCGACACTCTCCAGCTTTGTCTCTTTGCCTCTTTGCCTCTCTCCACTCCGAACGATACACAGCGATGGCAATATAGAGTAATCGATAAATGTTGATTCAACAGCAGCGGTGGCAGCAGCAGCAGCGACAGCAGCAGCAGCATCAATGGAAAAAGATTTCTTCGTGAACACACGGCCAAAGTGACACGCCCCCTCGCGAAATTATCGTGCTACACAGAGATCGGTCGCAGGATCGACGGTGAAATGTATCATTCGTTTGTTCGTTCGATTGGTCCGACGTATATGTACGCGCCGCCTGTCTGTCCCGAATTGGCCACGGTATTTCCGATATTCAGCGAGCACCGCGAATAGCTGCGGTCCCGTGCAGGGAACGTCACCGTGCTCCCCGCGAAACGATTGCGATTTTCGAGATTCTCCGACCGGCCGTTCGGTGGATCGCGATCCGACGATCATAGCTTCACGTTCGACGAGCCGTTGCAGTCTGCGATGTTGATGTGACGGACTGGCGTGGTTCGCTGTCAGTAGACCCAGGACACCGGCACCCATTGCGGTGTCGTATGGACCCGTTCGATCGCGGCCTCCAGCTGCGCGATCGTGTCCTCGATGTCGTTGTTCACGATGGTCAGGTCGAAGAAGTGCCCGTACACTTGCTTCAGCGAGTCCGATTCTTTCGCTAGTCTCTCCAGGCTGCCGTCGCACTGCAAACAAAAATCACCACATGTATAGTATCGTCCACAGTGTCCTACATTATACATTATACTAGCAAATGTTACCAGGAGATCCTAGGTTTCGTATGATAACAAAATAATACAACATGAATCACCTTCTTTTTTTTTAAAAATATTTTTAAATATCTGTTAACAGTAGCCAGGCAGTGGCGGATCCAACGGTAAGCGGACTAAGCGGTCGCTTAGGGCCCCGGGATACCATAGGGCCCCGAATGTCAAAGAAATTTATGTAATTTGGAACGGTATGAAATACTTGCATTACTTTTCTTTTTTTTTTAATAAGTTTAGGAGAGTTTTCTTGCAACTTCTATTTCTAACTTGAGTTCGTGGGCCCTAAAATTTTTACCGCTTGGGGCCTCCACTTGACTTGAGCCGCCACTGCAGCCAGGGTTGTTACACAATTGTTCAACCTAAACAATTACTGCTCCAAGCGCGGGGCTCATGGAATTTGCTACTTCTGCTATTAGGCTTAATCCGTCACGCAAAAAACTAATAACATCTAAATAAAGAAAACATTTAAATTGCAAAATTGTTATTTGAGTCATTAATTGATCGAAACTGTGCGCCGAAAGCATCAACAAAAACTGTCGCGATGTTGTTATTAAAAGATTCCGAATTGTTCTTTATAGCAAAAGATTCTGTAGACTTTCACGAATACAATGATATCTAATGTTAATATATTGTGAATGTTTAGACACTGTTTAGAGAATCATTAAAGATGGGGGAACTCCACTTTTGCACTAATTGCCGTAGCGATGATTAGCGATGCAAACAATTTAAGTTAAGGGTGCCGCTCGGAATGCTTTGAGAGACAGGGAACAGAATTTCTGGTTAAGTGGAAGTGCTGAAGCTTCATAATCTCGTCAATGGTCGATTAATCGTCTAACTAGTTAACCCCGTGGCAATAGTTAGCTTCATCCCCGGGAGATTAACGATCGATGCACGGCACTTACGTCGGTCATGTTCTGGAATACTGGAGCAGCGATGAAAACGACATAAGGCGCAAATTCTGCCGTGCGCAACACTTTCAAGGCTTGTGGTTCGACATCCAATATGGCTACCCTTCCCTCTTCATGGATTTTACGAATCGTCTCGAGCTTCGTTCCGTACATGGCATCTTCGTGTGTGCCTATATAACAAACGATATTATTCAATCATTTACACCAATAATTCTTGATCAATCTACGCTCTTCAAAATGGCTCTCTTCCTCACCGTATTCGAGGTATTCATTGTCTGCTATGTCAGCCATCATTTCTTCGTGCGATACGAAATAGTAATTGCGACCATTCTCTTCGTCGTTCCGCGGAGGCCTCGTTGTATCTGCGAAACAATATTCCATTGGTTATGGTTAATCAATAGATTTTATGCATTTATGACAACAATGAATCGGTGTTATTTAAGATAATAAAAACATTAGAAGAATTTGAAGATGTATCGTGTTATTAGAGTTTTAATCCATTAACCATATTAAAAAATAAATTTCTATCTCGCTCTAGAAAATCAAATAGAAAATTTGGATTTTAAATAAAGAACCGCTGTCTGTTAATTAATAATAGTACAAGAATAATTACATCCTCGAAGGAGGACAGCCTTGAAAGGTACATGCTAGTTTATGTTATTGATATTACAGTTGAAAATAAATATTGCTGTACCATTATTCGCAATATTGATTACACTATTGAACATGTTCGTATCTAATCAATTACTAAAGATTTAAGTATTGTACAAGGTGTTATATAAATTTCTTTCCCTATCGCCCATCTATTTCTTTCTCTCCCTATCGCCTATTTCAGCGGGACCTAAACTTTTTAATTACGATGGGTTCCGAACCCACCTTGGGCACCACAGAGTTTTTTATTTAAAATAGCACATTGAATATTTCCAGAGGTGCCGGGCGCGGGATTCGAACTCGCGACCACCGCCTAGTCGCAATCGCGCGCTCTATCCACTGACCCACTGCGCGAATTTTAAATAGTATAATTTTCGAATAAAATAAATACAGGGTAAACTGTACTAATGCTGGCATTGCATTAGTTACTGGCACTTTTGATTTAAACGGTAAATATTAAGAATTCCTGCTATAGAAAATCATTTTGTATTTCTTCTTATTTATATTCCAAAGCAACGTTGTAAGTTTTCATAACAGAGTTCCACGTACGAGTGTTAGCAACGCTGGCACATACAATATCCAGTAAAACTGACGGATGACCGCAGTGCAGTGTAAATAGTGTTTTATTAAAATTTTCGTTACGAGTAAGTATACTTTATCGCTTTATAACTTAATTTCGGTCTGTACGACAGATGTAATAAATGCGTATATGTTTAATTTTAAAACAGATTGCCTGTTTCACGTTTACTTCTTACTGTGCCAATGACTGTACTATTTGTCTTACGATTGTTATTCACTGAATGTACTTTATAATAAAAGATTTATGACTCGTAAAACTATTTGATTGTGCTGAAAAATTTCTAGTAGCTTATAATAATAGCAAGTTAAGCTTGTTTAAACATTTCAACAAAAGATTTTTACTACAATTTTGACTTAGGGTGCCAATCATTGTACAGTTTACCCTAAAACAGCCTCCGAGTGCAAAGGGTAAATGCGATCACGTTCAAATAAATCGCAAATAAATAGATCAGTAATAAATAAGACGATACATTGCGTTCAGTGGAATATTGTGACGATTACAAAAATGGTAAAGGCTTCTACTTACGTGGAATAGGATAGGCGTATTTGTCGGGATGCTTCGCGATGATCGTATTTTTTATATGCCGACGACCAACACCATGAGCTCCTAATAAGACTAGTGTTTTCCGTTGGAATGCAGGATCTGTCGACACGTTCGAAAACATATTAACGGATAGACCGGCAGAACGTTACGAAGAAATAAATACATACAGCGAGTGTAAAAAGTATACGTACGCCATTTAAAATAGAATAACTTTTTTTTTGTAATTCTGTCGAACTTCCTGATTTTCTATAATCAATTCGAAACATTGGTTTACGAAACGATATGCAAGAAAGATTTTCCAAAAATTATAATTATACAAGGTTACGCGCAAAAATAAGAACAGACATTTTGTTAAAACTATTTTATTTCGGGTACGTAATGAAAATTTAAAATGTAGGATGTTTCGTAGATCTATGTTAGTTGTACGCATACTGAAAATTTCATCAAAATTTCATACAATTTTATACAAAATTTCATACGACTACAACGAAGTTATTCTATTTTAAAGGACGTACGAATACTTTTTACACTCATTGTATTTTATACTGAAAGCAGTTTTTTTTTTTTATTTTCAAGTTAAAGACAAATATTTCACTTACACGGAAGTTTGACGACCTCCTCGTAGGTGACCAGATCCAGCTGGTCAAACACTGCGTTGTGTTTAGCGAGATACTTATCCTTGTATTGCTTCTTTTTTCGGCCAAATATTGAGCAATTCACTGGAAACGTGAAACATTCGTTAATCACATATCTCGAACTAATCGAGGGCTTAGAGACCGGTCATAAAAAAATATTCTGCGAGGAAACAGATCCTGGTCCAATCTTTGCACACTTGAAGAATCTCCGTCGAGCATTACCTATATTATCGTCGTTTATGCTGCATTACCAAACAATAGAACTAACAAACAAAACTAATTAAACGAATCATCGAAATCGCGTTTAATTCATCAACCGAAACATATTCATCCGTATTCGTCAAAGAGAGCTAATAAACAAAATCAAACTCGAACAGAATTCTTGAAACGTTTTCTTTAATGCAATTAATCAGCTTCAACGAACCATGTTATTCTTTTTTTGTTTTGTTTAACTACAGTACACGATCTTTTAATCAACTCTAGCGTGATTATTTACAGAAATGTTCAACTGTAAAGCGAACAATGAAGCTGTTCATGTAACACACGGGAACGACGTTAGAAAAATGGATTTAGTTGTTGCAAAGCATTGTTGTTTTTCTTGACATTTCGAAATCGTGGAATTTCAAAGTCAATTACAAATCCATTCTTACAATCTCTTCCGCACGTTAACACGTTAACTATCGTACGAGAATTCGTCGACATGATAAGAGTACAATTTGGGAAATCAACTTTGTAACAGTTGAACGTGTAATTTTAATAATCCTGACCTGATCTGGAGAAAGATAACTCTGAAGAAAGTTAATCATTTCGTTTGACAGCGAGCGTGTTAAGGTACTCCTGAATAGAACCAGAAAGTCGATTAGAATAGACGAACGATACATTGTCGACGACAGAAATGATTCCGTGGACGTGTACAGATAAATAAAAATAAAACAGAAGATATAGTTTGTATTATATATAAATATAATATATGCTGTATGTAATTGCTATGACATTCATAACGCACGTTCCTTTAATTCGATCAGAGTGTGAGATATACATATATACAGTGACGAGTAAAAGTGTAAACATACTTTGCTAGTTTTACATAAAATGTAACAATACAACCTATTTATCAATTGAACGATAAAGCTTAGGCAAGAATAATTATATGGTCAATACGATGAACATAATATCACAGTTTATTTTCGTTAATATTAACAATATATAGAATATTTTACAAAAATAAGGATTTGTAGCAATGTCCATTATTCTTTACTTTTTTCTATTGCCTCTAGCTTGCGTGGCATACTGTTTATTAAATTTTTAATCATTTCCGGCTCAATATTCTACCATTCTTGTTCTGTTCTTTTCCACAATTCATAAACACTTGAAGATGGATTGTCATATTTTCCTAGCCTTCCTTTCACAATTGACCAGAAATTTTCGATTGGGTTTATGTTCATATCCGGACTTTGTGCAGGTCACAGAAGTCACAGAAAATTTTTGATTTCCTAGCAAAGGATTTGACTATCTTTGCAGTATTAACAGTTCTCTGTATCTCGATCGACAATTGTTCAAAACTACGATTAATGTTATTGGCGCACTGGTTCGATCAATTGGAGACAATAAGCAAATTTGCAAGATATTACATGAAATTTAATTCAACGTTTCGGTCTAAGTTTAGACCATTTTCAAGAATGTAAATTTTCAGTATTGCGTCTGTAAGAATTCATCAATTTCCTTTAAAGAGTCTTTTTGTGATAGAAAAATACATCGGAATCTGTGGATGTTGTTTCTCTATCAAATGAACCCTTGTGCAGCTCACAATATGCTCGTATAAGGACAAATAACCGAAGCCCGCAAACCTATGTTTCGACATAAAATCTAGTAAGATCATAGTTATTTGCTAATTATATCACGTGGTGCGCCTAACCCCTTAACCGTTTCTGAAAAAAACGTGCAAAACTGTAAACATTGCTAGAAATCCTTATTTTTGTAAAATATTCTATATATTGTTAATATTTTTTTTTGTAAATACAATTTTCTCTCTCTCTATATATATATATGTAATTAAATAAGTTAATTTTAAGTCTAAGGTTATATTAATACATAGTAATTAAGCTAAGTTAGATTAAGGATAGGCTAAGAGCGGCGTGAAAAGGAGCGAAACGAAGAAAGGAAGAAAGGGGAGTTACGTATAAGAATTGTAACCCTGAGGGGAATCAAAAATAAAAAATAACTTCCCTATAAATCGGGAAGTTAATTATATATTGCTAGTATTTACGAAAATAAACAGTGATATTGTGTTTGTCGTATTCACCACATACTTACTATTGCCTAAGCTTTATCATTCAATTGAAGAATAGGTTGTATTATCACGTTTTATGTAAAACTAGCGAAATATGTTTACACTCTTGCTCGTCACTGTATATGTATTTATAATATAGGCTGTATTTCAAACACTTAGCAGTCTCTATGCTAGTCAGCATCCTCCTCGAAACGTTCGAACAATTAGCATTGTACGCGCGCAAATAGAAGTATATAAAGAGAGCTACTCCGTAGAAATACGTCAATCTCGGTGTAAGCGTATTCTTGCCTAAATGGTAAAAGAGATTTCATTCAGTCAGCCAGTTCACATAGAAGCCATAACCATAAGAGGAGGGAAGTGGGATTCCCACAGTGAGATGGGTGTTCCAGCAGGTCACAAGATAAAAGAAGAGGACTACCGGGTAGTCTAATGCGTAGACCTTGAAAACTGGTGTCGCGATCAGAGCACGATCATGATGACTTTTGAACAAATCCGCGATACTCACCCGACACACACCGATTCCCGACTCATTTTTACAACTGGCCCAGCTTCAACACCTTACCTACCGGCCACCGTTTCACAATATACTCAAACAAATCCACAGTCTGTCCCTAGAAGGTACTTCCTTGAAACGGGTGATTCCTGACGCGATTCAAAGCAACTCTTTCCTTTGCGAAAAACATCTTCGTGGCTTTGTTTAACCCTTCTGTAGTCAACCAAAATTTATAGATTGTTTAAAGCATTTCTGTAATTAATAACTATTACACATTGTTTTATAAACAAGCATGTGTGTATGAAAATTTTTGACCATTTTTCCAATAATATATATATATATATATACCCAAAGAAATAAATTTTGTGAACAATTCCTTCCTAAAGATTTTCTTCATACAAACTCAGGAATCTTTCAACGAAGTATACAAAATTTTGTCAGTTAAAGATTTCGTAATGAATGTTTTAATAGAATGAACTATGGAGTCTCTTCAATATTATTCAGAAAGAAAACTTAGAAGCCTGTTTGAATAGGCTTTCGGTCGGTAAAGCGTTATAAGCGGGAATTTTCCTAAGAAATGAGAAGATTTCCTGGAAAATTGAGAAATGAAGCCTGAAACATGGAGCAGAGACATGAAAGTTAGATCGGTGATATAGGACTCGACATTTTTCGGAAGTTGGTCGCCGAACAGACTCGAGGTGATCGTCGTATGGAAATTGCACGGTGATATCTCGACGTTGATTCTCGATTGATAATCAAAAGCCGAAACTCTCGTTCAAACTTTCATCATGATGATGCTGTGACGATGTGCTTGCGAGTGGAATCGTGTGAAACAAGCGTAAAGTGCATGAAACGTTAGCGAGAGCATGCATCGAAGCACGCCGCGAGAAAAAACATATCTCGTGTGACGAAGAGTATCTTGCTGTACACAATGATCGAGTTAAGCAAAGAGACTCTACCACCGCTTCGTCGATGTTCACGGACAAAAAGTGTTCTCGTCTCTGTCTATGGAACAGTGTGTCCTACGAGTTGCCAATAAAACTTGCGTTTCTAGGGCTCAACGTTAAACAATCTTCGCTAATGTTTGCGTTACCCGATCAGGGCCGTGCCGTGCTACAGCGGGTGGAGAGGCGGCGCACTATGGGGCAAACGGCAGAATTCTGTGTCGAAATCAAAGAACTTCCGATAGAAATGAGATAGAGCGATGAAATTTTTTTTAAATGAAAGCTGAAACTTGGCAGAATATGAAATAATTATAGAGATTGTGGTACGAACGCTTTTTGACCTTGAAAAAATTCGTTAAACTTGCACAAGTTCAAGAAAATTGTGGTTTTACCAATACCACGTGCGGAAAACTTTTTTTTTAACATGCGACACATCATTTCCCGTAGATTTTTTCCAGCTGATATCAAATTTGATCTCAAAATTCGTCTACGACCTCAGGATTTTTCAAAAAGTCGATTTTCATGAAATTGTGCAAGGTTAAAAAACATTCGTACCATAATCTCCCTATTTTTCCCATATTTTACAAAGTTTCAGCTTGAATTTAAAAAGATTTCATTGCTCTATCTTATTTCTATCGAAAGTTCTTTGATTTTGACACAGATTTCGTCCGAATTGCCTGTGCACTGTGCGGCATCGTAAGGGGGCGGCATAAACAGCGAAATCAAAATATTAGGTTGGAACGAAAGTTCATAGCGTTTTCAAATCGACATTAACATATTTAATCATAAATTCATTGAATAACGTGATAAGTCATTTAAAATATGGCAAAAAGTAATAGAAGAGTTCGAAAATATGTTATTGATCAAATTCTAGGGTAAACATTACTTTACGATTCAAATCACTCCGGACTCCAAATTCACGCCTTTCTTCTATAAATTATTATGTATGTAGTATGCAATCCAGTAGATTTGTACCAGGAGAACCTAAAAATCGAAGTTTCGATCCTGTAGGATCAATGGTTCAGAAGTTACGATTGCTTAAAGTTGAGCAATTCGCAGTGTTCTCAACAGGTAATCGCCATATTGGTTTGTAGTGACGATCGCGCTCCGCTTACCGAGCAGAACCTAACTAACGTGGAGGAAAATATCTGTATCCTACTTTTATTTTTCAGTTTTAATTTAACAACGCTACCAGCTTTCGTCCCAACCCAATACAATTTGAATCATTCGATATAATTAGAAGTCTATACGCAAGACGACGCATGAGAAGAATAAATTTCGAATGAACTTTTTCGTATTCGTACATTTTCTGCAGTTAAATCACAATCGAGGATTATTTCAAAGAAAAACCATTTAACCCTTGCGTAGCCAACCGGGTAGCCAGGTACTTATTTACTGCATTTCTTTCAACAATTTGTTAATGCTCCTAGAAAAATATCACAACATTTCTCTGAATGTCCATTCTATGCTTGCTAATGTATTAATTTATAGTCTTGACACATTACCATGGCTAGAAAACTTTTTAATGGAACCTTCAATAGCAATAGCAATTTTCCTTGTCAACTAACAAGCTACCCCTGAATAACGTCATCTAATAGTTTCATTTCAGATTGCAATGTAAAAGCAAATTTCTATGCTTTGCATACTTATTGACAAATCCTATTAACCCATTTGCATCATGAGCGTATACAGGATGTCCCAGCTAACTTGACCACCTTGAATATCTCGCTTAGTTTTAGTAATACAACAAAAAACATTGTAGAACAATATTAAAGCAATATCAGAAAAATAGTAGAATAGACAATGTTAGAAAAAATATTTTTCAAGGTCATCATCATTTTTCATGATATGAAGGTCATCTATTTCTTTTTTTAATGGAACTATATATTTTATTTATTTATTATGTAATAGCAGGAGTGAAGTCGTTTTCAATGACATAACAGCATGTTACAGCATGTACAACTTATTGAAATACGAAATGGTTTTTTACTGTTTGAAATTTTCTATTAGTATAATTAAAAAAACAGAATGACATGAACATTATTCTTCATTTTCCCTCATGATGTAAATGGAATAATAGTCTTCCGGTAGGTAAAGTGTTAAAATGAGAATGTAAATGTTTTAAATAGTCTGCACATTTTTTCGTTGGTTGCATAAAGGTTATTTGGCGTTTCGAAGACTCGCATCATACTGACAACGAGAAAATCTACCGCACGGCCCTGAACCCGATGTGATCTAACAAAGAAAGCGTACTCGTTTCGTAAGAAAGAGGTCTTAACATGGACGATTGCCTAGCGAAAATGATTAGAGACAATTGGGACAAGTCAATCTGTCCAGGGTGTTTCAAAAATTACACGTCGTGACCACTACAGCGTGATTGATTTTCCTCCTCCGGATCGATGGAGATCCGTTACAAAAATGGACCGCAAAATTGACAATAACAAAATTGTTTTCGATCGTTTTGTGAATTTGTGAAAAGCTATTGGAAATGTGTAAACAAAATATTCTACTCAGGTTTATTGATAAATATACAGTGTATCTTATCATAAGGAAACTATTTCTACTCATAAATTTATTAAATCGAACCATTATTTTCAGCAATAATATTTCAAATTGAAATTGAAAATAAAGAAAAAGTCCAAATATTTTCAATATTCTTCAAATAAAATACTATTTTCAAAAGTTACTGCATCAAATAAAATATTTTGTTTTCAAAATTGTACACATACTTTAAGATAGATAGGATCATGTATTATTTACTATTTAAAATACTATTTCCCCCAGCTCTGGATGCAATGAAAAATAATTTTCACCTTTGGATTCAATGTTACGGCGAATATCTTTTGCGGTTCATTTTTGTAACGAACACCTCCATCTGTCTAGAGACCCAGAATCACGCTACAGTGGTCGCGACCTCAGATTTTGAGACAGCCTGTACTTTGACATTATATCAGCTACTGCAGGATGAGAATGTTGGTCAACTGTTGCACTGACGTTTAGTTTAGCACAATACGTATTTCACCAGCATGGTAGTTAGCTCTATCGGGATCTCTAATATCACGGGGCACTAATATTACCAAGGTACTCTGTCCGATTAAACGCGTTCGAATTTGGCGTGCGACTAAACCGGCACTCGCACCGGATCGATCTCTCGGATCTTGGGAACCAGTCATTCTTGCTGTGTGTTTCATGTAAGAAGCCAGTTTACTTGAAATGATCGGCAAGAAACATAATACAATGACACCCCCGCGGTTGTACGCGATTCGCAAACAGCGGCGAACGTTTCCAAACCGGATTACGTGTAACATGCCCATACAATCATTCCTAATATCGAAAATCAATCATTAATCAATATGCATAGGACTCGTAACAGAAGCTTACACAGTAACAGTAACTCGATCGAACAAAGCGCTAGTGTCTGTAAGTACACCTCGAGTCGAGAGTCGAAAAGTGAAACTTAAGGCTCAACTTCTCCTTGCTTAACCAGAGATTTCTGCCTTTCACTTATGTAGTCCAGTAGATTTGGCCGAGATATTGCCAAAAATCCAAGTTTCGAACCTGGGAGATCAATGGTTCAAAAGTTATCAGTGTTTAAAGCTGAGCGATTCTCAGTGTTTTTAGTGAATCTCAGTGAATCGCTCAAATTTAAAAACTCATAACTCGACAGGATTTGATGCATTTATGAAAAAAACGAGAAGGTATAATTTAAAAAAAAAACATTAGTTTTAAATTACTATTAAACATATTAAGAAAGAAAATAAACTTCTATTTCACACGAGTTTCTGGCAAATCAGATAGAAAGCTTTTATTTTGCATAAAGATCCGTTGTCTAATTACAATTACACTCCGGATCTTTCTGCAGAAATATAAAATGTTTGTGCGTCGATCGCAAAACACAGGAGCTAAATATAAATATATATTTTTCACAAATAATTTTAATGTAGTAAAAATAATAATGGTGATAATCTTAAAGTCTTTGAATCTTTTAACTGTTTTAAATCGCTGGTCGTATTTCGTCTACTCGTAACTTTCGAGCCAACGAATTCCTAACGTTAGAATTTGGACTTTTGGTATCGTATTATCAAAATCGGCGGGATTCTACGAAAAGAGAGTGGAAAATTTGTGGTCTCGTAAGGTGAAGTTCAGCCAAACTTTCCTTTTCGTCAGTAAATTTCAAAGCGATTCAACAACGACACATTATTTATTTATTGCGAAATTGCTGTGTTGGTTTTCGGTGATTCGCAGCGAAGACCATGGGGGTGGCAATCACGGGCCGAGAAAATGACGCGTGGAACGCGTACAATCAGGGAAGCATCACTTCACTGACTATGTCCAAGCCCAGGTGATTAGTGACGATGAATCGCGATGGCGAATGATTGCTCGCTGTTTGGAAAAAGTCTTTTTGTCGATCGTTCGCAGGGTGAATTGGCGGTTTCTATTTTTCTTTTCTTGTTTTTCTTGTCGTTTCTTTGAACGCGGGCATTAGGGTGGCTCCTGTTTACTCTTGTCAAACATTTCTGTCAACATTTCCTTTACGGCACAGCCCCCAAAAGTTGTTTCACACAATTAAACAAAAATTTCTTGCAAAGGGTGGGTTCCATCGATAAAGGAAAAACGTGCCCCAAGACGATTAAACATATTTCACAAGTTCAAAACAAAGAAACACATTTATCGCCCAATGTTTATCGATAAAAGGATAAAATGAAACTGAAAATTTTTATCTCGATTTTCTCGAAAACCGTTTGGTTCACAAAAAAAAGAAATAGAACATAAAAGACGCAGCCTGTCCAGATCTACAGGTTTCGTCTAACATATTTTTCGACGCGGCAAATAGCTTAGAAGATATACAAGAGAAAACGATGTTACGAGTATTCAATTAATGATTTTAATGTTTAATCGTCTTGTGACAGGTTTTCCTGTTATCGAATCGAGCTCAAACTTTGGCCAGATGTTTTTTTTTTAATTTTTTGAGAACAACCCTGGCGGAGGGGAGGGGAGGGGGGGGGGGGAGTATCGTGAAAGAAATTGAAAAGTAGAAAATAAGAGCCGCCCTAGTAGATATATGTATATGAGACCGAGTCGTATTCCTGTTATTGGTTGCTACAGTAAAGCGTTCCTTGGAACTCCCGTCGAATGAATATGCGTGCATTGAAAGCACGGAACGAGTATTTTGTACTTCATGCGGACTACACGGTTCTACGTGACTCTACGCACTGTATACCTGAAGGCAGAGTCATACCTGTCGAACCGTCGCAGCCTTCGGTGTGAGAAGAACATCCTCCTTCTCCTTCAGCATCTAGCCCCGCACAACACACAACAACAAGTGTATCACTGCAGCTAATTATTTATACTCGGAGCTACCGTACCGTTTTCGCTATCGTTCGAATAGAAATCTAAACGCAACGTTCTCTCCCGAGCTTCGCACCTCCTATCGTTGGGATCTGGAGAGACGAGACTCGGAAAGAATGCGAAGGAAATCTTGT
The DNA here is from genome assembly GCA_916610235.2 of Lasioglossum morio. Lineage (NCBI taxonomy): Eukaryota > Metazoa > Arthropoda > Insecta > Hymenoptera > Halictidae > Lasioglossum > Lasioglossum morio. Next base: position 27,866,902 of record OU744325.1, on the reverse strand, counting down.
TGGTCGAGTCACACGCGTTCTCGCCATTCGCCGAGAAGGTTGCACCAACATACCTATTTCGGTTCTGTCGGGATCACGATTAACGCGTCCGAATATTTTCAAACGTTATTCTGCCACGTCCGAGAGTCACGCGAGCAAGGTGGGGATCAGACGGAGCAAGAAGTCCCGAGTCTCTCCTCTCTCAGATCCGAACGACCCTTATTTCGCAAAATACAGTACAATAAAGTCTTGATCTAGCTCCACGAGGATCTCCACGATCACTGTCCCTTCGCCTATGCGTTCCACTGGGGCGGAATCCCCGCGAGGGACCAAGAAGCTCGAGCTGTCTCGCGGTCCGTGTTTGCATACTGTGTCCTTCTCTACGTTCGTCGCCACCTTTTGTACTTTCGGCATGGTCGATACAGTCATAACAAATCGTTTGCCTACAGGGTCACTGTCCCTGCTCGGAACAGGCGATTGGAGCTAGATCGCGACTTTACTGTAGTGCACACTTATGTGTCCGTCGCTGTCCCCACCGATTCCAAAACAATGGGACCTCGGACTGCGCTTCAAACGGGTCGATTCGAACTCGTATTCGACCCGGACACTTAAGCGTGCACTACCGTACGCGTCTTTCCTTCCCGTTCACATTCGTTACACGTACACCACCGCGCGAAAGAAAGAAGCACCCGGAGCCATATTTAATAGAAAATCGTAAAAAGTCAAATAAGGATACAGTCAGTTTTGAAAAAGGATTCAGCTCTGTTTTAATTGAATTGCGTTGTTCCGGATTATCTAATACTTCAAACGCGATAAATCCATCATTATACAATGCAATTTCTATGTAAAGATATATTGCTTGTCATTGTATCTTATAATTATACTGGCTGCTTCTTTCTTTTGTACAGTACTGTATCTCCTGATGTTGCACTATCGATGTTGGTACTAATATATTTTCTATACACGGATACACAGGTACTGAAGTAAACGTGTACACGCGTATCGAAATACACGGATAATACACGGGTTAACGTATATTCAAGTTAGTTATACGCGCGGGCAAACTTTACTAAACCGGACTGAAAATTTTTGCCTTTCTTCTATAAATTATTATGTATCTGGTATGTAATCCAGTAGATTTGTACCCGGAGGACCTGCAGATCGAAGTTTCGATCCTGTAGGATCAATGGTTCAGGAGTTATGGTCGCTTAGAGTTGATCGGTTTCCAGTGTGTTTCGCCGCCATATTGATTTGTAGCGACGAGCAAAGCCGCCAGATAGCAGCACGGGTACACAGTTGTATCGCTGACATAGAGAAAGTATCACGGAAAATGTTTGAGATGAAATATCGTGGTAATTATATAAAATATTTGGTAATTATTTAGAAGATGGGCTTCCTCTTAGATTATGATGAAATTTAAATATGTAACAAATTTTTCCTATATATTTGACCGCCGCTCGATTTTAGTTTTCGAGACATTCGGAAAAAGCTATCGCTAATACTGTATTGAATGAAATACTGATATAAGAAAATTCAATACAGTATTAGCAATAGTTTTTTGTGAATATCTCGAAAACTAAAACCGAGCGACGGTAACATGTATAGGGTAAAGTTGTTCAGAACGATGACCTTGACAACATATTTCAAGATCATGAAAATCTGAGAGGAAGCCCAACTTCTAAATAATTACGAAATATTTAGAAACACCGAACTCAGACCAGTTAGCTGCGAATTGCTCAACTTTGAGCGACCATAACTTCTAAACCATTGACCCTGCAGGATCGAAACTTCGATCTACAGGTTCCTCGGGTAGAAATCTACGGGATTACATACCAAATACATTATAATTTGTAGAAGAAAGGCAATCATTTTGAGTCCGGTACAGTAAAGAGCAGCCATACGCCTATCATCCGTGTATTAAGTAGTATCCGGACTTCTGCACGGATTATATTAATTACACGTGAAATAATGGGTAATCTCTAGTTATTTTGATCGGACGTGAAATTTTGCGACAGAAAAATACATCTCGAACAGGTGTCGTGATCAGTTCTCGGAAATCTTGTTGAAAACACACATAATTCACGCCAGTGACCACGCGTCTACGTGAAACGGTACTTTCGGAGCAGTAGTTTGTAAATCGTTTCGACTACGTTCGTTCGGTAATCGTCGAACGTCGTACGATTATCCTTCATGCGTGTACTTCGATCGAGAAATTCATTCGTTGTCTCGTACCAAACTACGGTGAAACAAAAAAATACGTCGCACTATATATACTCTATCTTTCTAAAAAATCTTCAAACGAAATCGCTAAGTCGAACGTAACGATCAGTTTACGAAATAAGAGAAACAGAAACGCTACTTGTTACTTCACAGAACAATTTCAACGAATTCGAGAATTCTAATTGCGCGACATTCATCTGAAATAGAAACAGCAATGACAACTTATGAGACTGTTAATTTGTAGAATCTTAAATTAATTCCCGATCATTTAGGGGCTCGGCGGTGTAGCTACGGTACAATCAGATTTCGGTTTTGTTTTAGACAACCATAGGTCTCGACAGAAGGTCGGAGTCGATGTTCTCGGATGATATTTCTTTTCTTTTTCAACAGCTGCCGATTCTAATCGATTCGTACGGTAAAAGATGACTGACATCGAACGATACTACATGCTTCATTGACAACCTGCGCACAGCTAATAACACATACATGACATCATGTTCACCAGCACATTCGTTTCATGACAGTAGCGAGAATAGTGGAGACAAATCGAAGAATTAAACGTGATAGGTTGGTTTGAGAATGGATCGATAAGGCAATGGTAAAACGCGACGTATCGATTTCATTAAAAATTTCATTCGATACAATGCGATCTGCTGGAACCTATGATTACCCTGAGCAAATTCGATCTTACGCTATTGGTTTAAGAAAAAAAAAAAGAAAAAAAAAAGAATAAAGAAACTCTTTTCTGGTACACGTCAAACATCCGTGGAAAGTTGATCTTCATTGGAATTACTTTGGTATCGGTAAAATGAAACGAGAGTCGGGTTACCAAAGACGATAACAATTCCAAGCAATCTGATATAATATGCATACTCTGCTAATCTGCTTCGTATCTTGAACGAATATCGCTGTCCTCGACAACAAACATATGTTTATTTATTTAATCTGCGACGAGGTCTATTTATATTTCCCGAGTTGCGTGGACGGTGGAAATATAATTCGACATGAAACGGGTAGCGCATTCTCGTTGCACGTACTAGCAGTTGCAACAATTGAAATTCAAGTGTTCAATTTCTAATAAGCAGACAGGCGGATATCTTTATGCGAAATATAAATTGTCTACTTAAGTTGCAAACGAACTTGAGCCGAATAGAAATTTATTCTGAAATTCTTCTAATGTTTATTACTGCTTTCAACAACATTTGTTTTTCAATGTTAATAAATTAGTATTTTCTGCTTATTCGGATAGGCGTTTGCTGAAAATTTACATTCTTGAAAATGGTCTAAACTTAGACCGAAACGTTGAATTTTTCATGTAATATCTTGCAAATTTGCTTATTGTCTCGAATTGATCGAACCAGTGCGCCAATAACATTAATTGTAGTTGTCTACAACATTCAGAAAATTTCCTGACGTCTAGCAAATACTACGATATTAACTATCCGCAACGAGATTGCACTACCGAATCATTCTAACTGCAAACTCAAGTATATTGTTCACGATCACACTGTCTCTCTCTCGAGAAAGAGGGAGAGAGAGTATGAGACTATGCCATACAGTTGCAACACATACAGGGCCGTCGAGATAATTCCGGAATGTTTTCGGACAGTCCCATAGAGTAAGGGAAATATAAACAAAGCAATTGTTGATAAGGTTGATAAGCCCTATATAAGCCAGCAATCAGTGAACATGTGGGAAAATGTCAGCCATGAACTCAAGAAGACGTGTACGTGCTAAACCAACAATTTCCGAAATTAAACGAACAGTTCTTAGCGCAAGAGAAGCGCAGAGAGAGTTCGCGATCGGATTGTATGTTCTCCTTAGACCATAGTATTTATACTTATAGACCTGGCTTCGCATAACATTCTGTGTTCCAAGATTTCTTCATCTAATCCTTATTTCAAGAAATGAGTTTCGCATCTCGTTCATGCGATTTGACACCTCTTGACTTTTGTTTTTGTGGGAGTTTTTGAACAGCAAAGTTCACGTCAATAAATCAGCATCCAGGACTTAAAACACAACATTATTGAAACCTTTCTATCGATCGTATATTTGTTTATAAAAGATGTATTAATGCTCTAGGCGCACTGGTTCGATCAATTTTTACTTAGAAGCAATTCTGCAATTTATCAAATTCAAACGAATTTCGACGTTTCGAAATTTCGTTGACCTGATTCGTCGTTCCATTCAAAGAGTTTCACGTTGTCTCAGTAGCTTGTGCAGTAACATGATGGCAGCACGTGTTTTGTCTGTTCTAAGAAATTAAAATTATTTTCATAAAGCAAGTGAGTAACTTATTTCATAATTAGATATTCAATGGTTAATCAACTGATATCAATAGTCAATATAATAAATTAATTTTCTTGAAGATGATCTGAACATAGATCGAAACGTCGAAATTTGAATTTGATAAATTGCAAAATAGCGTCTAAGTAAAAATTGATCGAACCAGTGCGCCGAGAGCATTGATACATCTTTTATTGGAACCATGTTGAAAAATCTCATGAAAAATTTCGACCATCGTATCAACGTCTGTAAAACCAGTCTTCGTGAACAATTGAGTGACATCATTTTTCACACATAAATGGCATAGATCAAAGTTCAAAATAAAATAATAAATTTGGTTTTATCGCTAGTCCTTGCATATTTTAATTTGCATTTACTTTATATATGGTCTAAGGTGTCCCCACTCTACCTTCCCCTTCTACGACCCTATTCCCCTCCGACGCGTTGCGTGTTCCCTCCCCTGATCCGGTTCGAAGAGTCCACTACGAAGGGGACCTCTCTCCTAACCTCGCAACGGATGAAGCGGTGGCAGGATCGCTGGTTTGGCTCCTCTGCTTCATACACACAATTCTCTACTTTAGTGCGAACTGACGAAAGAATTTCCTGTGTGTCTCTTTATCGACACGACTTTTCCGGATTTCCCTCGACAACCCTGTGTATTTCGGACGCTCTTGTCAGCCTTTCTATATCGACGACAGTCGGGACACGATGGGAGAGATCAAGTGAAAATCGAGCGAGGTCCTTTTCAAAACGATTAATCTGGTTCGATAACAAATTGAACCGGTGCAACATTGTTTACCTTGTTCTTGTTTGTTCTTCTCCATCGCCATGTAAGCGATGCGCCGCTCCTGGAGTTCAGGCGAAGGTATCAGGCCCGCGGAACCCGCCGCGTTGTCCTTCTGCGCCTGCCACCAATAGTGATCGTCCTTGCTGATGATCTGCAGGATGTCACCGGTCTTGAACGCGATCCCGGCCTGCGCACACGGGATCAGCTCGTCCTCCAGCGGATCATAATCGAATTGTGCTCGAACGAAAATCTGTTGGCGTAGAAACAATCGAGTTGTGGTTAATCCCGTCCCTCAACTACTGTAGCAGAACGTGTCACGTACGGTCGCTAGTCGATATTAGTGATTCTGTATGAAATCGGTGAAATGACATCGAACATTGTTATTATTCGGACAACGGGGCTGGGCAGGGTGGGGCTGGCAGGCCAGAAAAACTACCGATTTTCCTTCGCAAACGCGATCGTCCAACATCTTTTTAGTCATCTTCAGTCTTGTGCTTTTATATTTTATACAATGTCTTTGTCATTCAAGTGAACAGGATACATCATATTTTCAAGATAAGTACTGTTCAGTATTCCCGTTCTTTTAAGAAACGATTTGTCGAATAAATATCGATTAACTTTGAAAGAGCGTGTCACTTGCTCATTTTATATATTACACGACAAAATTGATTGTAAACAGAGGACAAATTTTCACTCGACAAACTCTGCAGAAATGAATCGAAATGCTTACACAGTTCCTGCGGTATATTCCAGAATTGTTATTGCAAAATTTTTCCGCGGGTTCACGGAAGAAAAGGGTGCCTTTAGCCCCACCCTAGCCGGTCGTTGGGGGTCTCGGAGTCAAAACAAGAATGTCAACAGTGCAAGAAGAATGGTTCCGTTTATGTTACTGCGGGGTATTCTGGGGTTGGCGATCGGGTTCGTACGGGGGGGTGTTTGGAGGGAGGAAAATTCACGGTCTCTCACTCAGATCACCGAAACCATTTAGGTTAATAGAGAATCACGTTAGAAGTAATTACTTCGTTGGCCTGAAATGCGGCCGGCCGGGTAACGTTCGTTCTATCGTGGCATCGATCGCTGTTGATACTACTAGTATACTTCCAGCTAGGCTAGCTATTTGGCAAATGAGAAGTCGATCATGGCGAAAACAAGCTGAAAGATGCGACGTGTGGCAAGCGTTAGCGATAGTTCTTGCAAAAAAGAGCTGCGACCAACATGCTCTTCTAAGAAAAAAAGGAAGGGGACTGTGTTGTCTCCGAGAATTAGGGATCCGAACGGATCTATGTACCGCGCGTTTTCTCCCGGTCGTGTGGTGGCGTTTTATGGCGGGTTACACAGTACGCAACGCGCGGCGTCACGAGATGCGTCTCGTGTCCAGGTTTTATCGCGAGCATGACGGATCGTGTGTTAACCAGCGATCGATGCGTACCACGAATTCGCCAGCACCGTTGAAACACTTTACGAAAGAGGATACAAAACGTGGGATCTCCTAACTGCATCTGGATGCAGCGTTTTGCGATCCTGGGGTCTCTTACGCTCCATTCATCGCGAAAGCAAACTCGTGCGTCCAGACGTACGGCAGGAAGTTACGACGAACGGAGTATGGATCGCAAATGGCTGCGCCCAATCGCGCGTTCTGAGATCCTGGGGCCTCTTATACTCCATTCGTCAAACTTCATCAGAAGTCACTTGCGTCTAGAAGACGAATGGAGTATGGGATCGCAAATGGCTACGTCCAGACGCGAATACAGAATAATTTGATAGAATAATATACAGCAGAGTCCCGTATAACGTGGTACCGACACCGTTTAAAATGATATGATTGAAATATTCATTGTACTCATAAATTTTTATTACAGCCACGGATAAAAAAATTAAAAAGACTCGCGACAATGAAAAGAAAAATTATTTACACATTAGCTAGTAAACTAATCGTTATGTCTCAAGAAAAACTCAAGCTGTTGGATCGAATTTTGAAAAAGTTTTTCGTTTTTAAAAGGTGTACGAATACTTTCGCGCAGCCACTGTATATTTTCCAATGAGATTAACATAAATAACGGTACTGTCGAAACGTTCCGAAGCGATGTCCAACGCTCCTCGCAGAATGTATTGTCAGAGTTGCACGAATCGTTCTCGCCGCGACATTTCGAAATGATTTTTCACGGTGACAACATTCTAACGCGGCCGACGCGCGACGGTACAGTGCGAAACGGTGAAATCGGAACTCGTGAATTCCACGCGTTCGGCGCATATTCAATGATCAAAAATGGGGAACCGCGGATCGGGTCTCCGTTCGTAAAGCGTTAGTTCGATTTAGTTCGATTAGCCTCGCACTTCGAGCGATCGAGGCGCGAACATCTATTTACTGAAATCGCTGGTTTCTTTTTTTTTTGCTTTCCCGAAAGAAACGTTGTTTCTCTCGGCTGTCGCGGGTGATCGAGTTGGAAAGAGAAACATCATTCTGTAGTCACATACACGTTCGTACGAGAATCACATTGACAGAACGAAGTTTGTGCGACGGAGGTGGTTCGTTGCGGTGCTGGGGAAAAACTGGACAGGCTTGAAACAGTATGATACAACATGTGAGCGATATTATTTACATGTTCAATCTCGTTTACGGAATTTCACACGTACCTGATCTTGTCGCGTTCGTTTACCTGATTCCACTTACTCTTTCTCTCTCGGAATTACATTCGAAAATCAGCAACTTTCTTTATTGACTTTAAACGACAAGTAGAAACAACTTATTACTGATTTAATTCCTTCGATTCGCTTCGGTTAGATAACAAGCATTTTTCCAAAGATTTCTTTATCCAGTTTCGAGAAAATGATAAGCAGAAACTGTTCACCACCGATTTAATCAGCTGCAAACGCTGAGGTTCATTCTAAACGTCACAGTAAAGTCTGGATCCAAGTCCAATTAATGTAGTCGATCTTAGTCCGGTCGCCGAGCAGTACAAAGTGTAAACATACTAATCCAATTAAAAAATTTCTATATTTTTCATTATTTTATTTATGGGACTTTCGCCAACGTGTTTGTGACATTCTTCGAATTAATATAACAGTAAACGCGATCGCATCGGAACTGTATTCAGTGGTTAAGACTAAGAAGATGATAGCGAACCGAGAGAGGGATCGGACTTAGATCGAGACTCGACAGTGCTGCACCGAATTCTTCGAGTTTCTTTTGTTTTTTCGAAAATAAAGAAAAACGTTCGGGTGAAAGTTCTCTTGTGGCCGAGGAAGAATAGCGATCTAAAAACAGCGTTCGATTGAATTAAGAGTGCTTTGTTTCCGGGTCGCCTATTTCAAGCATCGATTCATCCCCAGCGCCGGTGTCGTCTGGTCGTCCCGATAAACACTAGAACTACCAAGCACTAAACGCAATTGGCAACACTTGCCTTCTAACAATAACAAGACTGCACTTATTTCTCAGAGAAACACGTTTACAATTTGAACATTTCTAAAAGAGCAGATCAGTGGCAAGTGATTTTTGGAACCACCGCTCACCCCTTCTTGGCAGATCTAGTGTTGAATACCATTAGCAACGATCTAGCGATGCATGTACATACACGGTGAGAGAAACTTCACGCCGTTGTCTCGTCGAACGTATCCGTTAAGAATTATAAGCTGAAGCAACTTGGATGCTGCACAGTATATGGAAACACAGCGGACTGAACACACGCACGCACATACGCACACGGACACGCTTGAAAAAGGCGCGATATGCAGAGTACGCACTCGGGCTCTACGTAAGTGTGCGAATATAACAAACGGCATATGATGGAATAATAGAATAATGATGTATACAATGATAATATATATATATATATATATGAATGGGTGGTCCATTTATCTTTAGATAGTCAATTATTACGGAAATCAGCAGGAATATCAAAAAATGTTTTATATAAAATATTCTTCATACGAAGGGGCACATTTAATGGCGTTATGCACATTTTTCCATAATGGCCCTTTTAGAGTCAGATGAAGGGGACAATTTCATTTTTTCTAAATAGAAATCCATATTTTTTATTTTATATTCCTATTCTACATTCCACAAAAATAATAATATTTCGTATAAAACATTTTCTTTCCTGAACGTACCATTTTTTTAACGATACCATGATAAATGTTACTAAGCTTACATAATGGCATACAACATGTATATTGAATTTTCATATAGTAGGCGGCAATAAGAATTATGTGAATACTTTATCGGATAATTTTTATTGATTGTAACAAGAAACACTGAAAATTGTGAGCAATTAATGTAAAAAATGTTCAAAATGATGTCCTTCCATATCAACACATTTTTTAATCCTTTTACTAAAGAGATGTATTAGTGCAGTGACCTGTCAGATCTCCAGATCTAACATCTCCCAACTTTTGTCTTTGGGGATACACAAAAAACAAAGTTTATCAAGATCTGTCCCCACAACCCGCGAAAATATGCGAGAACGAATACGTTATGTGTGCGATTCAATTCCAATTGAAATGATTGTGCGCGCACATGACTCCTTTAGAAGAAGGATTGCAAAATGTGTTGATACGGAAGGACATCATTTTCATTAATTGCTCACAATTTTCAGTGTTTTTTGTTACGATTAATAAAAATAATCTGATAAAGTATTCACATACTTCTTATTGCCGCCTACTAGATGAAAATTCACAATACATGTTGTATACCAATATGTAACCTTTGTAACATTTATCATGGTATCGTTAAAAAAATGGTAAGCTCAGAAAAGAAAATGTTTTATACGAAATATTATTATTTTTGTGGAATGTAGAATAGGAATATAAAATAAAAAATATGGATTTCGATTTGAAAAAATGAAGTCGTCCTTCTTCTGCCCCTTAAAGGGCCATTATGGAAAAATGTGCGTAGCGCCATTAAATGTGCCCCTTCGTATGAAGAATATTTTATTCCTGCTGGTTTTCGTAATAATTGACTATCTAAAGATAAATGGACCACCCCATATAAATAAATAAATATATATATAAAAGTGCTGTGCGACCTGTCCACGCAACTTTCTTTGTTTTTGCGACGGGAACAAGTCGGGCCGTATGAGTTCGTAATGAATTTAAAAGTTTTCGAGTGGGGGGCCGAGAGGGGGCGGGGCGCAGCGGTGTGACACGTGGTGGGATGAGGTTTGTCTGTGTGTTCGCAGAAATTCAGCTCTGCACGAATACTGCTCTCGAGATTTGTTCTGCTATTCTCTTTTTGTTGTTTTTTTTTGTTGTTGCTTGTTCTCCTCTGTGGCGCTCGGCAGATGCGATGCGATTAGACACTGTGTACGCCCGCGAGAAACGTTTGTCACTTTCGTGTGTTATCGTATTAATTATGAAAGATACGGTCTCGGGTCTCTCGGTACAGGCAGCGTTCACTGTACAGGGTGTCTCAAAATTCCTTCAACATCCGGAAATTGGAGGTTCTTGAGATCATTTGAAGCAACATTTTCCTTTGCAAAAATAGCGTCCCCGACTTTGTTAAGGAGTTATTAAGGAAAAATACGGACCAATCAGTGCGCGAGCTAGACGCGTGTTGGCACAGTCGGCCAATAGACAGTTGGCGCTCCGCGCCTCGCCGGGCTCTAATTGGTTTGTGTTTTTCGTTAATAACTCCTTGACAAAGCAGCGGACGCGATTTTTGCAAAGGAAAATGTTGCGTCGAACGAACTCAAGAACCTCCAATTTCCGGATGTTGAAGGAATTTTGAGATACCCTGTAGAAACTCCTCTTGTTCTTCTCGCAGAAAAAAGGAAGCGACTAGAGAACCATCTAAGCACTAATTGGATCATCTATATCAATTCGGGGTGAGATCGCCCGGCGAAACTAACTTTAAATTTGCGGTTCCGCGAAGTTGGACGCTCCTGTTCATTCGCAACAACAAAATCAGGGGTTCCAAATAGTTTTTAATAGAAAGTAATATTTTTACATAAGTTTTTTAGTTCACGTAATTTGATTTATATATAGTTCTTCCATGTAAAGAACAATATTAACCACGCGGATCGGATTCAAATCGGATTCAAAACAGGCGGCGGGCCGTAGTTTGCCGACCCTTGCACTACGATACGCATTCTGCGATTGTGGCGATTAGGATTCCTTTGTCGATCGAAATTTCTTGGAAGAAGAAGAAAAGTTATATCTGTTGCGCGCCTGTGTCTAGTCTCCAGCAGGGTTGATCAGAATACATTATTCTTCAAGGAAGACCTTCAGATAATTGCACCAAATTTTGTTACAGAATTATCAAGGTTACCTTCAAGATTTTGCGGGTGTAGCTATGATTTTTTTGATACCATCGTTCAAGGAGAGCTTCAAGATAATTGTATCGAATTTGTTGTCTCTTTTCTCCCTCTCCAACGTTATCAAGGTCACCTTCAGTAGTTCGTAGGTTGACCATTTTTTTTTAGAAAAAGATCAGGTAAGTAGGACACCAAAAGTGGACACCGTTTTAAGCGTCGATTCAATCAAGATAAATGATATTTTTTTATTGTTTCGTTGATTTAGATGAAGAAGAGATACTTTTTGTGGTGCTCGACAGGTGGGTGTAAAAGAATGGTAGGTTCGTCTAGAAAAAACTGAAGGTGACCTTGATAATAACTCTGTGAAGAAAGAGTTGACAATAAAATTTGATACAATCATCTTAGAGCTCTCCTTGAACCATGGTGTAAAATATGGTTGGTTCGCCTATAAAAAAAGCTGAAGGAGACCTGACAACTCTGTGAAAAAAAGGGTGAACAAAATATTTGCTCCTGCACCATGTTATTTTAAGGAATTGTCTAAGCTGATCACGCTTCGTGGTACACCCTGTATATCAACACAACAATACAACTGAATTGAATTTCAATCTGACTCGATATTATAGTGCAAGGGTATCGATGTAATTTGACAAATTCGAAAATCTTCAGATTGACCATCCTTTGAGGAGAAAAGAGGAAAAGTATTCAATTAAGAAGTTATGGAATCTCTACTGAGTAAGATTAAATTGAATATTTTATATTTCAGTGAATGGGAGAAATGAATTAGAACGATTCTAAACGTCTCTGCAGAGAGAAAAATCTCGGGGCTGAAAGAATCTCCAGCTGCGAAAGCAACGAAACGTTCTTAAAATTTAGGTCGTAATACAATCGAGCTATCACATGCTAAACTATTGGCCATCTCACTCGGACAATCTGGGTTAGACATGGCTGTGTGCACGGGGATGCAATTTCAAAACAAGTATCCAGGTCAGAGTGTTCCTAGTAAATCCACTATTAAACGGTTAGTAAAAGTATCTCGTTCAGATTTTGCTCTTCTCGACGCGCGAAAAATAATAGGAAATCAAATCGACGCTACAGAAAGTGTTTCGGAGTTTTATCACGACGAGGCTTCAACGTGCGAACATCAACTAGGAGGTTATATCCAACATTTATTGTGGAGAAAAATCTTCTTTGTAATTTTATAGAATTTTTATCGTAGAAAAATAAACGTTTCTAAAACACAGTTGCGTGATAAATAGTACATACTGTATGAATCGTTTGTCATTAAAATTGTTGGCAATACGATGATTCCGTGTTTTGAATTTTGGTATTGAACGTACTCGTCGACACTTCTCCAAGCGTTAACACTAAACCTACTTAATATTTTCCATTTCACAATTATTGAAACGATGAAGTTGCTTCCACTGAAATTGATTCGAGAAAATTTCGTTATCCAAGGAAATATTTTTATAAAAATTCGCACAGAATCGAAATAAATAGACTTTGTCATTGTTTGGAAGCAAAATCATTTGAATCGGTTTCAACGGTCGGTAGGTTTAGTGTTAAACAAATTGTTCCATTCGATCGATCCATGCGAAGAGACTAGATTAGGCGGCGAATGCATGAAAATTGGAAAAGTACTCAAAGGAAAAAACTGCGAACTTCCATCGACACGGAAAACAAAAAATACTTTCACAACGTCGAGCTATTATAGTCTCGAGAGGAGTTGTTGTGAATAAAAGAAACGATAATAGATATAAAGCAGTAAGACGACGCCAGTGAAGTCAGAGCTAACAGAAGGATCGGAGGCTGACATATTCGCACAGAGATTAGCCTTTGCGCTGAACAGAGAGTATCGTCTCACAGTCAATGTCTCGACGACTACGAAGCTCGCGGTTATCGTTTCCCGACGTGTGCCAAAATTTCGACGGTTTCACGGCGAGCATCGTAGTCCAGGACTCTTTAAATTCACCAGTGAAGGAGAGACTCTTGTGCGTGCCGGCACTCTAACGTGCCAACAGAGCTAGAAAGAGAAAGAGACAGAGAAAAATAGAGAAACAGAGAGAAAGAGAGAGAGAGAAACAGAGACAGAGACAGACAGAGAGAGAGGGAGAGACAGAGAGACAGAGACAGAGAGAAAGAGAAAGAGAGATAGAAAGAGAGAGAGTAATAGAAAGAAATGCAGTGGATGTAGAAAATATTCTTTTCACAAACGAATAACTTTTTCAAAACTCGACCCAACAGCTCTCGACTTCTTTTTTCAGGCGTTAGAAAGATCAGTTTACTAGCTGATGTGTAAATAATTGTTTGTGAAAAGGTAAAGGTGACGATTTTTCAATATTTTACAAAACATGTATTTTGTAAATTCTAAGTTAGATACAATTGTACAAAGTTTCTTTGAATTTCGGTTTTGAAATTTATTCGTATTTGTCAATCAATTATATTTTACAACAACCTTGATCGATTTCGATGAAACTTTGTATATATATATAAAACTCAGACCTACCAAAAAATTGAAAAATTGTTACCTTTACTGTTTCCTTAGCAATCGCGACCAATAACAATTAAAAAAAAATTTACACATTAGCTAGTGAACCAATCCTAACGTCTAAAGAAAACTCAAGCGAATTTTGTGAAAGCAATTCGTTTGTTAGAAGGTGCACGAATACTTAATACAGCCACCCAGTAGGGAGTGAGGGGGGGGGAAGGGGGGTTCTTCTCGTTATGTATGGTATCTCTTGTTATAAAGAATAGTAGTCTAGTGACCCGTGGGCGTGATGTGGCCGAGTAAACTGAAGAAAAACGCAGGGGAACGGGATGATAGTCAAGTGGAGACCTACTTTTTCTGCAAGTGGTGGTTGTGTGGTGGTCGAATGATCGGGCAACTTGAGTCTGGGTAAATTTTCGTTTGCTTCCTGGATCCTCTTAAACACGGCCAGCGACGAATATTAAAAAGACAATAATATGTATATTCGTTTCTCACTTGACAAAAATTTACTCAGACTCACGCTGCGGACAGACGATAACATGACGGTGTGGTGGTGGTGGTGGTGGTGGTGTGTCGAAACGTGACGTACGTGTGGGTTATGTATAGATGTTATGTATGATAAACGCATAGCCTTCTAACTACAGCAGTCCAATCACACCAGATCAAGTGGCGGTACTTACTAACACTGGCAGAGGCTTTTTCCTGAACAACTAGAGCGTTGAAAAAACAGAAAAAAGGAAGATCGATTAATTCACATGTTCATTAACTTGATCTCAGGCGAATGTTCGAATTCTATATTTTTTTTTTTCTCTTTTCTTTACTTTTCTTTTCTTTTTCTTTTTTTTTTGTTCCACTACTTTTTCCCTCTCCTCGCTTTCGTTCGCTTCTTTTCTTATTCTCGTGCTTGATTGAAAAAAGTCAAACTTGATATAAAGTGAACACCTACGTTAGGACGTCGCGCGCGTCAACGCTTCCGAGAGTCACGGTGCGCATTGCTGTGACACACAGGCAGCTTCCACCTTTCTACCTCTATCTCCTTTTCGAGCTGTAACAGTTTCGCCGCGGATTGCGATCGAGAGCGCCTAGCGCGTCGTTTACGACAGGCCAGAGAGCATCGTCGGAGCTGCGAATCGGAGAATCAGAACGAGTACCCGCGCGGGTACCGGTCTCTCTCTCGTCGACCACGCAGGAGAAATACTATAATTCGTTTAGCTCGCCGAACGTTTACGCAAGAAACGCGGCAAACGCGACAAATGAAAGATGCGTAAATAATAGAGGTGCACGCAGCGTTACCAGAACGAGGGAATCGCCGGGGAAATATGGTGGGAGGAAATGCCATATAGTCGGTGCCGAGTGACGTCACCATCCGATATCGTGGTCTACTCGAGACAAGGGATGCGAATCGAGGGAATGTTACAGGGTAGGATAAATCTAGGGAAGTTTCTGCGGCGACGCGAGATGTACGGGCACCCAGCGTTGCCAGATCGACGGATATCCAGGATAATAGTGGGGGAAATGCTATAGTCTGAACCAGAGTGACGTCACGAAACCACAGTGTAGTCCGATGATGGGCATCCTATCACGGTCCGTTCTGTAGAAGCGTGTGACGTCACCAGGTACCCCACACTATTGGTACGTCGCGAGAGAGTTTTCGCGGCAACGCTGCGAGACCCTGAAAATATCGGGATCAGGTCGGCCGGTCCCGAATGTATCGAGAGTCATCGAGAATCTCGGGATCTCGAGCTTGTAAATGCAGAAACCACGCGAGCTAGAAAACGTGTTTGAACGTGCGAGCTTAACTAATCCCGAAACATACCTCGGATTCTCGAAAGGTTCGGGAAAGTGCACGGTTAAATTTTACATCGACTCAGGAACCAGCAGTTCGATTTTCGCGGGCAGGATGATCGAGACTCGGCATTTCAAAGGGAGACACCCGTGACTGAAAGAAATAAACAAGCGGTCAAGTAAATTGTCATTTTTGCTAAGTGTCTTCTTACCTTTCGGATCGCAGTGCCAATGGATAGCCGAGGTTCTTACGGTTAAAACAAGCCCAAACACGATGTGAATCGAGCTGCTTCTACCAATTTAAGTAGTAAACGTTGGGACTATGGGAGACACTATGGGAGGGACTATGGAACGCCAGGCCCCTTTACCTTTGTACCGTCCCACGAGACTTGCGATACATGGACAGCATTAAATCGGTAGAAGTAGTCCAATCTACTTCGTGTTTGGGCTCGTTTTAATCGCGAGAATCTTAGCCATCGATTGATGGGATAATTATGAAGGTAAGACCACAATTACTGCAAATTAAATTTGCTTTATGCGATTATAGCATTGCCGAGGTGAAGACACTGAGTGCTGGGAGAAGAACGGGACTGACTCGTGTAAATTTAACCGTGCACTGCTGTAATTATCGATCCCCGAAATTACTTCGAGACCGGAGCCGACATTTTTGGGATCTTGCACACCTCTAGTAATTAACGGTATGGCGTGACTCGATTAGGCTGACCCGAGGTAAGAATGATCAGGAAGCACGACGGCAACGGGGGACACACTCGGAGCCTCGACTTTTCGTTCCGAACAGGTGGGAAAACAAACATACAAGAGAGAGAGAGAGAGAGAGAGAGACAGAGAGAGAGTGAGAGAGAGAGAGAGAGAGAGAGAGAAAGAGAGAGAAAAAAATGGTACGAAAAACAAGACAACAGTGACAGTGATGGGAGCAATATCCATGTTGCTTGTTCGCAAGCAAATCGGGCAACGTTTCACAGGGTTTCTTTTACTCACGTTCAGAGCTACGACATTAGGCGGGCTAGTTACGATTCTCTCTCTGCGGATCTTTGCTCGGTACAATGCGGCCTGTCGGCTGATGATCCACTCGGAACGTACACGCTTCGAACTATGAAACGTAAAGCTTCGGATAGAACAGTCTCTACACCACATAAATATGGATACGTGTGTGTGCAAAGGGGTGTCCTACTTCAACATTCGCACGCTATTGTTTCCCAAAATAGAGATCGTCCCTACAAATCTTTCGCATCGAACTGATTCTGTTTTAGGGAGACATCTAATGGCCACCTTCACTTTTCTGTTGCATTTTCACTTTTCTCCACACTAATCGATGTTTCAAGGTCATTCAAGGTCGATAATCGACATTTGGAACCTGTCTCTGTATAGCAAGTGGGTCAGTGGATAGAGCGTGCGACCAGGCGGTCTCGAGTTCGAATCCCCGCGCGCCCGGGCACCTCTTGAATTAATTCAATGTGCTTTTTTAAAAAAAAACTGTGGTGCCCAAGGTGGTTCGGAACCCACCTTAATAAAAAGTAGGTCCCGCTGAAATAGGCGATAGGGAGAGCTGGTCTGGTTAAAGGTGAGAGGTGTGGAACGGGATTTGAAACCCTGAGGGGACCAAATATCCAAGACATTCTATAAATAGTGCATGATTGTTGCAATAATGCGATTCATTGGATTAATTAATCCATAAGTCGATTTTGCTTTAAGTATTTAAAAACTCGCTCTAGTTCTCAATTCACGTTCCGGTACATAAAAATTGGTTCGCGCAAGCAGAGAGGAACAATCAATATGATTATTAATTAAATGAAAAATAAAGCTTT
The DNA here is from genome assembly GCA_916610235.2 of Lasioglossum morio. NCBI lineage: Eukaryota > Metazoa > Arthropoda > Insecta > Hymenoptera > Halictidae > Lasioglossum > Lasioglossum morio. Next base: position 27,849,286 of record OU744325.1, on the reverse strand, counting down.
GGTCGGATACTATTCTTTGAGTAGATAATGTTTCTAGGTTCATTGTAGTTAATATTGTGGAGAAATACGAAGAAAACCTGACAAATTTATGCTGCACTCTCTCGAGTGCAATAATAATGTTAAAAATATTATTAATCGAATTATCATAGACTCGATCCACTGTATCGATGCGCGAGATCGTTCGAGAACATTTAACAAAGACAGGATTCAACTGGAAAAACCTTGAATAACCTTGCACGGCCATCGAGCACCAACACGATATAACCGACATAAACGAGCGAACTAAAACAAAACTGCCGAAATAAAAGCACACAATACCCGAGGATGGAAAACATCAAGAAAACAATATCGCCTTGTGCTGAAGCACGTCCACCTGGAGAATATTTCTGAACGCCATAATATGTCTCCCCTGAAACTAGCTGGGTGTTTGAAACGAGTTCTAGTTGGGGGCGGGGTTATTGCGTGTGAAACGTTGAATGGGACACCCTGCATAAACGGATGCTTCTAGAGAAAGGGAAAGAGACACTGTAAACGTTAAAGAGTGTGTGTATAACGTGGGCGAAACACAAAGAGAAACAGATATTTCGGTCGATTTTTACTGACGATCAGTTTCACGACGTTCCTCGAGTACGTACCCGTTGAGAAGACGCGTTTTATGGTTGCGAGGATTGATAGGCGTGAAACTGGCCCACGGAAGTTAGGATCTTTCAGGCCGCACTGCTCCGGCAAAGCTGCGCACAGTCCCGGTTTGTTCACGTTTCGGAGGACATGGAGTACGTTCGGAGTGCATGTGGATGATGACGGCGAAAGGACTGTTCAAGGGACGCACCTCCAATGATCTCGACCTTCACATACACGAGCTGAGTCGATCAAAACTAACACACTAACTTGCAACCTGTCGCCTGAGCTGGTTTCGATCGCTCAAAAAAAATAGAGGATCTAGAAGAATCTGAATCTTCATACGTTCGATCAGTCAACAGGTGTCAGTTATTGTTGACTCACCCTGTACACGGTCCACGACAGTGTCCCTTTTCAGTGATCGTCAGAAGGTTTCAGCCGTCGCTCGTTGGATAGCGGTTCACGAAATAATAGTGATAAGTAGACTGCGGATCTTTATGCAGAATAAAATTTGTATACACATCGACTGCAATCTACGGGAGCTAAGTAAAACTTTATTATGCTGATTAATCATTTTGATATGGTCAAAATTGTGTATCGTCGGCCTCGTATGAAAATTGCCTAAGTCCCAAAAAAGTTTTTCTTCTTATTATGATTAATGTTTTAGACATTATAAAGATAATTCTAAATGATTCTATTTTTGGAAACTAGAGCCTAATATTATTTTTATTACCAGAATTTATTGATAATTTATAAAGCTATGATATTGGGTGCTTTATGAAATATTGATATGCAGTACCGGGGATACCAGTTTGCTTTTTGTAGTTCCTGTAATAAATGTTTTCGTTGGTTGTGAAGTCTTGGACAGTACCATAGTAAATGATTGAAGTCTTGATATGAATGTGAGCCACAGCTGGGGAAAATAGTATATTAAATAGTAAATAATAAATAATCCTATTTATTTGAAAGTATGTGTAAAATTTTGAAAATAAAATATTTTAATTGATGCAGTAATTGTTTGAAAATAAAATAATTTATTTGAGTCAGTAGTTTTTGATAATAGTATTTGAAAATAGTATTTTATTTGAAGAATATTGAAAATATTTGGACTTCGTCTTTATTTTCAATTTTAATTTTAAATATTATTGCTGAAAATAGTGGTTTGCATTCAATAGATTTATGAGCGTAGAAATAGTTTCCCGATGATAAGATACACTGTATGTATCAACAAACATCATTAGGCACAAAAAATACAATATTCTATTTTGTGTTTCACATTATTAAAATAGAAATATTTTATTTTGTGGTTCCGATTGTTAAAATAGAAATATTTTCTTTTCGAAATTGTATATCTTATTTAAAATACTATTCTCCTTAAGCAAAATAAAGTCTAAAATATTAAATAGTATTTAAAATATTTGTTTCGTCAAATAATGCCCACCTCTGATGTGAGCATTCGCATTGTAAGTTTGTTGTGATTCCGATCCTTGCTAATGAAGCTGCTGCAATATAAATTCTCTTGATACATTCAGTTTATAATACCAGGGTTTCCCTCTGTGTTCATAATATTAGTTGAAGTATATTCGACAAGACTTCGAAGAAGTCGAAAAAAGTAAAATTCTGATATTGTAGCACTAACAACTTATCGCTCAACTATTACCCTCAAACCGTCAGACAGAGTAAAGTATCTAACAGGGCGATGCTGAAAACCCAATTGTCATAAAAAAAATGGACTTAGGCAGTTTTCATGTGAAACCGACGATACCGACACTATTAAACTCTTTTAATCGTTTTATTGTTCTGAATTACGTGTACTCGTTTTTGTTGTAAATACATAAAGTCCGCAGTCTAGTGATAAGGATATACCCTTTTGATTCTAGATCGGGTCTAGGTTAATTAACGTGGATTGATCACTGGGTAGTAGACTGCGGATCTCTATGCAAAATAAAAATGTTCTCGAGAATGTCTCTCCCTTCGTCAACGATCTTGAAAGATCAATGATCTATAGTTCCTTTTAACGCGGATATGATTTGGAAATTGCAATCTGGACTTGCAGCTGCATGATCCGCAGTCCGTTCGTATATATTCGCCGAACTCACATATCAGAGGGACTATTTTTGACGTACGCGACGGCCACAACACGGCGGTCGTGGGCCACAACATTATTATAAGCAACAACATACGTGTAACAAATGAGATAGGAAAACTAGATTAATGTGGCCGACGAGTAACCGGCTCCAATAACACCGCAGCCATGCGACAACCACCATTTCGCGGCTCTCGCGGCGTTCAAAAATGGTCGGTCTCAGCTCGGCTTGATGCGTTCGCTATGGTTGAAGCGGAGGTTGCATTTATGCAAACAAGCATTTTCGCTTCTCCTTCCACAAGAAGCGTGAATCAACGGATTATCGAGCGATGACTAAACCGTTCCGAAGGTCATTACGGGAGAGTGACGATGTATCAGGTTGTCCGAAAAGTTTGCGTCGTCTTTGCAAGCAAATTAAGTAGCGCGGTTAAGTAAACGTAAGCTTGGAGAACACAGTAAAACACTAACGAAAACATGATCGCGCTATTTGCGAGGGAGAGTCGTCGAGTTTGGACCAGCAGCTTGCTTAATTTGTAAAGTCTCAAGTACAAATTACCTTTTCAAGATATGCAACTAAATGCAACTATTCTCAAAGCATAATTACTATTCAATTGATATCGGTAACGACACTAAAATAATCTTTCTCGAGACACACTCTACTGGTTCATCCTAGAAGCTAGTCCAGATTAGGTTACTCTCCCGTACATGTTCGTGTTAGCTAGACTGCGAATCTTTATGAACACGTTCGATCCGATATGAACCTTTAGAGGGTTTTAGACATTTTTCATCAACATCTCATGTGAAATTCCCATGTTTAGAAAGATCCATAAAGATCCACAGTCCGCCTATTACACCAAATGTCCGCACGATCTTCTGGGACAAGCTTCTGATACACTGAAAACGAAGATCACCGGAGGCGGGTGTCCTCTAGACAGGTTTTGTCGGCATCACGTCGAATTGCTCCCCGCGTGCATTGCAAGCTGTTCTTCTACTTTGTTAAACAGATCTAAAGAGTGGGGAGGCGGGTGGAGGTGGGGGAACGGTGAACCGACGTGTGAGGCGAACAACGGAAGATACTCGGGGGTTCAAGGTGGACGATCCATATATCTACACAGTGACATAGCAGGTACTGCACTATCGACAACTCGTCTGGTGGACTGACTGCTGCTCACGCTGGCTCTGGGTTCCCTGCTCGATTTCCGTTGGGCCTGCACTCTCTACCCTCGAGATAGTAGGTCTCTCCTGTTATAATATATCAACGGGATTCTGGGCCGGCGTCTCGCGAGTGCAGAAGCGGGACAACACGCGCATCGCAAAGCACACAGAAACTCGCGAACGCGTCCTTCGAGTCCCGATACCCGAGGACGCGCACTGGTCCGGAACTATCGAAACGTGAATTACATTCGAATTTCTCCATTTTCTTCACACCCTTCGCGAGAACGTTTAATCGTTTATTTTGCTCCATTTCCGTCGGAACGTTCGATCGTTAACTTTGCTAATCCGTTTCAAGAAGAATTTTGGTAATCCTCTTTACAAGCTTCCTATTTCGCAAACCTTTTCCAGAAGGAATGTCCAACTTTCAATTTTGCTAACCCATTCCGGGACGAATGTTCGATGAATTTAATGTTGCTGATTCTTGACAAGTACGATATTGAATCATCAACTTTGTTCAGACAAAGTGTCGAAATTGAAGTCTGGTGTATAAATTAAATGCGCGTCTACTGTCTTGACACTTCCAAAAGGCTGTTTTCTCAGTCTGCTAAAAAAGTAAGTCCATGATTGAAATCATCTTTCAGGATCCAAAAGACCGTACAGACCAAATCACCGCAAAACCTAATTCACGTATTCCCAGGTCCGGACCACTGCAGGACGGTTCCACAGTCGACAGAAAGACGAGAAATCTCTAGAATCCAGTTCAACTCTAACCACAAAACACAACACTTGTTCACAAACCTCGGAGTCTCAAGATTTCCCATTTTCGGCCGTCGAGTCCCATCATAATTTTACTCTCTACCGGGTGTCCTATGGAGTCGTCCCCATACAAGGGTCAGAATAGCTCGTACCCGACAGGTGGAAGAACAGAGAGTTAACCTTTCGTTCCTCGCACCCCGATGTGTGCAGTGTTCGCATGGGGTCAGAGCCATTGACACAGTTTCTCGCTTTCTCGTTGAAGCGAGAATAATATAATTCAGTTCTACCGGAAATTGCGACGACCCCATGCGAGTGATCACGGTAGACCTCCGTAAACGCGATGTACTTCAAAATGGTTCTTCCAAACTTTCGGTACCTGTTTACAGGTCATTCCATTTATGTATTACGACAGCGCTGGGATTTACTTACTCGCGACGGTCGAGTTTCGAAGGTTACGCCCCCTCGATGCGTCCGCGCGTTTTACTCCGAGCGAGAAGGTTAGGTCACTGAGGATGAAATTGCCGCGCACGCGCGAAAAACTATGGTTGTAATCGGAACACTGCTCCGGTGGTGAGAGAGGTGTAGAGAGGAGTCCCCTATGACGGGGATCCCATGAAAATCACCGACACAAATTTCCCCGACACGGTTTTTACCGACAACATTTCAGCGACTCCAGATTTGACCGACAATAACTTTGGCCGACAACGAGTTTATCCGAAAACGATTTTGATCGACAACGAATTTGACCATTAACACTAGATTGCCCAAGGAAGTCATTTTGACTGCTTTTTAATTTCAATTAGAAAAACAATTATGTATATAATGACACAATTTCTTAGAATTTTGTGACTTTCTGTACAACATATAAATGCGTTTATTAATAATTGTAGTTACATCCCCCCTCCTTCATTTCCGGTATATATATGTGTGTTATACCTATATTGCCCAAAAGCAGTCATTTTGACTGCTTGGGAAATTTTAAATAATCAAATGACTCTTATTATTGAATTGAGTAAATTTCTTGTATGACCAGTTCGGCTCTGTATTGAAATAACAGTTTTCATTTGTTTAACAATTTTTTTTATTGTTATAAAATATTTACTAATAACTTGTTATATAACTGTAAATAATATAAAAAATATTAAAAATTAATTTTAAACAAATTACTTTACACATTAGTTATTCTTTCACAATACAGTCATTTTCACTGCTTTTGGGCAATATAGGTATATACTAAGTTTCAGCCTTTCTAGCGTTAATGATTTTAGATTCGTTGTCGATCAAATTCGTTTTCAGTTAACACGTTCGTCGCTACGTCACCCATATCTGGGTGACGGGTATGCTTCCGTGGGGGCCCCGACACCCAAACGTGGGTGACGCTCTTCTTGTTCGAGTTAATTAAACATAGGTTATTATATATATAGGATATACAACATAAAAATATTAAAAACACATTATACCGTTCTGCGTACCGACGGTCGAATTTGGGCCCGCGGGAAACTTAGTCAAATTACGCTAGACGACCAACGTGTTAAAGGCGTTGTCGGCCAAATCTGGAGGGGGTGAAATGTTGTCGGTGAAAACCATGTCGGAGAAATTTGTGTCGGTGATTTAGATGGTAGCCATGACGGGAGTCTCCCCTCTTCCCCGGGAAATCTTCCCCGGTCTAGCCTATGCTAGAGTCGTGGCTCCCGGGAGCCGGGTTTCTTGTATGAGCGGCGCCCTTAGGGTGGACTCATACGGGCGAAGATTCCAGGCGATGTCGCCGAGAATTGTAAATTTCGAGCGTTGGTTGACAGGTCGGAGCGGTGCGTAACGTCCCAGGGGGTCCCACAGGGTCCTTTAGGAAAACTACCGATAGCTCTCCTTTAAGACATCATGGACATAGGAAACGTTGGTGTGGGTTCTGCGTAGAGTGGGTACGAAATAATTTTGACTCTACGAAGAACCCACACCAACGTTTCCTATGTCCATGATGTCTTAAAGGAGAGCTATCGGTAGTTTTCCTAAAGGACCCTGTGGGACCCCCTGCAACGTTACGCACCGCTCCGACCTGTCAACCAGTGCACGAAATTTACGATTCTCGGCGACGTCGTCTGGAATCTTCGCCCGTATGAGTCCACCTTAAGAGAACCAGGGCCACCACAGGGAGCGAGACGCGCGTCTGGTCGAGGGGGTGTAGCCTTCGAAACTCGACCGTCGCGAGTAAGTAAATCCGAACGGTGGTTCACGGTGATCGACGCGTGTCGGATTCGGTACTTTACAAAGGAGCATCGTGTGCGAGGTCGGCAGGCGATCGTTGAGCAGTTTACGATCGCAGGTAGTGGTATTTGTTTGGGGGGGTGTTCGATCGGTGTCGAAACAGGGTTCGATCGATAATATGAACGGGGCAGAAGAAAGCGACGATCGTTGATGGGCGTTGCGCTCGCCATCTTCCGTTGCAAACGGGCTCGCGTTATGGCGATACGACCACCATAAACCGCGTTGGTTTGCTGATCAGTGCAGGGCAAACGACAAACGGGGGTAATCGTCCGTCGGGTACACGTACGTGCGTGAACGTGAGAGATCGGAATCCATGTACAGCGGCTGTGTCGGCTATTTCTACGGCAAAACAGAGAGAAGAGAAATCACACACGTTTTGTTGTTGTTGTTATTTGTTTTTGGAGGTGATGTGCGACGGACCATGGTGTTTCCAGCAGGTCGTGCTTTATTATATCTTCGTACAATGTGCCGGCGCTATTTCGTAGAATACCGGCCACGCTCGTTTCATCGTTTCTCCTTCAATTTTTTCCGTTCCTTTCTCCGGCGATACGACACCGAGAGGATGATCCGCTCTCCCGTCGGTTACAACTCGGTACAATCGGTGTCTTATCGGTTACATCGATGACGTCCGACTGCGGACAAGAGTACGGGCACACTTACGTTCGCGCTACAGCGGCCCCAAGGTCGTTCACGTCGATGGCACTCGGCATTGTTACGACTCTAAAGCGGACTCTGGGAGGCTCGTGGGTCGTTTCGGTTCGTAGAAATATAGTAGATAGGTCGCTAACGTGAGAGATACTGGTTGGTTGCTTGTGTGACTTGGCAAAAGGGAGTGGCGGAGGGAACGGTGTAAATGTTTCGCACAAAACAGGTATCCGTCGGGATCGTGGATTCGTCACTGTTCCGGCCTTCTGGATTTTCGGGATACGTACTCCTCCTCTCCTTGCCTCACAAGAAAAAGTCTTCCGGAGCACTTGAATCTAGTGGGTCGTCAAAATTATTTCATTAGTTTTCTTCAGGAAAATTGATTTTCTTGCAACAATCCTGAGAGGTGGTAGAGAAATTTTACAGTCAGATTTCAGATCAGCGTGACGAAATCTACAGGAAATGACAAGGAAAATATATGTCAAGGAAAATATTTATCCGGATATGCTATTGGAGAAGCAACAATTTTTTCTTGAATTTCTGCAAGTTCAACACGGATGTTCAAGGTTCAAAAATGTTGTTCATATTCTGACATATTTCAGCTTTAATTTTTTTTAAAATCTATCTCATTTCTATCAGAAGTTCTTTGATTTCGACACAGAATTCATCGATTTGTTCCACCGTGTGTCTCGAGGGACCACTTCTGAGGCACGGAGAGTATTTCCGTCTATCGAGTGTTAATTCACGTTTCTCAATTGTCCGTTTCGAATCTTTCCGAGGCGCAATTTCATAGTTACTCCGCGATCCAGGCCTGTTTTGTGCAATTCGAACCGTCGAAGCAGCGTAATGGGGTACCGTCACGAGTCGTGTAAGATTAATCGCACATACCGTAATCCATTACATCAGCACTTCTACTTACAAATATGTATATATATATATATATATACATACGTATATATGTATGTGTATCTGTATATTATATTATATCGATAAACTTTTCATTTTCGTATAACACTCATTTTACTCTATTCGACACATTTTTTACAACGCCTTACAAAATCTAAACACGCTGTACCACTAAACTATTAGCAAGTATTTGGTGAGTGTGTTTGTTCAGGGGTGTGTATTTGTGTGTGTATTTGTGGAGATCATTTTCGTGATGCCACGATCTCGCTGTTTTCATGATTGAAAACGGCGTAAAAGCTATGTACAAGTAATACATAGATTATGTACAAACCGAGACGTAAACGTCACACTTATAACAACGTAATCGGGAATCGAATCGTGGAGGTTTGATTTGGGGAGGGGGGGGGGGGTCGGTGAACCAATCAGTGAAATTTTGTTTTTTCTTAATCTGGTTCTTTGGAGCACGAGAATTAACCATCTTTCGGTTCGTCATGATCAAAATCTTGTTTAATTCAAACGATCAATTGATGTACTGAATTTTAATCTATTTTCAAAATGTTACACTTCGATACAGGACATTGTTTATTAGTGCGAATAATAAATTAAGGTACCTTTCGATTTGTTGTAAAACATGTTCGAGTTTTCTCTCTTTGAAAGGAACACCTCTTGCAAACACTGCAATTAATTGACATCTTGTTAATGTTGTTTATCGTGTTATCGAGAATCGGAAGATTAAGGTGACTATCTTTAAGCTGTTGTAAAACGCGTTCGAGAATTCTCTCTTTATTCACGGACGAATGAATTTAAGTACAGAGAGTCGTAAAATATCGGGACACATAACAATTTGCGCAGTTTTCCGAAGATTTGAAATTGAATGGCTTCGATACGACCTGTATGCAAGGTGTGTTGAAAATTTCATGGTGCCGACCCACAAACACATATTAAATTTAAAATACTAGAAAACCAATGTGTGGTTGCAGGATGTAATAGATAAGATTTTCTATGTTTCACGTAACAATTTATCAAATAATGTATAATAATAATGATAAAAAAAAGAAATCATAGAAGAATATTTTGAATGTAAGAATTCATGAAATCATATATGCTAAAATTAATTAATTATGAAATAACGTTTGTAACGTTTCAAGTAACAATTAATCAAATTATATCTGCTAAAACAAAGAAATTATGAAAGAACGTTTCCAATGTTTCAAGTAACAATTTATGACATAATAAAACGAAGAAATTATGAAAGATGTACGCGTAACAATTTATCAAATAATATGTGTGGTAAAATAAAGAATTAACTAAACCAAATGTAGTCAGCTGAAATAAACAAACGGTAAAATGTTTCAGAGTTTCAAGTAACAATTCACGAAACAACAGGATTGAACCACGTCCATCATTTAATTTTTAACATCTGAAAGTTAGACACCAGAAATGCACGATCAATTGATTCATTGAATTCCATTCGAGAAAGCGTCCAAAGAACCATAGAATGTGCAGGTCACTGCAATAATATTCATAGTGCATCGATACTTCTTTCTGTAGATTAATTTGAAGGGGGTTGATGTGCAAGAAACGAACCGCGATTCGAGTGACGGTCAAGTGATCAGCGTCGCCACGATCATCGAGGCTCGACTCTCGAGATTTGGATTAAGTGTCGCGTGAACGATTAACGTCTGCGTTTCAGGTACGAGGGAGGCGAACGAACTGTTTACATTACAATAGTCGTTACAGCAATCGTTGTTGCGTCCGCGTTAGAAAAGAACGACTGGTCGAATTCCCTGAGAACGTGTTGACGCGTGGACATTGCGGAACATAATCGGCGCGGACCAGTGTCGCTAGAATCGACCAAATTTTCTCACTCCGCTTACTCCGTTTTCTCGCCTTCCACTATCCCATTTCACCACCGTGAGCATACTCCAGGCGAGGGCATTATCGTCTCAATTCAGACAAGACCGTCCCCACCGTAGCGCCCACTATCCCCCACCAGCATCCACCGTTACTGCACTTTGTCCCACGGGAAGTCCGGACCAGTGATGCCAGAATGCATCACTCTCTCCTCCTCTCACTCTTTCCCCTTCCTATAACTCATTCCACTACCATGAGCACACTCCAACGTCCCCTACTAAGACCGTAGACTGATTGCGCAGTCGTGCAACGTGTTACATATTGCTCTGGTCATCAGAGAGGGGGCACTTGTATTCCCCTTGATTTTCTCGATCTGGTTACACTGCTCCAGACTCGCGCAAATAGTAGTTTTCGTTCATCGCTGCGCATCTTCGCCCTAATTGGTTCAAGAAAGTGAGGAGTGAGTAGTGGAGTGAGAGATAGTGATGCCAGAATCGGAGGAACCGAGGAACTTGCCCCTTCGGCGGCTCGGCCGGCTGAGCTCCCCACTCTTACTTCTACTGCGAACGCGCGACACACGAACGTACCTCTACACTGCCCGTGTGTGCTCGTGTGCGAAATAGAAGTAAGAGTGGAGGCAGTGATGCCAGACGGAGGAACCTGGAGGAACTTGCCACTCCGGCTGGGCCCCCCACTCTTACTTCTCAGACTCTTGTGAGTCTCACACAGGCAGAGTAGAGGTGCGTCGTGTGTACCGCATGCGCAGTAGAAGTAAGAGTGGGAGGCCCAGCCGGAGGGGCAAGTTCCTCCAGGTTCCTCCGTCTGGCATCACTGAGTGGAGGGCCCAGCCGGTCGAGCCGCAGGAAGGGCAAGTTCCTCGGTTCCCCCGATTCTGGCATCATTGGTGAGAGATGACAGGCTCGCTGCGGCCCCACCATCTTCCAAGCTGCGCGAAACGAGTCCGGAATCGCGTGAGACGAAGTATATGAAGGAAGGACCCGTTTCGTCCATCGCAAGCAGTTCCTCAAAAGGAAACTTGGTGGGGGAAGTAGGCGTTTGAGGGGCTCCACCCGTGCCCACGCCTGGCATACTTCCACGTCCTCTACTGAGACGAGCTAAACTGTATTCCCCTTCGGTTTCCCCGATCTGGCGACACTGGCACGGACAGCGAAGATCTAATCTAGCCCAGAATCGCTAGATTAGGTGTCCCCACTCTACTGTTCCCCTTCTGCCACGCTACAGCTGCGTCACGTGACCTAATCCGGCGACTCTGGGTAAGACGCGTCGTAGTTTACACTACCCTCAGCTGCATGTTCGGAGATGTTCGCACGTTTCCGTGACATTCGTTTGCCGGGTTTTTAGGGTTGGTCTCGTGGCGGGGGATGCGTGATTAAAAGCATGATCGAACGGGGACGTGATACTCGATCGGAAAAATTAAACCGTGCTACCGGAAGTCCGTCTCGATATCATGCCAATCAACGATTACGGTCAATAGAAAACCGTCTCGAAGGAAAATAATTTTGCCCGGAAATCGCGAGAAGCGCCGCGATTTAAATGAACGCTGTTTATACGGAATACTATCGACGAAATATTTAATTACTCAGTCGTGAATCGATTTATCAATTGGGATTTCGCACTGTGACGCGAACCCATGACGCGTAATATTTTTCGTTCTTCGTAGTAATGGTAGAATAATTATGAAATACATTTTGCATCGCGTTTCAGTGGAGCTTGGCATAATTGTTCGAACAAAATCGTTTCGATTTTTAATTTTATAATAAACACTTAAGAGCAATTATTTTTTTTTTTATGTTTCTTTGTGCTTGGTTAAATAGTACCATAGAAACATCGTACCAAATAATCCTACGTAGCCTTAAAATGGAAGCACAATCACCGATAAAAACCACTTTGAAAACCAATGGGCTTCCGTGTAAAACAATATAGTTTCCTACATTATAAATAACGTCCATTGATCTATGGTTTCTCATTTTACTTCTTCTATGCATATTATTTAAGGGGTTACGCTCAGTCGGGAAGCAGAGAAACAACATGGTGAGAATTGTTTTCTCAATCAAAAATATTTTTGTATTTAGAAAGAGTTTATTTCGAAGAGTGTCTCGTAAGTTGTTTTATCGAAAAATATTTATTAATTACGAGAAACAGTTCGCAGTGAATCATTGTTACCAGTCGCGTCTGAAACTAAACATTTATTACAGTAAAGTCGCGATATTTTTCTGCACCCTTCTACCCACAATTTCTCCAGTGACTACAATTGATCTAAGATTGATCGCGGCTCGGGTATATCGGTGTGAACCACACTAATCCAATTACAAAACTTCTATATTTTTCGTTATTTTTTCATGGGACCTTCACCACCTTATTTGTGGCAGTTTTCTGATTAAAATGGCGCCAAACACGATACAATTTCCACCGTATTTAGTGGTTTAATCGACGATGGTTTAGTCGCCGTCCACAGTTCAAAGAACTTCCCATAGGCTGTTCTTCGTTGCGTTCGAAACTTTCATCGTCGATTAAACCACTAAATACAGTTGGAATTACATCGTGTTTGGTGACATTTTAATCAAAAACATGCCGGTGATAAGTTGGTGAATGTCCCCTAAAAGAATAATGAAAAATAAAAAACTTTTCTACGTTTGGCTTTTGTTTGTACCCTCAGCGTGGTAGACGCAGTGCTAAAAACTAATGTCTCTGCACGATATGTCTCCGTGCAGAACACAGGTCGCGTTGGAAAAATATCGCGATATTTACTGTATCTAGTCTCGACACGAACGATTTACTTTTTATTGACTGAAAGGTAAGCGATTTCAACGTCGAAACTCGTAACTTTTGGCGAATTCTTACACAGGATCACTATAGACAAGCGAACTTCGTAAATAATAAATATTTTTCGAACGAAACAAATGACAATGTACTCTTCGAAATAAGCTATCTCGAGGTTATCGCGGAAAAATTTCTCAATATCTCCTCTCGAGCAGGTTCGCCTGTTTGTCTTCCGACGATCTACGGAAAAAGAGGAGCATGTTTCTGAAAAATAAAGCCAATTGAGCAACCGATTCGAGTATGCAACGCGACGTGCAGGAGATGAACATGATCTGGAAGATCCAAAAAGTGATTTACATGTCCCGACTGACCGACCGATCGACTTCGGGGACACACTGGATAATATGCACCGACCAAACCACAATGCATGAAAACTATAGAATATATATATATGTATATTGTATATAATACGTGTACGTGTGTCGGTCAGAAAGGAAAGCTTTCAACATTTGCAAAGATATCCTTCATGCAGGTGAGGGTATAATGAGGGGTGTAACAAAAGCTTCTTTACGACAAAAAACAACAAACAACATTCCAACATATGTTGTAACGAAAGGTGCATTCCTTATACGCAACTTGATCGCATAATTACTGTCTACCAGTATACATGGTGATATCGGACCCGACGTTACGGAGTAATCAATAATAATAATAATAATAATAATAACAATAACAATATAATCATAATAATGAGAAAGGAACAGAGAACAAAAACAAAAAATGAGTAGAGAGATGGGAGAATAGATGTGAAGAATACTCGAAGAAAAACAACGCAGAATGAAAGGGAGATTATACAGGCTGTCCCAATTAACTTGACTCGCGGAACTATGAGACGGGATCACTATGCACAATGCACAAGCGCACCATGAGAACATTGAGAACTGGAGACCCATGGGTAGCTCGCGTCCAACACCATCGGAGAGATTGTATATCAATGACAGTTGATGGATTGCGTGAACGGAATGGAACAAACACTCGTCGTCACGATTCGCATAACTTTCCAGACATTTGTAACACGAAATCCGAAACCATTCCCGCTTGAATTACAAACGTCCGTTGACAGAAACGATTGCGATCTACTTCAACATCGATCATAGAAGTTACTGTTCGTTCGCGTGGAGCTAACCTTTGTCGGACACGATTACGAATGACGGAAAGTCATGGATTTCGTTACGGTGAACAACGTGTCTACGGGGTGTGTGTCGCGAAATTAAACGACTTCGTCTTGCCAGTATGCTACGCGGCAAAAACCTCATTGAGTTCTTTATCTGCGAGTTCTATGGCGGCAGTCATTTACGACCGTCGCTGATATACACATTGACGGACGGTCGCGAATGACCTCCGGCACAGCATATTATCACTGAAAGAGCTCGCATACTGTGACGTTCGATCGGTTAATTTTTCAACTTCCATTCGCTTCGTCATCAACATTAACGGAGATGATTAGGTGGATCAAGTGAAACGGGACGTTCTTTGTACGACGAGACAGAAAGAGAGAAATATAAAAAAGAGGGAACAGAGACGGACAGATAGAGAGTAGAGAAACAGTAAGAGAGAAAGAGAGAGAGAGAGAGAGAGAGAGAGAGAGGAAGATAGAGAAATAGAATATCATGCAAACGCGCCGTGGACTCGAAAGCGCCGACCAAAGCGTTTTGTTACACCGCTCGACTATTGAACTCTGCCTTCGTTTTATCTGTTTTTGTGGATCTCTCACTGGCACAGATCAACGTGATTGCGCTTAATTATCCTCTAGCAGCGAGTCTATACACATGTATTATGTATATCCGCGTCGTTTCGCTGCGCGGCGCATTTCGTTCGAAACGAGTCGCAGAAAAATCTTTGAGAGCTCGAGTCAAAGGCCCGTGATTCAGAACTCACGTCGATATATTATTGAAAACGCGGCGTACGTGCACGCGTGACGCATGTATATACGCATGTGATAACGTGCGCCCGGCATTTTTCATCCACGTGAATCGTGAATTCACGGCCGATTGGAAGGTAGCCAACGAGCGGAAACATGACCGGTCGTCTACCCGTATACTGTGTATCGTATATGTGTCTCTCTGTATTTTTGTTGCTTCTTTTTTTTTTGTCTTTTTATTTTTCTCCTTTATTACTCCGTTTCCTTTCGGCTTCTCGATACTCGTGTCGTTGTGTATACGTGTTGCACTACGATTACAGTTTCTCTCCGGCAAGGTATGCAACAGAATTTTTGGTTGTCGACTCGATAAAAAGAACACGGTCGGGATGCAGGTGATTCTTCGTGACAAGGTAGGCCGAATCTTTGCTAAAGGGGCCCATTCACGGTCAAGCATATTTTGCGCAACTCGGTGTGTAAAATCAGAAATTCCGGGATTCCTTTCGGGAACAACAGTGCCATTTTAAGAGTGAAGTTAGATCCGTGTATACGTATATGAAATTACCAGGTGACCGGGGGACAAATAAGTACCATCATATGGCGAAACAAATATTTCAAATGCTATTTAATATTTGAGACTTTATTTTGCTTAAAGAAAATAGTATTTCAACAATCGGAACTGGGAGTAATTTATAATATTCGGCAGATACTGCCTCCTGTCAAGAGGCATCCGAGGCTAGCATGACGTCACAAGATGGCTGCCATTGATAGATTTTCGTAAATGTCTTCTTCACTCTATATCTGCGCGGTATTTAATGCACGATCAACGTACAACAACAGCAGCAGTGAGATGAGACTAGTCTGACAAAATTTGTGCGACAACAATAAACATCAGGAAATTCTGATTTTACACAACAGGTTGCGCAATTTGTCAATTACCACCATTCACGGTAAATAATGTTGCACAATATGCTTGACGGTCGATTCGAACAATCGAATAGAATACAAGGGCGAAATCGATTCGTCGTCTCGAGAATATAGTGGTGCATACAAGCTTTCCGTAATTTAAACGTTTTCATTTGATTAGACCGGGTCTCGAGAAAATAATTAATTTGCTAAATCGAACGTTCAGAAAAACGTCAACACGTGAAACTTTAAACTGTTTCCGCGCTACGTTCAATTCATTGCAAGAACAAAAGAGCTAAAGTTTCGCACGAATCATTTATCGAGATTAAGAACAAACGCTGTATAAAGTTTCGAATGGAAATTGAAGGAAAAGTATGAGACACCTTGGCGAGCAATTCTTTTGTGTATCGTTGCAAGCAACTCGTTACTTGCAACGTGAGACGACAATTTCATTTGTATATATAATATTGGAAGATTGCGAAAATTCGGAGACCCTGGTCTATAACCATCTCTAGAGTGTGACGAAATTTCAATAAAATATTGTACGAATCTAAAGAAAATTGATAAAATGGTTATTTCAGAATGTAACCACTTATCTTTTATCTTCAAATCGGGCACGAACGTTTGCAATCGTCTAATGAAAACCGCGTGTCTTCAATGTTCAATGAAACAAATTTCAAGCAACAATCGAATTGGAAGACTATTTCCGTAAATG
This sequence comes from Lasioglossum morio, assembly GCA_916610235.2. Lineage (NCBI taxonomy): Eukaryota > Metazoa > Arthropoda > Insecta > Hymenoptera > Halictidae > Lasioglossum > Lasioglossum morio. The sequence continues at coordinate 27,832,684 of OU744325.1, read as the reverse complement.
CGAAATATCAAACTTTCGTTACGTCGGAAGTGTAACGTTACATCGTTTACCTAGCATCGACGTGCGGTGGAAATCTAAACGAGCCCTCCTCGTGTTTGTAAATTTAGTTATCAGAAAATCACCTTTTCCCATGCTGCGCGAGATAAACACATGATTGAAACAACCAATATATTCTATGTAAATATGTACACGTATATAAACATACATAATACGTGAAGCGGACGATGGAGAAAGGGGCAGGGGGGGGGGGGGGCGAGGGGCAGGAGATTTAAGTGTAAGCGTGTTATGTTTGTGCGTTTCAAAGAGCATGTACCGAATTACGTACGTTACTGTATCCAGAGTTGGGTATAAATTGTATTCAAATACAAAATTTCGAATAAAGAGGGTTTAAAATCCACTAAAAACCACCAAAATCCACCAAAATTTTTGCATTTGAATAAAATGTTTGCCCCACTCTGACTGTCTCCCACGCAGGAACAAACGTAATCGAAAGATTTCGGAATTTGAGATCCGGTTACATTTCCATAAGCGAGGAGATTCGTCTCTCGATGGATTTCGTTTCCGCGTCGTTCGCCGGCCAACCGGCGGCATTCATTGTTCTCCTATCGAGAAATTATTATTCGTCGGTGTTTCGCGGATCGACAATCGGCGAAGTTATCGATTAAACTTCACGGAAGGAATCACGTTGACAAATCGCGGGATTCGTCGGTTGGCGCGGTCGCGTCGCGAGCATGCGAAACGCGTCGAGGAATATCGATTAATCTCGTTTGAAGAATTTACATAATAAAGTGCGAGCAAATGTAGTAATCAGAACGTATAAAATTGTTGCCGCGCGACGAACGATCGGCGCAGAACACGCTGGAAACCGATTAAATTCAGATCTCCAGTGACGAGCTATTGTTCATACCGTGTTTTTTCTTTTTTTTCTTATTCGTCGAGTATGACGCTGTTTGCTCCCTCTTGTAATTAACCCTTTGCAGTCGGAGCTAATCTTATTTGATAACAGAATTTTTCTTCCGGCATGAAGTATTTCCGTTTTATATGATTTTCTTCATTTTATCGATATAAAAATTCATATAATACCTCGTGTAATGCTTTCAGTTGTTTATTAACCCCTTTTACTCGAAGCTCTTAGATTCTTGCATATAAAATGTCCGATTTTAATGAATGCAACTCTTAAAAAAGAAAAAGTGGAGGAAAATTAACATTGCCTTCCGAAAAATGGAGTTTCAAGCTTTAAAATGAGACCAGGCTTATCAGAATTTAAATATTGACAATCGAGAATTGTAAATGTGGTGTTCCAATACTTTCTTGGATACACTAGAATTTTTCGGAAGATTCTGAGGATACAGTATACCATTCGAGAGTTAATAATAAATGTAAAAAATTGTTCGTACTCAAAATACGTGTATCGTCAAAACAGCATACGAAAGACAAAGACAATTTTCCTTTGGGAAGAAAAATTGGCGAGGGTCGAATAAATGTAAGAAGAAAATAATATGAAAAATGTTGTGAATAGATTTCAACAGATTTGAACAATTTCAACTCTTTGTTTTTTATATTCATCTGCTGGAAATTTTAAGAAATTTTAAGTATGTCATGGAAATCAAAGGTAATTCTTATTTAAGTGGAAAAACAATTTTCGACGACATTAGAAACATTTCAGAATGTATGTAAAATATTATATAATATATAATATTAATATATTTGATGTATATTAATATATGTAATATACATTGATACAATATATAATAATGTATAATATTAATAATATTAATATACATACACAATATTATATATTATATAACATATTAAATGAGACTCGTCGAAATTCTTAAAAGAAATTAATTAGCAGTTTCCACCTCGTAGGATCAACTTGGACAATTTCGACCGAGTTTAAAGATCCGCAGTCTAACGTGTTTAATACACGTGAGAAGAGAATTTCGAAGAATAAACGATGCGGGAACAGCGAACGAACAGGGTGTATAGAAATCGAATTGCCACTGGTGAACGACTGAGATTGCTTCGAGCATGTTCTGCGACGCAAATCGCACACGCAGGAACGTGATTCCGATAGCCGTTAATTCCGTCGCACGTGTCCTAATAGAAAAACGTATCGTGTTTCTGAAATAACATCTGTATTAAGCTGAAAGAATGAATAATTTTTCAGTTCGACAATACGTTACTGTTCAAGTACAGAGAAAGAGCTCTACGTCAGGAGAAACACTTGTTTTACATCGAATGGTAAATCTTACGATCCCGTTTTTTGCAATCAGCGTGTTCTTCTTCGGTACGTGAACCAGTAATTCTTCCTTTTTGTATTCTCGTGTGGAATCGTATCTCGTAGCGATTAATGCACATACGTGTTTGTGTGTGTGTGTGTGTGTGTTTGTGATGTGCAGTGTACGTGTCGCGTGTGTCTCGGGGAAAAACGTGAAAACCGTCTTCCGTTGGCGCCGCTTAATTAAATACAGGTCTGAAAATATGGACAGACTTTTCTTACAGAAAATACGGCTCTCTGTAGGATGTAAAATCGTTGAAACGAATCTTGACCGGCTAAGCAGAGTCGTCAGATTAAGCATCGTGTCCCCATTCTACCTTCCCCTTCCACCGGGGCATGGTCGCGTGACGCGCTTCGCCTCTGTCCGGTTCAGTGATGCCAGATGAGGGGAATCACGGTAAAATGATGTACCCCCTCTCTGATGACCAGAGTAATATGTGCACGCGCAGCGTGTCTACGGCTTAGCGTGGGGGACGCTAGATGGCGATGGAATAGGATAGTGGAAGGGGAAAAGGAGGAGAGTACCGAGGGTCCGTTTTGTCCCTTTCTGGCATCATTGGTCCGGTTTTTCACAGAGAAGGTTAGGTTACGTTTCCCCCTGAAGGGAGTACACTCGTTTCCAGGATTGCAAGAATGCAGAAGACAAGAAGAACGGGTGTGGACTTAGCTAGTAAATCAAGCGGCCGAGAGAAATGCGAAGTGCGGGGCCCCGGCCGCTACACATACGAGCCTGCAGTTGTGGGAGGAAAGAGTATAAGTCCTGGATGATGGTTTCTTTTAGTGGGTAGTGGCGGTTCCGACCATCCGATCCCCTGAGCTCCAGACTACCCCCCCTTTAGGGGTGTGCGCAAATTTTTCAATCATCATTAACAAATATTAAGGATTGCAAGAATGCAAAAGAGAAGAGGCGTGGTGCTGGGCCCGAGGTACAGGGAGTTAAGGCGCAATGCGAACAGCGGGGGCCCTAATCCCTCCATTAGCTCGAGCATCAAGCTGATTGTAGAGGGGCAGCTCATTGGCTGTCCCAGGGACGAAAGAAGAGTGCTAACAACAGGGTGTTTGATGGGGTGTTTTATAGGCCACAATCGCCCTGAAAAGTCCTATTTTTACGTTCACCAGCAGTAATTTGCATTATTCGGAAGCATAAAGCTGCGCGTTTAACGAATATTGCAAATTACGCTTCGTAAATGTAAAAATAGGATTTTTTACCCAGAGAAAAGCTTATTTACTTCTGAAAAAAACCCGTCTTTGCATGATCGAGAAGTAGAAGAAACGAGTCCACCCCCTCAACACTAAAGCCTATCACGACGAGTCAAATGAGCCATTTTAGATTTTTTTGTTTTGACAATTTTTGAGATTGTGAAGGTATTTTCATGGGTATTGATTGAATATATTTCTTCACTCCAATATATATATATTACAGTAAAACTCGCAGAAAATATGAATAAATTTAATCCTGTTATTTTTATAATAGACCGTACACATTAAGTCGTGTTACCTCCCCTTATCTGACGACTCTGACTCTGCGTACACTATATTCGCGTTTCGAATCTATCAGTTTAGAATCTATTAGACCTCTTTCCGGAACTTACTTGATTTCACAAGCCTTAATAAGCTAGCCCCTCCATTCACAGTTATACCTACACGATTCTATAACAATTAGTTAATTCTATCACGTATCTCAACACAGTTTATCATTGTATTCCGATAGTCTCGGTTATATACTTTATAAAACACTTCAACGATCAACTCCACACTCAACCAACTTCCCAGTGGGTGCACGCTAGAATCTATTTGTTCGAACGAAATGGTCGTTTTGGAAGAATCGGAACTCATTTTAAGGGAACATCTGTTAGAATGAAGTTTCTGGAAATTAACCCTCGTTCATCCCTTGCTTCAGTTCGACACAGTTTGAGAAACTTCGCGACTTTTATGTTTTTCTAATATGTAAAATGGAAAAACATTTACCACGTTATTTCATCGATTTTTTGACCACGAGCGTTAATTTGACACCGATGGACAGATATTCTGAACGAGGGTTAAATCGTGAGAATTTCAGTATACTTTCCGGACGTTAACGTTCATGAGGACGATACGAACTATAATCCCGATTTTTTCTTTTATATAATTCAATGCATAAAATAAAATATTAAATACCACATTAAATACAATAAATCTTTTCGGAGGCGGCGCGAAATCGAAAATTTTCGATACTGGACATTACGAAAAATCTTAAATTCTTCTACATGCTTTCCCCCATATTTATGTATCTTCTCTTCCCACCTACTGAATTCCAAGTCCACCATATTCCGATGAAATCATAATCAGCAACATATGTCATTTGGGAAATTTTCGATTTTGCGCCGCCTCCGAAAAGATTTATGGTATTTAATGTGGTATTTAATATTTTATTTTTATTATCAATTTTATTTTAATTAATTTTATGAACAGTTGGTGTGTATTCATAGAAATCAAAATGAAATTACGTTTGTATTCACCTAAATGAATTGGAAATTATTTCATACTTTTTAGTGCATTTTCTTTTTTTATTTTTTTCATATGTTTTTTCATTATTGCTTTTTTCATACCTTTTTTTTGTTTTTTTCATATTTTTTTTATTATTCATACCTTTTTTTATTTTTTTTATTCCGTTTTTTCGAAGTCGGTTTTAATATTTTTTTTAAAATTTTTTTTATTTCACTCTTTTTAGTGGAACGAGCAGAATTTGTAGAACACTAAACATAGGTAGGAGACGCCGTCGTATTATGACGCATTATGCTACAACAATAGTTATTAACAATAACAAATTCTATAAATTTTTGCACGTGGGAGCATCGTGGCAGTATCTCCTGCTAAATGTCAAAGGTTTCATCGCCATCGGTACATTCTTTGCTGAACAAACGCAGAAGAAGTCGGCTAAATATAAATGAAGCATTACGTTTTTTTGCAATAAAAGTCGTTAGGAATGAAAAAATGCAAAAATTTTTATAACGGGACCACCCCGGGGACATACTTTACAAGATGCAAAAGGTTTCGTACCGATTGGTCCATCCATCTCGGCATAATCGGTGAACATACATAGAAAAAAAAAGCGAAAAAAAGGAACCTATACAGGTCGAATTGATAACCTCCTCCTTTTTCGAAGTCGGTTAAAAATAATTTTAACACGCGTTTATTTGTTGGTGCACGAGAAATGCAACAGAGTGACGATAAATTTCTGGCATTTTATAGAATGACCAAAGAAACTTATACACATCTCGTAGAAACTATTTCTCCAGCCATTCACTACACGAACACAAATATGAGGGAATGTGTCAGCGCGGAAGAACGCATACTGATAACACTAAGGTAAGCTTTTTATTTATATAGTTGAATATAATAATGTAATACGAAAAACAAAAACATTAGGCAAAGTAAAAAATTTTCACTTGGTGTATTCAGCGTAGATTGGGTAAATTCGTAGAATTTCCTCGAAGCTCGTCTATGAGGAGCAAAGCTCCCCTTTTGTAGTTCCTCAGTTGTATATCACTCAAGTGTACGAGGTCTGGGACAAGGCTCATTAGGAAATTTTTGATTCCTTCCTCTCTCTTGTCCCCTATATTTTCTGGTGGAAGGGGGTTTGATAGTTTTGCAATGTTAGCTGAAAAATATGCTGCAATAGCTTTATCTGCTGCATCATAATTTAAATCTTTTCTTTTTCTTGTCGGCTGCCCATGTGGACCTCTTTTTCTAATAAGTATTGATTCCGATGGAGGAATCGCCGCAACTCTGTCCCCCTGATGTGCCAATGGTGGCGTTGAAATTATGGCAGGCTCTCTTAGTATTTCCTCTGTAATATCACTACTTTCTTCTTCCTTTAGAACCTTATCTGTTTCCTCGTCGATTTCTGCTGTTGATGTGGTGGCTTCAGGTAATTTACCCGTAGGGTTGCCTACAACTTTTACATATGGAATCGCAAACTGCATTGCGTTCATTAGGTAGTATGGCTTTTTCTTTGTTGCGCCACTACCACCCGGTTTAGGTTTGAGGTGTCTCACAAATGTACTCCTCAGGTTCCTCCATTTTTCCTTGCATTCATTCACTGTAATAAGGAAAAAAGTAGATAAGTGCCTCGTTAAGTAAGTACCAAGATGTCTTCATCTGGATGCTTATTTTCAGGTACTTGGCCACGGGTTGCACATTCGTTTCGTTGGGACTATACTTTTGCCGAGGAGAGTCTACAGTTGGGAAAATAGTATCTGAGACGACAACGATTATATGGAATGAGCTGAAAGATGTCTACATGCCCCGCTCTACCTGCGACCAATGGAAAAGTATTGCTCATCGTTTTGAGACCCTATGGAACCTTCCAAATTGTATAGGGGCCTTGGATGGCAAGCACATCCGCATAGAGAAAATACCTAATACTGGGTCCACTAATTTTAATTATAAATCGTACCACTCAATTGTACTACTAGGATGCTGCGATGCTGATGGTACTTTCACTATGATTGAAACTGGATACGCTGGTAGAAACAGTGATGGAGGCATTTTCAGAGCCTCTGCAATTAAATCCATGTTATCCAATTCACAAGTTGATGTCCCACCCCCATCTGAGCTTCCCTGCGATGATTGTTTGTTCCCTTATTACTTTGTAGGAGATGAAGCTTTCCCATTGTGTCGATATTTATTAAGACCTTACTCAAAACGGATTCTAGACAATATAAAACGAATGTTCAATTATCGCTTGAGTCGGGGAAGGAAAACAATTGAATGCACGTTTGGTATGATGACAGAAAAATTCCAAGTACTCGGTACAGCGATACGTTGCCGCGATGAGAATAAGGTCAATGACATTATAAAAAGTGTTTGCGTACTTCATAACTACGTTAGAAAAAGAGAAGGGTCTCAGTATTTACCGCAACAAGTGGAAGAAAATGTCAACATCACTGGTTCTGCCAACCCCATTGATCTAACAGATCGAGCCAATATAAGCATTTATTCAGTCCCTTATGCTATTAGAGATTATTTAGCAAATTATTTTCTGACCCCAATCGCATCACTGCCTTGGCAGTGGAATTATTGAATTTAATGTGCTTGAATAAAAGAAATTGTAAAAGAGATGTAAAGCAGTGTATTATTAATAGTACTCTGTACTCAAGTACAATACCTACAGCTGTAAGATATTGAATTTACTAATAAATTAAAAACCTTACCTGACAAGTTCACTTCCTTCCCAACATTCCCCCAAGCTTTTTCAGTGGCATCCCTCTTTGAGTACGCTTGGAGGGTGTAATTATACAGCACCGGGTACTTCTCCACTTCCCCAACAAATTTGACATTGAAAGCCTAAGGCCGAATTAACCAAATATCTCTTATTTCTTAATTATTATTATCTCTAATAATAATTTCCTATCTTTAAATTCATTAGCAATTTTATCACATTATTTTTAACTTATCATATTGACTATACCCCTCACGTTTAAGAATATTTGGATTTTTAACCCTTTCGCTACTACGGACGAGATATCTCGCACCCTGATACTTTCCGATTAACGCTTTTCTCGATAAAAAAGATAATAAAGATAATAAATAAATAACCTATGTAACCTAAATACATAGACCACATTGAAGAGTGCAATGCACTCAAACTACAAAAAATATTGGCAAGAACTGTACAAACTTACCTCCATGAGTCGCGCGAATCGTTCGATGCACACGATTTTCCAAATTCGCTTCCGATCGCACGCGATGAGAATCGAGGCAATTTCAGTCGCGCCGATTTCAATCGACCACGAATCGACCCGCGTGTGGCTCTACATCCATTTGCATTGGAAGTCACGTGGAGGGGGGAAACGCATGCGACTGGAATCGCGTCGACCGAATCGACCATCTGCACACGCGTCGATTGTAGTCGATTTGTGTTTTTTCAAACATCAAGAAACGCGTTTTCACTTATTCACTTTTAAAAAGAATTTAATAAAAAAAAAAATTAAACTGACTTCGAAACAGCGAACTAAAAAAATGCACTAAAAATAATAAGAAATAATTATAAGTATAAATAATTATGTGAATACACACGAACTTAAATACAACACAATCTTTTAGTGCGTTTTTTTTGGTCCATTCATCTCAGCGAAATCGGTGAACATACAAGAAATAATTCATTTTTTAACCGACTTCGAAAAAGTAGGAGGTTATCAATACGACCTGTATGTGCCTTTTTTCTATGTATGTTCACCGATTATGCCGAGATGGATGGACCAATCGGTACGAAACCTTTTGCATCTTGTAGAGTATGTCCCCGGGGTGGTCCCGTTATAAAAATTTTTGCACTTTTTCATTCCTAACGACTTTTATTGCAAAAAAACGTAATGCTTCATTTATATTTAACCGACTTCTTCTGCGTTTGTTAACCGACTTCGAAAAAGGAGGAGGTTATCAAGTCGACCTGTTTAATCGACTTCGAAAAAGGAGAAGGTTATCAATTCGACCTGTATGTGCCTTTTTCAGCAAAGAATGTACCGATGGCGATGAAACCTTTCACATTTAGTAGGAGATACTGCCGCGATGCTCCCACGTGCAAAAATTTATAGAACTTGTTATTGTTAATAACTATTGTTAACCGACTTCGAAAAAGGAGGAGGTTATTATTGTATTGAGTTAGTAGGAGATGTATCCGCGAAGATCCCACTGGAGATGGTTTAAACCATCTATGGTTTACCATCTAAATTAGGTGAATATATTTTTTGATAATGATTATTAGTATTTTTGATGATCATTAGCTAAGGAAAACAAATCACAAAATCATCTGACGGTACCCTACAACAAATACTAATTAAAAAAAAGAAGAGTGAAATAATATAATTTTGTAGAAACGAAATAGTGCGTTTGCTGAAACAGTAATTTGCGATAGAGACGTGCTTGAACGGTCTGTAAATTTGCTGAGGATGTTCTGAACTGGCAGAAGAAAAGAAGAAGAAGAGTTTGAGAAAAAACATCGGGATTACGGTTCGTATTTCTTTGCGAGGCGCATCCTTTTGGATAACCCGTCCGTGTCGACCTAGTTTCTTTTCACTTAACTATATAGTAATTCGATTTCTACGACATCGGAATCCGATGAAGATCCATCGTTCGTTAATGCGTGCTCAATCGTGAAATTCACATTTATTCTTCATCGGTCGACGATGTTTAAGGGATTCTCAAGCCCGAGGCGTTCGGACGCTAACCTAAATACAGAATTTAATGGCGAGTATGGCTGAAATTCTCGTTACGCCAGTCTCTGTTTTTTAAAATCTCGTTACTCGAACGTTCTACGGAACGAACCTCTGCTGCATCAATTCTTCGCGAACGTTGCGCCGTTTGAATGTCTTCGTTATCGATGCAGCGCGCGTTTAATGATAATCAATTATGTATTTAGAAGATTGTAACCGGCGTAACCATTCCTATGTAAAACGTCTTCATTTCAAATATGTTTGACCTCTTCAGGGACGATTTTTCTTCAATAAACAAAAGAGAGCTGTAATAATTGTTCTAATCTTGTTCTTCAACAAATATTGATTTTGTTCTACTCGGAATAATTTTAATTCGAAAGAGAAATAAACGTACGTATTGGCCAGTGAAGAGACCAAACAAAATACGAGATATAATTAAAAGAATAATTCCATTCTATATAATTTTTTTTTATTTTATGAATATGAAATTCATGTACCACCTCCTCCAAAAATAGTAATTGATTAGATACCAATGATATTTAATCATCTAAACGATATTTTCAACTGCATTTTCATCTAGCATCGAGCGACTGAAAAATAATTATCCCTGTACTTTGCTACACGTTACAGTCGTACTTTAGTAAATGGACAAGTGAAACACAGAAGGATTAAGTACAGAAATGATTACGGACACATCAAAGTCCACGTTAGGCAAGCTAAGTTGGTATATATTCTTCTAATTGTGTTGGATTTAAATATTGTCACTGCTTCCGTAGAACAAATTTTTTGTTTCTACAGTTGAGAGATTCTGTTGATCTCCAGCAATTTTGATCTCGTTTCACTTGGAATGATTTTAATTCAAGAGGAAAATAAACATACGCACCTGCCAGCGAAGAGGCCAAACTATGCTTTAAAATATATATAAGACTCGTGTTGTACTTAATGGCTGCATTTTTCAGCAAGGTCCAGAAATCATTTTCTCGTTACAGAGCTACTAAAAAATAATTTCAGTGGCTCTGTTGTACTTTAGCAACGGAAGGATTGTAGAAATGATTACAGACACACCTCAGTGCACGTTAGGCATGGTAAATTGATATAATTCTAGGCAAATTAGGCCCGCCACTTGCTCGAAATAATTAAACGACGCTGCACTACGCAAAGATACATCGTTATCACATGCAACATTCGTTCTTCGCGCAGCAGAGGTTCCAACTAAATGAAATGGTTACTAAAAACACGACGGGAAAACACGGTGTATATAAGAGGTTCACACGGCAATCGTTAAAGAATGAAAACAATTTGAAAAACGCACTGTATTATTACTATCTTTCGTATCCTGGCGCCAAGTTATCGTCCGTTCTAGGTCACTACGTAAATTCTTGGACGGAAAAGGGTTTTCAACAGGGATTCATTTCCTTTGGCTTGCCTAAAGAGTCCCTAGAATATTTAACGTCTGCTCTAGAAAAGCTTTACATATCAACTATTTAGAAGGTGATTAAGCGTTACGGATTACCCTAATGAATACACTTCCCGGCAAGATCTCCGGAGAATAGGACCGTAGAATTTTGCGAAAGAATCTCAGAATTGTTTCTATTTAATCTTAATATCCTAACAAGAAATTCCGTTCTACCAACGCAAGCCCTAGAAACTTTGGTTACAGTTTTTACTACGGCGATTCTATAGTAATTGTTCTACATACTGTTACTTAAATAAACATTCTCGTAGTATCTAGGCTATTCTGTTGTCTAGTTCGCTATTCCCTGAAACCTATTGTCCTACACAATCCATTACTGTACGTCTTATGAACTCTCTATGGAACATACACTACTCAATTGTTTAATGGTAGTCTGGTTTGCGAAGTTTGCAACTATCTCCAGAGACGAGATTATATGATAAAAAATACGAGAAAAATGAGATTGAGACGGAATGACGAAAATTTGTTAGAAGGTATTAATTACGGAGACAAAAAAAGCAATTTTTATATTAAATTTGATCTTAACTAGGGTAAATGTACCAGTAACACAAACTTTATGAAATTAATAAAGATAACATGAAGTACTTCGTATTACTATATTTTAAGAAATAACAAAAATTGATGTTTCTAAAAAGTATTGTAATAATTTTTGTTTAAGATATAGAAAATATTAGTTGAAAACTTTATTCCCCGAATGTTTCTATAGAAAGTGCTAAGAAACTGTGACTAATTAATTTGTTATCACTGAACTGCAGATCTTTATACATTAATGGGGTATGGAAAATTAAAAAAAAAAATTAGAATAGGAGACTCAACACAATTTAGTACGGTTTGTATTAATTCTGTATGTATAAAGTCCATTTCCACTAAAGATAAAACTCTATTTGATTCCTCTTTCTTAGAATTTGATTACAAACATTCAAAATTGCCCGAACATCCGCAGTTTAGTTATCACAAAGTGGCCGGTGAATCACACCAAAACGTTCGTTAATATTTCTTTTGCTTCTTGACAAAATCGTGCAGAAAAATTTCACGATACAGAAGAAAGGTTGATAATCAATCAAAGTCTTTCATATTAATAAATAAAAACTTCCAAATAGTTATTAGATGTCCTGATACCTTTACCCTAGTTAATTTTTATTTTCATTATCACTATTTAATCGATCATTTAGGAATCTTTTATAATTAGGCGTTGTACATTCCTCGTGTCAATTAGAATAGAATTTAGTAATCGATTGTTTGAACTGGTAAGATTTGAAATAATCATACAGATTGTAAACATGAAGAGAGCAACGCCGAAGGCTCGGAACCGTAATCGGCTGGTCGAACTGGCAATTAAAGCTCGGACTTTAAACTCGAAACTCGCAATCGCTGGCGACTGGTTAAACTATTGACACGCGAGGACACTATTCAATTGTTTAACTAGGTTATCGTATAACACGGGCTATGTATTCTACGTGAAATCAAAACAGCGAGCCTCCAGTGGACAAAGTACACGGCAAACCACTATACGAATTGTCTCCACCCATGTTGAAGCTGCGGGAACTTCCTCTGCAGCAATGTATAAATTACCAACTATTAAGAGAACATCCGAAGTTCGAATTTAATCCCGTTCAAATCGCACTCGCTACCCAGAAGGTTAAATGTCTAGAATAATCGTGCGCACTGTTGTCTATTACACGATATTTCTTTCAACTGCGAGACAAGAGTTTCGTTGGCAAGAGTATTGCACGTGGTAAACGGTCTGGAACAAGTTTCTTAGTAATTTCTGCGGTGTCTCTTTCGTATCGAAACAAATGTGCCGTGTAAAAAGTATTCGTACACCCTTCAACCCCTTGCCGTATTTTAACGAGTCACACTTGTCATTAAGATTTTAAAAGAAATCTAACATATATGAATGTTACGGCTGCGTTTCTTTCTCAATGAAATAAAACTTGATTCGTTATTAAATAAATGTAGCCGTACAACAAATACAATTTTTCTTTTCTTTTCCACCAGATTTTTTGGGATAAAGACGTTTTAATCACTGTAACTGTGAAGCTAATGATTCGACAAGGAGTTAAAAATGAATTTTTAAAATTGGATCAAACAGCTTGAGTTTATTTGATTATATTTTTTATCAACCGATTGTCAATGAAACTTTGTACATGTATTCAACTCGCTTAGATTTACAAAATACATCTTCTAAATTTTCATTACAGGCATAGAAATATTTAGAAATCGTGACCTTTACTTTTTTACTTCGCAATTAAAACAACAATTATTTACGTATTAACTACTAAACCAATCGTTCTATCTTCTCAAAAAAAAATGTCAAGTCGTTCGATCCACATTGAACAGAATTAATCACCTTCAAAAGATGTACGAACGTTTTTTACAGTGACTGTATATCTCGGAATCTCTACAGTAAAAAATGTTTATTCGTATATCTCATAGTAATTTTAAAGTTGTTTCGTGTGTACTTCAGGCTTTACCTTCCCTAATTCATGGAAATCGACGAAGCAAATGTTCCGGCAACAGAGATTGAATATTTATGAAGTTAGCTAGTGAAGCACTTTTGTTATTTTTATTTTTGCGTTATCAATCCTCCCGGGCTGGGAATTAACGATCGTTTGGAATCTTCATCTTGGAGAAGTAAATGGCCGACTCCAAGCCTCTGCACAGAGTTGGTTAACGAAACAAGTGAGAATATGCAGTTACAGAAATGAATCCGGAATATGAACTAATCAGAGTTAATTAAAACTACATTCGCAGGAGCGGGTCCGTTCCCAGACGCGTGCTTACGGGAATTTACTTAAAATTAGGCTTTCTATCTGATCTCCGGTTGTATTACGTAATGTCCTCCGGACTCATCGTGTAATATTCAGAATGTCCTGGATAAGTGGGCATTTCCATAAACCCGGGATTGGTCCGAGTAAAATTTACCCATAAAATTAGACGACCCGGACGTCGACTACTAAAAAGCTCACTTACGCTAAATCTCACCCGGTTGTTCTCCCACATTTTTCACTACAATCATTTTGCAGTTTTTATCACAATTTAACAAAATAAAATATGTATCATCTCTATCTTTATAATATCACTCGGATCGTTTTCAAGTACCTATTTATCGCAATTCAGTAAAATAAAACACATACAAGTTCTGTAATTTTTCTCTAATTTACCCAGTTTTGTTCCCACATTTTTCAATTAGATCACATTGCAGTATTCGTCGTAATTTAGCCAAATAAAATACATATAAACTCTGCGAGCTCTCTTCAATTCCACTAGATTGTTTTTCTACATTTTTCACTTCGGGCATTTTGCAGTTTTTACCGCAACTTAATAAAATAAAATACGATAATCTCTGTAACTTTTCTCCAACCTCGCCCAGACGTTTTCCTACATTTTTCACTCAGATAATTCTGCAGTATTTCTGCAATTCCGTAAAAAAAAGTTGTTCCTCTAAATTTTTACCACAATTTAATAAAATAAAATACATATAATCTCTGCGATCTTTCTCTAATTTCACTCGATTGTTTCCTTGCATTTTTCCACTGAGATCATCTTGTAGTTTCTATCACAATTACGTAAAGTAAAATACATATTTTAATTTATTTCTAATTTCACCCGTTTGTTTTCCTAAATGCATCACACTCGGATCAATTTGCAGTTTTGATTTCAAGTAAAATGAAACGTGTACAAACTCTGCGATTTCTCTCTAAATTTGTTCTGTAATTAGTTGAACTGTCGAAGCAGCCTGTGCACGAAGAACGTCTGTACAATTGGCTGAACGTTAGAGGTATCACATTTACGGTGATCATGATTTCGAGAACAATAACTTTCTAGATGATCTACGATTTCTTCGAGATAGGAAAAATACTGATAGATCTACCAACCATCTAATTACTTCGTAAATGTCTAATAAACGTTTTAATGTATATATAGGATTTGTTTCTAATAGGCTTAATAAGAACAATTTTTAGAAGCAGACTACGTAGATAAAGATTTATCGATCACAGTACTATCTGACAACACTTAATGTCAATGCTGCTATCATTCACTAAAGTTCAACACCACTTCTAGACATATGTTTGTACAAGACTGATTAATATAAGAATCGAATTTACCTAAACTAGATATGATAAGAAAAACTGAATTCCAACTTTTTTATCGAGTAATTAGTATTACAAAGAACAAACAATGCCCAACGAAATTCCATTACTTTCTTGCTCATCACTTTCTCTTGGTTGATGTACTATTCTCGCAAATAATACATTTTATATATATTAGACACGAACTATTCAACTAGTAGATTGTAAAGTAGAAGAATCAGTAGTATAATAGTGTAATAAACAAATATTCCCAGTCATCCTACCTGTTCAGTTCATTTGTAACGAGAATATAGAACCGTTGTTTGCTCGTACCGTATAAAAATAAAATATTCAAAATATCCGATGGGATTAAAGCTGTGACCGTATTTTTTTTGATGCACGCGAAAATAACTTTGCTCTTTTGGAAAAACGAGTCTATCAACACTTCAAACGTAAAACCTGGTGCCGTACGTTTGTGGAGAGATTCTCTGAACAAAGCTCTTTTTTTTTTAATTAAGCTCACTAGTTATTCTCCAACGAACAAACCTACGAGAAGAAAATGTTGCTGCACGATTTCCCCGTTGTTTTGTCACGGACTATGGCAATGTAACAAATTGTAACAAACATTGTTTCGTTGGGAAATCATTTGTAGACCACAGGTGGACACTAGGCCGTAAACTTTAAGTATACTTTATAATTTATCTTTCAATTACTCGCACTCCACTTTCTACATAACTGGGTTACGTGAAACTTTATATAACACTAACATAAATATTCTATTCACCGAAATAACTACTTTGATGCAAAATAAATATTCACTAGTGTGGCCGACACCTTTGTTCATGCTTCAAACACTGAATTTTAAAATTTTCAGATTGTAAACGCTATATGCGAGTAATTAAAAGTTAAATACAGATGAAATTTCAATATTTACGTATCGCGAAGACAATATATTTGTAGACTTTGGTATAGTTTCGACTAGATTAACGCTCTAAGACAACACTATAATGGAATCAAGCATCCGATCGAGTGTACACGCAAATTAATTTTTCGACGTATCGTCGCCGCGAGAGAAATGAGAAATAGTCGTTAACATTTCGAAACATGTTGGTATTTTTTAGCGACTAGAATAAACGACTAGAACACTTGAATTGTTAAATAAATAATTTTCAGACTAGTTAGTTAGTATCTTTCAACACAATCTTAACAAGTAAGCGATATAATAATAAGAAAAGTACCAATTAAACTACCTGACACCTATTCTATGGACTATCTGCTATTATAGTTGTAACCCAGTCGATCAAAGGTAGGAAGAGAAACTTTCCCATGATTCTAACAATTGTAAGACAATGGGAATTATTAGTGTTTTCCAAGTAAACCTGCTAAAGAACTTCAGGGTGCGTTCATATCTCTCGTCGCATCAGACAATTTCCCAGCGTCTCCGATAAATCGAAACGTTAATTCTACATGTACACTACAACCTGCCATTAATTAGCTATCTCTCGATAATGAGCTACGGAACGATCAAAAAATTCCTGTATCAGGAGATTATGAAAACTAGACGATAGAATAGTGACTATCTCGGAGATTATATTCTAGGATCATTAAAAAATTCATTCCGAGCCACCCTTACGTATAATCGACGAAGGCAGGAGGGACAGAGGCTGTGTGTTCAACAGATTAATTTGTTAAGTTCTACTTTAAACTGGCGCCAGGAGAGCTAAAGGAGACGTATCGGCGACCTATCGCGGCCTGTTATCTAAGATTTTCGCGACCTGAGGGCCGATAAGGGGTTCAGCCGTCGTCTGGGCGTGCTCTCGGTCGAGGAGGCCGAACTTTTGTTTTTCGATGGCTTCGATTTGCTACTCTTCTCTTTGCTAGTGGCTGCCGAAGAGGTTTTCACCGATTTCCCGAGCTTCGCTGCGGCCGTGTCCGAGCTGGTGCTCGTCGACACCGTCGCCGCCGCGGGGGTGGGTTTAGTTGCTGTAGTCAGGTGTGGGGATTGGGATTGGGTGTTAGGGCTTACTTGTACCTCACAGGGTGGCGGCGCGCTTCTGTACGACGGCACGATTTTGAAGGTCACTGATCCTCGTGCTTCACGCTGCAACAGAAAGCGGAATTGCTCAGCAAAATCGCTCGATCCTCTCGTGGAAGCTGCTCGATTAGTTTTTTTTTCTTTTTTAGTCGATAAAACCGCGGAACAGCCACTCACCCTCCGATCTCGATCATTTTTTGAAAAATTTCACGCGCTCTTGATAAACTAAACAGCAGGTTTCATGCATTTACGATAAAAATGGGTGGGCGTATAATTTCAAGCAATGAAGCGGTTACAAGAATTTAAGAGTATCGACGCATTTCTTACAGCTTAATGAAACCACTAAGGATATAGAGTATAAATAATACATAAAATAAATAAAAAGAGTATAAGAATAAATTCCTGCTTGCCTCCTAGGGTAAAAGTACCAGTTACTGTGCCCGGTTATTGGACACAAAACAAACTTTTTGTAAATTAACACTATGCCGTCCGCACGTCTAATCTAGATTTTTTCGTGTCGCACCGGCACTTACCCGATGTTTTTCGCTTGACACCAACGTGGAGCCACCTGACGTTATATTGTTAATACAAAGTACACGAAGTAGCTTGTATTACTTTATTTTTAGAAATGAAATTGATGTTTCCCCTTCGTATGTAAATCAAAAGTATTACAATAATTATTGTTTAAGATATAGAGAATATTAGTTAAAAGCCTTAGTCAATTATAAAGACTTCTAAGAAACTGTGATACACCAGAGGATAATAAAATAACGATTTTATTCTACTACGGCATAAAGAGAATTAATTAATTAATTTGTTATCTGAAATTTCTTCTGTCCGCTGGATAGGATTGAAATTTCGTTAATATTTCTTTTGCTTTTGAAAAAAATCGTTCAGAAAAATTGGCCGATACAGAAGATTGATAATTAATCATCAAACAAATAATGCAAAATAAATTATAGAATGCCTTCGAATTAATAAAAATCTTCCAAGTACATACTCACTAAATATCCGGTAACTGGTACCTTTACCTTGTAATGAATGAATACGATTTTCAGTTCGCATAAAGATCCGCGGTCTACTGATTACAATTTGTTTTCTTTGTTCACATTTCGAATTGTCGCAAACAATTTTGATTACGTAGCAGTAAGTAGTTGTTTTACAGTTCCAACAATTGTAGTGCTGCATTTAGAGTGTTAATTCTCCGTGGACAAGAAGCTTACATCATTGATAAATGCTGGGGGTGTGCGAGAACCCGAAATATTGAGAACCCGATGGTCGAAACCAGTCGGGTCGGGTTCCCGAAAATTTCGAGATTCTGGAAAGCAATCGAGTTTCCCGAAAATTTCGAGAATGACATGTGATACTCTTAAAATGAATTTACGACGGACAACACTCGTTCATTGAAAAGAATTTTATATAATAATTAACACTAATTGTACCATGATCGGTCAAACGACCGCTTTCGCATTGTTTAATCTTTAATTATTAAAATTATAACGATGCTTTACTTGAGTACGTATCATTATAAAAATTGTGAAGAATCCAAATAAACTCAGCCTTGTAATTATTATAAAATAATATATAAACGACACACTTCATACCTGTTACGGTTAGTGTTAAATATCTATATTATATTGAGTATATAATATATTTTCAAATATATAAAGAATAAATTATTTCGAGAATCTCCACTTTCTCGGTTACCCATCACGACCCGATATTTCCAGTCATCGCACATCTCTGATAAGTACAATTGACAGACTAAAACCACAATGATTTATGACACAACCGATATCATCTTGGAATAATTTTACATTAGTTCAATGTACGGAGGAGCAAGAAATTTGTCCACGGATCGTGGAAAAGATATTTCCACAATTTCCTCGGAGATCTAATTGAAATATTTCGAAAATCTTGAACAAAGGAAACGTATCGGTTTGTTTTCTAATGTTGGCAACGCTTTTGATCGGATCAAATTTTCCCTCGGCGAGTTTCAGCGAATCTCTGTACAAAAAACGGCATTAAATAAAATATAAATATTCCTGTAGGATGGAGTAAAACATTTCCGAAAAGCGTCCGTTCGTTTCAATAAACTTTCGTACAAACTCTATTTCTCGTTTTCATACAGAACTTTGCCGAACGATCGCGATTGAAAAGAACCAAATTGTACTTATTGTTCGATCTCTGCGATATTAACAGCACTTACGAGTATTTTTTGCAACGCATTCACAGATTGATTGGCCACTGGTATTCCGTTAATTTCTCGGATCTCATCACCGACGTGAAGAGTCGCTTGTCGGTGTATCATTCCGCCGTGCATAATTCGTGCTACCACGCATTTCCCATCTTCGTTCATTTTCAGAGTGATCCCCTGCAAGCAAGCATACACGATTATTACAATATCCTCCTTGAAATTGTGTTCGGAATGACTATACTCGAGCGACGTGCGTTTGTTACAACTTTAATGCTTATCGTGCGTTCAAGAACGCCCTTAAAAGAGAAACGACCAAACATAAAGCCGGCGTTATTGTATGAATGAGATTGCAATAGCAATGCATCACTGTCGAGTGTTGTACTTCAATCTTTTCTTTTTTTTTTTTACACAGCAAACTTGGCGATCGTGCTTTCTATTGCGAAAGTGATTTGCCGCGAGAACTTTCCGAAATATCTCCGTCAATATCGCCTTTTTACAATCCGTCTAAGTAAATGCGATTACTTAAAAATTTCAACGAAGCACGAACTACAACTTTGATTCTATTAGATCGTTCGGAAAGTCATTTAGCTGTCTCAAAGGAAAAATGAAAGCCTATTTCTTACCATGTAGAATACTTTTTATAAGATTTTCTTATACGATCTGTTGCGATTTTCCAGACAACTTAAAGACATAAAGATATAACTTTTTACGACTTTATTTAAAAATGAAATTTATGCACAGGATTTGTACCATTGCGGTATTAAGAAAACAAAAGGCGATTAAAATATGAACGTACTTTGATCACGATGTATTATACACCGTGACTTTGATTTTGCATATTCGATGCGATCACAAAAAAAACAATTGAATGGTTATAAAGTACTACAAGGCAGGAAAATACGTCTGAAACGTCAGCTGCCAAGATATACCAGGATTTTGTACTTTAAAATACAGTGACTCCCACTAATATTCGGACACTCTTAAAAAGACGATAACTTTTTAAATATTGTACTATACGATTTACACCTTTTTGGGAAGCTAGAGCAATTAGTTTGCTACAGGATGTGAAAAAACTTTTTGTCAAAAATTGCAATGAATGGGACAACAAATTTTGACAAATGAACAGAGTAACCCGTGAGAGATATTTGATAAAAACATTATTTTTACCGTCTTCGAGTTGGCTCATTCACTGATGCAGATATTCTAAATCTAATCCTTTCGATTTCTCTATGCCCAAGTCGTGAGTCGCTACATTCGTTTCGAACACCTTAATTACGAACAATTATGGTTGAACAACAATTTCTGATAAATGAACAGTTATCCCGTGAGTGATAGTTGATAGAATCATTATTTTTACCGTCTTCGTGTACAGGTTGGCTCATTCACTGATGCAGATATTCTAAAACGTTCGATTTCTCTCGATTAAACATTCCATTTCTCGATACATTCGTTTTAAACATACAATTGCGAATAATTATGGATAAACAACAATTTCAAATGGACCCCGTGAGCGATAATTGCACAAACTACCTCAAAATGCAAAAATTGCTGATCTCACGATAACATTGTCCAACAAAATTAAACGTTTATCGTATTCAGGAATTGCTGTTGGGTGATTCTTACACAGTTTGTCATTCTCAAACAAAGTCCGAAAGAAAAATTGCTCTGTCACGCAACATTTTCAAGAAACATTGATTTTTGTAACAATGCACGAGCTTCAGAAGGAATGAGGTTATATAACGCGAAAACTAAACGTGCGAGGTAGTTGAGGATCGAGTGAAAAGATCATATCAACAAGCATTTACAACTATTAGAAAGAGCAAAAAAATATAACTGACTATGGATGTATAGAGGAGATTCCCCTCTATCTTTTCACTCAAATCTCAATTGGCTCGCATGTGTAAGTTTTCGTGTAACACTTCATTTGTTTTTATTGAAATCGCACACTTTTACAAAAATCAATGTTTTATCAAAAACGATGCGTGATAGAGACATTTTACTTTCGGATTTGGTTTTAGTATGGCAAGCTCTATAAGCATCGTCCAACAGTATTAATGTAATGCCGAGTACTTTACAATAAAAGCAAATCTCTTCCTTGAGATATCTGTACGGAGATAGCTTACAATATAATTACTGAATAAATTTTGACACGAATGAGGCATCGTTCAATACGAATTACATATGTAGATTCGCTTCATTTACTGCATATGTTCGAGTTTCTTGAGAAAGAAGGTTCCTATAGTTCGTTAAGACAAATTTTCATTTGCAGAAGCGTCCGCCTAGTTTTTATTAAAAAGTTATCGAAAAACACGAACCGATCAGAGCACGGCCTCGGCGGCAGGGTTCACCGACAATGAGCGTAGCGTTGGTGTCGCGCCGCGGTGAAGCAGTGAACAAGAGAAGGAGCAGAAATTGATTGAATTAGAACGCACATATTCAGTCGTATACGCAGTTGCAGTTTTGAAATGTCTGTCACTGGGACCTGTACACCTTCTCTCTACCACGGTTCGAACGATACTGATTGTACGCAAGATTTATCTGAAGAATTTAGGACATTACGCATGTCGAACGACGGGGTGGTCAGACAAAAAAAAAATATTTTTAATTAGCATTTCTCCTAAACGGATAGACTTAAAAAAATTTTTTTTTTGGAATAATGCATTGTCATCCAGTTCTGAGCCATATGCCCGATTTCAAGTCTCTAGCTCATCAGGAAGTTAGTTTAAAATCAATTGCAAAATTTGCCACCGAACAAACAAACAAGAAAGCGAGCTAATAAAAACGTGGTAAAAAGGACACGAAAGGGACCGCTGTAAGACCAGAATTTATGGCCATAGCATGGCAAAACATCGTCTGTACTTTTCTTAGAAAGTTTCTGAAGGGAGGTCATAGGACAATAGAGATTCGTAAAAGGACACGCTTTGGTTTTGAACATTTACCATCTCGTCTGGTATAACTGTTCGAAACAAAAGTCTTACTTAAATCAATCTCTGCTCCTTCTCTTACTCGCTGCCTCACCTTGGCGCCACGCCAACGCTACGCTCAGCGGCACTTGCCGCTCTCATTGGTCCGTGCTTTTCGTTAATCCTTTCACTACAATGGACGAGATATCTCGTCACCATGATTTCGTTTGAACGCTAGTAAAGACCAGTCAGAATACAATGGAATTATGATTTGTGTCTCAGCGATCTCACCATCGGCTCATCGGTGTTCTTCTGGAACTGGACCAGTCTGACACGCGTCACATTTTCGAGGTCTAGATCACCGTTCTGTCCTTCGAGATCATCGCCTCCGTTCAAGTATGGAAGTAGAGGCGGCGGTGTCACCCTCGTGGCTTCTTCACCGTAAACTTCGTGTCCAGCTACGTCGTGCGCTTGCAACAACGCCTGCAACAAGAAACAAACAATTGTTTCGAGTTAATACCACGTCGTAAATAGAACAACGCTAAATTACATTAATTCGCGAAAATTATACATCACTTGCATCATAATGATTACATCATATCAATGTTACAACGAAGTTCTCCACTCCTAACAGTTCATCAAAATGATCAACCACTCAACCGAATGACTCTTCCATCGTAAACATTTAGGGAAACGAAAGAGAAATCAAATTTTACCACAATCAACGTAAACACAATATAGTTTGTACCAATGTGGATATTGTATACAATGAAAGGAAAGAATTGTTTGTCGAATTAGGAAGAAAACAACAACTTTTCAACAAGTAATGGCAAACAGAGTTACCGCCTCGTCTTACCCAGGTAAATGGTTAAGCTAATTTTGCTGCACTTGAATAAGGAAAATTTCTTCAAAGCAAGCTTCAGTTCAATTTATGTTCATTTATTACGCGCATTAATAATGAAACTGCTAACTTCGCGTTCTTCATTTTACAATCATAATTGAAACTATGAAGATAATTCTGCGAGAAATTATTGAAAAAGTGTATTTATATTGGACTGGAAGCAGCCTCGTCACTTTACAACAATGCTAAAATCATAGTATTTATTATTACATATTATTTTCATCATAATTTATTACGTGCATTAATAATAGAACTGCCAAATTCACGTTCTTCATTTTAAAATCTTAATTTAATCTATGAAGACAATTCTGTGAGAAATTATTGAAAAAGTGTATTTATATTGGACTGGAAGCAGCCTCGTCACTTTACAACAATGCTAAAATCATACTATTTATTATTACATATTATTTTCATCATAATTTATTACGTGCATTAATAATAGAACTGCCAAATTCACGTTCTTCATTTTAAAATCTTAATTTAATCTATGAAGACAATTCTGTGAGAAATTATTGAATAAGTTTATTTATATTGGACTGGAAGCAGCCTCGTCACTTTACAACAATGCTAAAATCATACTATTTATTATTACATATTATTTTCATCATAATTTATTACGTGCATTAATAATAGAACTGCCAAATTCACGTTCTTCATTTAACAATCATAATTTAAACTATGAAGGTAATTCTGTGGGAAATGATTGAATAAGTTTATTTATATTGGACTGGAAGCAGCCTCGTCACTTTACAACAATGCTAAAATCATACTATTTATTATTACATATTATTTTCATCATAATTTATTACGTGCATTAATAATAGAACTGCCAAATTCACGTTCTTCATTTTAAAATCTTAATTTAATCTATGAAGACAATTCTGTGAGAAATTATTGAATAAGTTTATTTATATTGGACTGGAAGCAGCCTCGTCACTTTACAACAATGCTAAAATCATACTATTTATTATTACATATTATTTTCATCATAATTTATTACGTGCATTAATAATAGAACTGCCAAATTCACGTTCTTCATTTAACAATCATAATTTAAACTATGAAGGTAATTCTGTGGGAAATGATTGAATAAGTTTATTTATATTGGACTGGAAGCAGCCTCGTCACTTTACAACAATGCTAAAATCATACTATTTATTATTACATATTATTTTCATCATAATTTATTACGTGCATTAATAATAGAACTACCAAATTCACGTTCTTCATTTAACAATCTTAATTTAATCTATGAAGATAATTCTGTGAGAAATTATTGAATAAGTTTATTTATATTGGACTGGAAGCAGCCTCGTCACTTTATGCAACGCTGAAGAATAGAAAGTCCTCGCAAGAATACAAAATTGAATCAAGACACATACTATAAAATTAAAATGAAAGATGGAATACGGAATTGAAGTTTCCGAAACTTCCTGGAAAATAAGTTTCCCACCTGAAGTTCATGAGCAATTTTCCTCTCCGATGTTTCCCCGAGAAGAATATGTATCAAATATTTTCGCGGCGACCGTTTCCGATAAAAATTTCGCGACAATTCCGGGACGTCAGCCGTCCGCGCGACGATTCTACTTTTCATATATTCGAAATGTCCCGTTGTTCGCGGGGGATTGGTTCACGCTACATTATGTTTCGTAAC
Source organism: Lasioglossum morio (assembly GCA_916610235.2). NCBI lineage: Eukaryota > Metazoa > Arthropoda > Insecta > Hymenoptera > Halictidae > Lasioglossum > Lasioglossum morio. Next base: position 27,807,973 of record OU744325.1, on the reverse strand, counting down.
CAGTGCTCATCGTCGGTTTCTCAAGTTACCCGATTCTTCGGGCAAACATTGGTAATGGCACGTTTCATCAAACTGCTTCCTTGATTGCGACACATAGACGGCCAAGTACCGTTTCAAACAAGCTATTTGCACAGCTCGTTCGAATTTGCGGTGTAGTCTTGGCCTTGGTGTTTCAAGTTCCTGCCCAGACATGTCTCAAACCGCGAAGTTCTGCAAACTACTTCAATTATACAAGCGAATTCGCTGGATGGTTGCTTGCGTAGTTCGGCCCCCTATTACGCGTCATTGGAAAAACGTTTTTCAACATTTACTTTATCGACGTAAACTTCAACTTTCTTTAAATTATCTTCCGCAATGAACTCTTGTTTCGATGGGACGTAGATCGAGTCAGACATACATAAATTATTTTTAATAACTCAGTTAATTTCTTATCGGCGCCATGATTCGATCGAAATTTCGATAAGAAATTAACTGAGTTATTAAATACAATTTTACGATCGATTATAAATTGAATACCTATACATAAATTATGTTGGGATAACAGAGACTTTAGACAATCAGTGATTTGGATAACGAAGATGCAATTGTATTAGAAAGTTCATTCTGCTTTAGGAAAACATTTGGCGAACACTTCCAGGACTTTATCAAGCTGCGTGCAATTGAATAGTTAGTCTAGTCCACTTGAGGAACACAGTCGCCGAAGATGTGTTTCATTCAACGCTTTCAAGGCAGCACAGCGTACTAAAAGATTTACAGATTCACAAGGATCAGAATCCGCATTATATTCCTGCGCGTGTTCGTGCTATACGCGTCATCGACCAATCGGGTCCTAAATCGGGTCCAGTAGCGGCAAACATTTGACCAGAATCGCCGCAGCTTAATTAGAAAACAAACACGCACGCCAATATTTGCCCCTTATTTCTGTAAACGTTTCAACTCGGGAGTTTCGTAGCCGCGGGGTTGCTAACGACGTCATGCATTCGCATTCACATCGCTTCGTTCCAGATTCTTGTTCGTTAGATCGCGTTAAGGCGTCTTGACCTTAATGCTCGAATACGAGAACGAGGATATAGCAAAAAATTTAATTCACTTCCGCCGAAAGTGGAGCCTCGAGCCGTCTTGATGAAAAATGCTGGGTTTATCAGCGCGGTTGTTTATTCGTCCGACACGAAGCCTCGCGGGTAAACGCCGGGACACGGGACACGCTGTGCATTCAGCCGGCAGTTTGCTACGTCAATAAGACGCCGGACGATTATTTATTACTGAAACGGCCGACTCTTCTTTCCAGTGAAACCCTCGCGCAGCTCTTAACCGGAGTCTACCATCTTGAACGTGTACTGAAGGGACGTCAGATGATTTTAAGGGTTTTATTGTAACCATAACTAGATCCATTCAAGTCCTTATACATTTTTGCATATTTATGGACATACTCCTTCGGTACCAACATTGATCTAATACAAATTAACCAGACTCTACCATCTTGAACGTGTACTGAAGGGACATCAGATGATTTTAAGGATTTTATTGTAACCATAACTAGATCCATTCAAGTCCTTATACATTTTTGCATATTTATGGACATACTCCTTCGGTACCAACATTGATCTAATACAAATTAACCAGACTCTACCATCTTGAACGTGTACTGGAGGGACATCAGATGATTTTAAGGATTTTATTGTAACCATAACTAGATCCATTCAAGTCCTTATACATTTTTGCATATTTATGGACAAACTCCTTCGGTACCAACATTGATTTAATACAAATTAACTAGACTCTACCATCTTGAACGTGTACTGAAGGGACATCAGATGATTTTAAGGATTTTATTGTAACCATAACTAGATCCATTCAAGTCCTTATACATTTTTGCATATTTATGGACAAACTCCTTCGGTACCAACATTGATTTAATACAAATTAACTAGACTCTACCATCTTGAACGTGTACTGAAGGGACATCAGATGATTTTAAGGATTTTATTGTAACCATAACTAGATCCATTCAAGTCCTTATACATTTTTGCATATTTATGGACATACTCCTTCGGTACCAACATTGATTTAATACAAATTAACCAGACTCTACCATCTTGAACGTGTACTGAAGGGACATCAGATGATTTTAAGGATTTTATTGTAACCATAACTAGATCCATTCAAGTCCTTATACATTTTTGCATATTTATGGACATACTCCTTCGGTACCAACATTGATCTAATACAAATTAACCAGACTCTACCATCTTGAACGTGTACTGAAGGGACGTCAGATGATTTTAAGGGTTTTATTGTAACCATAACTAGATCCATTCAAGTCCTTATACATTTTTGCATATTTATAGACATACTCCTTCGGTACCAACATTGATCTTATTGAATCTAATACAAATTAACTAGACTCTACCATCTTGAACGTGTACTGAAGGGACATCAGATGATTTTAAGGGTTTTATTGTAACCATAACTAGATCCATTCAAGTCCTTATACATTTTTGCATATTTATGAACATACTCCTTCGGTACCAACATTGATCTAATGCAAATTAACTAGACTCTACCATCTTGAACGTGTACTGAAGGGACATCAGATGATTTTAAGGGTTTTGTTGTAACCATAACTAGATCCATTCAAGTCCTTATACATTTTTGCATATTTCTGGCCATACTTCTTCGGTACCAACGCTGATCTTATTGCATCTAATGCAAATAGCTAACGGTTCAAACTAGCTACTAAAATTTAAAAATTGATCGAAACTGTTGCGACGAAAACATTAATTTAAAAGTTATTACATATCTGCGATCGATATAATTGATTATTTAGCTACCAAAAGCTTGACATTTTTAACTTCGCCAGTAAAAGTTAATTTTGAACTTTTCTCGTGTATTTTTATTCTCAATGTACACTATTTTACCTGTTAAGCAAAATTGTGCGCTGCAGAGTAACCTACAGGAAGTGATAACAGGAACGAAAGTTTGAATCCGTAAATATTTGTTGATGTCGAATGCTACCTTCATAGTAAACGTAAAATTTTATCCAGAAATGTATTCCAACGAAAAACACAGGCTAGATGTGTAACGACAATCGTGTAACGAATAAAAACAACGCGTTGATGCGAATAAAACACGAAGTACGAAGTGATTTGATGGTTTCTATGATTTCTCATGGCTACTAGATCTAATGTAATCCTTCCTGAAGATGACTAGTCGGTTCATGACGAAAACTGTCGTTGCTGTTGGACATCTTTTTACGGGATAGCGAGCTGCGAATCGTAAACATTTAAAATCCATTGACTAGCGGTCGGTAAGCAATGGATTAAAATACACGTGTATTTGTATACGTGTGAAACAGGAACCTCTTAACCCCGAGCAAGAGGAAGGAAGCGGTCTCTCAAAGAGATGGATGAGAGAGAGAGAGAGAGAGAGAGAAAAGACTGAGGAATGAGAGGAAGAGACGACAGACCGGTGTGTTCTTTCACAGATTTCTCGGGCTTGGTCGTCGACACGTTCAGTGGATTCTAAGCCGTCTTCAAGCTCCCTAATGAGGGAAAAGTCACGTCGGTTGACTCGAGGAAGCGGAAGAGCGAAACGGTTCAAGTGCCGGGGACTGCTCGTGCTGCGGCGACACACGGCACGCTATGATACGATACGATACGATACGATACGATACGGCATGCTGCAACCAGTACGTTGCAAAGTGTCGGAATAATTCCCTGGAATGTTGCCAATGTCTGAAGAGCCCATCCCGTTGCTGCCACGAGGACGATCGCGTTCGAATCCCTCTGCACAGGCTACTGTAAATCTTCCTGACCCGGACACTTAGGCTTCAGTGTTTACACGCTCGCCGACCAACCCACACCATTCCGACACGATTTTTAGGTTTCCATTGCTCCGATCGATACCTCTGTTATTTTCCCCGAGTTCGTTCGTCTCTCCCATCTACTCGTCCGAGTGCGAGATTTCATTTCGTGTCGCGAGATAATGGACCTGCTTCGAACCCTGATGTCTTCTCCGGCATCCGATTTTTTTTTTTTATTATAGAAAATCTCATATGAGATTTATTACAACATAGTTTCAAAACGGGAATACACTACATATAATACAGAGTATGAAAATTACAAAACAGAATAGGTTTCTTGTAGAAATACAGATATTATAATATTAACATATGATTTAAAGGAACAGTATATGTGGTTTACACTATTCCTCGTGAAAATATTCTTGGACCACCTATTGTATCATACAATGTGCTCAGTTTTGCTCAACTTTTCTTACGAGTCAACGTTATCTCGATGATTGTCCTTGCTGTCCTTATTAGGACAGCCTTATAAAACGGTCTCGAAGAATTCTCAAGAAAAGCTGCACAGCTGTAGATAACAATTGGAAAAAGAAATTTTACCATTATTTCCATCTGACGAGGAACATGAGATTTTATATTAATTACTAGACTGCAGATCTTCATGAAAAATGTTAAACAAAAATTCATTTCACCTCTTAATAGTCTTATCACGTTGAAAACAACGTAAGCATATATTCTCAGATCTTTTATATTTTTCACTGTTCTATATTTCATCCGGTTAATTCCTTCGCGAATGCATAATAATCCGCAGTCCAATAATTATCACAATACAATCTTTTTACGTTGAAAGCAACGCAACGATACTCTTGGATTTTTCTATACTTCTCGCTGTTTTATATTTCGTCTATTCGATTTGTTTTTTCTCAATTCCTTTATTTTATTATGTTAATTATTTTACGAATGCATAAAAGACAGCAGCAGAATTTTGTGGCATACTCCAGCTTGGAATTATTATTTAAAAGAAGATTTCCAAGATCCTTTTTGATGTAGCACAGCGTCTCGAGTGCCTATCGGTGTAAACAACCGTGATCGTGACCGTAGCACAGGTCAAATCCCTGGGCATCGATAAACCAAAGGCTAGACGATAATAAACTTTGTAGGTGTTTGTTCGCCCGATAAGAATTGCGAACAACAAGTCGAATGGCGCGATATTTTTGGCGAACGGTGCCGGAGAAACCCCAGGACAGATAGATGGAACATAGAGAAATACGGTGGTACGGTATACATTGGTCCTGGCGCTTGGTTACTTGAAATCGAGCCAAAATCGTCACATGGATCGCATTGATAGCCGCGCCACGTTTCTATTTCCCGTGTCCCGCGAACGCCTAATCTATATGGAAATCCTGCTCGGAGGAAAGCATGTGTGAAGTGAAACACGCGCGATTCACGCGGACGATATCGTGGCAATTTTCTCATGATTCTCGTGAGCGACCGATCCGCATGGAACTGCTGGGAAAAAAGTATGTACTACGGTGGCTCAGAAATGTTCCCAAGTCAAGTTTGAGATCGATCGGATAAGAGGAAAACGTGCCCCAAGGCCCACGAACTTTAAAAGAACTAATCGAGGTGCCCATAACATCGTTCCCCTCGAATATCTTCTAAAATGTTTAACGAATCGAAAAGTATGTTAGACGAAACCTTTTTATTTTTTATTATAAAATCGTTGAATGTTATCGGCGCTACGGTTCGATCGTTAAATACACAAAAATAATAAATTAACTAAGCAATTTTGCTAATTTTATATAATCGACGTTTTTTATTTTTTTTTTGTTTAAGGGCGGTGGGGGAATCCTCTTACGGACACGCTCCCCTACGATGTTGTTCGGGGAGGGTAGTGTGAGGCTCGGCTCCCCCCTCGGATGTTATTGGGAGGATTATTATTAGCTGAAACTATTCTATCGCCATACTCACTAAACCCCCACCGCCCAGGTCTTCGAAGACCTTTCTCTCCACCTAATATGTCATGTTACCCCCACCATCGAACCGCTATTCGCATTACTTGATGGTGGGGGTATTGCATGATCTCCAACCACGCCTGTCCTTCGCCGTAATGTTAGACGAAACCTGTAGACATCCAAACAGGCTACGTCTTTTATGCCCCGTTACTTTTTTTTTGTTGCGTAAAACGAACGCCTCTCAAAACAATTTCTTCTGCAATTTCAATTGGGTTTTCATTGTCTTTTAAACGTTAGCGAGAGAAATATCTATGTTATCTTTGATCGCGGGAAAAAATGTCTTTAAATAATGTGGTATTTTGAAGATTGTATGAATTTCCACTTCTCTGAATATTCTCTTGATATCTAGATTTGATTTCTTGTCGGCACACAGGTTCGATCATATGTTATAACAAATTATATAATTTTTATAATAAAATATGTTTACTCCTCTGTTTGCAACAGGATACTAGCATCAAATTGGTTCACATTTAGTGAACCTCCGATGTATATCACTGAGGAATAAGCATGTTTTATTATAAAAATTATATAGTTTGTTGTAACATATGATCGAACCTGTGCGCCGACAAGAAATCAAATCTAGTTATCAAAACACGGCGATCGATAATTGATTACCTCCATTCTCTTGATATTTTTGGAAATATTTTGAACGTAAGGAATAACGGTGGTAATTGAATTTGTTAGAATTGCACCGGATGATGCATCTGTTCAATAAATTGCTTTCGTCATTTTAGATTGAATAAATACGCGTAAATACTTATCGAATCTACTTGGAAATTTCCATACTATTGATTCTCATATTCTACACCGGGTTATCCCGATTTCAAAGAAGCTCTCACCCAGGAATTCTCTCCGGAAAATTGATTCTATCAAGCCGTGAAAATTTATTCTTGTAATACCCGACAAAGTATAATCTACCACGGACAGGGGAAATAATGTAAGCCCGTTTATTCGAAATAGGTTGATTCACATTTTTACGCGAGAATGTTTGAGTTATTACCGGCAGCCGATAATTTCGGCAAGCTGAAATATGAGAACGAGTATCTGAATAAATCCCGTTAAACTCTACATTTTACTGTTTCGCGCGTAGCTTACAGCTTATACCGCGATCATACGTGTCGCAAATGCAGAAAACTTGCGAGCTTCTATCGTAAATATTGAAACTGTCGCGCGGGGGTGCATGAACAATTACAGCTCGATGCTTGCAATTAATAATCCGCCATTATTCAACAAAATCGTCGCGTCGAATGAATTCTTTTACACCGCGAGAACGTGTCCAATTTACTATTATCCCGTTACGAAATGATTTCTCGGTTAAATGAATCAATTCTCGCGAAAGCAACACTCGAAAGCATTGACGTTGTCGCAACACCAAAACACAATATCGCTTTCAACAACGTATTTCTTCTCCCGTGGGAAAAAATATATTTAGGTCGACGTACTACAATTATGTTCCTTCGGTGCTTGCGATGCCACGTTTTGAATACTCCGGCTACCGTCCTCGCTGGGAAAAATTAGAGTGACGGAAACGTAATTATGCCGCGACTTGAAAGCCCTACCGAAGCAGCTCGGCTACTAATTTCAAATATGAACCGTTCGCTTTTCGTGGATGTTGCATAATCGTGCTCAACAAACCTCTCCTAGCCCGCAGAAAAACCAACCAGCCATTCTCCTTGGCCACCGGAAGTGCTTTCAAATCGCTCCTGTAGTTTCGCGGGAAGTTTGTCGATGTAATCGCTGTTTTTGATAATTACGAATAAATGCTTCGATATACCCGACTGAATCTTGAGTAGCGGCTCTGACTCAAATATTTTCACCACGCGAGTAATTAATGTATTTTATATTCACATAATTGATCACACACACACAGAGACGCGCGTGAAATCAGAATAACTTTTCTATGAATGGGCCAAACGACTTCAATTTCTCTGTACAAGGCTGGAAGGATTAGTTTAGTAAATGACGTCTAATAATTTGTTGTACAGTATTATTAATAACAGTATTCTCACGGTGAACAAATATGCCCATGTAAATTCCAATAATCACTCAATAAAATTTTTCTGGATTCCGGCTCACTCGGGAATGAGAGAGTTGATGCCCTAGCTAAAGAAGCTACTGTTGCCAGCTCTCTGAAGGTCTCTAAGATCCCATTTACTGACTTATCCGAAACTTTTAAGAAGGATGCAATTTTAAATGCAGTTAAAACAATAAAAGATCAAGGGCTATATAAGGGTAAAGCTTATTTTCAACGATTATATAAAGATATTCGTTCACCTTGGTTTGGGCATAAAAAGCTAACAAGACAATGTATTGTTACAATTAATCGATGCAGGGCGGACCATTACCATATGGCTGCTTCACTTGCTCGCATTGGCATTATCGATAATCCTAATTGTAAATGTAACCAGGAACAGGAAACGCTTAACCATGTTCTTTGCAAGTGCAACCTATATAAAGATCAGAGGATCAAACTTGTCCAGAACCTTATTAGAGCAGGTTTCCAATTGCCATTGGACATAGGTGTTGGAATATGGGTATATAAAACTAGAATTCCTTAGTGTAAGAAACAGTATTTATTTAAAGTAAAATATATCTTAGAAGGCACGTTGTGAGACACGTCTTTACTATTCGATAGACTCGAATGAAGTGAGGAGCGCTCTTGAAAAACCAGATGACGTTCTTAGATAAAATGAGAGTTGAGGGTCCCATGACGCGGACAGCATAGATACAATGTATCATTTATATACGCGCTTGAGAGATACAAAGAACCGAATGTACCTAGTAAGTAACAGTAGATTATTTTTGACAAATTGTCCTTAAATAAATTCCAACAATAGGTTGCTTAATAGCTGAACCCAATATTAGTGCTTGTTTATATATAATAGCCTTTTTAAATACATGTAACCTACGTGCTTAAGTATTTTTGATTTTTCTATTGCTTATAATATTTTTGTTATACTATACTATATACTCTGTACTTTGTTATGTAATACTCTGTACTAAGCATTATGTTGCAATAAATCTCATATGAGATTTCCAAATTAAAAAAAAAAAACAAATATGCCCGCAACGCGATTCTTTATTCGCACTCGCCGAGATCGAGGCAACGAATTCAGAAAATTTGTCGAAGGGGCTGTTCCTGCAGACAGCGACCTTGAATGAAAAGTAACTATAAACTTTCCTTTTATGCGAGGCAACACGTAAAACGTTTTATTGCACGACGTAACAATAGTGCTCGGTTCTAGTGTTTAAACTATAGTTTCGTCCGTGGAAACTCCTCGGGAGGGTTCGAAAGTATTTGAGACAATGAAGCGACTGAAATACAATTTGCGGTTCATAATTTTCCTGTTTGCAGTCGATTCGGAATATCCACTTAGTCCGAAGTTCCATCGGAGCTCGAGCACAGGAATCCTCGTTGGAAAATGATTCGAATTAAGGGAGAGGGAGAGGCTTTAATGGGCTGGTAAGAAATCGGGAAGAACGTCGTGACGCGTTTCATAGAAAAGCTTTGAAATTGTAGAGTGGAAACCACGTATCCAGAGATTGGCCGAGTCAGACGGACGGCTCCGCCGGTCTCTCATTGTTTTCTTCCTTTCGTTCGGTTTTCAATCCGGAAAAAAACGCTTAATTGACGTCGGTCCCTCGACAGCCGGGCTCGCTCTAATTAATGAATACTCGGACCGAGGGCTCGCGTAATTAACAATGTTAATGCCGGCGGGGGATGTCTATCGAGAACGACGCGAAATTTTCCGGTTTCCAGGCGCGGACGTCGAGTGCATCTTCCACTGCAACTTGACGCGTACCCCTGTTCCTTTTTTTCTTTCTTTTTTTTTTTTTTACGAAATCAGATGTACCCTGCCAATTTCAAATTAATTCCGATCGCAATTATTCCTCCAAGGGAAATCGTTGTTCAGGCGGTGGATGGAATCGTTTGTAAACGAACCGTGCATTCAACAAAACATATTTGACGTAACGCAAACGATGTTCGATTAACGACTAAGAAATTTTATCTAATTTTAACTATGACTGTAATACAATTTAGTATTATTCTTGTAGGCAGAATATAAATATAGATGGAACTTGTACGACAGTGTTATGTTTATAAAGCCGCAGAATATTCGTAAAAATATTTGCTACAGTATAACAAATAAAAACAACGTGTTGATTCCACTAAAAGATGAAACACGAATTGGTTTATCAGACGGATGGGTTTTACGATTTGTTTCCAATTCTAATTGTTACTAATTCATAGTAACCATAACTAGATTACACATTTCTGAACATAATCATTAACCATACGAACAAAAATTATTTTTTTATTTGCCTTGTGCATTGTTATTCTTCAATGAATGCAATTTCGTTTCCAATGAATAAGAATTTTAAAGAAGGAAAGAATGTTCAGTAAAAATTTGTTCCATTGTATTGCAAAATAAGTATCGTTGAGCCTGTAAATTCTGTAATATCTTGTCTTCATAGTCAGTTTTCTGAATATCGACGGCAAACAAGACGTCGTACGATTCTTTTTAAAATTCAGCAGCCATGAAAAGTCCGCGAAGTAATTTGTTTAATGAAACGGGAGAAGTTTAACAAGGTTTCCATCGTCCTTGGAACGATTAATAAAACTCTTAGTGGAGCAAAGAGATTCATGTCGACTCCGTTATCTATAAAACGGCTCAATGAGATTTGGATTTGCATCAAGACTTGCAGTTTAGCAATTACATCTCTGCTGCGTTCACTCGACAACTCGAAACGTTAAGACGAATCTTTATGCTGATGGGTCAGTGGCTTTTTCGGGTCTGTTTCAACCAAGCGTTCCAAAAATTAACGAGACCAAATCGTGTAACGACATCGACGTGAAGAGTAATGTAATTGAACCCTTTTTATTTGGCAACAAATTTCCTTTAAAGAAAGTTCACTTTTCGATACGTAATTCTCTTCATAAAACCTTTGCCCTTGATAAAGTGGAACCAAACAATTTCTTTTGCTTTTAATAAAAGAAGTATGTACAATATCCTGCAAAATAATATGCAATTCTAACAAATTCAATTACCACCGTTATTCCTTGCGTTCAAAATTCAATAGAGTAACATAGAATGTAATTATTCTAGGTCGAAGAAAATGTTTAATATTCGAGTTGAAATAGCTCCGAGTGCAAAGGGTTAAAATGGTGTAAAATTCGACAAGCTGGTTGTCAAACTAGTTTTCCGAAGCTTTTCTTTGACTATTTTAATTTCGAGAGTTCTCTAGTCGCGTTGTGGTTACAGATGGTTCACCGTTCGCCTGGGTTTTGACATCGTGGCGCGATACAGTGAATGCTACATGCACTTTTACGCTTGGTTTGCTTTCAATAGACTGTTTGATAAAGTTATCGAAGCCCGGAAGTCGTGAACACAGCGCGTTGCATCTTCTTGCCTCTTCCGAACACTTTGAGACGTTCGTCAACGAGATAAGTCTCCCGAAATCGACCACGGTCGAGAGAACTTATATCGAACGAACGATAGAAAATAATGGACATTGTTTTCTCATCGATTTCGGCGAACATGTTTTCACAAACTTCCCCCATCTTTTACAGAAAATGTGGGAATTCGATCGTAATAATAATCGAGCAGAAAATGTAAATTAAATTCGTATTAGTAGCGATAATAATTTTTCAAAGTACTCTAAACACATTAGCTGATGGTATAAGTTCGTGTCCGATTTGAAAATAACATTCAATGGTTAAATCTTGAGGTATAATCTGAAATCTTGAAATTTTTCTAGCATTAGAAAAGAATGGTGACTATATAATTTTTCTTTTTACACTCCACTGTGCAGTGTACGCTTTTCTATGTATAGTATTATGAAATCAATCGAGGATTCATCAGAGGGTAGCTTTTTGTTAAAATAATAGAGTGCGCGTTTAAACTTCTGATACAAAGTAAAAAATTTGTTATTGTAGAGGTTCGTTTGAACAGAGAACGACAGAAATATTAGATCGTAATAATAATCGAGGAGATATAAACGGTTGCAAGATGAAATAGCGACGCCCCTCCGACGATATATTTATTCCCTTCCGTGCGGTACCGATTTCGCGGTACATCGAGCGCTTTCTCTGGCATTAAAAGCCAAAGTTGCAGGTCTAATCGAAAGAGTTTGCGGATCGGTTGCTTGGCTCGTTGCACCGACCGATGCACCGGCATTTGATTGTGGGCCAACACCCACGTGGCAGACGGTACCGTGTTCGCGCCCGGCATTTGCATGGAACAATATTATTCTAGCCACAAAATCGGTAACTGGCTCATTGACGTGCAAACGCGGCTACCAACGGCTGCGGTTCATCTGGGGCTCGGGTTACCTCGAATCGTTAATTGAACTTTAGCTGCTATTTATTTTTTCGACTTCATTTAGCTTCCACCCACCAATGGATTCCCAACGATTCCAACACAATTTCGCGTGCGATTACATCTGTTCCCTCTACGCAGGTCCTTCTACTTATTTTTCATTTCAATTCACAATTCAGTTTTTTTCCAAAGAAAACGAGTTTTCGGTGCTGATAAGTTGAAATCTACTCTTATTTATTTTCCGCGGAACAGTTGATTCGCAACAATTCCAACAGAATTTCGAGTCCGATTAAACATTTCAAGTGATTTAAATCTCTCCGAATTGTATCGACAGCAGAATTATTTGTCCAGAGTATAAAAAATCTAATTTGGTGCAATTTGCAAAGTACACAGTAACGAGGTTTCAATCTTGATACCATAAGTCTGAATTTCGATTTGATTAAATAAATTGCTTTGATTTCATGGAACCTTTGAGGTAGTTTGCTATTTACGTTTTTATATTAACTATTTTCCATCCGGAGATATTATAGTCAAACTCAAACATTATTCTTTTTTAAAGTACACAGTGATTCCTTACACGTAAACATTTCAGAAGCGTCCAATTTTTTAAAAAAATGTACAATCCACATGAACCTTTCATTTGAAGATTATGTGAACAAACGTGAAAATCACTGTAAGTGTTTCTCAAGAGTTTAATTCTACAGAGAACAATAATAAAAGAATTGAAATGATTGAAATCACACCATATTGTACTGACAGCAGAATTACACTGTCCAACAAATTTCAACTTTTTTCATGTTTCCAGATAACTGTTGGGAGTATCTTGTAGAGTTTTCGGCGCTGATTCCGAATCTGGCCTTAATTTATCTCATACACGCACAGTTTTTGAGAAATTTAAGTTTGAAAAATAGACTTTTATTTTACTTTGAACAGATATTGTGATGTTATTATGGAAGATATTATATTGTTTTTTTATATAGGGTGGTTTCTCAAGATAAAAGTCTGCACTATCGCGTGGTATAGTTCAATTCTCCACTGGACCTTTATTTTTTCAGATAAATTAAAAAATATCATCACACAAAACGGTGCAAAAGTGGTGCCTCTCCGTCTTTAATGATTGTTTAAACATGTTCAAACAGTCATAATGTATTAGTATTGCACATCACTGGATTCGGGAAAGTCTAGAGAATCTTTTGCTGTGAAATACAATACAATATCTTACATAACATCACAATATTTGTTCAAAGTCGAAAAATATGTCTTTTTTTTCAAACTCAAATTTGTCAAAAGCTGTGCGTGTATGAGTAAAATTAAGGCCAGATTCGGAATCAACGCGGAAAACTCTATAAGATACACCCAACAGTCATTTGGAAACATTTTTGTTATTAAACAGTGTTATTTGTCCAGACTGAACAATCAAATTTGGTGCAATTTGCAAAATGCAAAGTAACGAGGTCTCAATTTTCATATCACACGTTTCAATTTTCATTTTATTAAATAAATTGCTTTGATTTCAATAGTAGAAGCATTTGAAGCTCGCGTCAACCATGCTCCACACCACACACACACACACACACACACACGTAGAGCACACGTCCTAGAATTATGAAATTATAAATAGCTGGCCGGTTACGACTATTGTCAGCGTTCGAGGATCAGTCGAGAAACAACAGGGCCGGGTAAATTTCAATTAATTCTACTAAAAGGATACCGTTCCGTGTGTACTGTTCCAGTTTCACGGCTTTTGTGTCGCTACACTTCATTGACGCTCCGGTGTGCTCAGATTACCGCGTATGGTTTTATGTTAATGCTATCCTGCCCACTAAAGTTCCGTAGCGTAAAGTAAAATCATGGTACACGCGCCCGGCCCACGGATTATTTCTGATTTATGCCGGTGTTTAAATAATGGGCCGAACCATAGACACGCGTGCAACGTGCTGCAAATAATTTAATGGGATCCCGTGGAACGGATGCCCGGCCTTGCGATCTTTCTCCGAAACGCTTACAACGAAACTTACTGTAATTTCACACTTACGGTTTTCATCGTGCATTAAGTATTCCAGAATGCGTTACTGAACAACGCTTCACGGCTTCACCCAATCTCGCTTTATACAGCTTAACAATCTTTATTTAGCTTTCCAATTATTTAGTTTTCAATTATTAAAATTATACATATACGGATGCTTCCATTAGAAATTATTCAATAAATTTTTTTGTTCGAGAACGTATTTTTTACAAAAATTTTTGGCAATTTAAATAAACTTCAGCGTTGTAATTATTATAAATCAATTTAGAGTTACAAATCCTAGAAGTATCATGATTAATTAAATCAATGAAATCGACGGTTTGAAAGGCCATTTAAAAAATAGTTTTATTATATATTATTTTTCGACCCACGGCGCAGACAATTTATATTTCGCATAAAGATCAATACTACAGAGTATTTTCAAATTGAATCTCATCCACAAATCGTAGAAGTATTATGATTAATTAAATCAATGAAATCGACGCTTTGAAAGGCCATTTAAAAAATAGTTTTAATATTATTTTTCGACCCACGGTGCAGACTATTTATATTTTGCATAAAGATTAATACTACAGCGTATTTGCAAATCGATTCTCATCTAAAAATCCTAGAAGTATCATGATTAATTAAATCAATGAAATCGACGGTTTGAAAGGTCATTTACAAAAAAGTTTTATTATAGACTATTATTCAGTCATGGTGCAGACAATTTCTATTTTGCATAAAGATCCGCAGTCTAATGAAGAAGTTTATCTGCGAAAGTTGGGTGAAAATCGCGGCAAACGCGAGTGCCAGAGGGCGAAGAACGCCGACTAATATTTCCCGCGATGTTCTATATGTAATAAACGAACGAGGTCTTGTCGCGAATGAATGTGCGACCACAAGGAGATTCCGAAAAGATGTGAATGATACTCGGCGTATCGCGCTTTATACAGTGGCGCACTTTTACCCCGCGTGCATGCGAAGAGCTCTCGAGTTGTTATTAACCCCTGAATGAGATTCCATCGAATACGTGGAGAAGCCAGTCGGAGACCTTCAACGAAAGCGACCCGCACAGTCTTTGAATCCGCAGCCATTCAATTTCGCCGCTTTAGGCGAAATTCTGAATTGTACTTGTACCGCGCTCTCCTTATTTTTTTTTTTTTTTTAATCGAGCCGCAAAAACCACGTAATTTGCATTGCAGCTTTGCACAGTGTTCCCGGACATTGTCATCCCGACGATCGATTTCTTCGTTTCGTTTGTCAAGCGAGTTTCGAGCACCACTGTGGAAACAAAACGGGATCGAAAGCGAAGAACGCGATTGCAGAAGAAGAGTTCATGAGTGTACAATATTTCACACCGGATATACGGAACACCGGAAGCGACCATTTTACTTTATTTCACGGCAAATATGAAATTCTATTTGGTCAGATTTTTTTTTGTGATTTTCACAAACACAACGAAACTATATTTGTTCAGATTTTTCGCGATGTGACTGTGCTACTTAACATTATGAACAAATAAAGTTGAATTTAGTCGAAATTTACGAGTTCAAAGAAATGCTTTCGTCGGATCGTAAATTATGAAATGTGGAATCTCTCTGACAATTTGCTAGACAATCTGGCAAACAATTAAAAAAATTCAATATGTCGTTCTCGATTTAATAAAATTGATATTGATTCAATTATATGTTCACGATAAGATTAAGTTAGTGAATATTAAAATAGTAACACAGCTGAAGAAATATAAGAATGACGATATATTATTTTCAATTTATTAAAATTGTTAAAGAAAGAGCATTTTGTTTCGTTTTCACCCTAACTTGTAATCGTTACAGAGAATCCTTTCTCCAAAAATTTGGATAGGTACGTGTCTCGTTATTTTTACAAATTAGTGCTGGTCTAATTCAACGATATCGGCCGACAACAGAGTTACAAAACAATTGAACGGTACGCGACAACAGATAGTCAGAATCGTCGAGAAATCGTTAACAGTATTTCCCGTGGTCGAGCAACGATGCTCGCGCAAAGAATGATACGAAACATTATTATGCAAATAGTATTCCCGAGCAAATACCATCCTCCGTCAATAAAATATTTCCAGTGCACGTAACAAAAGGTGTTGTGTATTTGCTGTTCCGGAAATTAACTTTAGCAAATCGATTTTCAATATATCCCAGCGCACGTGAATGCAAAAAGTTAATATGAAATTCTAGCGTCAGAAGAAAATATTAAAAACGTCCAGTACGGCGAGCATGTATCCGCGCCTACGTAAAAAGCAGAATTTACATGCACGGGGGTCCGCGAACACGGATGTTTTTCGGTGTAAATTTCATCGAAAAACTTTTTAATCAATCGCGAAGTTATCGCGACTTGAATATTTTATCAGGAGGCCCGGCCCGGCTCGATTGGTTCGACACAAGAGCCTCCGACGAAATTTCCTAACAACCTATGAACAAGACTATCAACCCCTGTTTTCATCCGAGGTAGAAACTTCGAAAAAATCAATTTCCCGGCGAAAATGGTTTGCAATTACCGCGTTGATAGTGTGCTGGAAAGGCGGGAAACTTTTTCCACACACCGATGTTTCGCTAATACAGTTCTCCTCCGATATAAGACGATGGCACGGGACCGCCTTTCGTCCTATTTCGAATGTGGCGACACCTTTCGTTGGAAAAAGAGAGAATCTAACTCGGCAGCGGATTTGATGCATTCACGAGAAAAATGAGTAGTTGTAATTTAAGATATCAGGTCATTAAGTATGAAACTTGATAATAACATGATATTTGGTCCCCTCAGGGTTTCAAATTCATTTACCAATCCCCCTCCTCTTTTCCACTCTCACGATCGCCTTTTCAGCGGGAGCTACTGTTTATGGTGGGTTCCGAACCACCTTTTGCCAACAACACGTGAAAAACACCTCGGGTGGGTCACTTTCCGGTTTTTTACCAGACGGTCACCCATCCTAGTGTCGTTCACGTTCCACATTGTTTAACTTCGGTGATCTAACGAGAACCGGTGCTTTCAACGGGACTACGGTTGTTGATGAAACTTGATAAATAAAACGCAAAATTCTAACACATTTGTCAAGGTTCATACTTAATGACTTGATAGTATGCACGTTTGAAGTATTTAAGAATACTGTTGTATTATTTTCAACCTACTACACATAATAAGAAAGAAAATCAATTTCCATGTCATTCCAGTTCGTTGCAATTCAGGTAGAACATTTTTATTTTGCATGAAGAACCACTGCATACATACACCACCGCTCGAAAGTATCCGGACACTTGCGAAATGTGTAATAGTGACGCATAAAAGTTACTTGAGCGTCTACAATAGTGATTAATAGACTGCGGATTTTATGAATTTATAGGAAAAATGTGTGGTTGCAATTTAAAACCGTGAAACAGTTAGAATTATCTGATAACGGCAATCTAGTGTTTTCGGCGTGTTAAGATCATTAAAATGAGAATTAGACTTAGAATTGTTATTCTGCATGAAAATCCGCAGTCCAGTGATTAAAATCGATCTTTATTACTTTCTTATAGAGTATCGAACATTTTAAGTTGAAAACTAACCTATGTGAGAAC
The DNA here is from genome assembly GCA_916610235.2 of Lasioglossum morio. Classification (NCBI taxonomy): domain Eukaryota; kingdom Metazoa; phylum Arthropoda; class Insecta; order Hymenoptera; family Halictidae; genus Lasioglossum; species Lasioglossum morio. Next base: position 27,790,238 of record OU744325.1, on the reverse strand, counting down.
TTAGCAATATCAGATTAATATTGAATACGAGAACATTCGATTAGTATTTTATCATTAGTATATTCGTATCGAAAAAATTCTCTGAATTCGGTCTGCACCGTAGAAATTAAACAAAGTGAAACATGGAATCCTTTCAAGCACCGAGACTGTTCCACTAGATTTTGTATTTGTGAATAGAAATGATATTATGGCATTTCCATTATATAATTTGTACATAAAAATTGAATTGAATAATTGAACCGGCGAATTAATGACGGATGATTATGTCTGAAATATTTCTGTTTTGTTTTAAGAATTTAATATTCATTTATTTCATCACAACGAGAATTCTTTGGAGAACTGAATATCCTACATTTCGCAGATGCATTCCTAAATGCCAGAACGCCACCACAAATTGCCAATTTATCTCGTTCGTTTGCGAAATTATTGGAAAAATATTCAGACATTCCAGTGAAATATCAAAAGAAGATTCACGAGTGGCACTAGCGATTGAAAGGCATCATTTAGCCAGCCCCTAGAGGAGTAGTTTTGATAGGAACCTGTTTAATTAGTCGTGTTAACAAGCTCGACGAGTCTACCCTTCGAGAAACATGTTTAATCTGTATTCCATTCAACAATTTGTTAATGTTCCTCTAAGAAATATTACAAAATTTCTCTGAATGTCCATTCTTTACTCGCTAATATATTATATGTATAATCTTATAATAATCAGAATTTCTGCAAAGACGTTACATACAGAAAGGTTTTAAATAATCTATACATTTTGGTTGACTACGTAAGGGTAAAACAATTAATTTAACTTTTAATTACTCACATAAAAAAACACTTACAATATTTTCAATTAATCTTTGATCATCCAAGAATATTAGAGTCTACAATGATTTTTCTATTTGTCAGGGGAGATATTTATTAAAAGAATTTTAAAATGAAAAATGGGTACCTGGTACCCGGTTATTGGCATACGGCCGAATAAGATAATTAAAAGAAGAGAGGAATGTTTCTTTGGGTTCTCTGTCTTGCGATCAATGCGAACTTTTCTTTTGTCTTTTCATGATAAATTAATGTTCGTTTGTTAGTTCTACTACTAGACAATGGATACGTACAATTCAAAACAGTGGACGTATTAAAAGGATTTTTATGTCAATAACTAATATTTTCTACGATATTCAGTAATGTTACACTCGATAGTTCCACTACATATTTTTGTACTACAAATGCAAATTAATCTGCGATCATCCAGGAACATAACACTCCACACTAGCAAATATTTATGTTGCATTCAAATAGTTATTTTCCACTGAATGAAAATATATTTATTTCGGAGTCGTATGTGAATTTTCCATGTAAACAATTATGTAGAAATTCTGCCGAATCGTCGATAGGTTTGCGTGGAAAATTCGTGAAATAATATCTGCCCCAGCTGCTTCATTAGAAAGAGTTCTCACAGGACAGATATTTTCGAATCTCCATAATAAAAGCTTCATTGAGAAACAAGTTATTCTAGAACGTCTATTAAAAAAGCTTCTATGAGAGAAACACAAACAATCTTTGAGCTGTGAATTATTCAGTACACATTGCAATGATTCGCAACCTTTTTAACGTTCGCGAACAAAACACGCGCAGCAGAACATTATTTTTATATCTCATACGCGTTTCGTTCGAAACGGAAACTTTTACTTTCAGCAACTTTTCTTCGTCTGTCCTAGTCGGAACTTCTAATCCGAGAACGTTTTATTTTTCAAAATAGTTTCACGGTTCGCGTTTTAAATAGAACCCGTCGAAAAGTTCTATTCGATCATCGAATCATTCAGATCGGACGCGGTGGGGTAATTCACTCATTTATTCTCAGTTTTTCGAATGAAACTATTCCAAACTAGCTGACCCCCCGACAGACGTTGTTGTCCTATCCAAATTTCAATAAATTTGTTTGTGTATCCATCGTTTGAATCGTGAGTGATGGTTTCGAGTTCATACAAAAATCCCATAGAAAAAAGTAGAAAAAAGCATTTTCATTTTGTTCCCGAATTTTCCATTTTTCCGGCAACCTTTCCAATTTTTCTTTTCCTAAAAACCTTGTTCCGACTATTACGAACAATTTTTAAATGAATCAGCCGAATCGGTTCAGCCGTTCTCAAGTGATGCGTTTAACAACGAACAGCATTTAATTTTTATTTATATAGAAGATAGAAGATAGATATAGTTCAGATTATTAAAATCGTTGGTGTCTAATCGACTACAAAACATTCAATTATATTAGAGGATGCGTTACATCAATTTCGTATGCATAATATTAAAAGAAAGTGGTTGGGCGAAACATAAAACAGTGAAAAATTTAAAGAAATTCAAGAATGTTTGTAATATCGATTCTAATGTAACAGACTCGTTAAAGGATAAAATCAATTTTTACGTTATTCCCGCTTCTCCCGATCAGTGCAAAACACTTTTATTCTGCATAAAGATCCGTGGTCTAGTAATAACATTTCTAGATCCGAAACAAATGAAAATAGTACAAAATCCTATCGAATTTCATATACTAGAATTTTTTGAAAATTTCCATGAAACCATAAATTAAACCATCGTCCTTCGTAAGGAAGTCCAACATTTTTAGGATATCGCAAACGCGAATATTTTCCACATTGAAACTACTAACATTCATGAAAAAAAAAATGAGTGGTTGCAAATTAAAACAGTAGACAGATTTAAACAACTTAAAAACATCAATGTACCAGCTCGTAAACATGATTAAAAAATGAAAGGAACTTTTCTATGATCCTCGTTTGTCGCAGTCGATGCAAACAATTTTTTTATTTCTGCATAAAGTGTCGGAGTCTAATTGATTGAAGATAGTGTGATTTGTGTGATCGATTAATTTTTGCGAGGGTTGTTGAAAGAGAATGTAGGATAATGATGGGACGCGGAGCGTTCACCTCGCGAATAAGATCGTAATGAAACATGCCTGGGCGGAGAACGATAGAGATCAGCCGGCGCTGCGTCTTCGGTAATCGTCGGAGTTGAGAATTAGAGGAAGCGTGGCTCTCGGTTCAAGGTCGTCGGGATCGATTTTGAGCGAGTAACTCTATCGAGGGTTGCGCATCGTTGCGCTTGCAACTGGCAGGGAGCTGGGACGTTGTCGAAGAGGGTAAATCTAATTTAAAAGATAAGCGGCCGTCGGTGTAGCTAGATACCCGGCCGCGGCCGGTTTAGTGCATACTTATCGAGGAATCTGCTCTGGATATACCGACGCCAATTTCGAATGCCCGAACCTTTCACCGACGCGAAGGCGTACGGTAATGGCACGTGACCGCAACGGAATAGATTAAAAGGCTACAAAAGAGACCATACCCGGTCCGAAACGCTGTTGTCGAAGCGGTCCACTCGCTGTCACGCATCCGACGGGACAGACATTTTCTTGAAACACTCCATAACTCGATATTACCAGTCCATTAGCTTCCAGGCAATGTTTGGATCCGATTAGCCGAGGGTCTTTGCTCAAACAATTCGTTACCTCGGAGATTCAGTTCCCAAATTTATTCCCGAATTAATCTACTCTGGTATCAAACTTTATTTTAACCCTTTCGTCAATAATCTTCTGCGATATTCAACGACGTTACCATTTATAGCCTTCGATGCTTTTTCATGCCGTAAATTAATTCACTGACAAGAACGTGAGAGTCTACAATTATTGTGCTATTTGCCAACAAGAATGTGAACACTTTAACGACCGCTCACACAACATGTGTGTGATAGCCGGAACAACCGTTTTATGTGTGAGACATGTAAAATACCATTACATGTAGGTGATTGCTTTAATAATTATCATACAAAGGAAAAATATTCAATAAAGTTCTTTATTAATAATAATTCAATAAAGTTCTTTAAAATTAATTCTTCAAAAATACTGCCAACACCTGGCGACGTTTGACTGCGTAGACGGGCGGTCGTTAAAGTGTTAAAGTAGTGTTAAAAGGAAGAACGATGTGTGTTCTGAATACGAAACAAAATTGGTGGCCCTTGAAACCTGGTACCATATAATAAGCAAATATTCAATCAAATAAACGTTGATCGTAAGGATCTTTCATCTTTTCAAAATCATATGCGGTTGAACATATAATATATCGATATCTTTAAATTTTGTTTAGGTGTTACTAGATTGCAAAATAAAAATGTTCTGCGTCGATTGCGGGCAGCAGGAATAAATAAAAATTGATTTTGTCCCTTAATGATTTTGTTCGTTGAAAACAACTACGATATTCTGAAATTTTTTTAACCCTTCACTGGGTTTTTATGTTTCATCCAACCAATTTCTTCGTAAATGCATAACGATCCAATACTCTTGGACATTTCTCGATTTATTCTGAGAATCGCAGACAAAATGTGACCGTTTAACAAACATAGTTATATCACAATCATCGAAAGTCGAGAAAGTTTGAAAATTTTAAATATTTAAATAAATCAGTTTGCTCGACATTTTTTTTATACAACCAAATGTTCCACTCGGAAACATGCGATCTAAAAAAAAAATGATTGCTGTACACCCTCTAGTTTCCGAGATATCTGGAAAACATGTTTTCACCGTACTTTGAGGGCTGTTTCCACTCCATGGACACGGATCGCTGTGGATAAAACGAAATATGTATGATATTCAACAAACTCTGCATACATTCGATTAAAAACGACACGTTCCACCGAACGTGGTGTCCTCTTGTAATATAAGTAATGAACGATGGTTATTTCGTATCGAATTACATAATAAAAAAAACTGAATTTTTCATTGAGGGCCCCGGTGGCGGGTAAATGGAGTTCGGAAATTTCTCGAGTAAACGTTCATTAGTATTCACAAGGAGCGAAAGCGGTAAGTCATAAACAAACTCGTTAGTTCAGTCACATTGAATGGCGCGAGTGCGCCCGACGAATTTTCAAACTCGATTTCCCCCGAAAACGCAGAGCTGTAAACGAACGAATTTCATTCTCCTCTTATTTGCTTACGATTACACGGCGCGGCGTAACATTCGCTCGTGCGCATACGTATACAATAAGCAAACGTCGAATAATATAAATATAGGGAAATAAATTAATCAGAAAAATACGAGCAGCTTTTTCGAGTTTCTTCAGAGACGTTGGAAAATGCATTAACCGGTGATTTATTCAGAAAAAGACGGTGAACGAGTCCCAGTGAGAACTCTTTCGTGAAAAACGCAATTAACGTGTAAACGTTGCCGCGATTTCTGCGATTTAATTGCTTCATTAAATTCCCCGTGCAAGGATTCGGAAACACGCATTTCGAAATCTCGATGATAAACAGAAATGTCGGAGGGAAACACAATTGGGTTAGAAGAAGTGAACACTGGCCAGCAAAGACGTTTTCTCAAGCCTTCGCATCATGTACGGTCTCGTGTTTTCCCCTAATTATTTTGTAGTTAGCCTTCTTTTTCTAAAAATAAATAAGTAGACATCGGATTTTCTGAATTTATAACAAAAATGAGGATAATTTCGAACAGTAAAAACATTAGATGAATTTAGAGATGTTCTTATATTATTTTCAATCTACTGAACGTGTTAAGAATGAAAATTCTTTTTCACACCAGTTTGTTGCAATTCAGGTAGACAATTTTTATTTTTCCAGATTGATACTTGTGTCCGCACTCTAACTTCCCCTTCCCCTTCGCTTTCCCCTCGAATCCACCTATGGGTACGTATTAATATTCTCGTTCATTATGTTAATTATACATATAGACGGGCTGCTCTTCACATTATTAAATATGTTCGTATACTTATTACTAAACATTTAAGTATTGTACGAGGTATTATATCAACTTCGTATCCGTAAAAGGACAAGAATCATATTAGATTGAAATTATTCTAGGTCAGAAAAGATGTTTTTATTAATTTGAAGGCATTCTGCAATTTATTTTGCATTATTTGTCATAGACGATTGATTATCAACCTTGTTTCTGTATCGTCAAATTTTTTTCGACGATTTTGTTATTAAGAAGTTTTGCTCCCATTTTCCGACCACAAGAAATTTCTGATAACAGATTAATTAATTAACTTTTTTATGCCATAGCACAGTAAAATCAGTATTTTATTATTCTCTGGTGTGTCACAGTTTCATAGCATTTTCTAATAATCGGAAACGAAAAATTGCGTTGTCTCGGGGAACAATAAATTGTAATACTTCTGATTTATATACGAAGGGGTACCATCAACTTTATTTCATTCATTTAATCAATTCATGTTATTCTTATTATTTTCGAAAAAGTTTGTTTTGTCACTGGTAACTGTAACTGGGTGCCTTTACCCTAGTGTATTTACAACCTCGAAACTTCAAATTTGTAGTTTTAAGCATAAACAAAACTGTGGACTACATTAACAAATATATACTTCGTATTAAAGTAGTTAGTCAATTGAATAAAAATGTATTTATATAAAAATTTATGTACCCAATTATACAGACAATGGAGTGAGAGTTATCGAAGGTTAATTTTCGAGTTAAAATAGCTCGGAGAGAAAATGTTCAATAACGAGAAAATAACGAGAAATGGTAACCAGATGAGAATATATAATTTCAACAAGTCGAAAGCAACGTGGCAACGTTATTCTTCCAATATATTTACAGTTTTCTTCCTCACTCATCCGTTTTTACCACGAACGCGTAAAATCCGCGGTCCAGTTAAAACAGTGAAAAGAAATTTTGCGAGAACTGGCGGTTCATTTCACCGCATGGAATCGGAGCATTTAACGAAGCAAAAGAGCAAGGCTCTTCTGGAAATACTTCCGCTGCCGAGGCGAAAGACAAGCACATTCCTCGGCGTCGATCGAAACGCGAATGCGGACACGCCGTCGAGCGCGAATCGGGGGAATTGATTTCGTAATGAAATCCGGTGAAATCATTTGCTTATGACCAATGAATTTTGCTATTTTACCACGTTTTTATTAGCTCGCTTTATTGTCTGTATTTTCGGTGACAAATTTTGCAATTGCCTTTAAGTAAACTAACTTCCCGATGAGCTAGAGATTTGATATTTTGAAACGTAGCTCAGAACTGGATGGCAATGCAATATTTAAAAAAAATTTTTTTTTTAAAGTCTTAGGTTGGAAAAAAGGTATGTGGTGTCAGAAAATAGATATAAGATTCATATATTCTTCGTTGGGAACGTTTACTTAGCGACCTTAATTATACCCACGATAATAATTCATTAAACAGCGAAATCGTACGTTTCTATCTGTTACAAAGAAAATTCTGTCGAAGTAACAATAAATAAGAATCCTTAACACGTTCGCTACCAGCATTATTCCCGTTGCTTATCGTCCTTGTTCGAAAATTTTATCAAATGCTACGTACCCAATTTCGAATTATCAGAATAGTTTAGTAGGATAAAGTCGCGGATTCTTTGAAAATTATACATTCCACTGTGGCTTCGAACAACGAAGTGCATCAAATTAATTCGACTGTTTTTAAGTAAACTGTCGGATTATGGGTGTCACATATGGCTGTCATATAATATTTACGTCAACGTTCACAAAGTTGGTTAGTAAAGTCCTTTAGAATAATTTTCAGACATTTATAAAAGATGTATTAATACTCTCGGCGCACTGGTTCGATCAATTTTTACTTCGAAGTTATTTTGCAATTTATCAAATACAAATTTCGACGTTTCGATCTATGTTCAGATCATCTTCAAGAAAATTAATAATTGCATCTGTAAATTATTAAACAAAAAATTATTATATTGACTATTGATATCAGTTGATTAACTATTGAATATCTAATTATGAAATAAGTTACTTGCTTGCTTTATGAAAATAATTTTAATTTCTTAGAACAGACAAAACACGTGTTGCTATCATGTTACTGCAACATATTTTAAGTCAGTGAGTAACTTATTTCATAATTAGATATTCAATGGTTAATCACCTGATATCAACAGTCAATATAATAACTTTTTGTTTAATAATTTACAGACGCAATTATTAATTTTCTTGAAGATGATCTCAACATAGATCGAAACGTCAAAATTTGAATTTGATAAATTGCAGAATTACTTCTAAGTAAAAATTGATCGAGCCAGTGCGCCGAGAGTATTAATACATCTTTTATAAACAAATATACGATCGATAGAAAGGAACATTTTCGGACATTGTTTAAGTACCAATCGTCTACACCGTTTGGTTAACTTTAAGGATTTTTTTACCACCTGCATTGGGTATTCGGTACACCGTTTGCTGTCCCGAAAGAAACCTGTGAAATGTAACATTTGTCGCGCGCTACGCGCCGTTTCAATTTATCCTCCGGAACTCGGAAATCATCGCGTTAAATACTTGCGCGGCCGAGCCCGGAGTCATTTGCAACCCATTTGTTCGAACGATTGTTTGGAAAGGCAGTATTGCAGTGACGTTCCGCGAAATAGAGGAGGCCGGGTTGGACCGGGCCGAGTCGAAATTGAAAAACAGTGGTCCGTAGTTGCCGATTCCCGCGTGTCCGCTAATTAAAAGGAAGTCGCGCGCGCGCGAACTATATAATTGTTTCTCTACTCGATTGCAAACAGCGTTGCTCGTTTTCCGCGAGCGATCAACTTGACACGCGCGCGTTTTTTCGCGTTCAAGTTCGCAGCCTCGCGGTGTGTGGAATCGCGCGGTATCAATATCGATTCGCTAGCAATAATACGCGCTGTTTTCTATTGATTCGCCATGCAAACGAATGCATTTTAAATTCTCCGTTCACAGAGAGAGAGAGAGAGAGAGAGAGAGAGAAGTCCTAGTTCAGTTGCGAATCGTGTACTTCGCCAGAGAGATGTGACGGATGCGTTCGTAAACAATTGAAAGAATAATACGTTTACCTTGTATACTAATGTCTTGTTCGTTCGACTAACTTTTATTTGCCGAGCGAAACGAACCGCGCCGCACGGAGACAGTCGAAACGACTTGTACGCGTTTGTTTGGTTTCTCTTGCAAATTGCTTGCGAGCTGCAGTCACATCGAACAACCGAACGGAGGTTAGCTAGCAGCTTTTGCGACGCTTACAACTCATGAATTTGTTAACACGTTGTTCGCGAGAACAGTACACTCAGAAATCGACAAGTAGCATGTTACAGCGATGAAGCTGCACAACTTTTTGAAACAGTGAAAAAATTTACTTGTCTCTCATATCGGTAATTAAATTATTCAAATTACTTTATGAATGTTCAGCAATGTTGATGAAGCTTGATAAAAATTAGAATATTTAACCCTTTGCAGTCGGAGATATTTTAACACTTTATCTACCGGAAGCCTATTAATAGGATTCTCAATAATTGTGCTGTATCAAAAGAAAGCATAGAAATTTTCTTTTACATTGCAATCTTAAATGAAATTATTAGATGACGTTATTGAGGATGACTTGTTAGTTCACAATAAAAATTGCTGTTACTATTGAAAGTTCCATTAAAAAGTTTTTATCCATGTACTAGATTTTTCAAAATTATGCAATAATCACCGGTCCGTAATGTGTTAACTGGACGATTATACGTTTCTTCCGAGCTGGAATAATTTTTTCGTTTCATCGATATGAAATTAATATCGAATTGATGTAACACCTCGTACAGTACTGAAAGGTGTAGTAATTGATTCGTAGACTGCGGATGCTTTATGCAATTTGTAATTTTCGTAGCGGTATTTTGTCACATTCGAACAGGCTACACAATGTTTACGATTTATATAAATATTTCATAAGCGTAAACTGCAGCTTCTAAATTACATTGTTTAGGATGCATTTGTACAGTAAATTTCTGTCGAAGGTGAAAAAAAAGGTGTTCGCATTAAATGCGAGGAACCAGCTGGATATTTATTCTTCCTGATAATAAGTAAATACATAAGATTTTCAACAAGTGCTGGTACAAACGCTGCTACCACAAACAATAAGATTTTGTTCGATTCGATATTCTTAAAATTCAGTTACAAAAATTGTAAATTAGATAAGGTATTGTTAAAATTGTCTAATATTTTCACTGTTTCGTGTTTCACCTAACCATTGATCATGACAAATGCATCAAATAATTGAACGAACGATTTCTCATATTCATAATTACTTCGGGGCACGGAAACTGTGGAGTGAAAAATACTTTTGCTGTGGTTATGATTTACTCTATTCTGCTGCTGTGGAGGTAGAGAAAGGCGATACCAATTATTTTAAATTAACAAATACTTGCTTCTGGATATCAGTTACAAACATGTATCTTCCGCACAGTTAAATCGTACAATAGCGAATGAAAAATCAAGTTGTATCTCAATTTATTTTTAGTTGCACTGACCGAAAAATCTTTCACTTCGCACACCACTCTTTCAGACACGGTCTACGAAAATGTAAATCCTGCACACTTTCCCTCGAAAGCTATTCCCCACCGTCCAAACTTCACAATATCAAATTAAAAAACGAGTAGAAAGTTCCTCGATTAAATTTTCGATTAATTGTGGTTTGCCATTTCAAAAAATGTCTACCTCCAGCGTTGATTTTAAACAGCACCCACAGAAATGTAGTTTCTACATTCTCCCCTAAAAAAACCGGGTTTCTCTGTTCAATCCTTGCAATTAAAAATCGAATAGAAAGTATCTCGACTAATTTCTGTTTGTTCTTTCCCCCCAAAAAAGGTTTGTACTTCTCCCCGAAATTTTATACAGAATTCCTGCACGTTTCCTTCGAGAAGTAGTCGGTCAAAGTATAAATTCTTGCAATACGAGATTAAAAATCAAGTGGAAAGTTCATTAATCATTAGACTGCCAGATTTGTAGACAAATTTTAAGAAATTGAGACCAATTAAAATGCCATTTTAATTGGTAGCGGCATTTATAGACTCAAAATAAAGAAAACAAAAATATACTAAATTCTGTCCAATTTAATACTCCAGCATTTTTCGAAAATTTTTATAGACCACTAATCCATAAAAATCCGGAGTGTACTAATCACATTTTTATCCAATCCACCTTTCGCCGAAAAAGATACATATCTGGTTCCCGAGCACATGCAAATTCTGCACTGCACACTCTCCTAAAACGACTATATTACCTCTGGCGCTACAATTGGAAAATCACTGTTCCCGTCGTTCGAACATTACGAATATAAAATCGAATAAACATTTCCACAGTTAAATTCTCCATTATGTATCCGCAAAATTGCCGGTCACTCATTCTACCGGCACCGTTACACAAAATTGTGATTCCCGCACACGTCTCTCTCTCCGAGAAGCATTTGCTCAAAATTCGAAAAATACGAATCCACTCTGCACAACACAGAACTGAAAATCGAGTGAAAAGTTGCTCGACTAAAATTCTCGATGATTCACCGTTAACAACAAAACGATCGCACAATGGAAAAAAAAAATGAGGAATCAAGCTTCACTGATAAATGAAAAGGAGTTTCATTTCCGCGCACTTTCACGAGGATGAAAAGTTGAGAATAAGCTTCGCTAAAAAGAGCGGACGCACAATGCGGATCACGGAGAAGGCATACGACGGGGACCACAGAAATTTAATGAGCACAAGGTGGATCAGAAAAATCGGTTTCTAATTCGAGAGAGTGAGAGAGAGAGAGGGAGAGAAAGAGAGAGAGAGATAGATAGAGGGAGCGAGATAGAGAGAGACTCACGTAGCATAGCATGTTCGTTCGGCGACCGTGGAATCGAGCAGTTGGTTTCGCACGTGCTAAATACGATTGGCGAGCAACCCTCGAGAGGACCGGGGGTGTCAGGGTGCCACGGCTTTTTTTTTCCCCGGTTGGCGAACGGTAGCGACGAGCCGGAACGTTTAGTGCGGGTGACACCGCGCATGAAGACGGTTGGCCGAACACTGACTCTGCGCGCTCTGTTGCGGACGCTTTGGAGTTCGACTTCCCGCCAATCCCCCCGGTTGCAACGACGCTACTCTCGCCGACCTTTTTACCAGGCCGAATGCTACCCGAAGCACCCCCGTCCGCACCCCGCCGAACAGGGTCAACCTTGATGGAATGGAATTATGCTGATCGCGATTAGCAAGTTGCATCGAGGAGCGAGCACCGAGAGCCTCGCGGCGCGAACACCGATTCTGACTCCACTCAAACCCTTTCGCCTCGTCATTTCTTTCGCAACTACCCTAATTCCAACCGCTATGTGGCGCCCGAAATGCTACGTACGTCGAAAGAACATTTCATCTAGTTATTTTATGCATCTACATTGCTTTCTCAATGTTTAGCGATATCGAAAATGACGATATTAACCCTTTGCAATCGGAGATATTTTAATTTAAAAATTAAATGTCTCTTCAGATCTAGAATAATTTCGTTGTAGCATGATTTTGGTCACTTTATGTATATGAAATTGATATATTACCTCAGAACAATATTTAAATGTGTAGTAATTGATTAGATAGCAATACATTCAAGAGAACGTGAACAATATTGTGTATAATAGTTCAGCAATTTTTAATGGTAACATATTTTAAGCATTTAGAAATGAACATTTTGTGAATATAACTTTGGATCGAATTATTAAACATTTCTTCCGATCTAGAATAATTCTAATAGTATTTTGAGGTGAAATAAAAGCCAATGTTTCTATTCAAGCAATTAACTTTAACCCGTACAAATATTTTACATCTTGTTCGATGATTTATTGTCATATTTCTGTTCAAAATCTGTTAGACGGTGTCATTATTTTTGAATTTTGAATTAACTTGAAAAGATCTGTGAACAGAAATCTTTCAGAAAAATCTTTGCGTGTCGCAGCAGAGATAAGGACCCCACTCCCGTAGTATTTTTTCACTCCAAACCCTCTCTGCTGCTCTGTGCGTGTGTGTGGGTGTGTGTTTGCGGGCATGTAAGTGCGTGCGTGCATGAATTAATAAAAAAAAGGATCTTATTATATATTACTCATTTGGATTCTGTATTTGAGTATTTAGCAGCTCGAATTTGTCACGTTTATTGAGCATTGTGCCCATTACATCTTTTCTCCAGTAGATTATAAGCTGCAACATATGAAAAATCCAACTGACTTTACCGGGCTAGATTTTCCATATGATTAGTGCGGGGTTCTTTCTTTATCCGAGCACGTATTATTATAAAAATTGTGAGTAATCTAAATAAATTCAGTCTCGTCATTTTCATAAAACAATATCTATCCGATACATTTTGTACAGTTAGTAGTAAGTTCAACGATCTACTATACTGCAATCCCGAACTTTGAAATAATTGTTAGCCAGGAGAAACGGGTTTCCAGCTGTGACGGTTAACTGCAACGTCGCGAGCCTACTTGATCGAGGTGCAGCTGATAGACGGAGTTCACTTTTCTGCTTCCTTTGTTCCCGGAATCGGATTGACATTTAATTAATATCCTCCCGGTAATGCGAGACGTTTCGGCTGCGTGTATCCTTGCTCTTCCGAAATGCGGAGCATTTGACGGCAGCCTCGGCGCGTTTGATTAAACGCGCTCCGCCGCCGACAGCAGGACACGTCTCGCTCAAAGCGTGTTTTATTTGGTTTCCGAGACGCATTGTCTAAGTCTATGCTCGGTCGTTTGCAGACTCAGAAGTCCGTCTTTGTGCCGGATAATTAGGGGGACTTTTGAGCGTTTGTTACCGACGCGACGACGGCTTCGTTGCGAACAAGCACCCGTAGCAAATCGATTGCGTTGTGAGCGCCTGCATTTGGTAAACGAAGTTGACATTAACATCAACGAACTGCTCGGCGAAGTAATATTTGTCCGAGCCAATACACGTTCATCGAGTTTTTACTTGTTCGACAATCTGCACCTCGAGCGACGGGACGTCTAAATTTGTTTTTATTTTCGAATCGACCCTTTGAGCGATTCGATTAAAAGCTATGCAATAATTCGACAGCGGGTTTCATGCATTTACTGTGGGTGTACAAAGTATTCGGACACACCTTTTAACCAGTTAACTGTGGCGACCTCTTTTTACAGCGCACGCCTATTGTATACAGCGAGTGTAGAAAGTATTCGTACGACCTTTAAAACAGAATAACTTTTTTCATGATTGTAACAAACGATCTGATTTTTTATAATCAATTAGAAGCATCGGTTCACGAAATGATATGCAACAATATAAAAAACAGTATTTAACACTAGAAAGACTGAAATTTAGTGTATACCTATATTGCCCAAAAACAGTCAAAATGACTGCATTGTGAAAGAATAACTAATGTGTAAAGAAATTTGTAAACACATTTATATGTTGTACAAAAAGTGACAAAATTCTAAGAAATTGTGTCATTATATACATAATTATTTTTCTTATTAATTAATTATTGTGTTAATGAAAATTTTATTAACGTACACACTAGCTATATATGTGTACTTTTTAGTTAAAAACTGGTGTTTAGATGTAATTTGAAACAGTGAAAACATTACATGAATTAAATAATGCTGTTATACAGGATGTTTTATAAATTATTGTACAGATTGGGTCAGGTGGATTCTATGCTTGGAGAAATAAGACGAAAATTCAATATAAATATCAGTCTAACACGAGAACGAAAGAAAGAAAGAAATGGTCGAATGATTCGGCAGGTAAATTGCTCTAATTAGGTACTTTAAGCAACGATACAACGACGTCACAGAATACGTTGTCCTGTGTACCAAAAATCAGTTTATCTTTTTGTACGAGGAAATGTTGCCCACTTTTTGTACACCTTTCGAACGAGGTGCCATAAGAAGTAATAGTCGACATGGAGACGTGAGCGAGCATGGAAAATATTCAACTTTTGACTGAACGTCAATGTCCAATAAATCGCATTATTGCGGCCTCGAGCACTATCTATAATCGTATTGATTTTTTTATTGAGTCTACAAAATTTTAAAAAGCAACTATTCAGGATTATAGGATAATACCATATCGTTTGTACCATTAGTTTTTGTGCATGTTCCTTCTTTGTTATTAACGAGTTGTCTTTTATCTTTTTATTGTAAATTTTATTTTAAATATTATTGCTGAAAATAATGGTTGGAATTCAATACATTTATGAATCGTTTGTTAACATGCGGTTTCTCAGAGTATTATAACAATGCAAAAAGTACAATATTTTAATTCGCGTTTTAGATTGTTAAAATAAAGATAATTTATTTTGTGGATTAAATTGTTGAAATAAAAATATTTTATTTTGAGGTTGAGATTGTCGAGCACCCTAACAGATACTAAAATATGGCAAAGGATATAGTTTAAATTAAATTACTTGTAAGTAATGCGATTTCAGAAAGTATTATGTACAACGACGCAAAAAATGCAATATTCTATTTTGTGTTTCAGATTATTAAAAAAGAAATATGTTATTTTTTGATTGCCATTGTTAAAATAGAAATATTTTATTTTGTGGTTCCGATTGCTAAAATAGAAATATTTTATTTTCGAAATTGTATATATCCTCTTTAAAATACTATTTTCTTTAAGCAAAATAAAATCTAAAATATTAAACAATATTTGAAATATTTGTTTCGCCAAATAATGCCCACCTCTGCGTGATTTATGATTGTGTCTGTTTGTCGCTTCGGTGGGTCTCTCGCACGTGTTGCCATCCGGCGCGATTCAAGTTGTCGGAGCGCGGTGGTTGTATTTTACCACGTTTTTATTAACTCGCTTTCTTGTCTGTCTGTCTGTTCGGTGACAAATTTTGAAACTGATTTTTTGATATAAGGTATCATTAAAAGATATATTTTTTAAAATGAGCGGCCCTTTGTGTCCGCAGCAATAATGCGAAGAAGTGGTACACGACAACGGAAATCGAATTAACATTGTACAACTATTTTGATCGTGGTCGGAGTAACAGCGACTTGTTCGCTGTCACGATTTCGGAAAATACGATTTCACAAGCGTGGCGTTCTGCGATTTGACAAATTATTCGAACCTATTCGCTTGAGTAAATAATAGCCTGCTGTGGATCCGACGAAGGAACGGAAGCTCCTGAAAAATTTGTAAGTATACTTTACATTAGTATTTTATAGTGCGGGATTAATATTCTTGTGTGGAGCAACGGATATGTATAAGATTTTCGGTAATTGTTTGCAATTTCAAATTAATTATCTGAATTGGCAGGGAGAGACGGACGTCTTTTTAAATTTTGTATGTATGTCTTTTTATACATCTTTCACAACGTTAGCATAACTTAAATTCAAAATTAACAATATCATTATGTGCCAATATCGATTTAATTAATTCTCATATTCTATATTTTTCCTCATTATTTTTCTTTACAACGTTATAAGTGATTTAATTTTGTCAAAAGATACGTTGCTATAGATGCTTGAAGAATTAGGCATGTTAATTGGTAAAAAATGTTATAGTAATTTTCTGGTCTGGCACCTTCGTCGAAAATGATCCAGTGAAAATCTGTTAAAAGGACTTCTATATCGAGGAGCGAGATTTTTCAGATAAACAACTGTTGATTAAAGAGATGCTTGGCTGTTTAAATACGTTGGTACGCGATCTCGCGAAAGAGTTCGGAATCGGCAAGCTCGCGTATAGAATTGTTAGCGAGGGTTCTATAACGGAGCGAAAGTTTAAAAGTTTAAAAGGAGAACAAAGTTCGTTTTTATTTTCGGCTGAAGGGACGAACATTTTTAATGCGACTTGTTGTCGAACTTTTAATATCTCGTTCGGAGTTGATCGAGTTTATTCAACCCCTCGGAGAGAGTCCACAATCCCACTAACTCGACATTATAAGCCACCGGCAGTCGCCACTCAGCGAGCACATTCAATTCCCTGACATGTGACCCATGCGATCTTTTGAGAAGTGAACAGTCGCTATTGTGCTCTGATGAAATGTGTTAAAGGGGTCTCATTTCGTCCAGTTGTGGTGCCACTGTAGAAATTATTCTCGTACAGAAAGATCTTTCCCTCTTCGGTCACGGCGTTCGGTTCACTTGACTTTCAAAACGAATCTACTACGTTCTCACTTTTATTCGACGTTCGAAAACCATCCTACATTTTCGAAAACATTTCGACCAAATTATTCCAACAATATGTACTCGCGTCATTCAGAACTTATCAGTTCTCGGATCTTATTATTTTCTACGGAAATTTAGTTTCATTCTTAACCCCTTGTCGTATCATTTTCTTTACAGTTACGAAAATTTATATTTTTTCTATGGTTATATTTATTTGAATGCTTAAATATTGATTACTAGACTGCCGATCTTTATGCAAAATAAAATTTCTACACATCAATTGCAAACTATAGGAGCTAAGTAAAAATTTATTTTCCTTATTAATGATTTTTATATGTTAAAAATAGTATATCGGCATTGTTCAACTCTTTTTCCTGTTTTTAATTGCACCTACACAATTTTGTCGTGAATGCATAAAATCCGCGGTCTATGGATCACAAACGAAGAATCAAACTTTATTTCATTTCAAAAGGAAGGCGTGTAACATTCATATTTATTAGGCTTTGTTTAAAATCTTCATGATGAGCGTGCTCGTTAAAATCCGACAAGGAGTTAATCAGCAGTTTCACCTTGCATCAACAGCGAGAGTTGTTCAACAAGGATTATTATACTGCGGATCTTTATGTAACATACTTTTCTGTATCAATTTTAAAAAAATCTCAGGCTTAGTTCTTTCCTCCTTTAATAATTTCAGTGGGTTGAAAATAACACATTGGGGTTTCTAAATTCTCTTCGCCTCTAATTATGATTAAATTCGACTGACCCATTATTGTTATAAATGCATAAAATCCGCAGTCTAGTAATTATGAATACACGAATAAGTAATAAGCTCCATCAGAGAAACAATTCTTGATGAGTATTATAAGCTCTTCAAGTCCGTGATACTTCTTTCACCACCCTGTGTATTATAAAAATAACTAAGAATACCAATGAACACCTACTTATTATTTTCACAAAATAAAGTAAAATAGTTCAGTGGTTCGCGAACAGCTGGGTAAAATTTTGGCGAAATTTAAATAGTCTTCCGTTGGTGTTAACACTATTCGTACCACTTTTTACTTTGCAATCATTAAAGTTGCAATGATAATTCCATTAAAAATTATTGGTAATTATTTACTAAGAGGCACTCCTCCGATTTTGATGAAATTTAAATTTGTTATAGATTCCGACATTTCGATCAACTTTATCCTTATCGCATATATGGGGGTCGCTTTTAGTTTTGGAGGTATTCGCAAAAAGCTATTATTAAACGAGTTTCTACATTCAAGCGCGTACTGTTAGAAAAATTGGAAGAAATTTCAATAAATTCAGTATTTTCATTTTTATAAAACAATGCGTTGCAGTTGCATTTTGTGCTCGGTTAGTGTTAAACGTGAATTATCGAGACGAACACGCGATACAGCGTTCGAGATTTCCGCGAGATTGAGATTCTAACGTGGCGGCGAACGGTCCCGCGGAAATTCCAAAGGCGTAGTCTCTCTTTTAAGCGTTTCAGTAGTTGGCTAACTAAGTGAGCGGGGTAACGAATTTCCATCTAGTTGACGAGGCACTTTTCAAGTCCAATACTCCACTTTTCCCTTGCTCTGCAGCATAAGAATGCCCGCCTTCTATCTTGTGCGACGAGCTACGATATTTCGCGGAATCGAGACGAAGCCGCGAAAGCTAGACAAGCCGCGATATTGCCCGCGGCCATTCTTGTGACCGGTAAAACTTTCCATCCAACGACGCGCCACGCTCGAACTTGCCGCTCCCTTGGATTTCCGCTAATGCTGCGAGACATCGAAAAATCATGGCGAGCTACCCGAAAACTTTTATCCATTACCGAACGCGAGGCGGCACGCTATGCATGTGTCTGGTCGACTTTTTATCAGCCGGCTGGCTCTCCTCCTCGATCATCGATTCCATTCTTCCAAGGAAGAAAGCTAAGCTACGATCTTACCAACAGATGTGGGCATTATTTGACGAAACAAATATTTCATATACTATTTAATATTGTAGACTTTATTTTGCTTAAAGAAAATAGTATTTTAAAGAGGATAGACAATTTCGAAAATAAAATATTTCTATTTTAGCAATCGGAACCGCAAAATAAAATATTTCTATTTTAACAATGGCAATCAAAAAATAATATATTTCTTTTTTAATAATCTGAACACACAAAATAGAATATTGCATTTTTTGCGTCGTTGTACATAATACTTTCTGAAATCGCATTACTTACAAGTAATTTAATATTTCTTATCTTAGCAATCATTTAAAGAAGAAATAGTACTTAATATAAGAAACTATATCATTTACCACATTTTAGTATCTGTTAGGGTGCTCCTTCGAGGACACAGAATCAATCGTGTAAAGCTAAAACGTCTCTCAAATGGGGCAGAGGACGGAATAGGTGTATTGTATTTTAAAAATAATTGTTTTCATGTCTTTGGACTTTGCAATACTTTCAATTCGTGTATCACTATCGCTCAAATATTGAAATAATTTGAATTCTGCAATTTTTGTATGACTGGTATCGTTTGTTTTTTTTTCCATAAAGGAAAAAAAGTCATTTACTTCTTTGTTTTGTGAAATTAATTGAGGTCGTGACTCTAAATCCGGATTTGCTATTTGAAGAATTTTATTTTCTAGCATTTTTTTAACATTATTTGAAGGCAGAAATGCATAACTTGTCTAATTGTGAGTATTGTCTCGTTGGTCTAATTATGACTAACAAAAAATTAATTTTCTGCTGGTCTCATAAATCTAAAAAAATGTATGAACAGTTTATATCATGATACATGAACATATGTAGAAACATGTTAAAATTAAAAATATCCAAAATTCTGAATGACAAAAATCGTCAACAGTTTCTCCGAATAGCTGACATAAATCTAAGGCCTTTTGCAAATAATTTATATATCGATAAAATAATTTTTTTCAATTTTTCTGTCTACATAAACACGAGAAAATTATGATGTAGAATTTATTAAAGAATTTACGATTATTCATACTCAGTATATTCTGGAGATCGCATCTCTCAGAATAATTTAAATTAAAAATGTAGATTGCAGACTTATGAGGAATATTTTCAGTTCGTATATTTGTATGCATATGTTTACGATCTCGTCAGATTTAATGTACGATATTAAATGTTAGAAATGTTTATACGATACTCGTGTTCGTAAATATAAATGTGTAAATATTAATTGCTATATTCGAATACATTTTCTATATAATTTTGTGTAGCCTGGTTTATTTATATCGTCGCACACATTTCGAATCATCTGCTAACGTTATTAAATTTTTGTTTTCGCTATTGCATTTTACAAAAAGGGAAGAGTATATAGCATACGAACGAGAAAAATTCTGTGGCATACCAAGCGTGGCGAACGGAGGGCAATTTCATTTTTTCGAATGGAATACGAGGCAGATTTTCATATATTCTCATAGTCCTCAACTTTTTCTTGGTACGTTTTTCAAAACCTGGCGCGCATCAAAAGTTATAGCGGTTCGGATCGCCCATAATACGAATGCTTGCGCGGCGGTAACGTTTCGCAAGTTTACGCAACTCATATGCGTAACGATACGCCAGTGTGGCGAGGTAGAGAATGCGTTGAAAAAGTTCTAACTTTGTCATGGAGAAGCTGTTAACGAACTAAATAATTGCTTTGGAATCCTCTCGGACTTTGCATCTTTATGAAAGAATTACAAGTTACAAAATCCACGTGCAATCTTGCGAGGGGGCCAATCGTAACGCGCCGATCTTAATGGAATTTTTCTATGATATAGAACTAAAAAAAAAAATGAACAGAATCATTTGGAACATAATATAACCATTATTCGAATTTTTCCTCATGTACGTAGACCGTGTATTTTCGTGAAATACTGTAATGTTTGTAATATTGTTTTAAAAATTATTTTCCATTGAAAGAATCGTAATTAAAAGCCACACAAATTGGATTTCGAAATTTTTAATAAAATAGGTTCTTCAACCGAAACATTAAGGGTACTTTCACTCCCTTAAAAATTTCATAGAAATCTACGTGTTACGAGAACGAAATTAAGAATTCAGAATTGGAAATTTAATTTTATTCCGTCGTGTGCTAATTGTAATTTTATTATAAGGTGGTTTATTATATTTGTAATGATGTCGTACGATAGCTTTTCGTTCTTCATTTAATCGCATCGTATTCCTGTTTTATTGCGCTGGTGTTTCTATATGAATGAGAAACAGCATAACATTAAAAAAAAAACGTTACTTGTCGTTTTTAAACCGACGGATATTTTGGTAAAAGAAATACTGTCAATATTGTAAGCACGCGAGATTGTACGGTGTTTCTGTCCGACTCGAAATCGCATTACCGTATTCAGATCATGCTATCCCTGCGTACATTTAAAAGGTAAATTTAATGAATTTTCAATTGATTCAGCTTTGTGTTTTAGATCACGATGCTACTGGTTCTGCGTCATCTATGGGACACGATATATTCTCCGCAATTTCTGATAGATGAGATTGGGCAATTGATTTATACATAAACTGATTCACGTTGTCCGTAATTCAATGAATTACACCTGTTCCGTATGACGTCGTGTATTCTGAAATCATAGTGCAGGGGCTTCAACATGATTTCCATCGTTTCTTTTGCACGGCTTCAGATTTTTCTCTTTCCCGAAAGCCCTTTCATCCGATGACATTCAATTAATTTTCTCTTCGTCGGATTACGCATTTTCCCCATTGTTCGACGCTCACACTTTCCTAAAGAGAACTGCAAAAAATCATTCACGATTTCCGCGTCGACAACGCGTGCTTTCGTTTCTTCGCGCGACGGTTACATCGTTCGCATTTTATCTCTCCTCGTGTTATCTATTTTCTTGCAGAACGCCCTGCAGCACTTTGAATATGCAGCTGCACTTCCAGCTTTGTCGGCTTGACTCTTACCGAATAAATCCAGCTGATATTTCGAACGCGAAACTTTTTAATTACTTATTTCAACTTTATATGTTCTGCATTCGAAACACTACTATAATTATTTTGAAATCTCTCGGGGAAAATGACTAATTGTTATCGTAAAGATTAAATCCAATTGATATTCTGTACCCGAAGCACTAAACTTATTAATTTCAAGTTTATATGTTCTGAACTGGAAACACTAAATTTACTAATTTCAAGTTTATTTATTTTCTACTCGAAACACTAGAACATTTATTTTGAAATTTCTCTGTGAAAATGACTAATTGTTAACGTAAAGATTAAATTCAATTGGTATCCTAAACTGGAAACATTAAAATTATTAATTATAAGTATATGTATTCTAGACTCAGAAGACTACAATAATTATTTTCAAGTTTATATAAATATTCTGGACTCGAAACACTACACTAATTATTTAATAAATTTTCCGTGATAATGACTGATCATCGAGTTAAAGTTTGTATGGTTTAATATATTTTTTGTACCGTAGAATTATGTTTTTATCGCAGAAGAGGCCACTTTTTGCGTCGGTGGTTAGTATAAATAAATTTTTCACGCACTCCTTTGTGTTTGAACGTGCCTTTGACGAACTCGTTAACTTCAATAGAAGCATCGCGCTTCAAAGAGTAAATGCGTTTAGTGCGACTGATATCTGGACGGCAATAAGATAGAACCAGCTTCGATGCTGACATTAGATTCAAAATTCTTGCCTTACCTTCGATCTTCATTAACCGTATTTATTTACGTATTATTTATTAACGTATTCGAATTTGATTCGTTTCACGAACTGTTTCGACAAATTACAAGAACATTTTGTACACTACATATCGTTTCTTTGTGTTAACCGACATCGATGTAATTTTCGGTACGTTTTACATTTTTTACACAGTTTAGACACTGTTTATTTTCTTTCTGAAATATTTTCTTTACGTTTCACTCGTAATAAAAGTATAGAAGTTGGTTTACCTATTTAGAAGCTGTGAATTCGTCCCGATAGAAGGAAGATTGCTTAATTCACTTACCTGAAACAAACAAAGTGAAGGAAAGATTAGGACGATTTCATTCGACGATACCATTGGATAGTATATGCACGGGGTCATTTCTGACCCACCACGCTGATGGTTTACTCATTCATATTGACCGTCGGCCGGGCTTACATTCGATTCAATTTCTTTTACAGAAACTTATAATACTTTATTTGCAAAAGGGTGAATTTGATTTGCAAATGGTTAAAATTGGTTTTCAGAAGAGTGGAGAACCACGAAAAACGTGGGGCGCGTGCAATAGATAATTGATGCACGAATAGTTCACCTAAGTCACTAACAATTTTATTGCTCTGCAAATGATATGAATTGTTGCGTGAGTTTTCTCAACAACGGCAGCTACTCTCCTCTGCACTCCTTACTATCATCTTGCGCCTTACGTTTTTCGTTTGAAATCTTACAAGTATTTTCATAGCTATTCAAAATTCGCGATTACAAATTTTCAGGGCTATCTGCGTGGGGTTAGGAATCCATATGAGGCTAGAAAAAAATTATTTTATACTCTTTAGTCCGTCTTAAAAACGTGGTATATTAAAAAATTTTTATTTAAATAATTATTTTTTGCTTTTTGGACGAAACAGACAGACAAGAATGGAAGTTAATGTTGTATTCTCATACAATTCGTAACTATGTTTAAGGTTTCAAGTCTCTGACTCATCGGAAAGTTAATGTAAAATCAATTGCAAAATTTCTACCGAATAGACAGACAAAAAAGCGAGTAGATAAAAACCGTGGTTAAAAAAAGGAAAGGAACTCGGTATCGCAAGGAATCGTGTATGCACGCAATAATTGCACGAGGCGTAAACCACGGTAGGAGGTTACAGGGCAAACGAGATTAAGCGGTCGAAAGAAAGTGGACCTGGTTATTAGTTTGTAAAAGCGCAATCAACCAGGGAAATATCAGCGTAATTATAAAGCAGGAAATCGATTCGCTCTATCACGGTGGGCTGGCTCCCAGCGCAATTTCTCAAAAGCCTCGTACGAGCTTTAAGTCCGTGCAATCCCGCCAGGAAATATGCAGGTATTCTTTCCTTTTCACCACTCAAACCGTTTCCGTAAATAGAGTGGCGAGACCTCCGAGTGTTGCTCGAGAAACAACTTCCTGAACTCCTTAATGCGATATTCCCTCGTGTAACTTGTAATAAATTCGTTCCGAGTTCAATATTGCCTTCGCAATATATGTAACAGTACTTGGTCATGAGTTTGTTAGGGACGTTTCTAGAATTTTTTATTCTTCCTTGTCTGGACTGCTCTCGTGTACTCGATGTTCTCGCTGGAAACTCGAAAAGAACGGGAACCACTGATCTCTTTATCTGTTCGTGTGGAAATGATAATAATTTCGAGAAATATATTCTGTATATTTACGTGTAACATTTATAAATTTTCTACGATACTCGATGTCTCTATGTCTCGAATACAAATTAGTCTACCTGCCCCATTCAACAGTATAGAAAGTTACAATAATTTTGCTAATTGTCGAGAAAAGTATTAAAGAAGTTACTATGAAATATTTTTATATTAAACAAGAAATTATTGTTCAATTATCCGCGTTAGGAAAGATACTTTCTAAGAGACGCGAATAGATGAGATAGAAAAACGTTAACATTCGAACATTTGTTAATACAAGACAGACAGAATCGTAGTTTCCAATTATTCTTCAATAACAGACAGCTATGAATCGTAGATTACAGTTGTTCCTCCATGAAAGAATAGTGAAATCTGTGTTATTAATTATTGTCTAATCAAAGACAAGTAGTATTGTTCAATTATTTTTCCATGGAAGGACAGGAAGAACATTGATGTTCAATTAATTCAAGATGTACAAAATAGTGTACCATTGGAAGAATTTAAAGATATTTTTATATTATTTTGAGCTAAGTTTTGAGCACATTACGAAAGAGAATAAACTTCAACTGCATTGCAATTTAGACAGCAAGTTGACTCGTAAACAATTCAGACAGTTTTTATTTCGCATAAAGATCCGCGGTTTAATTATGAATATTCGTTCGGAGGGGTGTTGCTCTGTGAACTCGGAAGTACGCGGATATAATAATATCCACGATCCGCAACCAGCGCAGTCATTTAACTTTCTACCCGCGTTGTTAACGAAACATAGCGATCATTTCCCAAACACGGCCTGAACAAAGAGAGCTGCGGCGGTATCCTGCGGCGAGAACACCGAATCCGTGATTGCGTTTTTCTTTTTTCATGTTTGTGTGGTTAACTACGCGCTAGTTAACAGAGAATCTAGTATGGTACCGGTACCTTCTAAACGGATTATTCCCTGAGAAAAAACTAGTCGAAAATTCGCCCATTATTTTGTGTATGAAGGCTCCGCGGTTTGTTCGCCGCGTTTCCTCGTATGGCTAGCGTGCCTGACAATTACATGGTTTTTCTACCGCCAGTGAAATTCTATGAACCCGAGGACTCGACAATGCCCTGCCCACCAATCTCTCTGTCTTCATATTTATATAAAATTCCCACGCAACCGTACATCACTCAGGATAATTCGAATTATTCGCGAGAGCACAACTGTTGTACCGTCATTTTGCAAGATAAAATAAAACTGACCCCAAAAAACAAATTGATTTCTGGTCAGGACATGCCCGAAGAAAACCCTTTGCGAATAGTTTCATGTCGCTACCTCTGACACAAGGGTAGTTGTAGGGTGAGAACGGTTTAATGAAATATTTCTTCTGTTCTGCTCGACAAAAAGTTATGAAAAAATTCATAAATGTTCTACCTAATAGCAGACATGACAGTGAATTATTTCAGAATTTTTGATTGCAAAATCAATTTTTTTTTTAAATACGGAAGCATAAAATTGTCGATTATACATCGAAGTTATCAGAGTACATTGTTTCTATTATTATATTTTATATTTCGAAACAAAGTTATATAGATATCAGTTGTTCAAAAATCCAGTAGTAAAATATTCTGTTGTCAGCATTGTTTTCAATTTTGTTGTAGAATTTTTAATACAGTGCATCGTAGTCGAACAAAAATGAAAATCAATTTGTTCGTTATTTCTTTACTTCTTTGTGCGCGGATTATGTAACATTTAAATGAAAAATAAAATAGGAATCAAATATTTTACGTGGCAGTGTACGAAAGAAATTCTTGTCCCAATGTTTAAGAAGTGGTCCGCAGAAAGATTTGCACTCCAGACAGAAAATTAGGATAATTTTCCAGGTCGGGACTTGCATCTGAAAGTCTGAACCGGAAGTCATGCAATTCTGGTGCAGGTTGCACACTGGACAGTAAAATAATATTACGTTCCATTGTGTTTTCCTAGGGGAAAAAAATTATTCTGCTTGCCGTTGGGTGACCACTTTCACCACTGACAATAACCTGGCTTGTCGGGGATTCTCTTTCTCCGACTTCATGTACCGTGAACGTGTACATACAATATGGCTGCCGCTACGGTCTACTGCTTTCACTTCAGATACTCTGCACAGCATCTCGGTGAGCATGATTCCAAGAGAAACGTGACTATTTCGAGTCAACACTTTTCTACACGGTTTATAATCAGTTTTGCGATTTTCCAAAATAACGAAATCGAATTATATATTGTTTTGGCAAGAAATTAGTTTCAATATTCCAAGGTGAAATAATAAACCGAATTTCTTTATTCAAACGATGAACGTTAATCAATAAAATATTTTCTTATTTATTCTGTTCTGCAAGCGATCGTCAAACGAAAGGGAAACTATTTTGTTCATTAAAGTTCATTGCTTGAATAAAAAATTTCTTGCCAGCCCAATACGTTTAGCGTATGCTAGGAACGAAAGCATTTGATTACTTTCGTTGCACAAGCCTCACTATGTTAACCAAAAATGGCAATTTGATATTTCAAGCACAGAATCTAATACCGAACGGTAAATTGTTATATTGATTCTTTGTATGAGCTCTGTAATTTTATCTCGTGTTTTCAAAACATGTAATGTTAATAAATAGCCAGAGTTGATGTTTCCAGACTTACTTATATAAAAACATTATGTATATGATGTATTATTTCAGGTATCATGTTATTTTATTTTATAATTACTTCTGTGATTACTTTTGAAATAACATTACTTGAAATATTATTTTATAATTACATGTGAAATCATTACTCCGCGCGACTCTTCATTTATTTGAATTAATGGCAATTTTAAATATTATTTCATATACACATTGTTTGTCAAAAGAAACAATCCTGAAAGTAATATGCAACAGAGAGTTAAAATCATTATTTCAAGTAATTCTTCAAGCACGTATTAGAATATTGAAAATGAAAATAAGAAATAACTATTTGAAATAATTGATCTCGCTATTTGGAAATCAAAATAATAGTGATTTATTTGAAATAATAACAATTTCAAATACTACATTATCTCTCAAGTTTGTTCTTCTTCAAGTTCGTCGAATGAAACAATCCTCGAAATAATTTGTAACAAAGAGATGAAATAATTATTTCAAATAACATGTTAATTTATTTTATAATTAGTTGAAATAATAGTTTCAACTCTTTGTTGCATATTATTTCGAGGATTATTTCATTTGACGAGCATATGAAATGAAGAAATATCGAAATAATATATTGTTTGAAATTGCTATTATTTCAAATAAATCGCTATTATATTTATTTCCAAATAACAGTATTGAGAATAACGATGCGGAATAATTTATTTTTTCTTTCACATTTCAAATAAAATATGTCCAGATCGGAATGTTTCCCCGCTTCTCTCTTCGTGTTCATTGCGTAGCAGGCATCTTGGGATCTCCGAAGGATTTGATTTTCTTACAGTTGTTTTTTCAAAAGGGACACGAACGTTGAAATTTTTAACATTAAATCTGTCGTCCCGTAGTTTTCACTACCTCTATCGCGCAGTTCAAACCCGCGAAGCTTTCAAAAGCCTTAATTAAATGAAGTTTTTAAAAGACTTCCGGCAAACGGAATTTCAAAGTAAATTATGTATGGCAGGGAAAAGTTGACGGTGTTTTTTTTTTTTAACTAACTAGCCCCACGTGTTTCTTCGGCGAAGACCGCCGGGCACGGTCGAAACAATTTACACTATATATTAAAACTGTTCGGCAGGGAAGACAAACACCGAAAGAGTTTGCAGAAGTTGGTCTCTGTTCGAACGTATGAATTTGTTTATTATGCAGAAACATTTTGCTGGAAGCTTATCGACAAGTTTTCCACAATCTCCACAATTAATTTCCATAAATAAGCGTGACTGCATCAGATGAGCCATTCACTTTCTTTATCATGTCACAGAAAAAGAAACGAATTCAGCAGAAAATTAAAAAAATTTTGATCTGCTGTCGTGCACGATTGAAAAAATAAAACCTATAAAAAATCATTTATTATACAAAGTTGTCAAAAAAAAGAAAATTATCGACTCGCACAATGTTTTCGACCGAGAAAGTGTAATGTCCCCTTAATAATAAGTCATGTTGTAATAACAGATTCAAACATTTTATCAGCTATTGTGGTTTAAGACAGCATGATTATAACATTCTGTGTAGCAACGGAGAATTGCGTGCAGCATGCGTTCACGGCATAAAAGTATTTATCCTCGACCGATTAGCCGAAACGAGCGCACGCACGTGATATCGCGAAGAAAGGGATTCTGCTCGAGTGCATAATTCGTCGACGTCGAAACACGTATAGGGACGTAGGTAACGTGACAAGGAAAAAAGGAGAAAGGAAAGCTTGAAATATTCGAGGCTGTATTGCGTCCACGTAGGCGTAGAAACGAGGGAATAGTGTAACAAAGTTCCCACCGTCACGAGAGCCAGCCGTATTATCATTATTGTTTCATTCGACCGCGCATTCAGAAGGTGAAACGCGACGTTGAACGAGGTCGCTCCGCAGTTGGTCGCTGATATAAAACGTACAACGAAACACGAGCGCTGTATTGCCCCTTATCCCAGAAGAACTTCATCTCAAAAATATAACGCCGCCTGAAATGTTTGTTATAATTAATGTGGAACAATAACAAGATCGAATTCACTCGGATTTTTCATTATGAATTATACAAAATAATTATTTCATCTCTTAACGCATTACTTCGTGGATTATTACGTTTGACAAACTTGAGATAAAGAAATGTCAAAATAACATACTATTTGAAATTGCCACTATTCCAAATAACTGTGCGAAATCAATTAATTGAAATAGTTATTTCTCATTTCTATTTAAAATAAAATTATTATAATATGTGCTTGAATAATTACTTGAAATAATTATTTCAACTCCTGTTTATCTATTTCGATGTTTATCATGATGTTTTATTTCAACTCTGTATTCACTACACCTTGTTTTATAAAGTTTTGCAATTTTATTAATCATGAACTAAAATCCGTGAAACATCGTCAATGTTAATAACAATAGAAATTGCATTAGCGCTCTCGTAATTTTTCCATCGAATGGACAAGCATAATCTCTGGTGCAGAGGGAGTACATTTACGAATACTATTAATTTTTTAGCGTACAAACAACGGTTGTTTTCCTTACGAATGCGCGTGCAAATAATTTGTTCAGCGACATCGTTAACAATACTGATTGAAAGCGTTCCGCGAGCAGCGGTACGAACCGCAGTTTCGATATTAATTAATAAAAATCGTGCGGGCCCTTTGGCGTTGGCGTTTCGACACGGGACACCGGTTCTTTTTTTTTCTCGCTGTGCACAACGGAAATGTTCCGCTTGAAATTTTGCAGGCTCGTCGTCGTAAATTCGCCACGCTATTTGCGAGCTCGATAACGCGCGGCGTTCGTGTGCACGGTTTTTCACAGTCGTGTGCGTGAATTTTACCCAGATCCATCGTGTTTCGTATTTTCAGAGAGCACTGCCGTGTCAGCCTCGGCTACGTGCAAAAGTTAATCGTGCATGAATCAAATATGTTTTGCTAAAGAGAGTCTCTCCATGTGTTTGCCTCTCGCGCGACACTGACCGATGCCGGCTGACTATGCGCGAGATTTTTCACTTATGCCTCGCTGCCGTACCGTGTGCACTCGTCGCTCATAATCAAGATTTAGCTGATCCGAATCGGCGAAAACTATGTTTGCGAAGAATCCGGCTTCTGTAACCCCTTAGACGTACAAAGTAATCCTTTTAGAAACGAATAACTCTTTCAAATATTCGACCCAACAGCTCGAGTTTCTTTTTTCTGTGACGTTCGAACGATTAGTTTACTAGCTAATGTGTGAATCATTATTATTTTTTTTTAAATTGTTTTTTTGGTCGCAATTACGAAGGACAAAGTAATTGTCACGATTTTTAAATGTTTTATCTGTTCCTTTATATGTATGTATGTAACAATTTGTTATTACTCATCGCGAGGGTAACATCTGTAAATGGAACGTAACGTAATGTTTTATCATTATCAGACAGATTTCATTTGTATTATATTTTCGATACGAGAATTAATTACATGAATAACAAAATATAATATTAATAAAATCAGTTTGATAACAAAAAATACTTTAGCATAATTTTTTAAGCAAACGATTCTTATCCGCGTGCTGTATAAAATACGATGTAATAAAAAGAACTTGTTGACCTTTTGAAATTGATGGTCAAATTACTTTTGCGGTGCCTTTCTTCTACATTAAACTCCTCCAAATAATCTCGATACACCCTGCACAAAAACTGTGGAAATTGAGGAACACTATTTCTAGTTGTAAAAGTGAAGTTAAAATACCATTCGTTTTTATTAACTTGCACATGTCTCTCTGTATTTAATATAATTAATGATTTATGTTGGAAACATTAGATTTCGAGTTTCAAGCATAAACAAAGCTGCTGTCTACACTAGAAAATATCTATTTCGCATTGAAGTAGTTGTTTTATTGAATAGAAAAATTTTAGACACGTTTTAGAGTTCTATGTAAACAGTTATGTAGAAAATGGAGTGCGAGTAAATATGTAAGGATTGGCAGTCTAATAATGAAGAATCCTCCAGCATGTATTGCGTTATTGGGTGTGTGTGTTTTTTATTAATTTAATCAAGTAACTTTGTTTCAGAACGAGACGAGAGTGGTTCATGCTGCTGAGGAACAGAAGTTGAATGGTGCAGAAATAACGTAAGAGCGTTCGTACAACTTCTAGTCGAGGAAATGTCAAATATGAAGAAACATAGGGGTGAGTTGATTAAATTGATAAAAATTTCTTAGACCGTGTATTTCGTTTATTAGGCCGGGATAAATTGTAAAAAAATGGTTCGATCATTGAACGATTAGTACACTTGTTTAATTTTTCGATCCGCAAGAGATCACAGCAATTATTTATTGTCAAAGTTCTCGAGCACGCGTGTTTGCAAAACAAAGAATTTGATTGATGATTGCTGCGATAAATGTTGTAAACATTCGTTGTCGAATGCAGGGAAATGTTGCGGATGGATGTTTCTTTCGAAAACGAGAGAGGATTTGCAAGAATAATAGAGCAGTTTCGCGTTGCTTTGTTTACTCGATATGAAATGTTCGCGAAATCGAGAGACGAAGAGGAGAGTTTAAGTGAAAATCGTTTATCGCTTCCAGACATCGAGAAGCTAATTTAATTCCGAAGTTCTTAACAAAACAAGCTCGTTATCGAAGACCTTTTCGCTCCTTGACGTTTTATTTCAGCTCGAAACCTGAACTTTCCGCGCTATATCATTGCATATCTCGTGCAGTCAAGCAAAGGTCGTTAGACTACTATTAAAAAGAGAACATTTCGTGCTGGCCGTCTGAAAGGCACTGCAAAATATATCCTCGATGAACCGTGAATATTAATAATACCGAATGAAACGTTTATGAATCTCGAAATTTCACTTTGTACGATTTTAATCACGTGCCACAGGTGGAATCAAATTTCCGGACTCTACTAAGCACCTAATTTCTATGGATAAATTTTAAATTTCAATTACTCCTGCACGAAAGACAAGTAGAATAATAGTTTCTAATTATTCTTCAATAAAGAGAAACACGAAGCGTCTGAACTGATTATATTTTAGCGAATGATTCGCAGGATCTTAGTTTTCAATAATTTCTTAACAACAGACATATGAAATCTTAGTTTCTTAATTATTTTATTAGTACGGAAAAAAGAAGAGAATCTCATAGATCTCAATTATTATTAAACAACAGACAGGCACTATTTCAGTTTAGAATTATTTTTTATAATTAATAAGACAGGTACAATCTTAGCTGTCAATTATTTTTAAATAACAGACAAATGAAATCTTATTATATGAAAACATATAGAATTATAGTTTTCTAGTATTCTCCAATAACAGACAGATAGAATAGTAGATTATAATTGTTCCTGCATGAAAGACGAGTGAAATCTTTGTTTTCAATTATTTTCTCATAGAGGACAAGTAGAATTCTTCAAGTATTTTTTAATTGAAAGGACAGTAAGAACATTAATGTTTAATTATTGCTTAAAACGATGTACAAAAGTTAAACCAAAAAAGTTTCCTAACACAAAATGGATTTATATCATATGTTATATTATATAACAGTATTTTGATATTATTTCGCTGTCAGAAGCGTAAAAAATCCAGAGCACTAACCACCTAATTGAATGGATAAATGGCGGAAATAAGGAGGTCACGTTTCAAGTGCAACATAAAATCAAATATAAAGAGCTCCGCGCGGCAGCAAACAATTTGAATTTTTGAGAAGCTCGAGTCAACTTTATTTCGCTGCTTTAAAATGGAGTATAAGATCCGGAGTATCTTCTGTCACGTTTTTATGTGTGTCTATTGCCCTCGAAGATCCTGTTCAATATTTAACGAAACGTCATTCGCACGCTTTTACGGCAGACTTCTTCGAATAATGTCGAGAGCCGAGATTACTTCCTTCGAGTGTTATCTATTTATTATTCTCGTCCTCGAGAAATTAGTTTCAGTTCTGTTACTGAACCGTCGAGATATTACGATGAATTGTTACTCAAAAATATTTGTTTATAACGTCCATCCTCGAGACTGTACTAATCAAAAATTAGTATTGATTTCCTTACGAATTGGCACAAAGGAATTGAGCGTTAATCATTGCTACATGATTGTACAATTTTGTTAACAATTACACGGAGTTGTAAGTACAAGTTAGTTTACAATAATGACAAAATTCTGTTAATTTAAATTTCGTACGGTCCTCGCTGTTTTATATGATTGAATAACGAAGTTTAATAAAAGATTCTTATGAAAGTATTTTTACAATTGCAACAATTTTTAATAGTATACAAGAAATTTATTCATTTCTCGGATACAATTTTAATTTATATTAATTTCTGTAGAATCCACGTGAATTTTTAAGCAGGAGAATGTACTTAACTAGTTCTTGCATGCCATAATTTCCGGTGATAAAGCTTCTAAGATAAAACTGAATATTCAAGATGAGATAACGCATGGAATAAAAGGTAAGAGTATTTTTATTCATTCAGTCATATATTTTATTAACACGTCGGCTGCCGTGTTTGCAAACCCTTGCTTATGTTGTTCGTATAAATGAGTCTTATTCACAATTATTATTACTTGATGATTCCGTTTGTACCATACACCAGAATTTAGTTCAGCTCCGGACGAATAAATAATATTCATTGTAAATTTTATAATTCATGTAACTTTGATTATTTTTACGTTTATAATTCTTTTACAATTATTTTATAATTTATAATTCATGTAGCTTTTGATTATCTTTACTTTTATAATTCTTTTATAATTTATTTATAATTCATGTAACTTTGATTATTTTTACGTTTATAATTCTTTTACAATTATTTTATAATTTATAATTCATGTAGCTTTGATTATCTTTACTTGTTACAATTCTCTCGTAATTAATCTATAATTTATAATTCATGTAGCTTTGATAATTTTTACTTTAAAATTTGTTTGAAAAACCATTATACCCCCTTGATTAATAGCCATCAGTAGTGTTGTTGACCAGCGACCCCGTGGCAGTGAACGTGTTAACGATTTTCATTTCGTACAAATATTTACAAACAACAAGTTTGCCAATGAAATCCTAAACGGCTATTAAAGTTTGTATTTTACAAATTGATTTTATAAAGCATAATACACATCGTCGGAAATAAAGAGCTCCGATTAACCGCTCGAAGGTTCCCTGCATTGTGGTATAAACGTTTAAATATGCTACATATAAACTGGTAAAATCCACAGCTTTCTGATAGTGACAGAAGTATCGCGTTTAAAGTCGAGTGTGGTGCTAAGGTCTGGTCGGTAAATGTCCGCGCCAGGCCCGAGAAGAAGGGTAGGTGCGAATGTTCCCGCAGGGCATCTGTTTCTCTTTGAAGCTGGATTTCAGAAGGTTCCACGATTCGCCGTCCGATGGCGTTCGAGCTCAAATGCAACCCCGCAATCGCTTTACCACCCGATGAACCCGCGTCAAACTCAAAAATCCTTACCGCTCAAAGGTCAGGCCGAGGAGGCCTTTCAATTTAATCAGGAGCTTCCGGTCTATATCTTTGAAATAATCGAAAGAACCATCAATCAATACTCATCCATTCTCTTAAAAAAATTATGACAAAACTTTTCCATTATCGATCAGATTTTATTCGTATTATATTTTCGATATATTCCATACGCAGAGAAATAATATCACAAGTAACAAAATATAATATAAATAAAATCAGTTTGATAATGAAAAGATATTTACCATCATGTCTCCAAAAGCTCCCTTCGATTTAATGGGGAGCTTCCGGTCTACATCTTTGAAAGAATCGAATGATTTTAACACACTCTTTGAAATTTCGATATTTTTACGGGTTCTAATATTTACAATTTATGATTAGACTGCGGATTTTTATGATTTTTTTAGAAGTAATGTAAATTAGTTGAGGAAATGTATATTTACCTGGTAGGGAAAATACATTACAAACTAATTAATCAGTTTGGATGAATGGTTTTATAAATTAAAGAATAATTCGTTCAAATTTAACAATTTGGAAGTGTCAGAAAAAGGATGCAACATTTTCTCGGAAATGTTATGCAGTTTAAGAATTTTTTTTACAATTTAGAGGAGCTAGATATCCCACCGTCTTTCAAAATTGACGATCTATAGTTTCGTGATTTTTTAACCTAGACTTGCAGAAAATATAGAGTTTAGTGGCCTGGTTCAATTATTTTCGGAAAAATCAATAGTTTCTTCATTTATCCAGTTTTTACAAAAAAATTGAATGCGCGATAAAGCTTCGCGCAAACACTGTTTGAAAATCCAACTCGTCAGCGTATAAACGTTTATATTATAGATACAACTGTCAGATAATTTGATGAAAAATCGACTTCTTGCGTGACATGCAGAGCAACGAGAAAAAGTACAGATAATTTTCATAAACGTGATATGATACACATCTTTTTGATTTATGTAGTGGCACTCTCTCGCTCGCTCTGAACTTTATTGATGACTGTTGCAAAATGACAGTTCATTTTAACTACAGAGAATACCTATGCAGATTAACATTCGATAAAAAATGTTTGTACAATAGCTTCGCATAACGTAGCGAAATCGTTCATTCAAACAGCCTATTACTTAGCCAGTATTTGGGGAGAACGTGATGACGTATTTACAACAAACATAATTGAAATAAACGAGTTTAATTTACTGGGACGTGCGCAACAAAGCCGTGGCAGCTTGAAATTTAATTCTTGACCCAAAACCCGCGGTAAAAATGGAATTTCAGGCTAGTTTCCAGAAGAAGAATGCGGCATTTTTTGGCGCTTGCGTCGCATAACTTTCGTGACCTGACGTGGCGCAAGCAGAGAACCGTCTTTTTCATTGGCCCTCGCATTTCTTGCTTAAGTTAGTGGGCTGCTTGAGAATTTCATTGAAAGGGGTCGTCGTTGCGCCTTTAGATGATCTCCCAAAGAAAATCAGAAATTGGCTTAACCGTGTAACCTGGACGAACGTATTCGCAATTGTCTGCTCCGTTTCAATTCTTACATAGTTGAAATTCTAGGAAAATATATTCATTCGCCAACTTGTACAGGGTGTTTCAAAGTTATATGTTACAACCACTGTAGCGTGTGATACTGCACCTCTAGATAGATGGGGATTTGTTAGACAAATGGACCGCAAAATTGTTTTTCATTTCATTGTATAGTACTACTCTCCGTGGCGAGCAAAAGTCTCAAGGAACTGTATCTCTCGATTCAATCGTTCTCTTAAAAAATTTCTTCAATAAAACGCTTAAAATCGGTCAAATGTAGACACGCATAACTTTTAAACCAGTCAACTCCTAACATTAACACTTGGACTTTAGGAATTTTCTCGTCAAACTCTTCAGAATTCTATAAAAAGAAGACGGAAGATTTATGAAGACAGATAGAATCGTAGTTTTCAGTTTTTTTTTAGTGATCGATTGGAAGATCATAGTTTTCAATTACTTCTGTACAACAGACTAATGAAATGTTAGTTTATAATTATCTTTTAGTGGAGAACAGATAGAGAATCATAGATTTAAATTATTCTTGAATAACAGACAAGCGCAATCTCAGTTTCCAGGTATTTTTCAATACAAGACAGGTAGAATCTTAGTTCTAAATTATTTGTTAATACAAGACAGGTAGAATCTTAGTTCTAAATTATTTGTTAATACAAGACAGGTAGAATCTTAATTGTGAATTACTTCTTAATAACAAAGAAATGAATTGTTAGTTTCTAGTTATTTCGTTTTCAATTATTCTTCAATAATAGACAATAAGAATCGTAGATTACAACTGTTCCTCCTTTAAAAAAAAAACGAGTGAAATCTTTGTATTCAATTATTTTCCAATCGAAGACAAGTAGAATTCTTCAATTATTTTCCAGTGAAAGGACAGGAGGATTATTAACGTTCAATTAATCCTCAATAAAATTTGATGGCAGATGCGAGAAATGAAAATTCTCTATTGCAGACGAGAAAGCGGACGCATGCACCAGAATGATATACAAAAATTGAACAATTAACAAACACTGTATGTAATTTTGAAGTCCACGACAGTAGAGTTGAATAAAATAGCTTCCATTGCGCGGAATATTTTACAGTAAATCTAGTTAAACAAACATATCTACGACAAAGCAACCATTCTTTATAGACTTCCGAAACAACAATTGCTATTATTTACTGAATATAATGGTAAAATCGAATCGTTATCCGGAGCAGTACATACATTTTCGCGCCAAATGTTTTATTTAATAACAAACAATGGGTACACAGCGGTATTCTACAGAATTGCAACAATTTTATTCATTCCAGTGTTTCACGGAAACGGACTCGCGTACAATTCTCGTGTTATTTTCGACATTGAATAAACGTTTCCCTGAAAAAGAACTGTGTTTTCAGTAGATTTTTCTCCAAACACGAGAAACTTACGAGATGAACCAAGCACGTTGTGTTCGAAATTTTTCTAAATGTAACACGATTCCGATGTAACAAAATGTCAGTCGAATACGTGTCAAGTTATATAGACAGAGAGAGAGGAAGAGAGAGTTTTACGCAATGCCTGCCTCAAACAGCCACTTCAACTTCCGCAAGACTGTTCCTCGGGCTATCGGAAGTGGTTGTCAGTATACATCTCGGGATACATCTGCGCGATACGTATAGTACATCAGGAACATCGCGCTGACGTATTGCCTCCATCATTCACGCGTTAAATGCTACAGCTTTTGATACAGCTATAGATTTTAGACTACGGATTTTACGCATTTAGAACACGAATGAGTGAACGCGATTAGAAACAGCACTGAGATTAAAAGGATTTAAACGTGTTTGTCATGTACCCCCTCCCTCCTGACAGAAAATATTCTATCAAAATCGTGCGTATCACTGGTAAACGAATTATTTGAGCGTACATTAAATACGAAAAATAGTAACTATATTCTAGAAAAATATTCATTGTAAGACGAAATCTTTAATTATTTATAGCTCATAGCAATCAATCGATTTTTTTTCTGTAAACTTTGCGCATGTCTATAACACACTTAGATCTGCGAAAAGCATATTTTTAATGTTCAGTGTAGACACAAATAAAAATGTTAAAAATTGTGACCTTTAGCAATGGTACCTCGACTGATAGTAACTTTTAATTAATTTTTTTACATATTATTTGGTAAATCCTTTTAACATCTCAAAAATTAAAATCTATTCAACATCTATAAAAAAAGTTCTTAATTTTTATAGCGCGCATATTTCAAATTTTCATTACAGACACAAATAAAATAATTACAAATCGCGACTTTTGCCAATGCTGCTTTGACCAATAATGATTATTAATTAATTTTTTTACACAGTATCTAGTAAACTAATCCTTTTAACACCTCAAAAAAGACCTGAAGTCGCCTGATAAAATCTTAAAAAGTTTATTGTCCATTTTAAAGGTTATTTTATTTGAATTTTTAAAGCGTGCATATTTTAAATTTTCATTATAGACACAAATAAAAGAGTTAACAATCGCTTTTAACATCTGAAAAATAAAAACACTGAAGTAGCCTGATGCAATTTTTAAAAAAGTGATTTTTTAAAGCGTGTCCACTTTATTTTGTTCCAAATGAAGAATTGTTATAAATTGGAATATAAAACCAAGTTGAAGAACGAATATTCGCACGAATAGATTCGGTGTACCTTTGATTAGGGCTTGCAGAAGACCTAAGAAGGGCTGATCGCGTGCTTCGCGTTGCACATTTAACCTTACAGTTTTTATTTCAGTAACCAAATGACATTTGAGGCTGCTGCGTTGGCAGTCAAAGTGATAAAAGGTGTTCCTCGTTTTTCCAAGACTCTTTCGAAGAACGTACGGTTTCCTCGACAAGTTAGGTGCCCTCGTCAAAGGGCTGCAGCTGCATACGTCACTGCGGATAATTTCGCGCGAGTTTCTTCGTCCGCGTTTCCTTCATAGCCGGCTATAAGTCGAGCTCCTTCGGGTTAAGTATCCACGTAATGCGTTCGTCGAGGGTGAAGAGGTTAATTTAATTAATCCGCGCACGAACACAGCCGTAGACCGTCCCCGTCCAACCGGCGAGTAAATAATTTCTCCCATCGGTACAATCTGGTGGAAATTTTCCAGCAGTATCAGCCGAATGATCATGGACATTTACATATTGCGATGCACACTCTCGTATACAAAATTTCTACGTCGTTTTAGAAATATTGAAATTCATTCAGGAATTTATTCTCGCAATTCTTACAAAAATCCGTGATCGAATGAAGAGATTTAATCAATCATTTTTGTGGAAGCATCTTGTATTAGATTGTTGCATATGATTATGTCCGATTTTAGAATGCAAATGTTGCATTCTGAAAATGAACTGTTTATGTGGCTCCAGTCACTTGCTATTGGTGCAGGCAATTTTTATTTTGCACTAGCAGACCCGACAGACGTTGTCCTGTCCAAATTTCAATGAATTTGTTTGTGATAGTTTTAATTACGCATATATCCATCGTTCGAATCGTGAGTTATGGTCTTGAGTTGATACAAAAATTCCATAGAAGAAAGCACTTTCATTTTGTTCCAGAATTTTCCAACTTTTCTTTCCCTAAAAACCTTATTCGGACTGTTAGGAACATTTGAAAAAAATACTTAGCCAAATCGGTCCAGCCGTGCTCAAGAGATCCGCTTACTAACGAACAGCATTTAACTTTTATTTATATAGATAGATAGATAAAGTATTCCTTGATAGTAAAGAGAACTATAAAATGAAGATGACAATCTCGTGAATGAAACATGTGAGTGGCAAAAAAATTCGATTTCCAGCATAGTACAAACAAGAAATGTGTGTGATTCTTTAATCAATAAGAAATAGTTGCGGTTGTTTAACGTTTACTGTTGAAAATCGGACATTTCATACGCAACGACCTAATAATGTTCATAATTGTAAGATAAGAGACACGAAACTGGTCGTTTTCGTGGTTACCGTTGAAATTAGTAGACACTTCTAATTATTCCCGTTTATCAAGCACTCCGTTTACGGTCAAGGATAAATTCTCTAACGCAACGACGGTATTAATAAAAAGTTGGTGAAACGTGAATCATGGCATGTGGGCGTCGCAGACAAGTACACCGCGTGGGCGAGGGTAAACAGGATTTTTATTCGCACGAGGGAAATAAATTAACGCGGAATTACGCGCACAGTTTAGCGTGGCTTAGGGGACCATCTCGCTCAATAATATTTTGTTCCGCGTACACCGGATGCGTTTAATTAAATATAATTTTATATTGATTACACCACCTAGAAATCGCACGCAACCCTGATCGATTTCTTAACAAGAACAAACGAAATTCGTTATATCTTCGGGTATCACATATTTACGCAATTTATTAAATAGAAACGAATTGAGTAACGTGAAAATTGCCTGGACTTATAGTACAAATGTGGCATTAAATCGCGAGTTAAATTATTGCAAAATTTTTAGAAATGAGAACGCAAAACAGTAGACATATTAGAAGAATTTACGAATATCTATGTACCGTGTTGAACTCGCTACCATCACAATGGGATAAACATTTTTTTTTGGCCCTTGTGTGCTCCGCTCAATGAAGACAATTTTTATTCATACTGATATTTCTCTCTCTCTCTCTCTCTTTCCACCTCTTATTCTTCTCATATATAATTCATGATTACGCCGTACTTTATAATTGTATTTCAATTCTGTTCAATTCAATTCAAAACGAATTATATTGTAATTTAGTTGGACGAGAAACCAGAATTAGGAATTACCTTGTAATTCAATTGAATGAGAAACCAGAATTAGGAATATACATTGTTATTTAATTGAATGAAGCGACTGCATTTCGAAATAATTGAAGACAATATAATTGAATTACTTTGTAATTATAATTCGTGAGGTTACTCGACTGTAATTCAACGCACCTCTGCATCAAGACGATCTTCATTTTTTAAAAAAGAACTATACGTTATTGTCATTCGCTAATTCCCTGATCTTCAAGATCATTCCAGGTAATTTTAGTGCCGTTAAAGATTTATCTTCGCTGGATCAAGATGTCACAAGTAGTCTTTCCTGAAACAGTGTGAGTTTTGTTCGAAATATTCTTTGCAACAAGACTGGGAGAGAATTTCGTGAAAAATGGGACACCCAGTAGGGGTTTGCAGAGAAGCGGAAAAATTTCGCGAGCTCGTCAGCGTGATTACAGTTAATGGAGAGGACTTTTTCACGTTAGTAGAAATTTCGGAATTTTCTAGTGACGAGAACGGCTTCGACGTTTTAAGCGTATCGATTAGAATAGCGGGGGGGGGGGGGGGCGAAGGTTTCCTTTTTCGTTTTCCCGAGTGGACGGCTCGTTCGTTTCATTATCTGCAGCCGCACTGATCCAGCAGTTTATAATAAAGCGGCCGGGTGTAATTAGTTTTCGCCGTTCCTTCGGCGTGAATTAATGAGTCCGAACCACGGGTGGGGGTTAAGGAATGTCACGAGTCGCTGACACAGCGCTCAACCTCACGGACACGGTTTTATTTGGTGGTGGGTCGTTGCCGAAGGCGGCAGATTTTCGGGGGAGCATGAAGAGGTCTAAATTACGGGAACACGCGCCTCCACACACACACGCAAGACGTCGTCGACCTTCGTGCTCTTCTAATTTCTCTAATTACGGCCTAAGCTTTCGTATTAGCATCCCGCGTGCGCGCGGCTGTGCGCGGCTGTGTGTCGCCCGACAAACACATTCCGACTGACATGCGGCCCGAGTTGCCGGAAACTATTACCACCAGCCACTTTCGAATGTAACATTTTGCGTTTCTGTCCCTCTAAATGACGACGCCATTATCTCGCGACCCTGTTTGCCTCGCAGTCGACAAATTTTCTTTTTAATTAGCTATTCTCTTGTTGAATCTCTTCTACCGATATATTCCCCACGTTTCTATTATTTTCGACAGCTTCTTTTATCATTTATGTTTACATAAATTAAATGTTTTCAATAGACGATTCAGTGGAACATTGTTTATCCGAACCGGTAATTTTTTAATTATCCGAATACTATCCGAAAAATTAGGTACGTCTGTCATTTTTCTTTATAATTGCTCACGTAGATACCGAGCAATGCTAATCACAAATTTTCTTTTTAATTAGCTATTTCCTTGTTCAACTTTTACCGATATATTCCCCACGTTTTTATTATTTTTCGATAGCTTCTTTTATCATTTATATTTATATGCTACTTCGCGAAACATATTTGCGTTTTCAATAGACGATTTAGTGGGACATTGTTTATCCGAACCGGTAATTTTTTAATTATCCGAATGCTATCCGGAAAATTAGGTACGTCTGTCATTTTTCTTCATAATTGCTCACGTAGATACCGAGCAACGCTAATCACAAATTTTCTTTTTAATTAGCTATTTCCTTGTTCAACTTTTACCGATATATTCCCCACGTTTTTATTATTTTTCGATAGCTTCTTTTATCATTTGTATTTATATGCTTCTTCGCGAAACATATTTGCGTTTTCAATAGACGATTTAGTGGGACATTGTTTATCCGAACCGGTGATTTCTGCCATTTTCTGTCTGCCATTTTACCACGTTTTTATTATTTCTTCAGAATCGCTTACGCGGGTACCGGGCAATACTAAAGACTGCGAATGTTTTATGAAAAATAAAAACTGTCTGTATCGATCCCAAGAAATAGAAACTAAATTGAATGTTACATCTTCCATTAATGATTTTAATAGAGGAGCAATCATACTTTGGCATCTTTAATTTTTTAAAATTTTTCAACGATTTTGAATTTCATTCATAAGGAAGTAATAAAGATCGATTTTAGTTACTATTTTAGATGCTTAATTTACTTTTCTGTGTTGCTGTTATACATTTCGCAAGTTTCCGGATACGTTTTGAGCGGTAGTTTATGTTTTTAACATTTATTCTCGCGCGAAAGTGTGTGTTCGACCGCGTAAAATAAACCAGACAATGTTCGGTGGCGGTGACGATGATTATTATTCGCCGGAATATTACGCACGCGTCCGCACGGTAGAAGTTTGACCAGCAGGAATGACAATTATCAAACAGCGGAGGAGCAGCAGCATTTTAATGTCCAAATATTTGTCTCAGCACGTACACAGAGGTTCCCGGGGATTTATTAAAATTACATTCAAGAATTAATTACGACGGCCCTCTCCCATCGCATCGCGCCGCGCCGCGCCACTTCCGTTTAATTCCTGACGCGCTGTCGCTGCCCGGGAAAAGTGGCTTTCAACTTTCCAACGGCATTATCTAGTTACAAGACAACCGTAAGACTGCCGATTACAATTTCTTGTAAGTTTCTGTGGCCCAGTTCCGCGGGGCGGAGGCGTTCTCCAAACGAAAATACAACTTAACGTCGATCTTGCGCCACCGTCCGGCCTCTCTCGGCCGGCCGCGACCTATCCGTACAACTTTTACAACTCTGTCGAGCAAACTTGAACGTTTCCATTGCCGCGACACACACGCTCGTTCGATGCGAGTTTCCAGTTTCCCCTAATAAATGATCTACACGATCGAGAATTCCGCACGGAAAGTTCCGTTTGCTCGATATTTCCTCCGAAATTTGGGAAACACCTTGATATATACGAAATTATTATTATTACCGCTAAGCCAACAACCGTAGTCCCGTTGAAAGCACCGATTCTCGTTAGGTCACCGAAGTTAAACAATGTGGAACGTGAACGGCACTAGGATGGGTGACCGTCTGGTAAAAAAAAAAAACCGGAAAGTGACCCACCCGGGGTGTTTTTCACGTGTTGTTGGCAAAAGGTGGTTCGGAACCCACCATAAACAGTAGGTCCCGCTGAAAAGGCGATGGTGAGAGTGGAAAGAAGGGGGAAGAGGATTGGTAAATGAATTTGAAACCCTGAGGGGACCAAATATCATGTTACATATTATTACCGCTAAACCTGCCGTCCTTTAAAAGTAACCGATACGTAATGCCTCATAAAAATAATAAGATTTTTGTTGAACAATTTCTAATGGAAGCATCTTTGTAATTTCAATAACCAACGCTAAACCTACCGACCATCAAAAGTGACTGATGCGTATAGTATTAGATGATTGCACAAGTCTAATGACTATTTTGCAATGACTAACAATCAATCAGATATTTATTAGTCATTTTTAAATTATTAGTTGATTTTTGTGCCCTACTCTAACTTGAACAAACGAAAAGTGAAAAGATCGTTTCTTTCTTGAAATTGAAAGACCAGGAATATCCATTGAAATAGTTATTTTGGCAATGGAGGAGAGAGAATACGTTTTTGCTTGTTTTTGAGTCGAGTGTGTAGCATATTCGAAAACGAACGAGATCGATGAGGAACGCCTGTGATTTTTTGCGAACCGTGTGTTCTGGATGGCCTGTTTCGGTGCCGCGGCTCCGAAAGGGCCAATTAAATGCACGATCGTGGCGATTGCGTGGGACATTCGTTGCCACGGATCCTCCCCGAAGACACGGTTAACAGGATGCGGCAGTTTCTTAACTTGTTCCTTTTTCCGGGGAGCGAAAACGGGGCATCGCGATGGAATCCTCGGGTGACCTACACTTTCAGCGGAAAACGTAGACGACGACGACGACGCGGCGAAGCGACGGTGGAAACTTCTAGTGAAACTTCTAACTTCGAGGGTCAAACCGCAACCTTAATTACTGCGCCGCTAACAAATGATGACTTTT
Source organism: Lasioglossum morio (assembly GCA_916610235.2). Taxonomy (NCBI): domain Eukaryota; kingdom Metazoa; phylum Arthropoda; class Insecta; order Hymenoptera; family Halictidae; genus Lasioglossum; species Lasioglossum morio. Next base: position 27,745,726 of record OU744325.1, on the reverse strand, counting down.
TCTTAGATTACATTATTAGTGGTTTTTAACCTTCCGGAAGATCGATCTAGCAGCTCATGTCGTACAAAATACTACTAGTAATATACTATTCAACCACTTTCCGTATTTTGACAAGCCAGACTCGTGACGAAGGTTTTTAACAATGTCTAACAAATATGAACGTTACGCGTTTCATTATAATTGAAATAAATTCATCAGTTCATTGAATACGAACCATTATGTTCAGCAGAATATTTCAAATAAAAATAACAAAATATTCCCAGAGATGAAATCCGAAAATTTTGAATATTCTTCAAATAAAATCGTATTTTTAGATACAACTTTCGATAAAATATTTGCTAGAATAAATATACGGATGAAACGAAGATGGTGATTTACTATTTACTATTTACAATGCTATATTACCCAGCTTTGTATACGAAAGATTTCTGTTCACAGACCTTTTCAAGTTCATTCAAAATTCATTCAGCACGAATTTCTCATGTTTCACTGATTATAACTCGATAACTGTCCATTATTCAGCGGTGTGCCCATTACACCTTTTGTTCACTGGATCATAAGCTACAACATATGAAAAATCCAACTGATTGTTACCAGGACAGATTTTCCATATGATTAGTGCGGGTTTATTTAAATAAGTGTCATATAACAAAAGTAAAAACAAATATGTGAATTAACAACTAGACAGCGGATGTTTATGCAATTTTGATACGTCAGTATACACAGCAAAGTATAAACAAGATTTATTGAAATTAGCACACCACGAAACAACAAAATACAATATCACAAATATAGAATAGTAAACTTATTTTCTATCTGAATACGTTTAACAGGCTGAAAATAATAGAATAGTATTTTGCTGTTCTTCGAATATTTTTGCCGTTTTAAATCACACCTAGATTTTTGTCATAAAAACATCAGAATTTTGGTGGAGGACACCTGTCCGAAAAGGTGCAAACTAGTCGGCTGAAAGAATCGGTTCAGTCGTTTGCGATAAGAGGAGGGGGAGTGGAGGGCACTCGGACAGTTACAGTTGCGATGAGAATTTTATAGATAAGAGGGGCGCAGAGGAAACGTTTTCCCCTGGCACAGCGGATCGATAATGCTTGTACTATTGGCTCCAGCCGCCGGTCGGGTCCCCGTCTTCCTCTCTTCTTGTTTGTCTAGGACGTTCGCCCATTGTTCCGTCGCTTGTCGAACGCGACGTTTCGTTTCGCGGACGGGTAAAAATAGAGAGAGCATCGCGCTAATTTCGATAAACAATATCTGTTTATTGTAAGGAAGAACGACACGTGTTACGTACTTTCACTTTCGAGACGCATTCCCGTTTAAAATTTGGATCACTAATTGTTTGTTCCAGCGATGTTTCCTCATTTTCTCTTTCAAATATAACCTGAAGGACCTGAAGAGCCAAGGACACCTAAATATATATTTTAATCATATCATTCTTTCTCCTTATTTTTCGAAATGCCGATGTGTAAGGGTCGGAAGGAATTAAGGTGAACTTTTTCTGATATCACGGTACCTGTACTATGACGAACGTATTTTTATAAATTAAAATCAATCGAAACATTAACGAAAGCGTGTAATGAAAAATGTAAAGAAACTTGTTGGAAATTGTTTGGAGTGCAATGGTGGAACACTCGAACACTTCTTGTATTGGGTTGTTCCAAAAGTTTCTTTCGGAACGGAGAGTGCAAGAATACGGAAAATTCAATACAGTATTAGCAGTAGTTTTTTGCTAATATCTCGAAAATTAAAAGCAACCCCCTTATATTGGAACAGGAAAAAGTTGTTTAAAATGTCGAGATCTATAACATATTTAAATTTTATCAAAATCGGAGAGGAGAGTGGTGCTTTCGAAATAATTACCCTAAATAAATATTAGGTTTTCCCACAGATATTATGACTCAGAGTTGCCACGGCTCGATCGAATGTTTCCGGGAATGTCGTTGAGCCTGTTCTCGGTTTTCAACGTTAAGTGACTCGCGGCCGTCGTACCGGGGAAGGTATTTATAGTTCCTCACGCTTCATTTATGTCTGCGCTGATGTATTTTTAATAGTCTCGCCCCTGAACACCGCGACAGGAGTGCTTCATTGACGTCCGATGCCGCTGCCACGCTTTTGCTGGCGCACGTAATGCGTGTTAGTGTACCGAATGTTCCATTTATCATAGCCAGCTCAGATATTCTCGCCGGGGTGCTGTAACGACCATTGATAAAGCCGCTGTGCTTTTTCTTTCGTAACCGAGATGCTCTAAACGCTTGTTTTTGCATGGAAAAACATACAAATTAGTAGCGGAACATTGAACGCATTCATTGTAACAGTTCTGGTCGATGCGATCCATATTTTTGCCTCCTCAAAAATCGATTTCTTACGTGTTTCTATGAGTCATTTAATGCAAAAGAGGTGTAAGTTAACAATTTGTTTGCTTGGCTTAACACCACGTCTCTCAAAGTTTTATTTATTTACTAGCTGACCCCACAGACGTTGTCCTGTCCAAATTTCAACAAATTTGTTTGTGATCGTTTTGTGAATTTGTGAAAAGCTAGTGGAAATCTGTATACAAAGTAAAAATGAGAAAGTAAATGTATTTCTGTGTACTCATTGTATTTATTAACGATTGTGACCATGGAAATTCAATTTAAGAAACCATGCGGTTTTGTTCCAAAATTTAAGTCAGAATTTCATGTCAACCAAATGATTTATTTTTTTGTTAATATTTACATTATTAGAGGCCTTCCCTCTCGCCTGTCCACTTTCGTAGATTGTTCTTGTATTGCAAAATCTTCGAAATTTTTCGATTTATCTCGTACGTCAGTTATCATGATTGTTGCAGTTTGTCCGAATTTTCCAACTTTCTTTTGTAATTGTCTCGAAATTTTTTCCGGATATCTTTTCCAGGACCACAACGAACAAAACAAAACATGAATTACGTATATCCGTCGTTCGAATCGTGAGTTATGGTCTTGAGTTCATACAACAATTCCATAGAAAGAAGCACTTTCATTTCCTCCCGAATTTTCCATTTTTCCGGGCAACTTTTCTAATTTTTCTTTCCCTAAAAACCTTATTCGGATTATTACGAACATTTTTTTTTAAATTAGCCAAATCGGTCTAGCCGTTCTCAAGTGATGCGCTTACCAACGAACAGCATTCGATTTTTATTTATATGTATACATAAGAGATAGATAGATTCGCAGTATAGTAATTATTCAATAAAATAAGTATGATATAATTTTAACGTGTTTTATAAATCTAAATTGTATTCTATTTCTCCATTAAACGGCTCACATCTTAAAAATATGCAATCCTAAGCTGCGCCGTAGAAAATTTGATAAAATTTGCAAAATTGTTTAACTCAAGTTTATAAAATGTTTTTAATATACGTGCACCAATTAAATAATAATCTCTGACGTAGACCGCGTGCCAGTGTTTCAACCATGAGGATCAAATTCACCGTCTGACAGATGACGTGGTACGTACGGTGCAACGCTTGCATACATGATATTTCTGCAATTAACAAACTGCGAAGTTACTGTAATGATCGTCGAAATTCGAAATTCTCCTCGTCCACACTAACGGACTTCCGGATAAATATAGTTATCCGCTGTTCAAGTATAGGAAGTTGGAACTCTTTACCGGTGATTTGGCTCTTGAAACTTGTCCAATACCACCCACGCTTTATCTGTTGGCGCAGTGAAGCTAGTTACACAGTTGCCGGCAAGTTCAGTTGTTAGTGTTGCTGCTTGACTACTATAGTCCTTGGTACATCGTCGGTCAAAATTGTAAGTGTTCTGAAATTCCGAATTTCCGATATGTGTTGTTCCCGTTTCATTTACGTATATTATTACAAGAAGTGCTTGAACGTTCCACCATTGCATTAAAAACATTCATATATTATTTTCAAAAATTACTGCATCAAATAGAATATTTTATTATCAAAATTGTACACATACGTTAAAAAAAATAGGATTATTTATTATTTACTATTTAAAACACTATTTTCCCCAGCTTTGGTTAGTTGGCTTCTATAGATCGCAATCGATGTATAATCAATTTAATTTTGCATAAAGATCCGCAGTCTACTGACAACTATGTTTGTTTATTGCATTTCGAAAAGTAAGAAGAAGTAGCGATACAATTAAAATATATCCTAAGTGTTCTTGACCCTACAGGACCAAGTTTGAAAGAATCGTGTGGTTAATTCTTGGATTGTGAGCGGTTTTTCTATCAGATCAGTTTTCTGGATTGCCCTCTACGCTCTCCTTGATTCGATCCTGTTTGACGTCGCGAAACGAGCCGATAGGCCGTCGCATTCGATCAGATTTCAGCATATTTTCGAAACTGTCGTCCGCTCCGGAGACCGAGGAATTTCCTGGATGGTACACGGACACGAAGAGAGGGAAAGGAGAAGCTGAGACGAGATTCTGAGTTGTTGAACCGGGGTTCGGGGGCCAGAGATCAAAAAGGAAATGAAGGCAGACACGGGCTCGGGCGAGAGAGAACGCTGTTGGATGGTGAAGAAGGGGGAGGGAGGACCCGTATCCAAGTTTTTCGGCGAACAATTGACGATCCTCCGCCGTATTTGCTGGCTCAAAGCCAAATTTCCTTTCGCTGCGGGAGGATCGCCGCGCTTTTAACGGATTAATCTTACGGCGAAATTTTATATCTTCCTCGTAAGAAAGTTTCCCGGAGTTCTTCAATTATCTCGTTCGCCCTGTCGCGCCCTACTTTCCTCGGGAAATTCCCCGCGTCATCAATTATCTCTCTGTCAGCAGCTCCGCTAAGTGGATTGCAAATGTGGTTGTGACGCGACCTTGGGAAAAATGTTGCTCGACGTGCAACCTTCGTGACGACGAACTGCCTCATGCTTGCAACTCGTCCGAGACACGTGATCACCATCTTTCTTGTCTATTCGCGGCCATTTTAATGCTGTTGGGTAACCGAGGAACCTCTCTTTGTTTCGTCTTTCTTCTTCGTTCTCTGCTAACACTGTCCAACAACAAAAATGTTTCCATATGATTCCGAATCTGGCCTTAATTTTTCTCCTACACCACAATCTTTCAGAAATCTCAGTATAAGACATTGTATTGATTTTTTTTACAGCAAAAGAAACGTTTTTTTTTAGACGTTTAATCGATATTCTTGGTACGTTTTTACAACGTACGGTTTTGTAACACAAGCCGTTGAGAAGACTTTCGTAGGCCGTTCGGAATACGTTCGGAGGACGTTCGAGACATCTATAAGATATCTTGAATGTCCGACAGCAGACGCATTTAAGACGTCTTTAACACTTTAACGACCGCCCGTCTACGCAGTCAAACGTCGCCAGGTGCCGGCAGTATTTTTGAAGAATTAATTTTAAAGAACTTTATTGAATTATTATTAATAAAGAACTTTATTGAATATTTTTCCTTTGTATGATAATTATTAAAGCAATCACCTACATGTAATGGTATTTTACATGTCTTACACATAAAACGGTTGTTCCGGCTATCACACACATGTTGTGTGAGCGGTCGTTAAAGTGTTAAGATATCTCTGTGCTATCTAGGTAGTTATCTTCTCGAAGGTGTGGAATTACTTGGTGCCATTTCGAGGCATAATTTTAAAGAATGTTCAACGGGATAAAAGAAAATTGTTTCGCCGACACAATAATTGACAACTCGATAAAAGAAACATCACGTCCACGAGACCTTCGCTGTGCCTTTCTCCGTCCCGCATACCCTTACAAATTATCCGACACCCGTGAACCGAACTCATTGTACTCGTTAGCGCGCAATTACGAGCGATTTGCTTAACAAAAGTAATTACCATCGCGGTGGCTAGCCAGTGTCAATAAATGGTGTCCTCAACGTTTCAGCTTGAACACCCCCGGCCAACCCTCTGCGCTAATTGTTCAGCCAACCCCGTCCTTCCTTTCAACATTCCCCGACCCACTCTATGCCGTTCCTTCCCATTGTCTCATCTTCTGCCATTTCAAAGATTGAAGACGCTAGACCTAGCCCAGACGTACCGAGGACAAGGCGAATCAATTTTCCGGACTGTGGACCGATAACTTTCCATTTTCCCCGTCGCTTCGTGAATCCCTGCATCCCCTAAAATTCGATATGGCCAAACTTTTACCGCGATCTCGTCGCACAACTTTCGGAACAGACCCCCTAGTTATGTCTTCCTAATGTCTTGAGAATCGACGGCCGAGCTCTCAGTCCAATTATCGCGTCAACTTGCTGCTAATTAGCAGCGGGACACTGAGCATCCATATTTTAAAATCTTGGCCCATGCAATATTCATTTCCGCGACCTCGCACGTCGATCTTTTGTTGGAGACGTAGTTCTGACGCGGTGCAGAAGATTTTGTAAAATTCGCGGTTTGTTTAAATTAATACTAGCAACCGCGATTTTTCCGGCATTTTTAAATGAGAAGATGCATCAATATGTGAAAGCATGTAGAAGAATTTTTGGATTTTCGTAATTTCCAGTGTCGATAGTTTTCCATTTTTGCGCCGCCTCCGAAAAGATTGTATTATATTTAATATTTTCTAAAATGGAAATTATTTTCTAGAATTGCAATAATAGCTAGGGACCACAATGAAAAGTCTAGATTGTGAAATTGTATCCGGAGACTGGAGACAGATTAAATCCCCGGTTTAGTATTCCTTGTGTAATAATTACTGGTGATGCTTTTCGGTTATTGTTCAAGTGGGAAGGTTTGATACGATAACGGAACAGTACACGGGGTATTATGAATGTGAATAATTAAAAACCGAGCGAGATATTTGTCTTGGAATTACCATTTCGCTAGACGTTCGGCCGTCGTTGCTGCGAGTTGCTTTTGTATCTACTGAAATACGCGCGCGGCCCGGCACAATGGGGTCATTATTTTTGCAACCTAAATATAATACTTCCAAGCGGAGCCGGTATTTGCATTTTATCCTGAAATAATAGGGCAGTTACTGGGCGGCCGGATGGGGAACGCGGATTTTAGTATTAAGGCAACCATCCTAACAAAACCTGCGAAAAACTGAAGATTATTTGTAACTCTTCTGCCGAGAATGTTTATAAACTCGCGCCTAAACGTTCCGAGGAATACACAAACCGAGCACGAAACGTTTACAATTTTACAACATATTTGCGGAACACAGTTGTAAAATAAAAAGATACATTTTCTACACTGAATAATAGATAAAAAATCACATACATAACACTTTACATTTAAGAAATTAAGAAAAACGAAAACTGTCGTAATTATTTTAATAGGATATGTGGGCCTTTCGTAAATGTTTTGTAAGTAGCAGAAATTGCGCAAAATTCAATTTTTCTTTTAGTAACGTCAACGAGCCTAGTAATATTAAATTGAATCCTAAATAATGGGTAATATTGGGTCCGATATATTAAATTCTTCTGTCATCACAGTGTTCTATTTTATGTATTCAGTTTTGTCAAAAATCAATAAGAATTTTTTATTTTGAACTGGCATCAAACAGAATATGCCTGCAGTGCGTCTGTATAGAAAATAAGAATTTTCTACCTGAATTGCACCGAACAGTAGTGACATTTATTTTTCTTCTTAATATGTCTAATCGATAGGAACTGACGCAACAATATTTTGCAATTCTTCAAACGATTTCACTGCTTTCAATTACATCATTTTCGTGACAAACGCACAAAACCCGCTGTTTAATAATCGCGTCAAGACTTATTTCCGGCTTGCAATACGTGTCGGAATCGCGAGCACCGATTACACATGTTGTATTCAATGTTTTACGGTTATTATCGTATACATTTAATCCTAATGCTCGTTACCGTAAATTTCCGGACATCGCGCAATAGCTAGAACCACCATCGGACACGTGTGTGTGTGTTTTTTAATAGTAACGATATTACGAAATTATCATTACGATACCACATTATCAAACAGGCGAATGTTCATATCGTCTATTTGAGTTATTCGCGAGGAATAAATTATAGGGGTATAGACAGTTGCTGGCGCACTTCCAATAAAGAGAAAAAAATGTTCGGCGACCCTCTTTGTACTTCTTTGATAAAGTCCTTTGTTCTGTCATCATAATTTTCAATGAAATTCCTTTAAACCTTCGCGAAGAGGCGGTTCGTCTCTCTTTCACCTCTGTCCCTCAATAAGTTACTACGTTTATTAAATTACCACTGCAGAGTATCTTCGTCAGGCCCTTATTTTAATCATCGGCACGTCGCGTACACTTTTCAGAGAATAGAATACCAGCAAAACCGTTGATGCTTTTAGCGTTTATTTCTGGTATTTTCTATCTGGTAATTTCTTTAAATCCTATGCTATTGGATTTCTGTATATAGCACGCATTGCCCGGCGAATAATCGAATTGAAAGCTAGCAAATATATTGGATTGACCCGCGTCCTCGTGCGGATTTTTACGCGAAAATGAAATGCATTTTATTGTATTTTTTTCCATTTTTTTATTTGTGAACGCGAACTTTATTCGATAACGTCTTGCCTTCTGTTCGGCAATTTTGATCTGTATAATGTATAATGTAATAATTGTGTTATGACAAAGAAGTAATTCCGAAATATGTTTGTTCGAAAAGGTGTGCACTGTAAAAGTTACTGTACTCGGTGTGATTATTATGATTGTTCGATCGGCGTCGCTTTGAAACGAATGTTCAGAAGCTTTGACCCTTTGCACTCCGAATTATTTTTCATTTTTCTTGCCAACAACTTGCTACTATTTGAACTTCATTTGAGTTTCATTTGAAGTTTACTTCCAAGGATATTACTTGACTTATTTTAAACAATTTTGTTCACTTTTTTGATCTTTATGCAAAATAGAAACTCCATTGAATGGTATTTCTTCCCTTAATGATTTCAAAACAGGAGAAATCATCAGATTCAATTCAATATCTTCAATTAAAAATTTTTTTCAATAATTTATACTAATGTACTAATTATATTAAATATTGACAAAATTTTGTTGTAATTTGTATTTGTGGAACTGACATTTGCTTTTCAGTGAAAAGTAAGACAATTAAGTAAATAATGGAAGAACCCAAATACAAATGCAAACCCGTTTCATTTACATTTCTCTATCTCTGGTGTCGAGTCACACTCGACAAAGGGACGCAAAGGATTATAATGAAATTAATCAAACCGTGAATTTATGGGTCAACTCAAGAAATACACTACCTACCGGCCAAAAGTTTGGAATCACGGCGTAAATTCAGAGAAACAGTAGGTATATAAGAAATGAATGCCTTTAGAACAACCAAGAAAGATTAACTTGTCAAAGAACTTACGAGCACTATATTTCACATTTTCTATTATTTTCTTTTTACCACAGAATACGTATTTTTCTTCACATTGATCTGTAATTAAAAAAACGTCTTTAGTTTTAATAACAGCCTGACATATTCAGGGCATCCAGGCAATTAGTTTATCGAATGTTTCTAGTTTAATATTTTTCCATGCTTCCTGTAGAAATTTCTAAAGATGTTCCATTGAGATTCAAAATTGAAAGGAATAATGAAGGGAATATTTTAAATTGAAAATATAAATTAGCAAATTTATCATGATTTATATAAAATTTAAAACTGAAGAAAATAAGAAACTGATGAAATCCGTTAAGAAATATTATTCAACTAGTTAATATTTGATATTGTAACGATGGATCGTTTCAAAATTCATCGATACATTCGACTTTAAAAAATCAGTTAGTGATTCCAAACTTTTGATGGGTAGTGTAAATAAGAAATACATTTTCTGTGACGTCTGTGCTCGGCGAAAATTAATACTTCAGTTCAACATAATAGAAAGCATTCGTATATATTTATATGAATGTTAAATAATTCAATGTATAGAATGACTTATTTATAAATTTCAATTTGAATTTCCATTAAACCGGTTTCATCGAGCTCGGACAATGATGCGACGTATTAATACGGCCTGATTAATTTTAATGGACCGCGGGTTATTTAAAACGATCGTATTGTAATGCTAACCAAATGTAACGTTAGATAATTAAACTGTGAATTTTACACGTCGATTGCCGTCGGCGAGCGTGACGAGCACGTTCGTTTGTGTATTTGTAATTAACTCTTAATGTTATGCGGATTGCGACAGAGCTAATCCATTTCAGGACATTGTTTGGCCACGTGTGAAAATATAAAACTATTCGCAATCTGGTTAATATTAACCCTCTGCACTCATTTGTCGAGTGTCACTCGACATCGGAGGAAGCAAAATGTAAATGAAACGAGTTTTTAGTTAAAAACAACTACAAGTTCTACAAATATAAATTACAACAAATTTTGAGAGCTATATTTAATATAATTTTAACTCTTTCTATTATATAAAATAGTTTTGTAGTTTTTGTCACGCTAAAACGCCGAGCGGGATGCCTTCTGAAGGGGAACCGAAAATTGAGCGACGTGACAGTGTGTATTTTTCAGAGAGAGAGAGAGAGAGAGAGAGAAGCAAATGAAACGAGCAGGGAGTGGAGCATTCGAGTTTTATATAATTAGTAATCAAAATTGTTTATTTAAAATAAGTAGCAACCACGGAACTGTCCTTTGAAATAAATTTCAAATTTATAACAACACTTAAAATAACACTTAAAGTAACACTTAAAATAGTGGAGAGTTGATGGCAATCAAATTGAAAAATACTTCGGAGTGCAAAGTTTTCGATTACACGCATAGTCCCATAAAATTTACGGGATTTCGCATCAGCTGTTTAACACTACATTATCAAGGAAGTCATTTTGACTGCTTTTTAATTTCAATTAGAAAAACAATTATATATATAATGACACAATTTCTTAGAATTTTGTGACTTTTTGTGCAACACACATGTCACATGATATATACAAGTACATGATGAATTGTTGATTTGGACGTATACTTGATAAGTTGCAGTTGCTCAATAAGCTAAAGTAGTACTTGTTATTCGAATCTTTATGCAGTGATACTTGTTCTATCAAATTTTTTTATTGTTAATATTTACAAATAACTTAGTATATAACTGTAAATAATATAAAAAATATTAAAAATTAATTTTAAACAAATTTCTTTACACATTACTTATTCTTTCACAATGTAGTCATTTTCACTGCTTTTGGGCAATATAGGTATATACTAAGTTTCAGTCTTTCTAGTGTTAAGAAATGCGGGAGTAAAAAGTGACCAAAAATCCTGCGGGATTGCAATCTCTAGTTCGAACGTATTAAAATCACATTGATGGAAACCATCGAATCGTGTATACTCTGAATTTCTCATAATTGACAGTGATTATTCGTCCGAAAAGGAGCAAAACCAAATTCTGTGCCCCTGGCCAGAATTGGGCAAAAATTTGTATTTAAAAAAAAATTTTTGCCGAACTCTGCCCCTGACGCGTCTACACGTTGCGGAAATGCGCGGAATTTGTTTACGACCGTCGAAAGTCCACAAACGTGAACGCGCGCAGGCGGAGCTCGTTCCGATAAATGTCGACGACATTTTTTTCCGCGACGATTGTTAAGGCCCGCCGCCGACCATTGTAGATTCGTTAGCGTCCGCCGTGATTGCTCGACTTTTTTTTTCGAAAAAGACACACAAGGTCGAGGAATGCTTAAACGCGGAGAGGTCGGGGCCGGCGAGGGAGGTGGAGAATTGGCAACAGGGGGGAGAGGGTGCGTTTGTGAGCGTTTGTGAACGTTTACACAGGAACCGGTCGCGGAAAGACAGAAATTACGTTGACCGCTATAGATGTTGCCTCCCTTTGTTAGCCGACGGAAAAGATTACCACTGGTCGACCTATTTCATCGCAATACAATATCAAAGAGTCCGCGAGTCGTGCCGCACTGCCGAGCTAGGCATTCTGGTTGACCTTCGTCAATTTCCTTCCGCGTATTATTATCATCATTGTTACTCTTCCATAAATATATTTTACAGTGGTCGTGCGAGCTCTCTACGGATTTTATGCATTTATAACAACAACGAGTAGGTGTAATTTAAAACAGCAGAATACGACAAGAATTTACATATATATTTTTATATTATTTTCAATCTAGTAAACATCACGGAAAACAATGGTTCGGATACATTAGCGAATACAAATAGTTTCCTAATGATAAGATAATATTCAGAGTATCAATAACTATTTTTTATTGATTTTAGGGATTTTAGGGATTTATGACAATAAAGGGTTCATGTAAGTTGTTAAAGCAGTGGGGACATGTTCAAAATATTTAAGGACATCAATGTACATATTAGTTTCAGTTTAATAGTATGATTAATAAAAAGAATACAATTTTTATTTAGCTCCTGTGTCCTGCAATCAATATGTAAACGTTTTTTATTTTGCATGAAGATTCGTAGTCTAATTATAACGACGAAAAAAGTAAAATATCTAAAGTGCATGTTTCACACAGTTGAAATAGAAATATTTAATTCTGTGGTTCAGATTGTTGAAATTGAAATATTGTTATTTTCGAAATTGTATATCTTATCTAAAGAATGCTATTTTCCTTAAATATTTTCCAAATAATGCTCATCTCTGTCCTCAATATTAAGTGAACTTGGTCAGGGACAAAATTAAGAGGCCCTGTAATTTCAATCAGGAATCACTTGCACTCGTCAAAGATTTAGCACTCAGAGAACGATTACTAGAAGTAACTATCAATGGTCAGACACCTTTCAAGTTGTGATTAGTAAACAATGTTTAGCAGTCAGAACAGTATAAGTAGAAATAACCACAAATAGACAGACACTAATGGACTTGTGTTTAATAGAAAACCTTCAGCTCTCAAAGAACGATCAGTAGAAATAAGTAGTAATGGTCAGACACCTTTCAATTTGTATTTAGTAAACACTGTTTAACATTCAGAACAGTATAAGTACAAATAACCAAAAATTTAGCACTCAGAGAAATCTAAGTAGAAATAACCACGAATAGTAAGACACCTTTCAAGTTGTGATTAGTAAACAATGTGCAGCACTCAGAACAGTATAAGTAGAAATAACCACAATCGGTCAGACACTAACGAAAACCTTCACTTCTCAGAGAACGACCAGTGGGAATAACTATCAATGGTCAGACATCTTTCAAATTATAAAATGAAAAATGTAAGACCGGTCATTTGACCGGCGGCAGTGGTAGGTTTAGTGTTAAAATGTCTATCGAGGGGTGCAAGGTAAAAAGTCTATTTGCCCAGAGACTTTCGCAGGGTAGATCGCAGGTAAGAGCGATGAAGGCGTAGAGCAGTGGTTCTTAACTTTTTCGAAGTTAGGGAACACTTTTGATTATATGAAAAATTTTCGGAACACCAAAATTGATGATCAAGAAAACAAACAAAAACATCCCGCGTGGCAATAAATATATTTTAGAAAATATTAAGAACCACTGGCGTAGAGTACAAGGGCTTTTTCCTCTGGTCACAGTGAAAGCTGTCATTGTCGAAGTCAACGAGGCATCTGAACGGGAGCGTGCCAGGCAGCAGCTCGGAGCGAATTAATTTCATTACGTTCGTCACAGAGCACGCTTATTCTAGATGTATTTATTTTAGTCGATCGCGATACGTTTAGCCTCCATGTTCCACGTCTCTCGTCACAGACTGACTCTGGACTGACGTGAAATTAAAGCGATAGACGAATCGATAAACGGGCTAGCGAACCGGGACCAAACGATCTCTCCCTCTCTCTCTCTCTCTCTCATTCTCTCGTTCGCTTTTTCATATACACGGTTGCACACATCCTCTATAAACCTAAAATCGGGACGAAGAACGTGAAAAAGGATAACGTAGGTTCCCGCTGAATTGTGACCGTTAACTTCTCGTCAGCCACCGCAGCTCTGCGATTGCTTCGATGGCAACACAGTCGCGCAGAATCGAACCCTCGGGTCAGTTACACTCCTCGACAAAATGATACCATGCTATCTTCAATTTCTCCAAAACTGTAGATTAGCTTGTTCGCAAATGGCGAAGTTTATGCGACTGATGAGTGTAAAAATCTTCGATGTTGATTGTAAGGAATAGAAACGAAATATTTATTTATTTTATTTATAAAGAAATTGGTTGGGTGGAATATAAAACAGTAAAAGATTAAAATATTTCAAGAGGGTTGTCATGTTGTTTTTGACGTAACAAAGTGGTTAAGGGATTGAATCAATTTTTCTGTTATTCCTGCTTCCCGCAATCAATGTAAAATATTTTCTTTTTGCATAGAGTTTCGCAATCTAGAAATAGTTTATAATATATGGCCAATTGTAATAGTAACCGTGTACCGAGCAACACGCAAATGTAATAAACAGCTTTTTAAAAAAAGCCCTGCAAATATAAATGTGTTCTATCGGTTAATAATTTGAACGTGTCGAAAATAACGCGAGAACAATCTCAATGTAATGCTCTCTTCGTTTCCATCTGGTCTATTCAGTTTTGTCGTGAGCCAATGAAATGTCTGCACATTAATTTACCATTAATCTATCATTTTTTACAAACATTCTCGCAAGGGAAACAGTCACTTCAGGAACCTCCTCTTTCAAGGGAGTGCAACATTTCTGGATAGTTTGACTTCAGCCAAGTGGAACGAGAAAATTGCAAAATGCATTGGATTAAAAAATTGTGAAAAGCGTTTGGTAAAATCGGTGCGTCGCATTCCGAAACTCTATGTAGCGGAGAGATGAAGGGATATCACAGATGATCATTGTATGCGGGAGCAGCTCGGACCACTGAATTGAATTAGCTTTATCGAAAATGGCACCGTGAATGGCAACACGTTCCTCGCGCCACGATTCCTGCCAATGGCAGAGTCTTGCCGCTCATGGACGCCGATGTTTCCGCAACGTTAGGAATCCACTTACGCTCTATTGCCGCCGCTTTATGTACAATGATCTCCTGACCAATTACTTCGTCGCTGGCCCCATCTTCGCCGGCGATCCGCCAATCGATGGAACGGACATCAATCCGTCCCCTAACAGTCAAACGAAAGCCCCCTTTTCCGCGAAATTTGCGACACAAATCGACGTGTGGGACAGTTAACGGGGGAATCGACTTGAAGGACAATTTTCATGTTGTCTAGAATTGTCTAGACGCAGCGTCGTCGAATTGTGGACCGGATGCAGAGGTGAGCATTATTTGGCGAAACAAATATTTTAAATACAGAAAAATATAGAAAATAGTATTTTAAAGAGGATATATACAATTTCGAAAATAAAATATTTCTGTTTTAACAATCGGAACCACAAAATAAAATATTTCTATTTTAACAATGGCAACCGAAAAATAAATGAAATAAGTGAAATTATATCTTGTTTAGTGTGATTCTAATCAGAAGAATGCCACAAATAAGTTGGCGAAAGTCTCATAAAGAAATAAAGAAATTTCTTAATTGAATTAGTTAGTAGTAACAATAATTATGACTATAAAAATATATTGTGTACATTGAAATTGTATGATTATCTGCCTTGTGATTCGACAATCGAATTGTTGACGAGTCTGACCGTATTTGATGAATTCGAAATGTTTAAAAACTGTTTATTTCGAACATACTACGAATGTTTGTCGAATGACAGAAATAAAGTAGACAGAGAGAAGCGTTGTTAAGAGGAGGATAATAATATGCATGCATGCATGCGTATCCAATTTTAGTGAAGTTTGGGTTAACATAGAAACTATCCATTGTCTCTGTCTTTGAAACATGGCAGATTTATTCTGCAGACTTTTGTGACTGACTGTACCCCAGATAGTTTCTCGTTGTTATGCATTGGTCTTGTATTGCGATTATAAATCCTTCCCCTCTAAAAATAGGGTGCCGCTGCAGAGCCATTTGTATGATGCTCGTTTATTTATTTTTCGTATATTTATGATGTTGGTATGTTTTCCATATAGTGGTTACCCAGTTTCCCGGCCCATCTTGTTCCTCTCGGTTGTAGCTACGTCTGCTTTTAATCTTTTTTAGTTATGCTGCGCCCACCACCGTATTTAATGGCGAATATTTCTCATCCACTTTTTTTTTTATTTTTGAATACTAAATCAACTTTTTCATTTTTAAACACAAAATCAATTTCCTCTTGTTGAATACAAATCAAGGTTCTTATTTTTGAACATAAAATCAATTTCTTATTGTCGATAACAAAATCTACTTTCTTTCTTCGAATATGAAAGCAATTTTTTCTTTTCGAATACAGAGTCAATTTCCCCCTTTTTTTTGTTACAAAATCATTTTTTTATTTCCGTATATGAAACAAAATTGCCTCTTTTAGAACACAAAATCAAATTGTCATTTTTGCACAAAAAATCAATTTCCTCTTGTTGAATAAAAAAATCAATTTTTTCGATTATGAAACGAAAGTTTGCGCTTTTCGAATGCAAAATCAATTTCTTCTTTTCGTACACAAAATCAATTTTCTCTGTTCGAATAGGAAATCAATTTCTTCTTTTCAATAGTAAGATTAATTTGTTCTTTTTAAACACAACATAGCAGAACTGGTTCGCCTTTATGAAACAGCCGCTTATAATTGTTAGCTGTGCTCTTTTCTGGATGAGATCGATTTTATTCGCAAGCTGCAAGCTGAAAGTACGCATCAATAAACGTTTATTCGAATTCTGCTCGGTAGGTCGGGCATTGATGAAATGTGCGTGTACGGCGCATGCCTCGCCAATTTTAAAAATCGATTCCCTAAAAACAAAGCTGTAGACCGGAAATTTGCCTGTTTTTGCAATTTCAAAATCTGAAATTCTTGGAAAGTACTTGCATCGAATTATTTATTTACCGAAAGTAGTATTTATCGATTCCTATTGTGTCACCATTGAATAAACTTGCTACTCAAACTTCGAACATATTATCTCTGAAGCGACTTTCACTATATTTAAAAGTTCGTCGAAGCGATGGTATTACAAGCTTCGCGAAAATGAACGCGAGCATGGCTACGATAAAATTGAAAAGTGTGAACGATGTACTCACTCCCATAGAAACAAAGTTTTAAAAACAGCGTTTTCGTAATCGATTCCATAATCTCCGGAAATAATAAACGGATTTCAACGAAATACAATAGAGTGATTTTCGTTGAATAATACAACGTCGATGATATTTATGGTTTAAATATTTGCAACAACAATATTTGTTGTGTCAAATACCACTGATCAAATAAACACACTTTTCAAAATCAAAACAAATATCTGTATTTACGATACAGGAATATTTCATACTTTAAATACGGATATTACGGATCAAAATGGATGAACGTGCAAACTATCAATGTTAAAAGTGGCCATAATTTTCGAAATCTAATTACGTTGCGATAATCACGAAATTGCAAACATTTATGCGAGTTATCAGTATTGAAATAGGTAAATACAAAGGGAAATTGGAGAAGTTTTACTTCAAGTTTAAGTAGTCAGAAGTGATCACGGATACTGTTAATGTTATTTTGAAATTTAACACGTTCAAATGACGCGTGATAATGGGCGAGTAGTTCTTTCGGAAAGAACGCACTGCTACACGGTTATGTTGATTGGGAGCAATTAACGAAGAACTGTGAAACGCGGGCGGCACGATGCGGCGTTAAAAAAACATTTATTCCCTCGCGCGGAATTGTCGGACAGGGAGAGCGAGCGGAGCGGGCCCGATATTTTCTGCTGGATCACTTAATTAAAAGGCTCGCGAGCGCCAGGCGGCGAAGGCCGAATAAATTTCTATTTCTCTAGGATAACTGTCGCGATTAAAATTGAAATGGATTCGGCCGAAACTCGAGGAGGGGAAACCGTCCGCCGTCGCGCGTCTGGGTCTCTTCGAAACGGATCGTTAATCCGGAATGGTTTCCGTCGCTGTACGTTATCGTCTTGCCTTCATAATAAGAACGGAAGAAACGAGACTGTTATCTCTGGTTGGCGAACCTCGGGGACCCGTGTCCAATCAAAGCCTCCCGCGATCCAGCATGACATTTATACAGGGGAATCGAAGAGAACCGGAATTCCAGAGCTGTGATCGATCCATTTTATTCCCAAACAACGCGGCGTATTAGTTTAGATGGCGCAACCTGACACTATTCGCAGGAAGAGTGATGAATGCGTGCTCGATCACCTACGTTGAAAGCTCCAATATGCGAGTCTCGCGGGTTATATATTTTCTACCGCGGAAACAATATCGAAATTGCGAATATTTCCTCTCCAGCGAACGCGAACCCCAGTCGCCTGCGTTACCTACCCCATCTTTCAAGTCCGCGAATCTATTGCCGCCGGAGAGGTCAAGAACTTTCTGTTTCAAACGGTTTGTCATCATTTCCCAGCCCCGGCACTTACTATATGAACCTTGAACAACCCGAAAATTACTTTTCATTTTACAGAATGTACACAGTACTTTCATAGTTTGTACAAGATTCATTTGAAGCTCGATCTTTCGAAAAGAAATACTTTTTTTCCCGAGAGGATGAGTGAGGTGAGGATGCGTGAACCTTGGAGAACACCAAAACAATTTTTCATTTTCCAAAAGACCACTGCAATCTTTTTTATACATCATTGTAGTTCATAACTTTCTCCATCCATTTGAAATTCTCTCGATCCTTCTAAAAGTAGTACTTTTGAATTTTCTCCAAGAGAATTGTGGATCGATTTGCTGCATATTTTTTTAAATCACCCAATATATAAATCAAAGATGTTTAAAAAAAAATAATAACGAATCGTTCCCTGGCGACATAAATATTGATTTATTAAACAAGCGTAACCTCACTCTTCTAATTGACATCATTCTGTAAAGACGTTCGTTTGTATTATATTTGTTCCATTACATTTGTGTTCTTAATAAATAACGTTTAGTTAAATGGTCTTTGGGCTACTCGATTAAAAATATATTTAAATCCTCCCACAAGAATGAAGGGCAGAATCGAATACTCTTCAATCAGGATTTAGTGTGTGAACCTTAAAAAAAACACGAAAGTAATTTTTCTTTTTTCAATATACTACAGCAATCTTTTTTATTCGCCAATGTAGTACCTAACTATCATACGCCATATACGATTCATTGCAAACTTGATATTTCGACGCAAATAGAATAGGGAAAATTTCATTTTTCGCCGTAGAATTTTCGTATAAAAATGTTAGCCGTCGGGAAAGTTTTTAATTAACTCGAAAAATCTACTAGTATAAAACTCACAAATATATAACACTCGAAATAACTTCTCCCGAAATTGCTTCGGCAGATTTCACTGGAATTGACCAGTATCGAATGGAAAGAACATGTACAAACATGCCTGGCAATTACGATCTATATTTTTGAAAGGAGTTTCGGTAAATTGCTTGACGAGAATGATATCTGAATTTTTAGAACGCTATGCAACGGACGATTCCAGATGCTCCCGTTGTATCGTCCACGGCAGTGCAGAAGTTACAGCGGCTTAATGCCTAACATTTCTCTCCGGCACTTTCGTCGGGAGTATTTTCCCGACGCGGTTGATACAGTGCGACCAATGAGAACTTTCGAATGCACGGACATCAAAAGCGAAACTAAGACATGTCGCTGGTGGCACAACAGATCTTTCACGTATAACGCAAACTTTTTAAGAGCCCACCGGGTTTTTGCCCTTGTATCTGACCAGCATTTACGACAAAGGGAAACCGCCAGCTTATTTTCCGCCGCACGACTCTACATACACGAGAACCGGCAAATTTTTTCGCTTCGCAGGTCCGTTATCGTTCAACAAAACTGAACCGGTTCAACTTAACGAAGAGCGTGTTGTCCGTTTCGCCATTTCGCTCCGCATTTTTCAACCGTTTCCGCGAAACTCTCATTCTATCAGCATTATTCCGTAACGGAATTTCATTTTCGTAATGCACCCGAGCTTCTCGAATTAAAAGCTTCCGAAATTTAAGACTACCGGTAATACGTTTCGTTTTCACTGTTAGTTTAGGTTAGGATAGTTTTATCACATGGTTGTAATAAAAAAAAAATTTGATACCATAGAAACGGACATACGCACACACACACACATACCGAAATTTTGTTAAAAATAGTCTAAAATGACTTCAATGTACAATATATCTCATGTACAATAATAATTTAATTCATGAATCAATAATTTAAACTATTTGATTCTAACTTGATCTGATTAAAATTGCTTCTCAATCTCTTTCGTTTTATTCGAGTATCTTTTTCAAGTTAACAGCATTGATATTTCACAATAATGTAATCAAAATAAAAAGGAGGGTTTGCCCCAATTAGTGTGCCTTTAAAAATGCTTTCAGGGGAAAAAGATATCCTCCCTCTGCCAGTAGCGGATTAGTCACGTGACATGGAGGAGTAGAAGGGGAAGGCAGTGGTTAATTTTGGCAATTAGTATGCCTCCAATAATATGCCTATCTAAACACTGCTCTCTTAAAAATAGTTATTCTATTTTTCAAATAAGGGGATTCCGAACGTTTTCGTTGTAAAAGTAGAAACATGCAAACGTGAAATATACTGCTTGGTATGAATTACGTGGAACTGAAAGTGGGTTTATAAGATTATAAAAACATGAGAACGATTAACAAATTTTGTTCGCCTAGCCAACGTGACTGCATTCTCGTTGAACCGCACAGATTTATTCAGGGCAGAATATTTATTTTCAAGTATTTCAATCTCATCGGGAAAGAAATACCGCGGTAATAAGCACATTCGGCTTGCAAAGAAATTCTTAAGTAGCTGGAACTGCGCGGAACAATCAATTTTTATTCCACGAGCGAGCGATCGACGGGGGTGCTCGAATTTTGCGAGGCAGCCTTTGTCACGGACTTCGCAACTTCTGCCAACTTCACGCTTCCTCGCAGCATGTTCGGCCGCATAATCGGCTAGAGGCGGTGCTCGCACGTCGAAAACAGCGTTGCTTTTGACAGGGGTTGGCTCCTGAGTGAGAAAGAGAGGAAGAGAGAGAGAGAGAGAGAGAGAGAGAGAGAGAGAGAGAGAGAGAGAGAGAGAGAGAGAGAGAGAGAGCACACACACGTGAAATCGCGCACTCTTGATCGTTCGTTCGTTGGTCCGGGGGCTGAAATGGAGCAACCGATGCGTGATTATAACATTCCCGTGAATCGTCGGGCACGGTAGTACTCGAAACGGGTAATATTTCCATCGGGAGAACGGATCACTGGCAATGGATTTAGGTCGACCATTAATCCGATTAAAATCAGCGCGACCGGGTTCCTTTTTCCAGCTCCCAGCTGCGTAAATCAGCTTAATGCTCGCTACTACAAACTCGGCCACTTAGAATCTACCCGGAGCGCACGGTGTTCGATCAAAAGAACGGCGTGCCGCGAGTAGAGTAGCCGTCATCTCGCTATATCCGCGACGGTGAACAATCATCGCGGAAATCCTCTAGGGGAGAGTTGTCTAATTAGTAATGGTCACTTAAATCGTACCGACACATTTGTTTTGGTAAACAATTGTAGTATCGGGAATATTCGGGCACCCGGTATATAGTTTTAAGATATAGACTTTAGGACATACATATACATTTTAGGACACTCGCGCAGCGAAGGCCGGAAAAAGACCATAGAAAGAGGAAATCTGTGTCAAAATCAAAGAACTTTCGATAGAAATTGGATAGAGCGATGAAATCTTTTTTAAATTGAAGCTGAAACATTCCGGAATATGGAACAATTATGGAGATTATGGGACGAACGTTTTTAAAACCTTGAAAAAATAAAAATTGAAATTTTTAACAATAATTTGATTTTTTTCCAAAGTCCGGAGGTCGTAGACAAATTTCAGGTCAGATTTGAAAGCAGCATGCAAAAATCTACAAGAAATGATGTATAGCATGTTCCAAAAATATTCTTTCCGCTCGTGGTATTTGGAAGATCACAATTTTCTTGAAATTGTGCAAGTTTAACCACGAATTATTTTAAGGTTAAAAACAGTTCGTACCACAATCTCCATAATTATTCCATATTCTGCAAAGTTTCAGCTTTAATTTAAAAAACATTTCATTGCTCTATCTCATTTCTATATTGAAATTTCTTTGATTTTGACACAGATTTCATCGGTTTGGTCCACTGTGCGACGTTGACCAGCGTTGGGTTGCAAGCGACGATGGGCCTTCGGCTCATCGAGTTTTTGCTAGGCGAGTGATAAGTTCGAGGGGTCAGTCGTTGTCTGAAAGTCGTAGAGTAAGTTGTAAGAAGTCGAGTGTTGAATTCCTGTAGTTGTTCTCGTGTAGTTATCTAATTACTAGTTTAGATTAACAGTAAGTAAGTAAGTAACATGATATTTGGTCCCCTCAGGGTTTCAAATTCATTTACCAATCTCCCTCTTTCCGCTTTCACCATCGCCTCTTCAGCGGAACCTATTGTTTATGGTGAGTTCCGAACCATCTTTTGCCAACAACACGTGAAAAACACCTCGGGTGGGTCACTTTCCGGTTTTTTACCAGACGGTCACCCATCCTAGTGCCATTCACGTTCCACATTGTTTAACTTCGGTGATCTAACGAGAACCGGTGCTTTCAACGGGACTACGGTTGTTGGCTTAGTTTAGATTAACAGTTAGTTTTTAATCGCACAGCTATTATACACTTAGGTCTGTTTCTTTTTCTTTTCCTTATATAAATAATAAATTGTACGTGTCATAATTTTTATTTATATAGAATAGATATGAAAAATCTCTTAGGTAGTACGTTTATGGCAACTCTCCGCTACTCTAACTACGGCGCCGGAATCGAATCCTTTGTCCCCCATCCATTTTCATCTTCCTCCGGCCCAGGAAGGATACTCGTGTACGCGAGCTCCGCTCTCAAGACACACCGTGTCGGAGGCTGCGCTCGATCGTTCGTTATTGATGACTCAATCATGCCGTCGGAATAATGAACGCGTCCGCACCTGAGGGTGTTTCGGACTCAAATATTCAGACGGGTTAGACACGCTGATCGATCAACCGAAATGGTCTTAACTACCACGATCTATCCTTCAATTAGCCGCTTACCAGCGTTCCTACACCGCGATGCGGTTCCATCGGAGGAGCCTAATTTCTGTGTAGCAGCGAATTCAACGGAATTCGTTCACCAGCTTAGTGGATCTCAATTTTCTAGATCGAGACAGCCAGACCCGTTGATAATTGTTAGTTAGGATGAAAAGATCTATTTGGTTGGGGTTTGTCTTTTTTTTGAAATTAGCTAGTGCTTTTAATTTTATAAATCGAAAACACGTGTTGCTAGCGAATGATTGGGAAACAGGAATTGAAACATATATTTTTAGTTGATTCAAATGTTTTTTATCAATTATATAATACTGGATTCGATTTTTTAACTACACCGAAGTTTCTGTTTGACTGTTGCGAGTTGCGATCGATGCCAGCCATTTTGATTTAGATTTTATACACTCCCTTCCTACTTATCTTCAACGAAGTGGTAATAAAAGGGTACAAGCTTCCAGATTGACATTATTTTTTTGTTTTGATTAGGTGTAGATATTGTACGACGTAGCTAATATGTAAATGTTGGAAATAAGGGATTGAGAAATTGTGGGACGATTATGGATAATTACCTAACTTAAACTTAAAAAATTAGAAAATAGAAGACTCTGAGTCACCACTCGAGTGCTCAGAGTTAAAATGTTTAATAGATTGAAAATATTGTAACAGTATTTTTAAATCTGGCTAATGGTTTTACATTTTTAAATAACATCTAATTTTTGCCATAAATGCACTTTCTAGAAATAAGGGTTGAATATCGACAATTCTTCCAAAATTCCAACAAAATCATTCATTAATATTTTTTTGTTTAATACACAACGCTGCATCTTAATCTTCATTGAATGAAATAATCGTAGGATGGAATTACTCTTTCAATATATCATTATTTATGAATTCAAGATGCACATGAATTTATGTTTACTCTAGTTTTCGTAACCATCGATATTTTAACTCTTTCAAATTTAGTGTACTAGTTACAGTGAATTCGTTATTGTCCACCGACAAGAATGCAATTGCAGCTCGAATGCAACACCGTGTTTAGCATAAATAATCAAAAGCAGTGCAGATAGATTTTCTGGCTGGAGGAAATATTGATGGGCTCGTGGGGACTAATGCAATCGGGGCTGACTGTAATGCGTATTATACTGGCATTTATTAACACGGAATGGCTCGGATGGTTTGTGATCGGTCAACGGTGTTCCAACAACTCGCGAAAGATTTATGCGACTCGCTTCTTAATTCGCTCAATAAAAAGCGAATTGGAATTTACCTTCGTTTTTAATTAGCCGGATTTACGACGTGCTTAAATGTTTTTGCACTGGCGTATTTATTCATTCTAAACTCGTCGAGTGGTTTACGATTGGTCGTCAATATGCGAAAGCCTTTGCAAAAGATTCGTGAAACTCGGTTGTTAATTAATCGACTGCGAATTTGATGCATTTATCACAAAAATGGGTACGTACAATTTAAAACAATGGGCATATAATAATTTTTTAAAGGCAGCAATGTGTCAGCTTCAACTTAATAAGATAATTAAAGGAAGAATATAAATTTTATTTGGCTCGTGTGTCCTGCAATCAATGCAAACATTTCTTATTTTAAACAGTTCCTTCGAGTAAATTTTTAAGAGGTTCACGACACTTTTAAATATCTTTCTTTAGATTGAACCAATTCGATATTGTTCTCAGACTGTTTTGTAATATAGTCTGTGTAATTGATAATAGAAAATTGTAGTTTTGAATAGATATTTTTTGTTTTACAAGGCAGTATATTTTAGTATGCATTACGAATTATGTTTGAGCGAATAACGCAAAACCGGAGTAAACTGCAGTAAGATTCTGTTCATTCGAAACAGATTCGAGGATAAATTTTATCGAGTCAAACGAAATACACGATTTTACGCAGGGACACTTTCGAAGTTACAGGAAACGCGCGTTTTACTCCGGAGCAGTTAGAAAATAGGGATGGAGTTCTCTCTCTCTCTCTCTCAATCTCTCTCTCTCTCTCTTGAGAGAGAGAAAGAGCTTAATCTTCTTTCTTTCATGAAAGAAGGAATTACAGCCCTTACGTAGAATAACTTGAAGCTATAACTGAATGACGGCAGTAAACTTCTGCAATTCAAATCTTAGCAGTTTCGCAAAAGTACTGGCGGAAAATTTGCCTGCCGAGTCGGTTCTAGCAGTTTCAGCTCAGACATTCGTGGAAAATAAAATCTCAATGGGAATTACCTGTAATTTGACTGGCCATACATTCTACCGCGAAAATTAAGTTCATTACAGCCCGTAACTGGTCGAATAATGCGAAGTATTCATGGCCGAGGAACGGATTTTCTACATTCGTAACAAGACTCAGTAGCTGAAATTTATTATAGTAGAACAAGTGAAGTAATTTCAAGAATCCAATATGTTATTCCGAATTTATTAAAATTGTCAAAGAACGAGCATTCTGTTTTGTTTCTACTACTTGCAATAAATACAGAGAATTCGTATTTATTCGAAGATCTGCAAACTACTACTAGACTACAAACTTTATATGTTTATGACAAGATTAAGTAGGTGGAAATTAAAATAGTATGAGAGCTGAAGAAATTTAAGGATGACAATATATTCTTTTTAATTTATTAAGATTGTTAAAGAAAGAGCTTTCTGTTTTTTAAACCATTCGTGGCCATTTTTCAAACCTTTTCTACTGAATCCCAGTCCATTAGTGTCTGACCATTGATAGTTACTTCTACTGATCGTTCTCTGAGTGCTAAACCTTTTCTACTGAATCCCAGTCCATTAGTGTCTGACCATTTGTGGTTATTTCTACTTATACTGTTCTGACTGCTAAACATTGTTTGCTAAATACATCTTGATAGGTGTCTGACTATTCCTGGTTATTTCTACTTACATTTCTCTGAGTGCTAAATCTTTTCCTTTTCTACTGAATCAACGTCTGTTAGTGTTTGACCATTTGTGGTTATTTCTACTTATACTGTTCGGACTGCTAAACATTGTATACTAAACACAACTTGAAAGGTGTCTGACCATTGATAGTTACTTCTACTGATCGTTCTCTGAGTGCTAAACCTTTCCTACTGAATCCAAGTCCATTAGTGTCTGGCCATTTTTTATTATTTGTACTTATACTGCTGTGAGTGTTGAACATTGTTTACTAAACACAACTTGAAAGGCGTCTGACCATTGAAAGCTGCAAATATTTAAGAATATGACGATTTATTATCTTCAATTAAAATTCTAAAAAGAAGGAGCTTTCTGTTTTTTTAACTACTTGCAATCAATGCAGAGAATTCTTATTTTGTATGAAGAGTTGCAGTCTAGTACTACTAATGTTATATGTTCACTGAAAATGAAAATAGTAGGATAACTACAAAAATTAAAATAATGACGATATATCATTTACAAATTATTAAAATTATTAAAGACAGTCCTTTTTGTGTTTTTTCACTACTTGCAATCAATACAGAGAATCCTTATTTTTCACGAAGAGTTGTCGCGTGGCAACAAAGCTGGGGAAGAGCAGCTGCAAAATTGTTTAAATTGCCAGGTTCAATATATGAAACGTTTAACGTTTTCATCAGGGATTGACGGGTTGAGCGTCGCTGATTACGAAAGACGAATTAGCGGGATTTATAGAGTTTTAATGGGGACGGTGGTTAAAACGTTTCTGCGATAATAGGCGTCGGGGCGTTCATTTGAAATAAACGAGGAGCGAGAGCGGGGGTTATGACAGTATCTATCAAAATCTGTTCAATTCTCGACTTTGCCGTTTGATGGATCGCGGGATTAACATCCAGACGTATAATTCACATCGGGCAACCATAAAATACCGGCGATATACAATTCCCGGTACGATTTACCACTGATACATTGGCTATAACTTGGCCAATGTATTTTCGGGGGTGCACCGACCCCTCGGACGTAACGCAATTTATACGTCTGATCAAAACGAAATGATACATGTGTGCGGCAACGACGTAACAACGGGTAAACTAATTAAGTGCGGGCATTAATCTCCGAACGATTTTGTTCGCCGTGTCACCCGCACACAATGGACTTCAACATTCTTGTTCGAGCGAGCACGCGTGCGAATGGACGCGGTCATTTTTCTGCTAAATTAATTCCCGTTTTCGACGGAGGGAGGACCAGCCTGATTCGGTGTCCGATAGTTTTTGCGCGGGGATCCAATTAGACGGACGGATGGACAAGATCGTTACTCGATCGGTGGTAATTAGATCGACTTCGTTACTAATCACCACACCGCTATGTTCGTCAAACGTGAGAGAACCTGCTTCCCCGCATTAAACGTCAAAATATTTTATCGCGATTTAGCGTAAGCAATATACATTCGAATCATTAATAATCAGTAGATTGCGGATTTTATGCATTTACAACAAAAATAAGTAATAAAGTATTTAAGGACATCCATGTGGTAGTTTCATCTTAAGAACATAATTAAAAGAGGAATACAATTTTTATTTGACTCCTGTGTCCTGCAATCAATACAAATATTTTTTATTTTACGTAAAGACCCGCAGTCTATTAATCATTCGTTTGTGGAAAAGAGATACAAGAACGGAACTACACGTAAAATCTGTCTCAAAATATATATACCGGGTGTCTGAATATTCTCGATACCACATGTACACATATTTATATAAATAGTAAATATACACACCCGTTCATAAGTGATCTATAGATAGATTAGAACTAGCGAAACCTAAAAATCTTAAAAGCTGATCATGTTCAGTAGAAATATGTGGCTCGTCAATGGTCAGATCCGAACGGACTTGTGTTCTTGACTAAAAGTTTGTAGCATTCGGAGAAATATATGTAAGTAGAAATAACCACGATTGGTCAGACACTGTTCAAGCTGTGTTACGTAAAAATGGTTTAGCACTCAGAACAGTATAAGTAGAAATACCACAAATGGTCAGTCACTAATGGACTGGGATTCAGTAGAAAAGGTTTAACACTCAGACAAATATAAGTAGAAATAACCATCAATGGTCAGACACCTTTCAAGTTGTGTTTAGTATATAATGTTTAGCACTCACAACAGTATAAGTAGAAAAACCACAAATGGTCAGTCACTAATGGACTGCGATTCAGTAGAAAAGGTTTAACACTCAGACAAATATAAGTAGAAATAACGATCAAACGTCAGACACCTTTTAAGTTGTGTTTAGTATATAATGTTTAGCACTCAGAACACTATAAGTAGAAAAACCACAAATGGTCAGTCCCTAATGGACTGGGATTCAGTAGAAAAGGTTTAACACTCAGACAAATATAAGTAGAAATAACCATCAATGGCCAGACACCGTTCAAGTTGTGTTTAGTGTACAATGTTTAGCACTCAGATCAGTATGAGTAGAAATAACCAAAATTGGTCTATCTAGTTAACAATCTAGATAGATTAGGAAATGCAAAGAAACTATGATACAGCAGAGGATAATAAAATAATGATTTTAGTGTGGTGCAGCAAGAAAAGATATTATATAATTAATTCGTTATCAGAAATTTCTTGACGATGTCTAAGAATTCGTTTGCCCGGCTAAGTGGGACTACTTTCTTCTCCACTTGTGAGAACGAATAGGAAACAGATATGGCGTTGTGCATCGCACAGACGCTCCCAATAGCACGCTCTCACACGGCATCGGCTAAAAGAATCTCTGTTTCCTTTATGACGCCTAGGTTGCTGAACAATAGTGAGCCCCTTTTGGCGGAGATAAAAACCGAGATAAAGCAAGAGATAAAAATGGGGGAAGGATAGAAATTTCTCCGTCGGGAAACCTGCCCGAGCAACCTTTGTAAAAATAATCTGCCCATATTCTCAAGAGAGACAGGGCAAAAGAGTAGGTCTGTCCGATGGTAGACAATGAACGTAGCGCACGTGCGATAGTAATTTTCGAAGCTCTCACCATGGAAACGTGTCGCTAAATCCTGGCCGGGTGCGTTTTCCTTTTCGCCTGGCTGCTGACTAGATATCTTCGGAACGAGATATTGCCTGGGGCTATTTCATATATGTGAAAGAAACGACGAGCCATTGTGCGCAAAGGGGGCAGAACTGGCTGATGATACAGACACAGGGTTCGATGGGCGCCCATAAAGTCGGCTCAAAAGAGGCGACACTAAATGACTGTCAAGCTATTCGCGGAATGTTCACTGAGGAATAAGTTATCGGGAAACTAGTCAAATTTCTTGGTTAAGCCATTTTTTTCCTTCAGCATCGATGTCTTTGATAATCAACGATTCTTTTCATCGTAACCTTTATCGTTTAAATAAGTCTTCCAAAGTGCGTGTCATTCACGAACACAATTGTTCTTCGAGTGCTGAACATTTTCGACTGAACCCAAGTCCATTAGTGTCTGACCATTTGTGGTTATTTCTACTTATACTGTTCTGACTGCTAAGCATTGTATACTACACACAACTTGAAAGGTGTCTGACCATTGATAGTTACTTCTACTGATCGTTCTCTGAGTGCTAAACCTTTTCTACTGAATCCCAGTCCATTAGTGTCAGACCACTCGCGGTTCTTTCTACTTATAGTGTCTATTCTACATTTTCTCAGCTGGACGACTCGCATCGCATCGTTACAAACCCTTATACGCGCTACTGCACAAAATTAAAACTACACTGTATTAAAAGTGAAAAATTATCGATCTTCGAACATTTGTAACTCTGTCTGAAGGAAGTCTTGCGACATTTTGAAGTCTCTAGTTATAAAAGAAAAATTGTCGACCTTTCAGCATGTGTAATGTTGAAAAATCTTACGATATCCTATGCTTGCTTATTTTAAAACCTGAAGTCTCTAATTATCACAGGAAAATTGTCAACCTTTGAGCATCTGTAGTTTCATGTAGATATACTTGACAACATGCTGTGGGTGCTCATTTTAAAGGCCGAAGTCTCTAATTATAACAGAAAAATGTTGACCTTTGAACATCCGTGATTTTATGGAAAACTGTATAACAGGCTGTGCTCGTTATAATGTCTCTAATTTTAACAGAACAACTATCAATCATCGAACTCTTGTAACTCCTTTTAAAAGAATCCTACAACATCTCTGTTCACGGTGAAAGGTGAATTCTCTATCTTCGAGACCCCGAATTATCTTTCGTCATTCAGCAATTCACAAGTTCAAATATAAAATCGAAAGTTTCACCAATCCTTGTTTCGGTTGAAAAATTGAGCGACTTGACACGAGCCAAGAGCTCGTTCCTCAAATTGATCCCCACGTTCGAGCAAACCAACCACGTGAGCGTGCAATCAGCGACAAGTACGAACCGCCTGAATCGGTTGGAAAAGTTGCGGGCGAAAGGGAAGACGTTCACGGCAATTCATTAGAGCAAGAGTAGCACGTGTCCTTTGTTTTTTTTTTTTTGTTGTTGTCCGGGCAAAGTAACGAGTAAAGTTGGTGGCCTCTGCCTACTCCCATTTCCCATAATGTAGCCCGGGATATCCTTCTACTTTCGGTACTTTTCTCTTCCACTCAGTTCCTCTCCCTCTCTCTCTCTCTCTCTTTGGTTCTTCCGATTTCCCTTTATCTATATGGGATGGTCTCTATCTCTGTCGCGCGTCTGTCGGGACTTCGAGATATGCGTCTGCAGACAGGATAGCGGAGTTGGCCAGCATCCAAGCAACTCCGACCGATTGGCTGTACCAGGCGTTGCAGTATGTTTGAGCGTCTGTGGAATGTTTGGTCCGCAAGCCCACCAGCCCCGGCATTGAATTTCTTCCCTTCCCCGTTAGCCTGCCCTCTCCTACACCAACCTCCTTCGTCGTTCTCCGGATTAATTGCTTTCGTATAAGTCCGGCGGATCGATAGTCGCAGCAAGGTAACGCGGCTGGGGACCGACTATGTCGCCAATACAAATGATCACGGTGCCAAAGGTGACGACAGGCATGAGCGCCAGGCTCTCTCTCTCTCTCTCTCTCTCTCTCTCTCTCTCTTGGTTGCACATGTTTCACCGCCACACGTTTCATGAAACTGGGTCTCTCGTTCTTACCGGCATCCTGGCAGCCACCACACACAACCTACCTACACATGTACACGCGTGCCCGCACTCTTTTCCTCTCGTATTGTGACCCTGTGTCGTATCGAATATCGATAAGGCACCACAATCGCTGTCCATTATGAGAGCTCGGTGTTTAAGTACACCAATGTAGTTTTGGATTTTACAGCGGACTGTAGCCCGCGCGCCACCAGAATTCCTACGAACTGTCGCCACTGCGGTCGATTTATCAGACACACGAAGTTCCACGGGAAAGGTCTCGGTACGATTAGCATTGAGTTTATGGTACTGGGAGAACTGGTTTTTATGCGCTTGTCACCGGCGAAGTAGGCTGCTTTTTTCCTCCTTTAGGCACTTTGAGAAGGGGAAATTATTATTACTCATCTATAACTAATCCAGACCTTATCTGGACTGTAAGCCAATAACCGTAGTCCCGTTGAAAGCACCGGTTCTCGTTAGATCACCGAAGTTAAACAATGTGGAACGTGAACGGCACTAGGATGGGTGACCGTCTGGTAAAAAAAAAACCGGAAAGTGACCCACCCGGGGTGTTTTCACGTGTTGTTGGCAAAAAGGTGGTTCGGAACCCACCATAAACAATAGGTCCCGCTGAAAAGGCGATGGTGAGAGTGGAAACAGGAAGAGGATTGGTAAATGAATTTGAAACCCTGGGGGGACCAAATATCATGTTAAATCTGGACTGTAACAAGCTTAAGAAATTGAAAATTATTAGTACTAGTCTAGACCTAGCCCAGACTTTATGTGGACTGCAACAAGTTTAAGAAGTTGAAAATTATTTCTACTAGTATCGACCTAACATAGACCTCATCTGGACTGCAACATGTTTAAGACGATGAAAATTATTAGTACTAGTCTAGACCTAACCCAGACTTTATTTAGACCTGCAACAATTTTGAGAATTTTAAATGTATGTATTTGATTTTTGTGAATATTATTAATGTAGACCTAACCCAGACCTTACCTAGACTCAGAAGTGAAATAGATGTTCCTTTTTCCCATGAATAAAATTTTAATGAAAGTTATACACTTGTGCGAAAATTGTCTGCGATATTCAAACTGTTCTATCTTCGGAACAAAGAATCATACAATCACTGTGGATTCATTTTAAAGTATTAAGTCTCCACTTTCAGCGTCTTTACTTAGTTCTTTCAAAGACACTTCTGCATTGTGCCGTATAACACAGAAGCGAAAGACACTTTCTCATTTCGAACATTTTTGGCGGCGGCAGACTCCTCATTCAACGTTCAATAAAACCACGACAGAAAATCGTACATCAAGTTTTCAACGATCGTTGTAAAGGGTATGTTAGTCCTCGATATAATTTTGTAATGGTGACAGAATCATTTGAATATCGGTAATGTTTGGGTTATATCTGTAGTAGTGGTAATAATTTCTAACTTTTAAAACTTGTTGGAGTACTGATAAGGTTCGGGTTAAGTCTGAATTTTTTAGTAGTAATTATTTTCAACATTTCGATGTTGTTGAACAACGAAAGAAATTTCCATTTGTTTCCTGTATCTTGCAATCGATGATCAGTACATTTATTAATGCATGTAGTTGTTCTTCGGAGTAGGTGAGCATTAAATTGTGTAATTTTCGAAACATTATAGATTGCTTTTCAGCGAGAAATGTATTGTTCATGCTTGAAATTCGTCAACAGTTTAATCAAACCCTATTGTATGGACTTATTCGTTCCGGAATTCCGCATTAATCGGATATTTGCTATTCTCCAGAGCCATGTTGAAACACGTGTATCCCAAAAGGCAAATAAATTGGAATCTATGACCCCATTATTGGGACTTAACCATGGGCGTTCATGCGCGATCCATTCTACATCCATTTACGCAAGATGTAATCTCTCAGATTTTTCGCACCGGTAAGCTGCATGCTCAGATTACGTTACATATCTCTCAAGGACATATTACTCGAAAATAATATACAATTCTCCTGATAGCGTCCTCAGAAATGTTTATAAAATAACCATACCCCTCAAACAATGCGTATGTGCGATTTCAAACCTCGAAAATAATATACAATTCTCCTAATATCGTCCTTAAAAATGTTTATAAAATAACCATATCCTTCAAACAACATATAATTTAATTTTATGTTCATACAACTGTCACTTCAGAAGTTTAAAGCGATTTTAAAACCTCGAAAGTAATATAAAATTCTCCTGATATCGGCCTGAAAAATGTTTATAAAATAACTATACCTTTCACACAATGCATAATTTAATTTTATGTTCGTACAACTGTCAATTCAGAAGTTTAAAGCGATTTTAAAACCTCGAAAATAATATACAATTCTCCTAATATCGTCCTTAAAAATGTTTATAAAATAACCATACCCTTCAAACAACATATAATTTAATTTTATGTTCATACAACTGTGATTTCAGAAGTTTAAAGCGATTCCATTATTCTTGATACGATCCTGAGAAATGTATACAAAATATCCATATCTTCTAAACAACATTTAATTTTCTTGCAACTGTCAGAAGTGCATATAAAGCGACCTCAAATCTCAAAAATGAAATTTTCTCGTCAGTGTCCTCCCGAATATCCACAGCATAGAGTCGACAAATTTTCTCAGTAAACTCTTTATAATTTCTTAACGACGAGCGGCCGATTGGTAATATTATCATTGCCGGCGAAAAGTTTAGACTGTGTAAAAGTTTTCTGAAGGTAATTTTCGTAAAGTGGCCGGCTCTCGTCGGAATGAAAATGATTAACGACGAGCAGCGACGGTGCGAGGAGATTTTGAAATGGGTTCAACAACACTCCAGACGATCTATGTAATTCGAAAATAAAATAGCGCACGCAGGACACGCCGACTGCCTCTTTAAGAGACTTCCGTCGTACGGATGAACAATCTAGACGGTATTATTCGACAAGTATCGAGGAAAGAAGCTCGGGAACTAATTACGAAGTTTAATGGATCGCGAGTAGAAGGCAGCGAGGCTGGCAGATGGCTCCCTTAAAATTTTTAAACGTTACAGACAGCGAATCACGTGGAAGGACGTGTCGCAGGATTTCGTTTTAAGCTTGACGAGAGAATTTTTCGCTGCTGCCAATAGAAATTAGACGTTCAACGTCGCAAACTTTACTCTGTTACGCTTTAACCGCCCGTGGGGCACAATGGGTCATTTGTGTCTCGGTGAAAAGTTCACTTAACAATCCTTTCAAAGGACGAGCAATTCTACGTTTCACTGCGCGGATCACCGAGAGGCAACTTGTCAAACTTCAGCCTCGCGTTTCGAGTGAAACTCGAAGATCAATTCGAAGATGAATTCCGTGTCGAAATTAAAGAACTTTTGATAGAAATGAGATAGACCTATGACTTTTCTTTTAAATTAAATCTGAAATATTCCAGAATATAGGAGAAATAGAGAGATTAACGGTACGAACGTTTTTTAACCTTTGAACATCTGTGTTACACTCGCAGCATTTCGAGCAAATTGTGGTTTATTCAATACCATCTAAAATAATATACAATTTTCCTGATAACATCTTAAAAAATGTTTCTTAAATAACCATGCCTCTCAATTAATATGTAATCTTATTTTATGTACATACAACTATCAATTCCAAGGTTTAAAGCGATTAGAAACCTCGAAAAAATGCGTGGAAAGATTCGTAGGGTGGTTAAGAAATTTGTTTTTCAAAATAAATTGTTAATTTTTATTTCATTCCGTGCGAATCGTTGCATTTATATTTTGACTATTTGTCCGCACCGTGGTACGCGTCGGAACGTAAGATCTGCGGCATTCAAGTGGAAGCAGCCAGATAGAATCTTTCATAGAAAATTCAAGTAGAATCTAGCTCGACATAAATCTCCGTTCTCGCCCCATCTTATCTCCCTCGGGAATAATTTGTAAATCCGTGCGAGCCGGCCGTTTTTCTTTATTTTAATACCTGGATAGAGTTTCGAGAAGGATTCGACCGTTTCCTCGGGGGACGTTTCGATAAGAAGACATTTATAACAATTACAACGGCGAAGTTACGAAATCGATCGGTTTCTAATTAGTTCTGAAGCGAAGCTTTTACACAATTTTTAGTTCGCCTACGTCGCAGCTGTGCTGTTAACGTTCGAAAGTGTTCGACGATGTCCCTTTGAAACTTTCGAGAAATTCCACCGGCCGATGGTGTAACTTTATCAGGCATTATCTGATTAAAAAAAAGAGAGAGAGAGAGAGGATTAAGTCGGACGAGACCGTGTAAAAATAAAAGTTTCGTCCGCTAAAGACTTGTCGGAGGATCAGGGGTTATAACGAGCTGTAGGAAATTGTTCCTCGATATTGAAAGACGTACGTCATTTGCTCCCGGAGGAGTGGGCGTTACGTTTTTACAACCGACGTGAACGACGTCGTTGCGACAACGGTTCTGAGCAGGGACGAAAAATAACAATTATTCTAAAATTATCTACGATAAAAATCATTGAAAAAAAGTTGTTTATGATTCAAATTTAATATAATCTACACAAAATATAAAGAAAAAAATTCGAAGAACAAAATGATTAAAAAACATCGAGTTTTGTACTTTATTGATTACAAATAACAGTTATATTAGTGTCCAAACCATTGAAACCTCCTCGATAACTGTTATCGATCAAGAAATAACTGTTTCTATTGCACCAAGCAGTTATCGATTAGACATAGCAATATAATTTATTAGAGAAGTTCATTTCGATCACTGATAACAGTTATCGATGGATGAAATTTATTTCGATCGCTCATAACAGTTATCGATGATCGAATTTCTTTTCACTTGTTCGTAATAATTATTGATGAGAACAACAGAATAATATTTTCCAAGTATCCGTGAGAATGAAGGTAGGACTATAGAAATTTCGAGTAGTGTGTTAGTACAGTATACATATACACAGTATTACAATTACTCTGGACAATGAGAATGGTTTGATTTCGTCGCTGGTATTTTGCAAGGAGTTGATAAAATTTTCGAAAAAAATCGAAGAGAATCGCGATTTAGTACGAAAAGGAAAACAATGGACAGTAATGGGTTTCGTTTTGAATTTAGATGCGGGAATGGGACCGGCGATAGTCGGTGTTGCGATTCGAGCTGGGAACAGGATTTCTGCATTATGACGATGAATCGTATCGCGAATTTCCGTCAGCGTGATGTGGAAATTAGGACCGATTATCGGCGTTTCCAGCGTAAAGTTCAATTATCTGTGGACTCTCCCTCTCTCTCTCTCTCTCGATATCTGTGTTTCAACGAGAGGGAGAAGGAGAGAGAGAGAGAGAGAGAGAGAGAGAGAGAGAGAGAGAGAGACAGACAGACAGACAGAGAGAAGTCTCTCCGGATTTGCTGCGCTATGCTGGGCACAGTATCAAGTTTTTTTTCTTATCGCGAGCAATCACGATATCTCCTTGGGCTATGTAAGAACATTGCACCGAATGCTTTCCTTCAAGCACTACTAGTTTCTTTTATTTGCACACTCTCGCAGCGCTACGAGGGCAGCAATCGATCATGCGATACAAATTTGAAGTACGCGGTTTTCAAGGTAGAAGAATGCTCTTCATACTGTTTACCTTTTTCAAGGCAGAGTTGGGCAAAAAATTAATCGCCGATTGACGTCTACATTTCTACTTCAATCGTTAATCGCAATTAACAATTAATCTCCTAGTTTAGTCGTTAATTGCGGTTAACGATTAAATAATTATTAATCGTTAATAATCGTTAATTGCGATTAACGATTACATTTCTACTTTAGTACACATTAATCAATCAATCATGATTAAAATTTAAAAAATGTTTATTATGAAGATATTTGTGAAGATATGAAATTGATATAATACGTCGTGCAATAATAATGGTACAGCAATATCCATGGATATGAAAGTGATGTAATACCTCCTACAATGCTCAAATGTTTAGTAATTGATTTCATACCAGCATATTAAACAGTGTAAACAATATTTTGAATAATGGCACAGCAATACCTATGGATACGAAAATTATGCAATACCTCATATAGTACTTAAATGTTTAGTAACTCATTAATATGTAAACAATATATTGAATAATGTAATATACAATACTATATGATTTTCTCATTTTATATGTAATTGATATAATACGTCATACAACACATAAATGTTTAGTAATTTTTTAGATCCCAATATAATAAATAATGTTAACAATATTTTGAATAGTGGTACAGCAATAATGTTTAACGCTGAGAGTCACCATTCGAGTGCTAAGGGTTGAATAGGTACAGCAGGGTTCACAAAAGAAAGTAAGTAACGTTTCCAATCGAAAATAACATTCACAAAATGATCGATTTTAAATGCTTGTTCTAATTACAATGTTTATTAAATTTCATGAACATCGACGTTTTCGGCGCTGCTAAACGTTTTCGAAAGTAATGTAGATGCGTTAAATACAGAGCTGTGGAAAATAGTATTTTAAATAGTAAATAATAAATAATTCTATTTATTTTAAAGTATGTGTATAATTTTGAAAATAAAATACTACATTTGATGCAGTAATTGTTTCAAAATAAAATAATTTATTTGAGGCAGTAATTTTTGAAAATAGTATTTGGTAAAATAGTATGTTATTTGAAGAATATTGAAAATATTTGGACTTTGTCTTTATTTTCGATTTCAATTTTAAATATTATTGCTGAAAATAATCAACATATCTCTAATAATTATCAACAAACCTGAGTAGGCGCAAAAAATACAATAATCTATTTTGTGTTTCAGATTATTAAAATATGAATATTTTATTTTGTGGTTCCCATCGTAAACATAGAAACATTTTGTTTTGTGGTTCCGGTTGTTAAAATAGAAATATTTTATTTTGTGGTTCCCATTGTTAAAATAGAAATATTTTATTTTCGAAATTGTATATCTTATTTAAAATACTATTTTCTTTAAGCAAAATAAAGTCAAAAATATTAAATAGTATTCGAAATATTTGTTTCGCCAAATAATGCCCACCTCTGGTTAAATACCGATACGCGAGACTTGACGTCATAAATATTAATACGAGTTATGTTGATTCACTCTATAAGAGATTAATTAGGCGTTCGAGTGCATGCAGGTGGCAGCACAAGCATCAATTTGTGTTAGGTTCGTCAGAGCTTCGAGGATCGGTTACATTGTTATTAATCGCGCCGAGAGCAGTTTCATTGGAATAAGAAGAGGGGTATCAGCGTGACGAGTTTCCAGGTAAATCTATGAACGGCAGAATGGCGGATTAAAGCAAAAAGGGCCCTAATGAATCCTTGATGAAGCGTCGGAGGTGGCGAGCGAGCGGCTCATTAAAGTCCCGATTTCGAAGGCAAGAGTATCTATCAACAGGGTAATCGATTGAACGATAGTGCCTTTGTGAATAGCAGGCGCAACGACTATACCAATTACCTTGGTCTGTTTGTCGAGGTTCGTAAACCTTCATATCAAATAGAGCCGCGCGTTTTCTGTGTTTCTAGGTCACGCTGGTCAAGCCTAAATTTCTCAAATTGAGATCATCCGAAGGTCACAATATAGCAGCTCGTTGAATTCGTTTTTTTTTTTAATCAGAAATAACCTCGCCAAGTTGAACGTACAAGATGACCCTGATTTTTAATCGAGAAAATAGTTTCTGCGATTTTGTTTGACTCACCCTGGGGTACGTACGACGGTTATCTTCTTAAATTTTCTTTTGCACCGATTTTTCATACTCATTTTTATTTTGAGTATATAATATACTTTTAATATACTTTGAATCGATGAGTTTCATCTTCTTAAACAAGATAAAACAAATGTGTCGGATTGGTTGGTACGGTCGCAGTCGTTCTGATAATTTGAAACCAGAAATTAGGGCCGTTTATATAAATAAAATATCATTTGTTTTAACCATTAGCACTCGAGTGATGTACCATTTTTTAAAATATTGTTTACATTATCATGCAACATAGAAAATGTTTACATTGGTTTCAATTATCCTATTAAGCTGAAAGTAACCGCATTGATGTCCTAAAATATTTTTCACATGTCCACTGGTTTGAATTGTACGTGCCCATTTTTGTTATAAATGAATCAAATCTGTCTGCTAATCGATTACAAAACATTTAAGTAATGCATGAGGGTAGTATCTCAATTCATTGCGAGTCCATCAAAATAAAGAAATCATAGAGAATGGAAATATTCCAGGTCGAAAGACATGTTCAATTTTATACTTAAAATATTTCGATATACACATATTTATTTAAATATTTATTTCAATATAGAAACATTTTCCACTTTTCAACATTATCGAGGAAAGGAAGAATTTTTTGCAGACTGTGTCCTGCAAATGAATACAAACAATTTTTATTTCTTATAAAAATTCGTGCTATTTACGAAAGCAGTGCCCGATCGTTCGCAGTATTAATTTGCAAAATGTTGTATGCCGCAAAAGACTGCGGGGGATTTACGCGTTCATGCCGAAATTGGAAGGGCGAGATCCACAATAGCGAGAAGATTAAAATTTTCCATTACGTTTCTGTTCGCAGCGATTCGCGGGGAAAAAATTGTTTATATTGCACAAAGATCGCGATAATTTCTGTATTCGAAAAAAATTCTTTCTCTCTCCGACCATAATTCAGCAGCGGGCCGTGCGCGACTTCCCGAATTTTTCGAATGAGAAAGAAGCACCCTCGGCGAACTATATAGGACTTCCGTCGCCGGTGCGTGATACGTTATCGTGACTTTAAGCCCATTCTGCGGCACGAGAGCATCCTCTTCCTCTTCGTCATTTTTGCGCGAGCAGATGGCACGGCCCTCCGCTCTCTCCTGTACAGAATGATGGAGTCCGGGAATGCATAATGAAGTTCGCGATTTCTACGACGTCGTTCCTCCCGAACGCTTTTCGCCCCTGCGTATTTACATTTGAAAAACCGTACTAGAATATCTTTAAACGTACGTGCCCAGATTCCATTTGCAATTCTATTATTTACCGCGTCGGGATCATCTCTCGTTTCCTGTTATTAATCGTTCATCTCGACGGCGACTTTTTCATCCGCGAAGAGACATTAAACGATTCCCCTAACCTGATTTGCCGGAACGAAGTGAACCAGTGGTCCAGGACCAGGATTTTACTAGCCAAAAGTCAAAATGTCATTGGATCTTTCTAATATAGTTGGTAATCAGCAGAGGTGGGCATCATTTAGCGTAACGAATATTTCCAATACTATTTGATATGTTAGACTTTATTTTGCTTAAAGAAAATAGTATTTTAAATAAGATATACAATTTCGAAAATGAAAATATTTCTATTTTAATAGTCGGAACCACAAAATAAAATATTTTACTCTTTGCATTGCTGTAATACTCTGAGAAACTGCATAAACATACATACAGACTTATCTTATCGTTAAGAAACGATTTACACTCATATAAATGTATTGAATTCTATGATTTTGTATTGAACTTGAAATTGAAAATAAAAAGACAAAATACAAATAATTTCAATATTCTACAAATAAAATGGTATTTTTAAAAATTACAGCCTCAAATAAATTATTTCATTTTCAAAAATTACTGCATCAAATAAAATATTTAATTTTCAAAGTTGTACACATACTTTCGAATAAATAGGATTAGTTATTATTTACCATTAAAAATACTATTTTCACCAGCTCTGGTAATCAGATGTTTCTGAGGTCACTGATAACGAATCTGACATCAAAAATGAAAAATTCAAAATGGTAGATTCAGCACCAAGCACATACACGGTCTGAAAACTCGTTATTCGTTTGTCAAAATTAAAAAAAGTTTTTCAATCTGAAAAATGTATATGTATAACCATATAAAACAAGTCTGATGCTTACGACTCTTAGCCATTTTTTTAAAGCCTGCCCAATATTTAAATTGTTAATAATATTGCAGCATGTGTACATGGCTTAAATAATGCTGGGAAACAAGGAAGAAATTCGGTACATTTTGAAATTCTATTACAAAAAAGGAAAGAATGCGATTTAAGTTACTAAAAAAATTTCTGATGCTTAATGGACGTAGAAAAACGTTGCATCAGGAACAACTCTACTTGTATGGAATTTCATAATCTCTTGATTTTACGGGACAACGTCCCGTGTTAGAATTTTAATTAAAAACACATTGCCAGTATTCTTGAACTTCGCTGCAAAATAACAAATGTCGAGAATTGTAATAACTATACTGCGGATGTTTATGCATTAATAGCAACATAGAGTAAATGAAATTCAAGATTGTGGAAGAATTAAAAAATATCAAGAAACCAATATATTCTTTTTCATCTATTCAAATGATTAAGGAAGGAAATAACATTCTACTTAGTTTCAATTAGTTGCAATCGACGCAGACCATTTTAATTTTACAGAAACATCCGCAGTCTGGTAATAACACTTTACCTGGTTCATCGTTGATTACGGAAAAGCGTGAAAGACAGCGACACTTACCTGCAACAGAAACGAAGAAAATTGTGATTAGGTGTCGGAAAAATCGTGAATGTTTTCGCGTTGAACCGCGCGAAGTGCGAACGGAAGAGGAAAAGATTATTTCCGGTTTCGCATTGCTTAATTGAATTCACCTCGAAGGATAACCGCAGGAATTTTTCGCGGAGGTTCTTCCGCTTCTTTCGCGCGTGTACGTTCGAACCAGAAATTCCGCATTGCGGACTATCGGGGGGTGAATTTGCAGACCGGCCACATAACGGGTGCACCCCCGCGCGCGCGGTCTCGTTCCGCCTCCGTAGGATTAATTTTTCAAATTGTACCAATTCGACGGTGTGCCTTCTGCCTTTTTCTCTGTTACCTTTATTCATTTACCACGCCGTCACCAGGCTGCCATTAGGCTAACGAAGTAATCGGCTCGCTGCGCGCAGTCAACTATTTCGCTAATTAAATATGTTGTGTTCAAAGCGAATTTCCACCGACGAGAAATTCATCGAACTAGTTTCCCTCGATGTATTCAGACGTAATAAAAATTCATTTTCAATCAATTAGGAACAATCGAATGGTTAACACTAAAACTACCGAGGACTGAAAGCGATTTAAATCTTTTAGCCGATGATTTTTATTTTTTTGGACAGTTTAGGGGATGTTAGGGGAAAATGACAAGGTTCTATTTATTTAGGTTTCGTGTGATTTTTATCGCAATATTTTGCTTGGATAAAGAAATTTATCGAATCATTTTCCACGTAAGCAACGACATAATTTCAATAATTATAAAATTACAAATGTGAGACCAGTCGTTTGACCGGCTGTGGTAGGTTTAGTGTTAATGTTGGGTTGGAACGAAAGTTCGTAGCGTTTTTAAATTAAAACTCAAACATAAAATTAGGATATTTATACATAGATTTGTTCAATAACATATTTTCCATTCACATCTACTACTTTTTGCCATCTTTTAGGTGACCTATCATGTTACTGGATAAACCTGTCAATAAATATCTTAATTTTATGTTTGAATTTTTATTTAGAAACGCTGCGACCATCGTTCCAACCTAATTTTTAATGAATTTAATGAATACATTAATAAGGGGAGATCTTTATGCATTGACAGAAATGTATAGTAAAATTCTATTATTATTCTACATAATTCTCTAAATTATTCTAAATAATTCTCTAAATTATGTGGAATAATAATAGATAATAATTTAATAATTATATAATTAATAATTAAATGAATATATTAATAAGGGGAGATCTTTATGCATTTCTATAGAAATATATAATAAAATTCAATTATTATTCTAAATAATTCTCTAAGATATTCTATTATAATTCTCTATTAAAGA
Organism: Lasioglossum morio; assembly: GCA_916610235.2. Taxonomy (NCBI): domain Eukaryota; kingdom Metazoa; phylum Arthropoda; class Insecta; order Hymenoptera; family Halictidae; genus Lasioglossum; species Lasioglossum morio. The sequence goes on along the minus strand of OU744325.1, from coordinate 27,703,019 downwards.
GAATTTAAAGAAGAGAGTGAAGAGAACTCTAAAAAATCTACATATTATAATTCTCTATTTAAATCGTTAAAGATAGAAATAACATTCAATTTAGTTTCTATTTCTTGCAAACGATGCAGACAATTTTTATTTTGTATATTTTCATTATTTTATTTTGTAGACACGCAATAGATATCAATTTTCTCCTATTTTAGGAAATTGCGAACTATAATAACATTTCGAATCACTGAAACCGTAAAATAAATCGTAGGGCAAGGAGGTTAATCATATATCGACATCTTCAATTTAAAAAATCTTTCAACAACTTTGAATTTCATCTACTCATTTTTACTATAAATCCATAACGATCCGCAGTCTACAAATACCACCTTTGAAACGCAATAAAATCGAGAAAGTTTGAGAGCCGCTGCGCGAGCCTAATTGTACTGCGGCACGTGATCTGATAGCAGAGGGTAGCAGCGATCCGGGGGCCAATAACATTGTCGAATTCGGTAACGGGTCGCGACGAGAACGAGCGAGCGGCCGCAGGCACAACAGAAATTCGAAAGGGGTAATGGCAACTATCTGAACGTTTACACGACCGTGGAGCAAAGTTTACACGGATCTGCGGTAATCTCGACGAGAGGGAACGGAGGCTGAACGTAGATATCGTTCATCTCGGGGTAAGCAAGCATCGTTTCCCGGCGAAACCGTGAAATTACACGGGGTTACGCTGACATCGGTATAGCTCGAGCTACTCGACCGGTCGAATATCGCCCATTGTCGCGGGACAAGGGCGGAGGGACGAAACAAAAAGAAAGAAAGAAAGAAAGAAAGAAGAACAGAGACAGCAGAAAAGCAGTGTACAGCGAGGAACGGCTCGGATAGCTGGGGATGATCGTAAACCAAACGGATCAGACGCGAGTATCAATAATTCCGGAGGCTGGCCTACCGCAAAAACAGATTACGGCCTCCGTTTTATTGGCGGCGAAGGGGAACGGGTTGGATAAACGAGAAACAGAGGGGAAACGAAAGTGCACCGGCTATCATAAATGATATCCAGCTGCTACAGACACTCCACAGAAAATAGGAAGAATCACGGTGGCTCCGCGAACGCGACACCGAGACGCCTACCTTTCACCTTTGTTCGAAACTTTATCCGGAACATTTGTTAGGACTTCTCAAAGCCTGGATTTATGATAGAGACGCTTCGAAGGCTTGCTCTCTCTTGGCCACTCGGTGTCCCATACATTTTCGGCCACTAACTTTCCTTGGATGCGAGGCAAATAAATATTTCTGGTGCACGACCTGCCCGTGTCTCTTTGCGTCGCTTCACGTTGTCCTAGTAACGTGTACAGTCGCTCCCACCAATATTCGGACGCTCTTAAAGAGACGATAACTTTTTTAATATTCTACTATACGATTTGAACTTCTTTGGTAAGCTAGAGCAATTGCTTTGGTATAGGATGTGAACAAAAAATTTTATCAAAAATTGCAATTGGTCGGAACTGTAGAAAAAATACTAAAAGTTGCGTTTTACAACTTTTTTTATGTGGGTCTATATTGAAAATTTAAAAACTATTATGTCAATTATATGCACTGTTAAAGTTTCATCGAAATCGGTTGGTGCGGAAAAAACGACAGGCATTGAAAGATGTAAGAATCCTTAGATTTACTGCAGTTGTAGGCCGAAAACTTTGAAAATCTGCAATTTTTACCATCTTTAAACATTAGATTTTCATGAAATTTTCAGAATATGTTTTAATTGACACAGATCTACAAAACGTAGTTTCTAAATTTTCAATACAGGCTCGCATAAAAAAGTTGTAGAAGGCAAATCGAGAAGATGTCGATGTACAATCAAACTTTAACAACAATTTTCTTGGGTACATACAATTTTGCAGAAAATTTCTTTTACGAATTTCCACCGATCCGGGGGTATAGATTCGCTCCTGGGAGGATGATCATTACTTTTTATACACCCTGTATGTTTGTCTTATTCACTCTTTGCACTTCGAATTATTTTTTAATTTTGTTGCCGACAACTCCCTACTATTTTAAGTGTTTCATTTGAAATTTACTTCAAAGGACAATTCCTCAACTGCTGTCTTATTTTAAACGACTTTGTTCACTGACTATCTGTATCTCTATATCTCTATATGTACAATATAATAAAATCGTATCTGTCTATCTGTCTGTTTGTGACGGCATCAATTGAGAACGGCTCAACGTAGAAAGTTGGGTTTTGAACCGTTAGACGCGGCGTTTCTTCGGGAAGGTTTGAGGGCAAACCGCATTCGAAAAAGTCCATTGGTTCAAAAGTTGTGACGTCATTAGTGAACACAGACAACTTTTTTCCCCTCTTTTGGCCACGTTTCTGCTTATAACTTTTGAACGAATGGACTTTATCGAATGCGGTTTGCTCTGAAACCTTCCCGAAGATTATTGCACAAATGAGTTAATTAAATATAGGTTATTATATAAAGGATATACAACATAAAAATATTAAAAAACACATTATACCGTTCGGCGTACCGACGGTCGAATTTGGGCCCGCGGGAAACTTAGCCGAATTACGCTGGGCAATCAACGTGTTAAGATACGACAGAACCTTCCCTCCAATCTAATAGAAATTACTTAGCTTCTTTAACCAATCAACTTTCGAATTTCCGTTTCTCATTTCCTCGACATGGAAAGATTACTTTCCATCTTTATACCATGCTGCAATTTGGTAGAATATTGAACATTTCATATAAATGAAACGGAAAAATTGAAGTTGGAAACGAAAGCGGGCAAATATCAGGCGAGAATTTGTTGTGTAATTATTTTCGAGGAACGTATGCGAGGGTGAAAAATTTTTCTGAAGCTAATACGTTTAGGAGCGGAGGCTGCCGAGAAGATTGATTGGATTTTAATGTAATTCTCGGAAGATAATGCAGCAGTTCTTCGAGGGATCGTATCGCGCGAGGATGTGAACGTTGCGCAAGCAAGAACTAGCCTAATTTCCATTGGTCCTAGCATATTCCCGCTGAAGTTTGTGGACTGGCCAACAATCCTACCGGATAGGGATGTTGGATCTTTCGGAACTGATCTTGCGAAAATAGGTCAGAATCGATCGAGCCAGCCACGAGAGGGCAACCAGAGCTTCTCGATATTTGTTCAACACTTCGTTAAATGTTCGGCTTTCACATATTTCCCGTTAGCCGTCGAAAACGTGTGCTTTTAAACATTTCAATTCTACGAATCGAAGATTTCGTATATTAAATTAAGAAAGCGAGATTAATTTTATGCACGTGGTTATTTATTATTCCAAATATGATATTCAAAGAATTTTCATATTACAAAGTACTTTCATATGTACTTTCAACGAGTATATATTTAATAGAATAGGTAAACTTGTCGAAAAGTCACTTCCTGTCGGATTTCGATGAAATTGAAATATGTTATAAATCTCGACATTGTGAACAACTTTTTTCTGTACAACTAATAGGCGGTCCCTTTTAGCTTTTTAGATATTTATAAAAAACTGTTGGTTCCACATAAAAAAGTTGTAAAGCAACTTTTAGTATTTTCTCTATAATTTCGACCAATTGCAATTATTGAACAATTTACTTTTCACAGCATGCAGCAAACTAATTGCTTTACCTTCTCAAAAAAGTTCAAATCGTATAGTCCAGTATTTAAAAAGTTATCGTTTTTTTGGAGAGCATCGAATATTAATGGTAGTCACTGTAAGAGCATCTCAGAAAATTTATGCAGAATTTTAGAGAGGTCCCAGTGAGCAGTTTACTCTTGATTTTCTATGAATTGCAAATCTATGTGAAATCTTTCCCTCGTGAGCAGTAAATCTGTGTAAACATTTTTCTGTAACGGTTAGATTTTAGTAAATCAACGAATGCGTAAACTCAAATATTTTGAAACAGTGACACACTGCGTTTTTCCTGGGAACCGCAGAAACATCGGGTAGTATCGAAACGTTGGGTTCACAGTGGAAGCAATCGATTCCAAGTCGAATCGTCTTTAATCAAAAATCTTTTTGCTGCGGGTACCAATTGCCAGCCGCCGTTTGTCATACTTTTTGTTGCGCGAAGTAACGGGAATAGAGACAAGAGCTCCGGGCAACAGAAGCCAATTCCTCAGTCCGATCTATAAACTGCAGAGAAGGGAGGCAGTGAAGGGACGGAGAAGCAGAAATTCAGAGGAGACGAGCAGGTACGTTCCTTAAGTACAAGTTGCTTCTACAAACAGTACATTTACGAGTTAACGAACCTCCTACATGCACCTACGCGTACTTCTTAGCTCGTCCTTTCCGCTTTCCCCGACAATCTTACCGTATTTGCTGTACCCGAGCTAACTTCGCGAAAAAATATTCGACATTGAGAATGACGAAATAAACGTTTGCTTTCGAGACACGTACGGAAATTCCTCATTGATGTGATGCATATTACTAGACTGCAGATCTTTATGCTTTTATGGTTTATGAAAATTTTCAAAAAATGCTGGATTAAAAATTCGATAGAACTTGGCAAGATTTTTATGTGTTTTGGATCTACGAAGGCTCTTCCTATTAAAAATAGGATTTCATCGCATTCCACTTTCTTAAAAATTATCTATAAAAATTGGAATTTGCATAAATTTCCACAGTCTACATATCACAATTACTTATTAAAAAATGAAAAAATGTCGACATTAATTAGAGGTCAGGGGAGCCAAGTAGGAATGTAATCCTCTCTTTACTAGATTTATATTGGATATATATATTGTTTCATAATAATTACAAGACTTTAGATTCCTCACAATTTTTGCTTCAAAAAATGCTAGATTACAAATTCGATAGAACTTGGCAAGATTTTTATATGTTTTGGATCTACGAAGGCTCTTCCTATTAAAAATAGGATTTCATCGCATTCCACTTTCTTAAAATTTATCTATAAAAATTGTTATTTGCATAAACATCCACAGTCTACATATTACAAAATAAAAAATGTCGACATTAATTAGAGGACACGGGAGCCAAGTAGGAATGTAATCCTCTCTTTACTAGATTTATATCGGATATATTGTTTCATAAAAATTACATAACTGAATTTAGTTAAAACACTTACAATTTTTATAACAATACGTGCTCGAATAAAGAAATTTATTGAATAATTTCTAACGGAAGCATCTTTATAATTTCAGTGATGAAAAAATAACCAATGTAAAAGCGGTCGTTTTATAATTCTTGTAATCTTTTTAATGTTTGAAATTACACCAACTCGTTTTCGCCGTAAATGCATCAAATCCGCAGTCTATTTATACCATTAGTTATTAAGGTGAAACAGAAAGGTGAAATAATTGTTTTTCTCGTGTTATCAGTTCTTTTGATGTTTTGCGTAGATTTTGTTCGAATTTTGAATTCTCTATGCATCTCGGAATAAATAATTGACATTGTAGGCAGCGACAGAGACAGAATTTCGTGGAATTTTTGAGATATCTCGGAAGATTTACTGACTAGATGATTCCGAGCCCTACGCTCGAAATTAAGGGCAGAGGTCGTATCACGTTTCTCCACGCTCACCTACGAGTACGCCATCAAGTTCAAGAGCCGAGTTAGTCGACTTTAATTCAATTTATCAGAGGACATACGACTGACGAAGTTATAGGGCGAATTTGCGAGCTTCCCTCTGCTGCCAGGGCCAGGATCCACGCCCATTTCGTGAAAACAGCCTGAATATGCGACTGTATGAAAATCGACGCAGTGACGTCTATTACTGATGCTCGCTGCTTCCTGATAACTTAGGTAATTTGTGATTGTGGTTGGCTGTAACCACCTTCGCAACCTTCGGGGACATCTGCGGCAAATGTTTAACAACTTTACGCGACCCCTACGTGAAAGATTTCCGAGTAAAACAGAACTTAAAATCACCTTCGTTTCCGACGCTCTCAATTCATTCATTTAACCCTTTGTACTCCTTTCTCGAGTGTGACTCGCCAAATGAAATGAAAATGTAAGTGAAACGTGGTTTTATATGTATTTGGTTCTTCCTTTATTTATTTAACCCTTATTAGCTCCTCAAAAATAGTCGCATAAAAGATTCTATGATACTTTCTCGTCCATTTTTTCTTCACACTATAAACTAATATACTTTGCTTCATTTACCACGTCAGATTTTAGAGAAGTACGTCTCACAACACCAATCATTATACGTGTATCTCTCTAAATTTCGAGTCGTTATATTAGTTTATTTGTATGTTTAGTTTATTTGTTTATTTGAAGCTGTGCCCTACAAAAGAGAAAATAGTATTTTATTTTAAGAATATTAAAAATATTTGGACTTTGTCTTTATTTTCAATTTCAATTTGAAATACTATTGCTGAAAATAATAGTTCGCATTCAATAGATGTATGAGTAGAAATAGTTTCCTGGTGATAAGATACACTGTATGTTCATCAACAAACCTCAGTAGGCATAACAAATACAATATTCTATTTTGTGTGTTCAGATTATTAAAATAGAAATATTTTATTTGGGGGTACCCATTGTTAAAATAGAAATATTTTATTTGGTGGTACCCATTGTTAAAATAGAAATATTTTATTTGGTGGTACCCATTGTTAAAATAGAAATATGTTATTTTCGAAATTGTATATCTTATTTAAAATACTATTTTCTTTAAGCAAAATAAAGTCTAAAATATTAAATAGTATTTGAAATATTTGTTTCTCCAAATAATGCCCACCTCTGATATGGTTCTTGCATATTTCAAAGAGCACACACATCCGCTATCTAGTCACGACAAACGCGTTTATCGCTAACCTAATACACCAAAGGTTTCATTGGATTAACAATACCGCTGCAAATTTCACAGAAGTCATTATAGTGGTTTATCCCGACGCCACGACGAAACTTTGCCGCCATTTGCTTCGGAAAGAAAATATTGTATTTCCCATTCTCTCTCGTAGCTTCGTGAAAAATAAGAATGAGGGGGAAGGGGGTGTAATGTTTCAAGTTTAAAGTATACAGACGTCTCGGTGACTCGATCCATTTGCTTAACTTCCTTCTCATTATCTAGCCTGCATAAATTAAACAGTTACGAAATTATTTGATTAAAACTTCGAGGGAAGTTGACCAACGCAAATCGTTAAAGCCTATCTAACTCGGACCCACTTCGGTGCAAAATTCGATGCGGCCGAATCGAAATTTATTATGCAACAAGCCTGACTCGTTCGGGTCCCATGGAAATCACCGACACAAATTTCCCCGACACGGTTTTTACCGACAACGAATTTGACCTACAACGAATTTGACCGATGACAATTTTAGATTCGTTGTCGATCAAATTTGTTTTCAGTTAAAGGCGTTGTCGGCCAAAGTTATTGTCGGTCAAATCTGGAGTCGGTGAAATGTTTTAATTGAAAACCGTGTCAGGAAAATTTGTGTCAGTGATTTGCATAGCACCCAGACTCGTTCAACGCGTGTACCTTTCGTTATTAGGTTGTAAAAAAAGTAATGCAGGATTCTTGTTCCTTTGTTTTAACTCCAATTTTATAACATTAAATGTTTATCTGCATTTAATGAGTTAAATGTTTTTTAAAAGTTTGTTTTACGCTCTATTTAATTATGCTTTTATATAATACTACCTATATATAATTTTATTCAAACTTTTATTAAAATATTTGGCTTTTTTATTTTTTGGCAGCGCGAATTTTCGTTAAATTAAGGTAAACATTTATCGGTATAAAATTGCAATTAAAACAAAGGAACAAAAATCCTGCATTTCTTTCTTTACAACCCAGTATTTCCTAAATTTTTAATTTATCGAGATCAGTTCGTCAGTATAGCATTTTTTCTAATCATTAGAATTTTTTTTGTCTTTGATCAATTTATAGAAGGCTTAGAAACTGAACCATTTAACATATAATCTTTTCCATTTTGTGTATATGAAATCGTGTTTCGGTTCACTCGACATAATTACAGAATTCGTTGCTCGCAGCACGGCCCGTGGCGCAGCGAGTATGAAAAATGATTTTCCGCGTAACAAGTTTTCAAAACTGTGTCAATAACCAGAGAACTCTCGCGGACTCACGCGGAAAATCGAGGCTCGCAAAGTGGCAGTTCTTTTACAATTTACACGAAGAGGGTCAAGACTAATCGATTTTTGTGCGATCAATTTGCGGAACGTTATCGATAAAAATTATTTATTCGAATGCTCGGTAACATTTACGTTGACACCGTCTACTGCAGTATTTACGCGCTTAATTCAACGTCGTTTCCATTGTGCCAAGCAGCGTTGCAGTTCGTTTGAGATGCTCTTTAGCACCTTCGTCGCGCGTTGCATTATTTTGTATCCGTTAAAGTGAAAAATTCTCTCGGCGCGACATTTCTGACCTTGGGGCCTGAAAAAGGAACCGCTCGAAGGCTAGCATTAAAATGTCAACAATCTCCGAGTCAATTTCGCCGAGTTTCGAAAGAATATGTAAGGTCTTCCATTAAGAAGTGTTACTTCAAAATTAATTAAAAGAAAACCCTGTTCTTATTTCATAATTTTACTAAACATTTAAGTATTTTATAAAGTTATCAATAGACTGTGGATCTTTTGCATTTATGGCTGATAAAATCATTAAAAGTTTAATCAATTATTAAAATAATTAAAAACAAAATCTGTGCGAAGTTTCAGTGCCCACAGATAACGGGAAAACGTGCCCCAAAACGACTGCACATTAATATAATTAATTGACTGCGGATCATTATGGAAAATAAAAAATGTTTGCATTGATTGCAAGATACAGGAGCCACGTAAAAATGTCTTTCTTCTATTAATTCTCTTAATAAGGTGAGACTAAGGTGGCCTTGAATCTTTTTAACATATCCAATGTGTTAAATTGTACGTACCCCTTTCTGTCATAAATACATAAAATCCACAGTCGAGTAATTACCAATGCAAATAGGATTCTTGGTGCCACTGTCTTAAAATTTGTTTATAAAAATTAAAAATTGCGTAATCATTCGCAGTCTAATTAATTATATTAATGTCTATTTATTCGTTTTGGACCTACAAATGCTATTACCAATGAGAACAGTATTTCATTTTGGTACAACTGTCTTAAAAGTCTACAAAAATTAAAAATTTCTTAAATATCCGCAGACAAGTGATCAATTTCAGTCAATTTCAAATTCATAAAATGAAAAAATCATATAGAATGAAATTATTCTTGGTCCGAAGAAATGTTTATGTTGTGGCGAATTTCACGGTTCGTTTTCGTAACAGCTCTTCGTCGATCCAGATTATAATTTCGAAACATCCTGTGCAGGAATTGAGCGAATAATTGAGGCGCACTCCGGGAATTCAACGGCGCGTGAAATCGGAAAGAAAAGCTCGTGGCACGTCGGCAGAACGAGCAGAATTCGGCAAGGGTTGATTTTTCCCGGGGCGTAGATTGCATTTCCCGGCTCGCGCTTTGACGAAGATTACTCGTCCGCGGCAGGTGAATTAACATTTCAGTAACACCTTACACACACACACACACACACACACACACACACACACACACACACACACACACGCACGCACGCATACACACTCCGTGGCGGGCGACCAGCGCGTTAATGCATTCGCGCGTGCTCGTCAAGAGTAACGAGATACGGGGAAAACAAAGTGAATCTGATAATTCGTCGCAGCCAGAGGGAACGAAATAAATTTGATAGCTCGGGGCACGAGCGAGGAGAACGAATCGCCGAAGGAAATGGAAGGAAAGGTTATCCACCGACTGAACAAAACGACTTGTAGCCTAGTCAGATAGTCGAGGCTCGTAAAAAACCAAGCGTTCACCTGCTATCTTTTCCAGGTGGTTTCCTGCGTCCCTTCAGCGTCCCTACGATTCTTTCCTGTTTCTCCTTTCCCCTCGCGCGGTGTGCATATTGCTTTTCTTTTTTTTTCACTCTTCTTCCCGCCCGTCGTCTGCTCGCACATTTCGTGCTCGCGCTACAGTCCTTCTCGCACAGAAGTTCGATCAGGAACATTTCATTTATGTGCCACTGGATGTTACGCGTTCATTAATAGACAGTGGATTTTATGCATTTATGTGAAACATGGGTGGGTGCAATTTCAAACAGCAGGATCATCAGAAAAATTTAAACATCATTATTCAACAAAATGGTAATCAAAGAATACAAGCTTCCAGATTGATTTTATTATATATCGATCTATTATACGATAATATTTGAATATATATTTAAATCTATACGTACAGTATTTGACTAAATGTTGGAAAACTTGTAGCACGATTATGGACAGCTCTAGAATATAAGAATACCAATGAAAATTTCGAAACTATAGAATATTTTGGTCAGATTAGATTTACATGTTCTCTGCATTAGAAAATATTAGTTAGCACCATTTTTATTTCATAACATAGGATCTTTAATAACAAATAAATCATCTGCTTCGAAATTTTCAAGAAGAGACCTTTATTTATCACGAACAAATTTCTTTTCCGAATTTTTAGTAGAAAGAAACTAATTTAATTTTGTTCGAAACATTTTGGAACTCCGACAACAATCGTACGAACTTTTTAATCATGTTTCGTATATATCTACGTATTCGTCACTCTTCTCCCTGTTTCTTTGCACCTGTCGGTCTTTTATGCAAACGCAATGGCGCCACGAATCCAGGTCGCGACCCTTAGCACACGGTGTTTATCTCGCCTACCACTTCTCGAAAAGTCAGCCCAAAACGTGCGCGCTTAAGTGCTCGTGAAACCCGGCGCACGCAATATTTATCGTCGCGGTGATTTACAAACAGTTATACACCTACGGGTTTATACGGTCGGCTGTACATGCGCCATTTCATCGCCAGATTTTACCGTCGACGCTCTGATACAGTTCCCTAACAATTTATTCGAGATTCGAGAACAACTTATTAACCCTTTGCGCTCGTTTGTCGAGTGTCATTTGGCATCAACGAATGAAAGATACAAATGAAACGTGCAAAAGAACATTTGGTTCCTCCTTTATTTATTTAATTGTCTTTTCTTTTTTTTTAATTAACCTTCATTCGTCCCTCGTGTCGATTTGACACAGTTTTCCCTAAATACGTTATACCGTTCTGTTATTCGTCGGTAAATTTTCCCGAAACTTCGTGTGATTTTTATTTTTTTAACCCTTTGCACTCGGAGCTATTTTAACTCGAAAATTAAACGTTTCTTCTGACCTACAATATTTCCATTCCCTATAATTTTTTAAATTTGATAAATATGAAATTGATATAACACCTCATGAAATACTTAAATGTTTAGTAATTGATTAGATAGAAACATATTTAATAATGTAAACTATAACTTTGAATAATGGTACAACAATTTTCAGTGGTGATTCTAAGTCACCACTCGAGTGGTAAGGGTTAATAAATTAATAATTGTAATGTGATGAAAATAATATATTAACTCTCTCAAAATGATTGAATATTTTCACTGTTTCAAATTGCAGTTGCTCGTTTTCGTTGTAAACACATGAAATCCGTAGTCCAGTTAGAAGAGGGTCGGTCCCAGCGAGATTGTAACTTCTGCTGGACTTTGTGTGTACAGAGAATTTTAAAGTGGGCCGCGTTGACAGGCTCGGTACGATCGGTCAAGTTGAGCAGAAGCTGGCTCGAACTCGTCGAGTGTCATTTAGGAAGATGCACGAGCGAAGGAAAGGTCTCTCTGCTTCCTCCTCTCTTCTCTCTGTTCCCGCTGTTTATCATCCGAAGTGCCACCGGGTTCTCCCTTAGAACGTAACGCAGCTTCGGAAGAGAGATAAACAGCCACTCGTACTCCCGCCATGTATTAATTACGGTCGCAACGGGTAACGCTCGGTAATCCAACTGCGCCGGTGGGTATGCCCGTCCTCGCAACCAGCGTACATCTCCACGACAGGTTTTAATTACAGAAGCGCGGAGAAAACGTGATACGAGCATAAAAAGCGCGAGACGTACCGCTCTTCACAGCCGCGACTCTTACAAACACCGTTCCAAATTCGTTTTTTAGTGTCTAGAGCGAGCGACCCCTCCCTCGTTAATTATGACTGCTGCCCCTTCTGGTAATTATGATTTTCGTCGAGGGACGCGCGACCGCGCGCGATAAAACTAATAAAGACACGCCTGGCATTGACCGTGTTTCGTTTTTCTCTTTTTTCTTTTTTTTTTGTTTCATTAATTCACGTCCGCCCATTGTACTCGTTTGACACAATTTTCGTCGAGGAAGATGCTACGTATAGATGCTTCCTTACACGAGAACCACGCGAGTAACCTTGTACCTCGATGCTCAAACAAGTTTCTCTGTTGATTTTAAAAATAGATTTGAAAATACAATTGTCGCATTTCTTGTTGGGTTTTCGGATGGAGAATTACAAGTTCAGATATTTCGCATATTCGTATGGTTCTATGTTCAGGGACCATAACTGTTATAACCAGAAAAGGAAAGGGAGTGTGGTAAGAAGTATTTTATCGACGAGAATTGTATTGGTTACGAATTAGGATTAGAAGCGATATATTTTCCCTTGTTGGGAAATGTTACCGTTAAGAGACATTCATTTCGATCACTGATAACAGTTATTCAAAGGAGAAGCTCAATTCGTACACTCATAATAGTTATTCATGGGAGAAGTCCATTCCGATTACTCGTAACAATTGTTATCAATAAGAGAAGTCCATCCCGATAATACATAACAATTATTATCAATGAGAGAAGTCCATCTCGAACACTCGTAACAGTTATACCGGAAGAAGTTTTATCGATGTGACAAATTTATTTCAATCGTTCATAACATTTAGATATGAACGAAGTATATTTCGATGACTCGTAACAATTATTAACAATGAGAAATGTCCATTTCGACCACTCATAAGAGTTATCCATAGGAGAAGCTCATTTCCTATACCCATAGTTATCCATGGGAGAAGTTCATTTCCATTGCTCACAACAGTTAGCAATGAGATGCATGGGATAACAAGTATTTCATCGTCGAAAGTTGTATTGGTTACAAATTAGGATTAGAAGTGACATTTTTTTCTCCTGACGATAAATGTTATCGTTGAGAGATATTCATTTCAATCACTCATAACAGGTATCCACAAGAAGAGTTGATTTCAATCGCGCATAACACCTATAGAATTTTTATCGCTTGCTCATCATAATTATTGATGAGAAGATTCATTCATCGATAACAGTTATCGAGGAGGATCCAACGTTTTTGACACTGATAACTGTTACTTCTTTATAAACCTACTATTTCATTATTTTTCGAAAAATGTATAAATGTTTCTGGGTGCCTAGTTATTTTATTAGTAATTGCACCAGACCGTGTATGAACAATAGAACATTTACCATTAGCAAAGTAGTAGTATTTAGAAATTATAACTTCTTGAATGGCAGTTCTGAATATCACTTGAAAGCAGCACTTGGTAATTTTGCAACACACTTTGATTTCAGCTACAGTTGCATTACTTCCCGGAATTGTACGGTTTAACTAACCACAACAGACGCTGTCTGAAAGTCTTAATGGAGGGATTAAGGAGGTTAAGTTGTTATATACACACCCCCTCATAAACTCAGTGTACCGTCTACCTTATGCTGCCACCGTAAATTCTCCGAAATCGTTCCGTAATTGCCAGTGCCGTTTCCTATAATTCTTTTAAAGTCGCATTCGCCGGTTCTGATTATACTATCCTAAATACCTGTCTGGAATTTCGTAAACCTGCGAACAGTCTACTCGAAACAAGAATGAAAAAAAAAATAAACAGGACATGTGATCAATATATCTCGAACATGATTATTAAACTGTGAATGTTTATGCAATTTTCAATGTCTGTATATATAAATTTGAAAAGCCTGGTATGAAATAAAATCCTATTTTTAACGAAACCAGCCTTTGTAGATCCAAAACAAATCAAATTCTTACTAAATTCTATCGAATTTGATATGCTAGTATTTCTTGAAAATTTTCATAAGACATGAATGCATAAAAATCCGCAGTTTAATGACTATTCTTGAAACATTCATCTGAACGATCGTACCAAGTCCATTTCTTTAGTGTTCCTCTAGAGCTCATTTGTCTGTACGTTGATTTTAGCGAATCGTGCGCCGAAGATAACCGAGACGCACGACGCACACTCCGCGATTTATCTAATTAATCGACGAAGCGACAACTAATTAATGGAGCACGAACGCTAGCGTGAAGCTCGGCTTCTAGCACTAACTGTAGCTAACTTATCGCCCGCGCGTGTCCCGGATGACAACCGAACTGGAATTATTCGATGTGTAATTACTTCCGAATTACAACCACGAATACGATCCCTCGGTGTAGTATCTTTCATAGCTCCTTAGAATTTCGCTATTTTTAACGTAACTACCATAATTACCCTGTCGCAAGACAGTCTCGTGCGTATAGGTGCTCCGAAAACGTTCTACTTCCTTGAAACGGACGATTCCCGAGATCATGCGAAGTAAGCTTTTCCATTGCGTAAAGTGCATTCTTCAAGCTTCAATTTCAGACCTCGAACTCTCAAAACACTTCATTGGAAACACATACATAACGCAATTTTAAAAATTCAGATCTTTACCGAAATTTGCAGTCATTTTTTTCAAAATTTCGATCTGATTTCGTGGTCGCAGGCGATTCTAACTTCCGGGGCCTTAACGTGCATACTTCTAGCTTCAATTTGAGACCTCGAATGCAGAAAAAATTTCATTGATAACACATTCATAACGCAATTTTAAAAGTTTAGATTTCTACCAATTTTCGCAGCCATTTTTTTCAAAATTTTAATGTGATTTTGTGGTCATAGGCAATTTTAACTTCCGGGATCTTAAAGTGCATTGTTCTAACTTCAATTTGAGACCTCGAACGCTCAAACCATTTCATTGGGAACACATTGAAAAGACGCTTTAAAATTTTTGTGTACCAGGAATGTGTGAATACGGGGTTGACTAGCAATTGGCCGGTTGGAATATCGAACTACATAAATTTTCCTCACATCTCTGCAAAATATTGCATATAAAATGCCAATGCTTCTGAAATTTTTGGTAGTCCAAGACATAGTGTACCTATTATTCCTACATCCATACTATTTCAACAAAATAACAGCTCTCGCGAAGGAGCGATTTGGTGCGCAGCATGTCAATGATTGATACCCCATCAAATATGATAGCACACGGTGGTATAATGAAGTAAATCATTCCGTGGGTGTGACATACATACCGTAGATTCGAGGTGAACCCTCATCTACAACCACAGCGGGTTTGCTGTTTTAGTCGATAGTCTGGTCACCTGCAAACAATGTTCCAGCAGCTGCGAACCAGATCGAAAGAGTCGACGTGCCGATGGTCACTTAACCGGTACTAAAGTAGAGGGCAACTCAATCGACATCTGCAACGTCGATAGTTTCCCTCCCCCCACCCTCGCACAAGCGACGCATGGTGGAAATTCGCCATAGTAATATCACGATCAATAAATTTTACAAATTACACTTTTAACGAAGGTATACTGAAAATATTTCAATTTGAAACAATGCGTATGTATTTGGAACTGAAAAGATATTCCATATCAAAGGGAAATAACTTTGGCAACTACTCTCATTAGTCTATTAAGAATTACTTATTCAATAAATTACGCGAAAACAGTAATACTAAATTTAAGGTACGCATTTTTATTTTCAAAGCAAAAGAATGCTTTTATTTTAAGACAGAAAATTTTATAAATATATATTTAATAAATTCTCGGCAGGGTTCCCAAAAGAAAATTATAGAATGTTCAGTTTCAAAAGGTTGTTCTATTTGTATACAATGTTTATAAAATTTCTGTCATTTATATCCACATTCGCGGCATTGTTGAGCATTTAAAAAGTAATGTAGATACTAAAATAAATAAATTGGTAGATCGGCCGCGGTGGGACTGCGCGGCGGATTATTTTTGAAGAGATGTGGGAATCGAGGTGGCGCAGAGGTATTCAATTAGTCGATATTTGTCGGTACACGTGCCACCGGATCCCATCGCTAATCACAGACCGCAACAGTGAGCAATGGTTATGAGAGAGGGAGAGAGAGAGAGAGAGAGAGAGAGAGAGAGAGAGAGAGAGAGAGAGAGAGAGAGAAACCAAGAGATGAAGAGAGAGAGGGACTGGAGGACTGGTCCGTCCATTTATTCCCAATATCTTTCTTCTTTCTTTTCCACTAAGTCGAAAGATTATGAAGACGTACATATTGGACCACAGCCAGGACCTAAGCCTTCGCAATACCCGTAGCACATTTATCCCTCTTCGCTCTAGGCCATTTCTTCCGTTGTCGTTTGCCTCCGGTGTCGTCCGCACAATTCATCGCGGATTCTCTCTACGGTGGGAGTAACACCGGCATAATGCTACCCGCAGAATTCGAGTCACGGTATTTCTTAACCAAACCTAATTGCGGGACCCAATTACAGTGGATACTGTACGCGACTCACGAAACTTTCGAAGCTCGTTGCCTGGCTAATTGCACGCCAATTATCCGAGGGAAAGAAAACTTCCACGCGCCGCGCGAGAGGACGTGCACCGGGAACACGCCGCGCCGGCTCGCAAAAACTTGCCGAACAAAGTAATTAACCGGAGCGTAGTGTGATATGGTTTCTTTTATTGTCCGCGAGAGACACTCCAGGCAATCGAACCGACGGAAACGTCTGCCACTCCGGCCGCAGGGAAATGGCGAATTCAATTTTCGCCAGATGCGAACGCGCGGATAGTCGTCATTGGTACGATCCGGTAGTTTGGAGAACTTACTTTCCCGAGTGAAGCGGTTCCAATTGTGAAAGTCTGTGTAACTATCAAATCCTTCTTCTTCAAGGAAATAGTTACTTTGAAATGTATCCAGAATTTGTAAATCAACCCTTTCGTGAAGTACATTTTCGGGACATCTTGTGCACGAGGTCTGTTCAGAAAATAACCGAACTTTATTTTTTTAAAGTTTATTATTAATTTTATAGATTATTGGTTCTTGTCCAATTCAAAGTACTCCCCTCTCTTATTCAGAGACTTTTGACAGCGATGTTTTCATTTCGCTAAGCAGTCCGCCATAGCTTCATTGGAAATGGCCTTTAAGGTCTGTGACGAATTTACTTTGATGTCGTCGATAGTCTGAAATGGCGTCCTTTCAGCACTGATTTTAATTTCGGAAATAAGAAAAAATCCAAGAAAATTAAATAATCTAGAATTATGTTCTTATGCAAGAACACGAATTTAATTAAAATTATGTTTCTATGCAAAAACACAAATTTAATTAATATAA
This sequence comes from Lasioglossum morio, assembly GCA_916610235.2. Lineage (NCBI taxonomy): Eukaryota > Metazoa > Arthropoda > Insecta > Hymenoptera > Halictidae > Lasioglossum > Lasioglossum morio. The sequence continues at coordinate 27,685,766 of OU744325.1, read as the reverse complement.
TTAAACGAACAACAAAGGTTATTCTGAATTACAGCGTTGAGTTACTTTAATTTCGATCATGTTCTCTTGCATGCTCATATAAGAAGACGCAACACTGCAATCGTAAGTAGCATTGCGATTGTTCATGTAAAATAAGAAATTTGTGCATTCAATTGCAAGACGCAGGAGTTAAACATAAATTTATATTCTTCATTAATAATTTTACTGTGGTGAAAATAACATATTATTATTCTTAAAGTATTTTAATATTTTCACTGTTTTAAACTGCACTTTTTCATTTTTTATTATAAATGCATCAAATCCGGAGTTTAATAATCACCTCTGAAACATATTCTATTACAGTTCAGGTTTCCAGAAACAAAGATAGTATTCCAGATTAATTAGACCATCGTGTCCCCCCCCCACACAGTTCCTTTGATTTACGAACTGTTTCAACTCCTGTGAAAATCTAAATTACGTTTTACTTGCATTGAACTTGATTTTAAGTAGCTTAAAGCCGAAAATTTGATAATCGAAGAACAGTGAAGCCGGCAACTGTAACTCTTATAATTAAGGTCTTCGCGGCAGCGGTTACTTCAGTCTTGCGAGATTTAGACGAAATCCGAGAATGATATAAAGCCACGCTGTTTCCTTCGCGTCGTTGTCTCGTGCTATAGTTAGCGGCGGCTTGTAATTAAATTGCCAGAACGGTGTGATAAACAACCTCAGCCTCGCCGAAATGTGCAATCTCTGTTCACACCAGCTATCCGGCCGAACGTTTAATTTGACGCTAATAACGGCGGAGATATTTTGCGCGGATTGCTCTTCGTGAATTTGTTCGAACGACAAAAGGTTTGTTACCTGAAATTTCAAATGACTATTCCGTGGACAATGCGGTTTTCAATCGAATCGGAACAATGAACGAGTTTCTAAGTAAGCGATAATAATATATTTTTTATTTATCTTTTGTCTCACTTTTCAATCGCCTCTATGATATTTGAAAAAGTATTTGTTTTTAATTATAAAGTGTGCCAAGAAGCAAGGCGAGGTTCGAAAACAATTTGAATAATTAGAAAAGTCGAAGTTTGCTATTGAATTACAACAGTGAGCTTGTTAACTAAGCAGCAATGTTTATTTTTCTGTAGTCTTGACTCAGTTTTCAATCGCCTTTATAATAATTATGCCTCAAATATTAAATTTTCATGTTTCCCATCGCCTTTACAATGATTATGCCATAAAGATTAAATTTGATATTTCAATCGTCTTTATGAAAACGATGCCTCGAAGATTAAATTTGATGTTTTGCAATATCGAATCACAACGATAAACGAGCCGTTCAGTAAGGTACAATAATTTACGACAAAATACTTTTTAAAAATTGTAAAGGTATACATATATCAAAAGAGTAAGCGAGGTTTGAAAGCAATTTCGAAAATTAAATAAAAGACAAGTTTCTCTGCACAGGTACCTTCAAGAACAACACGGTCTGACCTAGATGCGAGAAGCTACACTGCCTGACCATCGCCAACCAATTCTACTTGCAATAAATACAGATTGCGGTAGGTTATAATCTGTTTCTCAGTGATCTCATCGTTACTCGTAAATCTACATTAAATATCGCATGGCTGGAACATAATACTACGTCACGGTCAAAGCTCTGACGCATTAATACAAATCGAAATGACTACTCAAAGACATAGTTTCTTATCAAGTGAAATTCTCCTCGAACATTTTCATTTTTTCTATCGAACCTCCAATACATTTCCCAAATTACACAGAGAATTTTTATTACGTATTTATATAATATATGTTATACATATAAAATATGATATATGCATATACAGGGTGAGGCACCTAAAACAGGCCACCTAAATAACTCGGCTGCTACTGTTATTAGGAAAAATTGTATCGGATGGAACTTAATAGACAAATAAAGTTTCGTGCACAAGGAAGAACAATCGCCGGCGAGCCTTTGAAAAGTGCCGGCGACTGTCACTCTCCGCGTCTCTTTTTTCTATTACACAAGTCTATTACACAAGTAAATATCATCCGAATTATATCATATTTGGTATGATTTTCATCAGAAAAATGTCACAAATATGATGATCGAAGTCACATCAACAAAATAATGAAAAATAAGGAAGTTGGAAATTTGGATTAGCTATGTTTACATTTCTCGGCGACCGAGGCCTCTCGAGCTCGGCTATCCTTCTCTACGTTCGGCAAAACTCAAAGAATGATATCCCTGGCGTATAAATGATCCTGCGCAGACCCGTGTTTGGGACTTATATCGATAAATTACTGTACTTCGTAATATTATGAGCTACATTGTTACACTCGAAAACTTTCAAACAGTGAAACAATCCTCGTGAACTGCTAGATGTGTCGGCCGGTGTACAAATAGAACCAGAATTAACGGGATTATCAAAGGATTACGAAAATAGAAATATCGTGGAAAGAGGATGTTCACGCTTTATTACACTCGTGTGTCAACGGCTAACAACCAACTGCTACTGAGACGCGTCTCGGACGCCTCGATCGTCACGTGCTCACCGCACACATAAGTCCCCTCGGAGACACCTGCATCAACAAAAACGTAAACAAATGCTCTCGCCCAGTCCTCTGACTTCGGGGAAATACATACACAAAACACGCGCTCGTCGTTCGACTTTTCAAGGAACACGCAATTTAACACCCGGGCTAGCGTGCACTGTGCCGAGCAAAGAGCGCTATAGCGCGAGGCCGCATAAAATCGGCGGGGGCCAATTTCTCGCGGTCGGTATATTGCGTTCGATGGCGTCCGCGCGAACCTTGCAATTAAATGGCGCGGTACAGAGACAGAGAGAGACAGAGAGATTCAGAGAGTGAGAGAGAGAGAGAGAGCCGTTCATAAACATTCGACGCGCGTTTGTCAAATCCGCGAAACCCGCCACCGAAACGCAATAATGCGAATTCTTATTTGCCGTTCCACGTCCCGGTCCGCTTCGAGTCCCGTAGCGTGGCAGCGTGTTATTAGCATAGTTCCATCAGGCTCTCGGGTTCATTAACGGCCCTATTAATATGTCAGCCAACCGCGATACGTTACGACGCATGCGATTTTCGCGGAGGCCTCAACGAGATCTGGTACTTGCACTATGCAGCCGCTCGGCGGATCTTAACGCGCCCCGTTCATGAATACATTTGCCAGCGAGCCGCATAATGAGTGCTGTCGGTTGCATAACTAACAAAAGTGTGGCGGGCTCCGCTCGGGGAACTCATTGCGTCCGGATTAGTCCTACGGCCTTCGTCTCCGAGTTAAGTTCGTTGCCAGTTTGCTCAGGATTAAGCGTTCGATGAGATCCTCTCTCTCTCTCTCTCTTTCTCTCTCTCTCTCTCGCTCTCTCTCTCTCTCTTGGCCTAGCCGTGTATATTTCATGTCCGAGACGCTATGCATGTAGGTCAGATATTAAATAGGTTAGCCACGATTGACTGACGGTTGATTCATCAGGTCTGCGCGGCCGGGATACGGTTTAGCCAGCGAATACATTCGGCTTATTAGACGCAGTCAGTACGGAGTACATGCGGAACGAGACAGCCACTGTTGACAACCGCGATAGCCTCCACGTTGCCAGATCTGGTAACTTCGCTCCTCTTGGTTCCCTGGACGACTTAGCTCCAGTTACGATATGTTTCGAAGCATGTGTCTCCAGCATGGCTTGGGACACTCGCTCTCAGGATCGTTGGACACCTTTGCGAGCGAACCTCGTCGATTAGAGACCTCTTACTAGAGGTCCGATTTTAATGACACTTTCTCTGCAGATGTTAGAGACAAAATAAGCGGGCACGTGTCCGAGCTTTTTTGCCAATGCTCAATTTTTACGATGATGTTTCTGCCCGTCCTTGCGAAAGTGGCCTCAGTTATACATATATTTCTTGTTTCGAGATATTTAAAGGAAAAGAATACTAACAATTATGGACACATATAATGATTGTATAAGAAAATATAGAGGAATAGTGATTTCAGAAGACAACGAAGATGAGAATTTAAGAACGCGTAACTCTAAATGAATTCCATATAATGTTAAAATAACGAACATTATCCTCAAACGGTACATTCTTCACAATATCGTGAAAATTATAATGCATTGAATCAATCTAGTTTAAAATAATGAGATGTGACACAACTGATGAACTCATTTCCTTTTCAATTTTGTCTTATTGTTCGTCCACTTTCGTAGTTGTGTGTAATAATTGTATAAGAACAGTTAGAGGAACAGTGGTCTGTCTCTATTATTCTAGACAATAATAAAACACGTCGTCTGCTTTAAATTGTACGTGCCAATTTTTGCCATAAACGTATAAAATCCGCAGTCTAGTAATAACGAAGAATGAATTAATATTTCGAATACGCAAAGCTAACAGAGTGTAGTTTTTTCCATTTCATTTCTTTAAGTTCCTATCAAATAACGATACAATCGATTTTAAATTTGTATTTAAAAAAAATTACAATTCATTTGTTTTAGGAAAATCGTAATGGAGTTGATCACGAGTCAGCTAGGTGTCTGTTCAATCCTCTTTCAATTTCCATTTTCTACGGAACAGTGGGGTTCGATGGTGATCATCAAGCAGAATAATTATGTGTGGATCGAACTGGATATTTCATTTGGAATTTCGGCAAAGAAGTTGGAGATCGCTTTGGTCCACGTAGCCTTTCAATTATCCCCTGTTGCACCGTTACGTAGGTCGGATCTCCTATGCACAATATACTAATTGAGGCGGCTCCAATTTTCTCGTCGTGTTCCACGAAATTACGGTACAAGCGTCTATAATTTATTAGCGCCTGGTATGATCCGAAACTGCATAATGCGGCGTGAAATTCATTCGTGGAAATCTTACGTCTAGACAGACGCAGTAATTAGCAGGAGGGCCACCGCGCATTGTTGCTTTCATCAGCGTACAATTATTTGCTTTTCGAACTAACGACGTCTTGTGCCCATGCTTTGTAAATCGAGCGTCTACCAAAGAAGTCTGTTTGCCACCGGGTGCGTCACCGCGAAATTGCCGATCTTCCATCGACGGGAAAATCGTTAACGACAGAGACTCGATCTGTTTCGGAAAAGTTGTCGGCGTCGGGGAGACGCGTCGTTGCACTTCGAAGTTTTGTAATGGAGTTCGACAACGATTTCGCTGCGCTTCATCAGCTCGAGCACTCGAACGACCATTATACGTCGCGCGGTTACCATACCTTGACCTGAATTTCTTCTTTGTATCGCTCCACTTCTCTTGCCGTTCCACGATATTTGTACCGTCCACTTTGTTTTCGCGGTTTCGATGAGTTCGCTCTTCTTCTTTTTGACTTCTGCATTGTCCTCTTCCGACCTTGACTATTTTCCTCCTGTCGCGTAAGTCGTTCGCATTCACAGTCTCGTTATTAGGATGTGACGAAAAAATTGAAGCAACATATTGTTCTTTAACCCTTTGCCCTACGATATAGTGTTTGATTCGTGATGAAGAAACTGATTAAATATATGTTGTTCAAACACAATTTAAAGCAGTGGACACTTTAATAAGATTTAAAGACATCAGCTTATAAAAAAATTTAACATTTTAATTTTACATAAAGATCCGCACATTCTAGTTATTTACGTCCTTTCGAAATCGAAATCAAATTCTATTTTGGTTATGATAATGGAGAACTGCCATTGGTGAACATTATCAAACGATCTGATGTTTGGCAAGCAGTTAGATTTTCCAAAAATTACCATTGACGAGGCTGCATGCGAAAATAAAAGAAGCGTTTTTTAAAACTTTTTGAAAACTTGCAACGTTGCTTTGAAATATAAAATGATTTTCTATACCAGAGCATAATTTAATTATACAAAGAATTATACACTAAAGAAGCATAATTTACGCACATGAAATGTACAACAGAAACAATAATAATAAAAATAAGAACAAAATATTTACATTTAATTATAAGCATTATAATAATTACTGAAACAATTATTACGAAAATAAAGTGTTTATGTTAAAGTTAAGTTAAAAAGTAATAGAAGTTTTTATAATAAATTTTAAACGGGAACTAAGAGTGGCAGATGTTTCCTCGAGATTGCTGAAAGCATAAACTACATATTCCATTCCTAATATTTATTCAAAAATTAACGCGAATACGGGCGAGTCTCGTTAGTATTTCCTACAACAAACTTAAGAAATAAGTTTCTTCAAACCTCTTCGTTCCACCTACTCATCATCGAACTGTACCAGAAGAAATAAAATAAATTGCTAATCTGCATTTTTCTGCAAATAAATTTGATGAAAGCATAAACTACATATTCCATTCCTAATATCCATGCAAAAATCAACGCGAATACGGGCAAATATCATTAGTATTTCCTACAACAAACTTAAATAATAAAATTCTTAATACTTCCTTGAGAAACATTATTTAAACATTTCCGGAAAATTGTTTCATTTTATTGTTATATCTTCCTAATGCTTCTGAACACAACTGTTATAATTAGAATCAATATTAACGTTCTAAACAATACATTAAAGGTGAAAAGGATGTCGTTTATTTTGATGCCATTTTTCATACTGCTACTTAAGAAGTAAAATTGTCGTTTCTAACTTCTAGAGACATGCGTGTCGATGTAAGAGATAGTATAAAGTGCCTACTCCATGTTTTTTTCTTTTCTTTGACTTTTGCACTCCTAAATCGGCCGTTTGAACCATTGCGACGACGTAGCGAACAGAACGAGATATTAACTGCTCTCTTCCTTTTTAATATACACGCGAAGTGCAAACGTAAATAGGTTGAAAAGCTTTACGAAATCCTGTGCACCCCGGAGGAACGTAATTTACGCTCTTCACGATAAAAAGGTGTCCACGTCGTTCCTCAGTCGACTCCAAAATATACTTCCCTTAGAAGTGTTTCACTTTTCACCTCACCTTTTATATCCTTTATACCCTTCTCTTCGTTTTTCCTGGTCTCACCGTTCCCCGCGTAATTATCGTTTCGCGAATACAAACGCCGTTTGTTCCTAACACGTAACTACGCGTTTTATGCGTACGCAACAAAAACGAGTGGGTGCGATCCTATACGATGAAACGATAAAAGGAACTTGGAAATATGGATTTACTAATTTCAACTAATTAGTATCAGATCGTTAAATATCAAACTTGACAAACGTGTTTGAAATTTGTGTTTCATTTATCAAGTTTAATTCTTAATGACCTGGCATTGTTAAAGAGAGAAAATAACTTTGGAAATTATTAGTAGACAGCGGATATCTTCATGCAAAATAAACATTTTCTGCCTGAATTGCAACAATCTCGGGTGAAATAGACATTTGTTTTCTTTCTTAATATGTTCAACAAGTTGAAAATAATTTGAAGTTTTAATATATTCTTCATTTTTGTCATAAATGCATCGAATCCGCCGTCCATGGCTTAGACTGTAGATCTTGATGGAAAATAAAAAAATGTTCGCATTGATTGCAAGACACGGGAGCTAGATAAAAATTGTATTCTTCTTTTGACAAACATGTTTTCTTTTCACTAACGTGTCCGTTGCTTTAAACTGTATGTGCCCATTTTTGTCACAATATCATAAATCATAAAAACATTTTTCCCTCGATCCGTTTCACTGTTTATTAGAGAGATATGAATATACATTAGTGTGTTTAATAGAGAAACACAAATAACACGTTTTGTATAACGTTTAATTCACATTTGAAAATTCAATGGTGGTTCTCGTCTCGTTTTCGAGTCGCAGAGAATAAGATAACATTTCACTGGGTTTTTGCCACGGGAAATTATTCTATGAAAACGTGAATTTGCATGAAGCTGCACGGGAGCTATTATTATTCTCTGATCCTAACGAAAAGACTTCTAAGCGAACGTTCACGTAGATTTGTACATTTACAGACCGAATTACATAAATCGAGATGATCGTTACAAGTTCAATCCTCCGGATAAGAGATTCGGAATGGTAACACAACCGAAATAAACAATATTCAAAGTTTAGCAATTATTCGACGTAACGATTCATTTGTTCCGATTCGTTGTAATACCGTTTCCGTTATAATTAGCGTGCAAATGATAGTGACGCGTAAACAGAGAACGCGATAACTTCTGCACACGCGTGACGTCAATGCAAAAGACAACAATTCGCTCGCGGCCGGAAAATATTCAAACAGTTATCGTTGATCGCTTCGAGCTTTCAGGGAACATTACATCGCATGTAATCCGTATTCGATAACAAGAAACACTCAACGCTTCGTGTGCACAGTTCGCAACTCTCGAGCACTGTGTTTCGCATCGTTTTAACGGGGCACGAGTAACTGGAGATTTAACCGAGTGTTCTCTTTCAGAGGCCCTGGAAACAGCTAATTTTCTTGGATACGCTTTTCACCGGCAAAAACTGACTTCAATCCCCTGTAACAAACCTACCATGTTCTTTCTGCGCCGGAATTGTTCCAATCTGTTTCCTCAAATGTCAATCTTTATAAATAATCAATTATATCGATCGCAAATGTTGAATATTTAAGTTAATAATGCTTCGATTCACACGATTAAACAGTATAGCGTCAATCTTAGGTACGAAACGCCTAAGATACATGATCATTACGCAGCATTACTGAACCAGTAATGTGTTATGATGAAGTTTCCTATCATATAATGTTTATAATTGGATCTTACCCATTGAAACTACAATCTGCTCTCTCACATATAATAGAAAATGCAATTGTTTTGCTGGTCTTACATTATGAATGTCGATTTTTAAATCCACCACTTTTGGTATAATAGCACATGTTTAAAATGATTGGACATTTTCAGATTTACTACTGATTACATACAAAATATATATATTATAGTAATATGTTATGTAACGAACAAAGTGACAATCAACTTGTAAATGCACAGTGCACAATCTTAAAGATCAATGTAAGATAAAATTTTCCTAAAACTGAAACAAGAAACAAAGTGGTTTAAAATCTACAGCTAAATAATGAAAATATTCCTGTATTATTTTTCCTCTGCCGTAATTGTTCCGATTCTGTCTCTCCTTAAAAGTGAACCTTTATTTCTCGACTTACACAAAATGTTTATAAACGTCCTTTGGTCACGTGTCAGTGCATAAAACACCGAACCAAATGAATATGTAAATAATTGAGAATTGTGCAAAACGCAAGACAAATAAAACAAGAAACAACGTGTTTCGTTGTTTAATCGAACTCGAATAATGAAAAATGTAGCGAATAGAAAGTCGATAAAAAGAAAGTAAGGAACAAAGTGGTGTGTTACCTGGTCGATCTGATTGCGCGGCGAAAAAGCGATCACGTATTCCGGGGCAATTCCGAGGACGAGTGGGAAAAATCATTATCGAAATGAGCGGAGAGCTAATGGCGGCGAGAGAGAGAGAGAGAGAGAGAGAGAGAGAGAGAGAGAGAGAGAGAGAGCAGCGGCAGGGAGATAAACATTATTCAAGATTGAAATGGCAGGAAATTGCGCGTTACAAAACCGAGGTCTTCGCGTGTTCCGCAACGGCCAGTGGATTCACCGAAAATATATCAGTCACAGGTACGGGTTGGCAGGTTTATTCATTAGATTCGTATAATTTCAATAATTTCGTTGCCAGCCGGACGCTAACGAGCAATTACGTCCGGCAATTACGTTGGCCAGGCCTAATTTACATATCAATTAGCGTTCGCCAGGCGAAGAATTACGAAGACGATGTATTAAATTACACTTTGCGTTCGCGAACACGCTTCCCCCCACGTTGGGTGCAGAGTTGGACAAAAATTTCATCGAAATAAAAATTTGGACTGAAGTCGCTGTAAAACCCACTTGGACAAAAACCCAATTCATTCGTAATTTTTATTTTGTCACGTCCGGTGGTTCAGCTATTAATAATAATCAGACTGCGGATCTTAATGCAAAATAAAAATTGTCTGCGTCGATTGCAAGGAATAGAAACCAAACAGAATGTTATTTCAACATTCATTACAATTTTCAATTTCACCTACTTAATTTTGCTATAAACGCATAAAGATCCGCAGTCTAATAATAATTGATAACATGAATCATGTATAATATATATTTTCTGAATTTCATGTTGTACTTGCTCCACTAATGTTGCACAGGAAATACAATATCAAATATCATAATTAATCATTAATATTGAATTATCGTATATTGTACTACATTGCGGGCGATAGAATTAAGAAAAATCTATAAAATATATTTCGCAGTGGACTACATGGGATGCTAACTCGTGTGATTTATTTCAAACTTGAACTCATCTTGAATTTAGAACTTCATTGAACAAATTAAGAACACGGCGAAATATCTATTTTATTAAACAAATGAAATAATTTAAAATATAATACGCGAGCGAGTAATTAAATGAAACATCCGTTGAAATTAATTCGTCACCGATGAATGTGAAAGGTAGTCGGGAAGAAATAGATAGAAGATTGATGAAGAATAGATTGGTAACTAATACCTGGGAGGATGTGCGGATCATATGATCACGCCAATTTAAATAACATTTTTGCCGAACTCTGGTTGGGTGGAGGGGTGAAAGAGGAGGCGGAGGAGGAGGAAGAGGGGGAGGAGAGGAGAGGAAACAGTGCGGACATCAGGTTTTGTTCGCGGCCGGCCGAGTGTATCAAGGTGTGCATTGTAAAGTTGCCCTGGCACATCCCTGCATATATCGCTTCCGATAGTTTTACTAGATCCAGGGTTGTAACCCGAATGCCGGGAATACGTATACACAATTTCACAAACTCGCCTCCTGTTTGATGCAAACTCGTCGACGCTGTTGGCTCCCGCCTGTACACAATATATCACTCGGTCAGGTGCCTATTGTATCTTCGATCGATGCAGAAATTACATCGTGCGTTAACCATCCCCGACATGTGTTAATATGTGGTTCTGATTCGACGATCGAACCGCCCACCGCGTCGCTGTGAAAAATAATTAATGGGCTCGTTCATTTTCGAGCGTGAACCCGTCGAGCTCGTGTCATCTCGCCATTTTTCTTCTCGGAAGTCTGCTGTAGTTGGTGAAATTTCATGGGTTTTCCATAGATACCTCTGATAATTGTAAATAGTTCATTACTAGACGGCAGAGGACTATACCAGTTTATACTGACAACGAAATACTGTTATATATTGGCGTAATTCCCGTTAAAAAATTAGGTATACCTCTAATTTAATTTTAGCATTTGATCATGAAGGATTTTTTGGATAAAAATATATTGCTGCATCCCTTTGGGGTAATGGCTACCTGACAATTTTCTACTGAATCAGGTATTTCCGAGAATCTGACGAAAAATGTTTCCAACAAATATTAATCGGTAAACAGCTGATCCTTATGCAAAATAAAATTTTTTTCACTGTTTTAAATTACTCATTTTGTCATAAATGCATAAAATTTGTTTAAAATAATTGCATAGAAATGCATGAAATAACAGAAACTATTTTCTTTGCCACGAAAAATCAACGTCACCTTGAATAACTCTTTAAAAAAATTCATCCTTCAGATGATCTTGGCTTCAGAAATTTAGGTTTGACCCACAAAAGCGTGAATAATAAAATCCATTTTCTTGTAAAAGGCTATGTAAACTAGAGCGAATCGATGAGAACAACTTGATAGTTTAACAAAATTAGTAATAACATTTACGAAACCGCGTACGAGCGTACAATTTTTATTGTACAGTTCAACATATTTCATATTCCCAATATTTGTTTCTCTCCACTCGGGTGTGCTCACACATCGCCAATAGCATATCCTATAGATAGTATAGGTACCCTATAGAGGTGGTACGCCGTATAAATTTTATTTTCCGATGTACAGAATGGAAACCCAATATACGACCGATGCTTTAAAGTTGGTAACTGTACCCGTTGGAATAACGAGGGCGTCTAGAATTGTTGAAAACGATCGGATCCTTGTCTCTTTGTACTTGTCAAGGAGGTCGAAATTGCTTGTTTAAAAATGTTATAACCGTGTTCGCGTAGACGTCCAATTGTATCCTTTTTTGTACGTTTCATACATTTTCTACCAATGTGCACAAATTACCTCGTTCATTTCGTGAAAATTTCCAAACATTCTCAATGCAATCAACAAAATCCTCAGAAACAACGTATGCAGAGGAAACATTTCCGAGATGCAAATATTGTTGTGTAACCACACAATAGTTTTGTAAAACAAAATTGTTCGTAAAACATTTCTTTAGATTTATATCGATACTCACAATTTTTTGTTTCTGAAATCCGACAAAAGGGATCGATTGGTTTAATAAAATAATTGGTTTGCATTAAAGAATAATGTGCAATTGCACCTGGCTGCTGCATCGGTGCATCCACATAAAACCTCAGGTCGTAGAAAGTTAGGACGTTCTTATTTTCACATACGATTATTACCTCTATCACGTTTGTCTATTTTTACTTAAAAAAGGGCAGTAACTTGTCCCAGTTCCCAGAATCACTTTGCATAGTCATTAGCAGTTATGCAGCATAAATGCATTTTAGCATTTATGCAGGTGTAAAAGCAGAAATAATTGACGCATCCTCTAGTATAATTATTCTAATAGAATGAAGAGCCTAATAAAAGGGATCGATTGATTTAACAAAATAAAAAATTGAGTTGCATTAAAGAATGAAGTGCTAATGCACCTGGCTGGTGCATCGGTGCATCCAAAAAAAAATCAAAGTTTCGTAGAAAGTTAAAACGTGATATGACGTATGATTTTTTTTTCTATTTTCACTTAAAAAGGAGCAGTAACTTGTCCCAGTTCCCAGAATCACCAAGTATAGAAATGTTAGCTCGGGCCATGTTGATCCGTCGAAGTTGGAGCTGGGCGTTCACCATATGTTAAAATAAAAGAGAGAAGTCCTAAATAATTGAACAGCGTGTGCTGCTCAATTCGCGACTACAAAGGGGCGGAGTGTGGGTGGGGGGTCACGTATTGTTCGAAAGGTACGATTTGTCTTTGGGTTACCGGGGCTGGTTACCCTCAACGGAATACATTAGCTTTGTATGAAGCTATGAAGGAGGAGAATTGAGCGTGACCAGCTGCATAGCGGTGTTCATCGCGGTGCAATCTACTCTTTCCCGTTTCCTCAGTTGGCCCTCTTTCTCGTTTCCTTTCTCGGTTTCTCACCCGCTTCTCCGACCCTCGCGCCCCGGTTCTCTCTATGTATGGACAGGGGCTGTCCACTGCAGGAGGACCAGCGACGGTGTGGTCACCAGAACCGCCAAGAGTTTCCTTCCCTTTCACCGTCACGGTTCACATCGCGGCCGTTCCACAATCTCGGGCATAATAAGTGGCTGGCTCATTACTTTTTAGTCAATATTTAACGAGCAGCCGCCGCCGCCGCCGCCGCCGAGGGCTGAAATTGCGGCCCTCAGTTTCTTGACCTCCAGCCCCGCTTTCCAGGATAGATGGCACTTGCAATCAAAGACTGCTCGATGAAGAACAGTTTTGTTAACTACCGACACTTTCGCGCGGAGTTTGTTGATGCACCATCCCTCTTAGCTCCGACTGAAACCCTTGCGCTGCGATACATTTCACGGTTACAACGATCAAAACTTCTTTCTACTTCGGAATCTCGCCCAAGATTAATTGGACTCGGATTGATGTTCTGTTCAGGGTTTGTAACTGAGGATTTCATTCCTTCATCTTGTATTTAACACTAGTCGACTGGTTTTACAATTTTATTTGAAAATTCTTACTTCAAACGTGAAGCAACATTTACGTGACAACGTAAAGGTTACACCTTTTTTAGCAGCTGCGTCAGCCATCTCAAATACAATAGCTTTATTTGTTTTTTGTATAAGGTCGAGATTAAGTTGAATATGTTTTGGATTATTGGTTCTCTGTTATCATGATTTGCCAGACGAGAAATAACGCTCAAAGAGTCAGAGAAGATGAAGACTTTGGGGTTACGATTGTTAATGGTAAGTTCCAGGGTCGATTTAATAGCAAACGCTGTAGAAGATAGAGCATAAGTTGTGGAGTTTGTATACATTTTTGTCAGGGAGGATAACTGCACAGCCAGTTTTCCAAATTTTATTTACTGATATCTATCGTGTAACTCTTGTTGTAAACATTCTTTTGTCAGACGGTTGCAATTCGATGAAAAATCGTGCTTCGCGTTACACAGGTGTCACCCTGTACAACGTCCCACATAATTAGCCCGCTGAAACGATATTACATCGAACGTGACGCCTCAATACGATAATCTCTTGGTCCTCGGGAATCAAGTAAAGGCTCGAGCCAACCAGCACGAGAGATAAAGCTAACGCAACATGGCTGATTCCAGGTGAATGCAATCAATCGCTTTAATGAGCTCTGTTCCAATAACTTTCAGTAGAGAAACTAGATGAACCGTAACGACGACATCGCTGGAATTAGCAAAGCTAAACAAAAGAGAGCTCTCCGTTAATCGGTTTCCCTTATCAAGCAGAAGAAGAGAAAAATACATAGACAGAGAACTGTAATAACCCCTGGGGCGTGCTTCTTTTCCTAACGATCCTGCTATTGATTTTCTCGCTGTTTACAGAATCGTTACCTTCTACTTTTTTCCTTCGTTCCCGTCTCTCGTCGTAAGTCGCGCGAAAAGTCGCCGCGCACACTCGATCGCGGAATTTATATTCGCGTGGATTTTTCCGCGTCCGTATGGAAACCATCGTGTATCGGTTGGAATGTTCGCTGCGTCACTTTCAATATCGATGCAGCCGCCTGCAATTTGCATAACAATAAGTTATCGATAAAATGCCTTGTGTCCGACTCCCTTTGACCGCGGATCTACACACATTTATACCGCGACAGATTTAATCAATTTCGCAATGCGGGAAAGAAAAATTGATATGCGAACGATAACGCGACAATACTTCAAGCGATGCAATAGATATTTCCATATTAGACCGCGAAAGACTTCGGGAAAAATTCATGAGCGAAAGATTCCTCGGTGATAACACACTCGTTCCTACTCTGCACAATTTGGTTTCTTTAGATATGACGAAATATTCTACGCGTATAAAAATGTTATTCCTCGAAACGTGTGATTCTTGAATTCATTTAGAGAAATTCTTTCCTTCGCGAAAGTGTTCTACGAAGCTTCGTTAGGGAGTTATTAACGGCAGCAGGTTCCACTGAGCGTAGCGTTGGCGCCGCGCCGCGATGAAGCAGCGAACAAGAAAAAAGAACTCCAACCAAATAGTTTACTAGATGGCGAATAAAATGATTTCTTAGGCCTGTAACGACGCAGTTTTATAGAAACCTTATTCCTTAATATAGCTGATACGATATCTGAAAATCTAGTTTTTGAATAGTCTCTAACACTACCGAGCACTAAAAATGATTAACGTTCCTCAGATTGAAAATTTACCCATTCAATATTTTATCACGTACTGTAAAAATTATTCATCCTTTTATGTCTACGTCGTGGGATGTATTTCTTTAAAATGTGGAGCTATAAATGAAACATAGTGTGTTGATTTAACGGGTGAATTGTACAGCTGGAGAAATAGTATTTTAAATAGTAAATAATAAATAATCCTATTTATTTTAACGTATGTGTACAATTTTGAAAATAAAATATTTAATTTGATGCAGTAATTGTTTGAAAATAAAATAATTTATTTGAGGCAGTAATTTTTGAAAATAGTATTTCCTTTGAAGGATATTGAATATATTTGGACTTCGTCTTTATTTTCAATTTTAATTATAAGTTATCCCGTCTAAATCTCCGTCTGAGATCACACACCTCTTCTCGTTTTCACGCGTCATACTATAATAATCCAATATCGCACATTCCAAATGCGAAGAACACAATCGATAATATTAATAACAAATATCGAATCGTTGCGTCGTTACCGTCGCATCTCCCTACATATTTATTTCGATTTTGTGGGATTACGATATGTGTCTGGATGAGAAAGATAGAAATCAGTGCGTGGAACTAGAGATCGTGAAGTTGTCTTGAATTTCAATAAAAAATTTCCGGGTGGTGTTCGAACACGCGGACAAAAAAAAATCAGCAAGTTGCCAGAGGACACGTTGCGCCAAGTGGGAAAGTGCTCGAGCAATATTGAAGTTATATTGTTTTGGTAAGGGGAGATGTTCTTTGCGGCTGACTCCCGGAAGTTCTCAATCAGAAGTTTCGAATGCAACCGCGAAGTAGAACAGACGAAATCCCAGAAGTTGCGACGAACCTTTGCGGAGCTCCGGAGCAACGTCTCTCTCTCTCTCTCTCTCTCTCTCTCTCTCTCTCTCTCTCTCGGTCTCTCTCTGTCTTTCTCGTTGCTCAGGATCGAATAAAACAAACAAGAATTAGCCGTCGGCCGTTCTCTCGTAGCCCGGTCACACTTCCGACAGCTCCGGCGTGGTTGCATTATCGTGCAATCAGATATCCATTGGAAGTTTCAACTTCTTCAGCGTCGTATTTCCGCGAGCGAGGCGCGGCGCGAATTGCGACCGTGATTTCGCAGTTACCCTGAAGTGTCGGCTCTCGGCCGCGCGGCCGGAGACGCTTTTATTGATACCCAGAGATATCGATTATGGAAATGCATGTTTCCAGTCGTCGACAATTCAATTTGCGCGGCCGGGACGCATTAACTAAAACGCGCACTCCGCGAGACGCCACTCGAAAAAAAATATAATGGCCCGCGCCGGACAATCACCGTAATTGTACAGCGACGGATTGGAAACAGTTCTCGTCGAGACCCCCGACGTTTCAACACTCGCGTTCACCATTGGTAAAAATGTTACGCCGACCGTCATCGCGCTACTGCTCTCCACGAGCCTGCTTTTTCTTGCCACAATTCGATTTGTCGAATTTCAAATTGCAACGATTTTTTTTTCTCTCTCGAATAAAAACGCTTAGAAACATTCGAATTCGGAATATTAGATCTTTCAGATAACTTCTCGATCCGATACGATAGAATGAGTTGTATCAGTTGTTAGCAAACTAATTGCTCTTGCTTCCCCAAAAGTACAATATTAAAAAAGTTATCGCCTTTTTAACCCTCATCCACACGACGTGGTACCCGGGTACCTATTTCAAATTCATTTAGAATAGTACAAAAAATGACCCGTGTGGATGAGGGTTAAGAGTGTCCGAATATTAGTGGGAATCACTGTATATGACTTGGACCATTTTCATAATTATGGTCACACATGTTTAATAGGTTGAAAATGACGCAACAGTATTTCTCAGCACCTCTAATGTGTTTATACACGCTATCTTAAATTACACCTACCTCGTTTTTGTCATAAATTCCGTAAAATGTGAGTTAAGCTAGTAATGTTTGTGTCATTGAAATATTCCATGGGATGAATTGATCTTTTCAAAAGGCAACGTATAGGAACGTTATTTACTGTCTGACCGTTACTCCTGGCACTACAATATTTCTACACTAATTGATCCGCGCAGACATTCGATCTACGTTCCGCATTATTATGGCTGGCCCGGGCTATAACGAATCACACGCAGTTAGAACTGCGTTATCGTTCTCGGCCGCAAACTATGTACCTTTATGCGCGCATAACGACAATATGGACGTCATTCAAGATAACTTATGGTGGTCGACGGAGTGCCGTGCCGTTCCATCTCGAAACTGCTGCACTCGATGTGTCAACTAGTTGACTGAAAAGGTTCAGGAACAAAGTGAAGAGAAGCCCTAAGTGTGAGAAGTGATGCCTAAATCTCTGAACAATTGAATTTTCGATACTACATAAAACCAATAATTAACGGATTAAATAATACAAGCAGGCGTGAATATTATTTAATTAATACGAAATTATGCTCTCAATTAGGGAATTTATAACAAAGTAATGGAAATTAAACAGGATAGAATTAAATATAATAATTAGACTGCGGATCTTTATGCAAAATATTAATAAAAATTGTCTGTATCGATTGCAAGGAATAGAAACCAAACAGAATGTTATTTCTTCCCTCAATCATTATAGTAGATGAGAAATCTTAAATTTTTTAAATTTTCCTATATGGTAAATGCATAAAGATCCGCAGTATAATAATAATTATATGTAAATTCAATTCGTCCGGGATTCCAATCGTTGGTATCGTCCAACTATAATTTAGAAATATTCTACATTCTATCAGTTTTTTAATTTATTTTTACTTTTAAAAAAACGTGGTAAAAAAGAGCAGTAGTGTTGTTCCAATTCCCAGAATCACCATGTATACCGTCTTTTCAGACAAATTTCTGGTCGCCTTGTATGAGAGTCTATTTGGGGGGAAAATAGTATTTTAAATAATAAATAATCCATTTATTTTAAAGTACGTGTAGAATTTTGAAAATAAAATATTTTATTTGATACAGTAATTTTTGAAAATAGTATTTCATTTGAAGGATATTGAATATATTTGGACTTTGTCTTTATTTTCAATATTATTGCTGAAAATAATGGTACGCAGTTCGCATTCAATAGATTTATGAGTAGAAATAGTTTCCTGGTGTTAAGATACACTGTATGTTTATCAACAAACCTCAGTAGGCACCAGAAATACAATATTCTATTTTGTGTTTCAGATTGTTAAAATAGAAATATTTTATTTTTTGGTTCCCATTGTTAAAATAGAAATATTTTATTATCGAAATTGTATATCTTATTTAAAATACTATTTTCTTTAAGCGAAATAAAGTCCAAGATACTAAATACTATATGACATATTTGTTTCGCCAAATAATGCCCATCTCTGGCGTCTACTGTACACCAGCTGACGAACGATTTCGCGACATCTGGATAGCTCGTCCGTGGTAACGGAGGAATTAACGGTTAAAATTGCTTGATACGGTCGTTCGGTTGACCCTGAATCGGAAGACAAAGGTCGGTTTGGCCGAGCGAATCTCGGTCGATCAGGGTTCGTAGAATCAGCTGTAAAATCCACGTTGCTCCGCACGGTGCAGTTTCGTCTTCAAGCCCGAGTGGTCAAAGGACCGGGGCTCGCCGTTGCGAACATTTGCCGTTGACAAAGAGCGCAGTGCGCAAAGTGTGCCGCGTGAAATCTGTGAAATGTGGACCGAATCCGTAGCCAGGAAGTACATCACTTGAGAATTCGTAACGATCCCGTGTGTGTCGGAAAAGGAGAGGACGACTACGGACTATACCATAGCACGACTATTAGCGTGGCCCTTATTCTCGACTTTTGAATTTCTGCTACGGCACTTCCTAGGGTTGTTCCCGATATTACAAACACGATCTGTGCAAAGTTCCAGTGCCCGCAGATAACGGGAATACGTGTCCCAAAACGATTAGACAATAATATAATTAATTAGACAGCGAATGTTTATGCAATTTTCAATTTTTCTAGATAAATAAGAACGTGGTACTAAATGAAATTCTATTTCCATTGGTAATAGCATGTGTAGATCCAAAACAAATAAAAATCGTACTAAATTCAGCTGAATTTAATACTCCAGCATATTTTGACAATTTCTATAAGCCATAAATGCATAAAGATCCGCAGTCTATATGATTAATTGAACGCTCGTAAAATTGTTTTCTCTCCGGCAGAATAATCTGCAATTAAAAAGAATATTTTCCGCGATTTTCAAAAGAAAAAAAACACATTTTTCATTAATGCTTGTGGATAATGTTTTCGACGCGGTGAATAGTTTAGAAGACATTCGAGAGAAAAGATGTTAATGTGTAATTGTTTTGGGGGCGTGTATTTTTTCAATGATTTGAACCAACCGTGGAGTTAAAATTTTTTTGACAAGAGTAAATAAGAGCCAGCCTAATGACTATAGAGCGCGGCACACCGTGGAAGGATTATTGTGCTTGCAGCACACAGCGTCCTCGAGCGTTGTGTATCGAAACAGTTAGTCCGTTTGGACAATAATTAGTCCTCGAGGGAAAACGATGGGCGACGGGAAGTGCTTAATTGCTGACCTCGGTCGACGCTCTCTGAAATTGGTGTTCCTATCTAAACGCTAACGAGAAAATGAGAACCGGCCCGAGGGGGGAGTTGGCTATATGGGGATACAGCTATGGGGGTGTGGAGCGCCAACGGGGTTGGATGGAACAGTTAGGGGGCTGCACACTCCTACCGTTCGAACTTTATAAGTTTATTCGCGCGAATCAGCCCGAGTCGATTCTCTCTCCCCCCCCTCTCTCTCCCCCTCTCTCTTTCTGTTCACGAGATAGGAAAGATAGAGAGGGAAGGAAATTAAAATTCCTATAAACCGAACAGTTCCATAAACGGTCGGAGAAATAGAGGAGAAATAAATTACTTACTGTCGCGATCGAACAAAGTGCGGAAAGTCGATTACAACCGTTCAAGGGAATTGAGCCTAGGTATATGTTAGAAGATGATTCATAAGTGTCGATGAACAGGTGATACGCTCGCTTTATGCCGACTAGATGGCTAGTATAAATTGGAATGATCGATTCGCGGCGGTAATGCGTTTCACGAATTGCGCAAGACCCCGTTGGAGGTCAGTTAACGCTTTTCTGGAACGTACGATGGTTATCGAGTATGCGTTTTGGGGCTGTTTAGATTGATCCTGTGCCATTTCTGTTGTAAATGTTTTAGAAGAAAAATATTCGACGATATTCTATTAGACATTTGTAAATTTTAGTGAACCATCTCAGGTCGCATAAATGTATTAATTTATATTCATAGAATATAATTATAATTATATTCATAGAATAGCAGTTAATATCCTCTGAAATGAAACATAATTATAGAGTGTACAGTTTATCGTTGTTTAGGCTGATTCTAAACCAATTTTGTTATGAAACTTTCAACAGAAAAAACAGGATTTTCCCTGGTTTGTTGCGACAATTTTAAATTTTCGAAATGAAACCTTCCACTGTAACCATCTCAGATTTCATAAATGTATTAATTTATTCATAGAATGAGCAGTTAACATTCCTCTGAAACGAATTACAATTATCAAGTCTACGTTTCATGTGTTTTTCACATGAAAATAATTTAAATGAAACAGAAGTTGTAGAACTGAGGAAACGTTGAAACAGTGTATAACATTGTTTCTGTTATTAGAAAAAGTAAATTGTACTTTTCGGATTCAATTAAATAATTCGTTTGATCGGTTGAACCGAGAGTAATTATGAAGTTCCGTTCTCGTAATACGTGTTTGGTTTCATCGAGTGTCCCTTTCGTGCGCCGTACGAAAATATGACAACTTCAAAGAACACTGTTCACTTTGTTAATATCCATATCGAATTTTCATTAAAATAACCAACGTAGAAATATTCCACGCGACCATCCATATGCTTTTTAATTACATTAACAACAGAGCTGTTAAAAGCGACATTTTCCACCGGGAATTATATAATATCTGTTTGTCAATTAATTCGAAACTCTTGTAAAAATTTTTCCAGAAAAAAAAATAATTAAGCATCTGGAGTGTGCTAGCAATACCAACAACTGCACTGGACATTAAAAAAAAATATATATATATAAATAATAGAAAGTACAAGAGAAACGAAAAAAGTATTTCGAAAGTTCCAGCATCATAGGACTTTCAGAAGGCTGTTTTATTTGGGCTGGTAACGAAAGTTTAACAAGTGTAATTTGTAGATTGATATAAATTCTGCACATTCTGAAAAACAGATTGACAAAATGGTTTGTGATTAAAGATTAATAATAAAGATCAAACACGATTCTTCGAATGTTGTAACCTCTTATACTAAACAGCTTGAGTGGTGCCTGACCATTGCTGATTATTTCTACTTAACACAGATGGACTCGTGTCTGACCATCACTGACTATTTCTACTTAACACAGATCGACTCGTGCCCGACCATTGCTGACTATTTCAACTGAACACAGTTAGATTCATGTCTGATCAATGACGACTATTTCTACTTGACACAGTTAGATTCATGTCTGATCAATGACGACTATTTCTACTTGACACAGTTAGATTCATGTCTGATCAATGACGACTATTTCTACTTGACACAGTTAGATTCATGTCTGACCGCTACTATCTATTTCGACGTAACACGTCTATTCTACATTTTCTGTTCTGAACTATGATTATACTATTACACTGTAGATTACACTGTTCTGAACTATTAAAACAAAACTATGATCATAATGTGGAGAAGTCGAGAAGATAAACGACTGCTTGGATCCGTTCCTCAACACTCTTTATTTTTACTCGTGTCGGTATCGGTGGAGAGCTATGTGTCTCTTGCGACTCGAAAAAACAGACTGGACTTCACTCGTCGATCTCCAGGAAACTCCCCAGGAAAAACAATGAAAATGGAGAAGAGTGGAGGGAGACCGAATAGTGGGAGAAAGGTACGGAGAGGAAAGTCAGGTAAGGACACGCGGAAAGGAGCTATTGCGGAAGGGTCCTGTAAAAACCGAAGGGACTGCTCGTAAAACAGGCCCAAACGGAACCTGGGAAGGACACAGGAGAGGAATAGGCCTGCGTGGATTTGGTCGCCAGATGTGTACCTGGGTTGTCCGACCCACGCACAAGTATGGATTAAGTTTACGGGATAAGGAGTTTCCTAAAATTGACAGAAGCGTATGGCAGCACCGAGGCCGCCACAATAACAAAAGTATAATAAAAATCTGTGTCGAATAACAAATTGGTTAAGCACACTTTTCTACCGTTAGAGAAAAATTGCGAATGGAATACTAGCCTGATCCATACCAACAAGCTCAGCGAACATTAGCAACAAATAAACGTTGAAGTCTATATTTTTCATGAACAATAAAACCAAGAAGAAGTTCGCTCTTAATAATATTCGAGCAATCAGAGACGACGGAAATAGTCTGCGAAATATAAAACGCTGGCTGTGTGTGAAGTAATTTTAAATCCAATCACCGAATACATTCTATCCGCGGGGTGAGGTTAAGAGAATCCTCGGGAGGTTATTGCAGTGAAAGGAAAAAAGACGATGAACGTCGGTACTGTCCTCAATTCGCTGTCTGAGATTGCATCTTCAAAAATAGAATAGGGAATTAATCAGAAAGAAAAGAAGCCATCGGGGGAATCGTCGAAACGACGACGACGATGACGACGACGACGACGACGACGACGTCGACGACGTTTAACCGGGTTCCTTCTGCCACAAGGGACACGGTATTAAACAGGTCTGTAAGCCGAAATCGCCATTTCAAGGAGACATATTGAAGATCACTCGCGCTACTATCGAGGTCAATGCGGTACGAGTAATTTCTAGATTATACGGCGACAGTAATCTTCCTACTAGCATAATAACATCGTTTTATTGACCGTTATACCGATGCTGGACGCTAAAGCTATTAGTTCCAAACGACGCCAGAGGATTTTGTCTTCTTACTGTCCGTCAAAAGACTTTTATTTCTACTATCGGCGTGATACTCGCGAGAATACTCGCGTCGATGTCATCTAGATTTTACAGTCCGCGATATATATCAACAAGTACTGGGTGTTTCGAAATTATATATCGCAAAATTCACCTCGACCAGAGTTGGGTAAAATATCTTTTTTGAATAAAATTTTCGAATAAACTGGGTCACTAAAACCCACTTGGAAAAATCCACTTCATTCGACATTTTTGTTCAAATAAAATTTTTGCCCAACTCCGTTTACCAGATCCACAAGAATTATGAAAATTTTCGACCGAGAGAGTGTAATGCCCTCTTAATGATGGCTCCGGCGCCCGACAGAAAAGGATAACTCGTGTATAAATGTCATCGGTTCGCGGAGCTTAACGGTGCCAGTTCGTTCTCGCAGGCGCAGACTTTCGATCTTTTTTTCATCGCCGTTAAAACACGTCTAGCCGCGTAATCCTTTTGTGTACGACGTATGCATTATAGAGTGGCTCGTTACTGTTACCTATTACGCGCGCAATTAAACCGAAACGAAAGAAAGCAGTGACACGGACGAACGACGTTACTCAAAAGAGGAGAATTTGTCCCCTCCGTTGTCTCTGTCCCTTCAACTTCCCTTTGTTCGACTGCGCAATCGTGTTCCGACTATTTACAGAGCAAGTTCGGCGCACGAAATCACGTTGAAAGGAAAACGCGTTTGCTCCGGCAAAAAATACTGTGCGATTTTCTAAAGCGAACCAGTGATTTTAGTTTGTATTTGAGAGAGAGACAGAGAGAGAGAGAGAGAGAGAGAGAGAGAGAGAGCTTCTTCGATTCTTCTTGTCTTTAATTGTTCAAAGCTCGATACAGAAGGAAGAGAATCGCTGAAACAGGTTGTCGGTTCTCTTTGTGAAGTCAATTCGTCCGAAACGAAGTATAATTATCAGGGCTACGGTTTTATCGTTGTTTACGCTGATTCTGTACCAATTTTTTTGCAAATTTTTTGACAGAGAGTGACCGTTTTTTGTTTATAATAAGTAGCAGACAAGGAAAACTATCTTTTGAACTAAATTTCAACTGAAACACTTAGAATAGTAGGGAGTGGTTGGCAACAAAATTGAAAAATAATTCCGAGTGCAAAGGGGTAATACCTATGATATTTTTCTACATTTTCACAAATGAAGCACATTAAAAAAATTGGTGCAATGAAAGCAATAAGCTTGAACAATCTAGGCGAGATTGATAATTGGGAAAAAATTTAAAGCCTCCGTAAAAGGGAATTTTTATCGGACGTACGAGCACAATGAAGATTAAAAGACTAAACTCGAGTAAGAGGCAGCTGAAGTTTTCTTGGAAAAGGTTCGAGATAGTTGGTTAAAAAATCGATCTGAAGAGTAAGTATCCTATTCGAGAGACATAAAGCGAGCCTTCCTCTTTTATAGGGTCCCAAAGACAACAATGAACCGAGTCTTAAGTAGAAACTGTTACCTACTTTATACTGATCGGCGACCTGTTACATCCGGTCACATGCAGTTCCGAATACTAACACGTCTGAATGAAATTTCGAGTGCCAAACGGATTGCAAACTGGAGAAATTGATGTTCTATATTTATTGCGCAGAAAATCATGTTTCACAGCACGCGTCGTATAAGAACAAATGCGTTTTGCCACTCGGTTTCATATTAAGAAACACATAGCATTTCATTTACAAAATTCAAGCTCACTTTTGTGTTTCAAGAAACAATTATTTATTCCTCCTTCATTTTGTTCAGAATAAAACGTTCGATTCGATCGCTCGCATTTCCGAATACTAACACGTTTGAATAGAATTTAGAGTGCCAAACGGATCGATAACTGGAGCCTAAACTTAGTCGAATATATTTTTGAAATGTATTTTCGATCGTCGTACAAAGAAGAAACTAATTTTCTAAATTAATTGCGCGGAAAATCGTATTTCGGGGCACGTGTCGTATAGGAAAAAATGCGATTTGGCACATGTTTTCATATTTTAACAGACACACAGCATTTCGTTTAGAAAATTCAAGATCACCTTTGTGTCTAAAAAAAAAATAATTTTCCTTTTCCTCTTGCATGTTTTCTTTTTTCAATCACAACAGCTTTCGAAATAAAACGCGTAGTTCGCGAACACCCGGTGGCAGCAATAAATGTGTGAGTATTTACGACCACATTCGGTGCAGAAACTTCACATATTTCAACATCGGAAGGCCGAGCGCGCTATATGTGCTGAGTGAATGACATTTTCCTGGACGCTTCGATTAAATCTGGCGTCCGATATCTGTTTATCCCGACAACACATTGACCTTTCCTTACCTTGAACTTTCCGTTACATTTTCCCCGCCGGACGCTTTTTTATGCTATGATATTTACAGCGCGGCACTTTCTCAAAGTTCCGACCGAAGAGTCGAACGGAAATTAAACTGTTGTGGGAAGAAGGGAAATTTTCAACTTCGCAAATTCAACGAGTTATTCAAAGATTTCCACCAATTTTTCGATCATTAACTAAGATTGAAACATATTTCTATCAAGTTATTACAAGATTGTTATTACAAGATCGCGTTTTATGAAAAAATATAATGGAAAATAAACTAAGAAATATTTATATAAAATCTTTTGCGGCGGTGCATGAGTCTATTTTGACCAAGATGCATCAAAATCTAGTCATTTAATTTCAACGGAAAAATTGACGGAGCTACAGAAAGCACTTTTGTAGGTGAAAAAAATTGTTCGGAGGTTCATGTTTTTTGTTTGTAAACATTTACATTAAATAATGAACAGTATTGTTTGAATTTTCCTCGATTTTCACGGCCACCATGGTGAACATCTTCAACTTAACACAGTTAGATTCGTGTCTGACCATTACGAACTATTTTCACTTAACACAGTTAGATTCATGTCTGATCAATGCCGACTATTTCTACTTAACGCGTCTATTTCACGTTTTCTCATCTCAACTGAGATTATGATTAAAATTTGTGACTGAACATCAGACTCTTATACAAATTAAAAATAGTTGCACTAATTCCAAAATACAGGAGTTACATAGACTTGAATCAATTCCAAATAGCATACATATAAATTCTGCACTTCAGCAAACTTTATCGAACTTGATTAAATAATCAATGAATTATAAAAGATTAAAGATAGTGAAAATTACAAGTTTTCCACATATTCAGTAAAACAATTGACCAATTTCGGTGAAATTTTGAGAATGTACATAACATTTTAAAAATTTTCGTTACAAGCTCAAATAAAAAAGTTGTGGAAAGAACTTGTGTCCGGTTTTCGTTGGACACGCTTTCTCTTTAATGGCCTTTTTCCCTTGGGCCTGGCTTTCGCTAGGCCTTGACTGTTTTATGGCTATCTTCCTGCCATTGAGGACCCAACAAGATTCTGTTTAAAAATCCGTTACTACAAACTTATTTTTACCGAGTGCGCGATTTCCTCGGAAAATTTCGTATGAAAATCCGCAGTCGTCAATTCCGGCGGAGCTTCGAGAAGCATTTTCATCATCGAGAGCAGCGCGCTGGATAAACAAGTCGTCCTCTGGCGAACAAATCGGAGCCAATACGGTCGTGAGATACAATCTTTGAAGGATAACTCGATACACTCGGTATCAATATGTTGAAGGAAATGGAAGTCGTTGGGTGGAATCAAAGAGAACGTCTCTTCCGCCATTGCGATAGTGGATTTTCTCCTTGCAGGCACCGACGAGGTTACGCGATGCATATTTAATTTGATTTCGAGCGTAGTATTCACGAGCGATATCGTAGTGTACGTGTCGGCAATGGACCGTGGAAAGGTTCCTTCGACTAGCCCCTAAAAACTATAGTTAAAAGGGACGACGTGCACGGAGCTCCATCGATTAAACGTGCATTCCAAAAAAAAAAAGAAAAAAAAAGACAAGAAAAAGAAAAAGCTTGTCAAAGGCCCGTAAACAAGCAACACTAAACCGTGTCTGCCACCCGTGTGTTACACGGGATTTTTTTTCAGGTGAGGTAACGCTAGCAAAAATGTCCTCGTAATTCTTCATTTCAGAGAAAAATATTTTCCACGTGCTCCACATCTCCTCCTCGACTTTTTCAATGTCTTCTCTACTTGCTTTCGACATCGTGTTTCGTTTCACCAAGACTTTTCTCACGGAAAATACGCTTAATCACTCACCCTGGAAACGCAACTGACGACGCGAGAATATTTGCAAACGAACGTATCGCGAAAAACCGTTAGTGAAATATTTACGGAACACGTTTCAGATGTTTGCATTTTACACGAGACACGAATTTAACCTGTTATTAGTTAATATAAGTTAATTTGAGAGAAATAAATTTGGGGGAATAATTGCTCACAGATGCGCACCTTTACAATCTCAATTTAAATCTCAAATGAAAAATATCAGAACTCCATTTAGTGTTTAATGGAGATTTTTGTGTTTGCGCACGACAATGTCTTATTGTCTCTCATGAAAAATGGATAATGTCAATACTGGTTCTCCGCTACGTCTCAAGGTCCGTTAAATATGGAAGACATTATTTTTTCGATCGGTTTAACAATGAACTTCTAGTGTAAGTTATTTGAAAAAATTAATTTTAAATTCAAAGATTAAATATATAATAGTGACGTCGATTAAATATGGAAGACACTAATTTCTCGTTCAGTTTAACAATGAACATTTAATATTAGGTTGGCAAGAAAGTAATTTTGGTATTTTAAGGTGAAACAGAGCCCAATTTTTTTATTCAAGCAATGATCTTTAATGAATAAGATATTTTCCCTATTGTTCGATGATCTTTTGCCAAAAAGAATAAAGAAACTCGGTTTTATTTCACCTTAAAATACTGAAATCATTTTCTTGCCAATCGAATGTAACTTATTTGAAGAAATTAATATGAAATTAAAAGATTAAATAGTGTAATATTTTCCCCAGTATTTAACTTTTGCTTTGAATTTTGCTGAAATGAACATATTAATTAAATTCACTGTATGTATGTTGATACACTTTTATATTTCACGATTGTACAATGTTGTTCGCCCTGTTCGCATGAAAATAATGCGAAACGGAATCGCTGAATATCGGCGATTATTAATATTGACATTTATTAACTGCGTCCGAACTGGATGAGCGGACGCGACGTATGAAAGAAGAAAATTGTGGGACAGTATAATAAAACTATAAATCAGTCAATACGCTATAGTTATATCGTTCACAACGATCGCTACACTTTTCCCCTTCCTTCCCCACCCTCTTACTGCTCTTCATAATTCACCCCTTAGAATTACAATGCGCGGAAACGTCGAACATCAATCTTTCCGTCCCAAATTGAATGAATGCTTCCTTGTCGAACGAGATTAGTATTTTCCTTCTAGTAATAATAATGCGATAACTACGCTGCGGATATTTATGCATTTAAAACGCAATCGACTGTACCGGGTACAATATTATTTCACTCCGTTTCCATGATTTTCTGATTACTAGACTGCGGATCTCTATGCAAAATTAAAATTGTCTGCATCGATTCGCAAGAAATAGAAACTAAATTCAATGTTATTTCTCGTTCCATAATTTTTATAAATTGTTCAAATTTGATTTTCAAGGTCAAATTATTTTTTTATTCCATACAAAAAGAACTTTTGAAGTTTGAAAAGAATTGTTCGAGGGTTAATGTATTTTGTTTATGAACATTATAATTAAATAATAAACGTTATTGTTTGAATTATCCTGGATTTTCTCGTCCATTAAGTTTTTAGGAAAGTCCGACTTCTGAGTGTTAAACCTTTTCTATTTAATGAACTCGATTCGTGTCTGACCATTACCGACTATTTCTACTTAATGCGTAAATGTTCTCCACTTTCTCTTCTCAACCATGAATATGATTAAAATTTCTGACTGTACTTTAGATTTCTATACAAAATAAAAATAGTTGCGCTAACTGCAAAATACAGGAGCTACATGGACAATTATTTCTTGTCCAAAACTTTGAGTTAGCTGCAAATACGTGACATGTTGTTCGATTCTTTATATGATTTTACTGTTTTACAATTGATTCATGATTAAAATTACAAATGATTTCGGATTAAAGACTATGAAATGTGAAATAAATATTATTAGTTTTCGATTCTTTACATGATTTTACTGTTTTAGAATTGATTCGTGATTAAATATTACAAATGATTTTGGATTAAAGACTATGAAATGTGAAATAAATATTTCTTCAACTACTATTCCTCACGATCGATGCAGCATATTTTTATATTGCACAAAGATCCGCAGTCTAGCGATTAGTATTCCGCGAACTTCTTGATTCAATGAAATTTCCAATATAACCTGGAATCTGTTAATAATAAAAATGTCTTTGAAAAATGAATTCAGTTGAATATTTCGAGGGACTCGACATGTTACAATGAGTTTCATTAACTCCAGGACTAGGCAGCGGAATCTCATTTGAACCGGACCGTCAAAAGTTACAAGGGTGTAATGAAATTATAAAATTTCTCCAGGTGAGACTATAATTTATTCATATACTTCTGAACGCGGTACATATGCACATGTTTAATTTCGCGAAAGTGTTCTAATTTTAAACGATGAAAATTTGTCAGAGAACCAAACGTCAGTACGGTCAAAAACTATTATATAAATATTAACGAACGAAAAGTGTGTCGACGATATTTATTCAGCATGTTTGCCCAGCCATATTTAATATTCGAAATAACCGACGTCGCTCGATATCGTTTCTATCGAAACGGACGGTGGTCGGTCCTGACATCGCAAATCATTTCGTTTTTTCTACGCGTTTCCAATTTTTGTTCAAACCCACCGCTTATGTGAGAACGTTCTCCAAAACACACACGCGCGTGTTTCAAAGTTGCTTCACGGGTTCATCATAAAATATATTAGCAAAGTTTGATCTTCGACATTCGAACACTTTATAGATTAGTTGGAATAATTCCAAGGCAAACCGAAGCAATTGGAAAAGTGCCATTAGATTGATCGGAGAGACATGGCCAAATTTCGGACTGAGATAAAGAGCACGCTGTAACAATGTCAATGCCGGGTCACGCATTACTCTGGCAACACTGAAACAATAAAAGAATAAACGCTTAGCGATCAGTTCAATACTGAATGCGTTACAGTTCCGTTTGATTCATTCACAAAGCTGGGAATGTGATCATTCCGAGCATAAATCTCTATATACAGGGTGTCTCAGCCAAAGCAGGCCACCTAAATATCTCCTTCATTTTTAATGACACGAAAATATTTATGGCATAATTTAAATGGTATCGAAGGAGGAACATCATGGAAGAACAATCTTTATTGTCCAGTTATTTTTTCAAGGCGGGTACAGTTAGTTGAAATAAAAAGGTTATGTTTGCGAACCTATATTTTGTATTAAGTTCACACGTTTTATTTAAATTTTTTTGTCATACTCCAATACGCATCACAGCTCCATTTGGATCGTTCACAAATGTTTTCTTCATTCACTTGAAATAAATAGGTCACGTTTGTGAAACTATATTTTGTATTAAATTCCAACGTTTATTTTAAACTTCTTTATTTGGTTCATTCACAAAACTGATCGTGCGATCGTTTTGTGAAGAACTTGAAATAAATAGGTCACGTTTGTGAAACTATATTTTGTATTAAATTCCCACATTTATTTTAAACTTCTGTATTTGGTTCATTCAGAAATGTTTTC
Source organism: Lasioglossum morio (assembly GCA_916610235.2). NCBI lineage: Eukaryota > Metazoa > Arthropoda > Insecta > Hymenoptera > Halictidae > Lasioglossum > Lasioglossum morio. The sequence goes on along the minus strand of OU744325.1, from coordinate 27,654,778 downwards.
TTCGTTCACAAAACTGATCATTCGATCATTCTATGAAGAACTTGAATTAAATACGTCACACGTGTGCTATTATATTGTGCATTACGTTCACACATTTATAAGAAACTTCTCTGTGTGTGAAATGTATACCGTATATGAAGTACAATTGAGGAAATGTTTGAAATAAATGCAGAACCGTCGGTATCGAGGTTCAGCATCGCATCGGGTACAATGATGGAAATATCCGCCTTCCGAGTGTTAAGCTCCGTGATCCCGGGACGTATCTTCCCGAAACGTGGAACGAAATGCGATAACGTTACCCGCCTCAATTTTTGCTGATACCATCGCGTCGCTTCGTCTCGCGTATCACGATTCTGTCATTTTCGTGGATCCGTAGGGCGGCGCACAGCATTCGAGGCTGAACCCCCGACGACGGGTTAATAATACATGCGGAATGATTGGACGTGGCTCGGTTTCCTAAGGCTTCGCGAATCGTCTCTGCACGACGACGCGACACCGCGCGACGTATTCCGCACGCGAAATGCATCGCTTTACTGCGGCGACCAAGTGAAACTCCCGTCAAAAATTTAGAAACCCTCCCGTACACCGGTAATCGAGTTTTACAACCCGCTCTCTGTTGCGTGTTCGTGGACTGCGAATAGCGTTTACGTGGCTTTTCGAATCCCCGCGGAAGAGGACCACAACCACAAGTGGGCATTCTTCACCGAATTAGTTCACTAATTTACCGCGGCAGCTATGATTGCCTCGCTGGATTTCTGTGCGATTATACAGGGTGGTCCACTTATCTTGAGACCATTACATTGAATTATTACGGAAACCAGCAGAAATATGAAAAAATATTTTATATAAAATATTCTGTATATGACGAGGGTACATTTAATGGCGCTATGCACATTTTTTCCATAATGGCCCTTTTAAGGGTCAGATGAAGGGTAACTTCATTTTTTCAAATGGAAACGCATATTTTTATTCTACATCGAAAAATAATAATATCATGACAAAATACTAATGGCAACACTAAGTTAAAATTTTTTTTCCATCGCACTTGAAATATACAGGGTGTCCCAAAACTACCTTAGGAGCCGAAAATGGGAGGTTCCTTGGGTCATTTTAAGCGACATTTTCCTTTGCAAAAATGTTATAAGAAACTTTTATAGGACAACCTAATATTTCATTGCACTTCAAACACGTATTCGTAAAAGTTATCTTTCTTTTATATTAGTCTTCCAGCGGTCCTGCAGTTCCGTAAATAATAGAGAAGTCGCGACGAGAAAAAAAAGAGGACCTCTAGTCACGTTTCCCTCGGTTGTACAGGGATTCGCGTGTTCGAGACGTTAAGACATGGGAACAGTGAACGATGCCGATTCCCTGTCGGCGAAATTCGGCTGGTTTCGCGAAATCAGTACACGCTGGTCCTGTCCTTTCGCATTTCGGGCACGTAAAAGCGAACGAGGGGATCGTAAAGGCGCGACGTCGGGGCGGCGACGACAGTACTTTTCAAACGTTCTTTTCCCGAGATCGATCCGGGACATGTGGAGGCCAGCACAAAAGGCGACAAAATGAGCAGATCCAGCCGTTCTCTCGCAAAAGACTTTAATAAATGACCGATCCTTGCCCCACGACCCCACGGAAATCGAGATACTCTAAACGATAAGACGATAAGGTACGACAGAAGCCTCGAAATTCGAGCGGAGATTTCCAGTTACAGAGCGATCCGTCTGTTAAACGCGATTATCTCACCCTTGGCGAGTTCAGCGGTGGACATTATTTGGCGAAACAAATATTTCAAATACTATTTAATATTTTACACTTTATTTTGCTTAAAGAAAATTGTATTTTAAATGAGATATATAATTTCGAAAATAAAATATTTCTATTTTTAACAATGGGAACGACAAAATAAAATATTTCTATTTTAATAATCTGAAACACAAAACAGACTATTGTATTTTTTGTGTCCACTCAAGTTTGTTGATAAACATACAGTGCATCTTATCACCAGCAACTATTTCTACTCATAAATCTATTGAATGCGAACTGCGTACAATTATTTTCAGCAATAATATTTCAAACTGAAATTGAAAATAAAGACAAAGTCCAAATATATTCAATATTCTTAAAATAAAATACTATTTTCAAAATTTACTACCCGAAATAAATTATTTTATTTTTGCCCTATATTTAAAATTTATGCCCTATATCATTATCTCCTCTGTTAGATTACAATCTTTTGGTAGTCAGCAAAACAAGAGTGAACGATTGAGACTCGTGAGAGAACGAACGATAATATCCACGTCTCCAAAACAACTTCATCGAAGGTATCTCAGTTGGATCGAACGTGAAAGGGTTAAACTTTGTATCTGAATCTCGATCGTTTCATGATCTGCCTCACGCCTACTGATGGAACAAAACTTTCGGAAATGCGATGCTCGTCCGTTGATCTTTATCTATTCCCCGCGGTACATCCCCCGACCAACAAAATGCTACAAACTTTTTCTCCATATCAGAACCGTATTAAAGTTTTCGACAAACACCGTTGTCGATAAAAATTCGAGATATCCTTATTTTGGAAGCCTAGTCGTCCTTCTCCGTTCCTGTCAAACTTTCTCCTTTTTGAAAACATTTACTGTTTAAAAGGGAACTATCGGGGACCGTTCTGTGGATTTTTAATAATTGTTTGGAGTGTGTAGATGTAATTCTAGTTTTGTAAACATTACTATTGAGACCTACGCAAACCTGTGGATTATTAATAATTATTTAAGGTGTGTAGATGTAATTCTAATCTTGGAAAAATTACTATTAGGACCTATGCAGCCCTGTAACATTTTAAAAATTATTTAGGAAATGTAGATGTAATTCTAATTTTGTAAACATTACTATTGGGACCTACGCAATCCTGTGGATTATTAACAATTATTTTGAGTGTGTAGATGTAATTCTAATATATAAAAAATTACTATTGAGTTCCAGCAGCCCTGTGGATTCTTAATAAATATTTGGAGTGTGTAGATGTAATTATAATCTTGAAAACATTACTATCACATAGGCCTACTCAGTCTTGTGAATTTTTAATAATTATTTGGAGTGTGTAGGTGACATTATAATATTAAAAAAAATACTATTGGGTCTGTTGGAAATCGGCTTTAATGGCTTGATCGTTGCGCCCTCCAATGGGACCACGTGTGTGTGTGGCTTGCGTTTGTGGTTGTCTTTTTACCTGGACTCTAGTAGCGTCCACACGTGTTATAATAAAAGTATAGTCTAAATCTCGTGTGTGTGAAACTATTGACGTTATTCTTTATCCTACGATTCATAGCCTCTTCCCATAATATCACAGGGTCCTATGCAGCTCTATGGATGTTTAATAATTATTTATAGTGTGTAAATATAATTCTAATTTAAATGGACCATTAGGTTTTTTCAAATTTCGACGTTTTGTATGAATTTTTAGAGAATTCGGACTTGCTAACTACGTTGATAGTCGATAATTGCGTTAAATGTCACGCGACGATAGGAATGGGTAGATCAGATTTATTCAGCGTTCCTTGAGAGAATTGGCTCGTTAGATGCTATCACACTCATAGACACGCTTCCGACACGAGCGAAGTGCAACGCGGAACGTACACGAAGCTCTTATTGTTAGAAAGGGTCACTTTTACAAGGCATCGTGCACCCAAAAGGCGTTAATTGCGTTGGAATCCAGCCAAGTGCTCGAAGATCAATTATATTTGAACAGCGTAACATATTTCGCTAACAGTTTCTTGATGCGGCACGTCCGCCGACGAGAGACTACGTCATAAACAGGAAAATCATTTCGCCCGTTTCGAACGAACCAGCTAAATTTCCTATTCTGACGCACCGGAAAACCCGACCATTTTTCCAAATGTATGTACACACCAGTGTAAAAAGAGGATTAACGTTGTTCGATTCATCCTTCAGATAAAAATTTTAACGGTAAACAATGAAAACACGTTTGCGCTGGTGGTTTTAATGTTTTGCGGTCGAGAGGATACGTTTGAAATTTTCGAAAATGTATTCTTTAGAAAACTAGGGACAGTGCAGTTTCAAATGAAAGAATGCTGATCCTTCGTTGTTGAAATAGTTGTACGACTTGTTTGTAGCTCTGATAATAATCTCTTAGACTGCCGATTCGATACATTTATGACAAAAGTGGGTGGATGTAATTTAAAACAGTAAATACATTAAGACAATTCGAAAATCCACGAGTCTAATTAGAACATGGTTAGGTAAGAATTCTCCGCGAACGAATTTTTATGCAATTCTATGGGATCCCGTAAAATGTAGCATAATTATCGAGTGTTGTAACGTGGTTAGAACGTCGAAGTTTTCCGAGGGAATTCATAGAAATCCTCGTCTCCGTTTCTCAAGGAAACGAAGTACCTTTCATTTCGTGTTCCGCGAGGAATCCTTTGACGGTGGCCTGATTGTAATTCTTCCGCCATCTTGTGTTATGATTCAGTTAGCCGCGGCAGGAGCACGTCCATTAGAACGAGCAAGCGAGAAGTACGGTAGAGGTTCGACTTTTCAGAGGTTAGCCCCGGGAACAAACGTTAAGAGCAATTTGATGCGGTTCATAACGAAAAGTTTTTAATATTCCCCCGTTTAATGGCGAATTTTTACACGCGCGAAGAACACCATGCCGCTTTTGTTCCTTGATGAAGGCGGCGTTGAAAGTTTTGCCGTCGTATTAACGCCCACGTTATGCGCGATTTAGCGGCGACAAGCCGGCTGGCTGCCCAAGAACAATAAGTAATTGATTATAGAAAATAAACATTGCCTCCATTCGTTACTAGATGTACGAGACAGACCGCAAGTTCCTTCCTTTTGAAGAATACCGCACTAATCATATGGAAAATCTATCCTGGTAAAATCGGTTCGATTTTTCATATGTTGTAGCTTATGATCTACTGTAGAAAAGATGTAATGGGCACAAAGCTCAATAATGGACAGTTTTCGATGATTAGTGCGGGGTGCTTTGTATGTCGATATTTTCGACATTAAGAAACTTGAAGTTTCTCTTAAAATTTTTCTAGTACATACATCAAACCGTCCACTTTACTTATCTTCAACGAAGTGGTAATTAAAGAATGTAAGCTTCCAGTTTGACTTCATTGTTATATTTTAATTAGACGCAACTATACCATACATTTGAATGTAAAATAAAATATATACATATACTATTTGAATAAAAGTTGGAAAAAAAGATTAAGAAATTGCGAGATAATTATGGACAGCTTTAGAAGCCAAATTGGAGAACAATTGCCTCACTTAAATTTGAAAAATTCGAAAATATATGAGATTTTGGTCAAATTTGATTTACATGGTCTCTCTGCATTAGAAAAGTATTATATTACATAAGTTATATTATAGTATTCTACAATATTATATAAGTACCATTTTTATTCCATAATATAGGTTGGATAATTTACGCTGTACTGCACTGCAGCGAGATATGCTAAAACGAAGAACAGTTGAATTTTTCTATAAAATTCTACGATGTTGAGGGGCGTCGCGAACGCGCGTGAATTCCCGCAAACACCCGCCACGTCTAATTAACACAACGCCCCAGCGAGAAAACGCTAACGGCGAGTCGGTCATTTGCAAAATTAGAAGAAATGCTCGCGATCATTCCGCCCGAAGCCATTGCAGCGATGAAACGGAAACGTAGCACGTCCTAAAACTGCTAATTAGGCAGCAAGATTATACTTTTTTGCTTCCCCCTAGAATAAGCTTAAACGACTCGACAATGGAAGTGCTTTTTACCGCTAACTTTAAACGGCTGAATAATTAACCTCTTACGTTATATAATTCCAGAGGAATTAAATATTTCCTACCTGCAAGAACGCAGCGAGTACTTCAATTTGCTTACGGTGTTTCTTGATTTTTTTCTCCGACCGTCTGCTACAGATTTTCTACCCCCGAGAACGTCGAAAATAAATTCTTAACGATCTCTCGGAGCTTCTTAATATGCCATCTGGGTAGAAGATTTTTCTGAGACAACAGATGAGTTTGCAACATTCTGTTGTCAACGCTCAGTCAATTATTTTCTATCTTGTTGACCTGTATCTTAATAATTTTACTTTTTACGAAGTCGCGTGTTCCTTAAGAGAGATGCAAAATGAAATAAAATTTTGTAATTTACGTTCTGTAGTTTCTCTTCTTATTCAATCATTTTAAATCTACCTCGGACATGGAAAAATGTAAGAAAGTTGCAATGTTTGCCATCATCGAACTGTAATGAACAGACTGCGGATCTTTATGCATTTATAGGAAAATTGAGAAAATGAAATTCAAAGTTGCAAGAATATTTTGAGAATTGTCAATGCATGATTTCTCATCTACGAAAATTATTAAGAATGGAAATAGCATTCTATTTGGTTTCTCTTTCTTGCAATCGACGCAGACAATTTCTATTTTGCATAAAGATCCGCAGTCTAATAATGAAACTATTATAAAACTTTCAAAATATACATAAGTGATACAGATTTACAAAATGTATTTTGTAAAGTATCGATATAGGGCCGCACGAAACATTGGAAAATACACCTTGCAGTATTTTGGTATTTTAGGGGATGTGGTAGACCATTAAACAAGTTATCGTCTCCTCAAGAGTGCTCGAATATTAACCCGTTGCCGTATTTTACCGAGTCAGACTCGTCAAGAAAATATTTACAAGGTTTGACAAATACGAATGTTATATGTTTCCTTATACATGAAATAAAATTTGATTCGCTTCTAATCAATATTTAAACATTAAAATGAATACAGCCATACAAAAAATATCAATTCTCTTTTCCCTTCGACGACATTAATGGGGAGAAAATCGTTTTATTCACTGTAACTGCAAAGCATATTATATGGCCCTAACCTGACAAGCTAACCAAACCTGATACCCTAATCTAACCCCTTGGTTAATAACAGTGACTGTATGTACGTAAAATTGGATCAGATATGTTCAGAAGATAGTGTCCTGTATGTGTGGATAAGAAGACGGCAGGGGACCAGTCGATCACTTAAGGGAAGTTTCCGGTGGTGTCGGTGTTTCTAATTTAGCACAGGACACCGGCCAAAATCCATAATCATGAATTGATCCCTCCACGTAGTCCTCCCACGGTCACGTAACAGGCGCAACCTTCGGATGCGATCACCGCCGCCACAGCCTGGATAATCTTATTTAGAATCCTCAAAGGAAACGCAACGCCACGGCGACTAATTATACACCGCGGTAATACGAGCCGCGCGTTAAACATTGTGAGTCGCGAGCACGCGATGCATTCACGTTTCACTACCTTATTATTTCATTTGACGATCGGAACACGATACGGCTATCACGACCCGAGCTGCGGTTTCCCTCAGCACGGCTAATTTTATCCTGAGAGTGCCCCTTTAAACAGGAAACGATCCTTTTTTTCCAAAGAGGTAAACCTGCTGCGGTGAACAAGAGAAGTTCTTGTGCTCCGTGTAAAGTAACGCAGAGATTGACGCAAGTTATTATACACGGTGTTCGATCACAGGTGGGAGAAAATTTGAAGGGTGTTTCCCCGTGACGATACAAGACGAAAATAAAGAATGAAAAAGTTACGATTTCGGATTCGTTTTCTAGTTATTAACGTGTTTTAAATATCCCCGAAATGCGGCAATCCGACCAACAGAGATGAGCACGTTACGTACGCCATAACGCGACAGTTGTGCAGCAAGCGACGTGCACCGCTGTAGGTCGGGTTGCAGCATTTTAGGCGGACTATATATAACGAGTAATATTACTTTCTAAATGTTTAGCAACGCTGAAAAATCCGATATCAATGGAATTCAATAAACATTATAATTACAACGAGCATTTAAGAGCGAAAACATTGTGAAAGAATTACTAATGTTCTTTCTTACTAAATTTACTTACTAAAATAACTTACTGAATTTCTTATTAAATAGGTTCTCTGCCAAACCTATTTAATATATCTAGAATATGTTCCATTCTATTTGCATTCTGTTTTCTTGCAAATGCATACCTCTTTAATTCTTAATGGTCTGATAACAGTTACCGAACTTATTTCCCTTCGACGTAGCACACCTTTCGAGTTCCAAATAGTTTGTACAGAACTCTATAGCGGTAACAAAATCTCGAAACACAAAAGGCATAGAAACTTGTTTGCCCAAAAGGCTGCACGAATATGTTTTTATCCCGGAAGTCATTCCGGATTAATTGTCAAAATTAAATTAGTGAAAAACCACCAGACATAAGCCAGATGTTGATTTTTCAACGCGAATTATGTGCTAGTCAATATATATTTTCAACTTCAAAATATGGTAGCTGATATCAAAACAAATCCACTGACCTACATTGCTATATCTAGACTGTGGATCTTTATGTAAAATAAAAATGTTTCACATTGCTTGTGGGAAGCAGGAATAAAATAAAAATTGTATTCATCCCTCACTGACTTTGTTACACTCAAAAGAACTGTTTTATATTTCACCGAAACAATTTCTTCATAAACGCACAAAGATCTGCAGTCTAGTTAGATCCTGAAGCTTCCAAATAGCGCTAAAATCTAAACGAACTGCTAGATCGGCTGCCGTGTCCTCTGTGCGTAGGTTTCTTAACGCTTGCGGTTGTATGAAAATAACAGAGCGAGTTTCGCGTGAGACAGCGCGGAATACTGATTCCAGAATGCTTCAAAATTAATGACGAACCGGAAATATCCGTATCGCCCGTTTAAAAATGATCCACCCACCGTCGGCATCGGCTGTTCCCGGCGGCGCAAACGAATTCCGTAAGGTATGCATAAAATTTTAACGAGCACCACATTATATTAATACTACTCGAACATCGTTTAATTATATACCGCGCCGCGATACGTCGCGTCCCGAATAGTTTAACATTCCCGGATAAATAGAACTGTGCCTGAGCAACGAGTAAAGTGCAACGAAGCCTCCGCTACTCCCGTTTCTTATTTAGGACATGCCACATACTCTTCTTACGTAACCATTACGTATTACAGCACCGACAGCTTCCCTGCGAACGATTTCCCTCGTACAGAGAAAAACTGATCGTCAGATTTTCTCTGCCGGCGATCGTTAAGAATGCCTGCTGCGAAAGAATTCTCGAGAAATTCCCGTCGCTTTCCCGGAACGATATCTCCGCGCAGACGGAACCGACAGACATCCGAAACAGTCTAGTAATACTTGTTTTCACCCAGCACACTGCTTAACAAATTACTGAGAAGCCCCAGCGAAAACTTTTTTCATTTGTTAACACTAATGCGTTTACAGCAAAATTGAGCAGGTGAAATTCAGAATCGTTCGAAAATGTAAGAAACTGAAAATTAAAATATATTTCTCTCATAATAAAATCGTTAAAGGGAGGAACAACATTCAATTTGATTTCTATTTCTTGCAATCGATGTGATTCAGATCCCATCACTAATTGTTAGGGACGTTGCTGTAATCTATTGCTGATTCACACTCTTTGATACTTTCCATAACCATATGTTCAAATTCTAGAAAATAAATGATAAAGTATGAAAACGTATCGTGTCCAACAATTTTACAGTGTATAATCACGTCAACCTATCTTAACCTATCCTAACCATGTACAAATTCTAGAAAATAAATGATAACGTATGAAAGCGTATCCAACAATTTGACCGTGTATAACCAATTTTAAAATATTCTTAGAATCAGTATGATGCACTGATGTTATTCCCCGTAAGGGTTAAGTCCGTAGAAATTTATATCATGAATAGACTGCGGATGTTTATGGAATTTTTCATTTCTCCAGGCGACTTGTACGAAAGTGGAATCATGTAAAATCTCATTTTCAATGGTAATAGTCGTTGTGGTTCGAAAATAAATATAAATCGTAATAATTTTCTGGAGTTTTATATTCTAGCAGTTTTTGAAAATTTTCGGAAGCTATGAATATGCATGAAGGTCCGCAGTCTAGTCATGAAATATTGCTGACGTGATATAGTTTTTATTATCGGAAATTTTAATAAAGATATGAATTTATTGTTCAGTGGATCGATCGTATTTTAGCAGTATTAAACAGGAATCGTACATTTTACAATATTTAGGTAGCCCTTGATTTCCTTTCGCTTTACATATACAAGAAAATAACACATTCGTTTGAGTTTGGTAAAATTGAGAAGATTCTTTCTCAAATTTTGAACAATTTCATCATACGCGCTTGAATAACGAAATGTTTTCAGTAACTCGCGATGAAAGCGTGTTCGTAATTTCAATAATCGTGAAAGGACAGGAAGCCGTCATTTCCAGATCCATTAAATTGGATCACAGCTTAATCATGGAGAAATCTAATTCCTAACTCATGCGCAATTGTATATACAAGCTGTGAATGTTCGATTAACTTCTGTATTTCAGCGAGGAACATTACGATTAAAAGCAGCGTTGCCTGTTCTTGTGAGGCAAATCAACGCGAACCGTGCGCGTGAATTGGTTCAACGAATTGCGTTGTATCGTAACATCGTCTTTAAATGGGTCGATGGAATTTCAGCACAACTACACTGCAATCATTTCACAATATTTAGGTACAGAAAATTTGTGAATTTTACTCGAGAGGAGCCTGTGAGGATTGAGGAAGTAATAATTGAGACTAGTCGTCTTTTAACAACACTATTTTTGAGGAAGTTCAGCGATATTTAAACGGTACTATCTCGGAATCAGCAGAGATTGTTTTCTTCTAATTAACATTTTTCTGAACACATCCGTCTCTCACAAGTTAATACTTATGTACAATTCTTAACGCTTCACCACGATTTTTATTCGATAACTCAACGACAAGACGCAACTCAACGACAAGTATAATTAATTTTGTTTTATTTAATAACAAAAGTGTTTTATCTTACAAAGAAACAGGACAACAGGAATTGTAAAAGATATATTTGCTTTTTCGGAAAAACAGTTGATCTATTATTTTTTTCCAATGTTAAACGAACGCGTCGAACGTCCAGCACGATTACGGAGGAATCAAAGATTTTAATCTGTGGAGCATGTGAAGTTTGTAGAAGTAACAATTGGAACGTGTATTTCGTTGATAAACATAATTTTAGAAAGAAAATTAGGAGGTGCATTAAAACTTGCATCACACCGTGTACCTCTAATTCTCGGGACCTTTATTCATCGCGACTAGTCGGTTCTACGAAGTGAATTTTATTAATCATCCAGAATTGAACGAACGCACCAAATTCGAGCAGAATTATCAGGTGTGCAAATAAATTTCGGTGCCGTCTAATCGGTCGTAACTTTAGTTTAAATTACACGGTGACGTTTAACAAAGATACCCTTTTACACGTAACCGATGTGACTTCGCCTGAAAACGTCAGGTGAAACTCAAAAAGTTTGATCCTCTCGAACCGAGCGAAGAAATCAAAAGACGCGGAATTGATACGGCGCGACGGGTCGTGATTGCTTCCTCGGTTTGAACAGAGTAGTTTCGTGCACGAAATCATAATGGAGAAAAATCACGATTTCTTCACGACGAAGAAAATCATGGGGAACCATGCACGTCCACAGCAATATTCACGACAAAAAAGTGTTGCTGCCACTTCAGTGGGATTTTCAAGGCGTCAGAGTTCAACCTGGCTAAACAATTACTGCGGATTTCTGCCAGCAACATTTAACGAACGTATACGAAAAAAAATCGAAGAGAAAAGGACCTTTCACCGGCCAAGGGAGTAGGGCACGTAATCCTGCGACGCGACAGTGCTGGGTCACATTCTGCACAAAGGACGAGGGCCACTCTCGATGCGTTAGGAGTGGAAGTCGTGTCGCATGCGACATACTCTCCAGCCATGGCCCCTGCACACTATCATCTGTTCAGGTCCCTCCAACGCAATCTTGTCCAGGGAGCATTACAATTCCATTGAAACGGTCAGAGAATGACTTCGTAGCCAGGAAAACCACCGTCCTACTAGATAGGAAAAAGTACTACGAAATCATGGCGAATGCGCTTCCAAATATAATCTTCTACAAAGACTCCTTCACACACCTAACATAAAGGAATCAAAGATTTGATCTAGGGGAAGCGATACCTAAGACTCTTTTTGAGTTACAATAATTTCAGTAAGAAAGATCCACTAACATTTAAGTCGTACCAGCCAGAGCTCCTCGGAGGTTGCTTCTTCGCAACTGGCATTTTAGCGTTCGAGCTCTTCTTCCAGACAGCCACTTATCTACGTGATCCGATATTCAACTACGATTTTCATTCAACGACAAGATGACTAAGTACTCCGGCAAACACGCAAAGTAGTTCGAGCAGCATCCCGCCAGACATCACATGAATTTCCGTAACTCCTTGCCCTTAAGAACTCGACGGAAGTTACACTCCTCCAGCATCTGTGCGGATCATCGGTGACTACGTACATATGTAGCTCGCGATATTCGCGATCGAATACCAGGAACTCGCCCTGGCAGAATCTCGATAGAGACAGACAGCTTCTTCACCTTGTTAGGTACTTCAATTTCTACGGTTTCAGGCTGATCTCCTTTGTCAAGCGTTTTTCCAGTAGTCAAAAGCGCTAGATAGAAGATCAATCTAGACCGCGATCGTCCAGAAAAGTCCTATTCTTACGTTTCCGAGGAGTGATTTGCATTATTCGGAAGCATACAGCTGCTCGCGTAGCTGTTTTCATAAAGCTGCGACAGCTGTGTGCTTCCTAATAATGTACATCACGCCTTGATAACGTAACAATCGGATTCTCTATCTAGCGGTTTCGACTACTAAGAAACCTCATATCTCGAATCGTAGAGAAACGAATTGTACTAGCCTGTTAATTGTCTGCTGTGTAAAATTTCCTTTTCTTGGGTCAGGCAATTTTGATAGGAGACCGATGGACGTAACGATGGTCGAATGGACGTAAACGAGTTCTCGATGGGGTCTTACCTGATGCGAGTGATAATCGGTTCCGGCGCCGTTGGGGAATCTGTAACGGAAGGGGCTGTGCACGGGACAATTGACGCGGAACGGGCTCTCGCTGGGTAACCTTGGCGGCGGATGTGTATGTGGGCCGTAGATGACACAGTCCATCGGCATGGGTCTTCCGGGAGCATGATCGAGGGGCCGACAGGAATAGTTGACGGTCGGCGGTCTCATGGGTGTGTGGTCGATCGGCCGGCATGTCGTTTGGTCCATGGAACGGCAAGGTGTCTGTTCCAAGGAACGGCAGGTCGGTTGGTCCATCGGCGGTCGTCCAGGGTGTTGCTCGTGAAGACGATGCTCGAGCATGCGGGAGACGTGCTCGACGGACCTGCACCCGTGATCGTGCATCCGGCCGAAGTGGTGGTCGTGCATGTAGCTGGCATGATCCTTCAGCCGGCATGGATGTTCTATGGCGCGCATTGCATGGTGCTCGATGTCGCTTCTCATCGGGCCGGAGGACATCGAGGACGAAGAGGCTGCTTGCGGATGATCGACCACCGCGGATCTCGGTTGCTCGGTGCGAATCTGTTCCATCGGCCTGGACATCGCCTCCAACGACCTGCTCGACTGATGATGTTCGACGGAGGCCCGCATAGGATCGGCGGACGGCTGCCGTATCACGGAGTCCATCGATCTCATCGACTCCATCGAGCGCATCGCCTCGGTAGAGCGCATGCTGTGCTCGATCGGCCGCATCGGCGACGGCTCGGTCGATCTACACGTTCTGCTCCAGCATCGCGGTATCGTGTTCGCACCGTCGCTCCCGCTACCACCACCGATATTTCCACTGGCGGCGACACCATGACCTTGAGGCGGCCACCCGACCCCGTACGGATCCATTTCCATCGCCTGGGACGCGACCAAGGCGGCAAGACGGCTGGAAACGCTCTCCGCCGTCTGTCTCGTTAGTCGAACACCGATCGCCGCGTGGCTGCTCTGCTACCCGGTGCCATGATCGCGATGATCCTCGCGTTCATGGCGGACACACCGAGAGATAGAGGAAACGTTGGGATAGAGAGAGATATATATAGAGAGAGAGCGAGCGAAAGAGAGAAAAACTCCAGCTAGAGCTGATAGTGGATTGACACGCACTCAAACACACACGCACTCGCGAAACACGACCACGACGAAAAGCTCGCGTACGATACACCGAAACGGAAAACCGGGACACGATCTCGCACGGAACGAAGCGGGAAGCGCAGAGAACGGAGGAGAGCCGTAACTAAAGCGGACGCAGCATGCTGTCACTCGAGGATCACGCGGAGAAAGGAAAAGTTCGAACGAGGAAAGAAGCCGTAAGCGTGTGGAACAGCACTGAGAAGCTGACACATCGCGATGCTGCGCTCCCCAGCACTGAGCCTCGCGGCCTCGACTGCCGCGCAGTTCCTCCACGCAAACCAACCAACCAACCGACCGACCCACTACCCCCGACTATCCACCCACCGCCTAACTATCCGTCCCCCCCACCCTGTCGGATCCGGCGCCGCGTCGCTCTGTCCCCGTCTCCTCTCCCTTACAGCAGTGTCGCTACCCCTCCCACTCACACCACCCTGTAAACCTCTCGCTTTCTCACTCTCCTTCATCCCTCTGGACCGCAATGTTCGCCCACCGTATCCAGTAACGTTCCCCTTCGTCCTTACCCCCTTCGACCCCCATCGCTCCCACCCCGTCCACGTCTCTCGTCCTCATCCTTCCCGTTCTTCCTGCCCTGCGAACAATCTCCGACCTCATCGGCAAGTCGCGCCACTGCTGCCTCTCTGCCACTACCTCCTCTCTGCTACCTCTGCCACGCCGCGCCGCGCCGCGTTCCTCCTTCGCTACTTCTTTTCCCCATTTAATTCCTGTTCGGCTTTATCGGCGGACTCGGCGCTCCTTTGTCCCTCTATCAGCCAGCCCGGCGTGTTTCTATTTCTCCAGGGAGTTTCGGGAATGATTCGCCAGCAGGGTGAGAGTTCCAACCCTCCCGACGATACACACCGGGTAATCCTTTCGGGACGCTCGAAATGGACACGATGACTCGATCAAGACTTGGCTGTTCAGCTTCCTCGTGAAACGCTCGTCCGCGGAAAGAACGCATGGAATTTTGCAGGATCTCTTAACCCCACTTGACGCTACTCGAGGATTAGGTTAGGACATTCAGCTCAGCGATAGAAACAATATGATATAAGTGTCATAACTGGACTGCAAGAGATCTTTATGTAAAGTAAAAATTGTCTGCATCAGCTGTAAGGACCTGGGCCATGTAGCAGTTCCATTCTTTCTTCGATCATTCCAGACAGTACTATATTGACACTGTGAAACTCTTACAGTATTTTCGTCGTCTACTCAATTTTTCTAGACCCCACTTAACGCTGTTAGAGTCTGTATGCTCTGGAGGGACAGTGGATTAGGACATTCAGCTCAGTGATAGAACAGTTATAGAACCGACAGAACTGGACTGCACACATCTATATGTAAAATAAAGACAGTACTGTATCGAGACACTGTGAAACTCTTCCAGTATTTTCGTCGTCTACTCAATTTTCCTGAACCCCACTTAACGCTGTTAGAGTCTGTATACTCTGGAGATACAGTGGATTAGTTCAGTGATAGAACGGTTATAGAACCGACAGAACTGGACTGCACACATCTATATGTAAAATAAAGACAGTACTGTATCGAGACACTGTGAAACTCTTCCAGTATTTTCGTCGCCTACTCAATTTTCTAGATCCCACTTAACGCTGGTAAAATCTGTAGATTCTGGAGGGACAGTAGGTCACGACGTTCTGCTCAGTGATAGAACAGTTATAGAACCGACATGATATAAGTATCATAACTGGACTGCAGACATCTATATCTATCTATATAAATAAAAATGAAATACTGTTCGTTGGTAAGCGCATCACTTGAGAACGACTGAACCGATTTAGCTAATTTTTCTTTTTAAATATTCGTAATAGTCCGAATAAGGTTTTTAGAGAAAGAAAAATTGGAAAAGTTTCCCGGAAAGATGTAAAATTCGGGAAAAAATGAAAGTGCTTTTTGATCACTCAGAAATACGGGTTTTTCTCATTTTTACTTTGTTTACACATTTCCAATAGCTTTTCACAAATTCACAAAACGATTACAAACAAATTTATTGAAAGATGGACAGGACAACGTCTGTCGGGTCAGTTAGTGTAAAATAAAAATTGTCTGTATCAGCTGTAAGGATCAGAGCCACGTAGGAGTTCCATTTTTATCTTCAATAATTTTCGTTAGTATAATTTCTCTTCTAAATCCATAACGTGTGCGATCTATTCCTAGCAGTTACGACATTATTCCGGTTGTTCGTGTCCGTATCAATCGGAACCGATATTGACAACAGTTCGAAACAGTAATTTACGGGACCTTTTCAGTCCCCGGGATTCTCGCGAGAGAATTTCACTGAACGTAGTGAAATTGAATCGTGGATTACAGTGGCTGCGGCGCGAAGTAGGGTTATCAGAAGGCCCATAAAGTTTCCGTGTGCCATCGTCTCGCGGACGAACGACAGGTTACACGCCGCCAGGACGATAAACGGGGTTGCACAGTTGAAAATAGAGCGGCGACGTTGCGTGTTGCGTGCGTTAAAAGCGCGCGAATGAAAAACACCACCGATCGATTGTTCCACGCTAGGTGGCTCTCGCGGTGCTGCGTCATCATTCTACATACATGGTAACCCCGATTTCCAGATACATTCGGAATTGATCTGATATACACACGCGGCGCCGCGGCGGGACACCACCCGGCTGATTATGCTCGAGTGTTTGAATTCAATTATGCCGCCCCTCGGCTGCCACGGTTTCGGGAAGAACAGGACATTGTTCGGTGCCACACTGCCAATAGAGGACAAATAAGCGAAGCAGGCGTCTTGCCACCTAATTGCAGTTTGTCCCCGTTGTTCCAAACACGCGTGGAACACCGGTTACGCAACCTCGTTTTCTTATACCCGACGATAAAGCATCTATGTAATTACCAGACTAACGATTTTATGCATTCCTGAGAAAAATGGATGGACGTAAGACTCGCGATGAAGGTTTTAAACAAAGTTTAACGAATATAAATAAATAAAAATTTGTCCATGTAGCCATATAAAAAATATCAATTTTCTCGAACTCTACTATGACATTTGTCGGGATAAAGACGTTCTAATCGCTGTAACTGTAAAAGAAAAGGTACCTCCTGGGATTAAAACAGTAAAAACATTAAGATGATTTAAGAATGTGCATATGTCATTTCTAATTTACTGACATTGCTAGAGATAGGAAAATATTTTTATAACGTCTCTTGGCTTTTGTAATTCGACAAAGAAAAATTTTATTTTGCATAAAGGTCCGCAGTGTAATGACAAATTACATTAATTCGCAAACGACAGGTCGGAAAGTCGTCGTCTGATTGGATCATTAAATTCGATCATACAGTCGATCTACAAAGTATTTCTACACATCTAAAAAACGAATAACTCTTTCGAAGTTGGATCCAACAGCGGTAATTACTTAAAAGTTGGGCCTCCTCGCAGATTTTGATTAAATTTAAATATGTTATAGATTTCTACGTTTTCAATAACTTTTTCCTATAAATATTACCGCCGCTTGATTTTAGTTTTCGAGATATTCGCAAAAAATTATTGATATTACTGTATTGAATTTTCTGTATTCTTGCACGCTCCGTGGCAATGTAATGCTGATCCGCGTGGCGTCAGTTTACTTTGTTTTTGTAAACACGCTGTGGTGATAAGAGAGAAAACAGTCTCACTCTATATAGGGTGATACATATATAAGGTAAACTTTAAATTTTGAATGACTACTCCTGGATTTTCGTATGCGTGGTCTGAGAGGCTCTCCGCCCCCTCCACGACCTAACCACAACTCATTCTATTCATACGTTTTTTCCATTACTAATTCAAATTCCGGATCACAGATGCAATGCAAAAATTATGCGATCACGCATACGAAAATCCTTTTTTATATATGTTGTATATTGCTATTCAGAATATAGTGTTATTCATTTTGTGTTTGGTTAGAAACGCCGTTAAGCGATCGCCTATGCTGATACACGAAAATCCAAGAGAGAAAATTCAATACAGAATTAGCAATAGTTTTTTGCAAATATCTTGAAAACTAAAACCGAGCGGTGGTAACATGTACATGGAAAAGTTGTTTAAAATGATTACCTTGACAACATATTTGAAGATCATCAAAATCTGAAAGGAGGCCCAACTTCTAAATAATTACTCCAACAGTTTGTATACGAGCTATTCAATGAAAATCGAGATTTAGGTAAGAAACGTTACGGCTAAAAGCAAGAGTTAAGCAAGAGTGAACAAATAAAAACATAAATGAAAATTATCCTGTATGGGTTAAGTATAGGTAGGTTTACCAAATTACACAGCGAACCAGTGAAGCTGTTAGAAAAGCTTCATTCACAAATTTCATGAATTCACAATGACACTGAGATTTGAAAAAATCGAGGCAACAAGAGAATTCAGATTTCACCGTAACCTCCCTGAATTCCTGCCATCTTGTCAGACATTTCACGCTGGCAGTGCGCAATACTTCATCCTTTTCAGTGGATAAACAGCTGCACACCCGTATTCTACCTAAACTCTATCGTTCCTTATCGAGCCGGCTGCCGATAACGGTAAAAGGCGTTGATAGATCGATGGACCTGGGCAACAAGTGTTGAGAAATCTTACTGCTCGAAAGATACGGGAAACGGAGACGTAGCGGAGTATGTGAAGACGTCTCGGTTTGAAAAAGACGGAGCACTTGGAGCTTTACATCGCGCGTGGGAATAAGATTATCTTTGCGCCTAGCTGCCCGGAGCCCCTATGATTTATGGCATTTGTTTCTCGAACTCACCGCGAATTCGAAGAACACGCCGATCGTTCGTTGCGCCATCGGCCTTGTTTCGCAACTGCCGCGAAATATTGTTCGCCTAGCCGAAAGGACAGCGGTTTAACTTGATACTTCGATTAAGTAGGCGACGAAGCCGCACGGTTCACAGTTGATTCCAACCATGGGATTCGATAATAACCTCCTCATGCACCATTGCAACATGGTTAACTCCAATTTCTATTAGGAACTGTCGGTTAACTGGAAAGTTTCATCTCATACAGTTTCATTAGAAGGTAACACAGTTTTGTTACTAAGCGAAACGAAATTAATTGTAAATACCAGAAAGTCCTTTCTTTAAATTGAGGAAGCAAGGGGACCAAGCTTTCTTAAATTTGACTGAGACATCACTAAAAATTTCTGTAACATTATTCAAAATATTGTTTAGATTTTCAAGTATATTGGTATCTAATCGATTGCTAAACATTTCGATAGTGGAGGAGGTGTTACATTAATTTCATATCGCTGCCTGAATGTAAGAAGTAGGTCACTTGAAATTTAGACATTTTGAGTTATCTACTTCGTATTAAAGAAGAAATCAAAATAGAATTTAATGTAAAAACTGGGTAACCTATCGAAGTAATCTACGATATCTAGTGAATCATAATCTATTTTAATATTGTTAATGTAAAAAGTAGACAACTTCTGTTTTTTTTAAATTGTAGCGAATTGCATGGAATTGTAAGTTACCTAGTTCTTACATTCAGACGGCGATACCTATAAAATGAAACAAATAAATAGTATAGAATGGAATTATTCTAAGTTGGAAGAAATATTTAATTATCAAGTTGAAACAGCTCCAAGTGCAAAGAGTTAATTACAAACGAATCAAATTGTATTTCATCTAAAATGGCATTCAAGTTTTTTACACGTTGTTGAAATCTTTACGACGAGTCTGATCCGTCGAAATGCGGCAAGGGGTTGATACTCGGAAGATTTCATGGTAAATTATTTCTAAGTTTGTCCTCCTAACCGATTTCGATGACCCTGAATAATACGTTGTTAAGGTCATCGTTCGTCATTCCGAGCAATTTTTCCCTATGAACACACCGTGAAACATGTCGAAACGATCAAGCCAGCTGACTCGGAGATCGAAAAGTTGCTTTTATAATTGAATTAGTTGGTCTTGTAATATGCGCGCACAACAGTTTCCGAGTGTGTGCCGTGTGCTTCCAATATGGAGACTGCAGTGAAGTGCGATGGGCGGGGGTAATTCATTCATTACAACCCGGGCGTTGAATTATGCAGCATGCGTCACTCAACGTCAACGCTGCGCAGCGCTGCAGCTGCGGGGAAGACGGCGAAGAAAAGACGCGGTGGTCCGCGTGGAATTTTGTTCGACGAAAATACAATCTTTTTATGCCGCGACTTTTCCTCGCTGCTGCGTTATTAAATAACTGCGATGGCTTGCTTCTAAAACAGCGGGATACCGGGCCCTATCGAATCTCGCCTTCGAAAATAATTCACCGCACCGTCGGTTCTCTTTCCGCCATCTTTCCTCCCCGAGCAACCTGGGAGATAAACTATAAAAATTGTACCACCGAAGCGCAGGGTACGTGCTAAGCTTTATTCGTCTTTTCTTCAACTTGATCGATACCGTTTCCCTTCTCCTCGAATACGTCCCTTGCAGAAAAATATTCCAAGCGTGCGCGAGCTGTTATTAGAAGCAGTTAAAACCCTCGTAGGGAAAGGGATCCTCTGTCCGGACGCAATTCTAACGTTAGCCAGTTTCTATCTACCAACCTGGATGATCGTTTATGTCCGGAGCAAAATTTCACACCATTCGATTTCTCTCTTTCCAATATTTATTTTCCACCGATAATGCTTCGACGCTAAACGTAGCTGGTTTTGCAAAAATGAAAAATCACTGAATTCATTTAATCATTTCTAGTAGTATGTAATGGATATTTGGTCCCCTCAGGGTTTCAAATCTCGTTCCACACTTCTCACCTTTTACCAACACTCTTCTCCCTATCGCCTATTTCAGCGGGACCTACTTTTTATTACGGTGGGTTCCGAACCACCTTTAATCATTTCTAATAGAAGCATCCTTAAAATTTTAACCGTTAGTAACCCTTTGCACTCCAAATTACTTTTGAATTTGGTTGTCTGCCTACTATTTGAAGCGTTTCGTTTGATATTTACTTAGACAGCTCTCCTTTAATGCTACTGATTTCAAATAATTTTGTTTGTTTACCAATTATATTAAATGTAGCTCTCTCCATCTTGTTTACAATTTATATTTTTGGAGATAAAGACGTTTTAATCGCTCTAACTATGAAGAAAATGATACAGCAAGGGGTTAACTAAAAAATACGACTTAAATAAATACAGCTGGAACCAAATACAAATAAAAACACGTTTCTTTTACATTTCCCTTTCTCTGATGTCGAGTTACGCTCGAGACAAAGGAGTGCAAAGGGTTAAACCTTCGACAATATATTAGAACAGGTGTTGCAGGATTTTTGTTGATTTTTTCGAGCCATAGAACAGTAAAACAATTAGCCGTATAGTTTGTGTTTCCGAGATTTACGCGAAGAGGTGTCCTGCGTGGGCGTCATTAATGGAAATACTCTAACAAACACTTTCACCACCGTTGTTAAGGTCATGAGAGAATAACCTGACGCGCGAATCAAGTCGATACTTTACTCTTTCATCGGCAACGCGTAAATGACAGAAGCCGCCGCTGAAAGGTCACGCCGCGTTAGGGGAGCAAAACTTCGAGTTCAATGATCAGAAAAGTTCGTAAACATCAGACATTAGCTTCTCCGAGATATCTACGCGCGATAATCATTTTTGCCATTGTTGCAAACAACACAGATGTCTTTGTTTTCTTTATATTATTATAACAAACTAACAACAATATGAGCCGTTTATTTTGAAAGTAGCTTAAAAGTCCATTTTCAAGAAAATATCAAGCTAGAAATTTTAATATTTACATATCTACGTTATTTTTTAATTCTGAAGCAAATTGTAACTAATACATCTGAAATCGCAAAGATTTTGTAAAAAGGAAATCAGCTGGTTAATTGATATTTCTCTAATCTTTTTACTGTTTTAAATTACATCAACTCGCGTTGATTAATAAATGAATATTGAAATGTATCTAATGATTTTATTTTTAAACTAGGCCATTTTTATTCTTCGAACACTTCAGATTAAAATTAACGAACATATTTTGAGTGAATTCTTTAAACAGTTCGAAATATAAATCAACAAAAAGAATTCTTGAGTCGCACCATTGGTTTTGTAAAAGTTTCAGGATTTAGTCGAAAATTCCAACTAAATTGTGTCCGTATCATAGGTCGCCTTTGTTGCTAACAAACGAATTATGATACTGTCGCAAGTTCAACAGGAGTGATCTGGTGAACTATTCGTTTTACAAGTACGTACGAGGAGCCTGTCTTTCATCTTCTTCCCAACAAAATGGAACCACATGTTTTCATTTTACGTAAATCGATTCCTTTCACCGAGCTACACATAAAAGTGAACTGCATCTTCCCGCTGCATCATTGCATTTAAAAAGGATCTTAAGGGAGGCGTCTTAGGGAAGCAGATATTGTGAAGTCATTCAACTTTCTCATTTCCCGTAAGATACATATCGCTCCGTAGACCGGGCCATTACTGATCTTATCGTTCGAATACTTTCGTTCCTCGCCCTGGTAATATCGATCTAAATCAAGTCGATTGTTTCAGCCGGTCTACCTTATACACGTAGCTCGCAAAGTACTAGGAAAATCGAAAATAATGGCTCTTATCCAGACCACGAAACGCGTTTTAACTCTCGATACCAGGGGCGTGCGAGAACCCGAAATATCGGGTCGGGAACACGAAATTTTTTCGAAAAAGTAGGGATCTTCGAATTTATCGGGATTCTCGAAAGAATTTGTTCTTTGTATATTTATAAATACAGTTAGAAGCATAACTGATCATTTGACATGTTAAAAATATTTAAGGACGTCGAGGTATTAATTTCAGCTGAATAGGATAATTAAAAGAAGAGTACAATTTTTATTTGGCTCCTGTGTCCAGCAAAAAACGACTTCAAGTTCTCGGTAAGTCTAGAAGAATTAGTTTCGTGAATGGCGTCTAAAAAATATGTTAAAAATAAATGCACTTGGTCGAAATTGTGAAGAACAACAGTAAAAATTGATTTTCACAACTTTTTTAGCTGGGCCAATAACGAAAATTTCAAAGATGTGTTTTTTAAACTCGTATAAATTATATACGTTCTGAAAATTTCATTGAAATTGGCTAATTGGTTTGCGAGTTATAAACGATCGAAAGTGGTAAGAAGGCAATTTTTTAAAATTCCAATTTTTAGTCATGTATAAATCCCAATAACAATCATAATAATAATCAAACAATAATCATCTTAATTTTTTCAACACCACTGAGTACTTTTTATTACATATTGTTGTAGCCGTGGTCAAGACGAACATGTTATGTGCTGGAACTACTTTGATACATTTATTTTTATTTTGTCATAGACGTCTTGTTTAAAACTATGTAAATAATATCACTACAATAAATGAAATCTTACATAGAATCTATAATGTTTATGTTAATCCATACATCAAAAGCTGAAATTCATTCCATATGCAAAAGATTCTTGAAATAAATTCGAACCGAAATAAATCTGTACTCAAAGGGTGAACTATTGCAAAGGCTTCAAGTCTTAAAATAATGCTAAAGTAGTTTTGTCCAGCTAGCTCGTTTATATCACTGTGGGGCGTCGCGTCGCCGTTATTTCGCAAATAGAGCAGAAGAAAAAGATGGCGGGCGTACGGAAACTTTTTTGGAGCCGTCGTGAATTGCGACCGCGGATAAATTTACGCGGCCTGGTGTCAATGGCGGTTAGCAGGGGAACCTATCCGCCGTGGAAGAGTGGAAGCCCTCGCATACGGAAAATGCGGTTCCCGTGCAAGCTGATAGGAGAATCGCGGTTGCGTTACTGAAGATTAACGACTCGGCCCGCCATCGATCCCGCAAACTTGAGATTAGCCGAGGAGGAATGATAATGAACGATATACACCCGCGGTTAGGCTACTGTTTACTCGTAAATAGTTGAGCGCTTTGCGCAAATGGATCGACGGTAGCTAGCCCGTTAAAATATTAGCTGCGTGACTCGTTCGACACCGTTCACAGATTACAGTGCGCCGATAATGGATCGAAAACAAAGAACCAACTTTCATCTTGCTATTTGAAATGTTAATTATATTGTAGAAGAGGTGTTTCGGAACCCACCTTATTAGTAAACTGTAGGTCCCGTCGCGAAGTAACTTTATTAAAGAGTTGAGGGTGACGTGAAATAAATAAAAAAAAAATCATATAAAAATTAGTCCTCCACACCGATTTTGATGACCTTGAAATATGTTGTCAAAGTAGTCATTCTGAACAACTTTTCCCGATACGTGTTACCGCCGATTGATTTTAGTTTTCGAGATATTCGCAAAAAACTATTGCTAATACTGACAAGAACACTTCTTAAAAATGTTGTTTTCGTGTTTTTCATATATTTCAAGATCATGAGAATCGGTAAGGAGGACCAACTTCTGTATTAATTACCATTGAAACATTCGCGAAAGTGTTCCTTGGACACTCGCTATAATATTTGCACACTTTCAAGAAGACAATGATTTTCTTGGTAATTATTTACCGTAGACAAGGAATTCAATAGGGAACGAATAGAGTGACGTGCCCGTCGGTATGCGACTTCGCGGAACGCATAAAAACGAAAACGCAAGAAACGGGTTAACTTTGTGAACAAACAAAGCGAGAAGTTTTTCGGCGGATAGAGATTTTCTCCCGTGGAAGTATTGAATGGGCTCTTCCTGGCGCGAGATCATTTTCATCATCCTGCGCAGTGAAAAACTCGGACATATACACGAAAGTTCCGAGAAACTTTCTAATTTACCGTTTTCCTAGCGACTCTCCCTATCGTCGGAAGGAAAGATGAAATTATTTTAGGATTGGCTGATCATTTCCTCGGTTTTACTTCGCTCGTTGTTTTTTCATTCTCTCATACAGCCAGTGTCGTAATTGAGTTTCAGTTTAGTTTGTAACGTGGATTTAAAAAATGTGTTTTGTAGATTCCGATAAGTTATATGAATATCCTGACAATTCCATCGGAATCGATTAAATGGTTTATGAATTATAAACAGTCGGGAATAGACTGAAAATCGTGAAATATTGTTATTTTCACAATTTTTTAATTGTTCATAATTCGTGAACCAATTGTCCAATTACGAAGAAATTTTATATGAATGTATACAAAAGATATTTTTGAAATTTTCTTTACCAGCTCAAGTAAAATAATTGTAAAGAACAACTTTTTCCAATATTATCATTGCATATTGTCTAGCAAATCATCCATCTGGTTTGGTAATAAAATTGAAGTTGTTCGGTCTATTTACAGAAAAGTTATTCTAATTTAAAGAATGTACCATTCATTATAAGACTGACTGTATTTCAAACAACTTTTCAATAATGTCAGAGCTAGTTAAATACTAAACAAAGTTAGCAATATTCATTATTTTGTTTAGCTCTTTCGTTACTTTTATTCTATGCCATTTCCACCTAGTTTTCAATCATTTATTGGCAGATTTCAAAATAAATCTTGCAAGTCCGTGTGCACGTTGTATTTCAAATTTTGAAATCCACAAGGACACCGTGAATTCGAAGATTACATATATAAATGATGATAGAATTAATTTCCCCACAATTTGAGGTAATAGTTAATTAAGCCCCATCCGTCCTACCGAAACGTTTCATTATACGATCACGACGACCAAATAAATTGTTATAATATTTCCGGTTGTTCAGATATCGGGTTATTCTTAACCAGAGTCGCTTCTCTGAAAAGTACTATCAAAATTACCCTCCACTTAGGGGAGGGGATAATCGCGATACGTGTTTTGCTTCTGGAATTGATAACTTATTTGTCATGCAGATCGATGTATTGAAATTTTAGCGATAGGCGCATTAAAAGATTTATCGCGCATGCATATGCATGTTCAGACCGGAAATCAATGCAACGAGCGTATGTGTTAATCGTATCATTAGGATTGCGATCACTGAATATATGTGAAAGGGACGGTACAATCGAAATTATGAATAGCGAGCCTGCTTAAATAAAAACACAGCTAATAAAATATTTTCAATGCAATTTGGTAAAATATAGTACAAATATTATCTTTGCCAAACGTTCGACATATAATAACAATAGAAAAGTTGATTTACCTATGTAGAAACTGTGGATTCTCGTCCCGATAGAAGGAAGATTGCTTAATTCACTTACCTGAAACAAACAAAGTGAAAGAAAATTTAAGACAATTTCATTCGATGATACCATTGGATAGTGTATACCGAGTCATCTCTGAACCACGCTGATGTTTCACAAAGCACTTTTAAAGGCGCACTAAATCAGGCAAAACCCATCTTTTCTTTTTAATTATATTATTGTGGAATATTAACTTGATCAAAATATTCTAATAAAACGAAAGAGTTTGAGAATCGGTTTTTGATCAGAAAAGAGAATAATTCATTGCTTAATTGGTGAATTTATAAATTAATTCATGAATTGACAAGTTAGTTTATGCGAAACAAAAACTTTCAACCTGAATTGCAACACACTGGAATGAAATATAAATGTATTGTCTTATTGAATATGTTTAATGGGTTAAAAGTAATGTAACATCATTTATAAACTCATCTAATGCTTTTACCGGTTTAAATTACACCTAGCCATTTTTGTCATAAATGCATCAAATCCGCTGTCTAATAATCACCGTGTCCACAAATTCAGCGAGCACCGAATCGATCAAACCGATTATATCATCGCAACGATAAAAATACCATGCTATCGTTGGAAGCACTGAAATCGATTCGCTTATCGACATCGTACTAAAATCCGTGTATACGCTTCATGAAACGGTTGTTCGTCGCAATTTCTATAAAAGCCGGGCGTAATGAACAAGAGTCGTTTATACATAACTCGTTAAACCGTTCACTGAGAAACGGTTAATTCGCGCTCGCGATTTTTATGCTGGCGTAAACGACCAATTTTCACGAACAACCATGAAAAGGAATGGGGCTGATAAGCGCGATGAACATGTCAACAATGTTGCGCGAATTTGAATGTATAGTTTCAGTAATGACGAGAAGATGCATTTGCATCGGTTCTTCGGCGTGCCCGCGATGAATAATTCAACCTGCGCGAATAAACAATGCGATTTTCGAATCAGTTTCATTGTAATGTCCTCAAATCGAACGGTGCACAGGTTCTGGCTGAAAAATCGGGAAAAATCGATTTGAAAATTCTGCGTCAGTAGAACGTAGTCAAAGGTCTAGAGAATATGACTTCAGTATTGTTACTTTTTTGTTTGTAGATCAGTGAAGGACTCTACTTCGTCGAAAGTTGAGAGATTTTATAGCAGGCTTCGCGTTCTTAAACAGTCTCGCGATTATTCAAGCGGTTTAAGGAAATTGTGTAAATCCTTGCATCGCAAAAGATTTCATTTCGTTACCACCAAAATTGGTACAGTTATTAATGTGTGGACGTAATCAATAGACAGCGGATCTTTATGCTAAATAATAAATAATTTTTGCCTGAATTGCAGCAAACTGGAGTGACAGAGAAATTTTTTTTCTTTTTCTTAACCCCTTGCCCCACGATTCATTTTGCGGTTTCAGTAATTAGAACTTTTTCGTAGATCCTAATTTCCTAAAAAAGAAGAATATCGATATAAATTGCATGCATATATGTTCTCCAATGGTTGTATATTAACAAACTATATTAACATACTATATCTCCAATGGTTGTATATTAAAAAACTTTTTCGACAGAAAATAATGGTCATTTTGACCTTTGAAATGGTAAAATACATGTTTGATTTCATAATGGTATAGCCAAACAGCAGATCTCTATGCAAAATAATAATTTTCTAGTTGAATCTCAAGAATCCGGAGTGAAATAAAAATTTATCTTCTTTCTTCTTACTAAGGGTTAATACCTAACGTTAAGACGAGTTCAACGAAAGATTATACTATGACCTTATGCCTATGAATAACGCCAAAACTTGTTATTTTTTTCTCGGTACCTTTCGGGGAAACTACCGTACATGATTCACGGGAAGTTAGTTTTACGGAGTAGAGGAGCGGATAAGAGCGCAGGCACGCAGCTGCCACGTTCGTTAGATAGGGCTCAAGGGCTGTTTGATATTCAAGAGCAGCACACACGTATCGCGTTTTGATATTCGTTACGCGACCTCACCTCAGATGCATCATTATATCGTTTCGACGACTGTGTATAACCCGTCCGGAACAGATTGCGTGTATGCGCCGGGCCAGCGTGGCCCCGGGTCTAGACTACTAATTTACAACGCTTACAAACACTTCGATATGTACACCGCCCCCGCGAGAACAAACGACCCCTATGTTAAATATCGAAAATTCTGCTGTGCACACCGCGATCCCCTTTTTTATCCTCTTTATCGACCTCCCTCCATTCTCGTAAACCGTTAATTAATTTATCGGTGCTTAATTTGTCGAACGATCAATTTCACAAGTAACTTTAATTCTCCGAACTTCTGCAGAATTTACCAAAGGTCGCTTTTAAATCTTTTCTCGCGGAAGATGACGCAGATCGTTCTGAAGTTTGCCGCCGGTTGACGTAGCTGCTGCTGGTGTAAGGATCGAAAAATTTGTTCATGTTCAACACCAAACCTACCGAGCCATCAAAGTAACTGGACAAGATTGATTTCATTTAAACATTGCGCGGTTTCTATTGTAATATGTACTCCACTAAAGACATCTGTACAATCATCTGTTATGAAATTATTCTATTACATCAACTAGCTGACCCGACAGACGTTGTCCTGTCTAAATTTCTATAAATTTGTTCGTCGATAATGTAAATTCATTAATTGGAATAGAAATAAAATAACTGACGGTAGTTGATAACAGACGTCGATAATGTAAATTTCTATTGAAATGTGTAAGTTCCAGAACTCAAGGAAATATATGACACGTTTTTTTTATGGCGGATGAAATTCATGTTAAGGGGGTGAAAACAGCTCTCAAAGTTGGGGTAGAAAATCCTATTTTATTGAATATCTCCGAAAGTATTAGGCCTAGACAAAAATTTCAACAACCAAATTTGTGCGTCTTTGAATGCCGAATGTTTTCGATTAAACTGTCTTTAAAAAAAAAATAGTTTAAAAATTAACTTTATTTATAACATTTTGCGATAAAATATTACAATTTTTTCATTAAAATTTGTATACACAGCCTACATACCTTGATAAAAAAATATAAGGAAAAAAGTTTTTTAGTTCCGCGGTCATAATTGTCATATTATGTTTCAACGCTTATGCGAGGTACGGTTGCAAACGTAATGGAAAGTTGGAGTAAGGATAACCGTTTATTTGGAGTTGTTCTACTTTAAAAGTAATGTGGTAATTAACCCTGTAAAGGGCTAATTTGTCTGTTTTTATACAGGTTTTCTATCGATAAAAATAAGGGGCCTAATACTTTCGGAAATATTCAATAAAATAGGATTATCCACCCCAACTTTGAAAGCTATTTTCTCTCCCTCAACACGAATTTCAGCCGCTATAAAAAATACGTGGCAAATATTCTTTTATGTTCTATATCAAATTAAAATGTCATTGAAATCGGCGTGTTACGATTGGGTAACCTCCCTCGTTAGTAGAGTAAATCTTGTAACATGTAGAGAAGTGTGAACCGGTTCGGTTCGATGGTAAAAACATTCTGTGATTTTTAAAAGGATTGAAATAATGTTTGCCAGTAGAATTCGGAGGTTTCGCGAGACCTGTTAAAAAATTACGTCAGTTACACGTTTCCCAGAGTTCGCAAGCTGTTTCACCCACTTCGGGGCAGATCTTAATGCAGGTTTCGGAAGTTTGACGATTTTTTACCGAGATCAGAGTGTCCGAGTTTCACAGTTGTACATCATTGTGGAAGGAAGTTCCGCTCAAAAAGAAGTTGCTCGTTTTCGAGAGAATGGAAGAGAGATAATCCACCATCGGTGGAGTCCATCCAACGTGGAGGATTCTGGAGAACCGCCCGTCTAAGATCCTAAAGAACCGTTTTCGTTCAGTTTGTTGTGCGAACTGGAGCGTTGTCGGAAACGCTGCTTTTTATTCGCCTGGCACGACATAGTTTTTCCACCGAAAACCTTTATTGTTACCAACGCGAGACGAAAACTTCGGGAACAATTCTGATACGGGATAGCTATCGAACATCGGCACGTTATACGTCACCGACAGGCTAGGCGGTTCTTATTGGGGCCTCTCTTAGAAGTCCTTTCAAGCGAAATGAAAACGACCATACTGGTCAGCCGACGAATCGACACTGGTCTTATATCCGAACGTTCACAATAAACGTAAATTTTCAATTAACCCTTAACGTACCCGAAGCTATTTTAACTCGAACATTAAATATTTTTTCTGACCTGGAATAATTTCATTCTATATGATTTTATTTTATGAATATGAAATTGATATGAAACAATTTATATAATACCTCATACAATACTTAAACGTTTACATATGTTATTTCACTTCAAGCGTTAACAAGATTCTCCATTTTGAAATCTATCTGATTTGATTGGTCTATTCGACAGAAACGAGTACATAAAATTTAAAAAAAAACAACGAAAGTAGAACCATTCCAAGAATTCAAGGATGACGTATTGTTTCCTACTATGTAAAGTTATTAAGAAATTAAATGAATGTCTATGTCCTTGAGGTCATTTGTAAAAATGTCCGCCTCCCGGCTTCGTTGAGATATAAGATATACAATTTCGAAAATAAAATATTTCTATTTTAACAATGGGAACCACAAAATAAAATATTTCTATTTTAATAATCTGAACACACAAAATAGAATATTGTATTTTTTGCGTCGTTGTACCTAATACTTTCAGAAATCGCATTACTTATAGGTAATTTAATATTTCTTATCTTAGCAATAATTTAAAGAAGGAAGGGTACTTAATATAAGAAACTATATCATTTGTCACATTTGTGTTTAATTTTTTCTGCAATAATATTTAACATTGAAATTGAAAATAAAGACAAAGTCCAAATATTTTCAATATTTTTAAAATAAAATATTATTTTCAAAAATTACTGCTTCAAATAAATTATTTTATTTTCAAAAATTACTGCATCAAATAAAAAATTTTATTTTTAAAATTGTACTTTAAAATCATATTTCATATACTTAATTTCATATACTTTAAAATAAATAGGACTGTTTATTATTTAATATTTAAAACATTATTTTCCCCAGCTCTGGATTTCCAGCATTTCCTCGCGAGAATCTACAGGATTACATAACGAAAAAGGTAAAAATTTCATTTTAACCAAACGATCAGAAATTAAATAAATAAAGGAATAGTGAAATACATGTAAAAATTTCATTTTGATTTTTTATTCTCTGACGTCGAGTCACGCTCGACAAAGGAGTGCAAAGGGTTAATACTGGGATAGGGTACATAGGGCTTTCGCAGCACTATAACCAGAGGGCTATCTCTCTAGGGTCACGTATAAAATCTGAATTCGTGGAATGGCTAAGTGACATTTGATCTTCTATTAGCGAGAATGGACAAGTTTCGGTTAGTCGCGAGGCTTCCGGGTCACCCGGTACAGATAAATTGATTATATTCCAGCGTCGCGTCGTGTGTCAATAGGGCAGGAAAAGCTGATTCAGGTTACAGTGATTCAACGCTACAAATCTTGTACCGGCGAATTCGGCAATTGAAACTAATACTCGTGTCAAATATTACGGCTCGCTTAACCATCTACGTTTCAGCCTAGTGCAAAACATTTGATGTCAATATTGGAACGAATCGGGATATCCACCCCCGATTCGGCCACTTCACATTATGTACAACGAGCACGCAGTTCCCCTCGTCACTATTAGCCAACCCTTCAATTAACTATCTATTATTTATAGTCGGTATTTATTGATACACCGTTGAAATATTAATTCGTCTGACAAACCGGGTTCGTTCCACCGACAAATCGTCTGTACTGTCGCGTGACTAAATGAACAGTTTGTTTATTATTCAAGAGGAGAACGACGTCGATGCACAAACAATTGTTAAGGTACGATCTCCTTTGCGCGTCTGGACGCTTCGTTTTGTTATCCTAGCGCCTTTTATACTCCATTTGTCGTACTTCGTCAGAACTGCGTCTAGAAGTGAGCCACTGCGTCTACGCCAAGAAACTATATCGCATTAAGGTTGGTTTAAACTGATAAGCGAGCAACAGCGATCTACAGTGATCCATAGCGATCCACTGCAAGCGGCTCTAGCATATAGGCATTAGGGTTTATACAAAAACCGGTTTTCGGTTTTTAACTTTTCCATGAAACCGGTTTCAACCAGTTTCGAATTTTTACAGATAACGAACAAGACATATTTACCACTTAAAATAGAAGTTTTTTTATTTATAGTAATTCAAAAATGCAAAAAAGGAAAACATAAGGTACATATACGTACATACATGAAATTATTAAAATAAAAATTAGCAAAATACTACTCTTAAAAAATCACAGAAATTAATTCTTTGTTTAATAAAATATTACTTCAAAAAGCAAGGAACGTCTATGGATTTATTGCTTAGTCGTGTTCTTATTTTCGGCACAAAATTACCAGAAATAGAAAAAAGCTCGCTCACTTGCTAATGAACTGGTCTTGGAATTGTCTTTGAAGCATTAAATAATAAATCTAAATTTTTTGTTCTTCTATTTCTAGTCTCCAAGACCAAAAACAGCTTCTTTAATGTTTGAGGACTAGAATTTTTCAGGTTTTTTCAGATATTTATTTATTGGTATTTCCATAGTATGTTTCATCTTAGATATGTTTTGATAAATCATGAACATTATTTATAAATACTGAAAAATCAGGAAAAATGTACAGGGTGGATCAGCACATATTACCACTTCGATTTACGTCACTATTATTATTCGTAGGGACACGTTCTGGCAGTAATTAGTTAGAAATTTTTCATTAATTCACCATTGATTAATGCATCTTGATATTCTTTGCAAAAATATTATTTTTTTAAAGAGACATTGCAGGGGTTTAAAATGTGACGATTAGATTACGGATGTTTATGCAATTCTCAATTTTTTATAGGTAAATTTTAAAAAAGTGGAATCATGTAAAATGTTATTTTTAATGGTAGCAGTCTTTGTAGAACCCTAATAAATAAAAATCATACTAGAATCA
This sequence comes from Lasioglossum morio, assembly GCA_916610235.2. NCBI lineage: Eukaryota > Metazoa > Arthropoda > Insecta > Hymenoptera > Halictidae > Lasioglossum > Lasioglossum morio. Next base: position 27,621,660 of record OU744325.1, on the reverse strand, counting down.
GTGGAATTTGATTTTGTAGCAATTTTTGAAAATTTGTTTGAAGACTATTCGAAAAGACGATCATTTACATCATAATTATTATTAAAGAATATATTAAACTTCATTAAGTGGGGCAATATAAAATATATTTCCATTTTTTTTAAAAAGCGAATGACCTTCATTAACGTCAGAACGAATAATGATAGTCGTATAAATCGAAGTGGTAATATGTGGTTACTGACCCTGTATAAAATACTAACGGTTCTAATTATGTTTTCCACGTTATCTAAGGACATAAAAGAAAATTCGCGTTGTTGAATAATTAACACGTGCATTTTGCCGTATGAAACGAAATTGCACGCGAAGGGGTCTCGTACATCTGTGCCTGAATAAATGTTTTAATTTGATAGATAGATCATCGGCAAAGCTGCTCGTTAAAGTGTGTAGCTCTTAGCAGCGAGCTCGATTTTCATAATCCGTGGCTGCGAGCGGATGCGAATTTATTCATAAATATTTGCGGCGACATTAATGAAACGTTAATTGTCGTCATTCATTAAGACTACTTTCGATTACATGCACACATTTCCGAGTAATTACAGTCGCGTAAGCCGGATTTTATGGTTCACGCCGCGGCATAAAAGGCTTTGCCGAAGGATGAAAGAAATTGAAATGTAAATCAGCCGCGTCGCTGTGTTGTTGAATTTATAGAGTCGGAGCATTTTACGTCGCTAGACTGCGGATTTTTGTGCGAGATAAAAATTCTCTGCCTTTATTGCAAAACACAGAGGTTACGTACCCATTTATTAATCATCGTTGCAATCAAATTAAAATAGTACACTATTTTTATAGCTTTTAAATGTTATCTGTATTTTGCGTTCGATCTACTATAAAATATTCGATCAAAATTGAGAATATGATCGATATTTCTCTTGTTCACTAATTCACCACAGTTTGACACCAACGCTACGCTCAGCGAAACCTGCCGCGGAGCCAAACAACCGTATTAATTTTTCTATTAATATTTCCTTTATGTACGTCGAGTTCTATCATTAATAAAACTGTTTTTCGCATTGATAATATGAATGATTCCAGTAATGAGCACTCTATTTGCTTGATCGAATAATGTATACGGTTACAATAAAATAAGTGTATTGAAAAATGACTTCTTCGATGGAACTTTGCAATTCGAGAGATCGGGAATTGAAAAATTTCGACGTTGAGAACCGGAGTTGCAGTTTGCGCGTGTGTAGCGAGGCGTGCCGAAACAAAGGGTATCGCAGGACACACGGGGGCGCAGTCTTTCAAATATTTCTGAATGTCGATTCAAGCAACGAACCGATCTAATTATGTCACTCATCCTGCAGAGCATTCCAGTTGCGAGTGAGCCGAGCGATAAGGTCACAGACAACAAAAATATTTTGGCATTCGTTCAACGTCAAGCGCCAACTCATTTACCTTAGAAATGAATCACCGGTCTCGATCGAATGCCGTTCCACGTTTTCACGGATAAGATTACAAATTGGAACGAATGATTCTTTTGTGTAGCTCGGTTGATTGGTGTTCGTGATCCGACTCGGCGAATTTAATATAATGATTTTAGTTTTACAACTGCATTTTTGTTTTACACTTCGAATAAACAAATTCTGTTACATTTATAACTAAAGACGTCTTGCGACACAAACAGAAAAGAAGTTGAAAGCTTTACAGTGTTTAAATAAAGAATACTAGTGATTTGTTTATTCCGAGGAACGTTTGAGGGTTGATTTTAATGCTAGGCTACTCTATAAAATTTTTGCGTTATTACTTTGAAATGTTGAATGGTGTAGGAAGAATTTTCAGTGTCCTTATATAATTTATTTTGGAACAAGCACGTTGTATAGTTTCGTTTTCACTAATGATTTATAACACGCATCTGCCCACACAGTTTACCCCACAAGCCTTCGGTCCTCCACCCCATAAGCCATTCTGAAATACGTATATTAAATGCCGCCATATATAACCGGCACAGGGTTGCATAGGATTGCACAGTGTTGCACGGATACTGCGTTCCCTTAATTGTGAGGAATAAGTGCATGTAAATGTTAAGCATTAATTCTGACTTGGTTAAAATATATTAGTGTGGACTAACATTCCGCGACGAACACTCGCTTCTAGCACCAAACCTTCGAAATAACACGATCTTAAATTAAACAAAAGCAGTCCCACCGAAACATATAATATTCGTTTAAAATTGAAAAATCTATGTTTTCCTCAAAGTCACATTCCTCAAAAACTGTGCGTCCAGGGGAAAAATTAAGGGGTGATTTTCGTAATCATCCCAAAGAGACTCGACAAAAATCGCAAAGTCAAGATCGAAACGTGAAAAAAGAAAAAAAACGTTGAGAGTGTAATCTGATTTGAATTTGACGTTCCACCGTGTACAATTTCCACAGAGACTTTTTATTTCGCGCAAAGATCCGCAGTCTAGTGATAACGGTTGGTCGATCCGGTGGAGCTAGTGGTGGAAATTCGCGGATTACCTTGACGTTCTGGCGTCGGTATTCCTTGGTGTGGGCGAGGTAATACTTATAAACGTGTGAGGGTAACGATCTCTTGGTCTCCTCGCCTATCCATCTCTCGGGCGTTTCGAGTGCCGGCGGTTTCGGTAACCGTGATCCACCGGGGGAACGCTGACCGAGCGATCCGCCAGGTGAGCCGAGCCTAGCCGCGCTGACCGACTTGCTCAGGTGGTGGCCGGAGGATGAGCTTGGCGGCGGATGCGTGTGGTAATAGGGGTTCGATGGTGGTCGCCTGTCAATGATGTCCACATGCCTGCGTGGGGACGGGGTGTCCGCCGATCGTTGTCTTCGTGGACGTTCCTCGTGCAGTTGTTGGTGTTGGTGCTGATGTTGTTGCTGTGGGTGTTGGTGTTGATGTTGGTGTTGTTGTTGTTGTTGCTGTGTTTGTTGTTGTTGTTGTTGTTGTTGTTGTTGCTGCTGCTGGTACTCCGGTTCCGGATAGTTTGGACGCACGTAGGACGCGGCGTATCGCAGGGTGCACTGTTGCAGCGTCAGTACCGGCCTCTGGCACACCCTGCAAGGCGGGTACACCTGCGGGTTCCACGAGTGGTAACAGCATCCCGGCGACCTGGAGCCAAGCGGATCCCTGGTCGCAGGGTGGTTCATGACGATCTTCACATCGCATCAAGAACCCTCGCGTTCCTCTTTCCAATGGCCACCTGCACGTCACGCCACGACTCGCGCACTCGCGATCCACTACATCGTCACCTTCTTTCCTCCGTGGTTTCCTACACGCATCGACGACAATGGTCCTGTTCACTTGGTCAACGGTCACGGTCACTCACATCGCGAGCTCGAGCTACGACACTTTGCTCCAGACTATCGTCCATTCGCATTTCAGGAGACGCTTAGTGTTACTCCTTATTAGAAAGATGCTGGAAGAGCTTGCTGGAGGGATCTAGGCTCTTCTACTCGCATCAACGACAACGGTCCTGTTCACCGGAGAAGGTTCGCGGTCACCGATAGCGCGAGATCGAGCTGGCGCTGGCGCATCGTTCGAATGTCTCTTCGATTCGCATTTCGGAAGACGCTATGTGTTATTCTTTATTAGAGAGACTCCAGAGGAGCTAGTTAGACGAATCTATGATCTTGTGCTATGGTCTCCTAGACACACCAAGGACGATAGTCCTGTTCAACGTGGAAGCTTCACGGTTACTTAGTCAGATAGACAAATCTATGATCTTGGGCTAGGTCCCCTCGCACACGTCAAGGACATTCCTCCTGTTCAACGCAAAAGGGTTGCCGTCACTTAGTTAGCTAGACAAATGTATGATCCTGTGCTATGTTCTCCTAAATACACGAAGGACAGTAGTACTGTTGAACACATTAGGTTCACAGAACTTAGTCAGCTAGATAAATCCACGATCTAGTGCTATATTCTCTTAGACACATCGAGGACGATGGTCCTGTTCAACGTGGAATGTTCACGGTCACTTAGTTAGCTAAACGAGACTATGAATGTTCTCCTAGACACACCAAGGGCAATAGTCCTGTTGAACGCATTAGGATCAGGGATACTTAGCTAGCAAGAACAAGTCTATAAACTTGTGCTAGGTCCCCTCACACACGCCAAGGACTCAACTTTTCTCTGACAATGTTAATATTCCAAAAGAGGTGTACATACAAAATTGTGTTACGTAGAAATTGATTTCTAATCGTTCGTTTGTTTAAGGCTACTTCAGAGAAAGTATCATTAGCGTGTTTCTTGGCATGCCGGATCTAGGCCAGCTAGCACGAATTGTTCGAGACAGCTAAATTGAAAGTTTGACGAGGGAGAATTTGTATTAGAAGAGGGAGTGTCAAGATTGAAAAGGGACCGTGAAGGGTCCATCCTTCAACACGATGAATAAATCATCATGAGTTGCTGAAGTATGTAAGGAGATCTTCTTGGAGGAGAGGAAACTCTGTTGTCAGCCATCTAGCAAGATTTTAAATACATACGGGGTCTAATGAAGACTACAGGCTGCACATTTATAGCAGTCCGAAGAATAATTAACGGCTGACACGTGACACGGAAGTTTACTCCCGAAGAAGCTAGTCTCGCAGTAGTTGGATCTCCTCGGGGCATTCGCGGAGATGCTTGCAGAAAAGTGATACGGTAAAACCGCGGTGTTATAATAGGTGGAATATCTTCGGCGTACGTTAAACACAGCTGTTAATTTCTGCTGTGTTTTCAGTCTCGGCGAATTTCAAATTGCGGAAACGCTCTGCTTGATTTCTCTGGAGAAATAAAGTCCGACGAATTATTTTTTCGCCGTGCCATTACACGCTCGAACGCGAACCGTATTTACACGGCGCTATTTAATGTTTCGAAATTAAGTCTCCCAACAATGATTCTACATAATGATTTTCTTGCGCTCGTCGTGTTTTAATACGCGAACACGATGAATAACACAAATTCTTCGAAGCGGAACGCGAGTTCAACTTTTACTCGTGCCACTTCGAAAACTGAAATTAAAAATGACTCTGGTTCCTGCGGAACGTTCTATGCGGAAAGATTGCTTGTACACAATGTAAAATACATCTTAAATTTTTTTAGGCAGATTAAGGTTTCTTCAAGTCAAGTAAATTTAAGTGGAGGACTCGGTCCTCCTTGTTAGATTTAACATGAACAATTTTTTTTATAGAGATCTTCATCGATCTGGATCGAACATTTCTTTACACCCTGTACAACGAAGCTTTCGAAAGAATCGTTCCTGCATGTGTAGTGGTATTTATTTGACGATACAAGTTTTATCTCTTCAATTCGAGAAGACTGTTGCCGATTATATTTTTGTCAGTCAATGTTGCTGTCAGCCACGCGCGGAGCCCTTGTCAGTCAAAATAATGTCGGTGGGACATGTAGTCAAGGTAACCCGATATTATAAACCCGAGGGAACGTGAGTTCGAGAATAAACTTCGTTGAATACAGAAATTCTAGGTGAAGCAGCGTTTTGTGATAAAATGTTCTTAAAATTTCCAGCGAAATATATGATTGTCTTCGATATTTTCTTGTGAATCCTCGGTAAAAGAAAATTCCAGCACAGTTCTAACAATATACCGAATTGATATGAAATTATCAACAAAGCAGAGAATTGCAACCAATCAATTATAAAATCGTTCGCTATTAAGCAGGTTTCATTTGATCACAGTAATCCGCGTTCGCAACGAGTCACAATTAAATCATTAAAATTAGGATATATTTATATTTGAAAATGGTTTTAATGTTTACAAATTACGTGATGCAAATTGCAACAATATCGAACAGTTTGATATTAAGCTTTCCACTCGCGTGGTATATCTAAAACAAATGTAATAATTTCGTTCTAGAACAATATGATATTAATAATCTCAAAAGTAAAAAAAATTAAACCGACTTCGAAAAGAAACTAAAAGAATGCACTAATAAAAAGTATGAAATAATTTCCATTTAATTTATTTATATTAAAAACACCAACTGTTGATAAAATTGATTAAAATAAAATATTAAATGCCATATTAAATACAACACAATCTTTTAGGAGGAAGCACAAAATTGAAAATTTTCCAAATGACAGATGTTGCTGATTATAATTTCATTAAAATATGGTGGATTTGGAAATCAGTAGATGGGAAGAGAAGATACATTTATATGTGAAAGCATGTAGGAGAATTTTAGGCTTTTCGTAATTTCCAGTGTCGATAGTTTTCCATTTTGCGCCGCCTTCGAAAAGATTGTGTTGTGATGAAAAACAAACTAAATGGAACATATAATTTTTATTATTATTTAATGAAATCTAAAATATTTCTTAATTTTGTCCTGCCCCCCGCCCACCCCTCCAGGAAAGATCAGTTTGTCTTTCTGTAATATAATAAGACTGAAGGGAACTTACATTGCCAAGAAAAAGGAAATTTACCCTTCCAATGCATTTTATTTGCAATAAAAACCGCAAAGAATGAAGAAACACAAAATTTGTTTTCAAAGGACCAATCGGTGGACGTGCTCAACAAGATACAAAAGGTTTCGTTCCGATTGGTCCATCCATCTCCATCTCCATTTTCGAAGTCGGTTAAAAAGTCTTTCCATCATTATCGAACAGTTTAATCGACAATCCCCAATTACGTACACGGTGTAAAGAACCGTTTGTTTATAATTCAAAGTAGCGCTTTTTAATGAAAAACCCTGTACATGCAAAAGAATACGCACCAAAATATTAAAATCAAAATGTGTAATTATTATGCAAATATGTTGCGTGTATACTTCGTCGACATACACCGCATTTCTTTACTGTTGTTAATGAAATGTAAACTGCAGTGTTTGATCACCATGGTTAATTACACTGTAACACCTGAAATTGTATATAGAAAAATGTTATTTCCGAAAGAATTGTTTGTTTTATGCTGTTCGAGCGAAAAAGGCGTTTACTATATTTTGCGTGCAACTCTGTAGATGCTTTCTGGACCACCTCGCTAATAGATCTGCCAATTCTATTTCCATCTTTACTGATGAAAGTAGAAACGAAGATTTAGGAGTTGTTGGTGCTGCATATTTTTCACCTGAGCTAAATGAATCTCGCTTATTAAGTTTGCATAAGGATATGACTATTTTTTCTGCTGAATGTATTGCAATCAAAACTGACCTTGAGCTTGCTTCTAACTATTCTCATCATTACGCGTACACCTATTCTGACTGTCTGAGTGCTTTAACAGCATTGAGTAACTACTCTGGCAATACCAAATCCAATCCTTTTCTACTTGATATCCATAATTTGATAAACTCCTACTTTCTGGAATCCAAGAAACTGCTTCTTTTTTGGATCCCTTCGCATATTGGAATCACACATAATGAAAAGGTAGATGCACTAGCTAAAGAAGCATCTTTTTTTGTCTATTTCTCCTAATATCCTGGTTCCCTACTCTGACTTTTCCAATAGTTTTCGGAAACAAGCTAGAAACCTAACAAAAACATTATACTCTTAAAGAAGCAGGGTTCAAGAGCATAAAATTTTTCAGATCCTTTTATCACTCTGGGCCTAAACCTTGGTTTGCTCGCCTCAGGCTTCCTAGAGAATTCATTTTCTGGGTTAACAGACCTCGATTTGGACATTATGAGTGCATATCAACTGAGGGCCTCCCTTTATAAGATTAAACTTGCGGCTGACACAAGTTGTCCATGTGGTTGTCTGGTACAGGATCCTAATCATGTGTTATGGCAATGTCCGATCTATGATAATAATAGAGATGTTCTGATTCGGAAACTTCGCAATAAGGGATGTTTTCCAGTCTATACAATAGATTCCTTTTTGTGCGGACCCTCTCCTTGCCTCTTGTTAGCATCCATGTTAGCATGCACAGCCACGTGGATGCTGCTAATAATCCCATGTGGGTTTTATAGCTTAATAAAAAAAAAACTCTGTAGATGCTGTTAGTACACCGGACCGTGTGGTAAAACAAGAATCCTACTATTTGATCAGGATTCCGTGCGAGGGAAGAGGACCGAGAGAGAGAGAGAGAAAGGTAGCTGGTGTACGACATTGAATACGAGATGCCCCAGGTAACAACAAAAGAACGCTTTCTTTGGCGATGCTCGCGGGACGTGAACTGTGTCAAAGTGTTCGCGCATAAATTCGAAAATTTCAAAGGAACAGTATTCTCAACGATTTCCTAGTCCCTTTCGAAGGAAATCAGGCGGACCATTTACCGAACGAGCCTACGCCGGGCCGTTCGACCGAACACACACTGGGTTTGGAGAACGGGAAACGAAACGGGACAGAACGGAACCAAGCCGCTTGCGCCATCTGTGCAGGAAACGTGATTTCCAGAAGCTGCATTCGTTCCAGACGAATTTCTATCGGAGAAATGGAACACACGAAACAGATGAAAGGCCAACTGCGTACCAATTGAACGTATTAAGGTCACTTGTGTCCGACATCGTTTGCTTTCGCGGTGAAACAGTGCGAACTCGCTGGCAGCTTTGCCGCGTCACGCTGCGTGAAACGTTCAATCTCCTGAAAACTGCGCAGCTCGAATCACCCCGGAAACTGTTTTGACGAAACACAATCGGCTGCCCCGGGCTTGATAGGGTTCTCTGATTTCAGTGACGACCGTGTAAAGGCAACCAGCGACCACGAAAACAGGACTGCGACCCGATTATCTGAATGCTTAAATTCAATCGGACTGATGCAACACACTGCACTGCCCCCCCCCCCATCGTAAAAATCCATCCATCTTCTGTTTTCATTCCGATCGACCACTTCTCGTTCGGCAAGAAACGTTTCATAGAATTTCCACAAAAGGGCCCGGAAAGCCAATGTAACGAACAATCAGATTAAAACACGTGACAATACACATTTTACCCTGAATGAATTTTTACAATTCAATGAGAATGTATTCCCCCGTTTAGGAGGCAAACGAAATTGTCAGTGATTCTCATATTTTTATAATCTCAGAATTTGGAGAAACATTCTTCGTAAAGGGTAAAAATAAGACCATTTTTCTCCTATCTCGATCACCGAACAACTGTTCAAATTGCATAGGGGAGAGTCTTCTTATTATTAGATTGTGGATTTTATGCATTTATAAGAAAATGGATATGTCCAATTTAAAAACGTTCAGTGGTTAAGAGACTTTGACATACCAATGTATTATTTTCAACCCAGTAAAATTGTTAAAGCAGGAAAGAAATTTTTCCTCGGCTCGTGCTTCTTCAAATTGGTGCAGTATATTTTTAATTTGCGTAAAGATCTAAAGGTCTAAATATTATCTAGATACCTACTTTTTAAATAAAGGAGGGGCTCATGACTGCGGTTAGAAAATCACTAGGAACGTTGCTAATACTGTGGAGTGTTCACTTCAGCCTAACGTTTTAGATTAGGTGCGAATATATACAAAGAGTTTTGTATATAAAATAAGAAGATATACAGTAACAATAGAATACAGTAAGAAGAAACAGTAACAATAACAAAGTAAAGTAAATCGCACGAAAAGATCCTACGATTGAGGAATCCTTAGGGAGTTGCAAGTAGATACAGTCAGTGATTTGTCAGCCAATACGAACGAGCAATAATTGTTACTTGTTGGTAGCACTATGTTTCAATTTAATCGAGAAAAGATGTGAATTGCAGAACTTTTAAATGAAATACATGACCTCTCGTATGTGAAAAAACTTTCGTCCATTTCGGAAGAGAGCCAGAAATAAATGCATCGGTATGCACACGGCCTGGAAATGTAGGATCGCAAGAGATATCTGGGACAAATGGATAGAGGATTAAGAACAATCACTCTCTTCTCGATTCTTTCACGAATCACGTCACAGTATCAACTGCACCTGCAGCAAGGTTCGCGATACGTTCGAAAAAACCATGAACCTTCGCATAAATTGAAAGAGAATAAATCTGTCGACCTAAATGATGAAGATTGATCTCGACGAAGACACGAACGAATAATTTCGAAAACTAGCTTCTGAGTAAATTTCCTGATGTTGGTAACCGAACGAATAAGTGTTGGACGATTGTAAAAATTCGTGCCCCGATTTTCACAACCTATGTTTTTTTAGAAACAAAACCACACAGTTTTTACTACAGAGCAATAGGTTCCGTACTCGTCATTAAAATCAAAATTGTATCGTCTAAACCAACGATTAAACTAACTTTCTTGTGGAACACTGTTTAGTATAACGCATATTATTCTTTATTATTTTTAACAAATATGTATGCAAAATTCCAATGTGAAAGGTTCAATAATTTCCTGATAAAAATTTCTTAAAATTAGTAAAGATTCGTATGTATCGGTCTATGAACTTTATAATTCGAAAATTCTGACAAATCATCCAAATTGCAGTGACGCGCGTATTTGTTCAGACATATTTTGAAGAATAAATATTAACGGGATGCGCACACATTCCCTTCGTTTTGACATTTTTCCGCGACGCGTATATATATATAAACTCTTTGAGGCAGACGATTTTAAAGAAAATAAAAAGCCAAATTGCACAGAATTTCTTTTTAATATCAATGTAACTTCAACCTTTCGAGGTGGATTAAAATATATCCGACTATGCATGAAAAGCTAAGCAAAAGGTGGGACAGTTTTTAACCCACCTAATAGAGTTAACTATATTGTAGAATTTTCAATTCTCCGTAGAATTCTGCAGATTCGGTTTGTTATCGTGTTGAGTCGTATAAACGGGCACTCGATGCGCAAAATATTCCATAAATCGTAATGTTCCCGGGCAGCGCGCGAGACCGTTTTTCCTTTTGTCCGCAAATTTCTGGCACACTCATCCCGGCAAAGAATGTTTAGTGGTAATGTACATGTGTGTGCGTGCTGTTCAACAGTTTCGTTGAACAACAGTTCAACGTTCGGTTCCGAGAAATATTGACCCTCTTATATATTCAGATGCATAGTTCACCAGCTAAGCAACCTCATTCTTCTCGCGAGCTGCCCGAACCGGTTGTTAATTGATTTCTGCGGACCACTGTGCTCGAGAAATTGCTTGGGAACGTGGGGCTACGTTAATATTGCATATTTGCGGGCGAACAGTCGTTCTGGCCGTTCGCCTTAATCTGTTCGGGATTTTTTTTTTATCATTAATTAACCCACTAGCGACCGGGATTTCGTTCTAATTTTAGTCGCGACCCTTTTCTCTGGAAACAGTCTCTTTCCTCTCTTTCTCTGCGAAAGAGCAAATTGATTACAGCGTTCGCTGAAATGTCAAATAATTCGAATTTAATTAAACGATTCGATTAACGTATGAAAAAATGTATATCAATGTTTTGCGGGATTTATAGAGGAAATCCTACCGGATACTAAGTAATTCTTGCTCCGCCAGGATGCAGAGTAATGTGTGTAACGGTTCCGCGGGTGGTTTCAACGATCCAGTACGATCTACAAACATATTTTTCCATAAATTCAGAGATACCGCGATCGTGTAGTAGCGGCTTCGCCTGTCCCAACCCTGTTTATTAGCCTGATTAAGTCGTTTTTGGATCCACGCCAGCCCATATTCTTCTAGCACGGAATATTTCAGCGGACTGTGTAGAATATTTTCCGCTACGATAACAAATGCATCCTATAAACTGGCTGCGACCTTTCGGCAAACAATGTTGCCATCCCTTCGAAATTATTAGTTGTATTCCAATAGTCGTCGAGCTACATGGAAAATATGTTCCAGAGCTGGGTAACATAGTATTTTCAATATTACTAACAAAAAAATAATTAAATTATGTACGAAAAAACAAGTGGTACCATTATGAAAAGAAAAAAACGAAGCTTCACGTTTCACGAACAAATTTCTTATCCGAAGGTTTCTACGTTTCATTTCGCAGCCGATCAATAACTAATTAATTTAAGATTCAAGTTTCTTGAAAAATTTGTTTCTATTTTGTCGCCGATTAACGACTAATCAATTCCGTTCGAAGCATGTTTTTATCTGTCTATCGGAAGTGCCCGATTAATTAACTACCGTTAGTTAATGTACCTGCATAATGAAATGCTGCTGTGCACACTACTTTTGTTCGTGACTGTATTTGGCAGTCCGGAATAGTTCTCGCCAGTTCGAAACTGAAACGGACACAGTCTTCCGGCCTCAGAATGCGCGGAGCTTTCATGTTGTCGATTCATTCGCCTAAACCATACTTCTTTTCATGGGAGCAGGGTTGCAAAAGGGTGGCGGGAAGGGGGCCGGGAGTTAAGATTCCTTCGAACCACGTGATCAGCACCCCCAGGGAATGTGGCGATATTACTAGTTCTTGTGTTTCCTACGGGCAAGCATTCAGGCCATGCAGGTTTTGTCATCGAGCCTCTTTGTTTGCGTTCGAGCATAAAAACGCGCTCATTCCGCGCTCATCTCTTCCCCCTTAGCTTCTTTCCACAGCGTGATGCTGTTTTTGATTTAGCACACGCGCAATCCACCGTGTACGTGCAACGTTCTTCCACATTGTCGTCGTTCCTTGCGCCAACGACAATACCGAACGAGCATTTTTTCTTTTCCTGTGTTCCCTATTGAGTTTGAAGCCGGCCCCTGTGTACACCATCAGACGTCGTTATTACACCCAATACTCCTCGAATTATTCTCACAAATACAACTGTCTCAAACCGTTTAGGGTACCGCGTCAAGATCTCCGACTCGGCTGGCTCTTATCGTTGTTCCAAATATTAGATGATTGCATAAGTTTGTGGTCGATTTGAAACTAAAATTCAACGATTAAATTTGAAAGATTTGGTTAAATTAAAACTAAAGAATGGTTCGATTTTCTACAATTAGAAAAGAATGGTGAATATATGTATAATCGATTATTAAACTGTAACCATTGAATTTTATTTTTAAATCGGCCACGAACTTATGCAATCGTCTAATAATTCAAAAGAAATCTGTGCAAAGATTCAGTGGCCGCAGATGATGGGAAAACATGCCACAAGACGGTTAAACATTGACCCTTTGATAATTCGAAAATTAAACATTTCTTCCGACCCAGAAAAATACTATTCTGTACGATATGAAATTGATATAATACTTGGATACAATACTTCAATGTTAAAAGTGATTGATTAGATACATTTAATAGACATATTTAATAATTTCAACAAAATCTGTATAACTATTTCTCGAGGTGACTATGAATCGCCACTCGAGTGCTATGGGTTTATATTTGTAATAATAATCATTAATTTAACACCAAACCGAGCCTTAAAAGTAACTGGAACATATTCCCTTATGAAAATGATAAGATTGATTTTATTTAGACTTTGTACGGGAATAAATTTTTCCAGGAATAAATAATTCTTGACCGGAAGGGTTAAAGTGAATTTTCCGGTGCATTTTCTGTACGATTCTTTACAGAATCACGTTACAAGTGGTCACTACATATAATTTTGAAAGACCTGGTACAGACCTTCGAGAAATTATTATTTGACACGATTCGATGGGGAATCGTATTATAACCAACAAAGTGTAGTGGCTACGTTAATTGTATTTACGGTTTTAATCGCGGCCGCGTTAGCAGATGAGCGCAGAATAACTCAATCAAGTGGTGTAGACTCCTTTTTCGTGTGTGCAGGGTTTGCGTTCTAATTTCTCCATAATAGAAAAATGGGGTTTCTCAGTAGTCAAAAACGCAAGATAAAAGATCGATCTAGGGCGCTATCGCCATCAAAAGTCCTATTGTTTCGTTTACCAGGCGTAATTTGCATTATTCGTCAGCAAGTTGCTTTGAAAACTGCTTCATGCGCCGTTGTGTATTTACGAATAATGCAAATTACGCCTCGTCGACGAAAAAGTATGACTTTTGAGGACGGTAACGCCCTAGAACGTTCTTTTGTCTAGCGTTTTTGACTACCGAAAACCCCTAATATTTGTATTATCGAGAAATGAGAACGCGAATCCCGCACCCTTGCAATCCTGGAAACGAGTTTACCGCCTTGACCGGCCGAGACTCTTTCCGGAGAAAAGGGTCCCGACTAAAATTACAAAAAGATTCCTCTAGTTGGTTAATTAGTCAAAGCCTGTGAATTTATCTTTCAGTTTTTAAACGATTGTGATCTGCATCTCTAGTGGTTAGTCATATTGTAAATGTAATTAAACTGTAAACTAGTGTATCTTTGTTAAAGCCGAAATAAACCTACAATAGGTTTCAGTGGCTCAATAAAAAAAAAAAAATAATGAAACAAAAATCCCGATCAGATTAAGGCGAACGGATTGTGGTGGTTACGAAATATAATTTCGATGGAGCCTGTAGATTCAATCTAAGAAGCGATTTCACAAAGGTGGCATATTATCGTATAAAAATCCTCGGTCTAACACAGGGGACCGTCGTCGCGTGTAAAGTAAACATCGAAAGTCCACTGCTGTATTATTCAGATCCAATTTGTCCGCTACGAACGGAGCGTACTATTTCGTATCGGTATTTCACAAGCAGATCACATTCGGACGCGAATGTTTCACGCAGTCGGGTGTCCGTCTTAAAGGGAGCTAGAACACGTTGATGGAAAGAGAGGATGCGAAGAGGAACGGAGGGAAAATGAAAGGGAAGAAGAAGGAACGCTTTTGAGATAGTGCCAATCCTGTCAAGGTCCTACGGTTCGAAGTTTCACCCCTGGCTGATTCCCCGGGGGTGAGCCAGTGGAAATAGGAGTTTAAGGAAATGGAAATGCGGAGGAACACGCGAATACCTAAGGAGAGAGTTAGGAAAATGCGGGACGTCGAGGATCGTGCTTCGGGGTGGTGTAGGGGGGGTGTGCGGGGCGGGGGTGTTCCTCGAAAAAGGGGAACGATAGAGAAAAGAAAGTTGGCTACCAGACGAAAACGCTTAGCACACGTTACTCATATTATGGCGAGGTGCCCGAAAACTCGCCCTCGATGTCGACCGACCGTCAGAGCTTTCGCGAACAGAAAATACATGGAGGGCTGATTTGAATATGGGTCCGGGTATGCAAATCGCTCGTAGCTTCTTCCTCGAACATCGTTAGCCTACTACGGCGACGATCTGTCCCAGGCAACAGACCGAGAAAGTTTGCGGAAGTGGGATCCTCTTCACGATCCTCTTCAGGATCCTCTCTTTACCATACACGCGACCTGATCGAAAAGAAATCGGACGCTGTCATGGCCCTCGGTCGCGTTCAAATCGCTGACGCGGCTCTCGCCGAGAACAATTCGCAAGGATTTTAATCGATAATAATCGAAATTAGGTTCAGCTGCGGTATCCTTTCGTCGTGCACGGTATTCCGCGCAACTGGGCCAAGCCACTCTAAAGATTACAAGGTCACATCGAGCATTTTTTAATCAAACTTTGATTTCTTTGTACGCTTCTTGTAATGTTCTTTGAATTCTCGAGAATTCAAACCAGAGCTTTATTTTTAATTTAATTAATAATCATATTGATTCTACTCCTCTCTACTTGCGCAAATCAATTTTTATGTACCGGAACGTGAATTCAGAACAAGTGCTTGTTTTCGAACACTTACAGCAAAATCGACTTATGGATTAATTAATCCAACGAATCGCATTATTGCAACAATCATGCACTATTAACAATCGTATTGATTTTTTCATTAATTCTTTACTAAATTTAAAATGCAACGACGCAGGATTATATGATAATAAATTCTTTTTGTGCATGTCCCTTCCTTGTTATTGGACGAGTAGTCTCGTATCTTTCTCTTTTTTTTTTATTGTAAACACTTGTGTAAAAGGGCTTCAGTCCGTCTATAATAAATAATAATAATAATAAAAGTATTGAGACGCTTCAGACAAAGAATGATTAGTTTGAAATATATTGCAGTATCAGTTTCTACGAATCATAATCTCAGGATTGACCTGATAAACATTACCACCTAAGTGCCTCGACACTATTTTTATAGAGAATTAAAAAAGGCATCGAATTTCGTATGAAAAGATAAATAGTTCCATGCAGCGTAATAGGGGTGAAATGTTCGAAAAAGACAGATACATTACGCGATGCGTCACCTGGAAGATTAATTTATATTTTATTAAAACGGCAAGTGAAGATTCTATTTATATTTTCATCGCGTCGAAGTAAGTATCTAAATGATGTAAAGAAATGTAAAGAACGAAGAATCGCGTGAACCAATAGTCCTTTGGCGATAGGAGAGAATAGGAGAAAAAAATGGTTTTATTTTTACCATTTATGAAGAATGCTCTTTCAAATCCTGAGATTACAAAAATATGAGAAAGATTGATATTCTCCTTGAATCGTAGAAATTTATTCAGGGCAGAGTAGTTATTTTGACATATTTTAATCGACATAATATATTTAACTGCCTCCAGTTAAGGTGCCTGTCTAAACGCTGCCCCCTTAAAACCCTTAAAAATTGTAATTCTTCTCAAAGTGTGTGTTCGAATTTCTTCGTTGTAAAATTAGAAATATGCAAACGCGAAATATACTGTAGAACATAAATATACTGCTAGGTTGGACGGAAAGAGGCGAAGAATGTTTCCTCAAATCTCCCGAAATTAGGAAAATGTGAGAATGACTGACAATTTTGTTTGCCTCGTGAACGGGAATACATTCTCGTTGAACCATACAGATTAATTCAGGACAACATATTTATTTTGATGTTTTTAATCTCGTCGGAAAAGAAACATCGCAGTAATAGGTACATTAACTAACTTTGCAAGATCGACTTTGGTGGAATACAGCCTGTCGAGGTTATGTACGAACGAAGTTTTTCTGGTGAGGACGTACCCCGCATCGAACGTTGACCTGTTCGAGATAGTTGAATGCGTCGGTTTTTTCGTCTCGCCGGTCGTTTACGCGAGAAAAATCGTCTACGATTTTGCCAAGCTGATTGCCAGCGACCACGATTTGGCTGCCACGCGGGCCTGCATAACATTCTTATGTATCGCGTAATGTTCTGTGCAACGATAAATCCCTATCCGACGACGACGTTTCTTTCTATCCTCCTCCCGTGCTGGCGCGCTAACTTCCACGGCGTAAGTCGAACCGTCGAAAATCCAATTTTGTTACGTCTGCCATGCTTTTCAGCAGTCGAGCTGTTCTCGCTCGACATGCATCGCGCACAGAGAACTTCTTCTCGTCATTGTCATTTTCACCGTTGCATTAAGCAGAACAGTTTGATTAACGCACCGTCGCACAGTGCGATACTTTGGACAGGAATTTGGGACAAAAATAAACAAATTCGTATAGCGAAGCAATAATTTATATTTTTTTTTGTTCGAAATTGTTTTAAATGCACTAATCGAAGATTTGGAATACTATTTTAGTATTTTCCATTTTTTACACTACACAGATTTGGAAGAAACAATAAGAGGCATGTTTTATGTATAATGTAAAACTGAAATATGAACATATAGTGCATATATTACGTGTAGAAAACAGATAAATAAATATCGATAAAAAAACAAGTATTGATAGCCAAGTAGAAGAGTAGCTATTCGCCGAGGGTTAATGTTGAATAACTGTGAGTGTAGCAGTTTGTGGCAGGAAAAACTTGTAGGAAATTGAAGTGTAATGTCTACTAATTACGAAAAAACAAAAACTACAGGATGTTTTGAACCCTTCTTGAAATATCTCTATTGAAAGGAGAAAAAGGTGAGAAACATTATTTCAACTGTGTTATTTACTAGTATACTCCATATAAGAGACTTACAAATTTTGAAATTTCAGTGACATTAGGTGTTTTTTAAGCTACCATATCCCATAGGACATATTTCATAAAATTCTTTTTCCTGATACCATGAAAGTAAGTGACGCTTTTAATCAATAAATTACTTGATATAGGATTTTCTTGAGAAAAAAAACCGCTTGTAAGTAATCGCCTACTAAATTATTTGAACATCCTATTGGTAAGCATAATAATTTAGATGTTAAAACATAGTTTCAACATAAAGTCCAGTGGATATTAGACAATGAATTTATAGATTTTTGTCCACAGGGTACCGCACTGTGCGTCGTGCCAATTTTTGTATTGGAATGAGTGCAAAAATTCAATATATCAGATTGTAACCCTATTAATACGCATCTTGAATATAAATTGGATTACACGGTATTGAATTCCGCTGAGGATTATTATATTAACACAGCTGTTAATATTTTAAGCAGATATAATAACAAAGAACTTTGGAAGTGCTTGAAAAGAATATTTAGATTATCTGAAGGGTTCGCAAAATATCAAATTAATTTACGAAAGAGGAAATTATAGTAATCTTCTAAGTGGCTACGTTGATTCAGATTGGAAAGGCAACGATTTAAATGATAGAAGAAGTACAACAGGATATCTGTTTAAATTATTTGAAAGATGCACAATGTGCTGGAACACAAAACGGCAAGCATCTGCAGCAGCTGTATCTACAGAAGCTGAAGATATGGCTCTTTTTTTAAAATCTAAACACAAAATTATTAGAAACACGAGCAAGGAAGGACGTCGAATTACTTCGACGGCTTGACTCGAAGTGAAGATACGTCGCAGAAAAACAATATGGAATTACCCGTTGTCCACTTGTTTAAAAGAAAGAAACGCAGGCCTGTGAGTTCATTGACTTTTCTGGTTTATCACCTGTTTCCAGTGATTCTCGTATTTAACCAAATTTGTTTTTGCATTTTGGCTGACAGAATGTAACTAACAATCCAACATGTTGTATGCGCCTCTCATGAACAGGTTTAATGAAAAAGCAATCAGAACAAATAATTGAACAGTTTTTTTTGGAAAAATACGTACAACTTCAAACGACCTTTCGCTTCACTGTGTCACACAAATATCGATTCAGTCGCCGCTGCGTAATTCTGAACGAATCGAAAAGTAATTGTAAAGCTGTGTCCATACTGCAGAAGTATACACCGACGTTTGTTAGCGGTTAATAAACTAATGTCTGTAGTAAAAAATATAATCTGAAGACTGATTTTAATGTTATTAGGTTTTTTCACTTGTCAAATCGATTAACTTCCTTAGTCACACAAAAGTCCTGATGTTAATAACGATTACACCAAGGCTATTCTATCTTATTCATTCAACATGTTTTTGTGCGAAATCTACGTCTGTATTTATGCATTCTACAATGTTTATTTCAATTTTTATTTTAAAGGGAATTTTTAAAAACAATGCAGATTATTTCATCGCGGTTCTCCACTTTCTGTTTCATGAAGCTAATCGATTTTGGCAAGTGAATGGCTCATATAATTGATTAAATTGTTACGGTAAAACGATCTGTACAATTTTTTATCGTGGAAAAAATGGTTCACGAAGTCTCCGTTGTTACCGCAAAAGTTGCCGCAAGCTTAAACGAACGTAACACGTGACTCGGAGTTCGAACCGATACGGTATTATCGTCTATACATATTCTTGACCGAATTCTGAGATGACCGAAATTCGAACCGCAATGGCTCGCGAGACTTTTCTTCCCGGTCACAATTTTCCGGCCGTAATTCCATGAGATTTTCTCTTCCGGTCACAATTTTCTAGCCGCAATTCCGTAAGACTTTCCCTTCCGGTTACAGTTTCCTGACCGTAATTCCACGAGAGTGATAATCTGACCGTAATATTCCACGAGAAACTTCACTCTTAATTACAATTCATCTCAATCCCGTGATATGCTACTTTCGATATCAAATTATAGAAGAAACATTTACCATTCGCCTTCTACTCAAAATTTTAGAAACGCTTCTACAGGAGCGAAAATTTTCGAATGGAAATCAAGTTAAGTTAATTATATTGTGCACAGTATGTCTCAACATGACACAAACAATATTTATGGTACAATTCAAATTTTTCATAATCTTCTATCTTCTATATAAATAAAAATCAAATACTGTTCGTTGGTAAGCGCGTAACTTGAGCTGGACCGATTTGGCTAATTTTTTAAAAAAAATGTTCATAATAGTCCGAATAAGGTTTTAGGGAAAGAAAAATTCGAAAAGTTGCCCGGAAAAATGGATGATTCGGGAAAAATTAAAAGTGCTTCTTGAATCATATTTCAATACAACAAAATAAAACGAACATAACAGCTTTTAATCAATATTAACAATAGGAATTTACATTATCGACGTTTTCACAAATTCACAAAACACATCGCAAACAAATTTCTATAAAGAACAGGACAATATCTGTCGGGTTAGCTAGTAATAAATAAACAGGAAGTTCAAATATAATTCGAATATTATCCAACAATTTTATCACATGTTTTGGTGCTCAAGGAAAATTAATAGTTGCAGTTTGAGACAATGCAAAGTTTAAAAAAAAAAACATTTCATGAGTACTGATGTATATTTTTAGTACATTAAAGTTATTAGTGAAAAATATAAAGTTTTATTTAAATGCTGCTTTGAAGCTTGCTATTTGCAAGTGGACGAATCAAAATTCTCCAACTTTGATTACGGTCCGTACTGTTGAGGAATTCCGATCTCGGCCACAAGTGTAAGAAAAAATCTCTCTTAAATTTTGGCCAAAACCATAACCGAATCTCTCGGGAATTCCGGTCTTGCCGGTAACTGAATCCGAAGAATTTCAGTATTGACTATCATTGTGAGCGGAAATCTCTCATGAATTTCAGTTTTGATCGGAATTCAGATCAAGAACGTCTTATGAATTTCGATCTAGACAGCAATTGAGAGAGTCTCTCATGAATTTCAGTTCGGATGGGCTTCCACCAGCCCGTTTGTCTATGACCGTAACCACGATCATTATGCTTTCGGTACCTAGGTACGCCTCGAAAGTAAAACGGCACATTTCACTTGACCATTCACCGAAATGACTGCCGTTATCAGAAAATCGAAAGAGAGACACAGTTCATCTTCCCGCTGCGATCATGCCGAGCAAATTTTCTCGGGACAAAAATGCGAATGGAAAATGTTGCAACCCCTTACAAAAATTTTATCTGTTAATTCTACCAAACTCTGTTGACAAGAAATAATAAAATAAATCTAGCGTAGTCGACATTTTTAAAAGTTATTAAATAAGGTCGTTAAATTTTTGTCCTGACAAAAATTCAGTGTTTGAAGTATAACATTCGAATAATTTTTGTTGGCAAATGTTGCAACCCCACGGAACAATTGTATTTGTCGATTCTACCAAACTCTGTTGACAAGAAATAATAAGATAAGTCTGGCAGTCGAAGTTTTTAAAAGTTATTAATATAATGCCGGATGTTTATGCAATTTGCAACTTTATTAAACGAATTTTAAGAAGGTATGGAATACAATACAATCTTATTTTCGTGGCACTAGCCCATTTTAGATCTGAAATAAATTGAAATCGTACGAAATTCTGCCAATATTTTATATCCTAGCATTGTTCGAAAATGTTGACTGGTCATTTAATCGGTCATTTTGATGACCATGTCATTAGCATTTTACACGAAACAATTTAATTTGTCAATTCTACCGATTTTATGCATTTATGGAAACATTAAAGGAACTAAAATATGTGATTACATTCTACACGATTAAATTTCGTTCTTTCTAATAATATTAATGAGTTGAACATGATGCAATAATATTTTCAAATTATTGGAATATTGTCTGAATTTATTTTCTTCTTCAACGTGTTGAATAGATTGAAAATATAATATAACAATATTTTTAAATCCTCTTAATGTTTTCACTTTCTGAAATGGCTCCTACTCATTTTTCTAATACATGTATAAAACGTCTTTACATGATAAGCTTGCAAATTGATGAGAACAATTTATATTTTGCAGGAAGACCCTTAGTCTCTTAATAAATTTAATTCAGCCACCTAAATTTCAAAGATTCGCGAATTGCTATTTGGTTTGCGCTGCGATTAACGCGTTCGTTCGACCGTACCATAACCGTCTATCTTTTAAGAAGCCACGTAGGTACATACGTAGCGTGAACTTTGTTTTCCAATCAACGGCCGGCGATTTATTATTAAAACCATGAACTTTCCCGGGAAAGATAACAAAGGCGGGGTGGTGCGCCATCAACGCACAGTTCCGCTCGAAGACGTTTGATCC
Source organism: Lasioglossum morio (assembly GCA_916610235.2). Taxonomy (NCBI): domain Eukaryota; kingdom Metazoa; phylum Arthropoda; class Insecta; order Hymenoptera; family Halictidae; genus Lasioglossum; species Lasioglossum morio. Next base: position 27,599,721 of record OU744325.1, on the reverse strand, counting down.
CTAGCTCGTCAAACTTGCTCAACGAAAAAAGCCTTCGTGCAGGAAACAACCAAGAACAACAACAACAACAACAACAACAAAGAAAACAATAGACGGTTCCTTCGACAGCGATCAAACGGTTCCCGAGCAATGGCGCGCATAATTAATTCATATTATTAGCCCGCAACGAAACGCGCTCAGGCGTGCACACGTTTCATAACTGGCTGGTTCGCGCGCGCGAAGGAGAGACAGCGAGAAAGAGAAAAAGAGAGAGAGCGAGAGAGAGAGAGAGAGAGGAAGAGAAAGACAGGCAAAAAGATCTCGACGCAAAGTTCACGGATCACATTTCAGAAGTTCCAACATCGAACGAGAGAACTCTTTACCTCTGTTGACAGTGGCGAGGCAGGAGTGTGTAGATTTGGCGCAGACCGATGGGAAAACGAAACGGCAAGTGGAACGGAGCAGACGACGAGCCGCAGAGAAGAAGGAAAAAAAGGGAACGCGCAGGAAAATCGACGGGGGGGGGTGAGGGAGAAAAAAAGAAGAGGAAGAAAGAAGTACGGGAAGGAAAGCGGAACATTTCCTCTTAAGTTTGAGGACGAGCTCGAAGCGAAAAGGTAGTGAAGAGATTCGCTAAGACGGGTTGCAATGTTAGCTCCGCTGCGTCCTCCTGTTCTCTGTCTCCCTTTCTCGCCCTTCTCTCTCTCTCTCTCTCTCTCTCTCTCGCTCTCTCTCTCTCTTTCTCCAGCGATTTCGTCGACCCGCCAACCCGACGACCCGTCGCTCCAAATCCCCGCTCGATCCTACCCCACCTTCAAAAATCTTGCCACCCCCTTTCAACCCCCGTGCCCCTTCCAACCCCACAGTTTCCCCCTCCGTGTCGCTCTCTGCCTGTACAAAATTCAATCAATGCGCTAACGCGCAGGTCTCCTACGACTGTGCGGACTTCTCTCCTTTGCATCCCCCTTCGCGCTATTTCTTTTTTCTCTTCTTTTTTTCCAGAGAACCAACGTGCGTCCCAGCCGCGCGAAGACGCCGCAAATGTGATCGTAACTGTTTAGCACACTTATTCCCGCCATAAACAATGTCCCGGCTCTCTCGCAACAGGCCGTCAGAGTCGCGTCACGTCCGCCAGACAACCGACACAGTGCCGCAACAGTTTTCTTTATTTATGAGCCCCAGCGAGCCGCACGGGGAATCGGTCATACTTTACGCACGGTTCACGGTGACGCTCGTTTCCCAGTTGTGCGGCGCGATCACAGCAACGAGGTTTGCACGCTGTTGGGTGCGCGGCTCAGGTTCGTCCATGACAGAGTTGCAAGCGAGTCGCATTAGACTCGGCTCTACGATTGCAAGGGCGGCTAAACATTTCTCGATAATGCATGCGATGGGGTTTATCAGTGTTCAAAGGCGCTAGACAAAATATCAATCGAGGCCACAGTCTCCATAAAAAATCAAATTTTTACGTCATTTGCATTATTCGGAAATCTCGAACGATACATCGGTATTCTTTTCAACTATCGTCGTAAATCGTTGGACTTCGGATCTTCGTGAAAGTTCCAATTGTCTAAATGATTCTACAAGAAAAATTTCTACCATTGATTAAAAAATCTCTTAATCTTTTGAAAGTATTACGAATAAAATGCGTTATCGAATTTGAAATGCACGCATTGCTTGAATTTTAGAAGTTGCCGCGAATGCATATAAAATCCTCAGTCTACCTATCATTTACGGATTTTTATCGAAAGTAAAGAATGCTTGCATTAGTAGCAAGACGGGAAATCCACATCGAGACATTAATTTCCTTTTATTGATTCAAGGTTCTTTGGTGTTACTTTTTATTTGTCTATTATTAACGAGAAACAAATTCATTTGTATTGCATATGGACTCTGCAGTTTCCATAAATATTATTAACGAGAAGCAAATTCATTTGTGTTGCACATGGACTTCTTGTCTACATAAATGTTATTAATAGACGGTGGATTTAACGAATTTATGACAAAAATCGGTGTACGTTATTTTCGATCGATTACAATTCGATTTATCTATCTTCTATATAAATAAAAATGAAATGCTGTTCGTTGGTAAGCGCATTACTTGAGAACGGCTGGACCGATTTGGCTAATTTTTTCAAAAAATGTTTGTAATAGTCCGAATGAGATTTTTAGGGAAAGAAAAATTGTAGAAGTTGCCCGGAAAAATGGAAAATTCGGGAAAAAATGAAAGTGCTTTTCTCTATGGGATTTTTGAATGTACTCCTCCTTAAATTGAATATCCAATGATCACTCAGAAATACGTTTTTTTCTCATTTGTACTTTGTTTACACATTTCCAATAGCTATTCTCAAATTCACGAAACGATCACTATTGAAATTTGGACGGACCAACGTCTGTCGGATCAGCTAGTAAGATATAAATTTTTATTCAGCTTCATATCCATGCAATCGATGCATGTATCACATTTTATTTTGCATGAAGATCCGCTGCCCGGTCATTAGCGAGAAACAAATTCGTTCGGATTGCATATGGACTCCTCAGTCCATATAAACATTATTAACGAGAACCAAATTCATTTGGATTGCGTACGTCTGAAGTTTCCATACGTCTATCGATAAAACTGTCATGGGAACGATTTGTCCGGAACAGAACCGTCACTGAAAGAAAGAACTCCAAGAGGGATTGATTAATCTGTGAATATTCTAGCCGATTGCTGCGTCAAATTCGACGTTAAACTCGGAAATGGAAAGAGTTCGGAACAACGAACGATTTACGGGACAACGATACAAACGAGCCGCAAAAAGTTTATTCCTATTGAATTACGATCGAGGCACAAGAGAGACTCGTGTAGAAACGGCACGCTTAACCGGTGCCAAATCGCTATCGACCTCTCATTAATATTGCAACAAGTAAAAAAATCACGGGCTCCGCCGGATGTGTATGTATAAGTGTAACGCTGCGCCAATCTGAAATATACTACGGAACAAACGGGACGAGGTAGAGAGGGTGGGAGGGAGGGGGGAGGAAATACAGCGGCGTTCACGTCGGAACGAGAGGATTTACATAGAAACGTTCTGCCAAAACAGTAATTGAGGACATTCCGGTAATCTGGCTTCTGGTGGCCATCGAACTTGCCTCTGACTCGTGCCAAATTAATAAAAGCTTCGATTGCGGCCATTATTCTGCACGTAAACGCTCCAAGACAACGGAACTCGTTGCCGAGGACACGTTCTCACACCAATCCTCTCTCCACTCGTGTAATATTACGATTAGAACGAATTATTGAATGAACGGTGTAGTCGCCGACGCCATTTTATCACTGAAACACCCCTTGCTAAACGACTTGGCGATTATTTGCTGCAAGGACTTGATAAGAATGGATATAAATTTTCTCTTTTTTTTTTTAGGAAATTACGATCTACAGAAAAGTTTTGAATCACTGAAACCGTGAAATAAATTGTAGAGCAAGAGGTTAACGCGAAACACATAACCGACAAAACCTAAATTGTAAACGTTAACTCATCAATTTCAGTGAACAAACATCGAAAACTAACTGTTTACCTTATTATTTCATCGATCTTTATCACCGTGTCAATTCGACACCGAGGGTCAGATTCGGTTCGTGAAATCAGGGTGAAAAATTGAGTTCGAAAGAAATTGATAAATAAAGCAGTCCGAGGGTGAAGACGAAATAGCTCTTGTTCAGGTGTCTCGCGTGGAATCCCCGCGATCGGAGTTCCATTAAGAACTGTTCGGGAACACGGGGAACGTCGTAAATCCACGGTAATATTATTCGTGGAACAACAGTATAGCAGGCTGCAAACTGGATCCCTAAAATCGTTGGCCGCAAGTTCCAAGAACATCTCGTTTTTCATGGAAGTTCGCGTACTCGGCCGGCATCAGTTTTACTAGATCCCGAACATCCCCTATATACGTAGCCCCACTTTGTTTTACTGCATCGACGTGATGGCATTACAAAATGGGCCGCGCGTACAACGGACAGATACATACGAGGAGCCTACACACTTCCACTTGCCGAGCGACCTGTCCGACCGTGGAGTTTCCCAGGACGTAGCACCGGAGTATCGTTAGGATGCATTTTCGGGGTGCTCGAAGGCGGAACATCGCAAAAAACGTGCGTCCACGCTTTCCACGGTTCACTAAATTCCGGAACGGCGGAACGACAAGAAAATTTCACCGTGCTAACACTACGTGTACTTTTACGACTCTCGGCGAGCTATTCCAATTTAATACACTAACCTCTGCAGAATTTACAGCCCGATCAAAATGTGCGATGTTTCCTTCACACTAACGTTGTTTTATGATAACTGCAACACTGAACTTATTTAGATTTCTCGTAATTTAAAGTTAAACAGTAGAAGCATCTTCGTCATTTCAATAATTCAATACTGGAATGATAAAAAGACTTCAAAAATTTGGATGCAGACGAGTTTTTGTTATTAAAGGACCTGTATTATGAAATTAAAATGGTACTTACTAATTTTATTCTAATGTAGAGAATATATAAATCAAATCTGACTAAAATATCTTATATTTAGTAATTTTTGCAAATTTAAGTGGGGCAATTGTTTTCCACTCTGGCTTCTAGAGCTGTTCATAATCATTTCGTAAATTCTCAATCTCTTCTTTCCAACATTTATTCAAATATGTAAGCTGTTCATGTTGCGCCACCCGGTATATTGTTAATATTATTTACAAGCAGTTCGTTGCTAACGATAAAATGAACGTCGAAAACGAGACGAACGTGAAACAGTTTCGTCAATTCCGTCGCCGGAATAAGACATTTAAAAATAAAGATCATTCGTTATCATTGATTTATCGTTTTTAATTAGCATTAGGATATTTTTTAATTAACATTTTGTTGAAGATAAATAATAATAATAAAATAAGGGTGAAAGTTCCATGATAATTTGATTCAAATTTTTAGTTGGTTACGAGCTAGTAGATGATCTTACAAGTTTTACATGGATTTGAACATGATACTTACAGATCCATTTTGTCACTTACAGTCTTTTTTCATTCCAGTATTCAATTATTGAAATGACGAAGATATGAGAAATGATTTAGTACATTCTTTCGTACATTTGCATACATTGAAGCTACGAGAAACCTAAATAAATTCAGTCTTGTAATCAATGGAAAACCACGTACGCTTCTGGCGACTCTGATTACAAGTCGCGTAAAAACATGAACAAATTAAACAATTTTTGTCGGTATACAAAGACAATTTAATATAAAAGTCGCATTGAAAAGTGTACAACATATCTTGAGGCAGTTGAATACGTATTTTGTGAAGGTACTCCGGGGCCTTGACATCTAGCGTCCACATATTTCGACCTAGAACAAAAACAGAATTTCTTTCGAGTCTAAATGAAAATGCCTAGAGAGAGGTACGTAGGGGTTTCTTGAAAATATTGATTCTTTCAGAAATGGCAGTCGTTTGAAGCAACAGTTGTAGATTTTGCTAAAAAGTTTCGTGGAAGACTGTTTACAAAATAAAACGTTTTTTATGTATCGAGTAACCTCTACGTGATTCTCCAGGCACTTTAACGTGGATTCGAAAGAAATTATTTGTTTGTTCTAGGTCGAGAAAAATGTCGAAATATTTGAAGAATTTAATGATGCTGTGTGTGTCTGTGTGTGTTGTACTATTTGCAGTTTGTTCAAGTTAACAAGGTGAGAAGTAAATAGTATCGTGAAATTAATCCGGACAATTTTTATCTTGCTTAAAAACCGCAGTACTATTTGTCACTGTATTTAATATATTATTATGAATTGTATCGAATGAAATTTCATTAAAAATTAATCGAACGTTTGACACAGAGTGTCCTATGTGACTGAGCAAGTCAGATAGAAAAATGTTTCGAACAAAATAAATTAGTTTTCGGGCTGCTACAGAATAGAAAAAAATTTGTTGTATATAATATTTATATACAATTTTTTTACATAATACTAGCTGACTCGACAGACTCCTGTCCAAATATCAATAAATTTATTTGTGATCGTGTTTTGTTTTTTAAAATCACATAGAAAAAAACATTTTCATTTTTTCCCGAATTGTCCATTTTTTCGCGCAACTTTTCCAATTTTTCCTTTCGTAAAAACCTCACTCGGACTATTAAAAACATTCTTTTGAAAAAATTAGCCAAATCGGTCCAGCCGTTCTCAAGTGATACGCTTACCAACTAACAGCATTTAATTTTTATTTATATAGATAGATAAATTTATATAATATATTTTTACTAAACCCTTGACATGATCTTGACTCGATGAATCTCGAATACTGTCCAAACGTTTTCCGATGAAATCGACTAATGAACACAGGCGAATGCAAAAATAATGCTCTACTTACGAGAGTTACATCTTAACTTGTAAGTTAGACACGTCTCTCCCCTATTCCAATGTAACTCTGCCGTGCAGCATATGCTCAATATGTCTCCCGTCGTTCCATCCAAGAATATTACATTCGATCGAAAATCCCATATTTCTTATCTCCAGCAAACTGTATTAAATTCGATACTTCAATACGTCTCGTATGCCAATTGCCGTTCCAGACAGTGTACTTTTTCGAATGGCCTCGTAAATAAAAATTCCGCAGCCCATAACTTCCGAACAAATAAATAACCCGTCTTTATTAACCCTTTGGGTCACACTATTCTCGACCGTATCCAGGTATGTTCTACAATTACTTTTTCCTAATCATTGTATTCCCTTTTTCCACATTGAGTAGAAAACCAAATGTAGATCCGAACACATTCACCGCATTGTTTACTATTATAGAACAAACACCGCGTTGACAATTAATACGATATTATACACGATTTATATTATATTCGATGTTCTTCATCCATATTTTATTTATTTATCATCGGTGAACGTCAACGATACTTTCCATTGAGAATTAAATGTTTTTTTTTTTAAATAAATTCTAGAATTACGAAATTATTTATATTAGTTTAAAGTAATTTTTTCCTTTACGATAATGTTCTCCGCGGCATCGTTAAAGAGTTATTAACGAATAACACTATTTTTGTTAATAACTCCTGAACAAAACAGCGGACAACATTTTCGCAAAGGAAAAAGGTTACTCGAAATCACCTCTGGAACCGCCTCTGTCAAGGAAGCGCAACATTTTTAGACATCCTGTACATACCCAAAGAAATAAAATCGAATAATTCCTTGTCGACCTGAATGTTAAAACCTTATGTTAACCCTCATCGGTCCCTCGTTTCACGAACTGAATCTGTCCCTCGGTGTCAAATTGACACAGTGACAGAAAATAAAAAAAATTTCAATGTCTTTTTAGTCAAATTAATGAGTTAACGTTTACATCTTAGGTTTTGTCGGTCATGTGTTCCGCATTTAAAAATAAAAAGTCATACAAAATTTCGGGAAAATTTACCTAAAAATAACAGAACAGTATAACTTATTTCGGGAAAACTGTGTCAAATCCACACGAGTAAACGTACAAAAGTTGAAAGAGTTTATGTATGAGTTGTTCAGTAAGAAAGTGGGAATTGATCAAACATTCTCGAGAGCCACAATCCTGAGAAACGCTAAACTATAATTACGCGAGCATTAAGAACGAAATCCATTGTCGCGGGAGATTTTTAATTCGAAATCTTGCCGTGAGAGAGAAAGAGAGGGGGGGTCACATCTGAATAATTCGTATTCATTGTTTTTACCACGACAATTACTCGGCTTTACAGAAGGCTGCGTGTGTACATAGGATTTAAAAATAAATGATGTTCGTAGGTGGCGACAGCTCCAGCGGAAACAGAATCTCTAATGAGCATAGAATAAAGGCAACCCTTAGCACGAAACTTCATTACATTGTAAACAATGCCTCCGACCTACGCTTAAGGAAAAATTAGTTTTCCTTTTGGTTCGAGGAAGAAACACGCGACTGTGTACGTGGCTGTACGGTTCGCCACTCCGTCTGCCGCTGTTTCTATTAACGAAGCACAGAAAGAACGTATTTCTTTTAAACGAAATTAATTAACAAGCTGCATTACCAACTAATGAAGCCATCTTTCATCCTAGTTCTTCGCCTTGCACTTGGCAGGCGTTCGGAATTTTTCGAAATCGTGAATCAAATAAAGTGCTACGATCTCTATTGAACATATCGACATATTTCTCTTTAAACTAACGATAATATGTATGTAGTATGTATACTATATATGTATGTAGTAGTAGTATGTATGTAGTAATATGTATGTAGTACAAGGAACATCTCGGGGGACAAGCAGAGCTATTAACATTTTTTTTAAACGGCGGATAGTATTATAAACAATTATAATAAATAATAGATGTTTTGAGAAAAATCTTTAGATAAAGTGACAGTCGTAACAGTTGTTCACGTCATTCCTATCAGTGTATTTTTCCTACGATAATTTCTCCAAACACGTAAGCTACAAAAATTTAAAATCGTCATGGACTAATTTTTAAGGTAAGTCGAGACCTTTATTGTCTTTTATACGATTCTATACGTATCATCTCATACGCCAGACAGAATAAAATATTACTAATCGAATTAGGATATAAAATAAAGATATACGGAATGGCGCCAGATAATGTCTACTAACATTTTTCAGAGCGTATAACGCTCACAAAATCTTTCAAAATTGTTTGTAAGTCGTTTGATGTTCCCAGAAAATTTGTAGCAAACGATTTACACGATATAACAATTTTCTGACAAAATATATAAGGTCCTATCCAATCCGGGCGAAACATTTCCTCGTGTGAAAGCTATCCCATTTTTCGATTCCGTGTACAATAAAATCTTTCATACACCGACGCGTTGTAATTGATGTAATCGAAGGAAGTATCACGTTTATATGTATTCGGATCGTTTGAGAGATCAAAAAATTTAAATATTCTAAAAATAAATGGCACACTAGGCGATCCAGGTGAAAGCTCTCCCATTTTTCGATTCCGTGTACAATAAAATCTTTCATACACCGATCCGTTGTAATTGATGTAATCGAAGAAAGTATCACGTTTATATGTATTCGGATCGTTTGAGAGACCAAAACATTTAAATATTCTAAAAATAAATGGCACACTAGGCGATCCAGGTGAAAGCTCTCCCATTTTTCGATTCCGAGTACAATAAAATCTTTCATACACCGACGCGTTGTAATTAATGTAATCGAAGGAAGTATCAAGTTTATACGTATTAGGATCGTTTGAGAGACCAAAACATTTAAATATTCTAAAAATAAATGGCACACTAGGCGATCCAGGTGAAAGCTCTCCCATTTTTCGATTCCGTGTACAATAAAATCTTTCATACACCGACGCGTTGTAATTGATGTAATCGAAGGAAGTATCACGTTTATATGTATTAGGATCGTCTGAGAGATCAAAAGATTTAAATATTCTAAAAATAACTAGAGCCCTAGGCGGTCCAGATGGAACGTCCAGTAGATGCGTCGACGATCGGAATATGAAAAGGTATATTCTCGAAGGGTGACATTTCAGATCGAGACGGCTAGGCTGAAGGAGGGACACACGAATCCCGCGAGTAGTTCTCTCGAACCGATCGGTCCTCGGAGGACTATCGATCGCGGCGATAGCGAAGCCGATGAAAGAGATAAGATATTGGCGAGACCTTTTAAGATACAAGACGATTGTGTGAAGTGTCCAATATATCTCGTCGTCCGGCTCCCCGTATCCGGGGAGCTTTTACGGGAAGGGGGGCCAAGTCCTTAATAGCTGAGTCAGACAACCTGTCCGCGATACGGAGTTTACGTCGCTCAGCCAACGAGCAAAGAACCGGGGCTAAAGATCGGGTGATAGAAAGAGAGAGGCCACTTCTGGCCGACTAGATGAACTGATTATCACGGGAACGGCTGGTTATAGCGCCGAGCACCACGCCAATTAGAGGAAACCGCCGTTGGCGAAGGTGAACGCGGTTACACTGCGCCAGAAGCCTGCTAAAACGTCGGGTCCCCATCTATCAAAGCTCGATCCTCGTGAACCAACTTGCGATACACCGATACCTCTAATTTTGTAACGGTGCCCCATTTTTTTTTACCACGTTTTTATTATTTTTCTCGCCACAAAACGTGTCACGCAATCGATTCAAAAATCGTGGCAATTCCCGAACATTCAACCAAGTTTAGTACAGTGGTATGTTGAGGGACAGGGGGTAATATGCATCCGAAAGAATTGTTTTGAGGAAATGAATGGTTTTACCGTAGATATTCGCAAAAAACTAGGGTAATTATTTAGAAATCCTCTCCGATTTCGATGAAATTTAAATATTATATCCAGCCACACGTCTTGAACAACTTTTTCCTTTTCACATGTGAGGGGGTAGTTTTAGATTTTGAGATATCCGCAACAAATTATTGCTAACACTGAGGTGTTATCACTATACTAAACCGCCGCTCTGCAAAAGTACGTAGCAGTAGATTCAAGAAAAATGGAAACTTTCAAGGTTCAATGCCAAGTCCTGCGCGAATGGATTAAAGAAAGTTCAAGGTCGTATGAAGGTTAAAGATGGTCTTTCTCTGAGGTTCGGCGGAACGAATCACCAATTCCGGACGTAACCGAAAAATTTATAAACGCCTACTGACTTCGTGAAGTCCAAGAGTGGGCAAAGCACCTATCACTTCCATTTTATAATTCTCATCAGAATACACTGTGCGACCGATACACAATACACAGTATACAGGGTGTCCCAAAAATGCACTTCTTTGAACGAGGCCATTTCTTTATTTGAAGTAACTTTTTTCAGGAGTTATTAATCCTCGTACGCTCCTCAAAAATAGCTGCATAAAAGTGACTAGAATAACAATTCACCCATTTTTATTTTACACGTTAAATCAACACGTCGTGTTTCGTTTATAGCATCGCGTTTTAAAGAAATACCGAATGAAAATATTGAATGGGTGAATTTTCACCCCGAGGAACGTATGCGGGTGAATAAAATCACACTGTGAGTGAAACGTTGGCATTGGTCCGTGTTGTTATTAATAACTGTTTAACGAAGCCGCGGAGAAGATTTTCGTAAAGGGGAAAGTTTCTTGAAATCAGCTCGGGAATCGCTAGTTTCGAAAAAGTACTTTGAGGGCACCGTGTAGAGCAACTGGAAGGTCTGAATAAATTATTCATCGAACCGAAGCCGTTCGAAAAGAATCCTCTCTGCGGAGCGCTAATCAGCAGAAAATTCCATGGCGAAATTAACATGGCCAGGTTATTTGAGGACCGGTTTGTTTGAAAACTTTCCTGATCCTAAAACACACAGACCCGCCCCCGCAGCCTGACCCCTCCTAGCCAATCAACCGCCTCTGTTTTCATCTCGACCACCCGATGTTTGCGCCACCCTGCACTACAAACGCAGCGCCAGTATATTGCAAACGGCAACGTTGCTGTTGTCTGACATTTTTCCCATTGTCCCCGCAGGTTGAACTTACATACGAGGCGTGTGACACATATTTGCAACAAAAACATTCGACGGCCTCTCTCCCACCGGCTCCCGGCTAGGACCGGTCGAGATCAACGTCCCTGAATACCGCACGAGATCATTCTGCGCGCGAACAAACGCTTTCTTCGACTCTGTCGAACGAAAAACAACAATTTTCAAAGCTACCAGCCAAAACGGCGAACCAGGTCTTTCACCTCTCTGAAACAAAGCTCGATGCTCAAGTCTTTCACTTAACCTCTTCAAGGATACTGACGCGCATGCATCCGGAATGCAGTCAGTCAGTCGCAAAGCCTCCGCACCCTTTAAAATGATGCCGAACTTTCATCAAAGTAGACCACTCGAGATTTTACAAGAACTTGTGACTTAAAGGAATTACCAAAAAATTTGTAAAATAAATGGAATTTGACGTTTTCGTTTGCGATTCTGTGACCAATAGTTATTCTTTTCGAAAATTTCGTTTACCCGCAAGTAAACTGATTTCTTTCAATTTTCAGAAGAAAACGACGTCTTTTTTGACTGACTGTATGTTTAGTGTTTCTTAAAGGAGAAAGAAAATTCGGTATGTGGGACAACCGCTGAATACTGAATCTCTCGATAATAAAAAGGACGCCGTGTTTTGTACGAACAACGAGCACGTAGAAACAGCGCAATTACCTTTCTGATAACGCTCTATCGTTTCCAAAATTTTCATTTAATTAACCGCGCTATTAGCTCGCTCCGGAAACTATTCTAACTATTCTTTCGGGACAATACCTTGCACGATTATAACACGCCTTTGGATAAATATCTTTATTTAATCGTTCCCCGTGCATGGAACTTTATATCTTCAATAATAGCAGCGTACAAAATCTAAAACTGTCAAAATCTAAGTCGTTTGACCAGCGGTGGTGTGCTTTAAGGTTAACATAAATTTCCTTGAGACATTAACTGCCACATCAGTGCCCATAAAAGTCGCATAAGATCGGAATAAATTATTAGACAGATAAAATATTAGTTGCACGCAGTAGTATAACAGTTCTTTTCACAGTTTCCTTTTATTTGGATGTGCACCAGTCGATATCGAATTTGGATATCAATGGCAAATAAATAATTGCACAAAAAGATTAGATGCAATCATGACAAAAAAATTAGTAAGAGTTTTAAAGTAAAGTAACAGAATAAGAACATTAGAAAAAAAATTTAATAATACTGTTGTATTATTTTCAACTTAATAACGTATTAGGAAAGTTATAATGCATATCATTATGTCTGAAATAAACAATATAAATGAATCTGTGATCATCCAAGAATATAAAAACTGTAGTTGCTATTTGTCAAGAAATATATATCAAACAAGTTATACAAAGAAATTGAAAATGGGAATATATGTATGTCTGAAATATAATTGAATCTGTAATCATCCAAGAATATAAGAAAGAAATATATTAAACAAGTTATAGAAAGAATTTGAAAACAGGAATATATTTATGTTCGAATAATAAATGAATGTGTGATCATGGAAGAATATGAAATCTGAAATAATGTTGCTATTTGTCAAGAAATATATTAACGGCAAACCTGCCGATCTGTAAAAACGGCTGACACGTGTTGCCGTATAGAAATGACATAGATTTTCTTTGATTTTTATTATAATATGTGCTCGGACACAAAAATCCGTATAATCATTTCCAATGTGAAAGCATCGTTAGAATTTCAATAATTGTAAAATGAGAACCGTTCATCTAACCTTCGGTAGGTTTGGTGTTGAACAAGTGAGAAAAAGAAATTGAAAATGGTAAGCCAGACTACATATGTCTCGCGATGATAACAGGCAATTTTGATTTCGCATAAAGATCTGTAGTGGGGATGAAAGACTAATCAGTCAGGCACACACATGACCGATGGCGGCAGAGAAAGCATCGATCCGAACAAAAAATCTGAAAAGAATTTACAGTATCCCACGAAAATTCCGAAGCTGTAGTGGATCGATTGTGGAAACGAGCAGCTCGTGCATCGAATATCGGCGTCGAGAGCCACGGGCTGCTGAAAATCAGCAGAAGCTTCGAGATCGCGTCGCAGCTAGGGTTGTTTTGATCCGGAAAGGAGCTGTGGAAGCGGCGTCGTCGCCGAAAAGGCTCGATACGAGAAACGGGGACAATATACAGTCGGCAAGTTTTAACGATCGTGGAGAAATCCCGAGCTTATTTCTTCGTTAGCCAACATAGACAGAGAGGGGAGGAGGAGGAGGGGCGGATGGTGTTCGGTATCGTTGGAGAGATCATTTACCGAAAGGTGAAGCGAGATTAATCGCGGTGACCCAGTGTCGCGGGTCACCGAACCAACACGCGAGCGGTGCGCAACGGAGCTCAATCTGACCGTTCATCAAAAATACATGGTGCCGAGAGAGCAAAGACCTCGACGAGTATGTCGTCGCGCCGGTGGTGAATGTGAAAAGTGTGAGTGCCGGCCTGTGCGATGGGAGTCCCAGTTCCTTAACCGGGGGGTCAACACGCTAGGCTTTGAGGAACACGTTTTCGGCGTGTGTATCCCCCGCCTCTTCGGCCTCCTATATCGCCCACTTCCGTTCTCACCGGGAAACTCTCGCGCACACAGGCACACACGGAGCCACACACAGAGGCACACACCGATCAAGAGTCACACTCTCTCAACAGCGAGGCGCGGGCGCGCGCACGCGAAAATGCTAACACAATATTCGACAGCGCCACTGTGCGAATGCGTCACGCTCGCGGGACTGCCGGCTGTTTACAGTAGGTGCGCGGACAGAAATTAGCGGTTTCTTTCGCAGACAGTCCTCACTAAACGACGATCATCCCCCACGTGTTCCGGCGACGCGATCGACCCCGGGGCTTCGCGAAATCGTCAACGGAACCGTGGATTAAGGGTGGCGGAACGCGTCGCTCGCGATCTACATTCTGCGGCATACTAGCTTTCGTACCCTGAAGCCCGCCACCACCCCCGGCCGGTCTCACCCCTTCCAAACCACCACTCGCCCACCTCACCCTCCCTGCTCCTTCATCCCCCACCCCACCCCCCCTCTCTCTCTCTCTCGATTTCTCGCTCTTTCCCTCTCTAGCTCCCTCTGATCCTCGCTCTGTTTCGCTCTGGTTGCTCCGCTCTCTATCACTCCCTCTTTCTCTCTCCCCCATCTCCCTCTTTCCTGTGGTCCTCTTTCTCGGCGACCACCCTACCACCCACGCCTAGCGCGTGACACGACTAGCAGCTCCCGCGTCGACGGTCCCGACGTTTTCGCAGTACCGCCAACGCCAGCAACTGCCAATTGCTCCGGACCGGTCGTTCCGGTGCCGCTGAAAGATGTAACCGTGAATCAATCGTGACCTAACTCCGCGATACTACTCCGTCAGGCTCCTTCCCCGGCTAGCTTGCTGCGACGCGACGCGACGACGTGATTGTTGTCGCAGTTGGCCCGCGTTTCCGGGGAAAACATTGCCCCGGCACGGCGTATCGGCCGATACGTCAACGACATATTGGTCATCCCCAACCGACTTTTCGGTTCACGAAGCTCGATCGTCAGGAATTACGCTGCGAAACTATGATTACTAGACAGACAAACACGAGTAGGTGTAACGAACATTAGTAAAGACATTAGAAGAATTTTGGAAAGTACTATTACATTATTTTTTTGTTTTAATCTGTTAAATGTATTAACACTCATTCTTCCCTCATTTCACGAACTGAATCTGTCCTAAACAATTATTTTTCCGATGTTTTTTCTTTTTTATTTAAATTGATGAGTTAACATTTACGTCTTAGGTTTCTCGGTTATGTGCGTTGCGTTAATAAAATAAAAGTCTAGGATAATAATAGAACAGGGACGGATGAGGGTTAAGAAAGAAAATGAACTTTCATTTGACTCCAGTTACGGAGAAACATAATTTTTTAAATTTCGTTTACTCGTTCTTTAGCAAACCGGTCGGTCTAACATTTTAAATAAATTCAAGCCCGTTGGACCAATTTTCAAAAAGTTATGCGATTTTTGTAGAGTGTCCACTTAATATTTTCCCCGATTGTGTGTATACACAATCAACAATCAAGTAATATATGATTTAATTTATATACAACATATGATTTAACAGTACAACATTTCTTTCCAACGTTATCTTCAATCTTCAAGTAGAGCTCCAACTTTTACCCGGGTTTATGAGACACCCGGGTATCCGACTACCCATGAGATAGATACTCGAGTATCTCATGAGGTCTCACAACTGGTTACTAGAGCTATTATTACCTGTATCACAGCTCCATTTGCTTTATATTATTTATATTATTTATCTGATTATTAAAGTAGTTCGTATTTTACAAAAATCATATATATGACTAAGTATTTTTCAAGAATTGTCTTTATTAATTTAATATGAAGATAATGAACAAAACCGGCCTCCTTATGTGCCGCCTTTGTTTCTGACAAATGCTACCGCAAGAAAAGCGCCTAAATTGTTTAGTCGCACTTTAATCTCTGTTTAAAATTCATGCGATTCGGTTGTATAAAGTATAAACTAAATAGCTCCGCGTAAAAGTTTGGTGTGGAACTATAGCACTTGAAAGAACCAAAGAACGTTGATATATTAATTGAAATTTATTAAAATCGTTCAACAAAATAAGTAATCGTAATATGTCGTCTGCTTCATGCAGTTGGTGCAAACAATTGTTATTTCGCATAAAGATCCGCAGTCTATTCATGAGATACCCGGTTACCCGAGTAATTTTTGTTAACTCGGGCATCTCACGGGTAACCCGGACACCACCCGGGTATCTCATAAGTCACAGCTCTATCTGCAAGCCGAGCTAACTATTTAGGCGGGCAGTTCCTCGTGAATCACCCGGTATAACGTCTGAACAAAAACGGGACGGCACGATAAGATTGTTGGAAAGTCGTCCTCGCCCGAATAGGATGGTTCAATGATTCTTGACGTTCGCACCATGCACACCGAGTCTCGAGGTACGAGGAAGAATCACTGGGGGGGCTTTGTACATGCGTGCAGAGGATGAATAGGACGATGTTCCTCTACCCCCGAGTCGATGTCACGTTATGTGTGTCCGTGCTATACAAGCATAAAGGTCAATGGATGTGACCGAGTAGAGAATGGCCCGGTTCTACCCCGTTCACCACGGTTAAACTGCTGTTGGGTCAGTGGTTGATAGGGTGACCGGCAGCAGAGCATCGAGGATGCCAGTGTCGCCTCTCTATCGTGGAATCGTTGGTTCGGAACCGACCTAAAACTGTAGCCGGTTTCCCTGGCTAATGATCAATATTGCCCGATGCCGGTCAAGAATAAGAAGAAAACAGGAGGAACGACATACAATGCAGCGTGCAAGAAGCTCCGCCCGGCGCGCGGCGGACAGGCGGCGAGTACCACATATAGCGTCCCGGGCCAAATAGGCGAGCCACTTCGATGCCAGCGGCAATTCCAGCCGATCTAATTGGCGAAAACTTCAACAATCCTGCACGAGACAACGACCCGTTCCGAACACGCGGTTTTATACCCTCCCCCCTCCCTATGACTCACCACAAATTTGTTGGTGCGTACGATGTTTTAATTAAAGGACAAAACTCGCCGCGAAACGTTGCTTCGTCCAGCAGCTGCCAAAAAAAAACAGGCTGCCACTATCTAACTGGCGAGAGAATTCCCGGACAAAGAAATACCTGTGCCGGCCACGAACAAACCGAATTTTATAGCTGCGATAATTTTAACCCTTTGCACTTGAGGGGTGACTCAGAGTCAACACTAAAAATTCCTGTACCATTATTCAAAATATCGGTTACACTATTAAATATGTTCTTAACTAATCAATTGATAAACATTTCAGTATTCTATGAGATCCTGTATTAACTTCCATATCCATGAAACAAAATAAAATCATATAGAATGGAATTACTCCAGCTAGAAAGAAATTTACCCAGTTTACCCTGAGTCCGTTTTCACCTTGAACATCAAAATCCTCATTTCGTAACTCGGTTTCGGACGATTCAGTTAGATCAGGGATTTCCAACTTGTAACTCGTTTATTCAAGCGAGGAACATACTCATTCAAAAGTTATGCGTGTGCGAAGTTGAGCGATTTTCATCGTTTCTGACAGGAAGGGCGCCGCCATATTCTACGTTATCGACGTCGCCGCGTGCTTGTGCTGCCACCTAGCGGCTCCGGTTCGTTACGTGACACGCAAACCGCAGTACATACCCACATGGCACTTACCAGTCAAAAACGCTAAGCAACGCTCAACTTTGCACACGCATAACTTTTGAACCAGTGGATATCTAACACTAAAACTTGGATTTTCGATATTTCTCAAGAAAATCTACAAGATTACATGCAAAAAGTTGTCGATGAAGTTTAACCGTTTACATTATTAAATATGTTGGTGTCTAATCAACTACGAAACATTTACGAATTGTATGAGGGTATTTATATCCATGAAAAGAAAATAATCTTATAGAATGGAATTATTCTAGGTCGTACGGAATGTTTAATTTTCGTATGGAAATAGCTCCGAGTGTAAATTGTTAATAGTTTTGAAAGTGGCATCGAGGGCAGGGGAAACGCGGGAGATCGTGAAAGCATGCTGAAATATTCGTGTTTGAGTTCGCGAGTCGGCCTGTTTCCCAATATACGAATAGCAGACAAGGAGTTCGGATTCTTACAGCCCCGATGCTCCAGACATCCTATCTGGAAGGTTTTCAATTCGATGGATCGATTGTAAACGCTATCGAACATTCAGAACACATCTGACGCAACAGTTAGAGTACTGTTGACAAACATTTCCTTTCTGGTATCGCTTCCGGAACGCGTGTCGGTATAAGCTATTGGCCCGTTATCGGCGAACCGTTTGATACCATATTAGAGAAAGCTTGTGTAACGGTGTAAGCGAATTAAACACCGACGAAACACTTATTTTCGGATACCCCAGCCTCGATTTATTTTTCGAGATTTCTCTTTAAAATCTGCAGGATTGTATAAAAAGAAGGGCAACATTTTTGATCTCAAAGGGAAAAGAACAGGCTAGAAGAAAGTTACAAGGCGTGATGCTAGTGTCGGAATCAGCTTTGCAAAAAAAGTATTATGTTGGTGTCCACTCAACACTTTAATTGCAATCTCTGAAGATCTTTTTAGGGTTGCTACAGTGTCAAACAAACGGAATGTATCTCTTTTACATTCTACAACTATCGTCTGAATCCTTTTCTCGTGCCACCTACAATTTTCTGTATTTCAAAAAGGTTTAGAAAAGACGAACCGAATGAATGTTTGAATCGCTTCGAGACTAACAATAAGATCTCGCTAAACCACTTCGGTACGTTTAATGAATATCGCAGCGGTGTTAATTCGAGCTTCCTCGAACTTGGACGGAGCATCGATAATGTATCTGAAGAGGCTCCGCAGGAAACAGTCGAGCCCTATAATTAAACCGGCGCTCGGCAACAAATTAAGAACACAATAGCGTGTAAAACGTTCATCCTATATTGGTCGGCGGTCTATTATCCTTTCACGATCGAAGTAGGCCAGCGTCCATCGATGTCCTTCAAATTTAGAATCGAGCACGACGACGCGCGACGCGACGTCTCCGCCAGCGTGTCTGTTAGTGTAGACTGATTACATGCGGACTGATTACACGTTCCGCGAACACGTTCAACTGGACATAAATCGGACAACGTGATCCGGAGAACAGACGCGGCCGCGCCGGGGACAATGAACGTCCATCGAGCAGAGCGAAAGGAAAAATTAATAAGTCAGTTCGCGGGGCTATCATAGATCCGTTCGACCATCAAGACTGGTTCTTTTCACGGTAACGTTGCTCGCTCTCTCTCTCCTTCTCTCTGTGTCTCTCTTTTTTAGTGCACCTTTTTCCCCGCCCGTTCTCTTTGTCCCTCCGCACATCGGTCCTCCCGCTTTCTCGCACGGTCCTTTCCCCTCTTCACGTGTTCCTCTCGCTACAGCTACGGAATTTTTAAATGAGAATTTTAACGATCGACCTACATTTCTGCACCCTATTTACGGTGTATCACGGGCAATGTCAAACACCGCAGTAAATATACCACCACCGCCGACCACGCCGAAAAATAAAAGAGATGCAATCGCGTGCACACCCCAACACTCTCACACTCTCTCCCTCTCTCTCTCTCGATGTATCGGAACCACGCTGTCCTCGAAAATGGGAATTGACGGGAACGGAAGTGGTTTCCCCGACGATCGCCAATTTTCTCATACATTTTTAAAACGCTTCACTTTGTCCGAGGATTATCTACACTATCCGGACAAAAAGAGCGCACACGCGAGCACCACTATCTCCGATCCTCCATTGGTCGGGTAAATCTGGCACCCCATGAATTCCTCCGCACTGTAAAACGCTCCTCGTGTGTGCTAACATTTTTTGTTTCAGATACGCTGAAATCTGTCGGCTCGCTTTCTCTCTCGCTCTCTCTCTCTATCTCTCTCTCCGTGATTGTTAGGCTGCGGATTTTACGCAGTTTTGCGAGGAACGGTCAGTGCGATTTCCGAGAACGTAGAAATATCGTCAGTTTTAGCTATTCAAAGTTATTAACCCTTAAAATGCTGAGTGGGGTTCTATAGGGACCCCAGAAAGTACTGTTCCTTAATAACTTTGTAAGTAATTTTTCATATTTTATGTATTTTCTCTTTTTTCATCGTCGAGTATTGTGGATGATTTGTCTAGCAATAAATATATATATTAAACATATCTATTTTTTATTTTCAATTCCACAATTTTTAAATGTGGGGTTCCTTGAGGACCCCGCATAGTTATTAGTGTTGCCAAAAAGTATACAGCATTTTAAGGGTTAAAGGAAAGATGAAAAGACGCAGACTATTTTTATTCTGTGTACAGATCCCCAGTTTAGATTTTCGAGGGATTTGTTTAACCGGATTCGCGTTAGAAACATGCAAAAGTTGCACGACTCTATGTGATTCGTTTCTTTTTATGGATATGAAATTGATGTGATACCTTGTACAATATTTAAATGTCTAGTAATCGATCAGATACGAACGTATTTAGTAATGTTAATTTTTAGCAACAAAATCAGTTATAAGAAACAGGAGTCAAATAAAGATCAGTTCCGTAAGATGGAAGCAATAAATTTTCATACAAAAATGCATAAAATCTCAACAGTTGTCCCTTCGAAAATGTTGCAAAGATATTCCTTGACTGATTATGAAAATCTCAATCATTTATCTTCATTTATCTTCACGAATATGATCAACAGAATTCTGACTAACACTAACCTCTTCTCGAGTTGCAATACCCTTCCAGTGAGGGTACAATAGAATTTTATAGTAATTGTGTTACATTTAAACAATTTCACGAGCTATGTAATCGGGATAAAGTTAAAAATAAACCTTGAGTATAAAAAGAAAATATTTTGTAATCACATTCTATCGCTCAGAACTCTCTGGTGCGAATTAATACCTGTGTCTGACCTATTACTGATTATTTCTACTTAAAGAATGTATTTTCTCGAGTTGCGACGCCCCTGTGCCGAGGGGATGATAAAATTTAATAAAAAATCTGTATTAAGTAAGTAAGCAAGTTTATCAAATATTTCTATGGAAATTTATAAATGTAATAAAGGAAAATTGTTTGAAATCATATTTTATCGCCTAGGACTCTCTGGTGCGAATTAGTGCCCGGTGTCTGACTTATTACTGATTTATCCACTTGAAATGATATCTATGATTGATAATAATATGGTACTGAAACTGATGGGCGAAGGCTAGTAAGAGAACGAAGAAAGAGAAAAGCAATATTATAGTAAATGTTTCTCGTAAGTAGAACTAGCGAATATTAATCAGACGTCTAATGAGACAAGGCTGACTCAAGTTAACATACTGCTTGATGCTGTTAAGGAAATTCGACAGAAGACATGAATATTATTTTCTATTTTCCTGTATAAAGACTTGATTCCTACTTTACTGTATAAAAACTTATGTACTATCTTTCTCTGATCTGTAGTGACCGCAACATTTCTGAGTCATAAGAGATCATCGCCATGATCACTTTTGTTCCTAAAAGTACGCTCATCCCATAGAAAATGGCACCCGTACAGTAGAACCTTGTTCATTGCATGGGAATCTTCGTCTGTTGCATACTACCTCCCACCACGAGGTGTTCAAGGTTCTGGAACTCGTGGTGGGTATGGTGATGTACATAAAAAGTGAAGAAGATCAGCATCGGGGATCACTATGACTGGTTATTGTTTTCTCTTCGCAGAACCTCGATTTTTCAATGTTCTTGTGCAACCAGCGAGGTTCTACTGTAGACACTCCTGAAAGTGTGCTGTCGTGATAATGTTCCTGATTTAAGTCTTACCTACATGCGCTTTCATAGTTCCCAACGAATTTTCACTTTGTAATGTGGTCGGACAGACCTGTCCAACTCGCGAGCCACATTTGGCCCGTTCTTCAACTTCTTCATTCCACTAAGGTGAGCGGTGACAATCCCCGAGGTATTGCTTAACGCTTAAGGGGGTAGTCCCGTTTCAGGATAACGAAAAGATGGGGTTTTTCAGTAGCTAAAAGTTGTACATAAAAAACTATTCTAGGCCGCAGTCGTCCTCAAAAGTCTTTACATTTCCGAGACACAACTTGCATTATTCGGAAGCACAAAGCTGTAGCTATTTTCACAAAGCTCCGACAGCTATTACACTGCTGAATAGTGCAAGTTACGGTTTGTAAACTTAAAGTCTTGATTTATCTACATCTAGCACTTTTGATTCCTGAAAAATCCCATTTTTGCATTATCGAGAAATGAGAAACGGGACTACACCCTTAAGTAGTCGGGGAATAGATTGATCGATGGTGGGAACCGTGTGGCTCGCGACGAAGAAGAAGCTGGACAGGCCTGTGGTCGGATATTACCAAGAATAAATAGTTCTGCTATGATGTACCTGTTACAGCGACGAATAACGGATAACTATTTCACCGGAGACTGATGAAGTTAATTAAATAAATTGACCGAAGACTTACCCTCATATGCGGCTGGACCAGAAGTTCCCGGAGCTCCCGAAGATCGGCTCTGTCGATGTTTCGTATTGCTGAATGCTCGATTTCCCGAAGAAGTTCCTCGACTTCCCGTGCACGTTGGACTGCGTCTGTCTGTGGCGCCCGACACGGCGTTGGAACTCGAGTCGAAATCATATCGTAAAGCTGCAAGAACAGTTATCAATCATTTCACCCTATTCCTTGAACTATAAGCGTACTCTTAATCTAGTTCCTTTCGCTAGTCTTTGAATACAACAGGCTCCCGTTTAGCAACATTGAAAAAGAATATCTAAAGGGACTAATAAGTGTCTAAAAAGACCGTCTACCAAGTCATTTTCTAATTTTTAAAATTTAAAATTTAATAGCAATTTGTTTTATTTTAAATAACAATCTGTAGACAAATTTTAAGAAAGTGGATTGAAATACAATCCTGTTTTTAATGGAAATAGCCTTTGTACATCTAATACAGATAAAAATTGTACAAAATTCTATAGAATTTTATATCCCAACCTCTTTTGAACATTTTTATAAGACATAAATGCATAAAGATCTGCAATATACTTATGAGATATATGAGGAAACAAAATCACGTACGACTAACATTCTAATCTGATTGTATAAAAATTATTCACATGTTTCATTTACGGTAACTCCTATTAATATTCGGACACTCTTAAAAAGACGATAACTTTTTAAATATTGTAATCAGTTTACTACAAAACGTAGTTTTCAAATTTTCAATGTAGGCCCACATCAAAAAGTTGTAAAATGCAACTTTTAGTATTTCTTCTACAATTCCGATAAATTGCAATTTTTGACAAAATTTTTTTCACATCCTGCAGCAAACTAAATAGCTCTAGCTTCCCAAAAAAAGTTCAAATCGTATAGTACAATATTTAAAAAGTTATCGTATTTTTAAGAGTGTTCAAATATTAGTGGGAGTCACTGTATCTCAAATATCTCAAAGGTTCGATTGAAATCACTAGCCCTAATATGGAGTTTCTGTGAACAATCTTTTTATAGTGTTATACGGAAGTCTGCTGTAGTCGTAACAGTAACAATGTACTATGCAGAATTGTAAATGAAAATTCGCAAAAATGTTATCCCTAATTTCGATATGATTCTTCACGTTGAAGAGCACATTTACGAGAATTTTTCTTTCAGGCTTACAGTATAAATAAATCAGTTTAATGTTTACTGTAGTTAATGTGTACATGTAGAGTTTCAAGAATTTCCAGCTAAGTTCAGTCACCCGTTTCCGGCGCATCACTCATGTTTATTGAGAGTCATTACGGCGTACACCTGACATTATCCATGACAAGGGCTTTACAAGAAACCAACGACTGAGTCTGGCTGACAATTTTTGATTGCGTTCTACAATTGGTACTTATAAACAATAAATTGATTTATTTTCAATTCTCGAGAATGTGTCCGCAATTTGAGGTTGTTACAATGCTTTCAGCCCTCAAACAAAATCTTATTTTTATCCCATGGCTTTCAAACAATATCGTACGTGCAAAGCGCACTATCTCACATACACTGGATATTTCAACCGTGTGTTCTTCTATTCATTTGTACTGCTTAATCTCATATGTTTATATCGAAGTACAGTTTTCATTGACAAGTTTTCTGCGAGAAATCAAATTGAAATATTCGACGTTGATAGATGAAGGATATAATTGTAGAAGATCTTGGACGCTAGGTTCTCCAGTATCGTCCCCACTATCGGGATTTCGATTTCTCAAAAAACTTACTTCCATAACAATGCAATACTGCAAAACACGGACGTTTATGTCAGTAAATAGTCAACGACTGTTTCAAACAACTTCTAAAGTCAATGAAAATTCAATTTTAATAATTCTAAATCTAAATAAAGTAATAGTTTGAAAAGCAAGGTTTTAAAATAAATATGTTCTCCATCTCCAACTATGCTGTTTTCACCCCTTTAGTAAGAACGATTGTGAATAATTCTCCAAGAACTAGATCTCACATAAATTCCATAAAGATCAATGTGTCTAGTTTGTTTATTTATCTAGAATTAAGAAATCCTATTTAACACTAAACCCACTGAGTCTTAGAAGTAACTGGAACATGTGCCCTTATAAAAATTGAAAGATTGATTTTATTTAGACTTCGTGTGGCTCCTAATAGATTTCCTACCAAAGAACATATGAATAATTGTAAATTAAAAAAAGTGGAACCGGCCATTTCGACCGGTGGTGGTAGGTTTAGTGTTAGTAGCCAGATCTGACAGAAGATCGGCGTTTCGGAATCATTCAATTCAGAATCCGAAGGTGGTGGATGTTTGGTATGGCCAAATTACTGTAAAATAAAGGGTTTATTATTTACTAAAATCCTTAAGAATGTATTGTGTTATTGTTTAGCTATCCAGAGCGCGAGGAAGAGGGAGAGATCCACAACAAAACTTGCAAGAAATGGAGACAGCAGTCTGGGAATAATCGAATTGGCGGTGGAGAACCGTCTAGTTCACTGCGAGACCTTTAGATGTCCCATCGTGTCACGTTGGCAAACAGCATTGTTTGCATAGAGGGGATGAGGGGAGGATCGAGGACGATCTACGCGCGCCGAAGCCGATCTACTCACCAGGATGCCTGCGATTTCAAGGAGGTCGCCGGCCAATTCGGCCTCGCCAATGAACATCAACTGGCAGAGTCGCATTCTTTGTTTTAGCGTTTATTATTAATCTTTCGAAGCGTGCTCTTCTCGTAGCCATGTGGGTTTACACGAGCCCACGTGACCCCGTATCCGACACAAACGAGATGCACAGACACATCTATACCCTCGGCTCGGTGATCCAGCGATCCCCCGCGATCCTCCGTGGCGTTTTGTTTACCACAATAGCACGTCAGCCATCTTGACAGCCGAGGATTGAGCGCTTGCGCCCTTTTCCGTGACAGAATCGCGGCGCGTTTCTCTTCCCTCAGGATAAAAACATAATGATGCCCGGAAGGGGTGAGATAAGAGCACGGTGAAATGATCTTGAGGGGGTAAGAGAAACCTATAGTGGCGCCACCCTCGCGAATCCTCTTTACCCACGGAGCAACGTTCAAAATTGAATTAACCGAGCAATATTCAGACAAAAATCAACGAACAGCCTTCCTGTGAAAATGTACAGAAGCACAAGTAGAACGAATACATTTGTTGTGCACGACGTTAACTGGGAAGTCAAAAGTTCCCTGGTGCTGCAATGTCGGTACGATACCGACGCTCGATCGGAACTACCCCTGTTCCAGTAACAGCAATTTTGCATGGTTAATTTAGTAATTATTGGCTGATCTGTCCGATAAGACAGATGAACCAGTTTGGAAAAGTGACAGGGATCGATCTCCAACGAGAAAGAAGATTAACATGACTCGGGCTTGAAATCAGACGATTGAAAACTGTACTTCGCGTATCGCAAAAGTTTATGTTAAACAATGAGAAAATAATAGTAGGTAAATGCAACGGTGACACACGCGAATGTACTCGTACCTCTAAAGACGCTCGAAGACGACGATCATGGATCGCATCCAACATGTCATAGCGTGTCAGTCTTCCACCCTCTTGGAGCAGCTCAATATCATCTAGAGAGTCTAAAATTTCGGCTACAGGACCTGAAATAGAAATGCCATTCATGTTACATGACGGTAAACCGTGATTCACAGCAGTTCATAGCGGTTCGCGTGAACTTCGAAAGAATTGGTTGTTTGTCGGGATAGTTTGTTAACGGATAAAAAAAAAGAGCGTTCCCTCTCGGCAGGGTGAATATTTTTAAACGAGTAATACGACGGACAGGAAAAAGGACTTACAGACAGCGAATCTGAAACTATCTGAAAAAATCAATACGTTCGGTAGCACTTTGCAAAGGTTAAAGCGCTACGTATAAAGTTTCTTTAAGATCATGTAAAATTAGTTTATTGAAACCCACGTAACGACGCGCGAGCGTCCGCCGTCTCTCCAGTCGTTTTTCCGGGAATTTCACGCGACAACCGGCCCGACAAATTCCTCGAAAGGAACGCGTTCCAGTTGATCGTCCATACCTGTGGTTGTGTATTTATCATCCCCTATATCGAAAAAACTATCGCCATTAACCTCCGAGTAGCCGGCGTGCCATTTCGACGACGACACCGCCGCCTTCACCGACTCCTTCAGCTTTCGCCTCGCATTGAATTTCTTAAGCTCTTCTATAGTTTCGGCTAAATGTATTCGGGCCACGCCCTTGTCACGATCCTGCAAGTGCAACAGAGTTCATTTACCAAGTGTACAACTTCGCCCCGCTCGATGATACGAGCTGCCTACGATCTCTCGTCTTCTGACCCACAATTACTTTCTTCGGCCAGTTAGCCTGCGGAAGAAATCTCGTTCGCAATGTTTTCTCGCGACACAATTCAATTAACCCTTATTCAAAATACTCTTCAGAATATTCACCCCTTGCCCTACGATTTATTTTACGGTTTCAGTGATTAGATGTTTTTCGTAGTTCGTAATTTCCTAAAAAAAAGAAGAAAACTTTACAATCGAAATTTTGAGAAAAATAGTCTCAAAAAAATACAGAAATATTCCTCAAGGATTGCATAATAGACACCACGTTCCAAGTTTAAATGTCTTGCTTCAAAAAATATTATTTTACGAAGGTGTGATTCGAATTTTGCAATCTCATTTTGAGAAGAAATTAAATTAAAAATTGAATTAGTAAATTCATTAAGATCGCAAAATTATGTGAGTTCAACGCAGCTCTCCGAGATCATTTTCGACCGGTTGTTCGAAGTTAGCGATAGGAAATTGGAGGGTCCGTTAACGAGTTAGACAACGCGTCTATCACCGGGCGGTAATATTTTTACGGCTAAAGTATTCATCGGTGATTGACTGGGGAACATTAAGGCCCATGAAAAGATTTTATCGAGCGGGCGGACGATATTTCTCGCGAGACAGAGGCATAAAGAATTCATACGGTGCTCTGTCACAGCTGCGACAGACAACTTCTTTTTAATGTCGCGGGAATGACCATTATGCAGGCATCTATGGAGTCCTTAGGGGTTCAGCGGATGTGCAGAGTCGCGTTCAAAAAACTGTAACTAGTACAGGGAAAAATACACGCCGCTACAGTTATTTTCATTAACCGATGGAACTTTGCCCCTGCTATAGCGATCGATAGCCCAGTTGCACGTGTATTGCATCGATATATGGGGTGATTCCAAGCTCCACTACCTTAGGTCACTGGCTAACCGTCGTGTATCACATAGGTGTGCATTCTCACTTTATTGCACCATACGGTCCGCACATGCGCACGCACATTCGCCGGATATAATAACAGAAAATGAGGCCGTTTATCGAAAGGCTGATACGATATAAAAAGAACCAGATACGCTTGTAGCATCTGCAAAATAGAAGTCGTTAACGCGAACGCCCTGGACGTAAGCCGCCGATGCCGACCGAGGCGCGGCGTACCAGTTGCGCGTTCAATTACCGTTCGAGATTTAAATGTCCCGTTCTTTGATTTCGAACCGCAAGAATCACCACGCGATACTCTAATCGTTCTTGAAATAAAAAAACAATTTAATGAACCTTCCATTCTTCGTCAAGATTTTCAAATCTGCGGTCTGCACAACGTTCAATCTCCTTCTGTTTGCGTGGTAGGGTAAATGTACCTATTACTGCGGTATTTTTCCCAATGACATTTAAAAACGTAAAGATAAATATTTTAGCTACGAATGTATTCTCGTTGTTATTAAAACGATCCGCTTTGTACGCACTACGTGTATGTACTCGTTCGAAAGGGAAAATTCAAATGAACTAACAACGTTCGTGGAAAATTGATCACATCACTGTGGATCTTTATGCAAAATAAAAATTGTCTGCATCGATTGCAAGAAAATAGAAACTATATTCATCCCGTAATTATTTTTCAACAATTTTCAATTTCATATATTCAATTTTATTATAAATGCATAAAGATCCGCAGTCTATCGATCACTCCAAAATAGCTGAATGCCGGCGATGTACACGAGCAAATAGTTATCTCCGCTCTTCTGGCAATAAAAACGAATTTCTGATTCGCTTCGAAGAATCCGTAAGTCGAGGACTCGGTGTATTTCACTGGATAGATTAGGAATGACATTAAAATGAAATAGATCGAAGCACGATACCGCAGTAATCGGTACAGTTGCCTGGTTGCTTCGGGATTTAAAGCGTAGAGGTAAAAATAGGTGAAGCCCATTGTTTTGGGATCGTGTGAGAGCATTTCGTGAACGGCAACTTGAACGAGAATTATTGGACATTTTACGCAGGGTGCAACGCGAATGGGTACGCGGAATGGTATATAAATATAGGGTAAAATAGGTTCATCCAGCAGTCACGTCAAGCATTTCGTAGGTGACTTACTCTGAGCCATTTGTGGTTGAGAACTTCCTGAATGGTAATCCTGTGATTTACGTCCGTCGTCAGCATTCTTTGTATGAGGTCCTTCGCGGGCTCGCTAATGGAATCCCACGCTGTCGCCTTCATCTGAAAATTTCAGGAATCCCTTGTTACCCATCGGGAAGAACAAAGAAAACGATCAACGGGAAAACCCTTCCCCCCCCCCTCCCTTCGGCACGGTGTAAAAGCTTCCGTTTAATTAAATCAAACCCTGAACGTTCCTTTCAACAAAAACTTCAAGATATTGAAGTTGAAACGGACGTTCGAAGTATGCCATTCCTTAAAGTTACTTGTAACGGCCGAGGGAAATCTTCTTTGCAACCAGATAAACGGAAAAAAAGCTCGCCGTTGTCTTTGAAAGGTGAAACTTGGTAAAATACGTTTCATCGAAGGGAACCTTGCTGTTCTATAATTCGGATGGTTGCTTCTTAAACAATGCCGATGCCTTGACGGTATACAAACTTCAATCTCCTTTCAAGCGCGTCTCTCCTCGCAATTACATTTCTAAGAAATCCTCCGTTCATTTTGCCAATGTGGGTTAAGCATTTCGAATTATTTTATTCTTATACGTTCGCAACGTTTCTGTCGTGTACAGGGTGTAAAGACGTGAGAAAGCTGCCGCAAGATTGACTTCAAGGATGTAACACACAAAGATAAACAGCGCGCAAGAAGCCATCGGTCGAAACTCTTAACCGTTCCCTTAAAAAATTAAGGTCAACCTTTCACCAGGTGTGTTCAAGTTTTAAATAACAATCTAAATTAAGAAGATTGGGTATGAAGGATCCAAAATATTGGATAAAAAGAAATAAAGATCGGATATTTCATACGTAACTGCCTACTGTATAGCAAGCATGCTAGGAGAGGTGTCTCTGGTCATAGGTCAACTGTATCACGGCCATTTGAAGGGTAGGCTCCGGAGCCGGAGGACAAACTTTCGTGTTGTATTGCGAAAATCGGAGCACCGAAGGATTATAGTCTCCGGCTGGAGTAAAGGAGGATTAGGGACCTCAGAGGGGCCCCTGGCCGGTGAGGTTTTAGTGGGTATGCCCTCGCTTCTAGTTTTTATCAGGCAGTGTGAGCCCCACACTACCCCCCGACCGTCACACAGTGCGGTACCCTGCGGACAAAACTCTAAAAATTCATTGTCTAAATCCACTGGACTCTATGTTGGAACTATGTTTTAACATCTAAATTATCATGTTTATCAATAGAAAATTCAAATAATTCAGTAGGAGATTAGTTACAAGCGTTTCTTTTTCTCAAGAAAATCCTATATCAAGCAATTTATTGATACAAAGCGTCATTTACTTGCATGGAATCAGGAAAAAGAATTTTATGAAATATGTCTTATGAAATATGGTAGTTTAAAGTACAGCCAATGTGACTGAAATTTCAAAATTTGTAAGTCTCTTATATAGAGTATACTAGTAAATAATACAGTTGAAATAATGTTTCTGACCTTTTTCTCTTTTAAATAGAGATATTTCAAAAAGGGTTCAAAACATCCTGTAGGTTTTGTTTTTTCGTAATTAATAGACATTATATTTCAATTTCCTACAAGTTTTTTCTGCTACTCGGCTAT
This sequence comes from Lasioglossum morio, assembly GCA_916610235.2. Classification (NCBI taxonomy): domain Eukaryota; kingdom Metazoa; phylum Arthropoda; class Insecta; order Hymenoptera; family Halictidae; genus Lasioglossum; species Lasioglossum morio. The sequence goes on along the minus strand of OU744325.1, from coordinate 27,569,285 downwards.
GAATACTTGCTTTTTATCGATATTTATTTATCCATTTTCTACACGTAATATATGTACTATTTGTTCATATTTCAGTTCTACATTATACATAAACATGCCTCTTATTATTTCTTTCAAATCTATGTAGTGTAAAATATGGAAAATTCTAAAATAGTATTCCAAATCTTCGATTAGTGCATTTAAAACAATTTCGAACAAAAAAATATAATAAATTATTTCTACGCTATACGAATTTTTTTTATTTTTGTCCCAAATTCCTATCCAAAGTACCGCACTGTGCGTCATCTGCAGGGGGGTTGTGCGTCAAATGCATTTCCCCACCGCCCTTAAAAAAGAAGCCATCTAAACGGTAGAAAAGGAGCAATCGAGGGTGACCGAAGAAGATGAGCATCTTACCTGCACTCGTCCCGCGCAGATCGTTTCTCGCAGTCTGTCCTGTGATCCGACGAACGGTAGTGTACCAGTTAGCAGTACATGAAGCAGCACGCCGGCCGACCAGACGTCACCAGGTTTGCCGTACTGTTTGCGCTGGATCACTTCCGGCGCCATGAAGTGCGGGCATCCAACACGACCTAGACGACCAAGAACATCATCAGCCGCGGCGTAACACAATCGCCGTGCCGAGCAGACTTGAAGCGAGGCGTCAGTGATTGCTTCGTGAGTTCACAGTCGATCGTTACATTCAAAGAAACTTCCCGGGCAACCGGCCCGGCGCGGCGCGGCCCCCGGGAGTTTGTCGGTTCTCGCGCGGAGAGTTCGCAACGGTGAGAAACTACCCGCGTCGCGTATCAGTGACCGGAAGCACACGAAAACCGCTAGGCACCGCGTCTCGGCGAATTCGCCTATTTATCGGCTAATTGAACCTCCTTTCCCGGAGAATCGCGAGCACAAAGTTCCATACAGGCCGTCCCAAAAATAGGACACCCTCAACACAACATTGCATTCGAAAGTCCTTTGCCATTTTTCAGGCCTCTTCAAATATTGCCGATTGAAAGTGAGCTGTGTAGCTCTCATCCTGACTACGTGTTTCTGATGGGCTTCTGATAGGAACCTTCTCTTTGTCTACTCTGCCGTGAAACACCTGTTTTCTGCTTCGTCTTCTTTCACGAACAGCAATGCCTCCGAATAGGCTTTCGGAAACAGAGATTTCAAGAACAAAGCCCAAATAGCTAGCACCGTGGTTTGCCTTCCTAGAAAAGACAACGCACCATGATCGCAGCCAGGGCTCTCGCAGCAGAGAGGCCGAAAAGCCCCTAAGCGATGACTCTACCCTCTGATCTTTTAAGAGACGAACGATAGCATCACCAAGTAGGTCTTTCTTCTTCAGTACGTGGCTGCGGACGCCTTGGACGACGACTCCATGATTAAGACCTCGATTAGGAGCTTCTCCTTGTGCACTCTGCTGCGATGGCTCTACTGGAATCGTCATCTTCCACCTTTTTTTTGAAAAAACAAACCGCAATACCACTATCTAGGTACCTTTTCTCGGATACACTAATGGACAAAGTGCATTGTAAGCTGCTAAGTAAGGCTTCTGCAGCAGAAGATAAAAACGCAGCACAACAAGTCGTAGCTAGGGCTCTCGCAAGAGAGCGGCAGACACTACGTTTTGTTGACCGAACTGCAATGATCGAACATCGATGCACTCGAGAAGAGAACCCCGACTCGTCGAACAACAAAGGACTTCTCGATTTGCATCTACGTCGACAATCGGCGCTCCTGTTAGCCGGTTAATTTTGAGACAGCCTGCATAGAACCTTAGCCTGTCTCCTCGTGTATACAGCAGATCGACTGGACCGAGCTGAGTATGTGTGATGCGAACGATCGGATGTAATGGTATGTAAATGCGAGACGAAATGGTACATTCAGTGAAAAGAGAACGCATTAGCGCATCTAGAACATAGTACGAGCATTAGATATAGTATATGTATATATATAATACGTGTTTCGTGAATTATTGCGCACTAATCGAATATAGAAACAAGAACAGATATGGTAGACACGTGTGTAGGGCTGGCTAAGACTTTGCAGAGAGACGGGTACCACGAAGCTGCACAAGAATTTACAGAAATACACGTAGATGTAAACATTTATGAAAAAAAGGGGGATGCGTTTTGTCAAGGCTAGAAGCAGAAACGGCAACGTACGCGCGGAGCAATATTTCCACAGAAAATGTTGGTAAACATCGTCGCCGCGTTGCATACCAACCAGCCAGAGTCGCCAGATTATGAGACTTGTGTCCCCACTATACGTTCCCCTTCTACGACGCTTCCCCACACTCCAATCGCGATTCGGTCTCGTGAGTACAGAGGTGGGCATCATTTGGCGAAACAAATATTTCCAACACTATTTAATATTTTAGATTTTAGTTTGCTTAAAGAAAATAGTATTTTAAATAAGATATACAATTTCGAAAATGAAAATATTTCTATTTTAATAATCTGTACCTCAAACTAAAATATTTCTATTTCAACAATTTGATCCTCAAAATAAAGTATTCATATTTTAGCAATCTAACACACGAAATAAAATATTTTACTCTTTGCATTGCTATAATACTCTGAGAAATTGCATAAACATACATACAGTCTTATGTTATCGTTAAGAAACGATTTACACACATAAATGTATTGAATTCAAACCATAATTTTCAGCAATAATATTTAAACTTGAAATTGAAAATAAAAAGACAAAACACAAATATTTTCAATATTCTTCAAATAAAATGCTATTTCCAAAAATTACTGCCTCAAATAAATTAATTTATTTTCAAAAATTATTGCATCGAATGAAATATTTCATTTTCAAAGTTGTACACATACTTTAAAATAAATAGGATTAATTATTATTTACTATTTCAAATACTATTTTCCCCAGCTCTGAAAGCAATAACGTTTCAATGGTTATATGTGAAACGTATTCATTTTATATACACTTTTAAAAGTAAGAAAATAATGATTAAATAAATCCGAGAATTTCTGGTAGGATATTCAGAAAAGTTTCGAATCTGTTCGACCAAGATTCGGACAAGAATCTCTTGCCAGTATTACTGCTAGTAAACTATGTGGTGTAGGATCGATTATACTTAGGAGTATTATTTCTATTTTTGGAGGTACTTATAGAGTGTTCGAACCTGTTTGCGAGGTACTTGAGTACATATACATATACACATGACTGGTTCTGGCAGAGAGAGAGAGAGAGAGGGTAACATTTTCCCCTCGATTCGTGCTCCCTCCCCTTATCTGGCGACTCTGAACACAACTGGTACATAATATGAAACGGCGAGTAGAGCGTGCAGAGTGACTAGCCAGAAACGAAACACTAATTATTCGTTCGGCAAGTGGAATATTCAAGATAAAAGTTGATCAGTCACTTTTCTACTCGGCCAATTTTTCTTCTGGCCACGTTTCCATCGCGTAAGGACAATACGAAGTTTCATTTCACAACGACGACGAGTTACTATGCAACAATATCAACTTGACGCCGAAATCTGCGGAGTTAATTCGATTGTGCTCTCGCTCGAGATCACCGATAGCGTAACTAGGTTTTCCCCAGGCCTACTTTGTGTCCGATAACTACGTTAAAACTCGTGAGCCTGTGTTATCGCGCGTTCAAAACGTGAAAGCATTTTATAATTATTTTGATAAACTTAATCCTCGGTGGCGAAACCACTCCGAAAAACTGCACGCGCGGTTGTGTAACTTTTATCTTGAATACGTTCTGCTATCGACGAAGCGGAAATTCTAAATACAAGCGTCACATTTCTGATTAATTGCTCTACACAATGCGCGCGCGCGCGAATTGCGTGGAAAAAACATGAACACATTCACGTTGGATACAAATAATTAAAGTACTCTTTTACAACTGGGAAGTTGTCTCGATGCAGCAAATTGTCCGTTGCGTGTGATTATGTTTCTGACGTTACGATCTTTGTGTGATATCAAGCGAGGAATGGGTTTTATGTTCAATTAAACCCTTGACCGTACCTTGTTTTTACAGTTACAGTGATTCGAACGTCATTATGCAGAAAAATTGTCGTAGAAGGGGAAAGAAAACGTATCCATACAAAACATATACGTTTATTTTTGATTGCTTGAATATTGCTTACGAACGAGTCAAATGTTATTTCATCTAAAATGAAACGCGTAACATTCGTATTTGTGCGACTTTGTTAAAAACCTTTGTCGCGAGTCTGGCACGCGTCAAAGTACGGCAAGGGGTTACAGAACGAAATTGTGTGCCTGTGTTCTGTCCAAATTTTCGGGTGCGGGAAACATAGAATCGAAACAATTGCGTACTTGATACGCATTCAGTATGAAATGTACAGGGTGTCCCAGAAATATCGTGGCTCTCTACAAGGGGCTCATTCCTTAAATAATTGGAAGTTTTTTCCATTGCGAAATTGGTCTCCGAGGCGTTCTTGATCGATTGGTTTGCCGTTTTCGCGGAGAACATTTTTGCAAAGGGAAAAGTTTCTTCGGACGACCTCAAGAGTGATCCCTTTCGAGTACATTTTTTCGGACACCCTGTACGCAAGTGGCGGAGAAACAAAGAGAAACATTTCAAAAATATATGCATTTCAAGCTTTATGCGAACCATTCGAAATACATACGTAGAAAAATGTTTGCGACATTGTGCAACGAAACGAAACTGAAAGTTTGGAACTCGATTTCCGTTCGATAAAAATTCCGAACGTCGTGGTAGAGAAGGTCAGTGTAATCGTTGAAACAAAATGAAATCACAGTGCAAGGTGTAAGATGTGTGCATGCATAGAATAACACAGATTACAGAACAGTGTCGCGTGGTGAGTCAGTCGTGTAATCCTTTCAAGAAGTAAATAAACTGATTAGTTACTTGTCGTCCGATATCTTACATTTAGAAAGCAAAATACTCACCACAATAAAATAATGTTTATCTCGTTACTGTTATTTATATCTTTATCGTAATAATGACCGATTAGCTGGAAAACTAGTATTCTCGGGCACGCGTTCAGATAATGTTTATTTCGTCGTTGCTCTCGATTTTCACATCGTAAATATAGAACAAAGAATTAAATTTCGATTCCCAACAAAGAGTTTCATAATAATTACCGTGATCTGCTGGAAAAGTATTATTCTCGGGCTGACGTGAAATCGTTACGTTAGATAGTATCAATTTGACTTTTGCCGATACCTCAAAGTTGTTAATTACGCGTGGGATCGTTTGATTAAACATTATTTAACGAACGGAATTTTCAATCACGAATACCTATGGAACTGCGCGAAGCATCGATTTATTGATTCTCGTAGGAACCGACGAATTGAATAATTTCGGCCAACTCGTTCAATTTATACAAACAATTATTGTAACGGTTCGATCTATTTTTGTTTTCTTTTTCAATGAATTGTATAAACCCGCCGCGCGTTTGTCTGTATGTATATGTATCCATATAGTCCATGTATGTTGACTGTGTGCGCGATGTATTTCATCGAATTTCGTTGTTGATATTGATGGTGTACTGCAGGGAGTTCCAACATGTAGCTCGCAAGCCGCACACGGCCCCTTCCCCGTTTAGCTACTTTCCCCACTTTTAGACTTCATTATTGCCGTAAAACTTCGTCCCTATTCCCCTTACCCTATACCACTCCGCTAACTGTACGGCTGTGCGTAGTAGTGGGGAGAGGATTCACTATGGTGGGAACGTTGCGGCTCTCGGAGGGGAACAAGTTGGAACTCTTTGGTGTACTGTACGACAAACCGTCGCAGATAATGAACGACAGACAAACACAAAGAGACACAGAGACACAGACATACAGAGACAGGCTAGTCTACCGCTACGAACAATGACGACACAAACAAGCCCAACATTCGGGCACGTTTTCAACACAAACTGAGAAAAAAGAAACGGGGACCTTGAAGGGTTTGTTACGCACAGTAGGTAGGTAACAGAGAATTATGCTAATATATCAATCTCCTATGTGCACGTACACATTTTCAAGTTAAGTACAGATTAATCTGTGGGAATTTTGTGCACAGTTTCTTCTATTATTTTAATACAATTTGCAGAATGAATAACTGAAATTTAATCGAAACGAAGACGCCGAGAGAAGCATTGCACTTCGAAAAAATATCGTACAGGATGAATCATGTTACCTGTTACAAGCCCGTGTTTCGATAACCGCTAAACGATTGCAGATTAATTAATAAAACTGTAATGAAATCATATTATTTGGTTGCTCGAAGCGAGAGGAAATCGGATTTCACTTACACACGAGGGAGAATTGAAGAACGTTGATCTCTAAACATGAAATAGAATATTTTAACAAATATAGAAGATGTCCCAAAAATCTACTTGGAATAGGTGACTCCTAAGGTGATTCGAAGTAACTACATACAATTTCAAAATAATTAATACAACAACGTTTAGAAAGATACTTTCCATTGAGAATTAAATGTTCTTCAAGTTAATTCGAGATTTACAAATAGAAGTAACCTTCTCCTTTGCGAAAATGTTCTTTGTTGAAACATTGCCGACCGGTGATTATTGGATAATTTTGAAAAATTTATGGGACATGGTGAAACACTTTTTCATGGAACCTTCAATAGCAACAGCAATTTTCATTGTGAACTGACACAAGCCACCCTCGATAACGTCGTCTAATAGTTTAATTTATTTAAGATTGCAATGTAAAAGAGAATTTGTATGCTTTCTTTTGGTACAATACAATTATTGAGAATCATATTTTACTAGGCTTCCGGTAGGCAAAGTGTTAAAGAGTTATCGACAAAAAACGCGGGCCAATCAGAGTGCGGTCAGCAGAAAACAGATTCCGGCTCGAAATCTTTGATTGACCCATGTTTTTCGTTAATACATAACTCCTTGACAGAGCTGCGGAGAAGATTCTCCCAAAGAGAGGAAAAAGTTACTTCGAATTACCTCGAGAATCACCCCTTTCAATCCAACATTTCTGGAACACCCTGTATACAGGGTGTGTCGGTAAGAATCGCCTCTCGGAGAGCTGTTTCATTGAGCATATCGGAAAGACTTAATGTGTCTACAGGAGACATCATCAAAAGAAAATGTTTAAAACTATTAATTAGAGTTTTAATTATATAGCTATAAAAATCGTCCGTTGCCCGAGGGTTAATACGTATTAGAACATCAAAGTGTTGTCGTGCGACCGATATATAGACACAAATGAAACTTTCGTTTCAAACATTTCTTGACAAAGTCGATAACGAGTTGCGTCGAGTTGTCATTCTCGCCGACTCACCCGGTAGCCTACGTACAGAACGTGAAGAAAGATATTCAAAGTTACGAGCATTCTTGAAAACTGCGGAACGAGAATGCGATTCATGGAAACACGGCATAAAGGACGTAAAAGTGTCAAAGAAATGCGGGGTTATCATTTTTCTGAACATTTACTGGCACGTGAATAAGCGAACAGAATGGCGGAGACGGTCATTGTCGTGATAATTGAACGAGTCACAGCGTGATCATGGAAATTGTACGAATCCTTTGACCTGTAACAGGTTTTATGCCAAGTCCTGTACACACCGGACCAGGAAAATAAAAGCAAGCCGTAATGAACCCTTCAATCGTTGGATTCCTACGGGCGATGAAGCAAACGTTGTTTCATTCGCACGCTACAAAACGAACGACCAACAAAAATTCGATCTCTGGAGGCGTGGGGGGGGGGGGGGGGTGGGTAACGGCAAACCAAAAACAGAAAATTCGGGCCTCGCTGTCTCATTCTTCAATGATAAACTCGACGACACAACGTGTGCGTGCTGAATGTCGAGAGATGTTAACAATCCTCCGTGCCAAGGTCAGTTCTCCACAACATACTGGATGAACGTTCAACCCCCCACTTTATCAGACCACCCTAATTCTATTTATTGATTATATTAACATAATAATTGGAATTTACGATTGTTTGAAATTTCCCTTGAAACTACTAAAGGAAGAAATACATGTTCGTTGGTTCGTATAGAGGTAGGCTAGTAATTCACTTATTTTGAAATAAAAGAAAATATAGAGACAAATGAAGTTCCAATGTTCTCTTTCGAGCAATGAAATTGATGAATTTTAGCAAAAGCTTCGGTATCAAAACGCAGAAGGTTAAAAATGTTATTGTCGCTTTGTTCGCATTAATAAAAATATTCTGCATCGAATGGAGGAAACAATGGTTAAACAAAAATTTATTTTTCCCTTAACAGTCTTTTCACGGTTGGCAACAAAAACAATATTCTTAGATTTTTTTATATTTTTCACTGTTCTATATTTCATTCTTTTTAAATAAAAATAGTATTGCTACACTGACAAATTGGATGTTATTTCTTGAAGGATGAAATATGTTTTCCATTGAAACAACAACAATATTCGCAGACTATTTTTATATATTTCACTGTTCTATATTTCAATAACGATAAATAAAAATAATATTGCTACACTGACAAATTGGATGTTATTTTCTGAATCGTGAATAATGTTTTTCCATTGCTCTGCTTCATTCTAAGATAAGTGAATAAAATGAAATATTGTTTATATCAATGTGCTCTGTTCTCCGGCATCGATTCCTCAAACTGGGTGAAGGTTCTAAAAGTTGCCAGATCCGAGAGGATTTTCTTTAGGCCCGCAGTGTTGAGACGCCGTAACATGCCGACGAAGGAGCCAAGGTAAGCATCCAATCGGCAAGGGACACATTGGTCAATGACCTAGTTACGAAGACGATGTAGGGTTCCGAGTTTCAGTGAGACTGGGTCAGGAAGTCACGAGGTAGCAACACGTGTTAACGTTGACAGATGGAAACTGCGGAGTCACCCTCCACAGAATCCCATCGGCGGGTCCCTCATGGCATTTTCAACATTGCAGGCCAGAGAAAAGACGTCACACCTATGCAATTTCTGCGGAATTGTAACCCTGGGAAAACACTGTACACGGTTCTCTCTCACAATGCATCCGCCGTAAAACAATTCTAACCCCGAATCGATCGTTTGGCATATGTAAAACTTGCTCGCGAAATAGTCTAAACGAAAACAATTCGACAAAAGATTCGCGGTTAGTATTCATCTATTTTATCTTTATTATCTTCGTTAATGACAACCGTTTATTTTATTGCATTTGATTCTACTCGTCGCAACGATGAAAAGTACAAAGGAAATCGTGAGTCAAGACTCAATGGGTCGTTCTCTTAAAAGATTCCGATGAAATTTTCTCATTGTTCAACTGATTTTTATTCGTATTACATTTTCCACATGTTTTAATATTTCCATATGACTTCGTCAAGAGCCCGCTCAACATACAGTCAGCGTAAACAGTATTCGTGTTACCCTTTATAAACGAATAACTCCTTTAACCCTCATCCGTTCCTCGTGTCAATTTCACACAGTTTTCCCAAAAATAAGTTATACTGTTCTGTTATTTGTAGGTAATTTTTCCCGAAGCTTTTACTTTTTTTAATGCGGAACACAACCGAAAAACCTAATATCTAAATGTTCACTCATCAATTTGACTAAAAAAACATTTTTGAAGTGAAACTTCTTTGCTGAGGGTAACAATTTTCTAAAGTAACGGATGTGACGTGTCGACGTTACGGAAGTGGAAAGTGGGGCGCGAAAATTTAAACTGAGAATGAACGGAGAAAAATAATTTGTTACCCCGACGGGATTCGAACCCCGGTCCACCGATTTGGGATAACCAATGATCTTTAGAATGATAGCGAACATTTTGGAATATATCGCAACGAATAAAATGCTCGGTAGTAGTATCAATCGAAAAGGTTACAAATTCATGGTTATGTTACGACTACAGACATATAGAGATAGACTGCGCCGTCTTACGGGCGAGTTGAAGTAAAATCAAAAATAAAATAAAAATACTAATGTGTGTTTACCAAAATCTAAGTAGAATTCACGTTTTCAATCAAAATGAATAAATATATTTTCATTTAAAAACAAAATTAGTCGCGAAGAAAAGAAGCTCAGTGTGGTGTTTACAAAGTATTATTATACTGATGTGTGTTTTCCAAAATCTAAGTAGAATCCCACGTTTTCAATTAAACTGAATACATATACAGGGTTATACAAACGTAACTTTCATAAAAACTTATTTCTTACAAAAAAAAATCAAGTTACATCAGATGTTGGAACTGCGATTCATTTTTCTACGATACAGAGCACCGCTCTTTGTATTACATTTCTCATTGTTGCCATCATTACAGCATCTCTTTTTATGCTATTACATGCATTTGTTATGTGATTTCAAAGTTATTGAACATTATTCATTGTTCTGTTGTGTACAACGGATTGAACATATCTCCAAAGGTAAAAATCCAACGGAGACAGATCCGGAGAACACGTTGGCTAACAAATTGGATTATACGTTCCTGAACGTGATTCTGAAGTGTACGTGATAAATATAAACATAATATGGGAAGCGACAGTGGTAAACATAAACCAAGACACCCTACTTATGGCGACAACAAAAAGTCTTGTATAAAGAGCAGAGCTCTGTATCGTAGAATATGGATCGCAGTTCTATTATATTATTATTATATTATACTGATGTGTGTACCAAAATCTAAGTAGAATCCACGTTTTCAATCAAAATGAATAAATATATTTTCATTTAAAAACAAAATTAGTCGTGCAGAAGAAGCTCAGTGTGGTGTTTACAAAGTATTATTATACTGATGTGTGTTTTTTATTTTGTGTCTGTCAATTTAACACCGAGGGACAGATCCAGTTCGTGAAATGAGGGACGGATGATGGTTAAAATTGGATAAAACAGCTCGAGTTTTTTTTTTGTTGAGATGTTCGAAAAATTAATTTACTGGGTAATGCGTTAATAATTTATTATTAAATTGTTATTGGTTGCAATTGCGAAGAAAAAAGTAAGTTTCGATTTTTTAATCTTTCATCTCAGTCTGCAAAAAGCTTGATACGACAAGGGGGTTAATAAATGGATCATAAATTAATTTTCACGAACGCCACTCGAGAACCGAATCGGTTACAGGAAATCGTTCTGCAAACGTTCATCCAACATGTGAGGGGATCGAGGCTAGGCCCGAAGGAGCGTGGTCGTCCTCCGGACAGCCAGCACGCGTCAACTACCCGGGCCTGCACAACGACTTTACATTTTACAGGAACAAACTACCAGCACGTAGTTCTAGTGGAGTGTCTACACAGACACTACGCGTTCTTCTGAAGCTGACATGACCAAAACGACCAGGGGGTAGAACGACGTTGTCATTGGAATCGTCGAATCGATTCCCGCGTACGATTACAAAGCGGGCCGGATAGAACGTATCGAGAAGATGTCGTCGGCCCCTCTCCGCTCTGGTCGAAAGACGCGAAAACGCTCGTCGGAAATATCTGTGCCGTTCGCGATTGTTCTCTCGTGTAAAAACTGGCAGAACGCGGATATACAGGGTCTCTCAAAACTCCTTCAACATCCGGAAATGGGAGGTTCCTGAGATCATTTCAAGCAACATTTTGCTTTGGCAAAATAGCGTCCGCGGCTTTGTTAAGGAGTTATTAACAACAACAAAAAAACACGCCCGACGCGATAACTGTCGATTGGCCGACCGTGGTAATACGCGTCTAGCTCGCGCTCTGATTGGTCCGTGTTTTTTTTTTGTTAATAAATCCGCGGACAAAACCGCGAACGTTATTTTTGCAAAGGAAAATGTTGCTTGATATGATCTCAGGAACTTCCCATTTCCGAATGTTGAAGGAATTTTGAGAGACCCTGTAGTTATAGATCTATTTGAAAATAAAGAGAGACAGAGAGAGAGAGAGAGAGAGAGAGAAAAAGAGAGGGGAGGAGTCTGTCTCTCTCCGAACGCGAGTTTCTCTCGTCTCTACCCCCGGTTTTCGTTGCTATGCAAGTGTGGCAGACATACGAGTACCGATATTGTCTTCCGTGTCGCTCACTAGCGAATCCTCGGCATCGGTGAGGTCCTCGAAAGGGAAATTGCAGCCCGCGGACGTCAGCCCTATCGAAAGAACACAGACAAATAGGAGGAGCTGTGATATCGGGCCGTGTCGTCGTCTCGTCAACGATAAGAGCCTTATCGCCGTCGCCGTTATTCGTAGAGAAAGACAGTCCTGTGCTCGCGGCGTTATCAACGGCGGATCGAGTTAACTCGCAGAAATGGATTCGAGATCGGGATCGACCGAATCACGATGCCCTATCGAACTGCTCTCGACTCGCAGTCAGGTATTTGCCACGAAAAACTCGAAAAGAAAAACTATTTGTTACGTTATTCACCTGATCAAGGTCATAATATATAGATAGGTCATTGAAGTAGTCTTAACGTCAGCTATGACATTGTGAAATCAAAAGTGCATTTTAACATTCAACAAATCAGAATGATTCTCATTTCCTTCGCAACTTTATACGTAAAAGTTTGTAGATGTTTAAATACTGTTCGACTTTGGTTAGAAACATTTTGTTCCACGGATTATCGGAAAATTATGTAAATGTAAACTATGTTGAAATAAAGGATGTGATTTATTATTTGAATATTAAATGTGTGGATCACGAAACTTTTTAATGAGTAAATATATATTTTAAGAAATGTTTAAACTCTTATACTATTCATTTTCATCGGGAAACATTAGTTGTAAATCTTCAATCTGTGCAAATCTGGGACTAATTCTTTTTTGCACTGTGACTAGAAATCGTCAATGAAGTTTTACAATCGTAAAAAAGCATACAAAATGATTGATCACGTTCAAATATTAATGACTAATTTAAATCTGTGCGAAAGTGCTCTGTATAGCTTCTGTAAAATGCAAGGATTTACACAATTTCCATAAAACACTTGAAAATCGAAAGTACACGGTGCGAATACATCTTGGAGCCACTGTATCTCAGCATGAACTCTTGAGGATACCTCAGTGTCTTCATCGTCGTGTGACTCGACAGTAAATCATTGTTATAATCGTCTAGTTTTCTCTTTGGGAACGGAAGTAACTAACAATTAGTAACATCGATCATGTGCATCTACACCATTTGTGGACACAACCGTGCATCCATATCTGTGCAACTTGATGGTTCGTTAATCTTCGGTCAGCTGCTATTAATCCGACGAATTTATGCCACTCGAAAATAACAAAAAATAACGTGAACTTTTTTCTGATTTCCAAATTACATCGTTTCGTTTTCTATTCGAGCGAAAGTTTTTAGTTTTTTTTTTAATACGACGAGTACTTTTCTTATTTGATTGCATTAGACCGATGGTTAACGATAAAAACAGAGGTATGGTTGCAAGAATCAAACACTGAATTGAAATAGATAGTAGACCTTCTTACATGTTTCAGGGAAACAGGTGAGACAACATGTTCTAAAACTATATAGTAAGTCTTTGAAGTGGGTAGAAAATCCCTTTTGAAAATTCGGTCTGCATAAAAAATGTTCTTTAAGTCGAAATATCTGCGGTTGCAAGGACAAACATCGCGTGTCACAATTTCATTGAGATTTCTACTATAGGATTCACGTATTTACCAGAAAAAAGTTACGAAAACAGGTAGTCGAAAGGGTGAGAAAATAATGCAATTTAAACGATGTCCTCTGTGTCAAAGCGTTAGTAATGAAAACTTGAAATGACAATATCTGGAAAGTGAAAGTAAGTATGCGACATGCGGTATTTTTCCTGACAACGACAGATGTAGACCACTGTGGCTAGAGTTGGGCAAAAATTGTATTTAAATAAAAATTTTGTATAAAGTGGGTTTAAAACCGACTTGGAACGAACCCACTTTATTCGAAATTTTTATTTAAATAAGGTTCTTCTCCAACTCTGACTGCGGCCCATCTTCCGATCGATATATCGTCGACTTCCAAAAACAGATTTCCTTCCACGTACAATCCCACACAAAAATTCTGTCGTTTCTGTCCGACTCAGGATACACTCTGTACAGTTAATTAAATATCGAAGAAAGACCATGGAACATCGATGGGGGTGTGTATATGCCATTTAGGGGACGGTTCGAGCGTGGATCGATCTCGTCGAGAAGCATTCTTTCGACTCTGTTCAAGGAATCGCGCGGTGATCGCTGGTACATGTTATTCGTGTATAAACAAAGTATTCGTACACCCTTTAATAACTTTTCCATACTTGGACCCAACAGCTTGAGATTTTTTGAGACGTCAGAATGATTAGTTTACTAGCTAACGTGTAAACAATCTTTTTTTTTAATTGTTACTGGTCGCAATTGCCAGGGAAAAAGTAAAGTCTAATATTTAAAATATATTTTATCTGCGCCTGTGATGAAAATTTAGAAGGTACCCTTCGGTAGATCGAATAATTGATTGGAAATAAGAGAAATCGTAATATTTCTACATCTTACAATGCCCAAAGATATTTTATTTGCAAACCGTTTTCAATGAAACTTTGTAGCATATAACCTATTATAAGTTAGATTTACAATTACGATTAAAAAATTAAAAATCATGACTTTTTCCTCCGAAATTGCGACCAATGACAACTTCAAAAATCAAAATTAGCTAGTAAACTAGTTCTTCTAACGACTCGAAGAAACCAAAGCAGAAGCGTCTAATTTCGAAAAAGTGATTCATTTTTGAAAGGTGTACGAACACTTTGTACAACAGCCACTGTATAATTCGTCACGGGAAGTTTTCTCTTCGGCTTGCATGTGGAACGAGTTGTTAGCGACTCGTAGTTGAAATCTGAACGCGATTAAAGCAAGCAAGCAAGCAGTGGCAGCTTCTAGAGTACAGTAACGTGAGATGGGCACACGGATCGGGTTAAGATGTAGCATAATACAATCGGTGTAGACGAGATAAGTGTTGGTACATAAGAGTGTGTATGTGGGTGTGGTGATACATATGGCATGATGATACAAGGCTCCTGCGGAAGCGATGATTAAAGGTTAGGTCAGGCTTACCCTCACTGTCGGCCTTCAAGTAGAGCTGCCCCTTTGGGCTCAGACACTGCCGATACTCGGTCGTGTAACATTCTGTATTCATTCAAACGAAATTTCAAGTTATCAACATTTGCATGTCACGACACTGTGTCGACGTGCTCCTTCTTTTCTACGCTCTGTGTCTCAATATTCATCAAACACAACTCTAACATCCCCAGCATCAGAGCTGGGGAAAATACTATTTTAAATAGTAAATAATAAATAATCCTATTTATTTTAAAGTACATGTATAATTTTGAAAATAAAATATTTTATTTGATGCAGTAGTTTTTGAAAATAAAATATTTTATTTGATGTAGTAATTTTTGAAAATAAAATAATTTATTTGAGGCAGTAATTTTTGAAAATAGTATTTTATTTGAAGAATATTGAAAATATTTGTCTTTATTTCCAATTTCAATTTCAAATATTATTGCTGATAAATTAAGGTTCGCATTCAATATATTTATAAGTAAAAATATCAGTGGTCGAAATATGAGTAGAAACCGTATTAAATGCTTTGAAACAAATAGCAAATCCAGATTCAGAGTCACGACCTCAATTAATTTTACAAAATAAAGAAGTAAATGACTTGGTACAAAATAAAGAAGTAAATGACTGAAAATTACTTCATCAAATGAAATATTTCATTTTCAAAGTTGTACACATACTTTAAAATAAATAGAATTTGTCATTATTTACTATTTGAAATACTATTTTCCCCAGCTCTGCCCTGCACCCTCGCTTTCTCTATTAATCGAGCAAAGATCCGCAGTCTAGTAATCATAAAAAAGGTTTTGTCCAGCTAGCACCTCGAATCGCAGCACTGTGGAACGTGTCGAAACGAAAAGGGTTTGCAAAGGGTCCAGCAGGATAATCCGCGACACTTTTTATTGATATCGTGTGAAACACGAGCGTAATGTGAAACAGGATCTTAAGAAACACTGCACCATATACAATAATATTACAATGACGTAATTTAATTTGTTTTTCAATTATTTAGCTACGTTTTACCAATGCGAACGTCTTGAAACTTTCACATATATTCGATAGGTAACAGACATTTTTTATTCTCTTTATAATTTGCTAAAAATTGTGAAGAAATATACGAGATGCAACAGGTAAGTGCGAGTATTTTCGTTTATTTTTGTCATCTTAATATCTTAATTAACAATCGCGAAAAAATATGTTAAAGTTTGGAGTGTTTAGCCAGATATTACTCTTGAATGAGGGGTTGGCGACTTAAAATCTTGGGGGAATATCTTTCAACTTAAAAGCATTTTTTGCACACGATATCGATCAAAAATGTCGCAGGGGACGCTGAGCCATGCTTATCCTACTAGAACCTTCCTCAGCGCTCGCAAAACTGAATGAGAATGTAAAATGTTTGGCTGATTTTGGATCGATATGTTAAGAAAGACTAACTGAACACAATGTACATGTATCTTCGCATTCTTCAAGCGGAAACTGATCTTTTCGCTTTCGAGGTCATCTCAAGGTCATGTTGTCGAACTCGCCTTGAAATTCCATGACCTTGAAAAGACCTTCCTAACCACCCCTGTCATGATTCTCCGACATTTTCGAGACACCCTGTACACGTCTGTTATTCATATTATTTTAGTAAACAGAATATGCATACATTTGAATTACACGATCCAGATTCGCATTTTTGTTAACTGAACGTTCAGTCGACGTTGTTGATTTGTTAATGCCAGTACGCGAGCTCAAACTAACTTATTTATTCATTCTAATGAATACGACGAATTCGCAATTGTTCTATGTAGCTGTTCGCGCTTTATACCAGCTCCTTGCAGTATGATACGTTTAGATCCGAAAGTTCTGTTTGCTCGGAAGAAATAAATGGTTTCGAAATGTGTTCTCTGAATTATGTATCTTGCATTAGCGCTGCTCTAATTTATCACTCGCCATATCAGACTTAACGAACCGATTTCAATTAAGGATCGGAATAAACTGAAAAACGTTTAGAGCTATGGGTTACCGAAAATTAATTATTCAAATCTTTCTTTCTCGTCTCTCTCGATTCGTGGAACTCTCAGGCTCGCGTTATGCAATTCTTGATGATGCCCTAGATAGATTCGGTCACTATTGATTCAGTTTCAAAATGATTATTACGCGTCAATTCGTACTCGATATTTCGAAGTGCTGCGAATTTGTTCGACACACGGTTAAATTTGCCGGAACAAATAATTCTCGACGATTTCCGATCAACAAAGAACAATTATGTGCGAGCAGCTGATCGAATTTTCTCTGAACAAGATAAACGAAATCTGACTGTCGATAATAAAGCGTTGTTATTAAGATAGATAAGTATTGAAAGTTTGGCAAACTTCGTGGGTAAAAACAAAATATTTGCCATCTTCTTCGACGTGCCAAATGAATTGCGAACTTTGAAGGTTAAATGGCCCATAACTTTCTACCGAATTAGCGTCCACCAGTTTCCAGAAAACTTTCAACTATGTTAGTGAAAAGTTTTTACAGTGGGGATTCGAAAAAGGATTTCATTGCTTCTTCCTTGAACTGTAACCTATAGCGTATAACCGTGACAGTGTCGGCTGTTACATGAACACTAGAGTGTACTCGGTAAGTCATTTTGTCCTCGTTGTTGCTCGCGTCTTGTGTTCGAACGAATTTTTCCAAACGTGTTACATAAAAACCTTTACAACCACAACACTCTCTCTCGTTCGAATTGTATAAAAAATTTGGAACGATCAAAATAAGTAGGACACCTTGTATACACTTGAATTCGTATCAATATAAAAGACACAATATTTAAATTGCAAGTAAAATTTTTAAGTAGTTGCCATATAGGACATCTTGTATACACTGTAAAAAATTGGAATTTCTAACTGAACAATCAATGGAGAATATGAAATTAAGTCCACACTGATTAAAAGAAATTTTGCTAAACATTTCGACAATTTCCAAATAAAAGAGAAACATCAATGTTCATAATAAAAATTTACATTTTAATCTCGTTGCATTTTAAATATTATGCATTTACGAAAATGAATGGGCGAAACACGAAACCTTAAAAGTGTTATTAGAATATCGTCGTATTATTCTGGGTCGATTAAAATTGTTAACGAGCATAAAATGCGTATGAATCGTTTTAGAAAAAATGAAGAATACATTCAGATGGCATTTTTTATAACGATATATAAGTGTCTCAACAATTATATTTATAATAATTCTTATAGAGTTAATAGAAACTTGAAAATAAGTAGATTAAGTTTAAAATTGAATGATTATAGGAATTCGTTTTGGTTGAACGAGTGACGCTAACAGGAAACGGTTCTAAATAAAGTAGGAAATAAATATTTGACCACTTCAGCGTTGCAGTTCCCTGGGGATGGTACTCTTATTCAATTAAAAGCCTGTTTCTTGCGCAATTCTTGCACGAGGTCGCGGTGGATTGTGACGAGATACCGAGCACTCGCTTAGATTCTGTGTAACACTCTTTCACAAACAACCGGATCAATACCGTGCATCTTGCAGGAAGGATATATCGTTACATCTGGGTCTGTGTTTCCATCGGTTTAAACCGAGGACTAACATCTGCGTCGAGATAGTTTTATTTCTGTCTAGCTCGGACCGAATGATTTATTGATCTCTCGTGCGGATCAAGGGGGCATCGATGGGCGACTTGGACCATGTACGGTAGCTGCGCGAGGATAGATTGATTAATAATAACAAAGTGCACTTTATCAACGGCTCTTAACGGCGATACAGACGAACGTTGCGCGAAATTTCCTTTCCATGGCTATTGTCGAAGCGAACGAGCAGTTTGTCCTTGTTTCTCCGAACGGAAATCTACGGACATACTCTAAATCTAACTTGCGAGCAGTCGTCCGATGCGGTCGCGAGGCTAGCATTTATACAGTGGAACCTCGATTATCCAAACAACATGGTCACCGACTGTTTTTTCTCCAGTCAGACATTTTTCAACTGTCTCCAATACTTGTTCGAAATAATCATCTTTCACAGCTACCAGGAATGAAGCTGGTTTCGACATTTCTGGGGTCGTATGGGTACGCGATATTATTTTACTCAGGTCGGGGTATCGAATCCTACTTATTAGGGGTGGACGGGTATCCGAAAATTAGAGATACTCGAGTACCCTAAGACGAAGTCGGTAACCTGAAAATCTGTGACGTTCAGATGGTTCCTCGATCGGATTTTTGTACGCAGTCTTTCAGATTTTTAAATGTTTCCCTATTCTATGTAAATGAAATGAAATTTGAAAAATCTATATCAAGAAAAGACAGTAGAACTCTCTTTAGAATACTCTACAGAATAGAACTTGAATACTTTTATCACGCCAGATTTTTTGTCACCGACAATAACAGGAATATTACAACTACTATTCAATCCAATAACGATTGAAGAAAGAATAAAATCCCATTCTGCTCCTTCTACTGGCTTCTACTCATTTTCGTCATAAATGCTTACAATCAGAACCTAACCTAATTTCACATTTCAGTTTTTTCGTGATCCTGACCAAATTCGAGGCTCGGATAGCCTACATGTCGGATACCCCAAGAAATTTCTGAACGCACACCAAATTTCCGAGACACGCCGACTTTAATCTACACGTCGAAGCTTGCCTCCCGAAGGTGAAGCTCTCAAGTGTCTACATTCTGACAGAAACTCCGATTAATACACTCCAGGTTACTTCGAAACTGAATAAGCCGATTCAGTGGGAGCATTCCATATTCAAAAACTCTCGAATGTGTGTCGAATGTAAGCAGCTCCATTCAAGTAGGCACTCAGCCTAAATACCGGTTCGGCGACCGTGATTAGGGGTGGGCTGGTATCCGAAAATTTCGGGTACTTTCGTGTTACTCGGGTGCCCGAAGTCGAAATCGGAAAGGGAACCCGAAAATTTATAATGTTCAGATCCCTGAATGAATTTTATGAATTTTGGACACCCGAAATTTCCAGGTTCCGACCCAACCCGAGTCATCGAAAGCCGAACTGAGACTCGGGTACCCGCCCACCCCTAACCGTGATATGACACTGATGTTCTCATACATAGCTAAACTCCCGTCCCTAAGTCACCGGACACTTATTCAAATTTGGATACAGACGATTCTTCGCTATTCAAGAACCTACATCATGAAATAAATATGATATACTAATTGTTTCTAATGCATAGAACACGTAAATCAAATCTGACCGAAATATCCTAAATTCTTAATTACTTTTCTATGTAGCTTCTAAAGCTTCCATCTCTTTTCTCCAATATTCATTGAAATAGTATATGTATTAGGTTGGCAACTAAATTGGCGAACTTTTGTTTCGTAAGTCTTTCTTTTCCTATCATTATAACCAAATTCAGTGACCATTTATTTTGAACTGTATATCATTGGAAAGTTCTCAATTTTGCGATTAATTTGATATAAAGCACTGGTGCTTGAGAAATATACAGGGTGTCTCAAAATTCCTTCAACATTTGCAACATAAAGTAACATTTTCCTTAGAAAAAATGGCGTCCGTGGTTTTTTTAAGGAGTTATTAACGAAAAAGACGGACCAATCGGAGCTCGACCTAGACGCGTGTTGGCACAGTCGGTCAATTGACAGTTGGCGCGCCGGGCGTGTTTTTTTTTTGTTAATACTCCTTAACAAAGCAGCGGACGCCATTTTTGCAAAAATGTATATAAATAACTTTGTTTGCGAAAATATGAAATATTATAATCGCATCAAGCCGGAAGCTTGTAGTCTTTAAATGCCATTTCGTTGAAGATAGAAGATAGTGTCCAGTGATTTACGAACGGGAGCGTACACGTTACAATCAAAAAGAAATGAATATCGAAGCAGCGTGAAGCATTCGACGTAAGACAACGAGAAATGAGAATCGAACGAACATAACGAGCGAAGCGAACAGTTAAATCGAGATAGAATGATAAAAGGAACACAATAAACCACGTGTACCGTGTGTACCTAATAATCAAGAATAATTGAGGTTCTACTGCACCACGAAACGAACAAATGATTCAGCTCCGGAGGATCGTAGAGACGTGTTTCGATCAGCCGTGAACCGCTACTTACCGTGGTGTCATGCGATATCGAAGCAACGAAAGAATTATAAACGAAACGAACAACAGCGCAGATATGATCGTTAAGAAAGTAACGTGGAGGAATATATATATATATATGTATATATGTATATATACTAGTCATATCTTTATTGTCTTTGTTGTATGTCGTACTTTTGGATGGAAAAGAACCGTAAAAGCCGTTGCATTCTGCACACACTGAACATCGAGAGAAATTTTGAATACGACTGCCAATCATCGACCAAAAGCCAGACAGTAATGAAGAATAGGGCATTCAGCGGAGGGACGATACAAAAACACTGAGTGTCTTTGAAGATACCCTTGACGATTGTTCATTCAAGAACACGCGTCTGTGTCCCCGTGTATACAAGGAGTAGAGAGAGAGAGAGAAAGAGAGAGAGAGAGAGAGAGAAAGTATAACGAACAAGAAATGAAAGAACGAACAGAAATAAAAAGGAGTAGTAGAAGAAGAAGACGAAGAAGATGAGAAGAAGAAAGGAATGAAGAAGGATTTGTACTGTAGTCGCAACGAGGCACCATTCAATTTTCGATTCACGCGAATCTTATCTCAATATCGGCGAAACACTTTGGGACACTCGATGTACTGAAGGGGTTCGCTACCCCGGCCCGGCCCGACTTCGAAGAATCGTCTCTTCATGAAATTAAGTGGCGCTTTTCATTTTCTGAGACGTTAATCGGCTTTGTCTACAAATATGTCACTCCGCCGGCGGCGGCTAGAATGCCCTAACCCCCGAGGTAAGCTCATCTCCTTGCCACTGAATCTTTTAGAGCGACCGCCTACAATACTGCTTACGAAAATGGGGTCGGCGACGCTCGGTGACATTCGTTAAGATCTTTCTCCTAAATCATGCATTCCCCACACACTCTAACGAAGTTCGCTCTCGCGCGTGTCCCCGTTGTCTGTCGCGCGCATTGTTCGAACGCTGCCGAAATTGTTGGCAGACCGTTGCAGACTTTACATTAAAAGATTTCTCGCCAAATCACGCAGAGATTCATATTTTCCTCGTGGAACAATAGTTTCGGAAGTATTCAATGAAATGGATCTTTCCAGCCCCAACTGTCAAGGCTATTCTCAACCCCCTTAATCCTCAGCACTCCGTCATATTGTTTCATTGAATAAAAGTTTGGATAAAAAGTGGTGTACAAGTAATTAAACGACACGAAATTGATCGACTGAATCGACCGTCCAAAAGTCACCTAACGTACACGCGGCTTGAAAAAACATCTTCGAATTTAGATCGGGTGATGAGATATTTTTATTTCATTATTTCTTTTTTTTTTGTTTAATGGATATTTGATAGGATGCTAATGGATGGAAGAGAGGATTTGCATGTCAAACATCAGCCTGATCCATGAAGATCAGTTTTACTGCAATGCGCTTATGCTTCGGACTCGTATTTTATTTAAGACTGCAACTACTAACGTGGAATGAAACGACCTACTTAAAATTCCTATGATAATAAAAACACATA
The DNA here is from genome assembly GCA_916610235.2 of Lasioglossum morio. Lineage (NCBI taxonomy): Eukaryota > Metazoa > Arthropoda > Insecta > Hymenoptera > Halictidae > Lasioglossum > Lasioglossum morio. The sequence continues at coordinate 27,546,800 of OU744325.1, read as the reverse complement.
GATGCTACAGCGAGGTACTGGATAGTAGACTGATGCGAAAATAATGGCCGACTTTCGCTGTACGTTTCATGATTTTTCTAATAAATCGTTTTGCTAATCAAGCGTTAGAACGTTTATTACGAGGTGTGTTGTAAAATTTATTCGAACGATTATTTGAAAAATACTGGACCGTTAGTTTTGCGACGATCCAATAGGATTCTTTTTTTTAAATCGCGCCTGAAATTCGCTCTGACAATTTTGAGAAGAAAGTAGAAACGAATCGATAAGCTAGTGTTCATTATTCTCACTAGATCGCGTCGCTTTCAAGATCGTATAATACTCCCACACTTCAGTGCATTTGTAATAACAAAGTAACTCAGCAAGGTAATTGTAAATTAATTACGAAGACAATTTCTGTAGCATTCTGTCAATAACAATTGATTCGATGTCCCAAAGTATAATATTCCTTTAACACACTTTAATGCATTTGTAATAATTAATTAACTCAGCAGTATAATTAAAAATTAATTTCAAAGACAATTTCTATAGCACTTTGTGAAAAATCATTGATTCGAAGTCCCAAAATATAATATTCCACTACCACACTTTAATGCATTTGTAATAATTAATTAACTCAGCAGTATAATTATAAATTAATTTCAAAGACAATTTCTATAGCACTTTGTGAAAAATCATTGATTCGAGGTCCCAAAATATAATATTCCACTACCACACTTTAATGTATTTGTACTAACAAAATAGCTCAGCAAAGTAATTGTAAATTAATATCGCAGACAATTTCTGTAGCATTCTGTCAAAAACCATTAATTCGATGTCCCAAAGTACCGTTCGCTAGAATCTCCACCATATTGAATGTTGCCTCCCAAATGTTTGTTAAATTCAGATAACTAAAGCGTGGACGTTTTTCTTGGTATCGACAAAACAATGCTACACTGCAATTGTAAATAGTGTTAACTGGCGGATATAATCTCGCAATACTAAATCTAAACGGTGTTAGCACTCTTCGGGAATAAATAAAAGATAAAGAGACGATCGATTCGGTTGGCTCTGAAAAAGTTAAGTGGGAACCGTTTTAATTATTACAGTGGGCCATTTATTTTTCGAACGTGTTTAATCGCCAGGCTCTTTGTCACTGTCTTCGGCCAAAAAAACACCGTTTTCAACTGATTTAAAGCTATCGAACTGATCAACAATCGATTCCGAGGCAATTTAAAAAATCGAGCAATGTTCTGCAGCGAATTCGGTATTCTAATTTAGTATTTCAACAGTAGTTGCATTCAATACAATCTGAAATCTCTTTCAAATATAGGGGACAGTAGCATAATTTGGACCGAACCCTAAATTCGACCATGGTTACGGTAAAACTTTTGTAATAGAGAATTTAGTACATTATTTATTGTAACGAACAAAAAACAACATTTCATGAAACTCAATTTCAAAACGAAGAATTGCTTGAAACAAAAATTTCTCGAAACAAAACCCAAACTAAAGAAACATAATTCGTATAAGTATTCGTAAATAAGTATTCGTAAATTAACGAAACTAATGGAAAATCTATTCTTTATCTTGTATTCTTTATATATTTAAAAAAAAACAATCCAATATGCAAATTCAAATTTTACATAAGCTATCACTTCTTACTAATAAGTAAATTATTAATTATGGTTTGGCTTAATTGTTCAATTCGACTGGTCCAAATTAATAAATGAAAATCTTTCTCTTAAAGATAAAACTGCCTCAACATATAAAATAAATATTTTATTTAGATTATAAAGTATGCTGTTATTATCAGAATTATTTCTTCACAATATGCGAGTACTGTTTTCATTTGATAGTATCCAATAATTTGGAATAAAATTTCGTAAACCAATGTATCAAAAGAGAACGTGGTCCAATTTAGGGTACTCGTGATCCAAATTGGGAAAGTCGACTCTATCGAAAATATATACATTTGCAACTACCTAATATTTCGGTCAGTATCTCCATATTTCTACATCAACCATAATGTCGAGATCAAATTTTTTCTGCTCGAAAATATGAACACGTTTTCGACTTATGGAGGTATTTGCTCGAGCGGTCCAATATAGAGAACCTTCCCCTACTTTCAATTTCGGGGATCGAATATATTCGACTTCACTGTACCACTTCACTTTATTCCCGTAATCAACTTCGCCAATGCCTATTTCAATTGGCGCTATCGTTTCACTTGATTGGAACTATTTCCCCATGTTAATTCCGTCACTTAACCCCGAACTAGACTGGAAGCGTAATTGATTCATGCACGGGAAGCGATAAGTTACTCTCGCATCGGCTGCCAACTATTACAAACAGCCGAAGACAAAACGTAGAAATAACTTTAGTATTCTTGAGTCGCGCGCGCGCTGCTCGTCGCAATAAATTATGAGAGAGGTATGTTACCTTATCGTTCCCGTGTATTACCTCGAGATGGGCAATCAAACCGCTCGCGCTCGACCGAGTTCGAATCTACGGTGGATTCGAACAGCTTAACACCGGTATTGCAAAAATCCGTGTGCTCCGACTGTAAATTCCAGCCAACACTTCCCTTCGAGCATTATTCTTATCGCGTGATATCGAGCGTCTAGGTCTATCGGCTGGAAATATTTCCTTGAATCTTTTACGATCTATGCTGCTCTCGCGAGGATCCTGTCAGCGTTAATCTTTAATTAAATTATTAACCCTATAATTATTAACCCTTTGGGTACACATTTATTTGAAGACTTTTCGCATATTTAACGAATTTAAGATTCACATGTATGGATTAATGTAAAAATAATAGATTTCATGTAATTCTAAACAAGATTTTTATTACAAAATAAAAATAAATATATCAAAGAAACATAACGTGTGCATGACGAGTGTGAATCGTCAAATGTACTGAAAGGGTTAAATAAGTTTGGAAATCATTCTAGTTGGAGCTGTAGCGATGCACTGAAGGTGTACTTGTGTACCTACAGAAAATCCGAAATCATTTGGAAGATGTAGATCTGAGAAAACGTGTTCCAAGTTTATAAAATAAATAAGATAAACATATATTTACGACTAATCTGTTCTTCTAGCTAAAAGGAAACGGTTCGTTTCTATTCCTCTCCTCTCCGAGACAGTCGCGTTGCAACTTTCGTCGAACGCGATGCAGAAGCGAGAAGAAAAGAATCGCTTCCATCAAACATAGACTGTCCTATTGAGTTCGAAGGAAGTTGGGATGCTGGAGACTTGAAGCAGCGGACGTTCGGATAATCGAGGTCGTATAGTAAATCAGTTTCCTTATCGGTAGGTTACGGCCGACTATTAGTGAGAATTTATCGCGAAACATTTCGCGGAGAGTTTGGGGTGAAGGGCCGCGCGCGTTCGAAAGAAAAAGTCACGAAAAAGGCATTGAAGAGGGCTAACGCCGTTAGTGGTGTTCCCTCGAGAGCGCATATAGCAAAGAGTAGGTTTCCGCGGGACGATTGTACACGCAGAGAACATGAATAGGAGCAAGAGAGATAGAGATAGAGGTAGATAGATAGATAGAGAGAGATAGAGAGAGAGAGAAAAGGGAGAAGAGAAAGAGAAAAAGGTGGTGAACATACCGACGCCGTTCGCCTGGCAGGACTGGAGTTGCACGGCGACGCTGAAGCCGCGTAGTTTCACCGGTGCGGAATTTTCCTTGCCCGCCAGGAGGGCGCATTGCGGCTTTAGATCACGATGAATTATATCGTTCTCGTGGCAGTAGCGTATCGCCTCCAGGATCTGTCGCATGTAATGGCTGAAAAACGAAAGCTATGGTTATACCGGCAGACACCATGCGGGATAGAAAAGTTCTCGGGACGAACACGCGTCTTGTTCATCCAGAACCCACCACCGCAACGGCGAGAATATCTTCAGGCCTGCTGGGACCTGATACGCAGCGAAACTGGTACAAGGCTGTATTATTGATCCCGCGCAACATTTTTCCGCGCTGGAAGCGATCAAAATCGGTAGATAGCGCTGCCCGCCAGTCGCGATCAAAACGATCCCGGAAAACCCAAAGCGTACGATCTTTAGCTAGAGCTACAGATTGTGTCCGTTGTTCTGCTCGGTTTCCTATTGCGATTCAAAATTCTGGTTTCCCGCATTGACAATTCTATGACGCTGTGCCCCACGCTTCTACTATGAAGTTTCGTCTCTGTCGGAATAAATTTCTCTCATCGCTAACAGTTATGAGTAGACTTCGGATGTTTATGTTAAAATAAAAAGTTCGTGCATCAATTGCAAGAGATGCAATATCTACATATTAAAAATTCTTCATTAATCATTTTAATATGATGAAAATAATATACTAATACCCTCAAAATCTATTGATATTCTAGCTATTTTAAATTTCACTTGCTCATTTTTGTTAAAAACGCATGAAATCTGGAGTCCAGTTAAGAGCGATCGAAATAAATTTCTCTCATTGCTAACAGTTATGAGTGGACTTCGGATGTTTATGCAAAAATAAAAAGTTTGCGCATCGATTGCAAGAGATGCAATATCTAAATATTACAAATTCTTCATTAATCATTTTAATGTGATGAAAATGATATACTAATACCCTCAAAATCTATTGATATTCTAGCTATTTTAAATTGCACTTGCTCATTTTTGTTATAAATGCATGAAATCCGGAGCCCAGTTACGGGCGATCGAAATACATTTCTTTCATCAATTGAGATAGATTTCGCTCATTGACAACTGTAATGAGTGATCGAAATGAATTTTCTGTCAACGATAATAGTTACCAAGGAGAGAAGAAATGTGTTCAGTCACTTGGAATTCTTATTTTTAACCAATACGAGGTTAGTCAATGAAATACTTGTTATCCGACAACTTTTGTTACGTTTCGTTTATAAAAGTTATGGTCCCAGGTTAAAAGGGATGGAAATCAATGATGTTCTCATGGAACGGTTCATTTGGTAGCGCACGACTGCAATTCCCGTGGCTAGCGGCCTGATTCGCCGGCAGTGAAATGAATCGCAGTGTACGCGGACTTTAAATCGCAAGAATAAACCAGTCTGTCTGGTCCGTAACTGTTCGCAGCAGATGCTGGAAGTAATAACCGGGAGCAGAGGGATCTAAACTTGCAAACACGCTCCCGCGGACAGTTTTGGACCTGACGTGTGTCTACACTGTCCATCACGCAACCGGCTAATTTGCTACTATTCAACGAGGACGGATTTGTAAACAGGAGAGACCTCACCGCGAGGAAACGACGCTCACTCGCAAAAACGTGATCCTCGAAAGCGACCGTGCGCTGAAGGATCGCTAACAAGCAGAAAATCGCGCTGGGATGTTTCGTAATGTGCATGCAGTCCAGTCAAGAACGTCGCCGTTAAAAAAATATATGTCCTGCGAGAAACGCTGCGTACGTCGCGCTCGAAATAACATCGTTTTATGAGCGTGAGTAATTAGTATTCCAGGAATATTCGGACACTCTTAAAAGCACGATCACTTTTTTAATATTCGACCGTTCGACTTAGATTTTTTCGACGAATTAGAACAATCAGCGAAAGAAGTGTTGGGAAAATTGCGATTCGTTGGAGTTACAGAGAAAATACTGAAAGCTGTATTGTACAAATTCCTACAGGAGCATTGGATATTCGGAAATATTCTGAAATTTTTTTGGGACACTGTATAATTTACCAAGATCTAGAAAACGTATTTTTTGAAATGTTAAAAACAGCTTTTAGTATTTTCTTTTTTTTTTGCAATTCCGACCAAATACGATTTTATCAAAAGTTCGTTCTGACGTCATGTACTCGATTAATAGTTCTAACTTCTCCAAAAAAAGAAAAAATGCATGTGGTACAAAAAATTGCCTTTTAAATAATTCAGAGTTTGCGAAACCAATTTTAATTAGCGACTGGCAGTCATGCACAGGCACAGAGAACTGCACCAACTCTCGAGTCGTACGTTTTGGGTTTGTTTTATGTATAGTTTGTTGATGGTCAATGTTTGAAATAAATAGGACGTGAACTAACGAATTATTCGGAACTTCCAGAACGCCGAATAATTTTACGGGCACAGTGCACGGACTGTCTTACCTGGCAACCGTTTCACTATACACGAATCCAGCAGTTGCTCTCCGAACAACCTCGAAGCATAAATCGGAGCCATCCATACTGAAACAGAAGCGCGGCATTAACATACAATTTACAAGGCACAAGAAGTTGCGAGTAGACTACGGAAAAACAAGTTCCTTCGTTGCGCCTACGTCATGCATGTATTTTAATAAGGCGCATACTAAAACGCAGTTCCGCAAGTGTTTCAATATTCCAAAAAAAATAATTACCGATTGCTCTTAGTATATCTAAATTTAATGGTGGGTTCGTGCACGCGAAATGTCCGATCTGTATCTTGGACGTTAATCATAACTCTTTTGATGTATGCAAAATGAAAAAGAAATTACATGAAATAACATTAGATTCGTCTAATGTTTTTACTGTTTTAAATTGCACCTGTTCATTTGAACTATAAATGCATAAAATCTGCTACCTAGCAATCAACCAGAGCTTGATAAAATAGTATTTTAAATAGTAAATAATATATACAATACATATATATTATATATAATATATTAATATATTAATGATTAATATATTATAATATGTATATTAATTATTATATTATTATTATATATATATATATATATATATATATATATATCGATTAATATATGCGAAAAAAGTATGCGTACAACTGCGAAAATAAGATATTATGTTCGAGAAGTATTAAAAATATTTTGATTTCATCTCGGAACATTGTATTATTTTTATTTTGAACATTTTCTTTTCCAAAGGATGACCACATTTCATTTCATGTGAGACTATTATAATAAAATATTCAATTATCTGTTTCAGATTGTTAAATGGAAATATTTTATTTTAGTTTAAAAGTTTCATAACGTTTGCATCTGAAAATCGGACATTTCACATACGACAACCTGATATTTGGCGAGAAGGGAATTGCTTTGAACAATGATCCCGCACTCCCGAGCGACAGATTTCCATTCCTGGGATTTTTCAATTTAGAAAAGAAAACAAGCGTAACTATGTTAATATTGTCCTATGCTTCGGAATATTCTATACAGTCACTGTAATTACTTCAACGGCAGTTCAATCGATACACAGCACGTGCTACTTTAGAAAACCGTGTGTCGTGGAACCGGAGGAGGAAATAAGAGCAACAGTCAAAACCAATTCTCAAAGTGGAATAAAAATGCTATTGTGTTCGGTTTTCGGGAAAACATATTTTGGGAATTGACAAAGCTGCTCTCAACATATTCCACCTTTTTTCCAATCATTAAAGATATGAACTTCTGTTTCTATTTGTAATTGGTAAAATTCATCAGAATTTTGCACAATGATACAACCTTCTTATTTTTAATGTTGTTTTAATGAAATTTTTACCACTTTGGCTCGTATTTACTTTGATACTAACTATTTATCAGCCTCTATATTAATATTCGGATAATAGAGCAATTATGTAGCTTCGCTGATTTGTACAGTAAACTATGTTGTACCTACATATGGATCGCTTCAGTTTGTTTACATATGAAATATGTATTCAGATAATCGAAATTCTACGGAATCGTTAATTGAACGAGCAAGCACGCTCCGAATTGCGTTATGTTCGGTCTCGCTTCAATCAGAAAAATTACGCAAATATGCTGAGATAAAAATTTCATAAAAAATATAATTCAAAAGAAAAATGTCAATAGATTCATCTCAACGATAAATTATCTAATCCTGTACCATGGGATAAATTGTTCAAAAATATATAAACATACAATGAACAATAGCTTTGTCCATCTCGAATAGTTTCGTTGATTGAAATATGCAATATGAAAAAACAACAAATCTTTTGGAGGTATTGAATTAATTACGAGGATAAACTAATAAACATTACTAAGTTTCTTAGTAATTTACAATCACTAAAGATTTAATCTTTCAAAGGTATTACATTAGTGAAGGTATTCATTTAATACCTCGTAAAAATTTATCGTTTGAAAATTTAATCTTTTAAATGGTTAGTGATTGGTTAGATACCAACATATTTATGGTCCAGCGATTTTTAGCGATGCCTCAGAATCGCCACTCGCGTGTTATGGGTTGAACTGCACCCACCCAGTTTCGTTAAAAATGCATGGATTCTATTTTATACTAATCAGAATGTTGGAACTGCGTTTCTCGCTGCGCTCTTCGAACAATTTCGAGGGTAGATTAATTACTATACTTACTATTCGAACACCATGTACAGCATACCCTCCGAACTGTAAGTTTCGAGCAACTCTACAATGTGGGGGTGTTTCAACATGTGGCATATCGTCGCCTCCCGCTTCAGATCTGCAGCAAGCGTTATAAAATTTTATTTTCGCTCCACGGGACGCACGTTTCTAGACGTTATATATGACGAACTGTAATGCGATCCCGAACAATGATATGAATAGTATCAATTGTGTGCGCGCGCGTGTGTGTGCCACGGCACGTAAATATTTTCGTATCTCCGCGCCCGTTTTCGTTTCTGCTCGGCATTGTTTAGAGGAATGTTGTTTCAAACTTTCCACTCCATTTGTTCACCCTCGAACGGTGGATCATTCTAACAGCTGCGTATATCATTTATTCACGGCTTTATTTATTAATTTTTAGTAATTATTGCGAAAGGGTGGCCGTACTCCGACTTTGATGAAATTTAAATATGTTATGCAGCAACACAGTTTTAACAACTTTTTCCTTTTCCAATATAGGGGGGTCGCTTTTAATTTTCGAGATATTTGCAAAAAAAACTATTGCTAATACTGTATTGAATTTTCTCTCTTGGAGTTTCGTGTATCAGCATTAGGGTGGATCTTAGTTATACTTAGTGAAAATTTCTCCCCCTAAAATTGTGCCATTTGGTAAGAAAATAATTCCTGCAAAAGATAAAGTTGATCGAATACATACACGTTGATCGGTCATACATTGCCACGGAGTGTGCTAGAATACGGAAAATTCAATTCAGTATTAGCAATAGTTTTTAGCGAATATCTCGAAAACTACAAGCAACCCCCCTATATTGGAAAAGGCAGAATTTATTCAAAATGTCGAAATCTATGACGTATTTAAATTTCATCAAAATCGCAGTACGGCGACGCTTTCTCAATAATTACCCAATTTTTTGGACCCTCTTTTGTTTTTAATGTAACAGTTGTGCGTTTAATTTAACCAGTAACCGAGTGATCCACAAAGACCTAGACACTGCCGTCGATAAAGCCAAGAACAGGTTGTGGCCCTCCTCGGAACAATCATCGGTAAGAGAATCAATGAATGGGGCCTTACTGATGTTCCGAAAAACAAAGAGAGGAAGAAAAACCCTTCTAGGGCAAGAAAAAAAAGACTGCCGTCGAAAGGTAAATGGCAATGGCAACGATAATATTCGCAGTTTTGCTTACAGTAAAGCCTTGATCTAAAAAAGCTGTAGAATCGAAAAAACGCTGTCCTTTTCTTCGTTCAACGCGGTCGATGAGGTCGCACAGAAATAGTAGAACCACAGTTTTTGATAACTTGGAATGAATGGCGTGAATAGAAAGGAACACAAGAAAACGGAAACCGTAGCATCTAGGAAAAACGAATGTCGGAGTTGGGTATATCGGTGCGAACCACTACTAACCCAGTTACAAAACTTCTTTATGTTTCATTATTTTTTTATGGGATTTCGAGCAACTTATTCGTAGAATTTATCCGACTAAAATGACACTAAACACGATGTAATCTTAACAACAAGGTCACAAAGAAATGGTAGAACCGCAGGATCTAAGAAACAGCACCGACCCCGAGGGTGTTTCTTAGATCGAGGCTCCATGGTATATTTCGATGTACAGCGATGCTTCGAGCGTTTAGAAGTGAGCGTCGGTGAATTAGACTTTATCTAATAAACAGTGGCACGTGTCGCGCGAAGCAAATTGGAGCAGTTGTTCGCGAGCAGTTTGCTTTTTGCTCGTTCTATGACGTAGAGTCATCTTCGAATTACGCTGTAACTATGACGCATTTTCATAATATTATTAACCCTTAAAACGATGTAGCTCCTCTTTGTTTATTATTAGAACTACTCGTCTCTTAGACACATAGGTGTACAAAAAGGACAATATTTATTATTAGACATGTAAAAATATACGCGACGAGTACTCGCTCTCCCAGAGCTTCCTCACAATGAAAGTACCTCCTTTCGCGGTATACGAGCGAATTATTCGGATTCTTCCATTAACGTGCGTCGCGAACACCTTCACACGGTGATTACTATACATCGGGAACACTATTCCGCCCGTGACTGTAACTTACACGATTATAACACGCGCGTAGTATTTGCAGGGGGGAAAAAAAGAAGATATTCTTACTTTTCTTTTCCTATTTATATACTACGCGTACGGTACTATTGCGATCAATGAGAAGATATCTGATGTATGCACATTGTCGCGTATTTATATAACAGTTCACGCAACGGTTTATGAAAGACTCCGCAGTAACAATCAATCAACAGGCAAGCGATATAATTAGAGCACACGAGATATTCGTGTTTCATTGAAAAACGATATTTATCATATTCCAATGAAATAACAAGCGATCAATCCTCTGCGTTTAAAACATAATTTAAATAATTATAACGGCGTCATTCATTATCCTTCATTGTAATTCTTGTCTACAGAAATGTACTTTTTCACACAGAATTGTTTCTCTATCCCGATGATTACTATAATCGTCGCGTTAAATATCCTTAAATTTATCGGCTGTTAATTAAGATATTAAGATGAGAGCAGAGGTGGGCATTATTTGGCAAAACAAATATTTCCAATACTATTTAATATTTTAGATTTTATTTTGCTTAAAGAAAATAGTATTTTAAATAAGAAATACAATTTCGAAAATGAAAATATTTCTATTTTAAGAATATGTACCTCAAAATAAAATATTTCTATTTCAACCATTTGATCCTCAAAATAAAATATTTATATCTTAGCAATCTAACAAAAGAAATAAAATATTTTACTCTTTGCATTGCTATAATACTCTGAGACACTGCTTAAACATACATACAGTCTTACTCGATAACTGTCCATTATTGAACTTTGTGCCCATTACATCTTTTGTTCAGTAGATCATAAGCTACAACATATAAAAAAATCCAACTGATTTAACCGGGATAGATTTTCCATATGATTAGTGCGGCGTCCTTTGCGTTATTCGATACCATGCGCTCGAGAAGACCGGTTTGAAGATTCTCTGACGTGTCTGACCATAACCTACTGATTCTACTTCTTACAAATGCAAGAAAACAAAAACTTAATAGTTCGGAGACAATTGTGGAAAGAAATATATGAAATGCGGAAAGCAAGTTCGAGTATTTTCTTTCTTCTTTCATCTGAATATATTAATGAACAACCAAGAATAAGAAAATGATAAAATTAAGGATGGTTAACTGTTCAAGGCAGGGTCTTGAAGAGGAGATTCAACAGTGAGATTTGACAGTAAAGAAGTGACTACGAGTTACATAAGACGTGTGCTTTCAAACAAGCTACAAACTTAAAAAGAAAACCCATTAATTGTTTCAATTTAATTTTAAAGATCACATTTCTCCAAGATTTCAAATCAAGGACGAAGCCCGGACACTAATCGCCGACAAACGCCACCGGCAACATCTTCTGGGATAACGATGATTGCTCAGGTAATCCTCGAGATTTCGCAGCAAGAAAATTACCGCGAGTAAGAACAACGTGTGTACTTTCAATTAGAATACTCGTTTGCAGAGGAAGCTCATCGACTGTTCCTGAGAATCGCATTTCTTTCTTGAAAGCTGAATACACAGCGATTCCTTCCGTCACGGAACGACACTAACGAAATCACATCTATCACCGTTTGCGGAACCGGGATTCCTCGCTGTTTCCGAAAGCCGCCGACCGTGTTCCAGATTAAAATCGGCGCGCGTTCGCGACAACGAAACCAATTCCTATTGAATTGCACAATGAGCGGAGCGAATTCACGGGCTCGAAAGCAAGCATGTGGCATGCATCGGCGTTGCGCTACGTGTAGGCCCTAAAAGAGAACAGGGAAAGACGGTCTTGGCAATGGGCACAGTGAATACGTTATGTTTCGAACAACCACCGCCGCGCCGGAAATTAATGGCGGAACACCAGAGAGGACGGGGATACGGATACGCGCGAGAATCCTCATCCCCTGTATGGTTGTTTCACCACGGACTCTTACCATTTGTACTTAGACCTGGACTGGAGGTAAACTTTGCTACGTCGACGATTTTTACGGCGAACGTCTGGCCCGTCTGCCGGTGAATGCATTTCCGAACAACGCTGAATGGTCCCCTGAAACAAAACGGAAAAGAAAAGGCTGAATGATAACAATCGAAGCAGAACGCGCGCGCGCGCACACACAGTCTTATTCTTTCACACTGTACCAATCGTTCGCGCTCCATTACGCAGTCGTAAACGCGGTATCGGGCTTAGCATGAAACACTACCAAGCAAACCCTATTAAACCTGATAACGGTCCCAGTAATCCGACGAACGCTGATCGCGTGGGATACTCATCGAATTCGTGGAAACATGCAGCGCAGCGCGCGATTCGATTTTTGTCTGACGACCAGAAAAGCTGGTTTGTGTTTGTAGAACCTCGTTTGTTGGAACTGGTCGTCGGGGTTCGAGGCTGGGTACAAACTCGTTCTTTTCGTATAGAATGGTCGCGCTAATGTCGCCGATGCGACGGTCCGTTTACCCCCGTTTGTTGAACACTGTATACAATTATTGTAAACGAATTGTAAGTGAGACACTAGAAGCCATGGTAATTATTTACGTTAGGGGCTTCCTCACCGATTTTGATGACCTTGAAATATGTTGTCAAGGTCATCATTCTGAACAACTTTTTCCTATACATTTCATCGCCGCTCGATTTTAGTTTTCGAGATATTCGCAAAACACTATCGCTAATACTGTATTGAATTTTCTCTTTTGGAATTTCGTATGTCAGCATAGTCGATCGCTTAACGGCGTTTCTAACCAAACATAAAATGAATAATACAGGTATACACTATACAACATATATATATATATATATATATATATATATATATACATACAACTCATTCTTATGAACTTATAGAACTTATTTGATTTCCTACTTTTTTCTATTAAATATGGCCGGGTGCATCGTAACAAAGGCTTCCTAACAAACGTTAGACGAATAGATGACTTTTGTCACGGTAAGTTTTAATCAGAGGTGGTCATTATTTGACGAAACAAATATTTCCAATACTATTTAATATTTTATATTTTATTTTGCTTAAAGAAAATAGTATTGTAAATAAGATATACCATTTTGAGACTGAAAATATTTATATTTTAACAATCTGTACCTCAAAATCAAATATTTCTATTTTAGCAATGTAACACGCGAAATAAAATATTTTACTCTTGCATTGCTATAACACTCCGAGAAACCGCATAAACATACAGTCTTATCTTATTAATCTTATCGCTAAGAAATCGATTTACACTCGTAAATGTATTGAATTGGAACCGTAATTTATCAGCAATAATATGTGAACTTAAAATTGAAAATAAAAAGACAAAATACAAATATTTTCAATATTCTTCAAATGAAATGCTACTTTCAAAAATGACAGCCTCAAATAAATTATTTCATTTTCAAAAATTACTGCATCGAATAAAATATTTCATTTTCAAAGTTCTACACATACTTTAACAATAAATAGGATTAGTTATTACTAATTAGTATTTACTATTTAAAATACTATTTTCTCCAGCTCTGGTCTTAATTTCGTTTACGTGGAGAAAATGCTGTTCGTGAATACGAAACCAGAGATTAATATTCTAGACTGATGCACTGATTAATGACCGTATCGTTCCTCCAGGAGAACACTTTGATAGTTAACGCAGAAATAAAGCAAAAGGGGCGCGCGAGTGATATAACAAAGTCAGGAAAATCAAGATGGGCTTCCACCGGTTATTAATTTAATGCAATCTCTTTATAATGGATCCTTTGTTATGTGCAAGGTTCAAATAAATTATCGTTCCTCGCGTCAAGAAAGAGAGACACTTCGCACTCTATGTTATTTGTCCCTGTCAGATTCGACGAGAGTAGGTTCAAATAATAGATAAATTATTCTTAATATAACATTAGAAATCATTTCATACTTTCTAGTTGTGCATTATCTTTTAAACTATTAAATACTGGTGCAATTCAATTGTCGACACTCCTTGAAATATTAAATTGCTGCTCAGTTTCTACGAAGTGAACATAGCATCGTTATCATTATACTAGCTCGAATATACACCAACATTATTATGTAAGCTGTTTAAAACTTTAACTTTCCAGCTTAACTTAACCTATTAGGATGCCCATCAAATGTAAATTATTAATATTGTTATTATTATATAATACGTAGCGAGAAATGGTTGGATGAAGATGAAAGTTTCACGAGGTTTCACGAGGAACCGTATATGTATTTTTTATTGCACCATTCGTTGCAGCTTCTCATCCTCTATAAAAAAGAGTATTAATCTATGTATGTGGACGAACAATTATGTTCGGAGCTACTTTAATTTAAATATTACAAAGAATTATTTTCCTCAGCAATATTTAACCCTTCGCTGCGTAGCGCATCATATCTGATACAGTTAACAAATCTCGTATATAGTAAACTAAGAATATGTTTTCTTACTATGTTTATTTATGTTTATTTTTCTGAAAATGTTGTTTTAATTCTCTTTAATATTTTTCCCTGAAATAAAACACAAAAATGATGACTTTCCTTCGATTTTTCATCGCAATTAAAAAAATCATGCATTGAAGGGTTAAATTAAAATGAAAAGCTGCATCGATTGGTGCATAGAAAAATGCCATTTAAAAAATCAAAGTTGACCTTTACAAGTTCTCGACGTGTCCAACGAAACAGTAGAACATCTAGAGAAGAGCTAGTAGCATCTGTATGTGCATCTCTTGAAATAATGACGTAAATCAGGGTGGTAATATCTGGTGGCTCACCCTGTATAAAGTACATGAAATTTTAAAGACAGAACCGGGACATGTTTCGTTTAACAACGAGTGGTTTGAGATTTGATTGGCCCGCCAGAAAGACAACGATCCCTATCAGCAATTGATGCAATGAAACCTTAGCTAGCTGGAAATGTTTTGCTTCTGATGTTAAAAATCATTACCAACGTTTTTGTTTTCCAACGTTTCCTGAAGATAAGTGTTGCTATAAAACAACGATAGTGAATCGACGTATCGCTCGAATAATGTTTACAAGCAAGATAAACGTCCGAACGCGATATAAGAAGATTGCAACGATTGTCAAGGAAATTGTGTACAGAGTCCTCGTGAAGCTTGAAGCTTCCCCTCCTCCTTTATCATCTTCTTTCGACGCTGAACGAATTATGGAAAACGACGTTCTCAGCCTTTCGATGTTAAAAGCTTTTCTATGAGACGACCTATACAGAATCGACTAGGCCGCTGGCACGATGGCATGCCCCACTTTTCCAAGAAATTATTGACATCTTGTTGTTCCTTAACGATAGCCAATTAACGCTGATCGTTACAGCGTTAAAAATCATCTGTTCACCGTCGTGAAGCCCGTCAGACCGTAACAAATTTTTAACTTGCACGAGGAGAATTCATATACTCCTCATCGAATTTTCACATTCGTCCAAAGCGATATTTCTTACAAATATTATTAAACGCGACAATTTGTATTCTTCTTTCTTCTTTCAGTTTCCATCTTTGGTACAGTAGAACAATTATCCGAACCAATGAACGAGACATCTCGAAAAGACAGTCTTCGATGATTTAAAAAAAAAAAAACAATTAAAGATTACTTTAATAAATGAGTTTTGTCAACTTTGTTTTTGAAGTGAAACTTCTTTTGGCAGGGTGTAAGCCTAATTCGCGTCACGGAATTCGCGACATGAAAAAGCGTAACGGTCAAAAGTGGGGGTTGCTCCCTATACCCCGAGGAAATTTCAAGTTTAAATTTAGGGGAATTCAAGTTTTGAATTGTGAGGAATATGGGAAATGCTAAAATTGAACAATTTTAAAGTTGGAAAGTAGAAAATTGCGAAACGATGAAATTGTAAAATTCCAAAGCAGCAAATCGTAACACTGTAACATTCTAAAGTTGCAAATTTGCAAACTGTAAAACTGTGATATTGCAAAATTGTACAATTTTAAAGTTGCAAACTAGAAAATTGTGACACGGTGAAATTGTAGAATTCCAAAGCAGCAAATCTGAAACTGTAAAATTCTAAAGTTGCAAAGTTGAAAATAGTAAAATTTACATGGAACCATATATATTTTAATGCATAAAAGTACTAATCATTTTTGGCAAAATATCATTAGTTTAGAACATATTTTGATTTTAACAACGAGTACAAGAGTTTTATTTATTTATGTATATAATTCATAGTTTTGTTTTAATTTTGAGTGTTATTATACACAAGTCATTTTGACGAACGACTTGTCTAGTATAATACATGAGACTTGATTTTTCTTTCGACTGTCGTACAGATAGTTGAGATTGTTTGTTAACTGTGGGAAAGGATGTGTGTTATAGAGAAGAGAATAAATTTTTTTCCCACGATGTAAGAGCTTTACGTGTAATTTAATATTGTGTAGTTAAGCGAATTATTCTATAGATACAATCCAACCGTAGAATCGGATCATACTAACGTCAGAAATTACGTTATTTGACCTTATTGTAACCTACAAATGAAGCCTCAGACGGTCGTAATTGAACCCCAAGCACTTATTGGTGCCGTGTACGCATTCGTTGCGAACGAATTCACAAGGAAATAGATCTTACTTCAATTTTGTATTCCTAGTTACAATAAATTCAGTTTCAAAACTGCAAAGTGATTGTATGCATTTATAAAACTGTAAAAACATTAGAAGTTTTTAAGGATATTAGTCATACTCGACTTATCGAAATTATTAAAAGATAAAATACATTTTACTTTGATTTCCCTTTTATACAACCAACTTTACCAATTTTATAGCAATTTAACTAATTATCATTAAACGTAAAACTATGAAAGCATTAAATGTTCTTAAGGATATTATTATATGTACATAATATATATTATGTATTCTTTTCGACTTATCGACATTATTAAACAACGAAATATATTTCCATTTAATTTCTCTTTCGTACAATTAACCTCTTTATACTGATAAATGTACGGAATACGAACCATTATTGATAAAGAAATATTTCGAGGTGAAATGCATATATTTTTGATATTCTCCGAATAATATACTATTTCAAAAACTTATTACATCAAATAAAATATTTTGTCTGCTATTTACTATTTAAAATACTATTCTACGAAAAAGTGTTCGTGATGCAAGATTAAAGGAGCAAGTGTAGCGGAGCATAGGAATTTTAAAGAGCATCCCGCGAATTACAGTCCGATGCAATTAAAGTAGACGCATTTCCCGGAGGAATCGCGGACGACGCTCGGTGTCGAAGTGCATCGTTCAAGTTGCAACGTGTCAAGGTGCAACGTCCCGTTGCATCGACATTAATGTTTCATCTCTATAGTTCCGTTGTTTCCACATTATTGGATGCGTATAGACGTGACGGACATGGTGCTCGCGAACAGGAAACAGGGGGAATAGGAAATTGAACTTGATGAATGGAATTATTAGAGAACTGCAGGAATAAACGTCACCCTTACCGTTCAGTCGCAGGATTTCGGGAGAGACCCCCCCCCCCCTCTCTGACGAACTAGTCTCTGATTTATTGAGTAGCACCAATTAAGCACACTCTCGTTGATTGCAAGTACCCATCGCACGTCTTTCACCGTTCGACAATAATCGACGCGATATCGGCATACGTATTACAAACTACTTCAAGAAATACTGGCCGAATCACTGGCGAATTGTCAAGAGTATTATCGACACATTTCATATTGTCTTTTCAGTCGAATAACATCTCCACGCTGATAATTCGAACCAGAGCATTATTCGAATTGTTCCCAAAAAATATTAATCGAAAATAATTCTGAATCTCTCATTGAAATAGATATCTGACATTCATCTAAATATCTAAAATAGAATATCTACCAAAATAATTCTTTTATTCCGAACAAATTATTCTCCCTACGGAATAGTACATAATTATTTGCTCGAATACAGATTAGAAAGTTATTCGAATAATAATGCGAATAATTGCGTACAAAATAAAAATTGTCTGCACCGATTGCAAGAAACAGAAACTAAATTGAATGTTGTTTCTTCCCTTAACGATTTGAATAGACGAGAAGTCGTATATTAACTTCTTCAATTATTAACATTTTGTAACAATTTTGATGTATAAATGCATAAAGATCCGCAGTCTACTCATTACTTTTGATTTCGATTAATTTAATTAATACGTCCAATTCCAACTACGCGTTACGATGGTGGAATTGTGATTACGAGCAGAGTCGCTAGATGAGAGGAGGGAGAACGAATTGAGGGGAAGAAGTTACCCTCCCTATGCCAGTATCGGATGCGTCAGAAGGGAGTCGTGGAAGGGGAAGGTAGAGTCTGCCCACTACCACAGTGTATCGGTTCTTCCACTGTCAACTGTTTCATATTGCTCTTACTATATCTGTGGTTGTCAAGGAAAACGCCACACGTCACAATTTCAAACAATTTGAGTTAACGCATTGGTTGAGCTTCGTAATACAAGATTCTACGTATTTACCAAAAGAAAAGTCCTAAAAACAAGTTCGAAAGGCTACAGAAAGTAATGCAATTTAATCGATGTCAACCTATATGTCAAAGCATTAGCAACCAAACCTTTAAATGGCAATATCTGAAAAGTGAAATTATGTGACACACGCGGCGTTCTTCCTGATAACCACAATTAACATAACCCCTCCTGCTCTAGACGGCGGCAGTTTGGTGGGGGGGGGGGGGGGGGGTTATGAGTGACTAGCCAATTATCCAGACCTATTCTAAGACGTTTAATTTTAAGAATGTTTTCCATAGAAATTGCTCTGGCTTGGTTCTCGAACAGGAAACAATCCGCGGCAATTTAACTTGTTTAGGGTGGATCCCTGTCGCCCAAATAAGTTGTAAAGGGCATTTTCATTTAGTCAGACAATGGAGCGGCGGGTTGCCAGCCTGTTTACTCAGTCCTCGCGCCTTGCCAGTTCAAAGTTGAAAGTTTATTCGCTCTACATCTTGGGGACAATGAAGCGTTGGTTCGCGTCTAGGGTGATATCTTTTCCTTTGACGACAGGAAGATTAACTTGATTTCGCGTAGTCAATCTTACTGGCACGGTCTGGTGTTCGAGTGGATCAAACATCTTTGTCTCGGTTATCGTCGACTACGCGTCTGCATCGGCCTGACTGTTGCGAGAGGAGCACGCCTGCCTTCTACGTACACGACAAAAATAAGCTTCGCCCTTGATGTATATTAAATACGGCAGTATACAGAAAACATCAATGCCAGCACCCTGTGCGTTAACCTTGGACCGATTCCCCGATACACCTCTTGCGTATTAATTACTGGAAACTAACGCGCGAGTCCGGCTAGACCAACGAGGAAAATAATCACCCGTTCTCGAACATCCCTTCGCATGAACTCCGGTAGCCCATTTAAACCCGACATTAATTATGTTACGATTTTTTGGGATTTTCGTTGGAAATATTAGACTGTTCCGAATGGAATTTCAGTTTTTTTTCAAAGAAAAGACAATTTTTCACTGTTTAGAAGCTTTATTCGGTCTTGCCATATCTTTCTGGCAACTTGGAAATTATCCTATTTAATTTTCAAGTAAATTTTTACTATTATAATATTATTAACCGAATAAAAATAATTAAGTAACCGATTGCTTCAATTTGTCAGTGTATTGTGATATTTGATTTGTTTTACTTGTTGCTGGATAGACAACGTGTATTTAGCTGCTTTGACTGCGGATATGTATGCAATTTTCAATTGTTGTACAGACGAATTTTTTAAAAAAGTGGTATAAAATAGAATCTTATTTTCCGTGGTAGCAGCCTTTTCAGATCTGCAATAAATAAAAATCGTACTAAGTTCTGTTATATTAAATTCATAATTGCATGAAGATCCGCAGTCTACTAATAGTTATTTAATGTTCAACTACAAGTACTGTAACTGTTTGTGAATTACGATGAAATTTGGATAATATTCAATTTGGGTACAAATAATGTTCGCTAATAATGTTCCATTTCTTGGAAAGTGGAAGAGAAGTTGGCCAATCGTGTTTATATATTTCTCTACGAAAAACTTTCAACATTTAGAAAATATATAACGGTTATCTAAGTTCGTGAAAAAACAAGCTCTGCTCGTCAATTGTTCTTGAAAAGTACAAGTCTTGCGTTGCAATCGTTTAGTATGTTTTACGATAAGACGGATAACATTGTTTCGATATTAGAAATCTTTCTCCCAGTTCTCTATTTTGTATCCTCTCGAAGTTTTAATCAAGTAGTATCTTAAATTAACTCCAATTCGTGATAACGATCTCCTTTCAGAATGATAAGAATTGATCGGTGTGTCAACATCTTCGTTTCACGTGACACAGAAAACGTGATACCACTGGAACAAGAATCTAGACGTCGCGAAAATAGTATTTGTTGTTATCAGCTTCAGACACGGCCGTCTATGGTACAGGCCGGAACATGGGATGTAGCAACAACACATACATACAGAACAACAGTTCAGTTCGATCAGCTGGTCTGATTAAGTTAGTGCGTGTACTTAGCTTACCGCTGTATTGTTCAAAGATAAAATGGATTTAAGAACACACTGTTCAAGAATGAAATTGATTATAAATGGCACACTGTGCAAGATGATAATACCTTTAAAAACTGTTCAACAATGAGAAATTCGTGTAAAAACACCATATTGTTGAAAATAAAATTAATTTAACAACGACACACTGTCCAAGAATTAAATTGTTTTAAGAAAGGCCGCGTGTTCGAGGAGATAAGGATTAATTTAAGAACAGCAAACTGTTCAAAAATTATATTGATTATGAATGGCTCACTGTTCAAGAAGAAAATTCATTTAAAAACTGTTCAACAATGAGAAATTAATATAAGAACACCATACACACTGTTCGAGAAGAACATTAATCTGAGACCAGCACATTGTTCAAAAATTAAATTATTCTACAAATATCATATTGTCGAAGAATAAAATTAATTTAAGAACAACAACTGTTCCAGAATGAAATCGATAATGAATGGAACACTGTTCAAGAAGAAAATTAATATTCAAAATGAGATTTTAATCCATGAGATCGTACTGTCCGATGCAAAGATTAATTGAAGAAGACACTGTTCAAAAATTGACATAAACCCAACGTCGAATGAGATTATGAAGATCAGAAACTACGTATTTCGTTCACAGGATTTTCTGTTTGAAAAATCCGTCCTCCATTTGATTCAATTGGTCGATACTAATTTGGCAAGCGGTAATCACAAAAGATCGTGTTATGTCAGGGCACGCGAGCTTGGGAGTGACGACCCCACAACAGTGTTCTAAAAAAAAAATCAGCTCGCGACGATGCACGCTACCCTTGAACAAATAAGCCCGCTACGAGTGCTGCATATAGTCTTCCGAATAAAAAATTGCTTAACTGCTGTTATCGCGGTTGTGGTTGCCACAACAACGCTGAGAAATCCACAATCAATTATCAGAGAAGTTGAAGATTATAAAACGATGGGGGAACATACGGGAGAACCAAGTGCTCACATAGATGGTGAAGACAACGGAACCTTTTGCGATGTATATTTCGTTGTTCGTGAATTTGTGCCTGGCGGCGACGGTCTCGGGTAAATACATTTTCTTTGTTTACTCTTAACAATGCATAACGAAGCTCGCGTGGTAACAATGATGCTAACTAGAAACACATATTAGGGGTGGATACCCATAAGTAATGTCGTTTTTATAGATTGATTAAACATTGCCACCTTACTCGTGGAGTGATTATGAAATTAATTTGTAATTAATTTATCCATACCAAATGCTGAGTAAAATAAATATTACTATAAATATAAAGAAACGACATTACTTATGCCTCTCCCCCCCAATAATTGAAATACTTTATTTTCTGATAAACTAGCTAAGTGAACACAATTTTCAAAACTTGCCGTTCTCCTTTTGATTGAACGAAGAATTGTTCGCTTTATCACACACAGTGTCCAGTTCGCTATAAATTATTTTCTGTTTAGACGAACAGCTTGCTGCGTCAATTTCGTTTATATTCGTAACTGTTCATTGTTGCGAAGGCTGAAAGGTTAAATATCCGCGATTTAGAACGAGGAATTTATTTTTGTAAGAAACAGTTTCAAGGGCCGTAACAATTTAAATCGTGAATCGATGAATAACTTCACGCAATACAATCGATTCATGTCCTTGAGAATTATCTTTTAATCCGTACACACTCCGCAACAATAATTGCACAAATGATTCCAATTTACTGTTTATCCATTTCTATTGTGCAGTTCTTAATGTCTTCGTACATAAACGAAAACACCTGTTCTGGTTAACGTCAAGCTAGTGTTTAAAAGCTACCGAAAGGTAAACTATTTAGAAAACTGATAAATATTTCGATTCTGCAGCGTATTGTAATGTATCCATTGCCAAGGGGCCCCTCGGAGACCTAAAAGAGCCGCAGCCGCTGATTCTGACTGAAGATGGCAAGGATTTCTTTTATCCAAACACTGGAACGTCTAATTTCGTACTCCAAAAGGGACAGTCCGTTCTGATAGCGTGTCCAGACAAACAAAATAAAATCACCAACACTAACGTCAACGAAGTGAAAGCTATCTGCCAAATTGGAAAGAACTTCATTGTTAACGGCGTGACTCGACCATTCTCGACCATAACATGCAAGTCGGATCCTAAGATCAGCGTCAAAGCACAGCCGCTGGAATGTTCGAAACTGTCCATCGGCTTCCAATTGGCTACGAAATTCATCACGACCATCGAAGTTTGTCGCAACAACTACACTTACGAGACTTACTACACGAAATTTCAATTGACTAAGAAGTGTAATCAACGTCAATCCAGCTATCCCAGGTGAGTGAAGTCATATGGATTTGCTATGCATCGATTGGACTAGCTAATTAGTGGTTAGTTATCAGGGTTAGTGGTGATTGGCACACAGAAAAACGGATTGCAGTCGAATAACCACTTGATTTCGAATCAGATTTTTTCACTGACATGTTGCAAACGATCTCAAAGATTGATTTTTACCGTCGCGTTTACCGTCTCTTCAGTAGAGCACGCTGAATCATTTATCAGTATATTGACCGTTTAGTTTTGGATTGAATCTTTACAATAACACAGCTGCGACAGTTTAAGTCATGAATAGTCCAGGATCCACCGATCATTTTTACAAGTTATTACTATCAAGCTAATATTCCGTGAGTAGCTTGATTTTGATGAGACGCCCAACTTTTTCTCTCGTGGTACCTCGATTGTGGTAGCTAACAGGGGTAGCAGGGATAAAATATGTCGATTTGACGATTCTCCAAAATTTATAACTAACTGGGTTTCTTTTGTTAAATCTCAAGATAATTATCTAAATTATTCGAAAAAATATTTGTCCTACAAAATGTATGGTTTGATCAACGAGTCCCCTCCTTCCAACATGTATCGATAACGAGGTCATCATAAATGATTATTAACCAGCTGATTTTTTTACTGTTGCTTAGTTAATATTTATATAAATATTATATTTATATTTATTACAAGAGAAATAATGACTGTCTTCCCCATTGCTTTCGAAAGAACTATTACTGTATATCCCTTCTCCGCAACGAATGAATTTTCAAGTCGTTAGGATCGTTAAGAACAGAAAGAAATGCCAACATAGCTCCTGCATTTTACAACGAATGAAGAGAATCTTGAATTTGCATAAAAATCCGCGATCTACTGATTCGCATAAGATACGTACCCTAAAAGTGAGAACATCTTAGCCAGCATTTTTAACATTCACCGATCAGAAGTGGAAGATCAATATCAACGTTACCAAACTGTAATCGCAACTTTGTTCTGGTTCTAGACCAACCTGGCAGGCGGGGCAGCATTTCGAAGGAATGGATTTGGATAAACTCTACTACTGGGAAACGCAGCGTTCGTCGATTGACAAGATTTTGGGCCCTAACTCCCCGATGAGTCAACTGGTGACGCAAACGGTGCGACTAACGCGTGGACACCTGGCAGCGAAAGGCGACTTTGTTTACGGTGCCCAGCAGAATGCTACCTTCCAATATCTGAACGCGGCTCCGCAATGGGCCAGCTTCAATTCGAAGAACTGGGAGGTGCTGGAGTCGTCTGTCAGGGACTTCGCCGAGCGCAAATCTCTGGACCTCGAGGTTTACACGGGTGTTCACGCGCAGATGACAATGCCAGACATTCGCGGGAACCAACGGGTGATAACGATAAGCAGCGGTAGCTCGAAGTCGATGCCGGTGCCCAGATTCTTTTGGAAGGTGATCTACCATCCGTCGACTAAGAAGGGCACCGCGTTCGTGGGGCTGAACGATCCCTTCATCACCACCGCCCCGCAGGACGCGTACCTGTGCAAAAACAGGATCGAAGATAAAATAACATGGCTATCGTGGTCGAAAAACTATACCCATGGCCTCTCCTATGCATGCACCGTTGGTGAACTCAGCGCGAAGATCCCAACAATTCCCAAGCTGACAGTGGTGGGTATATTAATATAACCATGTGCATCACTCCCCGCAGAGTTAGATTGTACCGACAGGACCTCTTGAAACAAGGATTGTATCCAAATCTGCGCCTCTTGACACAATTCTGGGCCATTAATTAAGTTAACGGGCCACGGATACTTCTACCTAAATATAATCAATCTCCGAGTTGCAACTTCTACAGCAGGACTGCTCAACTTGCCTGTGAACGGTCAAGGGCGCACGTCGATGCCAGTGGGCACAACTACAGGCAAGTGACTTAGGCAGAGTGAATGAGGGTAGGCGTGTCACTCACCGATCGTCCGACGCTCATTCTATTTCACTCAATTTCGCGTTGTCCGTAAAGACGTGATTTCATTCCGGCCGTTCTACATATTATGTATACTGTATGCTCAGCGCAAGAAAAATTTCTGCCTGTACGGACAGAGGCTGAACAGCTCTGTTCTTCAGCTTACGAGGTTTCTTCAAAGAATAACCAAACTTTTTTAATTACGCTAACAAATAAACTCATGACTGCTCGTTAATTCGGGAATTCCATGCGAATGATCGAATGATTGTTTTCCCCAAGCCTCGTTACTCTCCCAGCTTTGCGCCAGCTGACTTTTCCATGTCCCTCAAAAATTGCAATCAGTGTTTAGAGGTTTTCACACAATTCAGGGAATTGAAACGAACTCAGCGCAGGCTCCGAAAGACATCCCACAAACCGCTCACGAGGTCTGCTGTCGGAAGTGGACACACCGCTGAGGTAAGTGAGCTATCATGAGAACTGAAAAGAAGTCATATCTGCGTGTGCCGTCGAAGCTTAAACGTTGGGTACACGGAAGAACATCGATGCAGGGGACTCTACCTTTCCTCTTCTACAGATTCTACTAAGGCATTGGGACCAGTGATGCCCGACGGAGGAACCAGTGATGCCAGACGGAGGAACCTGGAGGAACTTGCCCCTCCGGTTGGGCCCCCCACTCTTACTTCTATTGCGCACGTGGTACACACGAACGTACCTCTACTCTGCCTGTGTGAGACTCACAAGAGTTTGAGAAGTAAGAGTGGGGGGCCCAGCCGGAGGGGCAAGTTCCTCCAGGTTCCTCCGTCTGGCATCACTGGGAGGAACCTGGAGGAACTTGCCCCTCCGGCTGGGCCCCCCCACTCTTACTTCTCAGACTCTTGTGAGTCTCACACAGGCAGAGTAGAGGTACGTTCGTGTGTACCACGTACGCAGTAGAAGTAAGAGTGGGGGGCCCAACCGGAGAGGTAAGTTCCTCCAGGTTCCTCCGTCTGGCATCACTGATAGAGACACATACACGACAGAGACGCAAGGGATGCGTGAGGAATGGCGTCGTAGAAGGGGAAAGTAGAGTGGGGACATGAATCTTAATTTGGCTACTCTGCTAACAAATTTGGCCCGATTGGTGTTTGCAAGAAGATGAATGAATTGCGAGTTGATCTTGCACACAGATTTGAAAAAAAGGTTTTCAGAGAAGCGATCTCTGGAATTCGACGTTCGCGACGTCACGGACGAAATTTCACGAAGAATACGCACGATTTCGCTTTATGTGTATCGGTTGCCATTGTTCGGCCGACGTAACGCGGTTACACAGAAGAGTAGATTTCACTTTATAGTCGTCCAATTGGCTCGTTTGTCCGGTGCCAACGGAGGCGTGATATTGCAGCGATGATCGTGTAAAAGAGAATGATAGCGACGTTTTACAGCGAGCATGATAATACCATTAACGCTCGCAGTAAACATTCGCCTGTTTTCATTTTTCGATATTTACCGCGAAAACTTTCTCACGCTTTTCATGCTTCCTACACGCAGAAAAACAATGTATTTCTCCTTGTTAAACCTGGAAAATGGACAAGCTCGCAGGTAATATAACTCCACGAGGTAGAAAATGGTGGTAATCCAAAGACCTGCCCCTTGACATATATTAAGTTTAAAGTGGAAGGTTAAATGGAACATTATTTATAATAAAACGTCCAATGCCTCTCTATTGTCTTCTCGCATTGCTCTTTTTCCTCGAATGAGAGAGAGAGAGAGAGAGAAAGACGTTGATGAAAACGTTTTTGCTCTTACTTTCATTCATAAATGATCTGTTCTCTGTTTATAGAACTTGTCTGCTCTCTACAAGATCGAATTTGATCGAAGGTCATAGGTACAATATTTTTAATAGACAACGAGTACGAGATATGCATTTACCTCTACGTTATTTAATTCAAGCTCTTTGAGCACGATACTGTTCTAAAATTGTAACAGTCGGGAAATAGAACGCGACTGATTTCGATGGGTGTTACTTGAAATCGTTGCGTTAACATGAGATAATCCAGATATATGCATATGACGTTTAGTTTCATCGAAACGTTTTTCATAGTACCCGAAAAGGACGATTCATCCGCTAAAATTACGTCAAGTGCTAGAAGCTGAAAGGGACTGATTTTACGCGGATTATCAATTGATAGCGTTGAATTTTTCGACGCTTGCCGAATTTTTGAAAAAATATAATGTGATCGATAAAAAAGAATGTTGCTTCGAACGAGTAGCGTGAATGGAGAGGAACATTGTGTAGCGAAATATTACAAAATAAACATGTACATTTTATTGAGCGTGCTTTTTGTTGTCATCCTGAAATGGTGTTGAACTCATTCTGTCTATACACGTTACCGATTTCTCTGAACCGACTGAAGACTGTCACTTATGGAGAGTGTTTATGGAAGTCCTCTAACAGTCTAAAGTAGATTTATGTTGATTAAGTTTTACGAGTTTGCGCTGATCACCTTTTTCTGTACGAATCGCCTTCCTCCTGGATCGACTAGTGAAATGAAAACTTTCTGTCGAGAAACTGGCAGCTTCGAGTAGATATAATTGTTACGATTCGAAATTAATTAATCAAGCTCTGCAAGCCTTCATCGTTCAAAAAGCAAACGCATCGATTCGCAAACTCTGCTTCCAATTTGGGAATACTCAAAATCTGAATGTGCAATTAATATTCGCGAACGCGAGATGATTGCGCTGTATTTAATACACATTGACGTCAGTGTAATTGCAATGCGTCTACATGTTTACGAAGAGCATAATTACAGTGAATAATGATGCGAGTGTGCTGACACTGCGTGTGTGCGTGCATTACGCGTGTTTAATTTTCAAGAATAAATCTATATTATTGGAGAATATATTCAGTGTTTCATCGGGCATATCATTTTGATACGAACTGAATTGTTCAGGGTTCTACTTCGCGCAATTTCGAGACGACCACGTGTATTCCACATGATACTCCACCATCGCTGCCCGTGTTCCTGCTGACCCGATTTAAGCGCGCTACAGTTCGTACATAGTCGCAGGTTACGGAATTTTTAATTGGTATTGCCCACCCTCTCTTGTCCTATAAAATCATCCTTCCTAGCCTTCTTGAACTTTGAATTTCTAGTTTCTTAAAGCTTACCTCCGTATTTAGAAACGAAAGGCGTATTTTCTACACTATCTTTAATTCTTACAATCCCTAAAGTATCTTTACCTAACATTTTTTAAACATTTTTCAAATTATAATAGAATATTTTATTTTCTGTTTCAGACTATTTTATTGAAATATTCAATATTGTGATTTAAATTCTCAAAATATAGATACATTTTATTTGGTGGTTCAGATTGACGAAATAAAATATCCTACTTCTTAAATTATATGTACATTCTATTTGAGAAATACTATTCTTTCAAGCCAAATAAAATCTAAAATATTAAATAGTATTCGAAATGTTTATTTCGCCAAATATTTCCCACCCCTAACGCAGGCATAGAATAGATATAAATTGCCTTTTTCTTCAACGAAATAATGGACAGAGAAGTTCTAATCGCTGTGACTGTAAAAGAAATCTTAGGGCAAGGGGTTAACAAACAAGTAACCTAAAATTGGACTCTCAGACCCCAGTTGTGCACTGGTGGAAGATCTTTTCACCCATGCAGTGGAGGGTTAATGTCATCCACGGTGCTGTGTCACTCACAGCCTGCGTTTGGGGGTGAAATCTATGATATGACCTGCGAGGGGTTGCTACCGAGCTGAACGCACGTTTAGTGTCCTTTTGTGTCGCGTCTTGAGCTCTGAGAATCAAGCTGTTCACAGAGAATGCACACGGTCATCTATGAACTTCTATAGGTTAGCCAAGAAAGTTCTTCTAAGCTCTACAATTCAAAACTTTGACTAGAGAACCGGGTGAGTGCTCTAGAAAATTATTTAATTCCCCCTTCGAATAACCAGCAGTACAGAAAAATATGTACAACTAGTTGTAACAATTAATTGTAATTTAAATAGAAATGTAATTTAAATAAATTTTACTGAAAAATCAACATGCCCAATTTTAGCACCGAAGTCTTCAGTCGTGCAGTTTAGTTAGCCAAGCAAGCTCGTGCCATTTCTAGGTTTTGCAAGTGAAAATCTTGATCGAGTCCTGGTATTGCAGTACAATTTCACTGGAAAATGGACTTTCGAGGTCTTCAGCTGCGAAACCCTACGCACAGAGTACCGCCTAAACAAAACGTTACCGAACAAGTTCGCCAACCACTATTAACTTACTTAATGATAGCCTAAATCTGGATTCGCGAGTTGTCACAGTTTTTCGATACGAGAAGTTTGGAGATGCAGTAAATGGGAAAGTTGCTGGATCGTTGGGCGAAGCTAATGGAAGCCGAAGGTAACAAGTTTGTTTAATAAGCTACTGTTCAAGCCGCTGGAGCTTATACCTATCGATTAAAACGCGAACTCTCTTGGTCGACTTCCGGATCCCTGTTTCCAATGTTGATTTACGGAGACGCAGCTTGTTTGTGCTCTCCTTAAAAATAGCTCTGAAACCAGTTTCAGAAACCACTGTCTACAAAAATTACAAACATTGTGATTTTAACCGGAAGCAGCGTAGCCGCCTCTAGGTTAGCGTGGCCCTCTTCAAAATTTTTCTTGCGGTGCTTCGACAATCCGTCGGTTGAGCGCGCTTGATATTTGCCTACAACTATATCAATCTCCGCGGAGTTAGATCGTAACAACGGGAACTCTTGGAACGATCAATGATACTTCCCAAATCTAGCTCTTGACACGATTCTGGAATAGTCGGGCTCGATGCGAGTCGTTGATGGATATAACAAATTCCTCGAGGTTTTAATTTTCCTCTACTCAGCAAGAAATGCATAATCTGATGTCTGCGATCGCATTGCTCGCATAGTCGTCCAATTGGCTCGTTAATCGGGCGTCAGCCGCGGCGACGAGTAAGTGAAAGAGCAGAGTGGGCACACGATGACGCCATTAAGGAAACCGAAACCGAGATCGTGAAAATGCTATAATTAAAGTTCATTACACAATTTTGGATCTGATCGTCCGAAGAAGTTTCTGTATAGTTACTCGAAAGGAAGCTAGCATACCCAATAAAAACGCCATTGTCATAAAAACGGATCGTTCTTCCCGAGTATTCAATCGCAGAAGTATTAGCACGAATTTAAAAAGAGACGCGCATTGTATATTTGAAAAGAACGACCTTAAAAAGGCTGGCGAGAGCTCGCGAGCAACTCCACGTGAAATGAAACGATGCTGATCAAAAGATGTGCCCCTTGACATATATGTGTTTAAAGTGGAAGGTTAACGCGAGACATTATTTATAATAAAACGTTCACTGCCTTCCTCTCCTGCTTCCGTTTCACATTCTCTCTGGGAAACAAAGAATTCGTATTTCCTCCCGGGACGAATGAAACTCGATCACCGTTTTCGTTTCGCTGATGTTCAGCAATTATTCTGTCTCTGTTAACGGGACGTTCAATTTACGTGACCCGAAATCTCTCCGAGTACGTTGAAACGATCGTCCTTGTATTTACACATTTTCTACGTCTCGAAGAATCATTCTGACGCGTAGCGAATCTCGTTGCAAGGATCTACCTCGATCAGGGTTTCCCAAAACTGTGTTCCGCTGAATCTGAACACGTGTTTCGCAACAATTTGGAAAGGTTTTATACGCTGCAACACATTTAAAGATCTTCTTCTTCATATCGACGGACGAGTGATGATCAACCTAAAAAACAAGCTAAGTGTTCCATCAAAATTACCAGGTTTGCGAACTGTTCCATTGCAGAAAAAATTTGGGAAACCATGAGCCAGAGTATTCTGTTGTTCCCGAGCTAATGATACCCGTATCGTTTTCCACGGAACGCTTTAATTAGGATCGATGACACTCGACTCCACCGGCGGCGAGTAATATCCAACTTCGTATCATTTTAGTTAACAATT
Source organism: Lasioglossum morio (assembly GCA_916610235.2). Classification (NCBI taxonomy): domain Eukaryota; kingdom Metazoa; phylum Arthropoda; class Insecta; order Hymenoptera; family Halictidae; genus Lasioglossum; species Lasioglossum morio. The sequence continues at coordinate 27,515,789 of OU744325.1, read as the reverse complement.
GGCTGAATGCCAAAGGGTGCTCGTAGGACGTAGACGATAAGTCTATCGTGGCATCAGTAAATAACTCTTTGCTAGAAACTCTCGGAGAACAATACCCAGAACGGTGTTTTCTTGTTGCATCAACCGCAGACCAGCGGAGCTCGTGCCAGTGATAATTGCTCTGGATCAATTAGACTCCTCGATCATGCAACTCGAGTATCGCAAACCGGACAGAAAATTTTTATCAAAATGGCATTTTACGTGTGAAGAATTTTTACGTAACCGCTAGTTTAACCTCCGACTGGTGGACCAATCTCCCTCCGGATTCCTTTTGACCCCGCACCCTCATCACTATCACTATTATTGTGTGCGTATCTTTTGGGACAAACCCAAGCACCACAATTGCGACACGCTGGTCACTTTTGAATTATCAGAGAAGTTATGTCTATATAAAACGTATGTAAAACATACCGAAGAAGCAAGTGCTCGCATAGATTTTGAAGAAGATGGAACCAGTCTCGATGTTTCTTTCGTTGTTCGCGTGTTTCTGCCTGGCGTCGACGATCTCGGGTAAATACATTTTCATTGTACACAATTAACAATGCATAACGAATCTTATGACACGTAGAAACAACGACGCCAATTGGAAATAAATATTTGGGGTTGGTACCCCATCAGTGATGTCGTCTGTATAGGTTGATGAAAGTGTTAATTACATTGTTAATGTTGTTGCGTGTGCTTGTGTTAAAAATTTACGTACAGTACTGCAAAGACAAAATGAAAATCCTGTATAGCCAGAGAAATAAATCTGTCGAATAAATTCCTTGCGGATGCTTCTTTAGAGTAATCTCGAATTGAAAATATTAGAATCCGATATTTTGACAGGTAGCGTGAAGCTAGTGTTTAGAAACATCCGCGAGGTAGAATATCAATAAAAACTGATATAAACAGATACATCGTAAACGTCGGTTGCATTTCAATGTTGCAGGGAATTGCAATGTTTCCATTACGGCAGACGGCGGAGACCTAAAAGAGCCGCAGCCTCTGATTCTAACAGAATACGGCAAGGATTTCATTTATCCGCTGAACGAGAGTCCTAGATTCGTGATCGAAAGTAAAAAGTCCATTCTGATAGCGTGTCCAGGCAAAGATAATAAAATCACCAACACTAACGTCAAAGAACTGAAAGCTAAATGCGAAAAGGACGCGAATTTCACTGTTAACGGCGAGAGTCGAGAATTCAGTACCATAACATGCATCACGAGTCCTAAGGTTACCGTCAAGGTACTGCGGAAGAAATGCTTGGAAACCAATACATCGATGCACATTGGTTTCCAATTGGATAAGACGTTCTTGCGACTATTCCAAGTCTGTCGCGACAACGACACGTACGAAACTTACTATACGAAATCTTACTTATCTAGCAAATGCAATCAAAGACAAATTAACAAATACAAGTGAGTGAAATCATATACATTTACTATAATATCGACTGGACCACCGAATTGTGGTCAGTGGCCACAAATGCCATGCACTTCTGTCGGTACATCGAATTTCAATCGAAAATCCGTAAAAAGTTCAAAATTCTACCGGCAAGACATTTTAAAGTCAGAAGGTCGCATAATACAAGAGAAACAATGACTAACCCCCCATTGCTTTCGAAAGAACCAATACTGTATTCCTTATCCACAATAAAACGTACAAAACTGATTAGTAGACTGCGAATTTTATGCGTTTACGACAAACATGAGAATACAAAACGCTGCACAAATTTCCAAAATTTAAACATACTTCTATACTATTTTCAACTCGTTAGAATTGATAAGAACAAAAACAAATGTCTAGAAAGCTTTTTCATGTTGCAATGAATGACAACAATTTTGATTTTTCATAAAAATCCGCAGTCTATTTATAACAGCACTCGTAACATTCCACAGTCGGAAGTGGAAGATCAAGATCAACATTACCAACCTGTAATCGCAACTTTGTTCGGCTTTTAGTGTGACTTGGCAGACGGGAGAATACTTCAAAGGCATGGAGGTGGATAAACTCTACAACTACAAAACGCAGAATTTCGTGCTTGAGAAGATTTTGGGACGTGAACTGGTGACGGAAGAGGTGCGACTCTCGCGTGGACACCTGACGCCGAAAGGCGACTTCACCTACCATTCCCAGCAGAACGCTACCTTCCAATATGTGAACGCGGCTCCGCAATGGTTAAGTTTCAATAGCGGAAACTGGGAGAAATTGGAGTCCTCCATCAGGAACTTCACCGCGGACAACTTTCTGGACCTCGAGGTTTACACGGGTGTTCACGGACAGATGACAATGAAGGACATTCGCGGGAACCAACAGGTGATATGGATAGGCTACGATCGCTCGAAGCCGCTGCTGGTGCCCCGATTCTTTTGGAAGGTGATCTACCATCCGCGGACTAAAAGGGGCACCGCGTTCGTAGGGCTGAACGATCCCTTCATCACCACCGCCCCGCAGAACGCGTATCTCTGCAAAAACAGGATCGAAGATAAAATAACATGGCTATCGTGGTCGAAAAACTATACCCATGGCCTCTCCTATGCATGCACCGTTGGTGAACTCAGCGCGAAGATCCCAACAATTCCCCTGCTGGATGTGGAAGGTATATTACTATAACTGTGTATATCACTCCCCGCAGAGTTAGGTTGTACGAACAGGACCTCTTGAAACAAGGATACTTGCCAAATCTACCTCTTGACACAATTCTGCGATACCGAGATCCGATACGTATCGCTAATGGACCACGGATATTTCTACCAAAATATGTATACTCAATCCCCGTGCTTCAACTATTACATCTTATTTCCTACGACGCAATACCGTGCAAGGTTTCTTCGAGAAATAACCGAACTTCTTTAATGACGCGACAACGCAGTATCTCTGTGACGCACAGTGTGTCCTCCAATGGAAAAATGACCGAAAATCAAAGTGCAACATCTGCAACTTTATGTATCCTAAAATGTTCGTAACAAAACGTAGTTTCTAAAACTACCTTCAATTTTATCTGAAACTTTACTGTCAAATTCCGTGCATTCTTTTAAACACGCGTTCCTTTCAAGCTATTAGTATTTTTCATTCGATTTTTATAGGGTATGTTTAGTAATATGAGACCTTCAATCTCCCAAAATTTTATTTTGAAATAATGGAAATTTGTCCTAATTTTTTATGTTTAACATTTGTCAACTTTGATTCGAGTTTTTAAAAAAATATACCGTGGTAACCCCCATGAAATTTTTTCACAGTAGTTGGTGGCATATAAAACTTTAATTTCCCGTTGGTTTAAATCTGCTCACATTCGCTCACGTGGAGAAAATAATGAAAATCCATATTTAGACGCTCGCGCTTGGCGGCTTTCTGCGTAGTCTATCGAAGAAATTTGTTGCAATTATTTTCAAATGCATGCCATTTGAAAAGTAGTTATGTGTTCAATTCGAGTCTTATAAATTATGTATTTAGTTTTAAAATTTGTTAAATATTTACAATCTTTCAATTGAGTATTAAAGAAACAATTGTTTCCCGCAAACACTGATTTTATCAACAAAACAGTGTTTGCGGGAAACAATTGTTTGTTCTTATAGGAGCATACTTGGAGCTGCACAAAGGTCATATGAAGGTCAACACTTTTATATTCAGATTTTGACACTCTATCGATCTGTGGTACAAAAATTAGGACATTCCATCAAAAAAAAATTAAAGTGACCTTGAAATGTCCTCCACCACTCCACCTACAAGAAAACAATTAGTACTACATAATGTACCCCGTCATACTAAACAACTTTTGTAGAAACACGTTTTTGATAACGACAATGTTTTCCGAGATATCCTGGTGATTTCACTTTAGCGGGACACCCTGTATATATTATAATACAAAATACAAGGATTCGACAAAATAGTGGAAACATCATTTTATAAATCGATCATGTTTCTGCAATTTTTAGTTACAAAGAAACTACGGATTTTCGTGCAAAATAGAAATCGCATCAGTTAACAAGGTATGACTTTTTTCCTGAAAGCCCATATACTCGACACACTGTGTGACGTGCAGTTAGTAGCGCTGGGTGCAGTATAACCTAACCAATAAACTCCTCGTTTTCCTGTTCGTCGATTGTATGAAAACTCATGACTGCTCCACCACGACAACGCCACTTCCGAGACAAATCTGGATCGAGAACATTCAAGTTTTCGAAGCTTTCCCAACTTTTTAACAAATTAATATAAGCAACAAGAAAGAATGTTTCTCGTTGAATGTGGTTTTCATCATTTGGAATGAGTGGCGTGAATGGAGAGGAACTTTGTGTACTGAAATATTATGAAATAAAGATATATATTTTATTGATAATGACGTTCCACGCGCGAAGAATTTTTTATGATATTGTAATTTTTATGATGACCTTCAGGATCTATCAATTTTTTTTAGAACACATTCTTGTGCACACGTTAATCTCTGAATAACGATTGAATGACAATTCCGATAGACTTTCAATCAAAATGGATCTCGCCGGAGCGTTCAAACATAATTATTCGACAATTCATGAAATTTAACCCTTTGAGGTTCAGCGTCGACAGATTGATAACATCGGAACACCCAATTTCTGAAGTGCACGCGTACAATTAAAGCATGTACATAGAACAGTAAATACAAATTGTGTTTGTCTTATTATTTACGGTTTTGAATGAAAAATTTACTCGATCATTGACCATGAAGAGATCTGTATCATTTCAGTAGAATAAAGTATTGAAAGTTGTTTGATCAGCGGTTGTGTGTTCGATGTCGGTAAAAGATTAGAAAGACTTACAGCGTGTCCTACACATCGATAGTTGCAATTGCTCGGGAAGCAATCGTTGTTTGTTAAGAAACGGCTTGCTCGAATAAAAAGTGACTCGTGCACATTCGTGTTATCGCGAAAAACTCCTTAACTCGAGATATGGACGTGGAGCGTGCTAGTGGCACGGCGGAATTAACTTCTGAGCGGTCTTAAGCGACTGCTAGGACTTGTTTGCATACAATCTAGCGGCAGGATCAAGCCTTATTACCGACAACATCGAGATTCGATCAAAGTGATACTTGTTCGACTTATATTGGGACGTTCACTATCATGGACAACTGTATGGCACCTGAACGTAATGAATAAAGTTCTGAGAAGTTCAAGAAATAGAAATGAAGATGATTGAACCATTCGACCCCCAGGTGCACACACCTATACACTTTCTAAAACGTAGAAATGTTTGCCACGACCTACTTTTATAATCATCTTTAATAAAAAGCTGAATTAACAGAATAATAAATTATTATTAAATAGTAAACTGTTATGATCTGTTTGAAATAATTGGCTCGTCTAACGAAACACAACTCTATCGCCTTAATAGCCTGACAGAAAACAGCTTCAACGCTTTAAGTAAGAAGATAACTTTATTGGCAAGTCCACTATGTGACAAGCCCTAGCCGGGACATATCCCTTTCATTCTATACACCCTCCTTCTCTTGCTTCTTATCCCATTATAATCGCCATAAGTGCTGACCCCAATCAAAGAAGGCGCGGATATCATAAAACAATGCGGCTTTATTTATCATTAAGATAAGTCTAGTAAGTCTAGACTTATCTAGATCGGGTCTGGGTTAGTATACACGAGTATCATCAATTATCGAGTCCCCATCCGACCCGAATCATCAAAAATCTAAATCCGACCAGAAGCTTGGGTACTCGCCCGCCCCTAATAAATAGTGGATCTCGAAAGAGTTATCGAACTAGTAAATATCGCGAGTTTTACGTGTTTCGCGAAGCTGCAAAATCTTTTCAGCGTTTGCGCTTTTAGAATTTGATGAGTCTCGACACCCTGATAAGCGAGGAGAACGATCCATTATCCTCGACACGCCTACAGACCATTCTTCACAATTAAGTTCAAGGCTAAATGTCATCAAGAACGTACTCCGACTTCCGAGGAAACCTGTTCATACGCACAGCCGTAGTGCAGCTACACGAGCACTCGCGAATGATTCATGAGAAGGATGAAAAGTAAGACAAGCACCCTAAAAGAAACGCAGCCCGGCCTTTCCATCTCATCTAGAATGTACCGGTACTAAACTTTAGCTCTGCAAATGGCATTTAGTATTTCATGGAGCACTTCAGCATTCACTACCCGAAGGCACGGTAAAACGTATTCAAGCCCTACGACAATTTTCCTTCGATTTTTCAAAGAAATCCGCCTCAATTTCCTACGGTCGACGACGGCGGTTGCTCATGAATCACGTTCTACCCTGCCAGTCGGTTTGTTTTTCAAATATCTTCGAGCACGTTCCAACGGAATGAGAAAAAAACGCCGCGATCCGCGGACTTCAAGTATTTCATTCGAATCCACTTAACCTCTTAACGCGCCATTTTCCCCGGGCTATGTCGTTCGTGAAATTCGTATCAATTTTGAAACTTGTTCTCTCTCTCTCTCTCTGACTCGCCCCCTCGCTAGCTTTTCAGTCTCTACCTGCATTTTTCGTTCGACTTTCTCGCTAACTTTTTGTAACTGAATCGTCCCTTCGTTACGATTTCGCAAAGATTCACCTTTCTGCACGAATATTTGATCGTCTCGTTGCCTTTTCAGTTTCTCGAAACTTAAAAGATAATCTTTCAAGCGTAAACAAAAGTGCCGTCTAAACTACCAAATATTTATCTTACAGTAGCTGTTCCGACAGACGTTTTTATGACCAAATTTCAATAAATTTGTTTGTGATCGTTTTGTAAATTTGTGAAAAGCTATTGGAAATGCGTAACCAACAAAACAAAAAAAGAATTATGCATATCCATCGTTCGAATCGTGAGTTGTGGTCTTGAGTTCATACAAAAATTCCTTAGAAAAAAGCACTTTCATGTTTTCCCGAATTTTCCATTTTTCCGGACAACTTTTCTAATTTTTCTTTCCCTACAAACCTTAGTCGGACTATTACGAACATTAAATAAAAAAAATTAGCCAAATCGGCCAAGCCGTTCTCACGTGATGCGCTTACCAACGAACAGTATTTAATTTTTATTTATATAGATTACGGTAGTCATTTTATTGAATAAAATTGGATCCATATAAGGTTTCCCAGTTATGTAGAAAGTGGAGTGCGAGTAACTGAAGGATAAACTTCGATCGTATTGTACTGGGTGTTCTAGAAATATTATGCTTTCTCCAAGATAATTTGAAGTAACTTCTTCCTCCGCGATAAATGTACCCTGCGGGTTTCAAAAAACGAGAACCAATTAAACAGCGGCTACTACGAACAGATTCTAGCTAGGCCAATTCCAACGCCACACTCAGCGGGCCCTATGCTCTGATTGGTTCGTGTTTTTCGTTAATAGCTCGTTTAACGAAGCCACGGAGAACATTTTCGTAAGGAAATTTTTTTTTAATTACCTTAGGGATCACGCTTCTCAATGAAATACATTTTTCGGACACCCTGTATAACACTTCAGGTCCTATTATACAACCAAAAGATTACAAAAGATGAAAATAAACGGCACAATTGTATTTCTTGAAATTTCCACGTTTTGTTTTACAAGAAACAAAATGTATTCTTCGACTAAGGCAAGTTGGAAAGTTCTAGTTACGGTGCTCGAAAGGTTAAGAGGTTAAGGTAAATCTTGAAGTAGCCCGGTCGTCAAGAAATTTTCTAACAGCGTGTTTCTCACGCTTCAAGTCGCCGGAACAAAGTTTCACGCCTTACCGAAAACAAATGTAACGCACGTGCAGCGGACCAAGTAATTGTAAACGTTACGTGTTTCGATTATAATAAAGGATTAGCATGAGCGCATCTGCACTCGTGTTTTATTAGAAACTTGCTTATGTACTGGTATTTTTATTACATTCCGTCGTGACACAGTTACGTGATGTCGAGTATTCCATCGAACAGTTCAACAGTTTTCCAATACATACAAAACGTGCACGAAAGCGCAACTTTATTACACACAATCCTCGGCTTTAACTAACAGAAAAATGCGCCTCAATTTTTTGTTTTTCACTAGGTATTCATAGCACGCCCCCCCCCCAGCAGTAAATAATCATCTGCGAAAAAATTGTTCGGTATTATAAATCTCAGTAGGTTCTGTTTCTATTTTCAGCGTCTTTTCTTATACCAATTTCTGTAATCATATCAGTTTTAACTAACAGAGAAATGCGCTTCAATTGTATATTTGTTTTTCACTAGATACTCATATTTTCCTCCCAACGGTAAATAAACATCTGCGAAAAAATTATTCAGTATTATAGATTCCAGTAAATTTTATTTTTAACGTCGCTTATTATATGAGTTTTAGTAATCACATCAATTTTACGCTGTTTAAATAAACCTAAAATTTCTAATTACCGTTTTAATGCGGTACACGGTGCTTGGAAGTAATTTATGGTCTAATTATTATCTATATTGGTTGGTGAATTATTAATAACGTAATGTCTTAAACAAACTGAACATATTTCAGGAAAAATAAACCGTTGAATGTCTATTAATCGCGATGATTATTAAATATTTCACTTACTGAATTGCAAACCGTATTGCAATGAATTTATAGATGTTCAAGTTTTCCTAAAGAAATACCTAAAGTACATGCCTTTGACTAATGCACGCTGCGATTAGATAAGAACTCGAATGAAATGCTGCGCGTGAAAATGTGACTTATGTTTTCGAAGCTGTTCCTCTGCCACTGTACAGCCAGTAAACACAACAAAAAAAAATAAACAAACATGAGTTTGTACGTAATAATCGTAACCAGTCATTTATATTACAATCAAAGAATGAATTATTATATAGTGCTTATTTATTCGTATCTAGTGTGTTCATTTAACTTGTTGTTTATGTTACTTGTTATTTACAACTTTTGTAATTCATACCATACCGAGTTTACCACGTTTTTAAAGCTTTTATTTACTCTTATCGACTTATGCATAGTAAGCAGAAGCTATTTATGTATTCTTGATTTTATTTGTGGCTTAAAAGAATAAGTATTTCAAACAGAATATATACGTATAATTTCAAAAGTAAAATATTTATTTGGACGATCTAAACCACGAAATAAAAGAGTTCTATATTTGGAGAATTGAAATCATAAAATAAAATATTTCTATTTTATTGAACAACCTGAAACAGAAAATAAATAATTTTATTAATATCACTTTAAGCATTGGGTGATTCTTCGAAAAACGCAATTTATCCTCCAAAATATTCAAAATAAAGTTACTAAAATATTTCGAGAGATGAAATGCAAATATCTTTAATATTCTTCAAATAGAATAATATTTTGAGATACTATTTTCAGAACTTGTTATATCAAATCGAATATATTATTTTCAAAGCTGTACGCATGCTTTCTAAATAAAACAAATATAATTAATTAAAATAAATGGGATTATTTACTATTTCAAATACTATTTTGCCCAACTCTGATAGCAACCATACCATTTTATAGTTTCCCACGGCCATTTTTATTGATGGACATAAAACTGCATGTGCATATACCCACGCGATTCCTTTCTGCGTTTTTCCAAAAGGTTCAAAACTGTATGGTAAACGTACAACCATACTGTTTAATGGAACGTCAATTCCAACCACCGAGCGGTACGTAAACAATCGTCTAGGACGAACAAACTGGACTGGCAAACAACGGCTCGTAAAGAGAACAGAAAAAACATCCTACCCAGCGCTTGCATAAAAGAAGATCGGCAAAGTAGTGGCCGGAGTTGGTTAAGAGTGGAAACAGAAAAAATTAGTATGAGCATCAGGGCAGCTCGACTTGGTCGTAACAGAGACTCACACTTTTCCCCTACTTTCTCATTGTTACTCATCCATTCGCCCCTTTCGAGTCAACATCTATACGTCATCGTTCGCACACGCGGTGCACGCAACGCGCGCGTGCGTACACAAACCCCAGTGACACGAGCTGAAGTGCGCACCCACACGAGCAACGGCGACATGTGTACGCGCACGTAGGGCGCATCTGTCAAAAGCATTTCTCTTTCCGTCGTGTACAGACTTCCTTACATCCTATTCCATGGTTTCGTCGGCGAGCTTCTCTCTCGCTCTTTCGCTCTCTCCCTTGCACACACACACACACACACACTTTCTCACTCTCGCTTGTATCTGCTGTCACGCAAAAAACCGATGCAACGTGCCACCGCGCCGTCTCATTCTCTCTTACACTCTCTCACTCTCTCACTCTCTCGTGGGCTGTGTTACTCACTTGCCGATAATCTCGCAGAGCTCGTAAACCTCGTCGAAGAGAACCTCGTCGTCCGCCATAGTGGCGACGAGGAGGTCGAGTAAGTCGACCGAACGAGGGTTCTGAACGCGCCAAAAGGCGCGTCGAAGCTACGCGAATTCGTAATAATTCGTAAGGTAGGCGTGCAAAGATACGCGTTCCTCTCCTCTGGTGCGATCTGGGGCGACGTCGTGGGTTTCGTGTGGTGCCGTGTGTAATACGGCGGGCGGCGTGAACGTAGCCGCGTATCGTGGATTCACGGCCGCCTCTCCTTCTCCCACTCTCGTACCTCCAGCGACGGCTGTCCCTCTCGATCCCGCGACACCGACGAATTTGTTTTCCTCTACGCACACGTTACGCACATACACACATCCTCTTATATGTACACAGTCGCGGAGAGATGATACACCCGTGTAGCACGCCCGGACCCGTCGTCGTCGTTGTCGCACTGGCACTCGATCGGTGGACACGAGTTCGCGACCGTATAACTAACCCGCGTCGAGCGAGAACACGGCGAACAACGTAGAGATTCTCTGTAGACTGTATCGGGCCGTCTCAGTGGTGACGAAGTAACACACCGACTGACACCGCCTTTCGAGGCCTCGTCCCGCCTCGGTCTCGCCGGCAAAGTCAGCGCACGCAACACCGACGGGAATATACGGGTTTAATACGTAGTACGGCCGTTTGCACAATATCTTTCGTGTCCCGTGTCTTGGGGCCACGAACGGAACCGGATCGGATCGGCCCGAATCGGTTGCCTCGTCGGAACGCTCGGCCGTGTACGATTGACAAGGACCGACCAGCTAGATGCGGCCAGACGGACACCGATGCCCTCTGCACACGCTTTCCCCGTCTGTCAAACGCTCGACCAGCAGATTCACTCGCTCCGAAGCAAGACTGGTTGCATAAAACGCGGCGAGCGACTGCGCCGACCAACAGCTCCACCTCCGCACCCCTCCGACGAACTGTCGTACTTCGGGGGAGCGGGCGTGGCGCCGCTTCGCGTGAAATCTTGGCCGCTTTGATGCACTATATCATATCCAATGTACATATATCCCTCGCTGTACGCTCACCGCTCTATTGCATCCTCCGTATTATTTCCCCGAGCGAAACTAGCGCTACCGTCGAACCTCTCATACGTCCGCTCCGACGATAATTCTATGGTTGCAAGGAAAAACGCTTGTCGAAATTTCAAAGTTTATGCATTAACCCATTCACTGCCAGGCAAATTTAGAGCGTCTTGCCCTGGGTGCTAAGATTTAATCTTAAAGAAAACATGGAATTTCATAAAATCTAATAATATGTATAGTAGGTAAATAGATTTAGTACCGCAGGTAATAATTAAATGTAGAATGCTGACATTACCCATTCTGTAATTCTTAGAAAAAAAATTACTTTTTATTGTATAATTTCATTACGCACTCTTATTGCTTTCTAATTTCCCTTATTGTTCACCATTGTCATTATCGTTTTATAATCGACAGTGTATAGATGTAGGAAAAATAAAAGTAATTAACACGTAATATTTTTAAAAAGTATTGGAATTTAAAATTAATTTCTATACATTATAAATTTGTTTATTTAAATAATTATTTTAACAATACATTAGTATTGTAATAATAGTTTCAAAAATGAATATAGAAACAAATTATTAAAATCTATTTCTTTAAAAATTGTTTGAATTATAAATAACAATAAATAACGATTATTACAGAATACCTTTCGTTTACGAACCATTGATTCATAAATATCGCAATAATTCTTAAATTAATTTTAAATTCCAATACTTTTTTAGAATATTTCGTGGTAATTACTTTCATTTTTCCTACATCTATACACTGACGATTATAAAGCAATAATTACAATGGTGAACAATAAGGGAAATAAGAAAGCAATAAGAGTGCGTAATGAAATTATACAATAAAAAGCAATTTTTTTCTAAGAATTACAGAATGGGTAATGTCAGCATTCTACATTTAATTATTACCTGCGGTACTAAATCTATTTACCTACGCCACTGACGCAGTTTCACGTGGCACCGACGAGGTATTGTTAAAGACTGCCACCGCCCGTGCCGTTTCGCGGCAGGCTAAGTGGGCGCAATGCGCGAGGTGGTAACGGTGGAGCTTACAGTAACCTGAACGACCACATCGCTAAAAGTTCCACCACCGACGAGATTCAGTTGGTGGTTTAGCGCTCTCTACATAAATAGATCATTTGTTCGTGAACCACGTGAAACTGCGTCAGTGGCGTAGGTAAATAGATTACCTACCAGCCCAGCCCGAAAAAAAATTATTTTTTATTGTATAATTTCATTACGCATTCTTATTGCTTTCTTATTTCCCTTATTGTTCACTATTGTAATTATCGTTTTATAATCGACAGTGTATAGATGTATGAAAAATGAAAGTAATTACCACGAAATATTCAGTGTTACCACAACAATAACTTTTTTCTGCACAAAGGTTCAGGGGTCGGGGAACTCCCTTTTGATATCGTCCGAGTCGGGGAATTCCCTTTTGATATCGTCCGAGTCGGGGAATTCCCTTTTGATTTCGTCCGAGTCGGGGAATTCCCTCTTGATATCGTCCGAGTCGGGGAACACCCTCTAGATTTTACCACTTACACTTTGTTCATCAAGAGTTTCATAAAAGGCGAGTGCCTGGCGTTTGAGCGTTATAAGCACTCTGGCAAACTGCAAATCGTTTTGTACACTCGTCACAACTTTAAACCGAAACTTTAAGGTAAGTGTGGTGGACTTTGCTTTTCTATTGTGATTCCTAAATATATACGTAGATTTTTTTAAATAAGGCATTCATTGATTTACTCTATATAATTTTTCGCTGATGTCATTTTCGCGATTCATAATCATATTCGAGCATTCAATTCTGACGATTCTCTCATTCGACAATATTACCTTTTATTTAATAGAACCTTTTTCTCATTTGTTTTAAAATGTTCATGCGGTATATTGATCGCTCGACGATCTTCGTGACATATTTGTAGAAACAATTGACGAGCGGTCGCCATAGACGCATGCGCACGTCACGGATGTGCACGTATACGCAACATTTTTTCACGAATATCTGAAAACCTGAGCGGAGGTTACATGTATAAGAAAAAATTGCTCAAAATCTTCACCCTGACGACGTATTAGCCCTTCAAAAAAAAAAATTATCTTAACATTATTCAAAACAGTTTCTCTGAACTTGACTCCACTTTTTGGCATGCTCACGCTTAGCACGGAACAGCTCCTATACCGGCGGTAGTGCCCACATTTACCACGTAACAGAGAGCTCACTAGTTTTAGGTTTTCATTTTTTTTAAATTGCGATAAGTGTCGCCCTAATGCGCCACACATTTAGTTCATACGGTACGGGCCTGAGCACTATGGTTGTCACGGAGAGCAAGAACGGTGCCGGCGTTGCCGACCGTTGCTATAAATTGTAAAAAATTCAACACTGTTGCATGAAAATCGCACACCATTACGCGGTATATCAAGCATCCTTACATTATTAGTACTATTTGTTTCTAGATGGATAACAGGGCAAATCAATGCAACCCTAATCATTTATTATCTGGACCTGGTCGTCCAGCCGGTTACCTTGGGTCTCGGATACAAGCAAATCTAGATAATCATGCCAACCAACTGAATCCCAACAATATAAGATTCAATAGCGGAAATGCAATTCCTTCGCTACCAACCGGAAATTTGGTGGGCAGCCTATGGTCGTTGGCATCGACACTATCGACCCTTTTGCCCAAATAGTGTCCGTATATGTCCGAGATATGTCCCAATTATATACAAATGTTTATAACAATGTATGTATCTATTTATGTATATTTATACAATAATATACAACGATAAAACATAAATCTTATTATTAAAAATCTTTTGAAACTGTATTTTTTCTCACCTCGGTCACATCTACACGCAAACTCCAGCTTCTTTCTGAAGAATAGTTGTTTTTGATATCTCTGATGCATCTAAAAATCATGATTCCTTGTTGAATAGCATTTTACAATAAACGGGAAGATTTTTTAGCACCAATATATGTATCAGGTTGGAGAGAAAAATCTGATAATTTTGCTTGTAAATCAAGACCAATCAAGAAGTGGTCTTTTGTTTTTTACTCCAGCCGCAGAATATATGCTAGAGGGCGTAAGAGAACATAAGGTTGGACGGGGGTGGCTCTGATCTGTATTCTGTATACAGGACGTGTAAGTTGGTGTAAGTGTACTAGTCTCTCTTCGGTGCAGTGATGCCAGATGAGGGGAATCACGGTGAAATGATGTACCCCCTCTCTGATGACCAGAGTAATATGTGCACGCGCAGCGTGTCTACGGCTTAGTGTGGGGGACGCTAGATGGCGATGGAATAGGATAGTGGAAGGGGAAAAGGAGGAGAGTACCGAGGGTCCGTTTTGTCCCTTTCTGGCATCACTGCTTCGGTGCTGCCATCGCACTGGCGTCTGCTCCAATCTGATCCAGTCTAATCTGGTATCTGGTCTAATCCGCTGTCTGTTGATATGGTCAATGTGGTACAAACACTGTCGTAGTCGAATACGATGAAACAAAATATTAACAACTAAATAAAATTGATACTTAACTCCTCCGAAATAATAATGCCTCCAAAACCAAAGCAGGCACGTTGATTTTCGTCTTTGATTATTTTATTAAGAAATCCACGCTTGCTTTCTAAATCATAACCTCGAAAATAGTGAACAATTTTGTTTATCATTTTCAGGGCAGTAAAAAATCAACAGCGGCCACGAAAAGTACTGGTCCCCCAAAAGCAACAAATTCCGCAAGTAGTTCTGGAAATAAAAATGCGGAAACCGCGAGCGGTTTAACGCAAGAAGCCGAGGATCAATTCGAGCTTGAATTATGTTGGTGCATTCAACAATTAGAAACTTGCCTGAATTCCGGCAAGCTTTCCGACAAGCAGGCGCAAGATACGACTAGAAGTTTAAACATTTTGAAAAGCAACACGGCGCCATTGGTAAAAAAGCGACAAGCAATGAGAAACGCTCTAGGAAATTACAGAGAGAAAATGGCTTTAGAGGAGCAGAAACATAGGAAAACAGCGTGTTCGATGAACTTTGTACCTACGGGAAAGCAAAAAGAAAAATATGTGTTTGTTAAAAAGGCTGCTTGTAAATCGACAAACGAGAAACAGGATTTAGACAGCAATAATGTGTCTGGAAAGACTAGCAACGAATCTGTTAATAATGTTGAGACTGCGTTTAGATTTAATTTTACAATTAAGGAGTAAATTTCATTGTTTAACCTTTATACTGTATTTTATTATCAAAAAATAAATATTCTACTTTTTTCTAAACGTACTAGAGTAATGGTCCTGTAGAAAGTTCTCTGTAGTAAATTAATTATAATGAAATGTGAGAAGCTTACGTGTTTGTCATTGCTATTTGCTTACATACAGAAGCGTTAAAAGCGTTGCCAAGATGGTCCTGTGGCGCAACGGATAACACATCTGACTACGGATCAGAAAATTCTTATTTAAAAAAAACTTTATTTAACGAATATCACGACTCGTAAACGTAAAGTGTTGAACAAAAGAGTAATTGTCAGGGGAGTGCGAGAGAGCCCGATGTTTCGCACACCCCTTGGCAATTGACTAATTCTCTGATTCGAAGAGTTGAACCGTAAGGGGTGTTTGGGTACGAAACTCAATAAGAATTCGGTTATGTAAATAAATATTATGTTATGATATATTTAACAACCAGTAGTAACAAAGGTATTTCGTCTCTCTTACGTACTTATAGCAACAGAACAGCACTCTTTATCGTATGGTACAAGCTGGAATCCGTATATAGCTATATGTATATATGTATAATACATACAGGTAGGATGTCTCAAAAGTCTATCGCAACATTTCATTAATCCGTCGATGAGGAGATGCGATTGAAAAGCAAAATCTTTCGAAGACGTGGTACGAATGCGTTTATAAAGGTAATATATTCTCGTGTCGCTTATTGATCGTCGTCGGATTTAAATGAAATGTGCGTACCTTGTGGAGCCTCGATGATATGGGGTATCAAACATACGAATCACGGAAAAGAATGCAATTAGACTCTTACGACTTCCTGTACAAATATACGTATTCTCCAAGGAATCGCTCGGCCGTTCGTTTCTCGCCATTCTTAAATAACGTAACAGTTGATATATGTATCTAGAAAAAGAAAAATCAGTTCCTCCGCGGATCGGGCCAACTGACTCAACTCATTAAGACTCGGTTAATGACTTCGTTACGATCCTAAATAGAAATATCCTCTTATTAAAGAAATATGTTTGTTTTTTTTGTTGTTGTTTATCTATTATAGTCTTATATTAAATATATAATTCTTTTATATCTGTTCATTTCTCTCATTTAAATAGTTCTTTGTTTCTTCATCATTATCATCATTTGTTTATCTCTCTCTCTCTCTTTTTTAGGTTCTTTTTATTTTTATTTCCTTTCACTCTCTCTCTCTCTCTCTCTCTCTCTCTCTCTCTCTCTCTCTCTCTCTCTCTCTCTCTCGCTCGTACGTGATAACTATTTACGCCCGAATAAATCACGATACAAGTTTCTTTTTCTCACGCTCTCGACAACGGTAAGCGCGAGTTTAATTTTTGGTCTTTGCAGAGCAATTTCTATTTTATCGTTTTGTTTTGTTTGTTTGTTTATATATCGCTTCGGTCGTCTTTGGTAGAAGCACGCGTCACTCCGTGGAACGCCTATTCTTCTCGTGTTCCGCTCGTTCAGAGAATTTGTTTCTCGAGAATCCTCGATCGCGTCTCTCTGTTCCCTGAGTCGGTCTACAACCATTTCAGTCTTCCCCATTTCCGTCGCAAAACACGTTCTCCATTTTACCGAACATCTCCTTTTCTCGCGGACTCGTTAACACGCGCGAAAAATAATTAATAAACCTTGCTAGCTTCCCTCGTTTAACCCTTCGCAATCGAAGACGAGTTCCAGACGCCTCGTAAATATAACGATAGCAATAAATTATGAATAAATTTCAACAAACTATAGAACCAAACACGTATAATTTCCATCTTTTCAACATAAAACGTTCTAGATCCGCCGAAATTTCTGGTGTCTGGGGTCAAAACAGCTTCGAGTGCCACAGGGTTAAGTCTTTTTTTATCACAACTTTGTTTAGAATACAATATTAACAAAACAAACAGAAACAATAAGAACAGCCAGCGGTTCTAGTTCTATGTTTAAAAACCTATCGGAAATGTGAAAAGAATTTTTCCCGTAGCTCGCTTAGTTTCCAAAATAATCAGACTTGAAACTCAATTGTTCTCGGAAACGGAGCCCCGTATGCAAAAATGTTATTCCACATTTTCGATTTGTCTTTGTAGAACGATCTCTACGGGTTAGAATAAATTCACGAGTCACTGTACACTCAACCTATCGTTCAACGAAGCTCCAAACGTAACGGATTACCACCACCATTTAAACAAGTAACTCTCTATTTCTCTCTTTCTCTCGCTCTCGCTCTCGCTCTCTCTCTCATACAACGATACAACGGTTTCAACTCCTCGCCGATGATCGATACGCGAGACGGAAATCGGAATTTCGAACCGGCTTCCACGAGACAGCAATTTTGGACTAGAGTAGGCGTGTTCTTCGACGTATTGCGGGGCTCGAGGGACAGCGAGGGGTTGGAACGTCACGCTAAAAACATCTACGAAAATAAATCTCACCGCGGACTCTCCTCTCCACATTCGATAACCTCTTTCTTTCTTTCTCTCTTTCTAAAAGGTGCAACTATCTCTCCTTCTCGCTCTTCAATAACAATTCGATGCTCCATCGATTAAATCGCTCTCTATAATGTTCTCGCTCGATCGAAAGAATTGTCGGGACGAACCGAATCCGATGTTCGAGGTCACTCAAATAATTATAGTTTATAACAGAATACGATTGATTCAAGTTTAAACGGTTTCCAAACTTTGTTGACCCTTTACACTCGATGCTACTTTAACTCGAAAATAAAACATTTCTTTCGACCTGGAATAATTCTACTATATGCGATTGTTTTCTTTGTACGAATATATAATTGATATAATACATTATTCGATAGTTAAGTGTTTAGTAGAAATTGATTTTCACGACCTCGAACAATTGATTTCGTGCGTCACGATCGACGAATGTAAGAAAGGAATTTCGAGAAACGCGTATAATACTCGATGACCTCTTCAACCCTAATCTCTAACATTCTATATAATGTACACATGTATGTTCTTGTGTGTCGTCCATGTACAAGTACATATATCTATGCATGTGTGTTTCTGTGTGTATATATATATATACTTTAATATATATAATATTTTTATAAAGATTCAGGACTAAAAATCAATGTATAAGAATAGCATTGTCGATATATGCTCGTGAACAGAAATTGGCGGTTATCATTCACTTATTTTCTCTCATTTCTCTCTTTCGCTCTTTAATGCACATGCGCACAGTGACTCCCATTAATGTTTGGACACTCGAAAAGAAAAGATAACTTTATTAATGTTGGACTGTACGATTTGAACTTTTTTTTGAGAAGTTCGAGCGCATTCATACATATTGGGAAAAGAAAATATTTACAACTTTTTTATGTTGGCCTATATTGAGAATTGAAAAGTTACGTTTTGCAGATTTGTGTCAATTATATGCACTGTGAAACTTGTGAAAGTTCCATAGAAATTTTCATTATTATCTATAAATTTCTATAAATTACTATAAATTTTCAAGTTATCGTCTTTTCAACAGTGTCCGAATACTAGTGGGAATCACCGTAAAATATACATTCCCTTTAGTCGAGCACACGCCTATTCCGTTAAATAAATAAGTTCTCCTCGCCGTTCACGAATCGTTCGAGGTGGGGGCGTGTATATATTTTCACCGCCCACGAAATTGTCTTTTCTTCCACTCGCTCTCGTTCGCGAGTTTCCGGAGGCACATTTTGCTAATTTTTCTCGGGGAGTTTTCGCGAGCAGTCCTCGCTCGGGACGACGTCGCGCGTTTTATCGGCTCTTATTCTCTGCGTCTCTGTTTCTCTTTCGATCCTTCTCTTCTTCTGTTCGCGCGTTGCGAACAAGATGGTCCGAGAACGTTTTCGCAACCTACAGGACGATCCTGATCGAAAGTTCATCATTCTCGAATCAAGAGTTTCCGAGGACCGCCATTTTGAAACTTAGTAAGTAGAAGCGGCGTGCGATGGACAGATACAGGCGTCGAGTTCTGCTCGATGACACGCGCTCTTGAGGAATATTCACGGCCGATTGCCTCGGAAATCATTTCATTCTGTTTACAACGACCTACTTTCGCCGAGGATCGTCCATTTCACGGTGTCCACAGAGTAGATGACTTTAGGGGATGCAGCAACAAGTTATTAGTTATTTAGGTGGAGGCGCAACAAGAATGTTGTAGCTTCTGTTAGGTTTTAAGTAAGTGATTTTAACCTTTTTGATTCGAAAGGCGACTTTGACGAACCAGTCAAGATGATCGTAATATTTAATCAAAACAGTTTTAATATTATTAATCTGTATCATTAGTCTCTATTCTATGAATTACAAGCAGCTCCTCCGTGGTACGAGTAATCGGGTTCTCAATTATAAATTAGGGACGGATGATTGCATTCAGATTTAGATCGATTAGATGTAGAAAACAGATGATTGTATGGAGTATAGGTTGCAAGCAAGGCTTGATAGAAAGGCTGAGTAATATGAAAAAGATTGTAACTCATTCTCGAAAGTCATCTACTCAGTTTGCCAGGTTATAACAGCTAATAATGAACCACCCTGTGTGTTACGGAACGATAGGGAACAGGGGGCTGAGTAGAAGGCGATTTTGGGCATCGGGAACCACACCCTGGGAAAACGATGAAGCGCTTCAACGTTTTCACGGTTCATCACAGACAACGTGAAAGAAAGAATCAACGAGAAGGAGGCTCTAGTGCGTTAGGATCGGGCTAGGAACGTCGACGTTCCCACGCAACAACAACTGTGACGCTCGTTTAGGAGAATATAGTATCGTATACACATATGCCTAGTAGTATCGACGTATCGACGTCGCGGAGCTGACTGGACATAGTATTCGCGATAGAAATAAATCAAAAGATTTGACAAAATTCACAATTTATCATCTCGTTTCAGCATTCCACTTCAGATTACCACTTCTTCAAACGCGAATACTGGTATAATAAAGTAAAGAAGATTTAGAAGATTAAGATTCCCGTTTAGAATGATATATCGCCGAGCTCCGCTCGATGATTCGTTACCCTAAGCACGGCATAAAATTATAACGTATCTACAATAATTTAAAGATTGCGATAAGGAACAGTATCGCGCAGGGAGCCCACGAGAACCAAGTGCGAGTCGAACGACGTGCAACGTGCAGCGTTCAGCTGAGACTATCGAATTCTCCTAATCGATATTGTAAACAATTTCCAAAACAAATATATATATCATCTTTTCCCGGAAAATATCAGACAGCAAACTGAAACGCTATCTACTACATTAGGCACTCTTTCCTCAGGAAATCTCATGCTCCGAGTTTCCATGATAATTCCTTACACTACATTAGAAATTGCATGATCGCTCTCAGCTGTAGAAATTTCGAAAACATCACACCACTTCGCGTAGTGACGAATTAATTGAATCGCCAATCGAGAAATCATTCTCAATACAGAGATCCGATGATTCGCCCTCCGATCAACGATTAGTAGACTGCGGATCTTGATGCAAAATAAAAAATGTTCTGCATCGATTGTAGGCATTTCTTCGTCAAACACAACATTACGATATTCTTATACTTTTCTAATTCTTCACTATTTCATATTTCGTTCAACCAATTTCTTCATAAATGCATAAACATCCTCAGTCTAACGATTGATCAGTATGGACACCTGGGCCTCGGTGAAACGGAAGTTTGTCTTTAATCATGATACGCTGACCGGACGCGCACGAAATTCGAAAGGGTGCTCCCTGGGCCTCGTTCCGGAAATAGGAATGACGCAATGGTTCGCTCGCGCGTGAGCTTCGAAGGCAGCAACGTTACAACAGCATCGTGATCAACATCATCATCATCAACATCATCATCTCATCGTGATTATCGCCGTGATAATCACGTGGCAAATGCATAGGAGACACGAGGAGGAGCGAGACTGCCGAACCGATTCGAGGTGATTGCACAAAATCTACTCGACTATGATAGTAGCTATCCTTTTCGGTCGTTTGCCGGCTTTTTGTTTCCGGTGAACGTCTCTGGGATCTGTGTGGGAACCTTCCGAGACTACCAGGTCGTCGTTGTCGTTGACAGTTTGCTCTTCGAGCTTTCTCTTTCTGGACCTGGTGACTGGGCCGGTTCTACTTTTGTAGAGCTCGTTGTCGCCGTGTCTTTTGTGCCGTTTCGACTTGGTGTCGTCGTCGTCGTCGCGCTTCCGCCGTTTCTTCGGCGCGTCCTGCTGCATGATCCTCGGCGAGTTCGAATCGGAAGAAGACGAGAGGGAGCTGAGGTACTCGTTTACCTTGTCCTCGCCGAAGTCGAAAGCGCTCGGTTGCGCAGGGGAAGCGGAAGTAGCTGGATTGGTCGCTGCGCTAGGAGGTCGTAGCAGCTGTACGGATGGGCTGGAGGATGTGGTGGACGCGGAAGAAGACACCGAGCTGGAAGTGGAACGCTTGTGCAGCTTCCTGCGCTGCGCCAGCCTGGCTCCGTCCACCTCGCGCAACCGGAAGCCGTCCGGCTTCTCCAGGAGACACGCGTTCGCGTTCGTGTTGACGTCGTGCGTGATCGCGTCGACGGAAGTACTGGATTCGGCGAGCCACGGGTGATTGGCCAAGCCGTTCGCGGTCAGTCTTTTGTTTGGGTCGACGGTCAACAAACCTTTCGCGACCTGCTTCGCCAGGATGGACACGTGGCTCCAGGCATCGCTTTCGAAGTCGATCTCCCCGGCCCGCATCCTACTCGCCAGATCCGGGGAGCCGGTCCTGAACAGAGGTTTCCCGGACAGCATCGAGTACAAGATCGCCCCTAAACTCCAGAGGTCGCAGCTCTGATCGTAGCCTTGTCTAGCCACGACTTCCGGTGCAGCGTAAGGAAGAGTGAAGCAAGGTGTATGCAAAGGCTCGCAACCTCTCTTCACCCTGGCGAAACCAAAGTCCACGATCTTGACCGACGAGTCCTCGCCCCCGTGCGCGAACACTATGTTCTCGGGTTTCAAGTCTCTGTGCACGACGCCCCTCGAGTGCATGAATCGCACCGCGGACGCCAGCTGACGCATTATCCTGTTCGCTTGTTGCTCCGTGAACGGCCTCGGCCTCCGCAGCAATTCTCCTCCGGACAACAACTCCATCACCAAATAGGTGTGCGCTCTATCCTGCAACACTTCCACCAGCTTCACCACGTTCGAATGACCCTGGCAGGTTCTCAACAAGCTTGCCTCCCTGCCGCAATCGATCCGCCGGCTGACGATCTTCACGGCGAACTCCTGCTGCGTTTTCCTGTGTCTACACTTCCGGCACACCGAGAAGCTACCGTCCCCTAACGCTTCTTCGCGAGGATCCAGCTCGTACGTTTGGAAGAAGGTGGATTCTTCGAATCTAGCGGCGAGCACGTCCGACGCGGACGGTCTTTGCGACTCCGTGCTCGCTTTCGTCGCTTCTTTGAAGATGTCCTTGCTGACTACGTTCTCTCCGAAGAGGATCGACGGCGCCACGTACGAGTAACCTCGGAAGATCTTGTCGTAGTTCGGTGGTACTACCGCAGGACTGTCAGCCGCGATCATTTTCGTGAACTCGTCGGAGAAGTTGCTGGTGTCCAACTCGTGCGTGATGCGAGGCACGAACGGAGGGCAGATTTGTCTTCTTTCGAGAGAATCCCAGCTGAAGGGGGCTGGTGCTTTCCTAAAGAAAGGGTGGTCTTTCAGTTCCTTTGCGTCGTCGGGACCTCCGCCCAACCTTTGCCGAGGATCCTTTACTAGCAGACGCAGGATAAAGTCTCGAACCATGGGACTCAGGTGGCTCGGGATCGGAGGATCCGTCTTCAAGATTCTTCGAGAGATGTCCTGCTGCGTGTTCTTCTCACCGTCCACCGTAAAAGGCGACGCTCCGGTCAGCAATTCGTACGTGAGCACGCCCACGCTCCACCAGTCCACCGCCTGATAATTAGAAATATTCGCGTTATTCCCGGTTCTATCGCTGTTGTACCGTTGTTTATCGCGGTTTCCCTGTTTCACTATCATTTTTTAACATACCTTTCGAGGTAGGGCGGTGTGTGTGTGTGTGTGTGTGTGTGTGTGTACAAATTAATAAAAATTGAATCCAACGTCATAACAGAGTAACGTCTTCTAGTACTTTAGAATTCGAGATTCTAACTGTATTCCATAATATGAACCATTATAAAGACTATGTTTTCAGTCTACTGTGCCGCAGTTTGTGGAAAGGAAACATAGAAGATTGTAAAGAGATCACGTTGACGTTCCCAGGTTCTCAGGTTCCCACGTGTCGGTGGTCTCACGAAATCGGGTGTCGCGTCGATTATCGGAATAAACAACGAGCCGATAAACATCGTGTTTGACAGTGACAAGGCTCGGGGCGCGATAGCGAAGTTCCAAGAACGGTAAGGGAACAGATCGTGACGTAAATTCATCCTGACTCACAATATCGTGGCCCGCAGAGCCCCCTCGTACCACTTCCGGTGCCATGTACTCGATAGTTCCGCAAAAGGAGTAGGCACGAGCGTTGCTGTCCCTTTCGTGTGGCAGGAACTCTTTGCTAAGCCCGAAATCTGTTAGCACGACATGCCCCTCCCTGTCCAACAAAATGTTTTCCAGCTTGATGTCCCTGTATATGATTCCCAGCTGCAACAGAAAATATTGTTAGTTGTATGGAGCAGAAATGGGAGTTCTGCCGACACGTTGTTCGGACGAACCCTGATTGTACGATAGAGAAAGACAAATTGTTAATTTTGTCACCAGTTAAAAGTGAATAATTCTAATCTTTGTATTTTCACGTTCGGATAATATACATACATCATCGCTCGTAATTCCAATCTTTTGAAAATTCAGATATCGCTGATTATTGATTTTATCGTGGCTGTTTACTTTCCTTTTAGATGGGCTATTGCGTGCGTGGTTAATCGGTATACAATAAGACGTACAAAATCAATTTTGCCTACTGTTTTATTCGACAAAAGAGAATCGAAGTACTCTGAACGTTTTATTATGCACGAAATACAGCTGTTGTTTTCGTAGAACTGATCACGAAGGAGGGGAGTACGAATATATCTACCGATAAATGGACTGTCACGGCTAGACTGCGAATTTTATGCAGTTGCGGCAACACGAATGCCTCGAACATTCACGACCACCAACGAAACAATACAAACTCCGAAAATTTTCATCGAATTCGGAAAAAACTTTTACAATTCTGATTCGTTCGATGATTCAGCTTTGATCCTAGACAGCGGATTTCATTCATTTATGAGAAAACGCGAGCAGTTGCGATTTAAAAACAGTAATAACATCCGAAGACTTTAAACGAAGCATATTAGGACATAAAATAAGTTTCTATGTCACTGGAATTTTCGGCAATTTGCTGCAATCTGCTGTCCAGCTACGATTGTTTCGCTAATGAAAAATTCAATAGAAAGCCATGTCGTACAGAAGGGAGCAATATTAATAATAGATTAGAGAGACAGAGACAAAGAACGAGACGATGAGAAGATGGAGGATAAAACAGTTGTTGGATTTACTTTGTGTAGATGTTCTAGCGCCAAAATAACTTCTCCGATATAAATCCGCACTTCGTCCTCGGTGAAGTGTTCCCGTTGATATAAATGCGTAAACAACTCGCCGCCGCTGACATAATCTGGAAGTTAAGCAGAGTTCTCGTTGTTTAACCTTTTCGGTCTGGCGGACGATAGACGATAGACTTCGGGACACGGGACACGGGACACGCGAGATCGGCGCGGCGCGTCGCGGCGCAGTGGTCGACTCAATGGGGAGGAGGCGTTTGTTTGCGCGAATCCCCGCAAAACCTTAAAATAACCATCATAACCGATCCGCGAGATACGCGAGAACCGTGGCACGGCCAAAGGAAAAAAACGTTCCTCGAACAGATCCGGTACAGCGAATGTCTATTTTCTTTTTCGATTTCGAAACGAGAGGAGCAGACACGACAAGAGTTATTTAACAAGTTGGCCATCACAGGGAAAAGATCGAGGATATTTTCTGGGTCAAGTCGATAGTTCTAAGAGTGAACAACTCGATCAACTGTTTTTTTTTTTTTCGTGTCTGCTCCCCGGTGCGGTGGTAGGTCGCGGCGCGTCCAACGGATTCCGCGAACGGATTTCGCGAACGATTAACAGTAGACGGGACGAGGTTCGCCGTGTGCGTTTTACCTAATATCAAGTGGAGCTTCGCGTCCGTCTGAAAGGCGTAATGCAGCGTAACTAAAAAAGGACTGTCTCGAACGGCCTCCAGAACTTGTCTCTCCGTCTTCGTGTGCTCCGTCGTCTTCTTCTTTTGCACGATGGACGCTTTCTTCAAGACTTTCATGGCATAAAGACGACCAGCGTCGGTGCCAGTCCTCTTTCGCACCAGGAACACCTTTCCGTAAGCTGCACAAAAGTAATTCCTGTTTGTTCACGCGTCGGAAAATACGGTTCCAGTAACGATACAACCGTCGCGCCAGAGCCACTCTTGTCCACTACTTAGGAAGAACGTTACGCGTGTCATGCGTCACGTGCGATGCAACTACGATTTTACTAGTTCCCAGTACTATTAACCCTTGTGCAGTCAACGAAAATGTAAAGATTATTTAACGCGATTTCGAAGGAAAAAACTAAGAGTCAGGATTTAAAAATTTTTTCCGTCGAGAACCGACGATCGTTAACGGTCTATCGTTAACGCTGCGAAGCATCCATGAAACCGTGATCCGAAAATCATGATAACGAAGCATTTATTCATTTGATTCCCAAGCAAAGTGGCGACTGATTAAAATTCCCGGATACAACGTTACTCGCACCCGAAGCATTCGAAAGTAATGGCTCTCGAATGATTAACTGGTTATACCTCGTTACGAACTTAGCCTATAGAATGGACTTCGTCCGCGTACCTCCAGTTCCAAGGACCTTCAGCAAGTCGAAGTGCGTCATGTCTACCCTCTGGCCTCCGCTGTCTGCCAGGTTCACTGCAACCAGAAAGATCACTTTGTTATTTATTCGTTACTTTTTTCCTTGTTGCGCAGTGTCGCGCCGCGTCGCGCCGCTGCTAGACGCGGAACGATCAACGACAAACAAACAGAACAATTCCGTGTCCTTAGTCAACTCGATCGGCGAATGTACCTGGAAAGGAAAATATCGGGGAACAGCTGCTCGAATATTTCGCTCATTCTCCTTCGAATCCTTCTTTGACCAGTTCACTGCGTTCGACGTGTATCGTCGACTCGTCGTCGATCGATGTTAATTCCGCACTCCGTGGGGGATTTTTAAAATTAACTTCCGCAGTTAACAGGTTGAAAGAGAGATTCTATTCCGTCCAGCAAGTTATCAACCGATAAAACAAAATGGCCGTTTCATCGACCCGATAAATCTATTTCTGGTGTGTCTCCTAGACGGACAAAACGAAAAAAAAAAGGAGCTCCCGTGACCGAGGACTTTCATCGGGACACACGGTTATCGAAATACTGTTAACTGAACTTTCTATTCGAATGCCTTCGGACGGACTTTCGATCGGCTTAACTTTCGTCCGGACTTTCGAATATTCGACGCATCCGTGATAGCGAGTTTACTCGAATTTGACTAAAACTGTATCGCTGAAATCTAAACGACCCCGTGGCCATTCTTCGAAAAATCAGATATCGGAATTAGATACTTTTCTTGATCGATCGATGGATTGATTCTTTTGTCTCGCCCTCGACCGAAACGAGGAAAACCGCGTTCGACGCCGCGTTAATGCATCAAGCGAAAATAGCAACGAGCATGCGACTAAACGCAGCTGTGGTCAAGGTAAAATTCCCGCGACCAATTACGCCAAGCAGGATTTCAATTATTCGCGGAATCGAACACGTTCCAACGACGCGACGAGGAATTTCAAATCTTTTTTGTTTGTTCTCCTCCGAATGAAATTTCTGCTCTGATTCATACCTCGTTCTTTTTTTTCCTCTCTTCGTTACGAAAGCGTCTCCGCATGCAGGAGTACGATGATCGAGCGTTTTATATCGGATCGAACGATAAGTTTCGGAATTAAAAGGTCGACTTTCACTGTTCGCCTTGCCCGGCGATTCGACGAACAAAGTGCTTTTTTCTACGGGATTATTGTATCAACTCAAGACCGTAACTCACGATTCGAACGATGAGTATGCGTAATTCTTTCTTTGTTATGTTCGTTGTGGTAGTGAAAAAGTTTTCAGGAAAAACCATTCTAGACGAATTACAAAAGGAAAGTCGGAAAATTCGAACAAACTGCAAAAATCATAATTTTCGAAAAGGTAGAAATGATCACTCGGAAATACGTTTTTTTCCTCATTTTTTACTTTGTTTACACATTTCCAATAGCTTTTCACAAATTCACAAAACGATCATAAACAAATTTAGTGAAATTTAGACTGGACAACGTTTGTGTCGGATCAGCTAGTTGGAAATATTTATTGCTGAAACAACACTCAGATTTATTAGACAATGATCGGTAGATGGAAGGGTGGAGAGCTGCGCTTTAAATCGGGATTTCGGGTTTCGAGTTTTCAGGGACAAACCCCGTTGCATGGGGATGCGCGTTTATGTATTGGTCGTGTTGCTCTCGTCGCCGCGCCGCACTATGGGCCAAACCGATCAATTCTGTATAAAAATCAAAGAACTTTCGATAGAAATGAGATAGAGTGATGATATTTTTTTTTTAAATGAAACCTGAAACTTTGCAGAATATGAAATAATTATAACGATTGTGGTACGAACGTTTTTTAACATTGAAAAAATAAAAATGTTAGTTTCAGCTTTCATTAAAAAAAATTTCACCGCTCTATCTCGTTTCGATCGATAGTTCTTTGATTTTCACATAGAATTCATCGGTTTGGCCCATTGTGCGCCGCCGCGATTTTAAATACACGGTTTGCGTTGCATATTTATGCACGCGAGCGTTCATTCGCGGCCGCACACCTGCCGATATTAGCTGCACCGCAGGTGCATCCACCTTGGCGCGCACAACGCCTCGAATAACAGGCATTCCATTGTCGATATTTCGCGATGCAGCCGAGTCGGATGACTGATCGGACCTCGTCGCATGGTCATTCGCCGTCATCGTCTCTCAGGGTACATAATTCAATCGTGGATCCGATCACTTCGGATCCCTCGTTCCACTATTTTTTCCTTTCCGTCTCCGTTCGCTGGATTCCAACCGAAATCGTTCCCCGAGATTTAAATTCGAGTTGCACAAATTTCAACTTCATCTTTCCATTCTCGAAAAATTCACAAAACTCGTAAGTACAACTCTGAAACTCTTCCCAGGTCCAAATTAAAAATTCACAAAATATCCTCGACCCTTCCGAGAATTCTGCTAAAAGATTGCAGCGAGACCTTGCCCAAGGTAGATAGGTCATCCGAGATGATTCCTCGAATGATCGATTCCTTGTTTCGTCTTTGTTTGGGCTGCGGTGTTCGAACAAGAAGAGAGAGAGAGAGAGAGAGAGAGGGGGCCTGTTCAAGAATAGATCAAAGATCAATTCGAACAGTGAAATGCTGTTCCACGAAAATCGTGAAAACCGTGAAAACACTAGAGCGGAAAGTGGGTCGTAAGTCGTAAGACATTCGAATCCACTGTCTCGCGCTAGTAATCTAGATACATGGAGGGACAGGTAAAGGTGTGTACGGTAGCGTCGGTGATACTCGACGTTCGTTCGTGGTCGCTTTTACTACCTTGACATGGATTCTCGGTTGGCAGTCAGGGCCGGGGACACGCGAGAAGGACCCCCGCGTGTTAATTTCACGAGGAAACCCTTTTAGCTCCGAGGCGAAAATTCGATCGCTTCTGCGCGACCGCCTCCGACACGTTTCCACGTGATTTTAACGATCGGTAACAACTAACCACCCTGAATTGCAAACATAATTAAGAGGACTGCGGATTTTATACGTTTATCACAAAAACAGACACGAACAATTGAAAGCAGTGGACACGTGTAGAGACCAGTCGAGGAAACTCCAAATCCTTGGAAATAACTAAGCGTAAAAAAAAAACAGCTGAACAAGATTTACGGTGTACGTGACTAGACAAAGCTATTTACTAGACAAAGATCTGTTTAGTTTCAGAGTCTGACAGGATTTTAGTGTGTAAGGTCTGGAGGAAACCAGTGTTATTTCGCAGGGATTTTTCGATGACCGTGACTCCCGGTCAGTTGTCAACTAAGAGTCGGTCGAAACCCCGTCTAATACACGTGCTGTACACTTCAAATAAAATCCTTACACTAACATATATGTATATCGTGTGTACTTAGTTTGCACCAAGTAACGCGTAACCTTGTATCTTATGTTTCAGTTTAATAGGTTCATTAAAAGAAGAATACAATTTTTATTCGGCTTCCGTGTCCAGCAATCGATACGAATATTTTTTTTTCTTTTGCCTAAAGAACCCGATCGAAGAAGAAGAAGAATAGATCGTACCCTATTTGTATAAAGATTCGTATTCATTAGCACTTCGCTTAGCTGCTGATCACGCGGCGAAAATGATGTAACTGGAAGACAATAGATCGTAATCCGCGACGACTGTAAGGGACAACGAAGCCTTATTGGATCAATAATAATCTATGTAACGAGATATCGGAGTGATTATATATTTATGTAACAGGAAATCGGCATGATTACAACGGTGTGTAACAGGAAATCAACGCGATTATAAATAAAGGTGGTTGCCTAGTTTGTTTTGAAAGGAACTGCTACCCACTGCAAGATGGAGAATGTCTGTTATATGTTATTATACCTATTCGACTAGAACTGTGCAAGCCTTAGAAAGTATCGTGACTAAAAGCTCGTACACGTCCGACTAGTGTACGACAGGAAATCGATGTGTTTGAGAATCAGCAGGTTTGAAAGTCAGCGCGGGTGAAAATCTGTATAACCGAGATAGTCAATATAATCTTATACGACTGACGATCGATGTCGGTATAATCTGTTATGATCGGACGTCGACGAGACTAATGTTATAACATTATAATATCCCGCGGTTAAAAATCAATGTGCTTCCAAGTCTGCATTAATCTAATCGGTAGTTAAAAATTTTCTTTCAATTACGAACTCGATTCAACAGAAAACGCATAAATTGTTCACACCAAAGGGGGATCCTGTCGGAATGGATATCGTTCAGTGTGTGCTATGTACATTTTCGCGAAAACAAAACCGGCGCGTGAGATAACATGTTTTTTTTGCTGGTGTGAATCGGCGATTTTCGAGAGTCAATCGATTCGCCGCGCCACGGCAACAGCTGTCGATGAATATTCAAACTAAAACGCATCCGTACGAATTCGAGAGATATCGTAATTCGTAATATGTAACGTTGGCGCGCGTTAGGCAACGCGCTGATACGAAATGGTCCGCCATTGAAAATGTTAAGCAACTCGCGTCATTACGTCACACGATACGTGCTGCTATTAATTACCAACGGTGTACTTACTTATTTGCCCACATGTTCAGCGTGTGCGCGTCCATTGTGTTCGCCGTTGTGCCGATACAATTTTAATAATTCCGACTAACAACAATTTATTGCGATATCGCACGCGACCATGCCCCGGCCATGACAGTCTATAATTATAAGGGGTGAACGATACAATTCGTTCGAGAGAATTGCAAATCAGGGGAAAGTGTTCTTCGGTGGTGGTAAAATGCACAGCTGATAAAAAAGTTAAACCGGTGCTTCGGGTTAAACGGTTCAACGGATCAGCGGTTCAGCGGTTCAGCAGCCGTCAAGTAGTCGCGGAAGTTCCGCTTTTGTCTGACCCAGATGGTCGACATTCACTCGCTATTTCGTAACGGGACCGACTACTTTCTTTCGCTCGTCGAAAGCCTCCGCGCTATACACGCGCATTTAACGTCGCACGACACGCCATTCATGTACGTATGTACATGTATCTCTGGTCGCAACACCGTCTATCAAAAACTGCAAAGGATCCGTTTACAATAGCCCACGTAATCAAATCGATACAGGCCGGACAAAAGAAACTAGAAAGAAAACCCTGTTACGTCATTCCGCAAGCGATTCTGTCGATTCTGTCGATTCTGTCTCTCTACAATTAATCCTTAATTACAGAAAAATTAGAGTAATCGGTTCGGCGATCGTCCGAAGCGGAGAGAAACGTCGATTACTATCAGACAACGGATTTTATGCATTTATAAGAAAAATGAGTAGGTGTAATTTGAACATTCACGCGCGTGCGTACGTCCACAGCAAGTTGGAAACAGTCGTAATGGTCAGACACTTCCTCGGTGCTGTTCGATGGTACTTACGCGGCCCAATGAATATTTGAAACCCCATTCCCTCGAAAGTGGAACCTCGCGTGAAAAATTTCATTCTGAATTCTTAATGTGTTTTTCTGCGAAGTATCGGTCGTCCTTCGGTTCTCCGGTTAGGCAAAGAATTTCACGGGAAACGAGTTTCGCGAGTATCAAATTTTATTTTATTTTATAAACAAGCACTCTTTCGCAAATGATTTTACGAACAGAATTCACTGCACGCTAAAACCTTTCAACATTCGCTATTGCCCGCTACTTCGAAATTATTATTAACCCGTCCGACAACAATGAGCCTGACTTTCGAGCGAGTAATAAATTTAATAAACATTATTCCCCGCGCGTGGCGTTATGCGCGATATTATTTTACTGCGGTTAACGATTAATCGATTCTCTCGGGCAAACATCTTTCACCCGACGCGCTGTTTAATTATTATTCGAGAAGATGTGTCCGTTGAAAAAATTCTGACAACGTTACATTTACAATTGGAAAGAAATTGATTCTAATTGTAAGCGAAACTATTGTTGGAGCAAGAGCTAATGGGTCGAAACGAGCAGCGTTCAGACAAAGTACCTACGATCGAAAAATCTTGAGGCGTCTCGGAGCTAAATTTAGCGGCTCCCGATTTCAATTTCGGCATATCGTTGGACGATTTCAGGAATCCGTCGCGCGTCCTCTAATTTCTAAATCGAGGCGTGTTTGCTCGTGTAATGGCAGTTGGCTCGAATTAACATACTCGCGCGCCTCGCGAACGAAGTGCAAAGTGCGAGTAGTTTTCGCTTTGGCTGCGAACGAGTACGATCCGTACCGATCATCTCGTTTTTCTCTTTTACCTTCTTTATCCTCGTTTCACCTCGCCGGTGACTGAGAATCGAATGCGAACCAGGGGATGCGGAGAAAGGGTAATAGCTGTTCCACGCGCCAGTGAATTTTTTCAGTACGCGGCGACAAGTTTTTGAAAGGATTTCTTCGAACAAAGGAAACACGCGACTGGGTCGAAAGACACAAAGAGCGAGCGAGAGAAACGGAGAACTAGAGAAGAGAACCTGGTAGGTGGGTTTTCGCAAAAGTAAAAGGGAAAAACGCAGAACTGCGAAAAGAATTGTCCAGTTTTCACGGGCAAACGAGTATTTCGAGTTTAAACGAGCACCGACGACACGTGTCACTCGCAATCCAATCCCGCGTCAAAGCGTATAATCAAACAACCGCTGCCAACAGCCGGAAATCAAACTTTTCCGACAGGTTTGCCGTGATCAGCGTTAATTCGATCCGGGGAGCTATGAAAGTTGAAGAAATAAGAGCCACGGACCGGTGCAAGTCGGTTTCCGCGCTTAGCGAGTTTCACCGATTCCTCTCTTCGCGGATCGATACCGCTTTTATGGACCTACTCGATTATTTTCCACCCCGTTTTACTGCTCCGGACCGTGTCTCTTTCTCGTTTCGTGAGGATTAGTTTTCGTCCACCGTTCACGTTTACGCTAATCAAGAGCACCGCCGCGCCGTGTTATCCCACCCTAATCAATTCCACGGTAACACTCCGATAGCGCGCACACGACCGTTCCCGCAAACGTGTCTCTTTCGTTCTCGCGGACATTCTGCCGCGATAACGAGACGAAATTGCGAAAAAATGCAAGGACAGAAAAATAAGGAAACCGATAAGCTGTTACAACACCGATTGCAACGCATCCGCGAGGAGTTGTTGGCTATCTCGTCGCCTTCGAACCGAGTTTTACGAGGATTCGCAAGAAGCGATGGCAAGAAGAGAAACTAGATTGAACACCGGCAATCGGACTTCTGATCGATCATGCTAATTGTTATGCGACACGCGATAGAAACGAATGTTTATCTCGTATTATTCAGCCTCGGTTCGGAGATCACCATTTTCCTCGATCATCGAGTCAATCCCACGATGAAGGGGTAGGGTCGCAGAAGGTTAATCGTGAAAGTGGTCACAGAGTTGTTCCCAGTGTAATTATCCCGAAAACAAAAACGAGTTGCTTCGCGTCGTTGTCACGGGAAGTCTTTATTTCAGCTTGACATGATTTCATATCCTGCTTTTTAATACGATTTTTAATGACTCCGGCCAGGCCCCGCGTGTCCCACCCTTCGTGAAACCTGGAAACAGTGAAACCTGGCTGTACATATATATATATCTGTATGTACATACACGAATTACGCATACACGGTCCGTTTGCCGTGGCACGACCGTTATTTGGTACGGTACTGGGTTGCGTTACACGCATTCCGCCCGTTGCCACGACGCGTCGCGTCGTCGTCCAGGTAAATCGTGCACGTGTACCGGGGCACACGTGCGGGGCAAAGTTTCGTGTGTACGCAACCATCGCATCGCGCGGCGCTTAATTAAGACCAGATAAAGAAAGAAGGGCAAACCTGTGGCAGCCTCGCTCAAATTCTCCTTCGTTACGCTCCTCCGCGTCAAGGACGTGGACGAGCATAAACGATAACCTATCTGAGTATACCCAGAAAACATATACTTCGTATTTTCGAAAGCCTCTACACCATGCACATGCATCAACGCAATGATTTAAAGTTGAATTTCCATTTAAACTGAATGTTCTACATTTTCGAGTAATAAGTAACACCGTCGAAGATTGTGACACGATTGTCGCAACACCCTGTATAACGCATGAATGAATAATACAAAGCGGTCGCAGGTGAAATCCCGCTGAAACCGGTTTCCTCTTATCGTTATTGAGAAATGAAGAATGTTTAGTGAAAAATTGTTGATAATATTCAATGAAATGCGACCGTGGGTTAGTATTCAACAAGGAACACGATAGCTCTTATGACTGTCGCTTGTCGATACAGAAAAAGGAAAAAAACGTGTTCGTAGCGTGCGCGGAATGACGTTACGAAATAATATAAATTATGGAGGGAACGCTGTTTAATGTTAATTAACGCTGTGCGATTCGATCGTGCACTATCGAGATCTACCTTTATCTAGCTGGGATATTTGCATAGGCATATTCAACTTGTTTGAAAACCATCACACGCGACCGCGACTCATCCTCGGATGTGAGCGAAGCGTGACACAGTGACCCCGGTTAGCTAGTTTCAGGAAGAGATTTTACTTTAACACATTTTCACGTTTTCCTGCGTGTTTTATTAACACTTTAACGACCGCCCGTCTACGCAGTCAAACGTCGCCAGGGGCCGGCAGTATTTTTGAAGAATTAATTTTAAAGAACTTTATCAAATTATTATTAATAAAGAACTTTATTGAATATTTTTCCTTTGTATGATAATTATTAAATCAATCACCTACATGTAATAGTATTTTACATGTCTTACACATAAAACGGTTGTTCCGGCTATCACACACATGTTGTGTGAGCGGTCGTTAAAGTGTTAACATTCTACTAATAATAAACTGTTACAACATAATATATAAAATATCGTCACATGTACCCTACTCGCGTATTGTTATAAAATAACCGTCAACATCTTGCATAAAGGCTCGTCAATTTTATCAGTTTTGTTTTAGCGCCGTGGTTGAGCTAACCTAGCCCGCTGAATTGCAAAACACTGAGTTTTATTGCAAATGCATAGCCGTTGAAAAACGATTCCGATATTTCTAGAGGTAGTGCTCCCAATTGAAAATATTTCAACAACGCGATAATTCCTAACTCGTGTAGACGACGATTTCTCGATAGAGAAACAATCGAGTCACGTTGCCGGAGAAGGTGGGAAGCACGGAAATCGGTTTAAAGCCAAAAACAGAGCCAGATCGATAAACTGCACGAAGGTCTTCGGCAGTGAACGGATCCTCGATTTACGAGATATTACTCGACGTTCGCGAATATACGATTGGGGCATCGACGATAACGTCGAAGGATAAATAACTCGTTCCAAGGTAAGTTCGCGGTGGTGACTAAATATAAATTCGCAACAAATCAATATCAACACCGGTGGCACACGTTGTCCGATGGACATTTAGCAGATACACGTTCGCTGGTTCGCACGTTGCTGGAACGTGATCGTACTCGTTGCGTAGATCCCTCGGGATCTAGGAGAATTCTATCGCAGAGATTCGACGTACGAAGTTAACGTTAATACAGAAGCGAAACGATTCGCGATTGAATTTTAACGATATACCTTACCAGTTTCAATCGAGCCCTATCAATAAGCGCACCGGAAAGGAAATTCGCTCAGTTTCTGTGGTTTCGCGTGGCGAAACAGGGACAACCGTTTTCACTTTCGAGATACCG
Organism: Lasioglossum morio; assembly: GCA_916610235.2. Lineage (NCBI taxonomy): Eukaryota > Metazoa > Arthropoda > Insecta > Hymenoptera > Halictidae > Lasioglossum > Lasioglossum morio. Next base: position 27,479,831 of record OU744325.1, on the reverse strand, counting down.
CTGTTTACCGTTTCGATCATCAATGTTTTTATTACGGATCGATACGCGTAACACCCGTGTAACGCGATAACCGGGTCTCCCATAAAGCTGCCTGGCAATGCGAAACCGTGTAAACTTTTGCCAGTCTCGTGTGCTTCCGTTTGAAACTTTATTTCAACGTCTCGTGCAATTCCTCGGAATTTGCTAATTTCGTTTCAACGATCGTACGACAAATTCGAGAAAGAGAAGTCAATTAAAAGATTACTCGATAACTAATTATCCTGTCGGGTTAATTCGCCAAGACAAAATGGGTTAAACGAAGAAAATCAATGCTAACGAAGTAGATAAATGAACGGATAACAGAGAGAGAAAGAGAGACAAAAATGTAGATTTAATTTCTGGGAAACCGGAGGTTTTTATCAAAAGTGATATCAGTCGGGAACAATGCATGAGATTTCTCTCCTTTGTTCACGTACACGAACCGTGCGCTTCGTCAAGGGTTTGCTAATTATTTTTTGTAGCTCGCTCTTGTATAATAATCGGTATTGTGCCGGTAGTACAATGAAGAGCCACGAATTTAACCGGCCACTTGTCGATATCGTGCCCGGCTATTGTATTAATTCTATTTATACGAGGGAAACGTGCCGAACAGATGCCACGTGGCAATCAGCTTCGTCCACTGTTTTCCAGTAAACGCTGATGCAGATTAGCCTGTGCGAAACGGGATTACGTAAGGTCCCGGGGGTTCTGTCAAGGAATTTATTGTTCGACGCAAGAATTGTATCTCGATCAATTTCGGGGAATCGTCTCGTACGCAGTGTTGGGGACTTCTTACGAGGGAGTTCTACATCGTAACCACAAAATTTCATGAAAATCGGCATGTTACACGGTTGGGTAACCTCTCTTGTCAGCACGATGTAGAACGTCCATCGCGTTCGAAAGCCAAACGAAGCTCGGTTTTTTTTTTTTTTGCTGTCGGGCAACAGTCGAGTGGAGACCGTGCACACGTGCGGCGAACGGGTGTACGGTAAGACGCGAGCGAGAAAAATGAAAAATCCGTTCGGTTTTCCCCACGTCAGTTTGCAACAGGGTCGATCCCTTTTTACCAGGTTTTTCTCGTCGAGCGTAGGCGCGAACGGATCGAAATCGCGGCCGAAATATGAAATCGAGCGCAAACATCGAGCGCAGAGCTATTCCCGGTGCGCGAAGGTGCATCGAATCAAAAGTGATAAATAATATCGGCTCCGGTTCGAGCTACTGTTGTATACCAACGATAAGATGCTCTCTAGCATTAGTAATCGCTAATGTAATCTAAACGTTTCAGTTCGTCTCTCTATCTTCAGTTCGACATTCTATCTACTATCACTCATCCTTGAACCTCGTTCCCATGATTCATCCCTTACTAATCATTATATACCTGGAACAACCCCCACTTTACAGAACCCGAAAACCTATATCTCCTGCTGATTTCTTCTTCTCGCGAGCATTCTTTTCTCAGTCTGAATTCGCTTCCGATCAGTCTCTTACCGAGTCTTGTCTAGACTACCAAGATCTTTTCTATTACGTCCGTAGTTTGTATTTCGTTTAGAAACTCTACTTAATAAATATAGATATATTAAGTATCCGGAATACAACACTGCAAACATCGTCGTCGCGTTTCGCAATCTCGTAATAAATTTCCAGATATTTCCGCGTAATACTCGTCGAACGACAATGCCCTTGTTTCCGTCGCGAATGTGTCCGACCATCCGAGAGAAAGAGCGTTCTAACGAGCTCCCTCCGATAACCATGAACAGACGAAACACTGATCGGCAAGGCAACCGTCTCGAATCTGCTTCGCTCCTCTACTCCTCCCTTCTTATTCTTCCGCTTTGCATCCCGTTGCAACTTGCAACGAGAGACTCGGTGCACCTGTTAGACACGTAATACGCGAGAACATTATGTCATACCTGAGCCGGAGCTATCGCGCCGGCTACAATTTATGCCAGCCATATTGCCCGCTTGTCGCGATTGTTGTATCTCGCTAATGCCGATTACACGGTCCAACAAATTCAAACTTTTTTTTCCACGTTTTGATTCTCACTGTGCGATTCTTATAGTGTTTTTCGCGCTGATTCCGCATCTGACTTTAATTTTTCTCCTTCACGCAGTTTTCGAGAAATTTGAGTTTGAAAAGAAAACATAATTTTTCGACTTTTAATAAATATTGTGATGTTATTATAAAAGATATTGTATTGTACTTTACAGCAAATGATTCTGTAGACTTTCCCGAATCCAGTGATGTGCAATGGTAATGCATTACGATTGTTTAAACATGTTTAACCCTTAGCGGTCGAGTGGTGTCTCTGCGGCGCCACTAAAAATTGCTGTACTATTATTTAAATAATTGTTTACACTATCAGATGTCAGTATCTAACCAATTACTACACATTTAAGTATTGTATGAGGTATTATATTAAACAATCATTAAATCCAGAGAGGCACCACTGTTGCATCGTTTTTTGATGATATTTTTCGCAAAAAACTCTATAAGAATCGAGTAGTGAGAATCGTAACGATTTTTGGCTGTTGTACCGTGTTATCCATCGTGGACGCAGCGATAGACGGTTTAGCGAATGCGTGCGAACAGCGAACTTGTTAATTTTTTTCAGCCGGGAATTTCCACTGTACGTAAACGAGGCGCTGCGACGAAAAAAACGTCATCTGGTGGAAAGAGACAGGTTTCGGGGGATAAAATCGGCTGCCGTAACAGTTGCATTATCCTTGTCTCGAGTTTCTTTGCCGTTGCGCGTATGCTTTATGTCCTGCGGACACCCGATGCACCGGTAACAACTGGCCCTGTAAACTGGACCAAATTATATGCACCGGCTTCTCTCTTCTCGCTTCTTTCTCCAGGATCAACCGTTCGGAGAAGAATGCGGATGAGAAAGCACTCGACACACGTTCTCCGGATCGATGTCCGATGTGTGTGCGTGCAAACCGCGAGCATAAAACAGAGACACCGATTCAGAAAGACGGAAAGAGAAAGAAGAAGAGGTCCGGGAATAAAAAACCGCACAATGTGGCCAGCTGAGGAGTCCTCGGGTTTCTTCGCGTGGAACTTCAGCGTCGAGGAACGCGAAGATCTCGATTCCTCGAACCACACTGTTCAACCCGTGGTCGCAAACCGCTTTCGTAAAACTATGTTGAAGGTATGCAATTAACACATTACCGACCGGTGATTATTGCATATTTTTGAAAAACGTATGGTACATAAACGTATGCTAAATTTTCATTTAGCATTTAGTATGATCTAAGTCACCCTCAATAACGTCGTCTAATATTTCATTTAAGATTGCAATGTCAAAGAAAATTTCAATGCTTTTTTTTGGTACAGCAGAATTATTGAAAATCCTATTAATAGGCTTCCGGTCGGTAAAGCGTTGATTAGGTACTAAACTATTTGTTTGTACATGATTTCCTTCGTCAATGGACTCGCTCGCGAAAAGTCAATAGATTTTCGCTCACGAGGAGGTCTCCGAGTGGTGTTTGGTGACACTCAAATGATTCTGGGAGTGTCGCGAGCTATTACAACGGTCCGTCTCCAAATAACCATAAATCTCGCGTTCGGTCTGCTCGAGACCGAACAGTCTCGGCGAGTGAAAAGCAGCGTACTCCGGTGGTAGATGTAGGCGAATAAAATTGCCAAGGACGGATGGTTTCAGCCCGGTTGGTTTACGAGTCAATTAACGGGAAGGTAAACACGCGTAAACAACCGCAGTCTATTTATCAGGGAATCAATGAACGCGTAATAATCTATAGCCAGGTATCTAACGTGTATAGGAGCGGGCCCTGCTTTAGTGGCCGCGTTCGTCTATCTGTATGGGGTTCCGACGTGACGTTTAAACACGCACTCGTGCCGTGACTCATTATCCCCTTCGAGATACCATGGTGTGCGCGCACGGTGTACAGTGTACAGTGTACGCCGTACGGGAAAATACACTGTGACCTTTGAAAAGAGAGGTGTGCAACCGGGGATTCGATACCTGCGGTTCTTGCGTTCACCTCGCATTCGTCGAGCCCGGCTTATGAGTAATTAGCTCCGCCCTTTAGCGTGCCTGGGCCCAGGACTCTTACAACGAACGACCCTCTCAACATAAAAATACTGAATGTCCTTCGCGAAACAAGTATTAATTGCCCTCTTCTTTCCACCCGTGAGTATTATTAAAACAACAACAAAAAATCCGACCGCAAGATTGTATCCTACGATATTCACCCTTTTCTAAGCCCCATTGCTGTCGCAGCCCCTGTAGTATCATGGGGTTTCCCTTGCTCGATCGTCGCTACACAAGAGCTCACGGAATTTTCTATCGTTCGAGGAAAATTCAGAGGATGCGACGCAATCGAATAATTCTTCTTGAACGCGTCTCTTTACAGTCCCGACAATCGTAAATCAGAAAATTTCAAAGCCGACAATCTTGTCGGGTCTAATCCAATAGCCATTATCTCCAACTAAATACGTGACGCAATTCGCACGGTACGCGCATACTAGGAAAATATTATTCCGCGACGATTCCGCGGCGATCGGTCAAGATGTCGTCTACAGTTCTACGCAACGAACGTTTCCGTAGAAATTGAAACAGCATCGATGGGAAAACGGAAGAAATTCTAGGGTGAAATTACTCGCAGATCGTGTTCTCGCACAAGTCTGACAAATGTCGAGGGGTAAACGTTGAAACGCAGAGCCACCCGGTACGTGGAAACGCGACCGATTTGGAGGAAATCAACGCGTCCGTACCTCTATTGAATCTGTCCTCGTAGTCATCGGAAACTGGCTTGCCGGAGTCCCTGACGTCGAGGTTGTGGATGGCCTTGGTCAGTCCGTAGCAGGCCGATCCATACTTCCTTTCTTCGGCGACGATCGTTTCCTCGACGGCGTTCTCGACGTCGCTGCCATCCTCGAAGTAACCGCTCTCGTGTTCCGGGTTCTTCATGGTGGTGTTCGTAGATTCGCAACACTCCAACATGTCGGAGTAATACCGTCTCAGTCCCTCTCTATATCTTTCTCTCTCTCCTATTTTTCCTGCCACCCTCACTGCATAACGTCCGAGAGGACAATGTTCGAACCTGGTTCAACCGATCCACCGTTGCATCGTCAACGTCGGCTTCACCGACACCCCTTCTTCACCGGTAATCGGCAGCCAATATTCCTGAGTCCGACACCTTCTTGTCGATCCTTTTGACACAAATAACAAGCCTGCTAAATATCTATCCAACTTTTTTCTACGGTTTCGCTTGTATTTTTCTTCCCTCCCCCTGTTTACGGTCAACAGGATTTCTCGTGCCGACACTCTCGCAGGGAATTGGACTGGACTCGCGCGACTGCGTTTTCGCACACGATTTCGTGTAACCAGCCGATCGGCTACACTTTCCAAACCGATACACGCTTTTCATAGACCTACGCGGAAGTCGTTTCTCTCGGTGGCCTTCTATTCTTGAGAAAGAGCTGATTTCTGACAATTCTTATTCTTCCCCTGCTAATAAGAGCACTCTACCGATTTCCCGATTTCGACTGTCAACCACACAAAATTATAAGAATAATTTTCAGTTTGCAACTTTTTCTAGCGAACGTTGACGCAGCCAACATTCTGCGAGCGTGTATGTATGTATTCGTGTTCCGCAGCCAGTGAATTTGGTCTTGTCAGACAGCGCGATTTTGCAGACGATTTCTAAACAACGGAGCGCAGACGATGGTGTAATAATCGCGGAAAGATACTTTCGACGCGGCATGACTCTTCGAAAATGAAACAGTTGGCGACAGTTTTCGTTTCGAGTAGCCCGAGACGCACGATTCCCCAAGCAAACATCGGGATCCACGTTGCAAACGAGCCTCGTAAACAATGCGCTCTATCAGCGATAAAATTGCTCGGAACGCGACGAGAGGAAAAAACACGCGTCGCGTTTGTATTGTTTCGAAACTTCGTAAACTGTAGATTGTAGACCACTGTCCACGATAAACAGTTCCCTAAACGTTGAACCGCAACGCGAGTGTTGCCAGTTTCGCCGGCTGGTAGAAATGCCCGTTCCAAATAGATGAGTAATGCAGACGTGGGGAAAGGTACCGTTCGCTGACAATGACTTGTCCAGTGTCGAATCAAATCGGAATCTTTTGCTTCGAGACACTTTCCGTCGTTTCACTCGAAATTCTTGACAATTCTGGGTCTACGCTAATTTTTAGAGGCTATTCAAACGTCTATCGAAATAATTACAACTTTGGCAAGACTTTTTATATTATCCTAGTCGAGCAACATACGTATAGTGGAGACGTTAGAACAAACATAATGACGATCGTCTCTCGATACGAGGAAATTTTTCTGCCACTTGTTGACTCCTTAGACTGAAAACATTCCTGTGCTATTCTATTTTTAGCGTCGATCTGCGTAATTGGACACTGACAGCAAATAAATTTTACCGATCGTTAAAACACAGCCTCTTGGAATATTTAGGTATATCGTGGACGCGGTATAGTTGTACTAATTGCTCTAGCGTCATCTTTCAACGAGTCTGCATAATCTGATACAATAAAATCGTGATACACTGAATTCTACTAGTTGCGTTCACAGAGTTTTGTAAGATAGAACAAACTGTTACAAAAACTCCTAGCTAATAGGGGTCGACTATGAAACTGTTACAATTTTCAATTACTACTGAAATGACTGTAATGTTTATAAGTCCCGCTATCTAATAATAATCGCGCTGCAGAGAAACGATACTCGAAAAATTGTCCGATTAGTCGCGTTATCGATACTTCCGTGGCCAAACGGTACTAAAATCGGAGCTCGGTTTGGCGGAAACGTCCTGCAACAGTCGGTGAACGAGTACCTTGATTCATAACAGTTGTTTCGCCGCGGCGCGCCGCGGAGAGAGAAAGAAAGGGGAATAAACGGGCGTTTCGTGTATTACGGACCAGCAAAAGGAAACACGTTTTTGCCTGGGGTTCGAATTCCATCGGTTTTTGTCCGGACCCGAAGCTAAGTTTCCGTTGGTTCGATCCCGAGGCACTCTCGTAAAACCGATCATGTTTTCCACGTATCGTTATAGTTGATCGTCCGTTCGTCGGCAGATAAGAACTAGTCGATAAGCGAGCGTACAATATCTCTCTCTCTCTCTCTCTCTCTTTCTTTCTTTCTTTCTCTCGTTCCCTCTTCTCTCTCCTCTAACGTCTAATGTACCGTGTACAGAGAATGGAGGTCTTGAAAACCGGATAACCGGATGCGTTGAGCCGCGGAGTCGGCTCAACGATTAGTATCCGGGTAATACGGTTACGATTATCTCGCTACCTCTCTTTCCTTGTCCATCTCCTCGAGTATGTATTAATATATTCTTCATCTTCAATCCATGTATATTACATACTTTTCATTATATGTATTTTTAGGTATTTTAGACGCAATTTACCTTTGATAAAGGTTCAAACTAGAACCGAAACGTTAGGCATATTTGCAAAATAGCTATTTGATTAAAAATTGATCGAAATTGTAACGCCGAAAACATTAATTTAAAACTTATTAAATATTTGCGATCGATATAATTGATTATCTACACGATTTTGTTAATTTTGTGGATATGGTATTGACGCGATACCTCCTACAATATTTGAATGTTTAGTAATTGGTTAGGTCCCAACATATTTGATAACGTTAACAATATTTTGAATTATAGTAATGCAATTTTTAGCGATGACTAGGAGCAAACAAACTCGAGTGTTAAGGGTTAAACGTGCACTACCGTACAAGTCGCGATTAACAGGTAAAACCGTTCGCTAGGTGGTTGCGTGCGCTGCTATTACATGCCGTTTCTAATAATATAATTAATACAGAAAGTTAGCCGACAAAAAAGAACATAATTACGGTCGGTTGGTATAATTCCGATCTAATAAACGGATACCGAGCCTGCCAATAATCTCTGTTGTTACTACGAAACGGCGCAGCGATGACTATACGCTTAGTAAATGACACGGTTCCCGGCTATGCAGTCGCCTACCGCGATGTAACAATACTCCCGGCTGTAATCAAAGGGAGAAGCAAACTATACTTCATAGTTATAGTCGTAAAATATGCTGACGTTGATAATTTTGCAACATTGGGAACGCGATGGTGGTGGTACACTTGCGTGCGAGTAACTGTCATCTTACAATATTATTCGTGAAGGAATGTTGTATATATGCAAATTGTTTTAACTATCCGATGGTAATTTATAGTTTTCACCGTAACATTGTTGTGACAGTGCATTCGCAGCACGTTCGTGTAACTGTCCTGTAACCGGTCGATTGAGTTGTCTTATTAGCGCGACTATACACCTGCCATGCGATACCGGATATAATAACGTATTTAAAGCGGTACAGTCAATCTACGTCCGTTTATGTATTAGTCATCGTGGTCTTGTAATATTGAAAAAAATGAGAGACAATATACCGACTGCGAGACTATAAGAACACGAAATTCTATCTACGAATGCAATCATTAAATCCTGGCCACACTATACGCATGTCAGTGTTGTGATAGCACAGTCATATTACGGTCCACTCGTTCGTGTAACAGTTCCGCAGTAGGTCAATTTTATTGTCTTATTAGCTGAACTATAGACCCAGCATGTGGTCAGATATAATAGTAACACGCAGTGACTCCCATTTCGGACGCTCTAGAAAAATCATAAGTTTTTCAATTATAAAGTTTTTCAAAATACGCACTACGCGATTTCAACTTTATTCAGAAGTTAGAGCAATTAACAATGTGTGGTGGTATCAGTGCACAGGTTCGATCAAAATCAAACAAACAAGCAATCTTGCAATTAACAAAATCCCAACGTTTCGATCCTGATATGGATCATTTTCAAGACAAGAATTTTTTTATGCGTCTAAAAAATTAATATCACTGTAATATGTGTTAAACAGATCAAACTTTCTAAAATTCTTTCTAAAAGATCTTTCTAAAATTTTTCATTTATAACCTTTTGTTAAAGCACGTAAGGCAAAGTGTTTCTTTTTATTCTTTCATATTGTTTGATCTGTTTAACACATATTACAGTGATATTAATTTTTTAGACGCATAAAAAAATTCTTCTCTTGAAAATGATCCATATCAGAATCGATACGTTGGGATTTTGTTAATTGCAAGATTGCTTGTTATTTTTTATTTTGATCGAACCTGTGCGCTGATACCACTACACATTGTTTATTTAACATTTACGATCAATACAACATAATTAAGAGCAATTGGTTTGCTACGCAACGTGACACAATTTCTTGAAAAGAATTGCAAGTTGTCGGAATTTTTGTGTGGGCTTCTATGGAAAATTTCGAAAACTTAGATTTATGTAGATCCGTATCGATTAAACTCATTCTGAAAAAAATTTCATCAAAATCATTTACAGATTTCTCTTACGTCTTTCAGTCAGGACAGTGGATAGTCTGAATTTAAGAGAATAATTTCCGACGAAATTGAAAACAATATAAAACATTAAGAGAATTTTTCAACAACCTACTACTGTGGAAGTTCGACGAGGGTGCATCATCGCTTCTGCAGCGATATCATTATTCAATGGATACTTATAGCCGTACCCTCGAGTTTTTAATAACAACGTATATTTCTATGCGTTACGATCTCCTGAATATTCCTAGAAGAATAATCCGCAGTTACTCCGACCGTCCCTTCGCGAGATACGCTCCATCAATATTGGCGATAAATTCACTACCGTTTCCATCGTAAACGTGGTAAAAAGAGGCTCCTATTAGCGAGATAAACAACAAAATGAGAACCGCTACGCGACCGACTAAATCCTCCGTCAACATTCGTGGAAAAACATCCCAGACTCGGTTTGTTTGGAAACCGGTGTGTCGTATTGGTCGAATTGGTTACTCCGAAATTCGACTTGGAAAACATACCAAAGGTCAGTGAGTCGCGTGCAATCGTTGCAGCGTAGAGCAGAGGTAACGAAGGTGACCTTGATGCGACTAATACTATAACGAAGACGGAAGAAACACCGATTCGATTCCCATTGATCAGGCTTCGGGGACGACTACTCTCGTGTGTCTTTGATAGTCGAAACTACGAACAATCGAGTGTGCACACTCGTCGGTCGAGCAACACAGTGGTTAATGGGATTACATGTGTATCGGCTTAACCGTAACCGTGTTACACGCCCGTACGACAATCGCCTCCTAACCGATCGATATAGAAATAATGCGTGCGTGTATTTTCAAGTTAGCGACTTTTCTCGTCTTACGATCGTTCGCGTGACGCAATTATTGACGAAGACAGAGAGAGAGAGGGGGGAGGGAAAGAACCAGTCACAGCTCCGCAAGAATAGCAACAACGATTTCTCGCGCGGCTCATCAATTTTTCGACAACGCCTAAAAACAAAAACAAAAAAAGCCGTCGTGTCGTGAAAAGTCCGGGTGTCGCAATCCCTTTCTCTGGTTATGCAGTCGTGTTCCAATTCCTCCGCCGAGTCAGGCAAAAGTGTCGGCACGAACGAAACGGATTGCCGTCGTTATCCTACTGACACACTTAAGTAGCGTACCTTGTACGGAGAGCACAGCCTCGGCCTTGGCCACCTTCAGCGAATATCCGATTCTGTCTCGCCCCGTTTCGGGAAGAGCTGTGCACCGTGCACTCACACACACACGCGCATATACACTGTGCGACGTCTAATATAAAAAAAAACGTGACAACACAGAGAAAAATTGGTTGGTTGCGCGATGCCACGTGTTTCCCCGTGGTTCACAGGCGAGAGGAGGGACCGATCGAAACGGACCGAAATGTCTGGGGGACACACGGGAGGAGGAGCAAGGGCTTCTTCGCGTTGGTATTTATTTTTAAATACGCAACAGGACACTGCGGTATTCCCCTTCGGCGACGTACACGGAAGTTTCCACTACGGTGTGCCGTGCTGTACGAACACGAGCATATGGTTTCGCGAGAACCGATCGCTAATGGGCCTCCCGTGCGACGCAAATAAATCGGCGCACTCTACGGTTGCGTTATATGTATCTGCGATCGGTGTGACACACGCGAAGTATAATCGGGAAACGATCGTCGAAAATTATGTCCCGTCCTGTTCCACTTTCACTCGACGGAACAACACGTTTACACGACCACAAACACCGATTGCTCAGTTCGACGGGCACGTAACCAGACACATACCAGACCAGAGACACATGCGCTCGCGAGGTCCCTCTGTGCGTATGCACAATAAACGTGTATGCGCACCATCGACGATGTACATACGTACACACGACACGATCGGGTACGAGGTGCGCGATAACGAGCCACGATGCGCACCGGCCCGAGTCTCGTAGTCGACTGGTCGACTGATGACCGCCCCACCATTACGGAGCCGACGAGTCACCCTTCACCGGCGACTAACAGCTGATTTGGAAAACACCGAGAACCGCCCAGTGACGGACACACCGCGCTCGGTGCCCCGACCCGTTGCGTAATACCGGCTAATCCGATTTTTACCCAGCGAATTGAATTTCGGCTGTATGGAAATCGTTGGAATTCTTTCTATATCGAATTAATGCTATGCTAGACCTACCATTCACCGATCAAACGATCGGCTTCTTATATTTTCATTTTACAGTTACTGAAATTGTGGAGCTGCTTACGGTAAAATTGATTCTACACATTTTCTTATTCAGGTACATGTGGATTGAAATTAGTTACAGTTTATGGAAGCATTTTTATTGGTTGTTCGTACACACACAGGTTCCAGTCGCAGTGCGACGGACAATAGTTGTGGGGCGAATCCATGGATACCCACGAAACCTGTTCCCCCTTACTGTGTGCTATTACTTAAGAGGACAGATAATATTGGTTGGTTCGCGTCTCGAGGATAAAGAAAGTGTCGCAGTTGGGTTACATCGAAGAGAGTTCAAAGTATCACGGTGTGGCAAAGCATGCGCCTTTCAGGAGCACGAGCGACGTTTATGATTCATGATATATGTATACCTAACTGTATGGTTGAGAGCCGTATCATTCGTGTGTTACAACATACCAGTAATTACTATAGATATCCATCGACAGACGAGCGAATAGAATATGCCTATAATACACTTGAGACAAGTTAGTCTCGAATCGCGCGTTGAAAAATTAGTATCGATCGTCGATAAACAGAGTGTCGATTCGATCGATAAAGCCACACTCCATTACACGTTTGATGCTCCGTGTACAACTGTACAGTGTACACTCTGCGTAATTGTTGCTAGCCGTTCGAAAGATAGACTGTTTACATAAACGAGAAGAACAATCATAGACCATGCATACTTCCAAATCCGGCTTCGGATAATATGCCGTGTTCCAAGATTACTTTATCTACTGGATGACTGGATGGACAAAGTGCTATAGTCTGTAGAGAAGTCTAATATGGCTAACTCATTCCGTCGATTATAATTTGGAGAAAGTTAAATTTAAATATGCTCGTACGTCTCGCATTTATATCGGTATCCACCATTTTGAATTATCCCGTGACACAACTTGTGGGCACAAGATGCTCCTTTATCTTGGAGCACTGCGTCCTCTGCATATCCTTAAATTATTCCCGGTCTAAGAAAACAATCGAAACTCTGTGAACCATGTGTTTTAATTATTCGTGAATGATTTGTAGCTGTTGAAAATCTCGTTGATCGTGCGGATAATGCAATTAAAATCGGCCGCTTACGATGAGGCAACCATTCGAGCACCGAGAGCCGCGTTTAAGCTGAAAATCTATTAAGACAACTACGAATTCCATTTCCTTGAACTGGTCTTGAATATTTCATAGCTATTACGTAACGATCGTGGTATACTTTTTTTAGAAGCATGCTACAGACGACGCTTCTATTATCTACGATGTTCTATGATTCCCCTGGCTCCGAATGAATTTTTAAATTCACGGAGAAGAAATATATCTACGATCTTTATCGATTCCTCCAATATCGAATTACATTTCAATTTCGAAAAGAAATATCAACCGTCCGGCCTGTATTATTTACTCTGTGAAATACTTGAACGGTACACTTTGTTTTGATTCAAGATGCTAAGGAGAAGGCAGCACGCGAATGCGAGAATGTGACTGATGCACGAGCACATCACACAAATCTAATTATAAAGGTCAGCCAGATTATTTTTAAAATGTGCAAAAAGTGATAAACAAATTCACTGCCATGGCAGCATGGTTATTCGCTTAAACGGCCAACACTTGCCCGTGAACCACTAAATTTAGAATATGTGTTCGCATACGCGCGCGTATTGGTTTTGTTTCGTAGTTATAGTTCGCGTGCAAATTCTTTATTTACTTTGAACAAAGTCACAGCTCGATGACATTGCACCGTAGCCAGAATATTTCGAGGAAACGTTGCACGTGCAGCATCCTCGTGCCGTTGACATGTATTTCTCTGAAAATCTTTCTACTCGAAGAGGAATTAGAAATAGAACAAGAGATCGAAACAAATGCACGAGGCACTTCGGGCCCGGTGTTGGGTCACTCATAATATATAGAAATGATTTAAAAATAACTGGACGCGTCCGATGCACATTTTGCTGCGTCGCGTAATCCTCGATCGATCAATTCGAATGATCAAATAATATTTTTCGGACAAAAACAGAGTTTCTACTACGATTAAAATTCATGGTACAAGAGACTACTGATTTCGAAATCGTCAGCGCGTATTTTCCTCCTCGAAAGGAACATCGGACTTTCGAAATAGCTGTGCAGACAGTTTCCGATTGGTCAACGTGTTTACCTAAAATACCGCAGAAGATTAAATTTCTCATCTCGCCGAACAAACGACGCGCAAAGGTTCTCGAATATGTTAACGATTTGGTGTATCGAATATTCGCGTGGGTGCGTAGAACTCGCCTGAACTCGTCTATTGAATACTATTGATGCAACAGCTACGTGTTCGTTGCAAGAAAAAGAAAAACGTGATGAAAAGTAGAAAAAATATGAGAATACACGATATCGACGGCACTCGGCGACAAGCAGCGTTATCGGTATCGAAGATAAACCAGTTATCTCTGATGGAATCGTAGTCGGAATGTGTGTGAAACATAAATGCAACATACCAAATGTCAAGACATGGGTGACCGTCTGTTCCGTGCTGGTATTCTCAAGGATTTCCGAGGGTGGGGGTGGCGGCGGTGGAAGTGGTGGCTGCATGGCGTTCTCCATTCCCCTCTTGATCATCAAAGTTGGATGTCACCGATGATCCTTGGTCTCTTTCAAAGGGAACACATCTCGAGGAACGCGAGAATCGACGGCACCTACTCGGTCTCGAACGAAAACGTATTCGCTAGGAAACGACGGCGGTCACGCGCGACGAGATTCTACTTTTGACGCACGGCGAACGGAGGATAAACGTGTGTTCTCGTACGCCCGGGAACTGTTATTGTTTTATTCGTCACGGGAACCGATAGCCGAACTGACGGATTCACGTTGACATCGCGTTTTACATGATTACCACGGTTTTCGGTCCGTCCGTTTTGACGGGCGACGAAGAGACACGCACGTTTTGACACCGCGCAACCGCACCGCGCAACGGTCGACAGCAACTGCCTTTAGTTGGTGCGTCAGCCGAGTCGCGCGATCGTACCGACAGTACCGACAACACAGTAAACACGTTCACCACAAACACAGAAAAATCAAAAATCAATTTTATCATTTTACTCTCATCCGTAGCGTAACTGAATAGTAGGGATACGAAAGGCGGCACTTTGAAAGAAAACGAATCTTCAGAGAGAGAGAGAGAGAGAGGGGGGGGAGAGAGAGAGAAAGAGATAATTCGTACAAGCAATGTTGTCTATTTGGTGGGGATCGGTAAACTTCGGCAATGCTTGTTGAATGCTCGTATATATTTTATAATATATATTGTAATATATTTATAAGCAAATTACGGTGGTTCGGAACCCACCATAAACAATAGGTCCCGCTGAAAAGGCGATGGTGAGAGTGGAAAGAGGAGAGGATTGGTAAATGAATTTGAAACCCTGATGGGACCAAATATCATGTTACATAATAATATAAGCAAAATTACATTACATAGTTGCAGGTTGAATTTGAATTTCGATTTAAATTGAGTTGCTGTTATGGACACAATTATATGAATTCATTCTATTCAGAATACAGCTAGACACGTACAGATTTGAATATCACAAGCTGTCGTGAACTTGAAGAGGAGAAGAAGAGGCGTTATACACGTTACGTGTTCTCTTCGTCGCGAGACAAAGCTGAGAACGATAAGATCAAAATAAAGTCAAGTTGAACACGTGCGAGCGAATCAAGTCGAGAAGTGCGAATATACGCGCAGCAGTATTCTCAATAAAATAATTAGTAAATATATAATTATTTATTATTAAAGCACTTTCCCCCGAATGTTCTGCTGAACATTTTGATTTTTGAACACGGTCCGCGACGCAGTGTGACTGCAGAAACGAGATGATTTTATTCGGCCGCTGTAACGAAACATCTTAATCATCCTCTATTATTACATGCGATTTCCACAGCTGAAAAATGGAATAACTCGATACGAACGGACTGCGAAAAAAGCCGCGCCATTGCGTAGAACGGTTTCTCCCCGGATGTTGTAAATAAATGATGATATTTAAAAGTAAACAGTGACTTTATTTGTAATAACAAGTTTTTAACAACAGTAAGATGTTAATAAAGGTCATTGTCTAAGCCAGCGTCAATGGATTTATAGTAATTCTTAATAGCCTGAGTTTCTCTGTCGCTGAATAATTAAATCGTTACCATACTGCTTAAGATGTAGTTAAACGTTCGTATTATAGATCGCATTATTTTTCTCTTGTTTAAACGTAAAACGATTTGAATGTTATCATCGTTCAAATGTTATATATAATAAGAATGATAATTCTCGTCGTAATATAATGTATTTAAACACACAAGTATACTTAAGTATTTCGTTGTATCGTAAATGATCGGCAGGAATAAACTAATAATTGAATGTTTTAGCGCTGAGCGATGGGGTAACATTTCATGTATAATGTATACAACTCGCGGAGCAAGCGATGTTACTCATTGTCAGTCAGATATTTCAGGTCAGTTGCTTTCAGTTGCATTCCCACCACTCTTATTGCCGCTTTCTTTTATTCTTGTTGATTATTCGCAAAACACATCACTGACAAGAATTGATTAACGATTCGCAACTTAATGCATTGTCTGCAAAATGTTCACCGAACTTTTACCATTTTGGACGAAGTACTGGTACCATGTACTGATCGGTATTATTTCCTGTAGCTTTTTCAAATTATTTTACGACATCTCGAAAGAACGTGCTGCACGTAAAGAAACTGACAAACGTGATTCGAAATTTTTGGATAATGCTACAGAGCAGCTAGAAGGTAATACCCCCATACATTATTGCCACCAGTCTTGGATTTGTAAAGCTAGAGTTTACTGAAAAGCTATATGCTAATTTCGAATAGAAAAATTAATTTAATATTACGTCAAATCCATCTTCTTTTTTTAATCTTATACGATAATAAATACTTCCAATAACTATTCAGAATGTAGGTTAAGTCTAATTCAAAGCAAAAAGGTTTCCAGTGATGAATATTTTCTTTAGACATTGGCGAAGAAAGATTAGAAGATTACGAGGAACCTGCACTACCGATAGACTTAGAACATATTCCATATAATTACGCAAGGCCCTCGGAAGCAGAGACACTTCGCCTGGCTTCAGAATTTTATAAAATTGTAGCTGCTAGAAGAACTATAAGATTTTTCAGTTCAGACCCTGTACCAAAACAAGTCATACATGACATAATAAAAGCTGCAGGTACAATATTATGTAATTCACATTCATAAAACTTCTTACGCATTCGAGTCTATTTTAGGCACTGCGCCTAGTGGTGCACACACAGAACCATGGACATTCGTAGCGGTATCGAACCAAAAGGTGAAACAGCAAATACGGTCTATCATTGAAAGAGAAGAAGAAATCAATTACAAGCAAAGAATGGGGGTGAAATGGACAACGGATCTGCTACCGTTGAGAACCGATTGGGTGAAAGAATACTTGACTACTGCTCCTTATTTGATATTTGTGTTCAAACAAACGTACAGTGTTTTATCGAATGGAAAAAGAAAAGTTCATTATTACAATGAAATAAGCACATCTATCGCATGTGGTATTCTCATTACCGCTATACAAGTATTAACATTATAATACTATAGTTTCTTATACTGTGTACCTATGCGTAATATGGATCTTAATATATGAACTTTATATCTAGTACGCAGGTTTGGTAACTCTGACTTCTACTCCTTTAAATTGTGGACCTGCTATCCGCAACCTTCTTGGACGTCCTCAGAATGAAAAGCTTGTTGTACTACTGCCGGTGGGATATCCAGCAAAGGATGCTACCGTACCTGACCTTCAACGCAAACCTCTATCCGATATCTTAGTAGAAACTGAGTGACACGCGTCGTAATAACTAAATCTGCTAGCAAACATTCCTGTCGGAATATCCGCTGTGTGTCTCGTGGAACAATATAAAATGAGTACATGTAATCATAAATTTATACAAATCCTTATGGTTTGTTTTCATAAAAAAACTTATATTTTTCTTGAGTATTGTTTGTCGCTTATGAATTACCTTACATTACACTTTCGCAAATATATATTATTTATTATAATTATAGAATATAGTTTTCCTTGGTCATGACATGACTTCTGATCTTACAAAGTTAATCCTAAAATGTTCAAATGGGAAGCTAATCCCTGAAATATAGCACCCGAAGAAGTTCTATCGTTATTTATCATTGTATGTATTTCTTTCTGCACTCAGAAAATTTCCATGGCACACAATAAGACTGTCTAAAAGTTAGCGATTCGGTTTATATAAACTAATGTTTATTCAAATTTGCATACAGTGTGTTAAAAATTAAGCGATATAAAATGTAAACTCATGTCAAACTCAAAATACGCTTTGTAAAACTAACTCTCTCTCTCTCTCGCTCTCTCTCTCTCTCTCTCTCTCTCTCTCTCCCTCTCTTTCTCTCTCTCTCTCTTTCTCGCGACTAACACGCAATTCCATGTCATTAAGTGACCCTAAAATTACTGAATTAAAAAAGGAAGAAAAAAAATAAAATAAAAAAAAAGAAGAAACAACAGTTACATCAATGAATACCAAATATCACCACAGTATCTTAAATTAAGTACATTCAATATATGTAAGATATGAAAAAATACTGAACTAACGATAAAAAGAATAATAGAATATAAATTTCTGCAGTACTGCAACGTTTTTTTTTTGTATGTCATAGCTATACTGCTACTAATGGCTGTGTCATTAAGTGTAAAAGCTTTAGTATCAAGATACGTACAGATAAATAGACGGTGTCTTATTTATCGCTATTTTATGAAACAGATACTAAATATTAATATCATGTTATTTTTTCCCTCTAGATTATCAATTTCTCGTTATCGTTTTCTTTTTTCCTTTCTTCTGAATCTCGGTTCTTTGTGATTTTTCGTTTTTGGGGCGAAATGTCGATAGCGAGGAGCTAAGAGTATTTCGCAAAAATTCGAGATCCTCCGGATTCGTTTTGTTTTTCTTCTCGATATAAGCAGTTCTCCAAAATAGTAAAAAGCAACCGAACTTCGAATGTCAATGGCTAAAAAGTAAATTTCGGCCTAGAACTAGGAGAGTATCGTCGTATTTATACTTTTCTCTGTTTCGATTCCCAAGAAACTAACGCTAGAATTTTCTACGATAGTAAATATCAACCGCGAACACCACGCGTCATCCTAAAACGAATAAAAAATATATTTCTCACATTTCAATGAAAAATGCAATCGATCGACAGCGATCCGCCGTCGGAGTACATATCGGTATTCAAAGGTACCTCGTCGGTTCCGCGTTTGCTTTTATAATAACAGTGAGTTTAAAAAATGAGACTGTTCATCTATCAATCTTATGTTCTTTTCTTTTTTTTTTTGCTGGTTTTCCTTTTATAGAAATTACTCGGGACAGTCCATCAACGGTACATTTCCATACAGCTATACTGGGTAAACGCTAGGTTCGTTAAAATTATAAATACGCAATTATTTATACTTTTAATTTTCTGAGATCACCAAGTGCCTGAGATAACTAACGCATGTATACAGTACTAGGAATACTTCGTCAACGTTTTTCGTCTTAACTATTACCGCGAACTTAAATAAAACAAAAATGTTAAAAGAGAGGGCGATAGGGGGATCCGTAAAAAAAAATATAAAGGAGAAAAGATTAAGAATCGTTAATGCTGCCAACGTTCATGAATCACCCGTAGTATTGGTACTATGTTTAAAAAAAAAAATGAAGAAAAAAAAAATATATATATATAAAAGAAAAGGAAAGCGAGCTTTCTGAATATACTCTCCTAATTCAGGAACGGCCGCTGCACCACAGCAAATAGATGAAAAAAATCCGTAACTTATCTACGAGACAAAGAGCTTAATCACGGCGATGAAATTCTGCTATGCACAGACTGCAAGACCAGGAGCCCTCGGGAGGAGATGCAAGAGGTGGAGACAGACAATACATGTGGTATCCACGATCACAGTCGTCACAGAACAGCAGCTGATCCTAGTTTAGTTCGCGAAACAGTTTCAAATTAGCTTCCAAAAATTACCTAACGCGACGCGATTATTTTCGCGGATTTTTCTCTTTTAAAATGACCGTCTTTTTGCTTTTTCTCAGAGCAGACTTCGATCTCTTCTGTCAAACAGAAACAGCGGACCGAACTTGAATCTTAACTAGGACTTGCAATCCCGCAGGATCCGCGTCATTTTTTAAACAAATGATGCGCAATTTCGCAAATTTTACGGGACTAAGTCGCGTGCAATGATTTTGCATCAGTACTAACTATTCGACCTGCAAGCGTAAATTGGCGCAGGATTGCAAACCCTAATCGCAAGACCGCCGCACTGAACAATAGCTCATCGATAAGCGTCATTTCAGTACCGATCGAGGTAACGTGTCGCGCACTACTTGCTCCAACTAACTTGACTCCTTCGAACGATCTAAAATCGCTGGAAATACCGCGCGTCATCGGACACGCCAACTTCTAACAAAGGCCATCAACTTTCTGATTATGTATTTCAACAATTTTCGTGGATTCTGAATAAAAGAAGCTTCGATCGATCCGATATCGATTAATCTAAAAAGCAAACTCTAATCGTGACGGCATAAAATTGACATAATTACATGATATAACAAGTTGAAAAGCTTTTTACTTATTTCGATTTGCCATCTAAAAGGACGAGTCTCCAAGCACAAGGGAAGGCGAAAATAGTTGGAGGAAGTTGCGAACGACCGTTCTCGTTCCTTCGTATTGGACGATCCTAATAAATAATGGTAAATACTCACATCGTTGTCAGAGGTGCCACAAAAGGAACAGCATTTGCATTCGATACACTGCCACCTGTACTTGCGAACAGAAACGATCATGTTCGCAGTGAATTGCAAACAAGTCGGATGCCCTATAACAAGAACGTACGCAGGTCATGGAACAAGCATATTCGGGACGGAGCAGGATAGTTGCGTTTGGACGAGTAGAAAGGTGCTAGGACATTTATCTTGTGCCGAAGAACAGTGAACTCCAAGCTATTTCGTTTTCTATTGTCTCGAATTTTGACCACGATCTTTTTCTTTTTTCGATCGGTCGCGTCAAAGTAGACTTTTTCGCTTCTATTCTGAATTTGTCAAACCAGTTAGAGCGCCGCGACTCGCGAACATCAATTGGTTCTTTTTGTTTTGCGTTTTTTTTTTTTCTACAAGAATTTTGTTCCTTTTCATTGACAGAATTTGATCTTTTATGCATTTGTATGACTTTCACCCTTCCTCAGCACTAAAAACGTCCGGAATAATGATAACGTTTTGTTTGTTTCCGCACAGAATGCTTTATTTCATGATATCTGCGATTCTTTTGATGTCACCTCTTGAACATATTGTTATTTTATTTGGAATAGTAAAGGTGGTAAAGTAATAGCGGTGCGTACCTTGGAATAGTTCACGTTCTTTCTTGCGCAGCACAATATAAACGTCGCGGACCAGCACTCTCTCTCTCTCTCTCACTCACTCTCTCTCACGTGGACATAATTGAACATGCATAAACACACACGCATGAAACGTTTCACCCTTTCGCCCATTCATAAATTCGTCCCTTTCATCCTGCTCCTCAAAGTAATCTATCTTTCGCTCGCTCATTCACACAACTCATAACGTATCACATTTGATATATATATATATATCATATATATATAATATATATATTTATATATAACTAGCGTTACTTAAATACTAGATTTGTAAGCCTCATGGGTATTGCTTAATTAAAAATTGCCTAATAACAAGTCTTCGATTTTTATATAACAAGGAGGAACTATTTGCATGCTTTCGTATCATTTTTTCATTTTCTCATCTCTCTCTCTCTCTCTCTCTCTCTCTCTCTCTCTCTCTCACTCTCTCTCACTCTCATTATACCGTGTGAGTTTTTCTTATGATAATCGGATGAATTATAGCGGACGCTCGATCGTAGTGACGCCAATAATATATAGTTTCCTTTCTGGCAGAATCGATGAGAATAATCGAGAGCGGAAGGGTGCGTAAACATTGGCAAGAAGAGCGTCCGGGGAAACTGTCTAATTAAATAATCGTAATCGAGACGATACAACAAGGGGAAAAATCATTATCGAGTACGTGCGAGTTACAACTTGTCGTGCCCATAAATCTATGATAATATGTAACGGTTAGCAGTAAAAAAAAAGGAGAAGATGTTCGCGAAGAACGTGCCACGGGACCGAAAAACTCATAGGGTATCGCGTTTACAGCGAAACGGTCGACGAGACACGCAGAGGCGAATTTACAGGAACTCGTGGCGTTTACAGGAAGCCCGTTGAATCATCGCCGGGTAATCTGGGTCGAAATCCACCGCAATTCGCAGATTACTCGATTATTAAGGAGCTACGAAAACGGGGCTCTTCAACATTATTCGCCGGCTTATTTTTACCGTGGCGATTACGTTCTCTGTGGTTCTCAACCGGAGTTCATGTAAAACTGACACATTGGTTTGCCGCATCGGTATAGAATGTAAAATGTAGCTCTCAGTGTTCGTATTCTTCGTTCTATCACAGCTTATCCGTTTTGAAACGAACATGTTCGGCAGTTTTCAGAAACAAGTCTACGTTTTTACACCCTCCTATTTCCTAAATTCTTAGTCTCGTGTAAATTCTTCATTGTTTCCTATTGTCTCGTTTGCTTCTCTTTGTACATTGTTCCGTGTATTAAATATCGTTTGATTTGATGTCTTTCGCTAAGCGATTGAGCAAGTAAGCTTCGAGTTTCTGTGCAATCGTTTTATATGCACCGGTGTAATATGATCAGAGCCGGTGCTGTATTTCGCGGGGCCCTGTGGCAAATAGCTGTCGAATATAATTTTCATTTGCAAATGACTCGAGTCTCGTTCTTCCTCCGAACAGCTTTCGACGAACGATTACAACGATTTAGCACGATTCCCGCGCGAAGCTAGCAACGCGACGGTTTCGTCTGTTGTTAATTGAGTCTCTGGTATTGATGCCAATGATCTTAGAAGAAGGAATAGGAGAAAGTTTGTAATGAACGGTCACGTTTTCGTAATTGTTCGCCTCTGCGCGACGCGACGTCCTCTTTAGTGTTAGCCGACCGGTCTGTTTTGCGCGAGTGGCAAAGCTTGTACAAAACTAAGCTATCGTCGAGTCTTCTACAGCAAGGAAGATGCAAGACACGCATATCCTTCTTCCTGCTCGACAGCAAACGCGAAAAAGTATGATAAAACTCTCTTTCGCGCGTTTTCTTTCTTCGCACGCCTCTAAGCGCACGCTGCTCGCTGATCGGTCTCATTTTCCTTCCCTCTTTCCCCGTTTTCTCCTTCTCCCCTCTGTATTCCTGTCTTTGTTCTTCCTGTTCCTTTAAATATGCAATAAATATATCCCGTCGCCATTCCATGACGATCCGACAAAAACAGCAAACGATCAGTGTACACGCTATATATAATAATTGCAACGCGGCGCGAAACGATTAATGCCCAAGAAAAACGAAAACGGAAGGATTTTCGAAGCAGCAGATTCCCGCTGGAATGCGTGCAAACGGATAAACGGATGGAAATGGAAACGCGGCGAAGAATGGTTTCATCGGAATTTCAAATGATCCCGAGTCGCGACGCGTCGAGGAATCTTCTTTAACAACCGGTCCCACCGCGACGTTCATCAGAATTTGCCGCTGGATTCCTAATCGAATACTCCCCTTTTTCCCTATCCGATCAATTTTTACCACGAAATATCCGTCGGGATCTGTATTCGTTGAAGAGGAATATTACACGTCGATAATCGAACCGGTTCGCGGGAAATCAATTCCAAGTTGGTAGCGTTTCCGGTAGCGAGCTCGACGCATGGCAAGCAGTCGCTCAATCAACATATTTAAAATACGTTCCCGGGGTTGATCCGACTCCAAGAACCATTTCTTTACGTGTCCCTCACGAGTAGAATAAATTAACTTTCATAAATTACCGGTTTAGTCTTGTTTCTCTAAAATCGTTCACGAAAACGTGATATTGCACATCACACTGTAGCCGTACAGATACGATAAAAATATCAATTTCGAATACTGCGACGTGCAACACTGCAAATTTACCTCGCACTCCACTTTCTACATAACATAGTTTAACACAAACAAATTTTTACCTAACGAAACGACTACTTTAATGCGAAATAAATCATTTGTTAGCGCGGTCGACACGTTTGTTTATGCTCAACATGCTAAATATTAAATTTTCAGAGAAAAATTTCAATTTACGTCATAGGTGCGCATAATTAACCGAATCCAGCGGCAACCCGATACTCGAAGATTCTTCGTAGAAAGACGAAACCATCGTTCGCGCGAAGAATCGGATTCTTACGTAAATGGAAGCTTCGATCGAGCACTCGTTCGATCTGCCCGGTATTCTATAATGGAAGAGTACGGAGCCGCGATCGCGAACGTATAACGTTTTCTATCCGAGTGCAGCTATGCAACGAGAAGATGCGACCGTGTGATTTACGGCGAACCTGTTCCGTACTGTAAAACCGAGTTTCATTCTCTCTCTCTCTCTCTCGCTCTCTTTCGCTCTTTCTCTCTATTTTGCCACGAGTATTCGAACGGTAATACATTTAGCTAGCGTTATATGTGCTGCGCCTCTTAGGTGTATTGCAGATCGATAAATAGAAGTACGGAGAACGCAAATCGAAAGGAAGAACGAAATTATTTACAAGACTGTCCTCTCTCTCCCTCTCTCTTCCCCTAGAAACGTAGAAATATTCGAAAACATGGTTTTTTCCCCGTCTTACTATATATATAATATATATATATATATAATATGTATATAATATATATATAATATATATATATATATAAATATGTTGCTCTCGTTTGAACGATTCACGACTGTGCTGGATAATATAATTATAAAGTCTATATTCGTATCGTTTGTTTAAGCTCTCTCTCTCTCACTCGCTCTCTCTCTCTCTCTCTCTCTCTCTTAAAATTTTCTTGATTATAGAACGATTACTTCGCGGCAAGCAACTCATTATCTTTCCTTTCTCTTTTCCCCCTTCTTTCCTGTTTGCTCTCTTTTGATTTTTCAACACAATAACGTAAGAACGCGATATCTACACTGTAGTCAAACAGAGAACACAAACACATCCTCTTCAATACGTGCTCTAGTGATACTGTGCAACAGGAATTTCTTTGTCTTTCCGGTTTAAAAAATGTCGAGTTTCATGCACATGTCTCTCAGCCAGAAAAAAATGGCAGAGTAGTAGTTTCGTTCGTTTCCCTTTCATTTTCGTTTCAGATATCTCGAGATTCATGTTTGAATTCCTTCTCCACCCCACCCCACCCGCGGTTCTCTATCTGTTTCTCTCGTTTTATCCTTTTTTTGTACATTACTCGTTTGTTTTGTTCTTCGTAAAAATTTGTCCCCTTAAAAACTAATCACTGAATTACAATAAATCACAGTTGATCCGTGCAGCAAAGGAATCATCGAGGAATTCCCATCGCTCAGATGCGACAAGTTGCACCATTGACAAACTGATGTTTTTGCTTTTCGTGCCTTGACTAGTGTACGTAAAGCTCGTAACCGTTTTTTGTTTCTTTTATCTCTCTTTCACTCGCACTGTCTCACACTCACTCTCTCCCAGACTCTCTCTCTCTTTTTCTCTATTTTGTTTTCCTTTCTTCCTCTCTAAAACGCTGAAACCGTGCAGCTTCCTTAATTATTGCACACAATGAATTTACCCTTAACGATGCGGTTTCTCTCGAGCGTACGTCGTACAGCAGCTAGGTATTTTTTGTTTTGTCTTTCTTTTTTTTCTTTTTATGCTTTATCGTCCTATTCCACCCAAAAAATAGTGTTTTCTTTATTTTCTGTGTGTTCTCGTTTCTCTCTCTTTCTCTCTCTCTCTCTCTCTCTTTGTTCTCATTACGATCCTTCGCGGTGAGGTTATGAAAAAATAGCTCGACGAATCGACAACAATTCCGAAAAAACTCGAGATACCGATTCGCTGATTCGCGAAAACCCAGTGTTCTGTCTCTGAGAAGTTCGCGGATCGTAAAGGAGACACACGAGCGACAAAGAAAAAAGGTTTTTCTAGTCCACCGACCATGTATACGAGGAGAACGGTAAACGGGAATGATTTTTGCCGATTTGCCTTCTGTTTTCCTTCCAAGGGGACCGAAGTAAGTATGTATATGCGCCAGAGCTCGAATCGAGCAATTGTTCCGAAAGAATAATCATAGAACCTGGAAAATACAATCATTAATATTCTGTTCTGCATTAAAAAGGTCGCTGTACGTTCGCTTAGTTTAAACAAAAGAAATTCTAGACTGCAGCAGGACTTTGGAGAAAGGGACTCCGAGAACGATCAGCGAAACAAATCAACGAACAAGACGTAAAGGCTGAAGCGAGCAAGTGAACAGAACCAACTGGATACGAAAGAGCAGCGGGGGGGGGGGGTGCGTTCAACAGAGTTCAGATTCAATAAAACTTGAAACTGCCTCTTCTGTTGCCTCTTTAGTTGATCGTTTTGTCTTCGCGAGATTCTCTCGTGAAAAATGAGACGGAAACAGGAATCGTGCGGAAATATCGTCGCACCTCGTTAAATATACACAACCAGTCCGATGCAGCGAGTAACTATCGAGGCACTGCAAGCATGCATCAGCGGGGGACCATGATAAGGGGTCTTGTGCATATTTCATTGAAAAATAGTGCGTCTAATACATGGAAGGTTTACTACAGCGACTACGGTAAATGGAAACAGTCAATATTTTAGGAAGACAACAGCCTGACGCGGAAATGGCGAAGCGATAAAGAATCTTGAAGACGGCGAGACACTATTAATCGAACATTCAACGAAACAAATCCATTCAGTCCCTCGAGTAACTCTACTCGAAAGAGTCCCGACAGGAGAACTGGTCATCAATTTATCATTCAATTGTAAAAATTCTTCAACGACAAACGTCTAATAAGGAACCACATACTGTCCTATCTACTCGAGGAACTTTTTCCCAAAGTTCCACTGTTCGTCACAGGCATATCCAACTTGTTACTAGCGAGAATATAAATCACAATCCTCCTCTATATACATATATATGTATGTACGTATACCTCCTAAATGTACATCTCTATCCTCCTGTGTGTACAGTAGTGCGTCCAACGGGACGAGGCAGTGAAGGTATAAGAAACTGCACGGTTGTCTGAATAGTTAGCAGAAGGGCGCACAAATAAGGGACGCGTTTTCGTGTTGAGTTTCAAGTTGGACGTGCCTGTTCCCGAGGTCAGATCTGAAAGCGTAATAGCTCGATGTGACAAGAAATGGGTGAGGGGGTAGGTGGGTAGATGGGGTCGTAGAGTGCGTGGAACAATTGATAATCGTGGTACTTACATCGGTCCCGCGACAGCGCGAAACGAAAAGCAAAAGTCGGCGGAGTTGCCGGCGTTGTTGATAGGGATCTGTGTGCTGAGAGGGGGTGTGTCCGTCCCCGTATACATGGCCAGTGGTCCTGATACAGAGACCACCGAGGAAAGTAAAGGAAGTAATCCTCCGCTACCCAGAGAGGGTTCGATCGACGGAACGACGCGACGCGCGATTACCCGACTATATATCGGCGGATACACACACGCCACCTGCATTAATTGTGATTCGTTCTTCGTGTATACTTGCGCTTGATCTTTTCCTCTGGCTTACCTGAGCGGCCGCAGTCGCTGCACGAGACCAGCTCTTCGGAGCCGCCGGTCTTTTTATTTTCCCTAGCGTCGCCCAGACAGAAGTCACAGTAGGGGGAGGGTTGGGCTGATTTTCCAGGTTTTTTTTCGTTCGTCCCGGGGGTTGGTGGCCCCTCCGCTCTCACCGAGGAGGGCGAGGGTACCGCAGTACCCGGGGACGATACCGCTGGTAGATGATCCTCTTTCGTCGACGGAATCGTCGGCGACGAGGGCGCCGTTGTTGCCTGAGCCGCACCTGGCACCGGTGATGGCTGAGGCTGTTGAGCAGGCTGCGGTTGCGGTTGCTGTGGTTGCGACGACGCTGGTGGCTGAGCCTGTTGAGCCGGCTGCTGGGATTGCGCCGGTGACGGAGCCGCGGGCTGCGTCGACGCCCCCGCAGCGGACGCGGTAGGCGCTGCGGGGGACGGACTCGAAGTACTCGATGAAGACGCGTTCTGACGACCCCGACGTGTACCACCTAATCACAAACCGACCACATACCCAGTTGCGCTTTGCGTCACAAGCTAATGACCATGCACACTGGCTTAGAGACAATGAGTTTAGAATCAGTCCTGTGACCACCACCAGCGTAATCGATTCCGTCGGCTCGCTTTGCGTATCTTCCAACAAAATTTCATGCGTGTCGAACACAACTTCCGGAGAAACGAGCACGTTGTTAGCGAGATCGCTCTCGGCCGAGCAGAATCGATTATTCGAAGCGTCACAGTCTTTAGAAAAAGGAACTGGCACAACAATGAGGAAAGAAAAGTCAAATAATATATATGTATATGTAAATATAATATATATATGTATAATATATATATGTATGTATAGAATCGTAACAAGATGCACAAATTACGTAAATCGATGCATTCCATCACCAAGAGCAATTACAACGATACAACGTCGAAGTATCCGTACCAAGGACAGACAAAACAGCGGCGCAAACGCGGCAATACTACGATTATAGGCGAATCACTGGAGACG
Source organism: Lasioglossum morio (assembly GCA_916610235.2). Classification (NCBI taxonomy): domain Eukaryota; kingdom Metazoa; phylum Arthropoda; class Insecta; order Hymenoptera; family Halictidae; genus Lasioglossum; species Lasioglossum morio. The sequence goes on along the minus strand of OU744325.1, from coordinate 27,451,568 downwards.
AATCTCCGGGCGTATGGGTATGTAAATTATATAAAAATGTCTTTAGTGAAGCTTTGTTGCAGGCGATCGTCGAGACAGGAACAATCGAAGCCAAAATCGCTCCAGGATTGTCAAAAGCGTATTAAATAAAAATACTAAAATAGGTACAGCAAAGTAGAGAGAACGAGCAAAAAACGGAAGAAGGAAAATAGAATACTGAGAACGCCGTTAGATTACTCCGTTACAAAGACTCGGATCAAAACTTCCGTCATGCTGCGAAAAGGATAATACAGAACAACCATGATAAAAAAAAGTACACACACGCATACCAAACACACGAGAGAGAGGCTGCGCCCAACAAACTCTACCTCAGCTAATGAGAATGTCGGCTCTCCATGGCATACGACACAAACACTCTAAAATTACGCGATTGCAGAAACATGCTATTGCAAAACATTCGCCAACAAATCGCTTATTCTCCTTTTCCTCCGTTCCCTTCTTCTTTTCCCAAAATGAATGAATGATAATCTCGGGTATATAAAATAACGTATATCGAGAAACAAATATGTGTGTGTGTGTGTGTGTGTTGGAGAACACAAGGTGTACATAGCGAAGTGTACACGATGTGAAACAGAACCATATCATACTGGCTTAACAACACTGTCTCGGTATGATAATCGAGACTGTAGAAAAGTTGTGCAAATACAAAGAGAAAGAGAGAGAGAGAGAGAAAGATATCTATTAAAATAGATAGAAAAACGTAACACTGACAAAAATTTGTGAACACAGAATGGTAAGAACGCTACGTTATTTGCAATGCATGCATTTGCAACACATTTAAAGAATGTAATACTTAAGTTCCATCGAGTAAAAAGGGTGGGGGGAAATAGAGATGATAATATCTGGATGAAAACGGGTCCCGTGAATGGATGAGAGATCAGAGACAAAGATTTCGAGGTACCAAGGGCTGTGTAAGGGTGTCTAGGAGCAAGGGAAACTTCAGCAGCGATGGTGGTGGCTGCCACAAAAGGAGAGTGAGAAAACTGAGCTGATTTTGGCTCCAACCTGGCTGGTTCGAAGCAGCGGTGTCTGCAACGCTCCTAGGTTCAACTTCAGCAGGACTGGGACTTAGTTCCTTAGCAGGATCACCGGAGGAAGTAGAGTGGGAATGACCATAATGGTAGACCAGACCAGGTCTGGTTTTATACCGTGCGCTGCATACTGCAAAAGTGCAAATACTGTTTTTTTTCCCACAAACCATCCAATGCAACGTCCATGATGTGAGGAAGAGAGAGAGAGAGAGAGAGAGAGAGAGAGAGAGAGAGAGAGATGTTGGTTTTTGACGAAATTGACTGGAATAACCGCCATGTTGGATGTCTCTGAGAAATGTGACATTTGTTAAATGAAAAAGCAAAACACGGACAAGGACGGTTCTTGTACGACGAGAATCGTATCTACTGGATATCTATAGTTCGGAGAAAGTACATGGCGGTTAAAGGACTCGAGGAGAAGAAGCTTTACTAGGTTCAGGATAGCATTTGCACACCTTCCGTACCAGTACATATCCCTATCCACCTACGAATCTATATGTGGACAAGCAGTGAAGGAGTTCCAGCCCAAGAAGCAAAACTAATACGATGCAAGGCTTGATGCTTGTATACTCCTACAGAATGAGCTCGCTACAGTGTGAGCCAGTACATTCTTGCTCTGTTATTGGCAGGTAGTATATAGGTCCGAAGATATTTGGCCGATACTGTAAGCTCGATCGGATTAATCAACGGTGTATATGCTTGCTTAGAGCAGATGCGCACGGTTAGAATCGAAGCTTACCGGTCCTGGCCAAATGTCTTTAGATTTATCCGCTAGTCTAACAGGAGTGGTTTCAAGAAGTAAACAGATTGGCAGGCACATTCGAGTTAATTCATAGACTTTCGTGTCTGGAAAAGTTCGATCAAATTAGTAGTGACTATTATTACTCCTTCAAGATCTGAACAAACGCGTATCCTATCTGTTGTTTTTCTTTTCAAGTGAATATTATTATTTCTCGCGAACTACCAATGGCTAGTATACTACCTTTCTAAAATTGATAAAATAGTGTATAGAATTTTACACAGCCTGTGTAACATTTGAACGCACTGCATATGTTTGCTCGTGCGTGGTCAATCTTAAATCCCTTTCATACAGAACCATGTCACGTCTCTTCACACTTCGATTAACAGGAAATAGAGAAATGGAGTACAAGGTTTGATACAAACACAAAGTATATACGACAAGGATCGGAGTATTCTATATAGTGTAAAATTGATAAACTTGAAGGAAAACAGCAGTCAATACGGTACTGATCAATCTCACTGAGCAAAGAGCATTAAAGTCCAACATGAAATTACTATAAAGTCTAAAAAAGGGCACCTCTCCACGTTATAAAGTTCATTATAAGTTCAATCACCATCCCCAAAGTGTATAATTATGCGGCAACCAAGACTAGAGTCTTCAATAATTTATTTCGAGCTTCCATATTATTCTTCTTTCTTTTTTTATATATATATATATATATCGTATAGTAACCTTTTGCGTAATCTTGTGAAATAATACGTAAGGCATCATAAAAATATAGTTATTTAATAAAATTAACAAATCTTCTAACGCAATGCACTTGTTCGCTTATTCGAAATAACAACTGATAGAACTAATAATAATAATCATAATGAAACTAGTAACAGGAAGTGGTCATTTGTAGTTGTATCTATGGTTAAACTTACGGTCACAAACGAATGGCTTATCAGTGTCAACAGCATCATAGTTGGTTTTTTTCCGCCCACGTCCCCCACCCTATTCGATCAAAGTGTTTTACAAAATTTAGTATATTTAATATTAAAAATACATGAAATTAATGAGACATACCTTTGTACGTTTGCTCCCTGGACTATCCGTGGAAGGCGGATGATTTCGTGCAGGATGGTGTCCACCTCCGCGAGGTTTTCTTCGTTTCCTTTTACTACTGTAACTTTCTTCATAGTCGTAATCACTTTCAGGATCCGGTTCTTCGTACGCGTCCATATCTAATATGTCCTGTTCGTCGTAGAACCAAGCATCTTTACTATGTTCCTCTGTAAGAAATTGTTTTCATTATTTTATCGAATATTCATTATTGAGTCCCTGTTTCTTCATAAATATATTTACCTTTAAGAGCAACAGATTCTTTACTATCATCGTTTACGTGTGTTACAGTTTCTACACCCTCTACACCGTCTTCTGGGTCCCCTCTGGGACCTCTTTTTGGATGCAAATAATGCATTAAATACTGACGTCTCTTTTTCCTCCATCTTTTACTGGGATATGTGTATATTTGACCATGCAGCAAGCCTGGAAGTCTTTCTCTCGCTGACATAAACAGCGAAGAATGGTTTTGTGCTACGCCTGTAATTTTGTAATAATTTATGTTATTTCAAAATCGTAACAATATGGTTTTAGGTGGGTAGTCTTGTTTTCAGTATTGATAATGAAAAGATGGGTTTTGCCAGTAGTCAAAAGCGCTAGATGAAAGATTGATCTTGACCACAGTCGCCCTCAAAAATCCTATTTTTACTTTTACGAAACGTAATTTGCATTATTCGGGAATGCAAATTATACCTGGTAAACGTAAAAATAGGAAATTTATCTAGCACTTTTGACCACCTAAACATTATTACACGGGGGTCCTACAAGACTGTTTCTCTGAATTTACACTGTGATTCGAAACTTTTGACTGATAGTGTATGTGTGCTGATCACATACAAACAGACGCGATCGATTCGTGTATGTAGGAGTATTATACAACGTTGATAACGGGTTCGGTTCGAAATCATGTAAATGTAACAAAATACCTGTTTGCGAATCGAGGAAAGGCATACGTAGTCGTCGTTCTCTACATAATCGGCTGTTATAATTCGAGGCATTTTCGATGGACTCCCTGTACGCGGTGTCATTAAGGTAGCTGGAAAAAATCGATAGGTGCCATTGTAGACGCTTCGGAACCGAGTTCAAAATTCGCCAAACGTTATTATTCTAACACGTACCTTTCGATCTTACACAGATTACTTTCGTTTACAACTTGAATAAGTCCGTGAGAAGCCGGCGAAATTGTAATGGCTGTCATTTTATAACAACCGAAAAGTACTCCTCCTCCTCCAGCCCTTGCTAGCCGTTTGCTCTTCTTCCCGGAAAAGGAGCTCCATTGACTGACGCGTGCGCACTGCGCACTTCGTCCGACCGTCGCGAGAGGGCAAATTAAATTAAATTAATTAGAGTGTCTCGCTAGTAATTGGCACGTAAACGAATATAGAAACCAAAGACATGTAACACAGCATCCAAGACAAACTTTCCTGTATAATTTTAGAAAACCTGAAAATGAACGCTTTCTTTTCTTTTTATTCGAACCATTCAAATCAACCGCCACGAAATGCGCACGCGCGAAATTCAATTTGTCAAGATTTTTTCCGAAGCGAATTATAATCGGACTTATTAATTGGTGTACGAAGAATAACTATTATTAACTTGATTAGTGAGGTAATTATGCGCGCATACGTTAGTTTTTGCGACGTAAGATTAATTGAAAACAATTCGAGTCGAACGTGCTACTTTATTTCAATGGTTGCTACAAGAGATTTGAAAGGCGGAGATTTTCTAACGGCGAGAACACGAGGTACAATTTACAACATCAGTTTATTTTGAGAGGAGATTAACTGCAGTTACAAGAATATGCATATTGACCGTATCCGCAATAAATTATGGAGCACAGCCGTTGAGATGAACATTTCATGTAACGATGTACACTCAATGTTTCTGTTACAAAGACGGACATAACTGAATGTTATCTGTAGCCTCTAAGTAAAATAAATGATCGTCGATGACTCTTTGATCCGGTAGACAGAGATACGTTCCTTAGAAAAAAATGCTTCCTAAGTAAAAGCGAAATATATACTACCCCTAAGTTTATCAATTTGATGCGTCTCTAATGCGTCATGGAACAGAATATGTCGATATAAATGCTCAATTGTTTGTTAAACAGTATCGTGACTTCCTCAGCAAGGGATTAAGTGTAAAATATTCTATACAAAAGTTATTCTAGATATCTTTACATTTCCCTTAGAAACAGACTTTCCATAGCGTGACATTTTTTCTTATTTTATTTCAATTAGTTCGTGTGCATTGTTTTTAACATGTTTCCAAAAATGTTGTTTCATCTAGTTCTATGGATTTAGTGTTACAATCGACACCGGTGGAATTACAGCCTACAAATAAATAAATATTCCATTTGTTCGCGAGAGCTTGTTTAGAATTTTTCCTCGCAATTCTGATCCTTCCGCTCTTTGAACGATTTAAATTTCGTGATTAATTCGTCTACGGCGACTTCCCCGTGCACCACATTGTCCCTGGTTCGAACATTCACTGTGCCAGCTTTACGTTCTTTTTCTCCGACGACTGAAAGCAAAATGAATAAATAAAATATTCCAGCATTTAACACAGAGTATAGAGAACATAATGCATTACCGAGAATGAAGTTGAATTGTGCAAGTTGAGCATTTCGTATTTTCTTGTTCAAAGTATCGCTCGCGTCCGTATCAACCTCTGCCAGGAATCCAGCGTCCCAAAGCTTGTCTTTCACCTGGAAAGCGTACTCGTCGAACTGAGAACTCACCGAGATGACCATTGCTTGTCTCGGAGACAACCAGAACGGCCATTTTCCAGCGTAGGATTCAGTTAATATCGCAATCATTCTTTCAACAGAGCCTAGAATAGCTCTGTGAATGATTACTGGTCTCGTCTTCTCTCCAGCCTCACTGAAACATCAAAGCATTCAATCAATGACTCTAATCATAGTATTAATAATAATAGTACTAATAACTTACTTGACATAAGACAAATTAAATCTAATCGGCAACTGGAAGTCCAGTTGAATTGTAGCGCACTGATGAGGTCTCTTTAAAGCGTCCGTGATCGTTATATCAATTTTCGGACCGTAAAACGCGCCGTCCTCTGGATTAATTTTCCACGGTTCCCCAAACGTATTCAAACTGTCTTCCAACGCTTTCTCGGCTTGATCCCACATGGCTATGTCTCCCAAATATTTTTCAGGTCTCGTGGATAGACACAAGTTGAACGTGAAACCGAAAACGGAGTACACGTGACGCAGGAAGTGTAACGCGCCAAGTACTTCGTCTTTAATTTGCTCGGCCGAACAGAATATATGCGCGTCGTCTTGCTGGAAACGTCGGACTCTGGTGAGTCCAGTTAATGCTCCAGATAATTCGTTCCTATGCAGCACTCCGAAATCAGCCATTCTCAATGGCAATTCGCGCCAGGATCTATTACGCACGTCGAAGATCATGCAGTGGCCAGGACAGTTCATAGGTTTAAGCGCGAACGTTTCCTTCTCGACGTCGAAGGAGAACATGTTGTCTGCGTAATGCTGCCAGTGACCAGACGTTTGCCATAATTTGCTATTGTAAATATTTGGTGTAACTACTTCTTGGAAACCTCTTTTCTTGTATTCCGATCGGATAAACTCCACCAAGGTGTTGTAAATATGTGCTCCACGTGGCTGGAAGAAGCACGACCCTGGAGAAAGCTCGTGGAAGAAGTACAGCTCTTGTTCTCTTCCTATCTTTCTGTGATCTCGCTTAGCAGCTTCTTCTTGGAACTTCTCCCATTCTTTCAACTGCTTGGTGTCAGGAAAACTGATGCCATAAATTCTCTGCAGAGATTCCGCGTTGGCATTCCCCTCCCAATAGGTGGAGGAATTTTTCGTGACTTTGATAGCTTTCACCTTTCCAGTGTGCCTAATGTGTGGCCCTCTGCACAAATCGATCAACGGTCCGCACCTATATACTGTGGTCTTAGGTGTCTTTATTTTCTCGTTAATAATACGAATTTTGAATTCGTTGTATTTAAACATCTCCAACAACTCTTCCTTCGTCATTTCTAGCCTCTCAAAAGGCTGTTTCTCTTTGACTATGGTTTTGTAAAGGCTTTCCAAGAACGGGAAGTCTAGATTCGATATACCCTTCTCACCTAGATGCATATCATAGTAAAATCCATTCTCAATCGGTGGGCCATAACATAAACAACCACCGTATACCCTCTCCATAGCTTCTCCCAATATATGCGCGCTGGAATGCCAGAAGACTTGTTGACCATCCTGGGTATCGAACTTTAGAAGTTCAAGCTTGCAATCGGACTCCAAGGGTCTATCCAGATCCCACAGTTCATTGTTCACTTTTGCAATGACTGTATTATCTGCTAAACCTTGACTAATACTTTTTGCAACTTCGTACGGCGTTGTGCGCCAAGCTTGGGCAACTACTTCTTTCCCATCAGGAAGAGTTACCTTTATATCGGTAACTGGCTTCGATGCCAGCTCCGCTTCGTAGTCTGCTTTCAGTTTGTTCCATAATGTTATGCGATCCTGGAAACATGTTTCAATATATCGTATGAATTACTATTGTGAACGGTAGAACTGTTAATGTGAAAAATATTCCTTGCTGTACCTGGATGTAATTGGGCCATGGATTTAATTCAGAAACCGTTTTCTCATCCGTAACAGCGTTCTTTTTTTTCGATGCCTTCATTTTCGCCTACATTTTGGACAGAAAAAAGGTGTTACACTTATTGAAAAAGTTTCGTCATTTCTAAAACACTGAATACAACAATTATATAGACAGCGTATTTTATGCATTTATAACAGAAATGAGTACATAGGTGTAATCCATTGTTTAACGACGACGTATGTAAATAGTAGCATTCACCAGAACGAAACTTTGTATTACATCAGATTATTGATTTCACTATGGGAAGGTGGTCTTTTGTACAACGGAAACGGTTCGAGTAGTTATTCTTTGAATAAATGTTTTTAACGACAAATAAACGAAAAAGATTCGTAACACGGAAATATGGAAGGAAGTATCGGTGAGACAATGTACTATGTATATAACCAACCCAAGAAGCATGTGGCCGCATCGAAACATTATACAAGTTTCTAGAACTGCAAATACGCAAACTCGTCAACATATTTTAACGCTAAAAATGAAAGGGAGGAAAATTCGATGAAATATAAACTGTGTTCATGCCTTTTCTTCCTTCAAACTCAGGTTTTGCACGTTATTCACCACGTCGTCACTCATTATGTCGACCATATTGAAACCTGGACTTACTGCCAATACTGCCATGCTCATCCATGCTGTAATACTTATCTATATATGTATGGTATAGTACGAATACTTTATCATAAATCGCGCAAACTATCAATGAATTGACTCGCAATCAAACACGTACACGTACTGTATAAAGGACGTTCGTCATTTATTGGTTTGTTTTATTAAAAAAATAATAATCTCCTAAAAAAATATTTAGGAAAAAACATTATGCAAATTACATTATAACGTTTTTCATACATCAAAGAATGTAAAACTAAAAGCACATAGTTCATTATCAACGATTAATATAACGGAAACAGTAGGGCGGGGAATGCGTTTAGTTTTACAGCCTGTGTAATGTAAAATTTACAATGTTTTCCATTCATAAATATGTTTGGCTAGTTACATGTTTAACGTTTAAATAACTAATGCACGTCTTCCTCCTAGAAATGTATACGTTCGTGACGAATAATATGACTTCTATGATGGAACCTTTTCCCACAAGCAGGACAAACGTACGGTCTTTCATCCGTGTGGATTCTATTGTGTATTTTCAAGTCGTACTTTTTAAAAAACGATTTACCACAATGCGAGCACACGTGATTCCTCTGTTTCAGGTGATCTCGTTTCACGTGTTCCTACAATAACAAGAATTTATTAAAACGAGAACTTCAAAACACTCTCGGAAGAAAGTATACTCACATTTACTTGCGAAGAAGTATTGTAAATTTTTTGGCACATGTCGCACGCAAATTTTTGAGGACCTTCCGGTCTGTGATTACTAGCGATATGTTTGTTCAACGTAGATTTCCAAGCGAAGGACATTTTGCATTCTTTGCAATGAAACTTTTGCTGATCTGCAAAATGTGTACCTATATGTTGTTTATAGTTGTAACTGGTCGAGAATGATTTCTCGCATACAGTACACTGGAATTTTAACAGATATACTTTGGACTTTTTCAAATCTTCTTGTTGATCCTCTTGTTTGTCGTTACTGATGGTATCGTCGATTTGCACCTTTGTCTCCCCTTCGTTAATAATATGATCAGTATCTGTATTAATTTCGCATTGTATATCGTCGTTAACAGAAGTTAAAAGCGTCTGTTCATTGTGGTTAATTACGTCGCTCTTCTCATTCTCTTGGATGGAATCGATTTGACTGAAACTTTGAAATTGCAAAAGCTGATCGTTGTCTTTGCATTCTAACATTTTGGAGCTTTGATTTTCAACTCCCTCGTTTTCCACGAATTTCAGAAATCTCTCGGAACTGTCGTCATAGTTTAATCGCTCAAAAACTTCGAAATTCGTTTCCACGTACTTATCAAAATCATTTTGTGGATCCAATAAGATCTGACTCGCGGCGAAATTTTTCTCTTCCCCTTGCAATTCGTATTGCGTATAATTTAAATCACTGGATATATTGTCTCTTATATGTGGTTCAGGATGGACGTCTTCGTTCATGTTTCCTACATTCTCGGAAATATCTGTAGTCTCCTCTTTATTTTCAGACGTTTTCACGGACTGTATGTTCGGTAATTTTTCTACTAAATTATTAATTAAAAATTCATAAAATTGTTCCCCTGTTTCTGTCTGTACTAAACGTAGCATCGATTCTTCCTGATTCGTCGCATTATCGTCGTTTATACTCTCAGCAACCTTTGCGGTTTCCTCTACATCTATTTCTTGGTGATTTTGAATAGTTAAATCGAGTTTATCGTGTTCATCAATACTCGATTCCGATAAATCTATCTTTTGAAACATATCGGTAACATTCAGAGAAATATTTGCCGAAGCGTTATAACTTTGTGGTACTTCTGATTTCTGTAAGTCCAGTTCATACGTTTGCAAACATGATAAATACTCCTGATTATTCGAGAATTTCGTATTCAATTTGCTTTTCAGAGGAGGTTCATCCATTTCGCACACATACAGTACATTCTGAAGTATTTCATTATTGGATATCAGTTTCTCGGAATCAGCTAATTCCTCGGTTAATGGAATTTTCTCGTTAATATCATCGCAAAAATGTTCTTGCGCAATGTGATCCTTACTGTTCTCAATGTTCTCCAAATTAATTTTCTTCAACTACACACAAAATAAAATTACATGTAACATCTATATCAAAATTATGTGATTCTGACCATATTTTTTTACCTGTTCCGACGTGATATAAATGATCGTTTCCAATGGTAATACTCTTTTCATATTTTCCTCGTTCTCGAAGAAATCGAAATTCTCCTCGAGCACTGAATTCTTCTGAAAATTCTGAACAGCAAAAACAATCAAGAACAGGGTGTTGTCAACATTACCTATCCGATTCTTACCATTTCGTTATTCTTGCACTCTGAACTGGTTGCGTTCTTCGAATGAGTGCTCTCATGTTCCCGCAAATGTAAAACTAAACTGAAACTCTCACCGCAGGTCTTACAATAGTGTTGTCTTTTAAGAATCTTTTGTTGAGCAAGTGCATTACCTTCAACAGACTATACATTGCTAATGAGATATATATAGATGTCCAAAGATGTTATGCTAAACGATACAGTATTGTTCAGTCACCTTATTCTTGCTTAACGCGTGATCCTTCTTCTCAGCAGTGGTATTTGCACTATTACTTTGTGCCTCGTGCACATCTTTCTTCGGCTTCGCATGAGTGCGCTTGTGTCTGGCAAGGGAGCTAATCTGTGTGAAGCGTTTGCTACAAATTGAGCATGGATATGGTTTTATCCCTGCAAATTTAATTTCAATTTATTTCCTTTTACAGTCAATTACTTATGCTTATACTGTGGAAGTTTATGCAATTTTTCAAGACTAGTTTTAAGGGAGAATCAAATAAAATATTACTTTCAGTGGTAGTAGCTTTTGTAAATCTGAAATACATCAACATTGGACTATACTCTGTCAAAGGATATATTCTGGCAATTTTTGAAAATTTTCACAAGCCATAAATGCATAAAGATCCACAGTCCAAATACTTATACATAGAGAATATAATTACCAGCGTGCATTCTACTATGCCTGATCAGATTGGATATGTGGTTAAACTTTCTCCCACAAACCTCGCAAATGCAAGTATTGGTTCCCAAATGAATATTTAAGTGTGTTCGTAGGTCAGCTTTTCTGAAGAAACCTTTGCCACAGATTTCGCAAAGCTGCGATTTCTCACCTAAATGTATACTTCGGTAATGATAATCGTGTTGAGAAGCTCTGTCGAATGTTAGGTCGCATTGTTGACACTTGAAAGGTCTTGCTACGTTCTCATGTGATTTATCCGATTGTTCTTGATCACAATGTTTTACATTCGTCAGAGACTCGCTGTTTATGTCTATCTTTAAGAATTGTTTCAACAATCCATCTCCGGTGTAATTATGCAAATGATCATAGAATTCTTCCTTATTTGTAAACAAGAAATCACAGATTGGACAGGCGAGATTCGTGAATTGCATCTCAGTTACATCATTCCTGTAACTTTCTTGTAAATTTATACCGATTGACATATTCGTATGTTTCAACTTTTGGATTCACTTTTTCTCCGAGAAAATCTTATTGATCTTGAACGTAATAATTATTAGTGAAATCAGAAGAAAATTGTACGTGGATCTGTTTTATGGTTAAATAACCTAATCAGTTTCAATACGTTATCGTAATATACGTGTATATACGTATATATATAAGTATATATATATATATATATATGTACATATATACATATATACTTATATGTATATATATATATATATATATATATATATATATATATATATATATATATATATATATATATATATATGGGATACGTTATTTACATTTAGTTTTCGCACTATCAATTGATGTTTACAATAAGGTTGAAATTATTGAAATTCTTTTCTAAGACGTGATACAGTGCGTGATGATCGTGACTATGTCAGTCAATAGAATTTATGCGACTTATGCATGTTTCAAATATATTTATGAAAAACGTAGCACGGACCGTCTTTTTACATATTTTGAAAAGCATATCATACAATTCATACATATATTCAATGAAAACAATGATACGACCATAGAGTATACACTCTGCAGTTTCTTTTTAGTTGCGCCTCCGCAACTTTTTTTTAGTTGCGCCTACGCAGGTTCATTTTAGTTGCGCCTACGCAGCTATGTTTTTGAAATGCGCCAGTTAAAAATAATAAATTTATCAATAATTGTTTTCACGGCGATCGACATCGATCAATAATTACTCTTACATACCAACATGACAATACAATTCAACCACTTCGACCAATAGCAAACTCATGTATGCCTAGATGTCTAACAATTGCTAACAATCAAATCATAATAAATTTTGCGAAATTGGCGGGGCGGCCAAGGTACCCGATTTTTGTACTTGATTGAGGTCAAAATCGTCGCGCATGCGTGAAAAAAGCGGTCAGTATCTCATCACGCATACGTTTACCGCCGTCATTATTTGATAAATAAATCGTAAAATAGATTAACAATAGGAAGAATGAGATCAACCTGACTGTACTCTCACCTTCTAGCCAGCGTGAAATTGTAAAAATGTATTTAGCCAATTTGTTTATTAGTTTAATAGTCTGCACATCGTTGATGGTCCATGGGGTTAGTAAAACTTAAAAGTACACAAAACAATAAACTAACGAATCTTTATTCAAAACAGAAAGTTTTTATATCAATCAGAAGAAACATAACCTAAATAACAACGTGTTTCTTCGTTGTATAATTTCAATAAGTCGAAAATGGTGTAACACATTTACAATCTATAATGAATTGTCAAATTCCAGAGCGATGTATATTACGATCCATGGATACAGTTAAGAGTATACCACGCGTTCAACGACGAACCCGAGCCGATCTATGTAGAAAGAGGAAACATCACGTTGCCTAGCGTGCGTAGCGGTGTCTCTGTTGTTGGGCAAAATGGTCTGTTGCCGTCGCAAACGAGCGAGCTAGTGGAACTAGCTAAACAGGATGGCAAGTATAGACTCAAAGTTGTGGCTAGAATTCCTATGGGACGCGAGACAACGTTCCTAACGTCTGTACCAGCGGTAAGTAGCTTTATATTTCTGTTTCACCTCGTTCTATACTAATTATACCCTCTGTACAGTGTTATCTCCTGGGCTCAGACCTAGAAGACATCATAACGATATGGCTGGACAGCATGGCCGAACCGATCGCCATCAGCCAAACATCGCCAGGTCCCTGCAGCATTCAGAATCCATTTACAAACATGTGGACTACCGACGTAGTTGTTAAGTATCCGGATGGTGGGCCAGTCCCAGATACTGCCACGTACATATTAAAAGTAGAAAGAGAAAGAGAAGCGAGGGAAAGAGGGGAAGCCAAAGATAATAGACCTTACCTTTCGAGATACGTAGGTTCCATGCATCAAACAAATTCTGTACCATTATCTACGTTTGTCTTACATATTTTTTCATGTTTCAGTGGATGTACATTTTCCTTGCATTTATTTTCGTTGTTCTGTCTGCCGCGACCAATCCAGAAGCTGCAGCAGGCTCAGGTGGCAGTGCCCAGAGACAGTGATGTAAAAACTGTATCGTTGCATTCGCGTATGCATTGTATCTCTAAGTGTGCTCGTGCGGGAGATGTTTATTTATAAAGTTTACAATGTACTTTCTTAAACGCAGTTGCGGTAATCATGACTGTATGCTCCTCTAAATAAATTCTTTGACTTAATTCTACCGACTTGGTATTTAACTACCAGATCGACCGCCATTTTACTTTTTAATACGAACATGTATAATTTTCTGTTCAAAGGAAACTGCCGCGACTATACACTAATGTACGTATATACACGTAGCTCAATACATCAGGCGAGGTTCACAGGTGTAACAGGATCAATAATCCACCCCTATTGAGCAAGGCACAGGTCTCATCAGTCTGCATTAGAGTGTCCATCAGACCGAATCAGAATGGCAGCGTTTTCGTTGAACATTCAAAGACACGTGGAGCCGGGTCTGGTCGCTAGTGGGAAATTCGATGGCTCTCACGCTTGTTTGGCAGCGGCGACGTTCGGTGGGAACATTCTGGTTCACAGTCCTCACAGACAGCCGCAGGTGAATAGCCGCGACCATGAGCAATTTGATAGGAAATTGTCTTGGAGCGGAGAGCTGGCCGACCTTCAGATTGGAACCGAGGTACAATAAATTTCGAACAAATTTCAGAAGCTTTGGAAGCTTCTAATCGGTAGACTGTGGATCTTTAAGCGTTTATAGAAGAATTGATAAGATCCGCAGTCTACTAGTCAACTATCTTTTATCAATGCACGATCAGATTACAGCTCTGTGCACTGGGCGTCTCACAGATGAAGATAGGGACGTCCTCTTAATTGGAACTGCCAGCCACGTCCTTGCCTTCCACGTCGAGGACAACTCCGATATCTTCTACAAAGAGGTACAAGAGTATGTCAGAGTTGGACAGAAGTTATTTCGAATGATTGCCCAACTCTGGAGCATATTCATTCAACGAGTACTCCTCTATTCAAATCATCAAGGGAAGAAATAACTTTCAATTTGGTTTCTATTTCTTGCAATTGATGCAGACCGTTGTCATTTTGCACGGAGATCCACAGTCTACCGATCATTTATTTTGCCTAGATGACCGATGGAGCCAAGTGCATAGTCATTGGCAAACTGGGTTGGCTTCCCAATCAGGTTGCAATCGTCGGTGGCAACTGTTCGGTAACAATCCTGGACTCGCAAGGCACAGAAATATTTTGGACAGTGGTCGAGGGCATCGTCAGCTCTTTGGCTGTTTTTGATTTCGACGGAGACAATGAAAATGAGGTAGACTTCATCGATCCTCTATTTCGTGATACGAATTATTTGATGTTTTAGCTGATCACTGGTACACGAGATTTCGAGATCAAGGTGTACAAAGAAGAGAACTCGCTGTGGGAAGCTAAGGAGACGGCTCCAGTCACTACCCTAACTGGCTTACCTAACAGGAGATTCGTTTATTCGGTTGGGAACGGGACGTTGGGTGTCTATGAAATGACACAGAGGTTGTGGCGTGTCAAAGTGAGTCTTTGGATAACTGCAATAACTGCAACGCGAATGCAGAGATTTAATTTCACGAATCATGTAGTCGAAACACAGGGTGGTAGTGACACGAAGCTTTGATGTGAACGGGGACGGTACTCCGGAAGTTATAACAGGCTGGAACAATGGAAAGGTAGATGCGAGGTCCTCCAACAACGGCGAGGTGATCTTTAAAATCCAATTGTCCAGCGGAATATCTGGGATCGTTGAAGCCGATTATAGACGAATCGGCAAGCCTGACCTAGTCATCGTGTCTACCAGCGGCGAAGGTACCAGTTAACGAAGAAATTACAATAATGAAAGTAGAAGTCCTTCATTAATTTCTTCCAGTTCGCGGATACGGTACTGGATCCACGATGGACACCCCAGAACCCGGAGAAGCTATGCGCGAACTGCTAGCCAAGAAACAAGTCCTGCAGATGGAACTTAGGCAGAGAACTGCGTCCGTTCCAACCATGTATCACAGGACCAAGTTGGCAGTGACTTTGACGAGTATCAACGGGGCTGCTAGAGTTGCTCTTGCTTCGGGACCAGGGTTGTTGGTAAGTGTATAGCTGTTAGATATTCTGATGGAAGTGAAAACAATGATTTTTCAGATCCATTGCGCCATAGTCTTTACCGAGGGCGTGTTCGACGGCGAAACACTCGTCGTTCATCCTGTAAGACCGAAAGGAGAACTGGAAATCGAGCTTCGTCCTTCTAAAAACACACCGGTGGACATTCACGTGAAGGTGTGCGTGGGTCCTGCAGGTGCAGATCTACTGCAGGTAGATTGCGAATAGTTGGAGATAGAATATCAACGGTACACCATTTTACGTCTGTTCTTTTTGAACTCAGGTATTCGAAATGACCCGGCAACTGCCCAGATTTTGCATGTACGAGATGATACCGAAGCCAGGTCATCTTGCAGGGGATGTTGCGAAGAATTTCGTTGTCGCCGAGGTACGTTAGAAGTTTATCTAAAGTATTTTAAAAATGACTGTCCGAAATTCCTTCAGTTTTCAGAGAGGCCTCAAAGGATTGCGCTCTGGTTGAATCAAAGCTTGATCCTCCCGAACGAGTTCGAGGTCAGGGAAGACGGACAAAATGGCGGAGGGATTGAGATGTGGCTTCGTGGGATGCGGGACAATAAAATTCATTGTTTCAAGACGGACGCAGCTGGGAAAGTAACCATCCTAACAGAGGATTCAACGTTTGCAGGGGACATTATTCAATCGTTAGCGTTGTACTTGGGTCTGAGGGAACTATCCTCGGAAGTGACGTTTCCGGAAGAGGAGAAGAAGCTCTTGGACGCTTTGGAAAGAGTCAAAGGTACTTTATATTCGCGGGGCCCCGGGATACCGTAGGGCTCCGAATTGTTAATAAGAATGTTAATAAGTTTATGAGAGTTTTCTTGCAACTTCTATTTCTAACTTGAGTTTGAGAAATAAACATACTCCGTTCGTTCGCAGATTTGAAAGACATCGATACCAGACTGCAGGCAGAAGCAGCCAGCGATACCACTCTGTTGAAGAACATTATAATTCGCTTGGAAGACGCCAGGATCCTCGAGAACATCGACGAGATGAGGAAGAGGTTGGTGCAGTTGAAGAACGTGAACATGGATTTAATTAAAGAACACGAGATTAGGATGAAGAGCTATCGGGAGCTGGCGTCGAATTTGAAGGAGTTGAATCTCGGGGTGCAGCGTGCTGCTAAATTAAGAGGTAAGTGAACGATCCAGCTTTTTGCCGACTTAGAGGACCTACTGAATCTAATTTCAGTGGGCAAGAACGCATCGAGCACTGTGGCTCATTGCAGAGCAGCTATCCAAGACAATAACCCGAAGGCTCTTCTTCTGGCAATAAGACACGGATAAAATTGAACGTACATCATTGTTTTATTATTATACAAGATAACTGTTCAAGTTCCACGTTAAAATATTCCATAAAATAAGTACCGTCGCGTACTGCTAACTCTAATCTTGCTCGGGACCAGACTTTACAATATATATTTTTAACAAACGATATCACAGGATATACAAGTCTTTCCAACAACTCTTCGAACAGCAGGATTGTACAACAGAGTTTTGTACTTTCATCAAGTGTCAACATTTATACATGGAAAACAATTAGAAGCTCATCTAGATTCTTCTCTGGTTGCCCGTCTGCGAAATGAGTAGCGCTGCGATCAGTGATTCGCTCCTCGCACAGAGATGCTGAATCTTCTTTTAAGAGGAACAGGCGACGGACGACGAAGAGCGTTCAAAGTGCCATCGGTGGACGCCCTAACTCTGAAGGAAGCCTGCTGTCCAGAATTGCCTGGCAATTCCGTCAACAGTTTGTAGACGTCGGTGAAAACGGCCATGACCTGTCGAATAAAAATAATCGGACCAGTTACTGCTACCGTTACGTAACCAGGCGAGATTATCTATTCAGTCACTACGATGAGAGTATTTTTCTTCGCAGGCTACGTTCGAACATTATCACTCGTGCTGTTTTTTCATTGCCACCCCTTAAACGCTCGCGGCACGTGTATGACCGCATGTATCCGAATTCTTTCTCTAGTCTGCACCACTCTTTGTAATTTCATGGATTGTGAAATCAGAAATTTCCAACCGGTTGTTTGGTTGGCAGTGGTACGTTGCAGATTGCAAGCGAATTTATTAATAACTCCATAAACCGATGCAGAAATTCTTTTCTGAGAATGGCCAAATCGTTCCAAATGTGGCTGACATGGCAATTGACTCGTGTCAGTCGATTTGACTGCCATATCGGTCGTATGTAGGTGACACAATTTCCCGCCCACCTTCGATAATGCATTTTCGTTGCAACATGTTCGCTGAACTAAAATTTCATTTCTTCAAATAGGCGGTGTACACTTGAATCAAGTGCAAACGTACCGAATGAAGTGTGAATGTACGGAATCAACTATAATAATGTATTTTCTGTACGTCTGAGGACAGATAAGAGAGCACATAGAATTTTTGTTGACGGTGTCGGAAATGTTAATGATAAACTTGAATTTCATAATAGAAATTGAGAATTCACATTGAAATTCATATAATAATAATAATAATAATTCAGATAATAAATTCTACAGAATTTTATTATGTTTCCGTGCTATTTGTGTAAAAGTCGCGTCTTTCTCCGCAGATAAGAAATAATCGCACAGAATAGATATGAAAGTAAAGCAAATTTAAATATCCTTTCCGGAAGAAGGTCACTCGAGTCTATGGTGGAAGGTTCGAGCATCGAAGGGTGCACAGAAGTGGTACGGAAGTGGCTGTGCGAATAAGCAGCGAACGATAAATCGTGGTCACCGGCGAAGTAGTTCGATTACGGGATAATTAATTGTGAAACAAATTTTTAATTGCGGCACGTTACGATCCTGATAACAGCGGGCGTACACATTGTACCGATGTCAGTCGATATCGCGCGTCCACACTCGCCGCAGATACAGATTTTGTTTACGACTTCGCGATCACGCGTAAACGCCATGACCGGTTTCCCGGAGGAGTAAACAATCGTATAGAAAAATAACCGATTAATCTCGAACCGTAAACGGGGCCCTGAACGATTCGCAAATTGTTTTCACCCCTCTTCTCCTCTTCTCCTCCCCGATTCTCACCGCTTTGCGTGGAACCAGAGGAGTCGTATTTTTCAAAGAAAAACAACAAGTCGAGTGACGCGTTGCTACGTCAGCTTCCGACAATTCGACTAATTAAATGACGTATCATCCGTTGTCAGCATTTGGAAACACCGAGGCCCACCGACCACGTCATCCTCGGCAACTTTCTAATCTTTTGTTCGTCTGGAGAGACTCTTTCTTTTGGCGCGATTGCGTCCACGTCCCACCACGTCCCACCGCGTCGAAACGCAAGGACGTCTCTAAAGTGACCGCGAAGAATGCGAAACTTTTTTCGGCATGCATTCGTTACGATCGTTACATAATTGTTGTCGGCTTTTTTTTGTTGTTAAGGTGTCTCTTCTTATTAGTGAAAGATACCGATTTTTCGGAATTTTTCGGGAACGTATAATTAATTAATCTGGAGCCTTGTCTTTCTTTTATCGTGTCACTCGAATGGTTTTTTTTCGGCTCGAGTCGCTTAAAAATACTGGTTGGAATTGATGTGACTTGACGCGTTTACAGTTCGACGTGATATACGATGCTCCACAGTTTTTGTCCGACCGAAATTCCAGCTGGTTACGGACTAGCGCGGTTTGACCCGCGATTAATCAAAGAAAAATGATTTTTAGCTTTTTAGCTGATTCAACGAAGATAACGTGGAGGGGGTTGAACGTTGAAACGATTGTTTTTATTGGACTGAGGTAGAAACGAATTACTTGTTCGACGGATTCCCGGACGGAGATCTCGTGAAACGAGTGAGCTTCGATCTCTTCAGCCCTTTGACGACCTTCCGAGGTAGATACAACCCTTTCACCCGGTGTGTACGACAGGTCCGACTTGTTAGCGATTAGGACCACTACTGGTGGCACCTTCCTAGTTTTCTTCGCGTGCGACACCAAAAATCTGAAATGAATACAATCGTTATCGGAATTAACGAGCCATTCACTTAATACGATAATTCGACGTACTCTTCCGACGAGTGTGTTATCGTTTATATCATTCACCGACTATCATCGACACGATATTAATTGGCTGGCAAGGCCTCAGACGATCTTATTCCGACATAGTCTATTCCCTTTGCCGAGATAGTCTCAAATCGAAACGCTTCGCTATTGAAAAGGTGAGTGAACACCCCCTCGATCGACGTTCTATAATTAACATAAATTATACTGTGCGTTTATCGTACGCACAGTCCGACGTTCGTGGACTGTGGCCTTGACTATACAAATTATTTTATCTCCCGTACAGTCAAAACAAACACGAGGTAGTCGCTTTTTATAAATTTCAAGCATCGATATTCATGTTTTCGAACAGACTAAATACCGACTGTAGATTTGATACGTACAAGAACGAAGGATATTGGCTAGGAAGAATTTGTATCGTGGCGAGTGGCGCGGCTGCGGCTGCGGCGTACCGATCGAAATCGATGCGAAGGGGTATATCGGCTATTTAAAGCATCCTCGAGCGAGGAAAATCGATTCTCACCGGAGCCGGTGGGTTTCGTCGAAGCTGACGCGATCCGAAACGGAATAAACTAGTATTATGGCGTCGGCCAATCGCAGCTTGAACTCGGTTGGGGGTGGCAGGAATCCTGGCGGGTCGGTTAGTTCCCAGGAAGCGTCCAGGAAGTTATCAACCTTGTAGATCCTCTCGGTGCTGCAGTCGTATTCTCCAATGAATCGCTTTGTCGCGAACCTAACCGCCAGTGCTGCAAATCATTAGATGACGTTCTTCAGGGTGACTTGTTGGTTCGCAATGAAAATTGCTATTAAAAAGTGTTTAGCAATATAGCGTAGATTTGTCAAAATTATGCACGAATCTTGAGACGTGAGAATAATTTGTTATGAAATGTTTGGAAACGTTATCTCCAGAAGATGTAGTTTGCGACGGTGGCTCGAGGGAGAAAGTTGGACCGTTTCAACATTTGACGCGACGGTTTTCGACAGGAAATTGGACGTTACCAGTTTTACCGACGCCCTGCAGGCCTAGCAGGAGAACTTTAAAGAATTTCGGCTCCTTGCTGGTCAGACCGAGATTCCACGCGATCGGTGGGCTGATTCGTTTCTTGAGCGACGCAGCTGGTGGACT
Source organism: Lasioglossum morio (assembly GCA_916610235.2). Taxonomy (NCBI): domain Eukaryota; kingdom Metazoa; phylum Arthropoda; class Insecta; order Hymenoptera; family Halictidae; genus Lasioglossum; species Lasioglossum morio. The sequence continues at coordinate 27,430,666 of OU744325.1, read as the reverse complement.
GAACCTCTCCATGACTACGAAGTCACTGCTTTCCTGCCGGGCTCGCTCCATCGATTACGAACCCTCTCCTGTGCACCGATGATATTTAATAGACTCGTGTTATTACACATCGGACGAGAGCCACGTCGAGAGTCTCCCTTTTTTTTCACGCAGAACCGTGTTTGATAAACACATCGATCGGCGACGTTTGTCCTTTTCCGCGAGGGTTGCACGCTGTGCATTTAGCTCGCGCGCCGAGGCGTGTAGAATTTTCGCATGCTCTCCATTGAAGCGTCTCCGCGTGCGTAGGTGGTGTCGCCGATTCTTAAGGGGTAGACGGGTAGGTAGACTGAGGTAGACTCTTGTTTCCAGGATCTTTGCATTATCGAGAAACGAGAAGGCGTATCCCGCACCCTTGCAATCCTGGAAAAACGAGTCTACCCTCTTTAATGTCCTGCCAGATTAGCTTTCTGTTAGACGTAGCTACGTTCGCCGAAAAAAAGTCGACCGGTAAACTCGATAATGCGATATTCGAGGCACGTGCATCGCCGCCCAGCCGTATATGCGAATAATTTTTGCGTAACATGCCAGATAATCGCAATTATAGTAACGCTTTCGCAACAGCGGTCTGTTATCGATCCAGAATACTTCTCGGATCACGTGTGTGCACGAGAACGCGCACGGTCGAGCAAATTATCGAATCTCGCCGCGCGATACTGTCAATTAAACACACGCTACAACCGTACACAGCGTGGACATCGATAATTATATTATAATTCGCCGATTAACGCGTGGCACGTAGTGCACGTACATTCCTTTCCCCTCGATCGCCCCTCGGTTGCCCCTCGGTCTCCCCTCGAGGTTCACGGTGGCGCCAAAAAGAACGTGAACCCGCAAAGGTCGCTACACGGTTCTAATCAAAATGCCGCTTCGTATCAGTAGTGTCGTTAGGTCAGACATTTAATGGCTGCGTTTCGCAATTTAACGGGCCTCCCTCATGGATGGAATAAAACCGTTCACGCCGTGCAATCCCGGTCCGATGGGCCCCATAGTATCGTACATACGCTGGCACGCGCCCCCATCAACTTTCTGCCCGCTGCTTTTATGTAACTGTTACGAGCGATTCTTTTATCGCGACCCCTTGCGACTCGCACTCACGTTTGGTGCGACGTCTCCGAGATATCCGGCACATATTCCCGTCACTCGATGTCGTTTTTCTATTTCCGCTTGACGCACTTTTCGCCACGTGGGAACCGTAAACGCCGCAAACGCCATCTTCGCGAATTCGAGGCCGGCGCGGTGCCTAGTGATCCAGCGTCGTTCATCATTCGACGTTTTTCGTATTGTCCGAAAGCAATGATCTTCCGTCCCGTACAGTGATCAGGAGACTGCGAATTTTTATGTATTTACGAAAATGAAATGAAAAATCCAAGAATTTCGACTCCCAGTGGCGCCTCGAATGCACGAATAATCTAATTGTTCCAGCTTCAATATTAAAAAAGTTGTCTTTTTAAGATTATGCGAATATCAGAGGGAGTCTCTGTTGTTCGTGAGATTTCCTTTGTTCTTCGAAGGGAACGGGTTCGAAGGAAACGGAGAAGGGCTTCAAGGAAGCTATAGATACCGAACTATATCTGGAACAAGAACGCATTAGCGTGCTCAACGATTTTCTTAGGATGAAAAGAAAAATTGCTTGAAGTGGACGATCTTGAGCTCAGGAACTCTTTACTTAATTGATTGATTGTATCGATTCGCGATTGATTTCCACGCGCGGTGTTTTTGCGCAGAAATTTCTCTATTTCCTCTTCGAAACATGCTTGTTCAAAGTTCAACGTAAGAGGAATCGGCACAAACTATGCGAATAATATTATTCCGTACAAGAAATAATATGTGTCGAGATATAATGTATATCTGTATTTAGATAATACGTTAATCTTGAAATTCTATTTTTTTTTAATCGGAATCGCTTCATTCATTTTCGAATCCATTGACTGGATGACCCAGACCTAATTCGTGACTCCGTGCATCGCTGTTCCATTGTACCACCTTCGCGTTTATAGACAGCTTTGGTATCCGATTCGTCTTGGCGCCATGTACCCTCTAATTTATCTTTTCATTTGAATTTGTTGAAAACACTTGACGAACTAGTCTCCTAAAAAATGGAATCTACTTGTCGATGACCTCCAGAGTCTACTGACTTTATCGATCGGTCGATCTCTCGGCTACTGCTTCCTTTTTTGCAGTTCGCATCTACACCCTTTCGCAACGTTGTTTATCGATCGAGTCGACACGTAAACGAGCGATAAGGAGGTGCCGCACGTTACGATAAACGAACGAAGCCTGAAAACAGAAATGTCTGATTCTACGCGGACATGTTTGTTCACCAACGCCCCGAAGGTGTCCGCGACACTTTCCTCTTCCCAGACCCCAGAGAAATAATCTCTGGAGCTTGTACGGACACGACGGAAACCGTGCGATTTTTCTTTCGAATTTGTTGGACCGCGCGGACACGTGTCAACGGATACGAAGACGCTAATGTAAACGCGCGGTTTCCGCCACGGCGCCGCGTCCGAACGGGCTCTGTGTCGCGTTCGCGCGGTGTAATCTGTGGATTGCCGCTTGGATCATGAATTTTTCGGGACCCGCGAATCCGCGATTCGCGATGACGAATCCGGCAGGCCGGTTCCAGGAATTCCTGAACGGTTTCGTCCGAGACCGGCCGTGTTTCCTGGTATTTCCAGCTGGCCATTGATAATCTAAATATAGACGCCATGAAGTCGGCCGCGTAAGAGTAAAGCGTGCCGCTCTCCGGTGACCTCATGCGCGTTCCACGGGGTTATCGTGGCTGGTATACCACTCTCGCCCTTATCGGTTATCGTTTTTCCCCCTGCCGACCGAAAAAACGTGTCCGCCGGCCCGGTCACCATGCCGGTCCCACATTTTCTCGTATTAACACACCGAAGAACGCTCCTTAAGGGATCTGATCACCCCAAAACATGACCCCCCTTGCACACGGATAAGATAACAAACGAATTCTATAACAGATCGATCCGGGCCGGGGGGAGGGGCAGCAGGGGATCTGTATTAAAAAGAAGAACCACACAGACATCGAGAAATAGAGAGGGAAGAAGGGGAGAGGAACAAAGAGAGAGAGAGGAGAATCTCCGTGTAAACAGAGAATTATATTTTGTTTTCGATCGAATCTGTGCACGAGGCCGGATGCTGATAGCGAACATCACGAACAGACTGTCTGCGATCGTGTCCTGATCCGTGGATCGACAGGATACCAGCTGCGTTATCGATGATCGTAAAATTGGATTAGGTTGGCGCCGGCCAGCCTCTTCTCTATCTGTGAGAATCGTTCCTCGTCGTACGAGATACGAAAGGAAATTGATTAACGGACTCGGTTATCTTTCGTGGACCTTGAAGGATCTCGGATTTCCAGAGGCTGCACAAATAAATTATGTAAGATGCACTCGGTATTCGGAATTTTCGATTATCGCAGTGTGTGTGTCCCCCCCCCCCCCTCCTCCCCCGGTATCGGACATTCTATCGACTTCACGGAAGATCGATTATTCGCTGAACTCGGTGGCCCAGTAATTTTCCTCTCCATTTGTAACGTTTGTTTATGACTTTTAACGAGACAACGCGTATCCGCGCGCCGACCCAGCCGCAATCGCTGCTGGCCGCAGAGGTCCGAGAGGCCTTATGCTTTCGAAGAGAATCCAGGGACCAACCGGAAGTCGAGGACACGGGGATCAAGGTTGGTGGATCAGGTGATTGCTCAGATTCCCCGAGATATCTAGGATCGTCTGATGCACGTGCTAAATGATAAATTTTCATTGTTGCAAACGTAATCTTCAAGGAACTGTTCAGCCGCGTTGATAACGCGCTATTACGAAATTGAATCAAAAGGAGGTTACAGGTGCAAAAAATTGTTCTGAGTTTCGTTCGATTAGATGGAACTTGGAGGTCTACAGGGAATTACATAAACGACATATTACCAGTTTCAGCCGTGATAAAGCATTATCTTACACCGATTTTTCCGTCCCTTCGGTTATCGGCTGTTTCGAAAAAAAATTGATCGACTCTGTTTTGTTCATCCGACTTTATAGAGATCGTAGATTTTCTATATTTATTTCAACCACCCTATACATACGTTTCTAAACACGAAGAAGCGTGATTTGTAGCAATCTCGAGCTACGCGATCTAGAATTCCAATTTAGCTCGTTCCCGTAACGATCATTTTCTGTTACCATTTCTCAGATAGTATTCTTATCTTGTCACGCTGTTTTCCCTTTCTTTGTGCACACAAACGCAAACGAGTTTTATTAATTAACGAGAAGGGGGAGAAGAAGCAGCGCACGTGAATCGCCGCGCCGCGCGGCGAGATTCTGTTATGGCTATGAAACGTCGCTCGTGACTCATCGAGGTGTCGATAATCCGCGAACCAAATTAGTAAACAACTAATCGTTTGTTTCGTCGATCGTCGAGACTTTTCCGGTAAAAAGGCCGATTGTGAGTGGCGGGCAAGGCTATTTACTCGCTCGTGTTCCCCCTTTATCGAAACCGCGAATCGTCGTAGAACACACGATTCACGTTCCGTTTCAACTGGAGGCTGTAAAAGGGGGCCATATTATTTGGTCGCAGCGCCAACGTAATCTCGAGACGCGTTTTTCCGAGAGCCAATCTCGCGATACACATATCCGTGCAGGATTTTTAGACCTCCTACCCCCTGCAACTCGAGCGCGTTTATCTTAGGCCGTCCTGAATGAAAAAAAAATAAGGACGAGGTACGAGGATAGACGTATCGTCCAATGCATTTTTCTGTTCCACGATTTCGCCTATTTCCATGCAAACGAAGCGGCGCACAGTGGGGCAGATTGACCAAAAAGCTGGCCAAAATTATTTTATAGTAGAAAACAAGTCCACTGGTGTTTCCTTTTGTTACAAAATTACATTTTTCCTTTTGTTTGAACATATCAGGTGTATTGCTAAATTAAAACAGTATTTACATACAATAAATTGACTTTATTTAAAACTCCTCGTCACTAATTTCTTCGGCAGGTTCGGGGTCAGTAGCTCCTCTCGGTTCAGGAGACAATAGTAATTCTATAGTTTCCTTTGAGAAAGGATCCATCTTTTTCTTCGGTTTTCGTCTCATGCCAGATAGATCCATTGAGCCGATCATGATTGCCTTTTTCAAATATTAATTTTTTTTATGCGCTGCTAGCCATCTATGTTTAAATTGATGTTTTAACATAGATAGAATATGCTTAAAATTTTTTCGTTGTTCTTTGTCCAAACAATACTTATCAAGAAGATATTTTTGCATATATTCCAGATTTTTTTCCAAAATTTGACTTCTTTGACTCGACAATTAAATTGAATATATACCTTCGAGTTATAACTGTGACATCTGAAGGTCCTGGAAGAGACGCCCAACAATAATTGCATTTTTATATATTTCGAAAAATACCACTTGCTACAGAAAAAAAGTTATAAAAAATATATCCGCGATTTTCCGCGGCTGCTTTTTTATGGATTATCTTCTACGATAAATATACTTCAGTTTGAATTGTATTTGAGGACTTAGAAAAGCTTAGAAGTATAACAAAATGCTTACTATATGCATATACAATACTCAAACTGGCAACATATATCGATAGCACTTCTATGAGCTATAGCTACCTAAATTAAACATAATTATTGTAACTAAACGTGTAGGAGTCATCAACATACTTGGTTCTGAATTCATAGCACAATCTTCGTATATTTTTACTCACACAAAAACTGCGACAGTATTTCTTAATGCAATTTACAATAGCAACGGCAGAAAACACGACCACTTTAAGTAAACTATATCTATCGACTCACGCTCCAAGGTGACTTGAAGGTCAGTGGGAAAAATACGGTTGTATCTTGATTCGCAAACCACTTAGGTACAAAAAGCAACTGCTATTAGCGACTGCTGGTAAATTGTACAAAATTGAATTTTGGCCAGCTTTTTGGTCAATCTGCCCCACTGTGCGGCGGGAAGCTTGGTGGCCTAAGCTCGTCGAAATCGCGTTACTCTTGCAATCGGCGCAGAACATTTTCATTTTACATAAAGATCCACGATGAAGGTCTAGCGATAAACTAAGCGATATTTTGAACAACGATAACTATGGTTTAAGCTAGAAACACACCGAAAGAGCCTTCGACCAGAAGATGGGTCCGCGACGGTATAGCGGCGGCATGACGCGCCAGGTCGATCGTTTTTCGCGGAAACGGCATAGGGAAAGATGGATTCCGAGCGAGATCCATCGTTGCACTCGGTTTCCCGGAATATTCTCCGTGACCTGACACGATTCCCCGCCGATAGGAAAGGATTGTTGACCAGCCTGGTGCAAACCGCGAGGAGAGACGCGAAGGAACGAACGGGCGCGGGCGGCGGCGTCGGCTATTAATAAACGGCCGCCTCGTAAAAAACCTATTACCCGGCTGAGAATAATTGCCACAATAAAGATTGTCGTTTCAATTATAACGCGGGGACCATTAACGGCGGCGTTAACACTCGCCTTTTTTCCTCTCTTTTCAATTGATTGACCTCTGAACCGATGTGAACGTCCAAGATAGCGCGCGGACCCGTTCGCGCTTCTTCTTCTTCCTCTTCTGCTTCTGCTTCTTCTTCTTCTTCTTCAACGCCGAGATGTGTCATGCACCTTATTGAATATCTCTCGTGTTTGTCCCGAGAGATGGTCACCGTATGTATACACACCACTATCCATATATCAATACGTGAGTATATTGTATATGGACGTACACGTAATAACAATAATAATAACATTGCACTGGAGATAAAGTTTCAGTTAAATATAGAACAACAACAATGCGCGAAACCGACCACGGCATTTTCCGAATCCGCGGCAGGCCGAGATGGAAAATCATTTGACCGGATGAGGACGCGAGCGATGCAGACTATCTTCGGTCTCTATCGGTCTCATCTGGACACTCGATGTCTTCCTCTTCGCACGATTCTCTAATTCTCTTCTCTTTCTCATTTCTCCAAAATACTCCGTTCAAGACCGCGCTGGCAACGCGTGCAGTTGGTTGCGTTTTATATCAGAAGATACATTTACCGACTCCGGGTGAACTATTCTTCTCTCGAAGAGCAGCGATCCTGGCCATTCCGGCTCAAACGAAAGACCACGGAAACGAGGAAAAACAGTTTGACACTTTCCTCTTCGAATCCGCGCCGCGTTTGCATAACGTTGCTGCACGCGGAACACGCATGTTCCGGGGAGCAACGTTCAGGGTGTGTTGTCCACGAACAGTTACATACAGCAATTGTGTAACCGGTTGTTTGCCGGCAACGAGCTCTTCGTGTTTCGGTTCGCCAACGGCTGTTTACGACGATACCGTGTTCCGAATCCCGGATCGTCCTTCCTTTCCGCGGCATTGAAATTCGCGGGGAATGTGTCCCGGCACCGGCTCGTCGCTTACTCGCCCGAATCCAGCGTTTCATACAACTATCGCTCCCTATTGAAATAGCGACAAGGTTAACGGTGTTTCAGAGGTGGTCGGACTCCCCTGAGCAGGAAGACCGAGCTTGACAATTCACCAGCCCACTCGCCACAATCTTCCAGGAGTCTTCGAGAAGAGAATTTACCTAACCCTCGTCTCAAACACTCGATGCACCGTTCACATAGTTAATATTAAACTATCAGCTATTTTCCGGTATATTCTGGTACAGTATGGTACATTCCGGTCTATTCTTATCCATTGTATATTAAACTGGTGTTGAAATACATGAAATTCGCGTAGCAGCGAACGCTTTAATACCCACGATGCGTGACCGTACTGTACAGTACAGTACTGCACAACATCCGTCAGTTGACAAAGAGAGCTCGTGTCGGTTAATTGAAGAGACTTTGCTCTGTTAGTTTGAACCGTGATAGTATCAGTTACTTGACCATGAAAGCACCGTGCTCACCTAGAAGAGGAGGAGCAATCGTCGGGGAAACGTATTCGACGGAAGGCTGGCAACAGCACCCGTGGATATTTTGCTGTTCGACGATAAGGGAGTCGTCGACACCACTGTCTCAGCGAGTTCGATCGACACAGACAGGTCGATCGCGGCGTCTGAACTTGGACCTCGCCAGCGTAAATCAGCAAAACAACCGTCCTCGCAGATTGCAACTATAATTGGATTTTTACGTTCTCGACGTGCCGCGCGTTCCCCTATGCAATTTGTATCGGCCTCTATCGAGAAATTCCGCTGCGTAGGGCTCGCACTGGTTCTTCCCCGGACGACCGCACTGTAAATGGAATACTTGAAAATGGTCCGAATTCACACCGAAACGTTGAATTAAATTTCATGTGATATTTTGCAAATTTGCTTATTGTCTACAATTGATCGAACCAGTGCGCCAATAACATTAATTGTAGTTTCGAACAATTTTCGATCGAGATACAGAGAACTGGTAAATGGAATAAGTACGTTCGTTGTACGTGTTCGGTAAAATTTTCGAATCTTAACCGTCGGCACTCGAGTGGCGATTCAGAGGCCACACTTCAATCAATAGACTGCGGATGTAATTTTCAATTTTTCTACAGGAATTTTAAGAAACTCGAATCCACCCGAAGCAGCCGCGTTAGATCCGAAATAAATTCAAATCGTACTAAATTCTGTCGTATTTTATATCCTAGTAGTTTTTGAAAATTTTCAAAAGCTATAATTGCATAAAGATCCTCAGTCTACTAATCGATTACTAAACATTTATGACTAGCTGACCCGAACATACGTTGTCCTGTCCTGTCTTTGTGATCGACATCCATCGTTCGAATCGTGAGTTAGGATCTTGAGTTCGTACAAAAATCCCATAGAAAAATTCTTTCCTTAAAGCCCTTATTCGGACTGTTACGAAGATCTTTAAAAATAAAAAAAATTAGCCAAATCGGTCCAGCCGTTCTCAAATGATACGCTTACCAACGTGTATCATTTAATTTTCATTTATATAGATAGAAGAAGAAGAAGATAGAAAATTAAATAGTTCTAAAGGCTACGGTAGCGTGTATGTAATTTTGCTGGGAAAAATCGGCCGATCTCCGTTGGAGAGGTCCGATTGCTGCGAGTGCACGCGACGAAATTGCACTTCCTGAATTGAAGTAGAAAGGGGCGAGGGCGGGGACGGGAACAAGAGACTCCGAGCAACACGTGGAAGAACTAGGTCTCGCCGCGTCGGTCGAGGATCATCCTAATCTATGCTACCCGTACTTACCTCGTTGTCGTTGACTGATCATGCACCTTGCTCATGCACATTCCCCCCTGCGGCGCGGTGTCGAGCCGCGTTAACGCATGCCGACTGACCTCTGCGTTTACACGTACAGCATGTATATCGTGCACACGGTATATCGTGCAGTCGGCTCACGATTGGCACACGACATGGACCGTGATTACTCGCTGTAATTGGCAGACACGCAAATACCAACGGGATCGCACCGTCACTGGCCCGTCGACTCGATTTTAGAGACACCGGCCCGCCGCGCTGCCATAAATTAGGCGTCCGCGTAGGATCATGACAGTAGGAAGACTCGGTTCGTCGCACACTGCGGTATACTTTGACAGGAATTTGGGACAAAAATAAAAAAAATTCGTATAGCGTAGCAATAATTTATATTTTTTTTGTTCGGAATCGTTTTAAATGCACTAATCGAAGATTTGGAATACTATTTTAGAATTTTCTATATTTTACACTACATAGATTTGACAGAAACAATAAGAGGCGTGTTTTATGTATAATATAAAACTGAAATATTTGAACAAATAGTACATATATTACGTGTAGATAAACAGATAAATAAATATCGATGAAAAAAACAAGTATTCATAGCCGAGTAGAAGAGTAAGATTCGCCGAGGGTTAATGTTGAATAACTTTATATTTAACAAATTATATTTAATAAATAGTTAATGTCTATTAATTACGAAAAACCAAAAACTACAGGATGTTTTGAACCCTTCTTGAAATATCTCTATTTAAAGGAAAGGAAAAAGGTGAGAAACATTATTTCAACTGTATTATTTACTAGTATACTCCATATAAGAGACTTACAAATTTTGAAATTTCAGTCACGTTAGCTGTACTTTAAGCTACCATATTCCATAGGACATATATCATAAAATTCTTTCTGCTGATACATACCATGAAAGTAAGTGACGCTTTGAATCAATAAATTGCTTGACATACGATTTTCTTGAGAAAAAAAACGCTTGTAACTCGTCCCCTACTGAATTATTTGAATTTTCTATTGATAAACATGATAATTTAGATGTTAAAACATAGTTTCAACATAGAGTCCAGTGGATTTTAGACAATGAATTTTTATTAGATTTTTGTTCACAGGGTACCGCATTGTCCGAGGTGAATATCTTGATTTGTGGTCGGTCAGCGACGCGATATTTCTGGCTGAATTGGGTGAAGAAAGAAATTAATTGGTTCGTCACCGATGCAACGCGTCAAATTGGAAAAATCGTTGAATTCCATGTCCATAGAAATTGGAAGATGCATCGAAATTCCTGCACCTTCTATCAGCTCGTTCGAGAAGTGGTTTCGTTTTCTCGAGGGAAAATTACCTCCCGAACGACTACACGATACATGTACATGCTGGGTTGGATATAAGAAAAAGAAAATTTGGCTTTGTCGGCGGGTTATACCAGTTTCTTTGAACACAGCGCAGCGGGGTGCCGCGAACGGTTCCCAATGAAAGTGGTTAGGTTGATGGACGTGCAACGACCGGAGCCCAGGCTTCTCGGAACTGTCTATTGGACACCGGTTATGACAGTCAATTGCGATTCGGCCTGGTGTCGGAGAAGCGTCGCGTCCGCCGCGTACATTAAGACTAATGATCCCGGTGAATTAGATAAAGCTGCATTGTAAGCCGGGTGATTACGTCGACGGGGAGTGAACTCGAAATGTCGCGGGTCACCGCGAGAACGAAGGATTTCGTCTTCCGAAGATTCGCTGATAAAACGAAAAATAATGATGCTCGATCGAGTAGGATCCTGACAGTCGTCGAACAATTATGTACGGTTCGGCTGGATGAATCTCCGAGGCTCAATCGTGGTTGATCGTTTAACCGGGCCCGAACGAGGCAATAGCTGAATTAGACTAACTCACTGAGCAGAATTATTTTCGCCAATCATCCCGGGCCACTCGAGGTGCCCGTCCGCCGCGCCGCGATCACCGTAAACTCCACTATTAACCTGTTGAGTCTGGGCTGCGGTCAGAGTTGTGCTAATTTAAATACATTGCAGTTGAATTACGTAATTTAATTACATTGTATTTCACATGTTGTACACGAACCGTATTCGTATGGCATTGATAATCGCATTACATAATCCGAACCTTTCGCTTAATTTCGTAATTGTATTTCGATCGTTAAAACGCATTACACCGCAATTGTCAATGAACGAAGCACCGACTGAATTTCCAATTACCAACTAATTGAATCGCTTCGTAATTAGAATTCGTCGAGTGATTCGATTGTAACCCGACAGAACTCTGCCTGCGGTGAATGCCGTGTTGCATGCTTGGCTCACCTATCTTGGTTGCAACTCGCAACACCGAATGCACTGATATATTCGAACGGAACACCCCCCGGAGGCGCGGCCGGCCGGTTCATCCGAGAACGTTTTGCATTTCTTGCTTCACCAGCCACTCCGGTTCCGCCTTTCTCATTTATTTTCATCGATACCGTACACTGTAGACGAACCAGTAATATTCGTCACACCAAATTGCTAGCAAAAGTAAAGTTCTGTTTTCGGAACGAACGAAACGCACACGTTTGAAGATGACTTCTGTTCGAGCCTGCGAACAATTATCGTTTAAATATCGCGGTAAAATGCGGTTATCGCAACGATTTTCATCCGCTGAAATTTACGCGGATAGTCGCTGATTCAATTGCACCGGCATGGCAGACAACGAGACCTCCCCGTTCCCCTGGACGCGTCGTCGCGTCGGTATAATAAAATCGTAACGCATGCAATAAGCGTGCACGACGTGTTCCTCCAGCGGGAACTAACCATCTAAATTGAATATGTAGGGTAAACTTCGAATAAACGTCCAGGCGATTGGCTTTGTTAACTGCGAGACACGGATTGACTGTGGCTGATCCCTAAGCGCCGCACAATGGGCAATTCCGACGAAATTTGTTTCAAAATCAAAGAACTTTCGATAGAAATGAGATAGAGCGATGAAATTTTTTTTCAATTCAAGCTGAAACTTTGTTGAATATGGAAAACTAGGGAGATTATGTTACGAACGTTGTCTGTCATTCTCTGTCGTTCTTTTACAGTTGACGCAAACGGCGACCATGATTACAATGTCCCAAAAATAGAATATCTAACAGGCTGAACAATAAAGTTTTTTTTATTATTATTATTATTTATTATTGACGGACTGAAGCCCTTTTACATAAGTGTTTACAATATCAACGAATCGAAAAAAAAGAGGAAGATATAATACTGATCTTGTAATAACAAAGAAGGGACATGCACAAAAGAAAAATTTAATAATGGTACAATCGATATGGTATTATCATATAATCCTGCGTAGTTGCATTTGAAAATTTTGTAAAGAATCACTGAAAAAAATCAATACAATTATAAATAGTGCATGATTTTGAGATAATGCGATTCATTGGATTAATTAATCCATAAGTAGATTTCGCTTTAAGTGTTTGAAAACCCTTGTTCTGGTACATAAAAATTGATTTGCGCCAGTAGAGAGGAACAATCAATATGATTGTTAATTAAATTAAAAATAAAGTTCTGGTCGGATACTATTCTTCGAGCAGATAATGGTTCTAGGTTCATTGTAGTTATTATTGCGGAGTAATCATGATCAAAGAATGACATTGGATAATGTTTTTTTTTTTAAACTTGGCTACCTGGTAAGATAATATTTTCCGTATTTAGCTGCTATTCTTTGCAAAGTCGTTACAATGTCGCATAAATATCCGTCGGTCCTCGGTCCGAATAATATTATTCTTCTTAAAATTCTGCTACCTGGTAAGATAATATATTCAGTATTTAGCTGCTATTCTCTCGTGCCTCGTGCATTGACACGAACGACAGCGACGCGACGGCGCGACTGTTTCTTTTTGAAAGGAACAATGAATGGTCCGGGTTAGGTGAAAAACGCCTGAAGCGGATACAGAAGATGAACGATATATTCCCGCACCGTATGGTTACGAGTTATTTACGACAAAGTTTCGCCTCTACATTGTGCATCACGATATAATTGTATTGCCGGCAATCGCTATTGTACATCGGCTCTGCCTTTCACGCACCGGGCGTCCGCGTCCGTGTACGATCGGTCGAAGCGATGCAACCTCCTCGACCAAAGCTGCAAATCACTCGAGGAAACGTGATCGGACAATAGCGAACTTTCTCCGATTCGGCAAAAATTCGACGCACAGTTGCTCGACAGGCAGCAGCATGATTCGAAACTGGTCAGCTGGAAATCTGTTCGTTCAATGCTCCCGCGTTCAGAGCTCGTTATCACCGGTGAGTGCGATGAAATGTTGAAAATTGTTCGACAACTGTTCATCAGATTGATCGATGCGATCGGGAAACTATTCGTAACGGCAAGAAAAAGCAAAAATATCGAAAATCTTCCTTTCTTACGAATCACCCTGTAGAGATAAAGTCACTTCGAGCCCAGTATACCAGTTAACGTGGAACTATATACATATATTTGGAACAGCCTGTAGATGCAAAAGTGCACTCTGTAAACCCTTGGGAACCCATAAATATATCGAGGGCAGTGAATTTCGAAGGATCGATATACCCGAAGATAAGATTTAATGAGCACAATGGATTTCGCAACACAGTATCTGTACTCGGTTTTTATTTAGCCGGAGGATGCGACAGGATCTTAATTATCGCAGCGGTCACCGTTAAATATGTGTGGCTCCGTAATTGCCCGTCTGCGCCTTTCTACACTCTTTTATTCCGTAATTACGATAAACCAACTGGACACTGGCTCGTTAAAAATTATGTTTCGGTGCTTGCGGGCCTGATCGTGTTATTCGGCGAGCCTTGCACTGGTTCCAACGTGTATATTTTTATCGTTATAACTAGCTGACCCGACAGACATTGTCCTGTCCAATTTTAATAAATTTGTTTGTGAGCAATATCAATTTGAATCTTGAAATTCAATTCGTTGACATCAATGTTTTTTCTTATTGGGAACCAATAATACTTGCATCGTTTCAAAAATTATGATTTTTGCTGTTTGTCCGAATTTTCCTACTTTCCTTTGTGATTGTTTCGAATTTTTTTTCTGAAAGCTTTGCCAGAACTATAACGAACAAAACAAAAAAAGAATTACGCATATTCATCGTTCGAATCGTGAAATATGGTCTTGAGTTCATACGGAAATCCCATAGAAAAAAAGCACTTTTAATTTTATCCCAAATTTTCCATTTTTCCGGGTAACTTTTCCAATTTTTCTTTCCCTAAAAACCTCATTTGGACTATTATGAACATTTTAAAAGAAAAATTAGCCAAATCGGTCCAGCTGTTTTCAAGTGATGTCGTGACCAACGAACAGCATTTCATTTTTATTATATAGATTATATAGATTGAACTCATAAAAATCCGCAGTCTAGAAATTACTGTACGCGAGTAATTAGTTGGACGAGGGTTGAGTCAAAGGAAAATTGTGAAGTAATAGTTTGGTGGAGCGGAGACAAATTATGCAGTGGTTATATTCTTTCGAAAACAACGATTACAGTCGGTAGTTGAGGCTAGACTTTAGAATTGTTCTTTCCATTGATAAAGGGGTTCGCTCGGTATCGCGTTCAATAGAAATGGAGTAGAATGAGGTGATAATAGGACGACAATTGGCGTAACTGTTTGATCAGTTGGGGAATCTAAACATGTCAAATTATCGCTAATCCCCGTTCCTGGAACCACGAGCGCAGCAAACAGACCTCTATAATCTCGTATCTGAGACGTGTTCTTTGTTCATGCGTCCTAGTCCTATATTCAACGTAAACAATATTCGCGATTCGATCATCAATATGGTTTAGGATTTGATAATAAAGTATCCGGAATGAGGATTCCGCTTGAAACGTGACTCACGAGTCGCTATTAATAGTCGATGAATAAACGATGGACCACGGAGATTATAAATTACCAAACATTGTTTTTCAGTTTCGTTGATAGACAAGCGAATTTCTGGCATCGAAATCAATGAAATCACAACAGTGATCCGAATAATTTACACGCATCTCTTGATCGAGCAAATGTTCTACCGGAAGTCTGGTTCTACATTAATATCACATAATCTTTTTTAGCAAAAAAATCAATGAAAAATTAAAGATCTTCTCGCCGAGCCATTTCAGCGTACGAGGAATCCAGCTATCAGTAGTACAGCCGCGTCCCTGGTCAGACCGAAATTCCCAGAACGCATCGGGGTTTATACCAATCTGCTGATCGCGTAAAAATTAAACATTACGACTAGACTGCATAGACATTTATGCATTCGTGACCAAAACAGTTACGTACAATTTGAAACAGTGAACATATTAAAGAAATTTAAGGACATCGGTGTAGTAGTTTCTGCAGAGAACTGTACAAGAGTGTTCCACGTCGTTCGATCGCGATCAACAAGGGGGTTCCCGGTGTCCGCGCGATCTATGGATCGCCGAATGGATCGCCGAATGGCTCGCTGTGATATCGCTCCCCCGCGAGTTTCTAGCCCCAATTTCAAAGTGCAATCAACAAGTGCGATATCCTGGACGCGGTGCGGACCTAGATTCGGCCAGCTGCACGACCGCGTTTCCGTTCCGTTGCTTTCGGCCCGCGATCCGAAAAATTCCGTTGGCGGAAAACAAGACAAGGAGATAGAGGATGATCGACAGCGAAAGATATCGAGAGCCCGCTCGAACTTAACCCCGTTTGCGCGGCTCCCGGAGGGCGACTTTTTTAGGTCGAAGTCTAATTCGAGATTTCCTCGCGACATACAGGGTGGTCGATATACAATAGTATAATTCTCTCTCTCTCTGTCTGAGCAATTGTGCGCTTGTGGCGAAAATGGATGGGTGTAAATGTCAAATATCGAAAACATTGCAATATTATTATTATTATTTACTATAGACGGACTGAAGCCCTTTTACATAAGTGTTTACAGAAAAGAAAAAAAAGAGAAAGATATAATACTGATCGTGTAATAACAAAGAAGGGACATGCACAAAAGAAAAATTTAATAATGATACAATCGATATGGCATTATCATATAATCCTGCGTATAGTTGCATTTGAAAATTTTGTAAAGAATCACTGAAAAAAATCAATACGATTATAAATAGTGCATGATTTTGTGATAATGCGATTCATTGGATTAATATACAATCAATATTTTAAGAGTACGAATACACATTATTTCTTGCAATAAACGCAACGTAAAAACAGTGATCTCGACACGCAAACTAGCTATTTGTAGATAACGTAGCGTGACTTAGCGATCCGAGGCTGTCGTGCTCGGTAACGATTGAATATCGATGTGCACGGGAGTATCGTTGGAAACCAGTAATTTCGCAGATCCCTGCGAAATTTTGCTGGGCGATCGACGTATCCGATGGGAATTGACGCAATTGCAGACGTTCCAAGAAGGACGTTGTCCCCGACAAGCTAATCATCGGATAAGAGACGGATTCTTCGGTGCATCGCAAATTACGCGAACGATCGTCAGCGCACCTGATACCGCATAGAATCACGCGAACGCGCGCGAATGCCGCGTCGCACGCGATCGCAATTCGCGGGAAATTCGCTCTATTAAACGACACGCGTGACGCGCGCGCGCGCGTTCTTTCGCCTCGCGAAAAGGTTCGGGGAATGTCCTTCCTGGATCGTGATCACGTGCCGCGGATCTAGTGTATCGATCCACACGTGGCGGATTCGTTGACGGCCGAACGTGACGGCCGCCGTCGTCGAGTCGACGGACGCACGTGGTTCGTCGACGCCTCTTTCGCGCATGTCAACCGACGATAACGAGACCGTACGAGTCGTTTAACGCGAAACTGCTGCAACTTGTCTGTTTCGTTCGCATCCGGAGCGCGCTTAATCGTTTTCAAAGAAAATATTTGTCATTTCAGCGTGGCTTGGACGACGCAAACATCCTTCCTCGTCTCTTCGAGAACTTTCGACAGTGTCGACGAAAATAAAATGTTTATTTCACAGAAAGACCCTTATCGCTAGAAATAACAGCTCCAACAAATTATTAAACGTAACGAAAGCGTTGTTACGTCCAATCCGAAACGATCGACACTCGCGCGCCATGTGAAAATCGATCCTCGAGCTGACAGCAGGTAAACCGATATCCGTTCGTGGAAACTTCTATCACTGCACGTCAGCATTGTCTTGACTCATCGGAAAGCGATCCGCATTCCCTGGCACGGGCTTCGACACAGATCAAAGCTCTCAAGAAAATTCGCGTACTCCTCGCAACGTGTCGTCGAGGTCGTTTAACCATTCGGAAACATGAACGAAACGTCAACGAAAGTGAACAATCCGAACGAACGGAAAAACAGAATGAAAATAAAAGAAAGAGAGAAGCCAGCGACTTGTGCGCTCGATGTGAGAGATTATTGGTGGGATCTGGGAAAGAAACGAGGGTAGGAGGTCGGCGGATCGTCTCCTTCCAACGGTATCTGTTCAAAAATACGCGGAATATATCGAGCCAAGAGACCGGATAGTCACTGCGATTAATCAACCGGGTCCGATAGCGGCGGTTTGCTTCCCGGCAATCGATGATCTACTCGCGTGATCTTTCCGGATCGAGTATATACTCGAGAGCACCGACAACTACTTGGAAAAGAGAGAAATTTCGATCGTGGGGTTTTTCGATGGACGGACAACGTCGACGACGAGCTGTTTGGTTCTCCTTGCGTTCTCCTGTACCGAGAAATACGAGAAAGAGATCTCGCTCGATCTCTCCCCTTCTCTCGTTCCGGTGGTTCGTTGGATCACCACGCGAGAGCTGGTCGTCCACCACCAGCAGCGGCGGCAGCTACCAGCCAGCTGACCTTTCTCTCTCTCTCTCTCTCTTTTCTCTCTCCCTCTCTCTCCGTTTGCCCCTCCCTCGCTCGTTCTCGTCTCTTCTCTTCTTCCTCCACTGCCGCCTACTCCCCCAGTCGCTTCTTCCCCTCTACCGATCTGTCTTCTTATCGTTCCTCTCCTCTAATCCGTGAAATCTGGAACAAGAACCGCGTGGCGAGGCAAGCCGGTACCAGTGGCACCGAGGAACTCGGTACCAGCGGAGGTCTCTTCAAGCAACGGTCTTCACTGTTCGGCGAACCACCTGGTCAACGAAGAGAATCGAGGGACTAGAGAGACTCCGAAGTGACAGCGACGAAACGCCCCGCGGGAACACGGAGGACACGTGGCGGTCGGCTGCAGAGAATGCTGCAGAGGCGACCACAGAAGTGAAACAGTTCGGCGAAACAGAGTCTAGTGCGAAGGCGACCGGTGTCGAAGAAGGGCTGGCTAACTTGTCGGAAGGTACCCGTGGTGTTTCGTCGGTTGTGCTCTGTTCGAAAAAAATAAAAACGACGTCGAGATGACGAGAAGCTGCGCTACCGTTAGACGAGGCAGAGCGAAGAGGATGGTCCTGCTAGGACTGGTCCTCCTCATGCTCTTAGATTCTGTGATCGGTAATCCGTACAAGAGATCGTTGCTGAGGTTGTGCTCGAAAAACCTCAGCGACGCTTTGTACCTGGCTTGCAAAGGACGAGGGTACAACGAACCGTTCGTCTACAGCACCGAAGAGGATCAGCTTCAAACTACCGAAGGATCTGGACTAGCGGAGGAATGTTGCTATCACGTGTGCACCTATTCGCAGCTGGAACAATACTGCAAGCCGCACAAAACCAGTCCCGCGGACGCCGTCGCCGTGTGAGTGGATGTTAGTTTCTCCTTTTTATTTCTATCGTTTTATTTCTCTACACGAAACCAACCCCCTGTCGCCTCTGGGTCGTCCTGGTCACCTCGAACGTCTCGGATAAAACCAGTGGACGTTTCACTTTGCTCGATATAGGATCCACGGTGCAGGTTCGGTGATACGCCGTTACGAATTTTCTTCTCGATCGCGTTGGTTTACGCGACACCCGGTACGCCAACAGAGCGTGGATCTCCGATCGAGCTTCCGTTACGCGAAGTTCGCGTTCACGATTGTTCCGCGGTTTTTTTTTCATCGCACGCTGCTGCAATTATACCAATCGTACTCTCGTTGGAAAAGGGATCACGAAAAGTTGCGTAACAGGGATCGTCGCGTTCTCGATTAGCTTTCCGTTTAGGGTTTTCGCCACTCGGACGAATGTTCGCGTTGTCTATGGTCGGAGGATCGGCAGATGATTTTCATGAGATTAGACGGTGAAAGTTTGCAGTTGAAGAAATCCATATCGTCGATATCGGATCCCTTCCGGAAGGGTAGCCGATCCTTCGAAGGCTAGTCAATTCCTTTGGACACGTTTGTCCAGGCGATACACGCGGGGCAGCCTCGCCGGGCCGAAACCACCTATTTGCGCGACGATTTCTCAGCGGAGGAGTCGTGGCCGGATCAGTTGATCCCTGCAATCAACAAGTTTGTTATTCTTTCGTTCTCCTCGATAGAACGGGAATCGTGGCCGCGGAGAACTGGACTTTTACCTCGTCGATAGTAGGTGGTTTACACCAGAGAGTGTGTATATTGTTCGACGACGGCCATCGAACGTTTTTAATTACAGTACACAGGGCTGTTGTCGCGACTTCGAAACCCCGGGGGGAAAAAAAAAGCGGAACGCAACGTGTACGAGAAACGTGTAGAACGATGAGAAACGAGAGAGAATCGAACGACTCCGGCTCTGGAGACACCGAGGTTTATCGGGCGCCGGGACGATAATCTTTGTCACTTTTCCTAAAGTTCACGGTTGCGCGGACTGGCCTCAGCAGGAAGGTTAGTTCGAAGTACTAGGACGAGTACGCCCGTTCCCCCAGCTATCTCCTCGACTGTCTCGATTCTTTTCTTTTCTTTTTCTCCTTTCTATCCTCCTTCGTTCGCGTTACAGCGATTCGCGGCCGCTTGCGCGAATCGACGCCGCGCGTCGGTTTCTTTCTCGCGTCGTCGTCGCGTCGTCGAGCTGACGAGAGACGGTTTCGCGAGGCCGAGCCGTATCGGTCCGCTCGCGGGTTGTTTACCGACGATACCGGCTCGACGCGGCGGCAACACGTGAATCAGGCCCAAACATTTGTTATTTTGATTTGTTGTTTCGGGGAAAACAACAACAACCACGATAAACGAGAGGTCGAGCTGCTTTCTTCGGCGATTCTCTCGGACGACATTTCGGTTTTGTAGTCAGGGGTGGGCAAACCTTTTCTCGAAAAGGGCCAGATCGTAAAATTTATAGGCCTGCTGGGCCATAGAGCAACAAAAACACAGATGTTCCAAATATTTTTCAATAGAAACTGATATTTTTACACAAGTTCGTTTATTTCACGTAATTTGATTTATATTGAATTTTTCCATGTAAAGAAGAATATTAACCTCGCGGATCGGATTCGAAAGAGACACCTGGTTTATAGAAATTCATAGAATACAGAAGAATTCGATCGTTCAAAAACTGTTTGAAACAATGACAGTCGGAGTCGCCGTTTCAGTGCGAAACCCGGGATCGAACTTCGAGGTGGATTTTCGATGGGAGATTTCGCTCTCGTATATTATACAGGCCGCTTCGGAACAGTAAATTGGTATTTTGAGCACAGTTCGTTGGATTCGATGAGGAAATTGATGAAGCAGTTACTCCGAGCTAATTATTTCATTGAGTTTATAAGTAGAGGCTGTCAAGTGGCTGTTAACTAGGAAAAATCGTCCTCGGACATTTGTACAGGCTGCTTCAAAATCGGTATTTCGAATCGGATAGATTTTTATTGTTTGCCGCAGACCATTACACTTGTCCGTGCAATGATCATTTTTAATAGTCGTCCTTGGAGCTGACAGAACGCATTCTGCATACGGTAGAACTTTAAAAAGCTTAGAAAGTGGAGACTGCTTCGTTCGACCTCGTCGAATCGTGTGCGGAATAGAACGCACCTTTTGCAACCGAGAGCGTGCGATTTCGCGGAAAGCCTGGCGCCTTTCGCGGATAATATCAGCCATTTGTTTATGTAAGAAATTATATAATCGATAACGCGGTAGATTCGCGTTAAGTCGTTGCAGGATCGTGTTGTTATTTCGAGTGATGATAGCGAGGAATAATAAGCGCATTAGCCGAGTCTTGTATGTCACGATGATCGTCGGAGGATCGTGATTATTTGCGATTGCGATCGAAGAGTTGAAGTCCTTGGAGGTGAACGTTAACTATTCTCGCTGTCGTAGTCCGAGAATGTTGTGTCGAACATGTTTGAGGTTCCAATGCCGTTGACAATGGGGTGTCCAGGTGAACTAGAGTGCGCTGACCCCGTTCCTCCCAATAACCGTTTACAAAATTGGCGTGTCGCTGAATTTCTGCTTTTGCGATTTTTCAGGAGGAATTCGGCCTGGATAGTAAATTCAGTGGATCCCTCCGTGAGGCCGGGAACGTCGTCGGAGGAGAGATCAAGGTCCGATATCGATTTCGTCGCCGGCACGATTAACTATAAGACCCACGGGCTGAAGGAGGCTCGAAAAAAGGGAACGCACCCGGACCGCAACGATGCAGTCGGCTGCGATGGAAGAAACTCCGTGAGAAGACATCGTGGGTGCCGGCCTCGACGGCAGAAGCATCGTCGTCACGGCAAAAGTAATTTGTTCAAGATTATCTTTATAATCGAAAATCGGAGTTTACCCCAATCGGCGATCGTCGGATAAATCACGCAACCCTTTCGCCATTAACCGAAAGAAAGTGCACGATCTTCGGTGAACTTTAATCCGACTAAGATGATCCGGTTGCATCTGTGTTTCTATTGATCTCCTCGATCCCTGACTCAGCGTCTAACGCTTCCGTCATAATCACCTATGCGTCGTATCTGACGTCAAACTGATATTGAACTCGACCTCTCCTTTATCGTTTCAGCCATCGGAAGCAACATTGGCCGATAGATCTTCGAGGGCAGATGGGTTTCACTAAAAACCGAGCGAGCCAGGGCACGTTCCCGTTGCGTCACGGAGTTTCATCGTCGTTTGCGATCGTGTTCCTCGGCCACCTCCTTAACAACGACACTCCTCGGATCAAGAAGAAGAATCATCGTGAGAGAAAAAGAAACGATCTAGAAGGAGAAGAAACGATCGAGGAGGCAGGCAGGAGGAAGCGTCGGAGGAATGCCGGTCAAGATCAAGAGAGTCGGAAGTGGATGCGAGTTAGCGAGCAAGCGTGCAATCAATCAATCAATAAGACGTCTAGTCCCATGAAACAGTGATAATTGGTCGTTGTATTAACGGTTAGACGAGCAGCCTTGAGCTGCTCGAGGTCTCCTCGAATCCACGGGACAGAGACACAAGATTGCAGAAGAGGAAATAGAAGAACAAAAAGAAGATGAACAAGAAGAAGACGAACAGTATCCTTGCTTAGAAGAAGAGCGAAGAAATTTAGGACAATTTTCAATGATAGATCGTCGCCGCCAGGCGACAGAGACGTCCGAGTCTCTTAACTAATTGTTTTTTCGTTCTGTATATATTTTTTTATCGGACGAAACCGCACGAGCTCCGTTTGCGTCGTGTTTTTCGCGATGGGATCCGAGATCGCTAGAATGAAATTCGAACGATCCCGGCCTGATATTAGTCGCGCGATCTCTTAGAGAAAGACTTAAACAAGTGTTATATATATGTATAAGTATATGATTATATGTATATATATTTTTTGTTTCTTTTACTAATTTTTTATTTGTACATATGTAATTCTGTGTATACATATAGCTAGATAGATAGATAGATAGATAGATAGTTAGACAGATAGTTAGACAGATAGATAGATAGATAGATAGATAGATAAATAAATAAATAGATAGATAGATTTGAAAAGAGCGAGAGAACTCGAGCTCTCTCTCTCTCTCTCTCTCTCTCTCTCTCTCTCTCTCTCTCTCTCTCTCTCTCTTCCGGTTGCCGGTGACTTTTAGTTCCTTCGTCGAAAAAAAAGAAAAAATAAATGATCTCACTAGTATTAAAAACCGAACGAATTCTATTTTTGTAAATGTAATCGCTGAACGAACTAGTCACTAAGGACGATGGTCGAGAGGCGTCGAGCGAAAAAATCATCATATAGTTTGTCTTTCTGTAAATATATTGTTATATACGATAGATAGTCTCGCGCGAGCTTATGGTTTATGCAGAGATTGTATATATTTTTTTAATCTGCGACCGCTTTCGCAACACATTCGCTGTATCCTGTATTCCATGTCTTTTAAACGATAAAGTGAGTATTTATACCGATCGAACTGCTGCCTTGGTTTTCTCTTGTTGTTTCTTTCCGTCCTAGCGATTAGGGAACGCGACCATAATGGCGATTCGTACCGGAGACACGTGGCGTTCTGCAGACTCGTGTTGCGTAACGCGCCGCTGGTTGGGATCAACGATTCTGAACGGTTATTCTTCTAACTGGAATCGCATTCAAGCTTGGATCTTTAACCAGTTGACGGAATAGACAGATTACGTTCACGTGGAGGAAGCAATGTCATGGCGCTTGCAATCTTAGCGGCCATCTTGTCGCGTCGCTGAAAGAGTCGCGGAACGCTATCGATTAAATTAAAAGAGATCGAACACGCGGTTATTAGCAGGCAATTAATCTAAGGTGGTTTTTTAAATATTTATGGCTTTTAGAATGGGTTAGAGGTCAGAATATCAAGATTTAGCTGACGGTGTTCGAGTTAGGGTAGGGAGAATTGGCTGATCGAGTTAGCGTAGACAGATTTAGTTGATAGAGATTGAATTGTTCCGCTAGCAAACTATCAATGTGGAATATTGTCCGGACAGGACAATAAGTATTTTTTCGTTTGTTCGCGTATCCAGTAACGAGTCCGTGCGATAAAAAACAGTATAATTAAATTGTTTATCTTTCACGGGCATTGGAATGCGTAAAAATATACATCTGTGGCAACACACGACAAACAATCGCCTGAAACTCGGTAATATTATAAATTGCTTATGAGATCTGTTTTGCGGTTTCCAGCACGTTTCGTGTGTGACTTGTTTATGTATATATGTATAACATTTTTTTCAATATGCATATACCAATGACTCTCATCTTTGCTTTCTATTGGGAAAATCTTGTTTACTTATTTCTATTCGACGTTGCGCGAACGTTAGTCAGTGATATTTATAGGAAACTTCGATTCTTGGAAAACGAGCTAGTATTTCTCATAAAAACAAATTGACGTAGTAACACCTTTTATCGTTGCGTTATCATGTTTATTTAACGGTGCGAGAAAACTCATTTTATTAATTGATCTTTCAGAATTCCGATGTACGTAGCTAGATTTTTCCAGTTTTCGACTTCCATGATTCGTTCCGTTTCTTAAAATGATTTTTCATGTGTCTTTGGGCGTTGCGGGTTCCTGAACGGTGCATTTTCTGCAGATTGAATTATCAACCGGTCACGTTGGCACGAACGTGTCGGACTATAGCCGTCCACGAGGGACAATGATGGACTCTTCGCCTTTTCAGCCAGCAATCAGTAGAAAGACACGTTAGATCTAGGAGAACTCGGCCTTTATTAAAGAATTCCGTGACCAGTGTTCCGAAATCGTTTCTCCTATCCTATCCTATCAACGATCCTAATCGAATGCCTGATCAAAGCTCGCGAGCATTCCAGAAAATGCAAATCTTATTCATAGTTGGTTCAATCTTCAGGCTGATTATAGAGTAATAGTCACAAATCAAGACCTTGCTGTCGTATCTATGCATTCATGAATATTTTAGCACAGTTTTAACAGTGCGGCGATATATTTTCCACTTAAAGTATCTTCTCAAGGACAATGATTTCTATAATTATGCAAATCAGCCTGACTTCTTACTTCGACACGAGAAGCATAATGTAAGCAATTGTTCGTTGATAGATTGCCTTATCTTCTCGCTCATCGAATTCAATGCTTCCTGTATACGTTATTTTTCATTCGGAAACATAGATTTCTTCGTCGTTCTAATCTCCAATAAAATCATTTAAGAAAATGCGAATTTATATAATTTCTTGTTGCTACATATCTGATCTCTATTTCTGGGACAACGTTTCGTTGGACTCCAAGCCAGCACGTTTCGATCCCATCACTCCCTTACGAGCAGCCTATTACTTTGACAACCATTAACCGCTGCACACGGTTCGCTTGTAAATTGGATGATAGTAGCAAACCCACTACGGGACCATCGTCTCTCGCGATTCTTCGTACGAGTGCAGTTTCTGCTTAAGATAATGCCTGTTGGATTGACAGATGATACTCACGCTACAACCACGCTACTCTCCTTTAACCGAAAACACTATTTCTACTTTGATTTTCTTGTTCCCGTTTCACTAGGAGCTATTTTAACACGAAAATTAAACATTTCTTCCTAACTACAATAATTTAATTCTATACGATTTTCATTTTCATTTTATGGATATGAAATTGATATAATACCCTATGTCCTGGATCCCAACATATTTAAAAATCCAAATAATATTTTTAATAATGATACAGCAAGTTTTAGTGGTGCGAATAGAATTAAGAGCGTTCACTATTGTAGCGAAAAGGTGGCGATATTTGGAGTTTTACGAGATTATTGCAAGAAATACCGTATATTATAGGAATATCGTAATTCTCTGTTAAAGACATATAAAAACGGTGAGGATGGTTCGAGAAAGAATGTTATTGTTATTGAAATAATGACGCGGGCCAACTCTTAACGGTGTTAGGCTAGGCGCGTGCAGGTAGCCGAGTGGTTGTTATGACCGCTGGGCTGTTCACGTGCAAGGGAAGACAAGAGGTCTCCCTAGGCCGCCAGAGAACACAGGGCTAGGTACCCAAGTTTATGATAATCACATAGTGCGAGGGAAGACATAAGGTCATCCCCTAGACCACTAGACATCACAGGGCTAGGTTACCTGAGATTATAATGAGCATTCGTACACGGGAAGACACAAGGTCATCCCAGGGCCTGTAGGCCACTGGCAAAACCTACGGAATTGGTATCGCAATTATAATAGAAATACTAGGGAAAGGGGCCTCAGCATAATAACTAGGCCCCCACGATTCATTCTCGAACCAGTGCTCGCCGTAGGCAGAATAAAACTCATACCCTCATACTTTACACTCGGAATCTAATTTTATTTGTTGAGATTTCGTTGCGATCGAATGAAAACCAGACATTTCCTTGAAACGAAACTGACAAAGAGCAGTTTTCTTTTTATTCTTCGAAACAGTTGGGCAAACAATTCGATATAAAGTAAGTACGTTCAATCGCTAATCGTCGGTTGAAAAAAAAACGGCAGTTACTGGCAGTGATATTTCGGAGTATTCAACACCATCGATATATCAATATCCCATGCAAGGTATCAGACTTGGATTTTCGTAACATAACTTCGCGTTCGGACAACATTTCGCGGCCACGTTCATGAAGATTTTCTTATTCATGTCTTTCGAATTCCTGGCCAATCGTTCTCCAACCTCTTCGTGCAGCTCTTCGAGTTCCTCCGGAGATAGCTCGTAACCGAGAAGTTTGTCAGAGATGTCCTGGAAGAATCAATCACAATTTTTAATAAAAACACATTCGTTTCTCGTTTCTTGCTCGCATATAGAAGCGAGTTGTATCGATACTCACAGCAGATCTTCTCATTGGGAACATTCCCGTAGGGCCAAAAGGCATCGGCATATAGCCACCGCCATATTGTTCCTGGAACACTTGGCTTCCTCGATTGTCTTGAATATCGAAGAACGGTGTTTCAATGTCCGTGTTGTGATAGTTGTTCGCAACATCGACACCCATGCTAGGATATTGTCCGAAGCCAGGGTATCCTCCAAAACCGGAGTATCCTCCTGCACCCCATTGCCGTTTCTGCTGTGACACGCGTATCTCTTCCGTTGGCACTTCTGACGCATCTAGAAGACAAATCAGTTCTCATTCGCGAACCATCGCTGCGGTCTTTTGCGAACAGTGCAGAAAGAACAAATATATCCGTAGAAAATCGTCGTGTACCGAATTCTTTGAACGTTGCAGTTTACATACGACCCGGAATCAGCTATCGACTTACACCAGTGATAAGAAAACGAGAACCATCGACGCGCGGCACCGTCGATTTCACGATGCTTGCAAAAATCTTCTTCCGATATAAATAGTTGGTGAAACCCGATACAGTGAAATTTCAGAATTTTTCTGATAATCCTGGGTTTAGTCAACGACCCGAAGCGGCGTCGCGCGGAGATTAATTTTCAAAATTGAATGTTAACGCCTTTCTTTTTCAATGAAATAAAACTCGATTCGTTTCCAGTAAATGTGTAAGCAAGCAATTCGAATATCGATCTAGCCGTACAAAGAATTATAAATTTAAAGACGTTTCAATCGTTGCAACCTTCAAAGAAAATGATACGGCGAGGGGTTAAACGCGACACCTAAATCAAAGTGTAAAAGTAAAATCCGTAGACCGAATAACAGAGTTACTTACCGATCTTCGATTGTTTTTCTAGATCTTGAAGATCCAGCTTGTGGATAGATCTCCTGGCCCTCGGTCCTTTGCAGCTGTTCATGATCACGTCTCTGGCGATGTTTTTGCAGGACAAGGGTAGCCTGGTGTCTGTTTGCGTCAACATCCGATCCGGGGCGGCGCGAGCTTCGAGCGCGGCGTGCATCGCAACGACGAAAAGCGCGACGCGGATGATTTGCAGTGGACGACGCATCGTAAACGCGGCTGCTTTAACAAAAGGAGGTTAATTGCTGTTTAGACGAGAAGATCGTCGATCGGCTAGTCCTTGGGGAACTCGAGTCGCCGACTGGTCCTTCGTCGTTTTTAATCCCGTCGGGACGTGTCACGGACACGTTTCCGCAATCGGATCTGTTTACACGGACGTCACGTTCCGCACGGGTTTCCTATCGTTTCGTTATCGTCAACGAGCAAACGCTGCCGGGGTCAGAACACCGGTAACAGGTGGAACCAGACGTTCTTCGTCAGTCGCTTTTCTGACGTGATCGAGCGAACGCGTGGGCACGCACGGAATTTCGGCTGAACGAAATGGTACGACGAGATTTTCGATACTAAACTGGTCGAATTCCGGAAAATCTAGCGTCTCGATGACAACGAACGACTGAAAGAAAGTGTGTCGGCACTGTCGATTGTGGTCTGTCTCTTGGACTTTTAATTCTGTCGAGGGTGGGCGTGTATTTGATGTCGGAAGTATGCTGATTCGTTAGCAGCTATTTTGATGAAAACGGTGAAGGAACCCGAGGTCGTTTCCAATTGGTTATTCGAAATTCGGGGGAATCTACGGGGATGGTAAGAACGACCGTCCTGGAGTCTCAAGGGTAGGGGTAGCTTCTTCAGGTACGCGGAGACCTCGAGTCTGGCTTTCCCCGCACAGGTAATTTTACTCTAGCTTAGGTAATAAACGAAAAGATACCTCTCCAGTTTGAACAATGGCAGGCGCGTCGAAAGAAACTCGAAACTGGACATTCGTCTGCTGAGCAGCTGCTGCAATAATCATAAACCTAAGCGGCTTTTGTCGACGATACGACATCCTGGATTCGTATAATCGTCAGGCAGGCCTTTCCAAATTTGTGCAAACGTATCCTGAAGACCCTCTTCGAACTGCTGAATAAATTAGAATCGAAGCAACCCAATAAAATGTTGTAAGGCCTACCTATAACTAATTGGCGAGACTATCGGTGTTTCATCTAAAACGCGTCACCGATGTGTCACCGATAACTTATTCGTGTTTAACAATGCATCGTTAAAATATCGTTAAGGCGTATTAAAAGGAGCTCTTGTCAACTCATTAGGACTTGCCCAATATTTGTTTATTTCTTCATTCTCATACGAGTTTTATATTGATCCATATCAAATCGCCACGCCGCCTGAATGTAAGAACTAGGTAACTTACAATTCCTTATTTTAGAGAAATTTTATTTCCAAAAAAAAAGAAAACAAACAAAAGTTGCCTACTTTTTACATTAACAAGATTAAACTAAATTACGATTCGCTAGATGTCGTAGATTATTCAAAATGTCAAAATTTCAAGTTACCTAATTCATATCAATAAAATTACCTAGTTCTTATCATAAAATCTGCTGTTCTACTACGTTCGCATGATTCAGGGGTACGGTAATATTTCTCGAATTTAGGGTACGTTAGATTGATGTCAGGTTTGTAGGCTGAATTCATTAGACTGCCTCGTGTGCATCAATCACGAGAAGTTTCTTCTATCTTGGGCTCGATGTTGTGATTCCGAAGACGCATCGAGAGATACATAGTTGAAAGTCAGGTTCGATTTAAATATGCGAGGTCAGAGTCAAGTATCCTAGGTCTGGGTTAAGTATCGTAGGTCTGGCTCAACCGTGTTAGGTCAGAGTGAATTTTTTCTTTTTTGCCCTAGTTGGAGATGATATACTGTCTGGATCGAGGGTGATCCGTTTGCATTAGGTGCACGGTTCTATTAGTATAATAAAAGTGTACTCGTTTAAAAAGATGATCGATTTAAGAAGGAAATGAATCAAGTGTTACTCAGGTATAGAATGTACATTTTTTTATCTTTCTTCTGCGTCAATTTGGCATACTTTTGTACGTGTACGTTGATCGCGACATACATGTGAAGAAATTTTATACTCTGCGGATCGCTTGATCGTTTGCGGATGACGTAAAAATTCCTCGAGTCCGCGCGGAAATGAAATTCTTTGTGATCGGCCAAAGAATTTCTTGATAAATGTAATAAAGAAGAATGAAAAATGTTAAAAAATTTCAGGATACATTTTGTTATTATTTTTTCTTTTATTTCTAAGCATTTGAAACACTTCTCAGTTTATTTTGCTTTACATGAATAATATAGGTAAATACAGTAATGTGGAATACAGGAACAATACAATAAGAATTCTATAATAATACAAGCGGTGTAATAAAAGGTAATAAAAGGAGTGGATGCTAATACAAGCTTTCATATTTGGCTTTGCTATAATATTGTGTCAATATTAAGGGACAGTTGGAGGCCCACACTAAGTAGGGAATTTGTTAGTTTCCGTCTTTGTGAATTATACAATACCATTTACATTGGTTATCATTGATAATACCTAACCGCTCTAGTGAAGCAGCTAGGTTATAATGGTCGGAACGCATTCTGTTAACTGTGACAACTAAACATCTCTCGAGTTTTAAATGGGCGAACCAGGGTACAGAGCTTTCATTAAAGAACATTTGAAAGTATTTTGTTTCCCTTAAAGAGACCTTGATTTTTTATGACTCCAAAAGTATGATCTTTAGCCTGTTTCTAACATTTTGTAATTAACAGAACCGTCGCTGGCATTTCTTTTGAGAAAAATTCTAAGAATCGTATGCCGACAAGAACAGCGGGTAATTGGAAATAAATCACAACGTGGACCGTCGCGTCGTAAAACTCTGATTGCGAGTGGAAGAACGGGGGCGTGAAATTTGAAAGCTCTGCCCAGGCCGTCCAGGGTAGATGAAAATTTCATTTGCGATTCAATGGGCGATTAAGCGAGACAACGAAGGCCTGTACCCTGCACAAGGAGCCGCCGCGCCGGTCAACGTGACAAGCGCGAAACACTTTGGCTCAATAACGATGATTCCGATCATTATCTTAACTCCAAGAAATCTCCGTGCAATGACGGGGACAGAGAAGGGAGAGAGAGAGAGAGAGTGAGAGAGAAGACGGGAGAGGAGAAGCATCGGCGAGTTGAGAACGCGTATGTGACCCCCTTTGTGTGCAACTGTGCAGACACGATGCAATGCCCGGTGCAATAGAAGTTAATCGAAAAAAGTAGGCAAGAGAGAGACGGGAAGCAATTGAAGATTGGCTCCGGCGTCGCGTCGAGACGCTTGCAATTAGCCGTCCGTCACACATGAGGGCACCGATGATGGTCTAGTCGCTAATTTCGTCTGACGTAATGGAAATGGTCCGACCAAGTGATGGAATCTAAAAAATGCTTAGGGTGCGGCAAATGTGATCATTTTCAATTATTTCATCGCGAGATCCGTCGCGAATCATCCATTCTATTCTCAATCGTTATCAGACTTTTCCAATTTTTCAAGAGAAATCAAGAAACTCGAATGAAATCAAATTCTATTTTCTATGGAAACAACCTTTGTAGATCGAAAACAAATAAAACTTGTACACGATTCTATCGAATTTCGTATTCCACCCATTTCTCAAGATTTTTACAAGCCATAAATGCTTTAAAGTTTTCTACCTGAACTGCAATAAACCGAAGCGAAATAGAAATCCGTTTTCTTTATTGTTTTTTCCGATTCTTCTAATGTTTTTACTGTTTTAAATTACACCAACTATTTTTTGTGATGCATCAAATTCGTTACGTAATCGTCACACTGTCAGCCCGCGGACCTTCAGCCAATCAGAATTGTCTGAATGATTTATTGAATGTTGCGAAACGCAAGTACCGTGCGCAACAAATGTATTGCATCGCGATTTGCCAATGATCCAGAAAATCACATACCACTTCCTCGAAGTGTTTGCCTCCAAGTATGCAAATCGTGTATCGTATCTGCGGGTCATCAATGACCCATCGGAGAATTTTTCCGTCGGGTCAAAGTTCCGCGTAAACAAATAATGTTACTTATTAACCGAGCCGAGAAAAAATGCACATGTTAACTGTAAGTGGTCTTCACAGTTTATTCGAATAGATCAGAGTTTATCGCGGCGACGATAGTTAGCTGCGAGCAAAAATCAAAGCATTTTGCCTAGCATCGAGGAAAAGTTTTCGCGGACGTGTTCGGTTTCGATGAACAACTCGATGGGAAAAATATATTATAGACTTTTCCAACGATTTCCACGGACAGGAATTCGCAGACGAAGTTAATCGTTTCTTCATAGTAGTTACCAGTTAAGGTCTATTCCGTTCAGTTTGTTTTCTGGGTCAGTAGCGCTTCGGTTAAAGTATTCCATTAATACTTGTCTGCTGCAATTTGTTACAACTGTGGCAAACAATGCTTTCTCACAGCTCCGTACATCTTCCTTTATCAGCAATATTTATTTCGTTTGAACCCGATGTAATTATAATATCTTCGTCACAGGATACTATCGATTTTGTTCGAATAGAACACGAAATTCATACTGACACCGTGATCGCACCTAACTTTAAAATCGTATTATTAGAGTGTGACGACAATGAGGGAGGTAGGAACAGTAAAATTGGCTAATCGATATTAATTAATGGAAATTTTATAAAACGAACAACGCGCTCGTTTCAAAGTGTTCTACGTGGAAGATGCGAACAGTGGAGCTACCTATACGTAACTCGGTGAATCAGTAGTACCTGGTAGACTGCGGGGTGCTCAAGCTACCCGATTTCATCGAAAAGGTTACGTTACTGAGGCTGAAATTGCCGCGCATGCGCGTAAAAAAGATGGCTCAATCGGAACATTGGGTTTGACACGTATGCTCTTCCCTTATTTCCGGATTTGTATAAATGTCAGTTAACTGGCACTGGGAAGATATCGTCTTTCATTTTTACACGATTTTATCGTGATCAGGTATGTCGAATTCGATTAACACCTATCAAACTATCAGTACCACGAGTGACATACAAAACACACACCCGAGGTCAACATAACCTCAATGTCCATCAATTTCATAAATAAAACAGTCACATTATTTCAACTTTCGTTGTTGAACAGAGTGCTGTACGTCGAACAATTCTGCTTTTGCTAATTGACGCGTCAAAGTTGCAGTTCGTAAGAGAACGTTTTCCTAGCAGATTGTACATACGTGGATCTGTCAGGAAAGTAGAATCGTTCGACGTACAGCACTCCGTTCAACAGCGAGAAATAACGTTGAACGGAGATTGACGTTTTAACTTTACAGTTCGGAAGAGAATACTTCCCCAGCAGATTGTACAGCGGTAGCAAACATGAGCACAGTGACAGAGCAACCATGTTACACGCTGATCAACGTTCCAACGGACACGGAGCCACTGAACGAACTCCAGTTGAAGCAAGACTTGGAGAAGGGTGATGTCCACACAAAGATCGATGCTCTCAAGAAGACGATTCACATGATCCTGAGCGGAGAACGTCTGCCAGGACTTCTGATGACTATCATCAGATTCGTCCTGCCTCTGCAGGATCACACGATTAAGAAGCTTCTATTAATATTCTGGGAGATCGTTCCAAAAACCTCTCCTGATGGCAAACTCCTCCAGGAGATGATTTTAGTCTGCGATGCTTATAGGAAGGACTTGCAGCATCCGAACGAATTCGTCAGGGGATCGACTCTCAGGTATTGATCCAGTACATGGACAAAGTACGAACAAGTTTGACAGTTACGTATCTTTCAGATTCCTTTGTAAATTAAAAGAGCCAGAGCTTTTGGAGCCACTGATGCCTGCGATTATCGCTTGTTTGGAACACAGACATTCCTATGTCAGACGCAACGCCGTGCTGGCTATTTTTACAATCTACAGGAACTTCGAGTTCCTTATTCCCGATGCCCCAGAATTAATAGCTAAATATTTAGAAGGAGAACAGGACATGTCGTGTAGGAGAAACGCATTTCTGATGTTGCTGCATGCTGATCAGAATAAGGCACTGGCATATCTAGCCGCTTGTTTGGACCAAGTGCCCAGCTTCGGCGATATATTGCAGCTGGTTATCGTTGAACTAATCTACAAGGTACGTGTACGCTTTAGAATGTTTCTTACTCTGTTTCAACAAACATGTTTGTATTTGCAGGTGTGTCTAGCGAATCCATCGGAAAGAGCACGTTTCATTAGATGCATTTATAGTTTATTGAACTCTCCGAGTGCTGCTGTGCGTTACGAAGCAGCTGGCACCTTAGTGACACTGTCTAATGCTCCGACAGCGATCAAAGCTGCAGCTTCCTGTTATATTGAGCTGGTTGTGAAAGAAAGCGACAACAACGTTAAGCTGATCGTGCTGGATCGTTTGATCGCGATGAAGGAGAGCCCTATTTACGAAAGGGTTCTTCAAGATCTAGTTATGGACGTGCTTAGAGTTCTAGGTATATTTCGACAAGATAAGGAAACCGTGTTGCGATAGTTGTGGAATCGCTAAAAGTATAATCCCTTCAGGTTCGCCAGCGTTAGAAGTCAGAACTAAAACGTTAGCTCTGGCCATGGACTTGGTAACCACGCGCACGATAGAGGAGATGGTGCAGCTGCTGAAGAAGGAAGTATTAAGAACTGTTGGCGGGGAACACGAGGACGCCGGCAGATACAGGCAGCTCCTCGTGCGGACGTTGCACGCCAGCTCTATCAAATTCTCGGACGTAGCGGCTACCGTGATTCCTGTGCTGACAGACTTCCTGTCGGAGAACAACGAAGCCGCGGCGACCGATGTTCTGGTGTTCGTCCGTGAAGCTATCCAGAGATTCGAGAATCTCAGACCACTCATTGTCGAGAAGCTACTCGAAGTAAGTATCTCGTCTTCGGTATTAAAAATATTTGAACAGATTAGGATAACGCTAGGAAATACTTTCCCGTGCAGGTATTCCCACATATCAGATCGGTCAAGGTACACGGAGCGGCTCTATGGATTTTGGGCGAGTACACGACAACAAAGGAAGACATAGAAGCCTTCATGAGTCGCATACGGGCTGCCCTAGGCGAACTACCGTTACTAGAGGCAGAGAACAAGCGTCAAGCTGGAGAGAAGTCGGAAGATGGAACCACTCCAACCGCTCCAGCACAGTTGGTCACGTCGGACGGAACTTACGCTACCCAGAGTGCATTCAGCGCTGCATCTACTAGTACGTACATTCTCAATCTCTTTACAGTTTCCATTGGATCACGGACTTTTACATTTGGTTTACAGACAACAAAGAAGAGAAACGTCCAGCACTGGTTCAGTACATGATGGACGGCGACTTCTTCATCGGCGCGTCCTTAGCCACAACCTTAGCCAAGCTAGCGCTCCGCTACAACGGCCTCGAGGACGATGTCCGAAAGATCAACCGCATGCAAGCCGAGTCGATGTTGATAATGACCAGCGTGTTGCAGTTAGGTCGGTCAGGTTTACCTACGAAGGCAATGACACACGATGACGCTGAACGGTTGTCTCTGTGTCTGCGATCTCTCGCCTATCCCACGCCATTTGTTCAGAAGGTGTTCACCGAAGGCTGTCGCGAAGCTCTCGGCAGAATGTTGATGGCTAAAGCGGAGGAGGACTCACAGAATCAGAAGGTATTCGATGCAGCAACCTCGTAGAATTAATAAAGCGTTCAACCAATTCACTTTTCGATTTCCGTAGGCTAAAGAGAAACCAGGTAGCACGGTCCAGGTGGACGATGCCATACAGTTCCTGCAGCTGAGTCGTGGATCGGATCTAACCGGTGGAGCCGGAGATATGTTCGAGCAGAGTCTCAGCGCTGCTGTTGCCGGAAGACCTGGCGCTAGCGGAGATGCACCAGCTCCCAGTGCTTTGAGCAAGGTCACCCAGTTAACCGGATTCTCGGATCCAGTTTACGCGGAAGCCTTGGTCCACGTTAATCAGTACGACATCGTGCTGGACGTATTAATCGTGAATCAGACCAAGGACACTCTTCAGAACTGTACTCTGGAGCTGGCGACGTTGGGCGATTTGAAACTTGTCGAGAGGCCGCAGCCCATTGTGCTCGCGCCGAGGGACTTTGCCAGCATCAAGGCCAATGTGAAGGTAGCCTCCACGGAGAACGGAATCATTTTTGGAAATATAGGTGCGTTCGCTTGTCTTCACGCTTTTATCACTAGGTTTTTATGGGAGCCGTCAAAATGATGGATTCTAATATTCTTAATTTGCGATTAATCAAATTTATTTCCAGTTTACGACGTGTCCGGCGCTGGATCCGATAGGAGCGTGGTAGTCCTGAACGACATACATATCGACATCATGGACTACATAGTCCCGGCAACGTGCACCGATACAGAGTTCCGGCAAATGTGGGCGGAATTTGAGTGGGAGAACAAGGTGTCTGTAAATACCACGTTGTCGGATCTGAGAGAGTATCTTGCCCATCTACTGAAGTCGACGAACATGCGTTGTCTCACCCCGGAAAAGGTACTGTATCTGGTTTGCGTGATACGCGTGCAACTGCAATCGTTAAATGTTTCAGGCACTTTCTGGTCAGTGCGGTTTCATGGCTGCCAACATGTACGCGAAGTCGATATTCGGCGAGGACGCATTAGCGAACATGTCCATCGAGAAGCCATTGGACAATCCAGACGCTCCTGTGGTGGGCCACATTCGCATCAGAGCGAAGAGCCAAGGAATGGCTTTATCGTTAGGAGATAAAATCAATTCCACGCAAAAGGGACCGCACAGCAAGGTCGTGCAAGCTGCTTAAAGCGCGTAGTCTTTTTAATCGAACTCGTCGATCCACAGTATTTGAATTATTCCGGAAGAAACCACAATTGGACTTTTCAGTATCGCAAATGGCGGCGGTCTATCTCTCTCTCTCTCCCCCCCCCCATTTGTCTCTTTGTCAATTCCACCACTACGATTCTTCTTAATTAGACGTTGAAGTATGTTTTATACAAAACGTACACGCCCGTATTCAGTTTCAGCGCCGTTGTTGTTTGTTTCTTTCTGTACCGTTTGCACCGTCGAGCGACGATACACAACTTCAGTATCTACCAGCGGAAAAAAATATACATACATGATACTTTTAGCTGTAAGTCTGGATTTCGTTTGATCGAAACTGGTTTATTTGGTACATATTTTTTAAGAAATAAAGAACGAACACACTACTGCCCGTTACATGCCCATTCATTAGCGTAAGGCAAAAATGTTTCATCAGAGCTTGGTGTTCGTCGTTTGTAATTCTATATTTGAATTTCCGGCCGTAGAAAAGTTAACACGGTTTCGACACGATGTGCGAGACATGTTTTCTCCTACCTGTAGTCGAACATTCTGTATCGATACATGCGAAATAATTATTAGAGTTACATGGTCCACCGTAAGGATTGACGAATAATAATTACGCGATTCCATGCTTCACAACCAGCCGCCTCTTCGAGGTGATATAGCTTTCGAAGATCGGGGCGATTTCGATTCGGTGTTCATGAGTCTTTCTTTATCTTGCGATGTGACGTGTCTGTTGGGACTTAAACTTGTCTTCAGTCGTGATTTATTTAGTTTACAGTCTGATACTGGCAATGCAGAGTCCGCGATAACGTTGGTCTCTTCCGCGGATCGAGGAGACGACATCGTTGACGCATCTGCGAAGAGAAACGCATTTCTTAATAATAACAATTCTCATTGCAAACTCGTAGAATCATTTTTCAGTAATTGTAATTCATTTGCAACCGTACTCGTCTATGTTACTCGATAACGATTCTTCTCAAAGCAAGTGTAAAACTTCGGTTTGATTAAAAGACATTATTGCGTCTCTGTTGTGAAAGTAATTATGGAACTATTCCGCAGGAATGTTTTTTAACTAATTCTTCTGGAGGTGAAAAATACTTAGACAAGCGTTCCGGGACATTGATTCGGCATTTCCGTCCCTAGAAAAAATAGAACATCAAATTACCAGTCGATTGTTGGCTGCCTGTCGTTTGGGAGTTCGCGGACTTCCTTTTGACGGTGTGCGTCGGCGTGCGTTGTGGTACAGCAGGTGGAAATTTAATGGGTTTCTCATCGACAAAGTCCATCGATGCCGCGGGCTTCGACTGTGAAAGAGAACGCTCGCGAAAGTACTAACAGGCCAGCGATTTCTTAGAAAATACGCAGCGTTTATTAATGGTTTCATTAAAGGATAAAGGAAAGTATAAACGATTCGCATCTTCCAGCAGAAACGGAAATCTCGAAATTTTACCTTAACATTCGACGCAGCCAGGTCCGGCTGAATCGTAATTTTCGGAGGCTTCGGATGCGAATCCTTGGGGGCTTCGTCGGTCTCTACAATATCTTGAAGGACATGCAGGATCGTCGAAGCAGTGCTCTCCGGCAATTCGATAGGCGATACAGGTGGCAAAGGACTCTTGCTGGACAGCCTCTGTGCCTCTTCCATTGCGATCTTCAAGTTCTTCTGACTCTGGAACGACGCTTTGCTGTTGCTTTTTCCGATCTGCGAGCTCCTCAGGGCGCTATCTACCACCTACAATTAAGTTTACTCGTTAAATAGATAAAGACTAAGTGTTTTATTTGCATCGATAGTTTACCTGGGACCAGCGGTTATTAGGCGTTTGCTGCACGACCTGTTTAGCAATCCTCTTCCACCTTGCGACGTTATCTTCGCCTTCTATCGGCGGCTGAAGTTGTTTCCCTTCGTCTTCGATGTCGATAGATCCTTGCACCTGCTGCGGTGCCACATGGAAATCCTTCATTAGTCTTCTTTCCCAGACCTTCATCCTCTTTCCTGGAACAGCTGGCTCGCAATTGCGACACGCAATTCAATTACATTCGGATACAACACGTTTCGAGAATAACATAAAAGTTCAAACTTTCCGCGAAACGGACTTGGAAACTGTTTCGACCAGCTTGATCGGCTAGGTCTCGCATAAACTGTCGAGTCTACTCACTTCTTTCTTTGGTATCAGCGCCAGCAATGTCCATACCATTCTTTCTGAGTATCTCCAGCAATTCGCACCTCCAAGAGGACAAGTCCGACTTGAGTTCGTGCACGTCGTCCTCGGTGACCGGGTCCATTTCATGTTCGGAGTGAGCATGGACCACGTACCGCCATATCAGTGCTCTCATCACAGCGCTATACCTATCGGCAAACAGACAAACAAGCTCACCGTAAAGGACATCGTTAAACCCGGGTCGAGAGGTCGCCGGACCGTCCTGGACGTCATAAAACGTCTTCGGTAATAGGCCATTACTTGTTGGAATCGTTCGCACGCATGCGATCGCAGATCGCAGGATTCTTCCTCTGGACACCGCAGAGTCGCAAAAGTAATTTTGGCGGCGGAAGTATGTTGAACGGCGGAGGAAGCGTGCCACCTTCTTCGAAGTAGCTCATCCACAGCTTCGTTCTCGCGAATTTCCACTCGGTGTCTGCTCGTTCCTGCACGGAATATTCGAAGAAAACGTGTTCAGTAAAATATTCAGGTAAACAGCGTACGTTCGGAGAAACAGCGTAGAAAGTCCACTCGCCTCGATCATGGCGTAGCTGTTGCTCATCATAGCAATCAAGAGATTCAGGAGAACGATCACGTTGATCACGGAGTACGAGCCGAACATCAACAAGCCCCAAAATCGGGTGTAGGTCTTGATCCCTGTAATTAAACGACTGAAACGATCCTTTGCGAACACGATTAAGACGTCTTACCTGTTAGTTCAAAGCTTTCTATCCCAATTCCACCGAAACTGGCCCAGAACAGACTCTGACAGGATTCGAATAGATTGCTGAACCTGCAGATTTCGGTGAGAGTTTGGTAGATGATAAACCGATACGCTAAATACGGCGAAGCTTTCTGAAAGAAATCGTTCTACCTTCTCCATCTCAAGCAAGGTTCGCTGGCAGCGTCCCAGGAAGGATCTCCGAAGCCGATGTAGCATTTTCGTCTTTCCAGTTCGGCGAAATACCAGAGGAGTTGGTTCAATCCGCAAGCGAAAGCGAACAGCACCAGGGTGTAGATGAAGAAGAACTTGATGATGTCGATCACCATTCTACCTAAAGATATCTGCAAGAAGAATCATCAATTTCTCAACGAGACAATCCCTATGAACGGATTGAACGTACCTGAAGAGGACCCAGATGAGGATTGATACTGAACAAATGGATCAACTTCAAAGCGCTGAAGACGTTAGCTGCTGCGAAAAGTCCCTCGGCGATCAGCTGGGGATCGAAATCGCTCCAATTTTCTCTGGGAATCGCGGCAGCCATGGCATCTTCTCTAATCTCGGCGCTCTGTTGAACGTACGCAGCGATCCTGAGCACGGCAGTCGTGACGTAGAGGAAGTTCCTGGTGAAGTCGATGAAGTTCCACAAGTCGCGAAGGTACGCGTTCAAGCCGTCCACGTAGGCCTTGAAAAGAGAACAGGCTGCAATGGTTCGGGCTCCGATATCGTTAAAAGCGAAGGTTGCCAGTACCTCTCTCATCTCCTGCCAAATAAATCCAAGAACGTACAAGATTACGATACCCTCTAGAAACGTCGGGGCTGCGCCTCTTTGCTTGGATAGCTCGGCTTCGAGGTTCCTCTTCGTCGCTTCGCTGCTGAACAGTCGAACGACTTCCACCTCGGCGCGTTGCGACACCAACATTAGGATAACTGCAATAATCACGCTTAATCGTTTCGCAGTCTCTTGCTACCTCTCCGTACTCGCGAAATTTACCGTTTCAAGCACAGAAAACATTTATTTCGCGTTATGGTAGATATTTTATAATAAAGCTTGAAGACTCACATAGAAAGAACAAGTAGGACGAGGCGTGGGTGAGGAACTTGACGAAGGGCTTGCGGACGAGTCGGCCATTTTTCGATTCGGGAGCTAGCAGGTACATGATGCAGTAGTACGGGAACATTATGGCTGTTTTCGCGAGGATCCCGCACCTCTGTCCCATGGTCATTCGTCGGAAACCGGGGAGACCGTCGTACCTGTTACGAAAAACAGAATCAAAGTTGCTGTTCCATCGACTTCGCTGGATGATTTCCGTGTAATACCCGCGAACGGACTCCCCAATTGAAACAAAGCCGCTTCCGCGAAGCAGTTCCATCGAATGGAACAGCGGGAAGTTGGAACGAGTCTGTAACGAACTCACCAGATCGCAGCCAAGAGTTGCTGCACGTGGGAATGAGCGACGAAAGTTTTCTGCTTGTACTGTATGGCCAGCTCCAATCTGGCGAGCTGCTTATTGGACAGGTTGTTTTCGTCGTCGGGGTCGTAGTTCAGGATCGTGTTCAACTCGGTTGTGGTGCGCACTTGTTGCAGCAGGTCAACAGCAAATCTGATTAACAGTTATCTCGTTAGACCTTAGTATGTTAAATCGATTTGTTTGGAAGGATGAGACCTAGATTACGGAAGACAAGCTGATTGCGAAGGACTGGCTGTGCTCGAGAACAAACGGCTGATTCGCCTAAATTTTAACGACCCCGATCGCGTTAAATACCTTTCCACCTGTCGTCGAAGCTTCAAATACTCCATTCTGCTTTCCGGTTCTGCGATCACCAGATCTCGAAGCTCCCAACTCAGTTGAAACGCTGTCAACAACGGATCCGGCGAACTCAGAGCTATGAGACTCGGGCTAGCCAGGGCTTTGTACTCCGAAATTCTGGTGGACGACAACCTTAGAGGATCGCCTAACGAAAACCGATCGAATAATCGATAAAACTGATTGTTTCAATGAAATTCGAAGGAAGTCTGTCTCACCCGTAGTCGATTTCAAACAATCGGCACACCCGCATCGGATGTCGTGCGGCATCGGCAATGTGGCTCCGCGATCCAGAAGAAGCTTCAGAATCTCGTAGTTGTTGCGTTGCGCTGCCAGGATCAACGGTGTTATTTCTGGCGGATACCTCGCCGACGCTGGATCGATCTTCTGCCAGCTGTGCTTGATCTCGTTGTCTATTAGGCAAAGATAGCGAGATCATTTCTCGGGTCGTGAGTTCTGAAGGCAATTCGAGACGTAAGATTCGATCATCCGCAGTTTTCTGTCCACTCTGGGGACCCGCCCGACGATACGTACTCTTGTTCGCAGCCTCGGCAGTCAGAAGTTCCTCGTGCTCTAACAGCAACTCGACAGCTTCCACGAACTCCTGATCGATCGCGTGAAGCAGCGCGTCCTTCGTCTCGACACCCATCACCACGAGCAGCTCGACCATTTCCAAGTTCTCCGCCTCGATCGACAGTGACAGCGCACCTCGACCCAGGCTGTCCAGACAGTTTATGTCCAGCGGTTTTCCCTGCAAATCGAATTGCTAATCTTCTATTCAGCACGGACGGAAATCGCGTGGTATCGGTCGTCGCCTAGACTCTTCCGAGACTCTTTTAAATGATTTCTCGAACATGCATTGCCGAAGCGCGCGGCGTTACTCACGTTGACACCGCCTCGATGAGCAGCCTGGACGAACCTCTTCACGTTAGCCAGGTCTCCTCTTTCCACAGCTAGAAGATACTTCTTCTCTTCAAGATTTAAAGGCCTGGGGAGATTGCGAACGTACGATTCTCCCTGGTTCGAGCCAGCCTCTACCTCCTTCTCGGACTTCTGGCAACCCATTTTGATGCATCAATTCGATTCTAGCTCGTTGCTGTTTAGAAGATGCGACAGAGGAACGTTAACTGTCGTCGGAGCACATAGATTTTCGAAGATCTCGTCGGAGTGTCTCGTTCACGGTAACACTGGTATCGGATACACACGGACACCCAACCGATCAGCTGACTCAGTTCAAACGTTCTTGGAGCTCGAAGAGCAACAGAGCCTGCGATCACAGGAGAACAATTACCGGCGGCTTGCGGTTGTTCTCCTTTGGTTAGTCACACGAGAACCGGAACACAGCTCAACTTCGCAGATTCCGGTCCTTGTTGCGCGGCGAGATTCGTGGAAATCGCCGAGGAATTCTGCCGAGAGAGACGAGAGTGGTCATCGAGCGACCACAAACGACGCAGACTTTCCAGCTAAACGAGACTCGGCCACCGGCCGCGCTTAT
The DNA here is from genome assembly GCA_916610235.2 of Lasioglossum morio. Lineage (NCBI taxonomy): Eukaryota > Metazoa > Arthropoda > Insecta > Hymenoptera > Halictidae > Lasioglossum > Lasioglossum morio. The sequence continues at coordinate 27,387,962 of OU744325.1, read as the reverse complement.
ATAGCGGATGATGGAAATCGAATTACGGGCATTAACCGAGACCCTGTTTATTTGCCTGCTCGTTTAAGGCGCTGTCCACACGCGGACTAATTTACTTATCGATATCTCGTTAGCCACGCGACGGGTGAGGCTGGGACAACAGCGTAGCTGAAGAGTCCACCATACGCGAACTGTAAACTTCCTGAGTGGTGCAGCTCGTTTTCGAAAGGGTTGATTTTCGCGACACGCGATCTGGTAACAGTATGGAAATATAATAAACTGTTTTCCAATAAATCGATCGATTCTATGGATTTCAGGAGGATAACGATGTCATTGACCTTCTTTGGAGGCGGTACGGCGAACTCTCAAGGCTGTGCCAAGCCCGTACACTAGGAATATTATTATTGTTAATAATGCCGATGGTTGATGCGAAACCTCAGACGCGTTGTAGCGAGGGTCGCAGTCGTATCACCGCGTCTCGTGTACTTTGACGCGATTTCACCCTAAAGTAGACCCTAAAAGTTATGATCCTGTTTGCACGACCGATTCCGAATTCATCCTCACCCTCGCTGAACGAACGTAACCACATCGAGGTTAAGGAATTACTCGTTCAGAGATTACTCGTTCAATTTTCATTGACGTTTGGTTTATACAATTGATATTTGGCTGAAGGGATCTTTAGTGATAAACATTATAAAAGAGTTCGAGCACTTTCACGATCATGGGCACACGGTCAGCCATGTGGAGTGACTTTCTCCTGGAATCGTACAATAGTTTAAACGATCATTGTAAAATATCGTCAAACATTTGTATAGAAGATTTCATAGCATTTGTATTTGGTGTCCGATCGTATTTCGTTTTACAGGTCGTCCGTAATCTCCGTCCGCGATGCGGTCGGTAAGCAAACATCGAGGGGAATGGGAGAGAGGATGAAGCCGCGAAGCAAACAGTTGGGCTCTCGCCTTTTTTTTTTTCTTCTTTCCACACTAGCTCCCTTGAATCGATTCCACCCCGTCAGACGAAACAGCTTAAGCCCTGACTGAGAACATTTTAATACGGGGCCAGTTTAATGAATTTCACGGCTCGAGCTCTGCGGCTATCTACGCCGTTGTTAATCGGCCTTAATACTGTTCCACCGCTTTGAGGTCTTTGCCGTGAAGACGTTGCGCGGTTTCTTCGACGATGGACGACCGGCTCTCGTTCTTATACCGGAACATCATTACAGCGGAATTAGGAGAGAGGCTTGGATTTTATTGTTGGCTGCTTATTGTTGGTTGTTGGCACTTTTTATATTAAACGACCTCGTTGCAATCTTCAAGTATATTTATTCATCTTCGACGAAAGAAATATAATACCATCTTCTCCACCCACCATCACCGTAGAAACAACACGCAGAAAGACGCGGTCGAGAACGAAGGAAACTTTGTTAAACCGATGGAACGAGTGGATAGAAATGTTGAAAATGAGAGGCAACGGATACGATTAAAGTTACAGGATGTTCGATTAACAGAGGAAACATTATTCTTCGTTCACGCGTAACCAATCAAACATTACTTTAAAACTTCCACCTCTTCATCTGTTACTTGAAATTTTTACACTTTCTTCTCGTAACATATCGAATTCCTCGATGAACGGTATCGATCTAAAAACAAATCCTATGGAAGGAACATTTGGAAACGACGCTTCGCCGAGCAGAAAAAAGGTGCTAGTTCAAAGCCACGAGAAGAAGATGTGTTCGGTTGAGTAAATATTAATATTGTCCGAGCAAAGAGCGGATCGAGTGAAAGTGGACGCGTTCGTGACAGCTGGAACGCAAAGAAGCGTCCTTTTCCGCTCTTCTTCTGATCGGTCGGAAGCGGAAACTTTCTTCAGGACGAAGGAAAAACGTGATCATCGGACACCGAGCGGAAAGAAAAGAAACTACAAAGCCGATAAATCTCCGCTGCGATCTCGCGCGGTGTTCAGTGCCAAGTGTCGCGTCTTCTAAGAACTTCCGGTTATCTCGAAGTTCCTGAATTCCTGTGCACGATTCAGTTGATCGGCCGGTATGGCGTTGTTCAATATTGCTGCCTCGTTTCTTCTTCTGACGATTTTGTACGGTAACTCGGCTGCTGAGAGGGTGGAGAGGATACAGGATGACTTCCGGTTAACGAAGGACACCGAGGTTGCTGCGAACGAGCATTCAGGTATTGAAACGCATGATCATGAATATAAAAATTCACTTATTGGTTACTGTTTTAAAAACCGTTAAATGATTTGTGATTGGAGGTGCATGGTTTTATTTGGAATTAATTGAACCAGGTAGCGGCAAACACGAAGAGAAGGGCGGTGGCATGGAACTCCACGAGGACCATGAAGACGCGAAGGAAGAGAAGGGCGATAAGGTATAATTGTTACGCTGAAAATATTATTTAATATTAAATATATTTATGTGTAACCAGACCGTAGGCATCTCCGAAAGATATAGGCTCTATGTCTATACATCTTTATCTCTCTATATATATATAATAAAATCGTGTCTGTCTGTCTGTCTGTGGTCGGGAGGCGGTCAGGTGATGGTCGGATTTGTAATTGCACGTGGACAAAGTCGCGGGTACAGCTAGTATATAATATATAATATATAATACTAGGGGGCTCCGCCCCCTACTCGCTTCGCTCGCCAACCTCCGCGGCGCCTCACTCTCTCTCCCTCTCTGTCTCCCGCTCCTCCTCTCTCCCCCTCTCTCTCCCGCTAACCCCCCCCCCTCTCTCTCTCTCTCTCTCTCTCTCTGAAAATTACACACTGTCACGTCGCTCAATTTTCGGTTCCCCTTCGGAAGACAACCCGCTCTTCAATTTCAGTTCCCCTTCGGAAGGCAACCCGCTCTTCACTTTTCGGTTCCCCTTCGGAAGACAACACGCTCCTCACTTTTCGGTTCAACTTCAGGAGGCAACCCGCTCTTCAATTTTCAGTTCCCCTTAGAAAGGCAACCCGCTCTTCAATTTTTGGTTCCCCTTCGGAAGGCAACCCGCTCTTCGATTTTCAGTTCCCCTTACAAAGGCAACCCGCTCTTCAATTTTCGGTTCCTCTTCGGAAGGCAACCCGCTCTTCAATTTTCAGTTCCCCTTAGAAAGGCAACCCGCTCTTCAATTTTCGGTTCCCCTTCGGAAGGCAACCCGCTCTTCAATTTTCAGTTCCCCTTACAAAGGCAACCCGCTCTTCAATTTTCGGTTCCCCTTCGGGAGACAACCCGCTCTTCAATTTTCGATTCCCCTTCGGAAGACAACACGCTCCTCACTTTTCGGTTCCCCTTCAGGAGGCAACCCGCTCTTCAATATTCAGTTCCCCTTAGAAAGGCAACCCGCTCTTCAATTTTCGGTTCCCCTTCGGAAGGCAACCCGCTCTTCGATTTTCAGTTCCCCTTACAAAGGCAACCCGCTCTTCAATTTTCGGTTCCCCTTCGGGAGACAACTCGCTCTTCAATTTTCGATTCCCCTTCGGACGGCAACCCGCTCTTCAATTTTTGGTTCCCCTTCAGCAGGCAACCCGCTCTTCAATTTTCAGTTCCCCTTAGAATGTCAACCCGCTCTTCAATTTTCGGTTCCACTTCGGAAGGCAACCCGCTCGGCGTTTTAGCGTGACAGAACTATTTTATATAATAGAAAAGATATAATAAAATCGTGTCTGTCTGTCTGTATGTTTGTAACGGCATCAATTGATAACGGCTGATCGTAGAAAGCTGGTGTTTGAACCATTAAACGCGCGTTTCTTCGGGACGGTTTTAGAGCAAACTGCATTCGAAAAAGTTAATTCGTTCAAAAGTTGTGGAGAATTTATTGAAATTGCCAAGTGTGCGCCGCCTGCCCGGAGGGCTAGCTAATATAAGGTATAAAATACAAGATTCCTGGATTCGTCCACGTGCTCGTCATTGTCAAGATCCTCGACGACTCCTCGCCTTTTTACCGGCCGTAATATTAGTGTCCACGGCTGCCCGGGATTATTTATTATACGGTCGTTCTCCGCGAACGACATGCTTGCAGCTTGCGAACGACATTTCTTTCTTCGGTCGAGGACATATTCTTTGTAACGACACGGTTCCCCGTCGTTCTCCGTTCTCTGCTACATCATACAAACTCCACATATTGCTTTTCACTTTTATTCCAAGGGATAGAGCGGTGAGGGGTGGGAAGGCTTGACCGGTGCAATTAATTCGTTTGCGAACTCGTTATTCGACCGACGAGCCAGCTTTGAAACTGCGCAGCAGAATTTCCCCCACCCCCCGTTGTAAAGGGTAGATTTCACGATCGCGATCCTCGCGAAATCATTAGCGAATCGGCGGACTCTTTGAAGCACGATATACATGCTCCCGGCGATTATATCATGCTGATATGGAAATGCGCGGCGAATGAACCGTGCGTTTTGAGAAACCACGCGTTTCTCCATGTTTTACTATGTGGGCGAAGAGCAAATGAAAATTTAATTCTTTGGGTTTTGTTCTATATTCGGCACTCTCGTGTGTTCGAAACACACAGAATTTTTCAAAACCTGAGGAAAATTGTAAAAATATGGGATTGTAATTTCTCCCTCGATTTTAACAGATGGCATTTCTTTCGGTACAGGGTTATAAGGTCTTCCACGAGTTCGATAAGGGTGAGAAGGGTCACCACGACAAAGAGAATCATAAACAACAATACGACGAGAAGGTGGGGGAGGAGGAGGAGAAGCATGAAGAGGCCGATCATTACGATGAAAGTAATCACGGCGAGAAAGGCGAGAAAGCCGCGAAATTCGACGAAGAGGGAAAGCATCAAAAAGGATATAGCACCAAGGGAGAGCATAGTATTTCGAAAAAGGTACGGTCACGACAATGTTCATTTATAGAAATGATTATAAATGTTTTCAGAATTTCCCTTTAAACAGAATCAACGTAATAACAATACAATAACTTTTCAACCGATTTTCAAACACTCTTCTCCGGTCAGCGAGAGTTACGATGCACATCGCGCACAGACGCTCGGATTAATCCGCGAACTAATTAATTACGACGTTGTTCAATTATCGTGGACACCGGCCGGCGGCCGCCTCGTCTCGCCCGCGACCTTATCGAATCTGTCAACAGAATAAGAGTTTCGAGCTCGCGTAAAACTTACGGGAACCCGGCTAGTTAATTTTCCCAGTATCGAACGATCAGAGTCGCCCGTAATTAATATTGTAATTAAGGATTACACGGCTAATCGAAACCGTTTATCCCTTCTGTCGCAGGACGAGTACGAGAAGAAGCATGATTTTTATGACGAGTACCACGAAGACGGCGAGAATGAGAAGCATGGTGGGTTTCATCATGAACACGAGGGGAAGAGGGGTGGTCATCAGAAAATGGGGCATGTGGATTCTGGACATAAGGAGGTTCGTCGAGGGAAACCATTTTCCCTCTTTTTTTCATTTTCATAACTCCTCTCTGGAATTGAAACGATTAAAAGGAACAAATCTTTCAGCATCATCGCGGCAAGAAGAAGAAGCACCAAGAGGGTCATCATCATCGGACACAGAAGGGTCGCAAGCTCGCCGAAGGCCATGACAGTCATCATCGTCATCAGAAGAAGCATGGCAACAAAGGAGGGCATCAATCGGGGAAGAAATGGTTTGCTAGCAACGGGCATTAAATGTTGTGTCGAGGCCAGACAATTGGGGAATGATTTATGACACGGACGCGGATTTACCTTTGAGTCCGTCGAACCGGTCGATATTTGGTACGCAGATGTCCGGATTATTCCGCAGCACGTTTCAAGGGTTTTTACGGGGATTTTCGACGTGTCAAAAACCGTAGCCTCGACGAGTAATTACCGGGCGAAGGAGAACAAAAGAGGGCTTTCCTAACTCCCACCCTTCACGCGAAGAAGGGCGCGAGGGAGAGGGAATTGGGCCTCGGGCCCAAGAGAGCACATTCCGGGCTAGAACATTTTTGAACATCGTTTTTTCTCCGTACAGTTCTCGTGTGAATAAAGGTGTTTTGTATATAAGGGCTTTTCGGTCTTTCGTCAACTGTTCAACTTTTCCCACATCCCTTGTGGGTAGTCCTTCGAGCTGTCACTCGGCACACATCACGTGCTTACGCAGCAGAACCAATCGCGAAACGGTCGCGATTTGCTCTGCACACGTTGTTCAACAATTTCGGGACAAGAGAAGTTTCTTCTTACTCGCGAGTCATTGATCGATTCATCAAGAAATTCGTTAACAAAATAATTCATTGTGTGACTTCTAGATGTATTTTTTCGTGACACATCGTTTTCGATCGCTGCCGGAAATTTGGGAAATTCGTTTTCAAGTATTTCTAACTAATTCGAATACCGCTGAAGTCAAGTTCCACGCTTTTCAGTGACTCGGTCTTTCCGTTAAACAATCAATCGTTCATTAAATCGCCAGCACGGATCGACTAATTACTTGATTCGAAATGTAACGCGTTTCTTCGTCGAAACGAAACGAAACGAAACGAAAAACTTACTTTCCCGTTCCGGCACGTGTAATTTCGTGGGCTGAAAGGGAAGGCGGGGTCCTTTGCAGTCGGTTCTATCATTATTTAAAATGTTCGCGTTGAATGTTACACCGATCTAATTACAACACCCTGATTCTCGACAAGGGAATCGCGTTACAAAGCGCGAAAAGAACGTGTTCGAACCGTGGCTGACGACGATTTCTAGGAATAATGACGACATTGTGCTGATAAGTCGCTCCGTGAAATTGCAAGTGGAGCGATTCTTCATTTTCGACGTAGGAAAACTTGTAAATATTAATAATTTACGGATTAATGTATTCGCTGTTCACAACGTTGATCGGCCGTCAGGCAAATTGGAACAGTTTCGTCGTATAAACATGGTGATTCGAGCGTCGAAAGTGTTTTTAAAGTTCGAAAGTGGCCGTAACCTTTGATTACGGTGGTCGGCGTTTGGGTCTTCAATTAAATAGGTCGTGTCAAGTGCATTTTCATCAAACCTCCGTTCTCTATAATCTCGTAGCATAATTGCATCGAGGTATTTCAGACACGTTAATCTATTGTTGAAAGTAGCTTACTATCCAGTTAAATTGTGTCACTGTTAACGGGAAAAACATTTGCGGATCCTCGCAAGAACGTCGATCAATCTCGCTCTCGACGCCGCGCGTCGCGCGTCGCGAACAATTAAATTGAAAGTGCTGCACCTTGCAAAACCGAAAGATCAATTGATATTCTTACAACACGACCGCTTTTTAGCGATTCTAACTTTAGAGACGACTTAGGCGAACTCTAGTTTCCATTGAACTGGTTCGAGGCTCGAGGAGAAAAACGACTCGATACAAATATGAAAGTAATTAATTCTCTCCTACGCGAAGCTCCGTGTGCAAAGGAAGTTCGATACGACGACGTCTGGCTTCCTCTCGCGCGAAGACTCGCAATTCCGTGAGTCGATATTCGCGTTATTCGCGGAGCATCGAGAGATCGCGACAATGGGTCGGCTAGCGGACCGTAGCCAATTTTACGCCAACATTTTCACTTTTCACGGCGCATAGACAACCTTTCGAAGCGACGCGACAGCGCGACGAAAACGACTTCGCGCTTGATCACTCGATGTGATCGCCATTCGTTTCGCAAGGTACCACGACATTGCCAAACTTCGCCAAGCTGCTCGCCGACTTCCGTATATTGTCCTTAAAACGTGAGAGAAACGATCATTGACTCCTCCGAGTTGTGACAGTAATTATTAGATTATGCTAGACAATTGCAGGCGAATTTCAAGAAAGTGGGAACAAAGAAAATGTTATTTTCACTGATTCCAGCCTCTATCGATCGGAAATAAATAAAAATCGCATTAAATCTGTGGAATTTTATATTCTAGCGTATTTAGAAAATTTTTAGATGCGATCAATGCATATAGATCCGCTGTTTCGTAAATACTAATTACAGAATTCAAAACATTGTCGGATTTGTTCCGGAAAATTTCATTGATGAATAATTTAAGGATAAGTTGGAGGGAATCTGGTGCAGAAGGCCGTGCAGTCATGAACCGAATAAAATGGCTAGGATGAGCCGAAGATTGCGCTGAAGATTACGCCGAGAGATACGAGTAGTTAAGGTAGCCTGTTCGCAGGGGTAATAGCGTTTCCCGTAGGAGGAAAAATGTCAGAAGGGTTTTTTCGTGACGCGAGCCGTGGCGAATCCACTTCCCCGTGTTGACAAATTAATCGGTTCAACTAATCCGAGCACGCGTCCTTTTTAACTCTTACGTTCAACCACCCACGCGTTCTTCGTCACTGCCCACACGTCCCATGAACCACCTCGCATTCCACAATTTCGAATCGATTTCGGTTCGCTACTCGGACAAACAACGGCAATTTGCCCGTCCATCCCCGGCGTTTGAAGCGTTCCAAGCCTTTTGATCTCTGGTCTTGACACGCTACAGGTGGTTCAAAACTTGTCGGTCAGTGGAAATCGCTGTTTTCATCTTTCTGTTCGGTTTATAGCGATATTTGCCGATGTTTATTGCTCGTCTATACAGCTGGAAAAAATCCAACATTTTCAAACAACTTCTCTGAAGTATGTTTTTCTCCACATGTTTTGTACGATGATACACTAGACTGTGCATATTTATGCATTTATGAAGACATTCAAGAATTTCGTTATTTATTGTTTTTCCCTATAAAAAAAGTCGTTAATGGATGCAGAACGATCAAGATCCACAAAGATCCTGGACGATTTCTAAACAGTTACACCGCTGGACAACAAAATAATGCATGTAACGAATCAGGAGTCGATTGTGGAAAAATAAAATCAACTTCCTACATGAAAGGCAATAATCGAGATCACCTAACAGACTGCCAGTAATTTATTTCATTTTATCGCTCGGCCGGATTGCTTTCATCCCACAGGATCCTCCGCGCAGTGTATCAATGTTCCATTCCAATTTGCAAATAATTGATGCCTGTAATCGTGTACGCGCGCAAACAAAAACAACGATCCGACCGTAACGTCGATCGTGTGATTACAATCGCGGATGGAATTCATTAATAATTCGGAATCAGGCGAGATTATTTGCCGTGCCGTATGCGGCACGTGGACGGAGAGAGCCACGGTGTTAATCGGAATTAATATTGTCACGTTAACATTGTAAAACTCCAATGAGAGAGAAAGAGAGAGTGAGAGAGACCGGAGATTAGAAAGAAGTCCGAAGTGGAACAATCATTTGCCGCGAGCGCAATCGGACGTAATCACCATGCTCCGGTTGCAAAAGCTTTCTTTGCGTTGCCTCGAACTAATAACACAGCGACGATCAAGCTGGAAAAATGCTGCGAGACAAAATTGCATCGTGCTTTCGAGTATTCCATACAAAATAAACAAAAAAACTTAACTTTAATCGTGTGAAATAACGTAACAACGTTACAAAATTAAACCCAGACCCTTGCCCCAATTATTTCTTTAATGTACCTTTCTATATTGTTACCATACGCCGATATTTCGTTTCCACTGAAACGTCACGTGTATGAATCTTGTAAAAATTTCCTCCACCAACAAAATCCCAGTATTTTCTTGTTGGTAAAATATGTTACGCAAACCGTTCACTCTGGAAGCCCGAGAAAACATTGTGATACATTTAATTCCGACAAGAACCGAATACCTGCTCGATGGTTCTTGTCTGCGTGTTGCGGCTAACTAGCTGGCTCGGCCGCTGTTTTAATTTCGAGCCGGTAAGGTGAATTCGCCTATTCTAACAGGGTAGAAAGTCTGGTCGCACGGTTCTCAAGTTTTTCGGCAATTCGATTTTCTCGAGAACCGTCGAATCTCGTTGCCGCCGCCGACGAGTTCTTTCGTCGTCGAAACCGCACGTTACGATCGGCAAAAGGATCGATCCGATATGTCGTTTCTCGCCTCGCGATTTCACGCGCGAAAAGACGAGAACGGTGTTGCGCAAGATCAACAATCGTAAAATGAGATTTCCCGTGTTCCACGCCGGATTATGCGCCCGACGAATTGTACGCTGCAAATGCACGCTGCATATTTTTTTCCCCACGACATGTTTGCAAAACTGAGATATTTTTTTCCCGCGACCAATAAAAGCTGCCGGATGTTCCCATTAAAAAGTTTATTCGCCGACAACGACAAATGGCGAGGTCGCTAACAAGGTGCGCTTCGACGCAATGTATCCGACGTTTTTTTTTTCTTTTTTTTTTTTTTTGAAGTCAGAGATTAATCTCCAATAAAGTTGCCGATAATAATTGCTTTGTCACAAAGCTGGCGCGTGAAACCGTTACCGAAAGAAGGTACAACGAAATTCTAGGTTTTTATTTCCGAACATCTTTGCCCAGATTGAAATTATGTTTAATTTTCGAATGGTCGATCTTTCCCTGCGATTTGCAGTAGAATTTCATTTTATATGGATCGTTTCATTCACGGTAATGTGGTTGCGATTTTAATTAAAATCGTACGATAAAGGAATGAAAATGTAATCGTCAACCATTCGATGGAGAGAGACTCGCATTTTGACCCAGAATTGCAAATGCTCGACCCAAATTCTTTGGTGTGCGGTTCGAGTGAATTAACAAAGTATGTAAAGTAAAAATTAATTCAATCGAGCCACAGTATGTTGCGAAACCGATCGCGAAAAAAAATGTATTTGCGCAATGATCGCTATTGTGAGGTGATTTCGGGATGCTTTGCGATTCGGCGATCGATCAGGCCGAGCGGCGATCTTGTGCAACCAATGGAGAAAGGAGGAAGCAGGTCTTGAATCATACCGATCGACGCTGGATCAACTTGAGCGACATGGATCGAGATCGAGTCTCCTAATTCGCTGTGAAATTGTCATATCATTCGCGAGTGGGTTGTCCGCGACGAGAAACCGACCGATATAATTGGCTGCACCGATCGGTATGGTCCAGTCTTCGTCGTGTCCTCGGCGAGTCATGCGAACCCGTGGATCATCGGTGGCAACCCTGTTGCTTCTTCTTATTTATCTGGTAACGTTAACTGCTAAACAATATTCTAGTTCTAATCAATTCACCCTGAGACGTCTGCCAATTTAATTATTATTTAAACGACAAGTGTTCCAATTTCTCGAATTTTTCTAGTGCGGTGATAAAGTGACACGAGCTTCAAAGCTTTCTCGCAAAATTGTCAATCGTAATCGTGATCTGAAAAGTGAGCTGCAAACCCTCAGGGACAGTGTAAAGTGTTTCCCTTGGTGTAAAATAAAAATTGTCTTCCGACCTGCTTACTACAAACTGGACTGAAATAGAAATTCTTTAAAAAATTTCACCTGTCCGCCTGACATAATTATTATTTAAATTATCATTGCAGACAACAGATTTAGGTAGAGCGAACGGTAGATCCATCAAATGGAGAAGATCAGTGGCATCGTCGGCCCAGCAGACTGCCCCGAAAGAGAACAATGGTAAACGGAATGATTAAATTAAGAACGAATTAGAAAATAGTACGATGAAACTTTGCTGACAACAGACAATCCGAAAGAAGTCCAAAGGAGGAGCATCGTTCCAGTAGTCCTCGATCTACAGGTAGATCAATCGGAATTGATGGTGATAAACATGGACGACTTAAAAGGCGTTGAAAACATCAAAGACGCGATTTCTGCGATCGGATACGAGCCGCAGAAGGTGAACACGAAGAAGAAGAGAAGATCCGAGACTTACTCTGGTGAATATATTCCGGAAACATAATTGCAAACCAAGGAAACAAGTGAAAGTCATCTCTGTATTTTATACTATACTTTTTGTTCGATACTTGACGCTCCTTTAAGTACCAGTTTCGTTAACACCTGTCCTGTTCCAGACTCGCAGGTGTCCAGCAGCCATGCGACGCTCACAGCATCCCCCGAAGTCGACCTGCTCTACTACGAAGTGCCTAAAGCAAAGAAAACCATAGTAACTCCACAATACCCTTCGAAAGCCAGCTTCGAGAGTGTCCAGAAGCCGAACACTACCGACCTAGAATACGTCTATCCAATATCCCCCATCAGACAGACCAAACAACGGTTCTCCAAGTACCAATCTCTAATCCCCACACCACCAGAAGAACCGAGATCAGATACTCCAGTGATACCAAAGGTCCTGGGTCAACGTAGATCATTCTCTCCATCGGAACCACCGCGACCACGACCTTTCGCAACAGCTGAACTTAGTACACCACCTACGCACAGTAGTGCACCTTCTACCGTAACATCAAGACGTGGAAAAAACCGGTCAAAGGTTAGACAATCAGCCTCGAGTCGATCGGAAACGTCTCGGAACGACGAGACCAACGATTACCCTGTCGTTGCCCCTTCGAAAACGGTTGGCACGATCAGGAACGAAAGCAGACGCAAAGCTAGACGGTTGGTAGCGAAGCCTGACAGCGCGCAGAGCCAGTTAGTTAAGTCAACGACAGTTAGAGCGAGCAGAGAAGGCAGTTTGGAAAAGTCCTCTGCGAACGGAGGTGCGGCCTTGACTAGAAGGGCTAACAATAGAAACCATTGGACTTCGTTGAAAGGGGAGCCCAACAGCCTCTCGGAGGAAACTGAACCTGAAACCGAACCTTCCAAGAGTCCCGTAATTTTGAACAAGAGACTGTACGAGAGGAAGAGCAAGAAGCAGCGTCCCAGCGTCCAAGTGATACGGAACGATCCTCCGGTTGTTACCGAAAGAACGGGACCCGTTGAGTTCCACAGCATCAAGATCGATACACCCATTACCTACACGACTTCTAGGCCTGTTGCTCGAGAGGAGTCGAGTGTTAGACCTGTTCAGTTCGATCATGCTCCTGTGGAAGCTGCGAGGATCTTGTCGGTCACTCCCTCCGGCTTGGATGGCTATCAAAATATCGAGTCGCCGGTTGTCACTGTGCATTCTAGCAGTTTGGCATCTACCATTGCGCCGTTCACTTCTCCGGCTGCTTACTCCAGCAACTCTGTGCTATATTCTCTGCAGACCTCCACAGCTGGTTCTGTGAAAGATTATAAAGTTAGCACTCCTAGCCCTTGGCCTGCTACGGAAAAGTATAGAGTGGTCGATGGAGTTGCCGATGGAGTTGCCGATGCTACCAGTTCTGGCAGCACAATGGAAGTACAGAGTAAGGATCGGAAAGAGGATCGGAAAGAGGATCGTTATCAGAGACAGTCGGATAATGGTGGAAGCGAAGAATTGAACGGGTATAGCGAAGAATTGAATTCAGACAGCAGCCAAGAGAAGGGTGATGTTCATGGCGCAGACACCCACGTGTCTTTGCAGAAGGACGAACGTCATCCGGATGAAAAAGGCGGCGCAGGGCATGACAATGACGCAGGTGCCACCGGAAGTGGAGTAGTCGGTGACAATTTCGAGAAGGGCGGGGACGAAGAACGGTTGCAGGGGCATAAGGAAGAGGAGGGTGAAAAGGGAGAGAAGGTAGAACCCTCGTTTCGCTTAATCGAAAACAAGTTACGTAGAGCAAGTTAATTGCGATGGGCTGATTGGGGTATCAGTAAAATCGTACTAGAGTTTCTATTAGTGGATTTGGTATTTCGGTGGCAATAAAGCGACGATTGCCAATGCAGAATTAACGAATTGTTTCCTTGTGTTGTTCGAAAGGGTTACAAGAGCCGGCACGAGCACGAGAAAGCCAATAAGGGCCACCACGACAAGGAGAGGCAAAGTAATTATTACGACGAGAAGGACGGTAAGGAAAAGAAACACGACGACGAGGGTGGGTACCACGAAGAGCGTCAACAGGGCGAGAAAAGGCTGAAGGAGTCCGAGTACGACGAGAAGGGTGAACACCAGAAGGGTCACAGCACAAAGGGACAACATACCGTGCACAAGAAGGTGGGTTTTCCATGGACCAATTAGTCCTGTTCGATTCAGTCTATCGAGCTTGTTTCGGGAAGTTTTCTCAAGATTGGTGAAAATGGTAAAACGTGAAACTCGAGTGTTTGCCGCAGGATGAATTCGAGAAGTACACCGAGTTCTTCGACGATTTCCACGAAGATGGAGAAGAAGAAGAGGACGCCGCGTTCCATCGCGATCACGAAATGAAGACGGGAGGTAGCCATAAGAACAGTCACCACGATTTCGCGGACGACGAAGAGAGGTACGGTAAGGAAACGATGTTCGAGAAAGGTAAGGAGTTCGAATTGACGAAGGGGCACAAGGAGGACGAAGGCCAGGACGATTATCGCAATCACGAGGCCGCCTACGGGGAGAAGTTTAGCCACGAAGCTAAGAAAAATAGGGCGTATAGCAGCGGCAACGATGGAAATGGTAAAGGTGGTAAAGAATCTCATTAACTTCTCCACTGTTTCATCGTTCGCGCGTACTAGTTATTTAATAATTAAGAAATCAATTTTTCTAACTTTTGAATACCCAAATACTGAGTCATAGCGAAGAGGATGTTACGAATTGCGAGCGTTGTTGACAATTATTATATTTACAATTGTTGTACCATAGTTACAGTTGTTAAATAGTCTCTGTAAAATAAATATTGAACAGTTGTTAAACACTGACAAAGACGCTGTCGTCGGAGAGAAAAGTTCTGGCGTCTCTGTAAATTGGATCGAACCTAAGATGGCATAGTGGATACAAAATGGCCGTCTACAGTGTTGCGAAGCTTCTATCCACTTTTATACTTGGAAACGGAGTTATAAAAGTGGAATTGGCTCGCGAGGAATCGCGATAGAAACTATCGACAAGAGGATCAGGTGGAATTGTTTTTTAGAGGAACAACATGGTGTTCCTGTTGCGACTTGCGAGTGTTGTTGTTCAGTTACGAATTGTTGTTTGTTACAATAAACGGAACTCTCGAACCGTGACCAGGGTGAGTTTTCCGAGTGCGGTGGGAAACGGTGCGCGTCCACTGCGAAACTCAATTTCATTAACCCCGTCCGACAGACATACGCTGCGATTCAGCTGGTAAAATTCATTCGTTAAGTTCCAAGGCCTGACCACCTGTTTGTTTGCGCCGTTCCCTTTATGAGAACGAACGCGTGGGCTTGTAAAAAATGGCCGTCTGCAGGGAACTGCACCCAGGAAGATTCGCATTGGCGACGGAAGAACGCCCTAAAAAGACAGCGTTCGCTTACGTCAGCCTGCTTACGTGAAATTACTGGAGGAACCGTGCTCAAGGAGATTGAGACCTATTTTTCATTTTGTCCTTCCACATCCTTTCCGCATTTAGGGTTGCATGGAAGCAACGATCGGTCGAATAAAAGGTACCGAAGTGGTTTGCACATTTAAAAATAGGACCTTTGACGACAACTGCGTCAGCCTGGATTCATCTTTTTTCTAACGGTTTTGACTAACGAATCAATCCTGATAACGAGACTACCCCCTTAATCGCGAGGCAAACGGTTTGAAAGGAGTGTGTGCGGTATCCCAATCTAGCCGTAGTCCGTCCGTATCGATCGGTCAGGTTATTAGGCAACCAGTTCGGAATCCCGTGAACGATTACAGGGTCGCGGGTGCCAGCGACAGGTGATTTACAATCGGTGCCTTCTTCGTAGTAAAGATAAAAGTCGCGGGCGGCTCCGGATGATTTACGCCACCGGCAGAGCGGAGCTAATGACGCGCGGATATTGCTGGTCATTAGTTGCTTTTCCGAGATCGCGTCCCGATGAGCCCCGTGCGAACACCGTCACCGGTTTCATCGTCGCACCGTTGAGCTTCGATCACGTATCGTACCGTTGCGCGGTGGACGCGTGCCTTCCTGATGACCCACATGCCAATAAAAGAGCAATAACGATAGCCGCCGACAAAAGCCCTCTGTCTCTTGTCGATAGCTTTCTATCGATATCTCGTCGCGGCGCGGAGATTCCCACGCCTCGATTATTATCTGAAACGATTGTAACCGCATAAGCGTCACGCGTGCCACGTCACCGACGAGATACTGTTAAAGCCTGCCAGCCCTCGTGCTATTCCGCGGTACGGTAAGTGGGTGAAATAGGCGCGGGGATAACGGAGGAAATTACAGTGATCTGAAAGACCACATCGGTAAAAGTTCAACCACCAGTATGAAAGTGCAGATAAATTCTAGTATGTTCACGTATGTATATGCTGTTACGGATAGAGAGAGAGAGAGAGAGTATTCCGTTCGTTTCCTCACAGGAATCTCTTCTAGATCGTCTCTGGCGGGAAGCGTGCTAGATAACCTTTCGTGTCATAGTTGAACCCTTTAATTAGGACCGAGCTCTGGTTCCGGTTTAATTGAGAGTGAGAAAAAATGAGAGTCTGGCCCCGTGTGCCCTCAGATTATGAACAGAACATCCTACTCATTGTAGAGGGTATATAAACCCTTCCATTTTTGCTGTCGTGGGCTAGTACTTCGGTAGACACTTATCGCGTCACGTCGTGCTGTACTTTCGAGTAGTCAACTTCCAGTTAGATTCAAAGTTAACCATATAGATTCCGCGTGTTCGGTGTAAAATCTATTAGGCAGTGTTAAAATTGCTACCGAGTCCCCCGCATTGTCAGTGCGTCAAAACTGTACAGCATATAGTTTGCTAATTACTTTTCTCTATCTTCTATAACTTTACACTCGTTTCATCGCGACAATTACACAATTCTACCACAGATTTTTATAATTAGAATATGTTTGTGTTCTTTGGTAATTAGAGTAAATTTCTTAAACCCATAACTATTGTCCTATATCCTAATCTAGTAGTTGAACGTTCCTACATGATATAACCTACCGCTCGGGTTGTATCAATTAGATTATATTAGTTACGAGGCCTACTAACTACCTAGCGACTCCCTGACTTCGCATCAGGTTCGTTCGCGCACTTTAACTAATAAATTGATACCACATTCCTGGGTTAACAACCCTCTCGCTGACCACTGGTGCAGCTAGCGGCCCTGGCTAGTAACAATGCGTTAGAATATCAGTTATGTACATGTACAATATAAACAGTTTATGTACGAACATACAATGAATAAATAAAGACAATGTTATAAACAACAGCATATATTTATTGCCCCACCTATTCTTCCTGAATGTCTGACTCGACCGAGTTGCATTACTGAATTATGGAAAGTTTTCGAGTATATGATTTGTCGTTTACTTGTACTACTTTTCGAAGTAATTGAAAATTTTCGTAAATTTTTGGATTTCAGTAGTGCAACTCAACGTCAAGTCATACGCTCGAAAATTTTCGGCCATCTGATTTATGGTTGACTTGTACTACTTTTCAATTTGAGCAAATTTTCCAAAAGTTTCGAAAACTGGGAAGTAGTACAAGTCAACCATAAATCAGACGGCCGAAAATTTTAGAAATTCAGTAGTACAACTCAACGACAAGTCAGACGCTCGAAATTCTTTAAAATTTCCGTAAAGTAGTACAAGTCAACCATAAGTCAGACGGCCGAAAGTTTTCGAAATTCAGTAGCACAAGTACAGGGTAGGGAAGAAAAAACACATTAACTGTTGTAACCAATATTTTTTATTTTTCACCAAAAGATTACAATATTATTATTATATTAAATGTGTATCGTGACTAGATGAGACGAAGGTGTCTGGCAGGGTGCGGTGAGGTGCATGCTCGCGAGACAAGTGTAACTTACTGCGTACTGAATTGCTAGGAACAAAAAGGAACACAATTAGCACATGATGATTACATAGGCATTGGTGAAACCAATATGACCAAAATGACGATAGAACGATAGTAGCTCAAGGCTCGAAGCAATATTATTCGCGTTGATAGAAAAATCAAATGTACAAGCTTGAATTGAATACAGTTTGTTCTGAGGGATCGTGAGATTGCAGTGTTATGGAAAGTAATAGATTTAAAACAATCATGGATATTAATTTACACTCTAGTATGCGATATTAACGAAAATTCAATACTTACTTAATATTGCTAGTAATCTTTCGTCGTTGAGTTGTGTTGTTAATAATGTAAACCTTAAATAACCAACACTAGAACATCGTCTGAAATATCTGCTTCACTTGGAATACGTTCGGTGCAGAATGTAACAATTCATGATAATCGATTTCACCGAGGAGACACTAACCAGTCTCTCGTTGGTGTCAAGATGGTTGCGTGACAATTTGCCTTCTCACCGAGGAGATACTAATAGTCTCTCGTTGGTGTCGAGATGGTTGCGTGACAATTTGCCTTCTGACCGACGAGAATCGCCTCAGTAGCCTTCTGTACCGACGAGATCACGTCGATGGACTTCTGTTTTTTACTCCAGTCAGAATACATCCTATAGGGCGTAAGAAAACACCGGATTATTCGAGTAACACGATCTCGGCAGTCTTTAACAGTAACTCGCCAGTGGCCGCGTGGGCGAACTCGGGGGTGGAACGGGAACAGGTGACGGGATTTCGAACGTTTGGTCGCTACGGTCAACAGATCTAATGCTCAAAGACAGGATAAACTTGCTGGATTATTGTCCGGAATATTTTGCTTTCGCGATTCCGGGTATCTCGGATTAACGTCATCGACGGCCTCGGGATCTCGGAACGTTAATCCGTGATGTATATTTCCTCTCGGCCGGATGTTGGACTCTAGAGGTGCGAAGAGTATTAATTGTGGAAACGTGGAAGAATTTTTATATCGAAATTTCTGATATCATTTTTGCGGTTGCTGATCGTTATTAGTACTCTCCCGTTCGACGGCGATCTGAGTAGGCAATGACTGGTAAAGTCAATAGAAGATTCGATTGACCGGTGCCACTGTGATTTCCTAAACAAACGAATCTAGTTTCGGTGGATCCGTGATCAAATTACGATATCTATGATATCACACCGTAGTCGTCATCTACTTAATATCGTTTCGATATTTGGTTTTCGTCGGGCCGGTGACGTCGGCGAGATTGAAAACCCATGTAACTCGGTTCATCGTCGGTTCCGATAACGATAAGTTTTGGGGGATCGTGTCAGTTTGATTACGTTATCGCGAACCATATCGACCATTGGACCATTTATTAGATTCTTAGTGACACAACATACAGTGTTCCACAGACATTTACTTTATCAAATGAATTGTTTCCTCTTTATTCTGCCTATTTCGTTGCATTGATTACGAACGAATGGATTGACGGACGCTAAACACACAGTAATTACCGCGGCTGATGAAGCATCGTTATCACAATCGACAACTTGAATCTCTTTGTACGTTAATCACTGATGAACATAATTTCAATTCACAATTCACACGGTGCCGATGTAAACGCGCGTCAACGTTAGATTCAATTAAAACACGTTGTAACATTTATTGATATTGTCCTGTATATTCGATAAAAATTACGACGTTAATTAAATCGATAGAGATGTTCGTTCCCAAATTGTCCTGCTGTTTCCCCACGAACAAAATACTTGATTTCCGAATAAATTTATACAAACAAATTGATTTTTGGTAGAAAGACAGGTTGAAAATTGTCGAACGAAAACTCGTGTTGACCGCTGAATGTTTGCTCGGTTGCTGCGTCTGACTCTTGGACGGCTGAAACTACTTAACGCGAGTGCTATTGCATTTATGATTGCGTTTGTTAAGTCGCGAGACTGTCGGTTCGCGACTGTTTTGGATCTGTGCCCGCCAAATTAATCTTGGGCCAGTAGTTCGAATGATTGGATGATATGAAGGACGCAAAAGACAATAATCGATTGGCATGACAATGAATTACGTTAAAAGAAGCGTTTCGTCCCGGACCTGCTAGTGGACTCATCAGTAAGGCTGATCTAGCAAGTCCTGCCTTATATGCGCGCAGATGATGAAATGATGCGATTCCGTACGCGAGGATCTTGACTGATGCGATCCCGTTAGTCGGATGTTCTGATTGTTGGACAACGAACTATCACGATGCAAGTTACAAATATTAAGAATGATTGACAAGACAACGGCTCGTGTGTTATCTTGTCTACCCGAGGACTGGAGAGTGTCGCAGCGCGGCGTTAGAGCGTAAATTCAACTGACGAACGCGGTTTCAAACGCGATGTTCGTCAGGCTTCTCGAGCAGAAAATAAGATGCACTGATTGGTTCCTGCAGAAAGTTGCATTTCCCAATCAGTACAGTTTTGACAATTAGGACCTCTTTTAGTGGGTCAGTGGATAGAGCGCGCGACTGCGACCAGGCGGTCTCGAGTTCGAATCCCCGCGCCCGGGCACCTCTTGAATTAATTCAATGTGCTTTTCTAAAAAACTGTGGTGCCCAAGGTGGTTCGGAACCCACCTTAGACTGTAGGTCCCGTCGTTTAATAACCATAGCAGTTGAAAAAGCGACGTAAAATAATGAAACAAGGGCCTCTTTTCTGTAGCTCTGAATGAGGCCCTGGGAAGGAGGAGTGGGGCGATACCTTTTTTTTTAGGATTTGGTGGAACCGGTAGAACCCAGGGCCCCGACGTCCCCATATGGGTCCCTGGGGGTGCCGTAAATCACCACACCCGGGGGTCACCAACATTTCATTTGGGCCCTCTCTTGCACACTAAATTGCGCATCACACCCCCCCGACCCACTTTCCGTGTACTGAAGGGGGAGGTGATGGCTAATACCACGCATGTTCTTTGCAGGTTATATAATTTTTGCATAATTATATTATAAACTTATTGCATGATTATATTATATTTACACCTTTTATATTTATACACATTTACACCTGTTCTTTGCATGTGGGCGATACCTAAACTCGGGCGACGACGGTCTCGGTAATTCGACACCGTACTTGACGGTCGCGGAGGTCCTTCGGAAGGACTAGATTTATGATACTTTGTTTTTTCAAGAGTGTAGAAAGACTAAACATTAGGCCAGATGCCTCGATTGGTCGTCGAATGATCCTGGTTTGTTGAATCCTCTATGACGGTGTTTAGGCACGAACGGACCATGAATATTAACCGAAAGAAATCCTCGTGTATGGTTCATACGCGACGAAACAGCCTTGTTCATTGTACCAGATAATTTCTACCAAATTAGATAGCTCGTGAGAACAATGGGGGGACAGATATATTATTGGAACCGCTTATCCAGATGCGGGGGTTCAATCAGAAACGCAATGTCGTAGGAAGCACCGCGAGAAAGTACATCGCGGGAAGACCAATAGGAAGGAAACTCAATTTCGCGAGAAATACATGTGGGTCGTGCAACTTGTATCGTATAGAGATGAAACGGTGGGAGAATATCGAGAGCGAGAAAAAGAAGAGTTGATCGTTGACCGACAATGCGACGCGCAATGGCAACATTCGGACACTTCCGAGACCCAACGACGGACGAATCGTAGATCTTTTGATAGAATCAAGGTAGGCGAATGAAACCTTTTTTCCAAGTTAAAGCTGAAACGTTGCAGAACGATAGAAATGCTCGGAATAATTGCGAGGCTTGATTCTACGAAAAGTTCTACTGTTTTGTCAGAGAAATGACCGAACGTTCTTCTCGCGTGTCGCTCGGAAATATTATCAAGCGACGATCGCGGGACGTGCGTCCATTTTCGCCCGACGGATTTGTGAAATTCCTCACCCTGTCCCGACATGCTCCTCTCTGATGGAATTCACCTTGCGCTACCCTAACCGCAGACACAACCCGTTCCCTGCAAGATTCGGCGATAACGTGCCCTGTCCAAAATTCTCGTAACTTTTTCTCGAGCTTAAACACACCGCTTTGTTTGCTCGGGTAATCGCGTCGTCCGAACGATTTAAGAATATTTTTTACATTCTAACCGAAGAGCATCCAAATTGTTATTAGGCTGGAGGAAAAGTTCTGTCGTATTTCGAAGAACTACATTTGAATCGATCTAGAAAAATACATGTCAAAATTATTCGATGATACGATATCTATTGTTCGTAACAACTTGTCGGTATCCTTCCGATAACCTGTGGATTCGTGTGTTTTTCGTTTGTAAGGAAAATTACCTGCTTGTCCAAAATACAACATATTTTGCGTAAAGATTCGCAATTTATCTGAGGAAAAATCTGCGGCAAAGGAACTGGTCGAAGCGAGGAAAAGCGCGCACGCGGTGATCGTTTTCCCCGTGAATATTTCGGCGTTGCTCTGCGCGAACGATTCGCGACAGGCGAGTCAGGGAGAGAAAGGGCCGTGGAATTATCGGTTTTTCCTTTCGTCAGACGGACGCGGCGTTACACGAGCCGTGACGCGTCCTTTTCCGGACGGGAAAACGTGGAAACGAAGAAGAGGAAAAGCGCGTCGCGATTTTTCCGGCTTAATTGACCGGCGCGGCGGCTACGAAAACACAATTTCAAGATGGCACTCGCGGAACTATAGCGGGCAGCATGGGACACGTTCGTTTTTCATTCGGGTGACAGCGACTACAGTCTCCTTGAAAAATAATATGCAGTCTACGAACAGCTATTAGAATTTCTCTATAACTATTGTATCGTCCGCGAGGCTATCTCGCAGATAATTACTATCAGATGAAACAGTAGGTACGTAATATGGAGCATCGTAAAATATCGATAAAGAAGTAATAAACCCAAAAGGTAATTGAGCGTGATACGTTCCCAGAAGCAATACACGATCGTGCTATTAATTGAGCATCGATTAAGCGTTCTTTATTGATAGAATCTTCCCGTCTAGAATCTTCACTTTTCCAAATTTTCTTACTTCGTTTTTATGCCGACTGTACGCGCACGAAATGTCAGAGTGCGTGTACGAAACTCGCGTTGCGATTCGCTTGAACATTTTAGCAGGGAGAGGAAGTATAATGGAGCATGAGTTGTTGTACAGCGCGCTTCGTTCCGACACGAACGAGGATTTCGTCAGAAATTATCTTTAATGTAGGTACACGCATGTTTATCGCTCGGGATCGATGATCTTATTACGCGCAATTTTTCACCGTCTACACCACTTTTTATCGGAAATAATTCTGTCGAGGATAATATAAAATAAATACTGGAACACGTTAAACTGGAACGTGTTAACTAGTCGTTCAACACTCAGAGAATTCAATCAGCAGCTAGAGCATTGATCCTGAAAGGATCAGGAAAATTGGAAAGTGTGGAAAAATATAATTTCTCTTTCCTGGTTTCGATCGTTTCTCTTTAATGCTGCCACCGTGGAGTCCGATCTTTGCATCCGACGATATTAGGAGGTCGCAAGTTCAACAGAGATTTATTCCGCACACCGGAAGCTGATTTATTCGAGAAGAAGACGGCGGCGTCGTTCCGCGCGCGGAAAGTGAGCGCTATCGATTTTGAATCGCAAGCGGGAAACCGCGTAATGGCTGGCCGCCTCATGCATTAAAACCTCGTACACATTAATGCACTTCGAAGTGTGTCCTTACATCGGCCCGCGGAAAGGAAAACTTTTTCGATAAGCTGGCCGGGCTAGTCGAGGATTCCCAGCCCGGAATATTAGAAGTCATCGTCGCGTGGCATTCTGATCCGAGAATCGATCGCGAGATTTTCGATACGAATATTTAGTAATTTGTAAGAGATGCTCAAGTTCTTATCGTTAATTGCCATCGAGCGTTTCGCGACTGTTACCCGGAAGCGGCCAGTTCGAGGACAATTAGAAGTCTTCTAATTGAGATTGCCGGCGCGTCGTTAAGCTTCCGGTATTATGGTTGGAATTTCCGCGGGATGTGTTAGGGAGATTGTTGTCCCGCAGACGTCGACGCGACGTCTTCAAATGATTTTCAGCTGAATCGTTTCCTGATTTCTCATCGAATTCTCCGAAATCGTGGCCTATAAGATCTTCAACGTTTTATTGTATTCTATAGTTTTACACGTTCGTTTCTAACGGCATTCCAATTACAAGAAGAATTGGCCGTGTAGCAGGAGAAACGGTCAGAGTTGAGAAGCTTGCAGCGGTATCGACCGTTCCATGGAACATCTCTTCCGGAAAAAGCCACGTGTTCCGGGGCCACGAGATTTTCCCGACCGCTCGTAAACGTGGAAAGTCGTAAATGCCTGGTCGCGGAAAACCCCGGAAAAGGGACTCGCCGTGCCACCCCTCGCGTCGTACGAAAATCCGTGCGATCAACGATTTGCGTGCTTATGCAGCTCTGCGCCCGCATTCACCGGAAGTGGAGACGTGGACGTGCATTCGCGAACGATCAAGGGAAACAACGTTTTCTCGGTCTTTTTCCAATCTTCTCTTTCCCTTTACGCTCCGGCAAACTCTGCACCATACGTGCATCGGAAATTGGAACACCCTCTTTGCGCTACTGCACTTCTGCCTGCGCTTCCGGCTGCGAGATGCAAATCCTTCATTGCGATCCTTGGCTCGAAGGAAAACAATAATTAAACACCGTGGAAATGGAATTTTTTTGTTGGAACCTTGAAGCGCAACGTCGTTTCGTTACCTCGTTTTTTTCAGATTTCTGCAAATGCGAATGTGCTTTTTCTTCAACGATCATTTTAGATTTTTGATTTGACAATTATTGAAATTGTAAAGGTGTTTTCACGTGGGACATTTATTCAATCTATATGTTTTCGCCGAGAATCTAAATAAATGTAATCCTGTTATTTTTATAATACTGTTCACGTCAGTCACTTTTGATGGTCAGTAGGTTTAGTGTTAACGTCGTTTGTCAACACAAAGGTTAGAATGTAGTTTTTACTATCGGGCAGAGACGAGTTGACATTTTAAATCGTTCGGAGAAGGTATTTCGCGAGCCTCGACTATAAACAGCAATATTTATGGTCATTTCGAGTATATTACGAAGTTTCGTTGCGCGAAGGACAAAATGGAGTAGGATGGGGAAACGAATCGACCTGTTGCCTGTTTCGACGAAAACCCGGGAAATGAAGATATCTACAGGGGAAAATGTGGGTCACGCGTGGGTATGTTACCGTGGAAAAAGAAACGAAACGACCGAAGAAGAACGATCCACAAAAATGCATATGCGCGTGTCCGCCGGTCCTTGAAAAAGGATATGGGACTTGCCTGACGCAAGCGTTCCGCATGTTGCGGGAGATTGAATGTCTCTGAACTGGTACGGTAATAGCAAATATTATAGGGTGTTTTAATCGAAAGCCTGCATAGATGCAAATTCACCGAGTTCCACATTGATGTAATATTAAAGGAGACGATACCTTTCTTTGATATTGGACCACAGTCGTTTTTTTCCCGCATCAACCGATTTCGATGAAACTTTGACGTTGCATACAATCGACGCAGACGTACAAAATGTATTTTTTAAATTTTCAATATAGTCCCACACATGAAACAAACAAAGTTGTAAAGCGCAACTTTTAGTTAGTTGTTTGAAAAGGTTTCTTTTCACATCTTGGAGTAAACTAATTGCTCTGTCTTTCTAAAAAGAAAAGCTGAAATCGTATTTTGATAGAGCGATTTCTTCAGGAACGAATCGACGAGAGAATATAAAGGTTCCACCGTATACAAAAATGTAATTGATTGATGGTAAAAGAATGATGGAAGCGGAAGGGGTTGGAATGGTTTTGACGGCGATGTAGCGACTTTGTCCAGGTCCGGTCACACCGGACACACACTTCTCAGGCGAGAAAGAGAATTGAATGCCCATCGTGGAACGCGCGTATGCGCAAAAGGAAGGCAAGCTTGTCTGTGAAGAGGAAAAGAGACCGACGTATCCGCGGCAGAAGAGGGTGGCCAAGCTGGTTGGTGCAACGGAGAAGAGCATAGAAAGTTGCAGAGAGAGGGGGTGCGTGGTGCGCACCTACACAGGGATGGTATCCACAAACACCAGCGGATCACACACGTATAAAGGGTGGCGTCGCGATGCCCTGATCGCCATTCCCGCGTAGACGCAAAGTCGTGGTGCCCGGCGTCGTCGAGCAGTCAACCCTAACTCGTTCAGATCCACGTGAGAGCACAAGAGGACCTCGAAAAGGGAGCCTTCCTTCCGGAAACCTTTCGGAAACCTTTGGGTACCTTTTCGGAGCCTTTCGGAGCCGTTCAGGACAACTTCTGTATTTCAATTCCCCTGGAGCAACGAAACGCGACCCGTCGCTTTCCTAGCAACAGGTGAGCCGACTCCGTTCGCGAAAAACGCCGGATCTGCTCACGAAACCGTTTCGCGAACGCCGATTTCCGCCGGTTTCACCAAACAATCCGATCGTAATTCCTCGTGAAACGAGTTTTCACGGTTGAACGACGGCCCGCACGTTCCACAGCGCGGATGTCATCCCGCGATTCCACGTTTCAACGAAATTCTAGCCTCCCGAGCGATTTTACAGGCCGTTTCGCAGTGAGAAGTGATTGTGTTTAGATTGTCGAGGGCCCGTAGAATATGGAAATGTGCGATTTTTCGCTAGACGTACCGTGGGGATTTCGTTTTACCTTTTCCGGTAATTTTTAGAATTTCTCTACGGATTTATTCGGCTTCAGAAATTTTTTTTTGTAGGACACTCTCGATGAGGTTGAATTTTCAAATAATAATACGACGGGGAAATGTACGATTCTATGGTAGCTGGATTCTCTGGATTGTATTTGACGTTTTCCAGTAATTTTTAGACTTTTTATACAATTTCTGGTGGGTCGGAAGCGTTCATTTTGGGTTTGATGCGAAAGTGTACTAATAGGAAACATATGGAATTGAAATACTTTACTTTCTGAAACGTTATAATTAACAGTCTGTATGCTTTCAAAAAACTTTGTAAAGCAACGCGATTCTTGAAACATGTAATCCAGTAATTTTCAATTTTTTATTTGATTATCAAAGAGTTGAATTAAAAACGAAACGAATGTTCCATCTGTTACGAGTCGCAAGGATTAGGATCGCGCCCGATCGGTGCATTTCCGATTATTAAATACAATAGTTAAATCAGATTAGAAAGAGGCGAATTTTACAGGTTCAGACAATTTCTAAAATAATATGTGTGTACGTCATCGATCAATTTTCTCAGCAAGTGAAATATGTATATATGTTCGTTCGTTGAACAGTATTTTCATTTTGAGAATACCATTCGCGATTACTTTGTCGATTGTCTGCGGCCAAGTTCGATACGCGCGACTCGATTCGAGGAATGTTGGAAGATTTTAATGGAACAACTTCATTGTTTCGGACGTTAAGTTTGCGGTTGAATGGCAATATCTTCGAGCAGCTTGAAACAATCGGGGAATCTCATTTCTGAATAACCCTGGAAAACGGAACACGTGCACGGGGATGCTGGCGAACGCTTTGTTTATTCAACGCCGCGGTTTATCCAATGTGTGATATTTGACAGCGGCGAATAATTATTCAATTGTGTCGGCAAGTTCGATCGGTATTCCCTAACGAAACTTCGAGAACTTGTCTGAGCACGGACGCAACAAATAATTTTGCTTATCGGACTCGCGAATGGTTGTTTAAAGTTCCAACGATATTTCCATTGCCCGAATTATTAACTAACGATGGTGGCCGGACGAAATGTTTGGATTTTCCAAACGTTCTTAACCACTTGTGCTGTGACATTTGATATTCCAGCAAAATTGCTAATTTCTCGCGAGACTTTTGCTTACCTCGTCGTTTCCCATTTACTTCTTCACGCAACAGGTGATTGCATTCAGATTCTCGCGACGCAAAAAACCGCCAGCAAGCGTCGCTAATTAATTAGCATTAATTCCACCTGTATTCACCGTTTCGTGTAACCTCCTACTGATTTTCCTCGTAAACCTCGCAGTCTAGTAATCTAGTAATAAGTCTAGTTAGTTAATAATTTCTCTTGGAATTACACGAGGAAAATAAGAAACTCCTCTTTGACATAAACCAAATTATCAAGCTCGTTTTTGACATAGAGCAACTTATTAATCATCTTTCTTACACGAAGGAACCTGTTAGCGAAGCTCTTTTGACACAACGTCGTCGCGAAGAAGAAATTCAGTAATTTCAAAATTTCAACAAGTCAATGACAGAGATTGGCTGAAAGCAAATTTACAACCAGGAGACCCAACTTCGACTAACTCGATCGTTATTCAGTTTGATTATGATTTCACCCTTGCGCGCTATACTTTTATATTATGACAGCCTCTGACTCCTGTAATTTGAAATTCCCATAGCTCTGAATAAAATTCGTCCGACTACATGCCGTCTTCCTGTTCAAGGCATTAATCTGGTTAATTAATAGTACGAGATTCTCTTCTTACACGGAGAATTAATTAATGAACAGCTTTGAAATCTTCTTGGACGTCCAAAAGCGGCGAGAATCGCAACAACGTGGAAACCGAATTATAAAGTTGAATTGCCGAGTTGCTCCGAACCACCCTGATCGTTCATTAGAACAATTGCCCTTGGCCTTTGGCGAACGCAGCATGCGTCGTTTGATCGTTGTTACTCTCCCTAGACTGTTTCTCAACTTATCTACTTTTTCATTTGTTTACAGATTTATCATTATCATATAAAATTTATTTATTATTAATATTACTAAAAAATTTATTATTAAAAATTATTATTATTACATAAAGCCACGCACTAAATTCATACTTTATTTTACTCGATAACGATCCACTACTCCACGCATCCGACCAACGAGAGCGTTCAAACATAACTGAACCATGGGACCAAGTTGCCCGCCTCGGGTGCGGCAATCCTCGCACCGATCGGCAAATCTCGATCATGCCTTTTTGTTTTGGCTTTATTACTGGCGTTCTGCCGATTAAGGCGTTGCGCTCTTTCCTGTCGACCGGCAAACCTCGGTCACGACCATTAAAGGTTTCGGCCTTCTTTGTTCATAAGCCCATACTTAACACTACGGTTTATACGGTTTACGAACAAGTATAATAAATCATCGCTGCGGCTCGGTCAGGGCGGGAACAATCATTTTATTTATCGTTTCAATTGTTACTTCATTAAATTGTTGCGCGTCTGGATTGCACGTCCTACTTGAGAAGAGGCGTAAAAACAATACGCTTCGCAGTAGTACGAGTCAATGATCGAAGCAAGTGAAATTGGTCGATATATGATCAGTCATAAACCACGATATCATTTTAATCACAGTTTTCTTTCTAAAATAATTGGCATCCACTTACAACACGGTTTTGCGCGCCAATAAAATCATAAAAATTGAATACTAAAAGAATACGTTGTTAGCTGAACGTGCTAAACGCTCGTTGATGTCAAATATCTACGAAAGTTTACAGCTTTATCATTTTATTTATCGTTTCAATTGTAACTTCATTAAATTGTTGCGCGTCTAGATTGCACGTCCTGCCTGAGAAGAGGCGTAAAAACAATACGCTTCACAGTAGTACGAGTCAATGATCGAAGCAAGTGAAATTGGTCGATATATCACGATATCATTTTAATCACAGTTTTCTTTCTAAAATAATTGACGTCCACTTACAACACGGTTTTGTGCGTCAATAAAATCATAAAAATTGAATACTAAAAGAAGACGTTGTTAGCTGAACGTGCTAAACGCTCGTTGATGTCAAATATCCACGAAATTTTACAGCTTTATCATTTTATTTATCGTTTCAATTGTAACTTCATTAAATTGTTGCGCGTCTAGATTGCACGTCCTGCCTGAGAAGCGGCGTAAAAACAATACGTTTCGCAGTAGTACGAGTCAATGATCGAAGCAAGTGAAATTGGTCGATATATGATCAGTCATAAACCACGATATCATTTTAATCACAGTTTTCTTTCTAAAATAATTGGCATCCACTTACAACACGGTTTTGCGCGTCAAAAAAATCATAAAAATTGAATACTAAAAGAATACGTTGTTAGCTGAACGTGCTAAACGCTCGTTGATGTCAGCTATCCACGAAACGAAGCGCCATCCTAATTACTTACGACCCGACGCGATAGAGAGCAGCTCTCCTAAGCGCCGGCGATAAATTTCGCGAGGATCCATAACCGAAGTGTCACTGTGCAATTCGAGTCACGTGTAGAGCAGATTGGGGTTGCGAAATTGGCAACGTGGAGGGCGTAATGGCCAGGGGTTGAGCGTGTGCTCGGCCCGGCCCGTCTAGCATCGTGACCGAAAAGTCGGAAACAAAGAAGGGAAATACAAAGAAAAATAAGGAGGAAAAAAGAAGGGAATACGGTGGATCAGGCGAGGTTATTACGACGCTGCTGTTATTACCGCTCTTGTTGCGGTCATAAGCCCGGAATCGCATAACATAACACGGCCCATTACCGCGCGCCCGCCGCGTTATTTCGCGCGAATGAAATCTGAAGCCCGGCTAATCAGCCGGCTGCAGCTGCGATCTAAATAATCCGTGGATCGCGGGATCGCCAGAAATTCCTGTATTTTTTCCTCCGACTACCACAGAACACATTTTCCCGCGAACCTAACAGTTCAGGCCGGAAGAAGAATATGAATTTTTCGAAAATCAATACGTTTCCAACCAGTGTCATACAAATCAAATCATATCAGTTCAATGTTTAAACGACACGAGTAAAGTTAATAGCAAACGCAATGTACCTTTGAAAAATGTTCAAACTAGAACCGAAACGTTAGGCACTATTGCAAAATAGCTATTAGATTAAAAATTGATCGAAACGGTTGCGCCGAAAACATTAATTTTAAAAAAATATATCGTTACTATTCGACGTAAGTGGAGAGATCGCTTTTCGAGGCGACGACAGGCGACGGATCGATAATTTTAGGTATCGGTGTTAAATTTTTACGCCGATAATAAGATCAAGACATCGCGTCGGCGAACGACAATACTTGAACCGTGATGACTCATAAAAATGGCAATGTCCCGGTGCTGCATCGTCGGTTACCCGTGCATGGAACGTCAATCGACGAATTTCACGCACCATGGGAGATTTCCAATAATATCGGGTCGTCTTATGTCTGGACGAGAACGATGCCAATCTCGTTACCGTTCGATACGTCTGCTTCTATTTATTTCGAGCACGATTCGCCAGATTCTATTGACGAACAAGTACCAAACTTATTTCAAAGTCGATTTTTCGCTGAGTTTGCGCATCGAAATCACAAATTGAATAATTTAATTAATTCCGACTTGATTTAATAGTAGTGGTGGCTAGCAGGATTTGTCGCGAAAGGTTATCGAAAAATCGGCAAGAGCGAAAGCCAATCGAGCAAGGAGCAAGTTGCGACGAAAGTTACGAGAACTTCGTAAGTAGCACTAACGTGTCAGGGCTACGGTGTCCTAACGAGGTTTAATTTCACACCGGGCGGAGGGGGGGAGGGGGGGGACAGGGGCAGGTTTCCATTCCCCCTAGGGATGAATATCGAGAAGTGACGTTAATCTCATTTCCGGGCTACGGAGTGCGGCTACCTGTTCGCTGACACACTGGCTGCCGCGCAGATAAGATCGATGGTAACAACGGTAACGTCATAGCAGCCCTTTCGGTAGGGTCGTGACCGAGCCTAGTTTATCAAACCAGCCCTTTCAGCATTGTCTTGCTCGTCTCAAGGAAACCGGAAACCTCTTAACACCTATTATCCGATCGATATTTTCCTTCTGTTAGTTTTCTCGAACTTTCTTCTACTTTCCGATAGATTGTCTGTGATCTAATCTTTCCTTATAATCTGCGAATGTTCGTACATTGAATGACAACTCGACGAAAGGGATCCCTTTACAATTCTTTCTCTCCGTTCTTTTCCTTTTTAACTCTCACTCTCTCCCTCTGTTGCTCTCGTTCACACTTTCCATTCTGCTTTTCCTTTCGGCTTTGGCTAATATCTTTTTTTAATATCCCCTGAATTCCTTCGTCTATGCTAACGCAAGTCTGTTCGAACTATTCGACGTCAGACGTCTTTCGAAAACACGAGATCCACGCGTTCCCTGGAAAAAGCTCCGATCTCATTAGTCGGAGAAAGAAGACAAGCAGGAGCCCCTGTTAACAAGGGTGGTAAGCGAAAGTAGGAGACAGCTGAAAATTTAATTAGCGAATAGCCGATGGCGTAGCTCCGAGCAAGAGCCGCGTGCTGGGTTCGAGAGGTGCGTTAATCCCATTTCCGGCCACGCAGTGAATCATACATAAGTGGCGACGATACTCGGGAAACTCGACATCCTGCGGTGGCTGGACTCGTCCTTTTAATCCTTTTTATCGTTTCACTTCTCTTTCTACTCGGTGCACTTCCTGCGTCCAACAAACTGGCCAGATAATTCTCAAAGTGTATCCGAACGATAATAATGCTTTTATTTTTCAAGTTGACGGTCTCTTCACTCGAGTATATTAAAATTGAAAAGAGTACTTCGCAGATAAGGGAAATATGTTAAAACATTCTCCGATAGCGAGTGACCCGCTCTTCGTTAAGCTGGGATCTCTCTTTCCGCGTTTGAACTCCGCGTTTTGATATCCGTACTCCATTGAAACGCTGCGTCCAGACGCGCAAAGAAGATTCCACCTTTGTACTTCTTATCGTTCTGGGGCCCGAGGCGTTTCGAACGATAAATGGTTCATCGATCGTACGGGGAAGTTTCAGTTTGAAGAACACTACATTTTCAACGAGCGACGCGGAGAAAATCCGATCGGCCATTATTTTTCACGGGGAAAACCAAATCGAAAACGAAGGATAACATTTTGCCAACCCGTTCTTCGTTTCGGAGATAATCGAGTTCGAAGTTTAGCTTTCCGCGCAACACCGTGGGCGTTTGACGAATGTCCAAATTCGATTGTCCGCGAAACGAGAAATTCCTCGAAAAAATATTATTCCACATTTTCGAGCGGGTTTTGTGCGCGGAATAACTTCGTGGCGTCAATTTCATCCAGCATCGTATAATCAATCCGAAAACAATGCATTAAGATTAATGTATTTAAATGAAGCAATGTATTCGTTCCGAATTAAGCGAATTTCCAACTCTGTCGCTGGATTTCTCAACTGAATCAAACTCCATTTATTCCGTGTCGGGACTGGAATCGCGAAATGTATAAATTCGTGGAGAAGCAGCGGTGACGCGAGGTCGAATCGTCAAATTCATACTGTGACGCGTCGCGCCATTTCATTATTACCAATCGTTCGAACAGAGGCGACACGGGGTATTGATTATTCGATTTTTTTTTCTTGCTACTCATTCAGAAACACGGGCCAATAATTCGAACCGAAATCGCTGTGTGCCACAGACATTTACACGGTCCAACAAAACGGAAACGCGAGCCAACGGAGAACCGTAGGCGGTACGCGTAAAAAAAAAACCCTCGATTTTATGGTGTGACACCGTCGATCGAATAAACTTGATTTCTTGCTCGAATAAAAGCTGCAATTTTATTCTCCTTGGCCGCGAAACGCGACTCCCGACATTATTCTCGGATAGAAAACGATTTTTTAAAGTGCTTCGTACCGTCTCCTCGCAGGATGAAATTTTGCATGAGAAACTTTATTTATCTGGAACGAGATTATAAATTTTTAATCGTCTCTTGCCACTTGGAGAATCACATATTATTGTATATTATAAATGATAAGAACATCACAGCGAGTACAAAAAATAACATAGAAAAATAAAATATAACGGTTTTGGTCGAAATTGATTTCGTTGATTTTTTCGACAACGAGCCAAAAGTCCCTGTCGAAATTGTTTCGGAATGGGAATTACGAACTCGTGGAACCGGATCACAGATTTTCGTCTGCGGGCGAATATTTTCGGGCTATAATTGAATTAACCTCGTTACTAGCTTCGATATTTTGTAATTCTTCGGTATCGATCCACTGTTCTGCCCCTCGTTGTCGCTTGTTTGCATACGTCTGCATACACCGGTAATAATCCTCTTCGTTACGGGGGATATCGTGGATGTCTCTGTCAGAAGTGCGGCCATTTGTCGTGCGAATGGTCGTAGAAATTGTTCAAAGGAATCCGTCGGATCAAAAAGAGTTTGCGGAACTGGAAACATGTAACGCGTGTTCTACATCGAAAATGGCTTTAATTAATTTCGTGGATGATCACTGAATTAGATTTTTTAAAATCTTCACGATTATGCAATTCCGACTGAACAACCTTGTATAGAGGAGATACAAATTTTTAAATAACTTTTTGGTGGAACCACAGTTTTTTGAAATTCTTCTCTTCCGAAACTACGGTATTTCATTCTTCTGCGAATCCGTATAACTTTTTCGTTTGCCGCCGGTAAATCTGCTGTTTTTTTCAATTTCGCTTGTGTCCTGTAAATCTGCAGTTTTTTCCCCGCTTGTCCTCTAGAGCATCGCTATTTTAACGTGGGTCTTGCGGATCGAATTTAAACACTTTGTTTTTGTGAATTCTCAGTCTTCCTAATACTGTTCTTTTTTTCACGATTTAATAATTTCTGAACGCTCTGAAAAATTCGTGACGCGCATCTAGGAAGAATGACTAAAGACTATAGTTCCATTGACCATACCGGAAGCTGTTTCGAAACGTTGTTCACGCCTTGACGCCCCACAAGCTCCCGAAACCTCTAGCCGCGAATGATTGATTGATTAACTATAGCGCGGATTATGTAAACGCGTGATCAAACATGAACCGAGGAATTAGTTCAGCGACCAGAATAGAATGACGTGCATCCGTTTGAGAAAGTATGCTTTACGGTTTAACGTACGTTCGATATCCTTGAGGTTGTTCGATGTCCTTAAGTCGATTCTTCCTTAAGTTGATCCTAAAATTCCATCGTTCTTCTTCCTGCCTGCCGTTTTAATACCGTTTTAAAATACCGGCTAACGCCAACCACTCAAGTCTTGGATTCCTCGTGAAAGATGTTGTAATTTTCCGTGAAAAACACCCACGAAAGAAACTTGTTTAATCCTTCGCGACTCTTAAGGCACTGGAAGAGAGTGCTTCCCTTAATCTTGTCTTAAGCTCGCGGAATGACGCCATCATGCAAATGCCTTCTTTCTCACATTATGATACATGCTAACGGAATTGTAATGCTGGCGATTTCTTCCTCGAAATATAAATCCCTAGCTGCTGTAAATAATTTTTTTCTCCGGCTGTTGCAAATTAATTCAGGTACGAGGGGCGTAGATTCGGTTACACGAATCGGTTGGGCGAGGCAGGTAATGCGAGTCCCCTATTTGCTCCCTAGTTTTTACTAAGCAAGAGGAGTGCAGTTTTCCTATGTAAAAAAAAAACGTGAAACGTCGAGCGAAAATCGGTAGAATTTTTCAATAGCGAAATCAGCCGTTAATTCACTCGCGCCGAAACATTTTGAACGCTGGGCGATGAGGTGAGGTTGAGGGGACAGCGTCACAGAGAGGCAACTATTATATAATTATCGTAATAAATATATTTTTTCTAATCAGTTTTTAATAAATTCTTTAATTTTGATTATCTAAAAATAAAATCTCTATCTCTACCTGAGACCACCTTGGTGATTGGAAAATTTAATTACGTTAATAATCAACCAGGATTTGTTATCGCACGTGTAGAAAGTTGCGGACACAGCTAGTTATTTCTAAAACCAAGCCCACCAGTGATTGCTATTTTATTTTTACGCGACATCTTTCGGTTCGCCGACTCCGAATCGACTGCGAAAGCTCTGAAAAGTTGCGTGAAACGTTCGACGACAGCTTCGGCGGCGTTCGCCAACACGAATTTGAAATATCATGAATTCCATGAATTTTTACATCCGCTAACGGTTACTGTCGCTCAAGGTTTTTTTTTTAGGGAGAACATACGAGGAGGAAAACGGTTAGTGCACGTGGGTAGAACCGGTCGCAAATTTGAATTTACACGGATTAACGCGGAACGAAGTTACCGCGGATTGATATTGGCTTCGAAATAAAAATACGAGGATACTCGCTGAATTAAAAAATAAATTACCGACGCCGCGCGTACCGAGGACGACGGCGGCGACGCTCAGCGTCCCGGGCACCTGTTGCGACGCTCGGTTCCCTTCGAAGCGTCTTTCTCTCTCTCTCTCTCTCCTCTTTTTTCAAGCGTTATGGTTCGCGAATTTCACGGACTTCCTCTGAAAGAACCTCTTTTATCGTCACTACACCACTCAGGAATCGTTTTCACCTTTGTTCCATTCTTTATCGTTTTACTTTTTGCTTGCTCTTTGTGTGGGACTGTTGAGAAGAAACAATTCTCAAGGAAATAGCTTGTGCACTTTCTAAAATTCTCGTACAAAATTCGTGGGGTTTGTCATTCACATTTTTATCTTCGGAACAGCACAGTGTTCTCGATTATTTGCAATTTTTCGTGAATCGAGAAGGTTTATGAAAGGCTGTTTAAAAATTCTGATTTTCTGTCAAAAATTATAATAGGATGATACTGAAAAATTGTATGCTCGTAAGGTACGCCTCAGGATGTTTCGGGATTTAACCGGGGCGATCGCAACATCCGAAAATTAAACGAAACGAGATAGTGCGTTTCCAAGCGTTCCCGTGTACTGGCCGTCTCTCTCCCCGGTGGAATTACCACTTTAAATCCGGAATGATTTAATCTGGCAGACGTCTACCGAGAAATGAAACGCCCCAGAAAATGTTGCCACTGGAAATTACCCGTTTTTGTAATGGGCCTTACGATTTAGTCGATGTTCCTGAATGGGCGCGGAAACGTTTTACAGTTCGACAAACTAAATTGGCAGCGCGTCCACGTGGACATATTTCATTCTGTCGCGCGTGTTTCCTAAAACAATACGTCGTTAACAATTTCTTCTAGCACTCCACGGTCAAATCAGATTTTTCATTTAGCAATGGATTCGCGTGAACGATGGAATTTTCTTTTCCCGTATTCCAACGAAATAATTTTAATCTTCTTTTCATTTTTATGCTTCACTCATTTCACCGAATTGGATATTTTTAATAATAAATACGCTGACTGTTAAAGGCTTAACAAGCCTGCAAAAAATTTCGAGAAATCTGTCTGGAATAGAAATTGTTTGAATACAATTGGTGAAATCCAATAGAAAAGACTGTTGACGCAACTGCTAGAAGTGGACATATCTAGGGGAGATTTTTTCGATCGGTGACATTTAAAC
Source organism: Lasioglossum morio (assembly GCA_916610235.2). NCBI lineage: Eukaryota > Metazoa > Arthropoda > Insecta > Hymenoptera > Halictidae > Lasioglossum > Lasioglossum morio. Next base: position 27,351,288 of record OU744325.1, on the reverse strand, counting down.
TGAGCCCAAGTGAATTTCAATGGGTCGTACCCACGCAACACCTGATTCCGAGCAGATAGCATCCGAACCAGTACCGAACAGAGAACGAACAAGGATCGTGGTTCCCATGAAATATTCAATGGCGCGGCGCGGCGATCGACCACGGTTTTCACTGATACCTCTGCAGATCAGCGTTTAATCGCATACCTAATGCTCCTCTTTGTACACTCAAGCTTGTATGCTATCTCTTGTGCATCGAATAGTTATGGTGATTCGCATTCATTCGGGTAGCCGTGTAATTCGAAATTACGTACGTCACCCACGAATTAATTATTATTTAAACGTCTCTACATTGAACGCGGCCTGCATTAACCTTGCAACAGGGATTCAGACTCGTTGACGTTCCATAACGAATTTCATTCGCGATATTATAATCTCCGTTCAAGCCAGTACGAAAATGCATACGATTAAAGGAAATATCAAAAGCAGAAGCGATACTACACTTTTTACGATTCGTTAGGAACTATGTCCGACAAAAATGCACCGGACTTTCTCTGCTCGAACGAAACGGTGAGGACGAGTTTACGAGACAATGGATTTTTCCAGAGTCTAGGATTACACGAGGAGAGCAGGAACTTTTATATTAAATCCCGGCGCGGCGCGTTGCGATACAGAATTTTTTGCCATTCAATTTCTCGCGACTTTGACAGTTCCCGAAGTCGACGGGAACTGGTCGAGAGACAGAGGAACGCAAGACAAAGTTCCGTCGCCTCGCTTTAGGGACAGAAGGGAAAGCAATTTTCCAGCGTCGCTGTCTGTTCATTATTTCGTCCCGAACTTCGGAACTGCATTCGCAGCTGGGAAAGAGATCGCCGCCATTTTGATAGCGTCCCTCAGGAGTTTCTGTCGCTTCGTATGTCGCAGTGTCGTCGGTCCGATAATAGTAAGCATCGCACTGTGGGTAAACTTTTCCAAAAAAAAAAAAATACCAAGAAACGAAGAAGAAGAAAAGGAAAACTATTTTTCTATCGTGCAATGGAAGCAGAAGAGAAATCTCGATATTGAAAATATATAGACGTGTAGCTAGTTTAGTGTATCGAGTTTCAATTGACGTTAAAGAAAAAGGGTTTCTATTTCTGTGTAGATCGATCGTGAACGTTCAAGATGAAGTCTAGAACTGGCCTGTTGACGTCCAGCGTCGCTTTCGTCTGCGTCGTGAGCGTCGTCAGCAAACCAGCCGCGGCAATGGACGAATCGCCAGCATCACAATTGAATTTGCAACACTACAATTCACTCGAGCCCCTTGGTTACGACGATTCTCTGCCGGCGAAGAGAGCCTACACTTACGTCTCCGAGTACAAGAGGCTACCGGTGTATAACTTCGGCATCGGGAAACGTTGGAGTGATAACGGCGACGATAAGGTGAGCTACGGACGTTCGAAATCGATTTTTACAACTCCACCCTGAAACTCGAATGTTACGAAGCTAGTGTGCGTGTCTCCATTCACCTAATTAATAACTGTAGCAATGCAATCCTCTTATCGGCTCGCGACACAAACGTGATATCGATTCTATTCAATAAACATTTATATACATATATATACATATATCCAGTTCATTATAAAATCTTTGACTGCGAACATTGTCAATCTTTGTACACAACTAAACGGGTAATTTATAAATATATTAGACTTGGAGTTTTTCCCGATTTTGATGTTGCAAATTGTGCTTATAAAAAGTTAAAAAAACTCACGAAACAAGCGTAACTTTCCTGCCATTGTCAACTGTGTTCGAACTTGCAGAGAGGTCGCCAGTACTCGTTCGGCCTGGGAAAACGCACGCGACAGTACAGCTTCGGATTGGGCAAACGCAACGAGAACCAGGACTACCCTATCAGGATGAACTTGGATTACATACCTGTCGAATCAGCATTCCACTCGCAGGAGAACCTGGACGATGTGTTCGAGGGAAAACGCGCCATTCAACCGTACAGTTTTGGTTTAGGAAAGAGGGCGGTCCGAACGTCTGGCGAGACTTCCGGCAAAGGTGCCAGGCCCGGGGACCTATTCAGTCAAAGATATCACTTCGGACTTGGAAAGAGAATGTCCGGAGACGACGAGGACTCGATGGAATAGGACCTCGTCAAACTGGCTTCGTCGGGGAACAGGATCATTTGAGCGGGGACCCGGCGAAATAGCCCGCGCACACGACGTAGCTCTATTTCGATGTCGCAATCTTTTGTTCTCACAAATATAACGATCACGCAACAATAAAGACACGTTTTGAAGTTCGAAACGCCTCCTCCCGATCTGTTTTGTCCCTTCTCGCCCGAGGATTCGATCGAACGAATCGATCAAGCTGCCTCGAGCGAGTCAAATTTCATCCACTTATTTTCGTACGATTTTCCTTCGTCCTTGCGCCTTTCGCTAACCTAGTACAGATATAATACAATCGTTCTTATGTAATTTTCGCGGAATTAATGAATGTACAGCCCCCAGCCAAAATTAGAACACTCGCGATTTTCAAAGATTTTCGTGCCCGTAGAGATTTTGCAATAATCCTGCGCCGCAGGGTACTGTTTCAGGGTTAAACAATTTTAGAAAGCTTTTCCGTTTCACGCATTCAGAGTGTGCTTTCACCAAGATACCTTCGATGTAGAATTTCCCTGCCTCCTTGTGCGCTTTTCCCGAAAACCAGGACGAAAATCAAGAATTACTGTTAATATCGTGATGTCCATAAATCACTGGACACTTGATTATCTTTAGCAATTAAATTAATTGAAGAATACGAACTTCCAGCTGGATTTGATTGTTCTCGTTTGATTATGATTTATGATCCATTAATGTTGGAAAAAAGAGAATGAGATATTGTGGGATGATTATGGACAATTCTAGAAGCCAAAGTGGACAAAAATTACCACAAGCGATTAGTAACGAATCGTCTGTGTGTACCGAAATTTGAACGAGTGTCCGGATGACTTATGACTTGTAAAATCTCTTTGAACGAACGAATCACTCTGGACCTGTCCAGCTCTGCAAAAATCGCAACATCTATTTATTCACGACGCAGCTAATGCTCAGGATTAATGTCAATGTAGAATCGAGAATCATCCTACTCGATCCCCAATGAGAATGATCGAATCGTCGTTCGAAGATCGAAGAAATATTTCGTCTCCTATCCGTTGATTGTTTAAGATTCGTTAAGCGTTACGTCTAACTGTGAGCGAGTGCAGAATTTTCTCTGCGTTTCTGTCTTATAAGCCTCTTTATAGAACCACGTTGAACTTATGTTTGACACTTTATCAAATAAATGTTCTTCAAAAAAATATATATATATGTAGATAGGGGAGAATTCATTTGAACCCCTGCGTAGTTTTTCGAATTTTATTTTTCATCTACCGAAAGTGAATCACTGAAACGTGAGACGATAAATGACAGCAGAACGTTCTCAATCGGGTACGCCCCCTTTCGATTTTGATTACTGCTTAGTGTCTGATCAATTCTCGAGCTGCTCGCTCGCGTGAAACTCTGAATTTGTAGTTGAAGTAAAATCAAGGACGAGCAGCCATAAGTGAAATTTCAAATTGCACGTTTCGGAGATTCTAGATTATAATTCAGAGATAAATGGTTTCAATAAGATAAGCAATTTTCCTCGATCGCCAGGAATTCTGTGTTCGACGTTTTCTAAATTAATAAATTCTGTGGAATTTCTGCCATCGGTTACATAACAACAGCGCAGTTGTAACTTTTCTCGAACGAGAAGTTCAAAGGTAAAGGAATGTATTAAAGGAAAATGTATAAAGCTCCATCAAAAAATTTCTCTTTTTAGTGAAAACTCGGGAGAAGATTCTTGCGAGAAACTTGTGCGGCTTAAAGTTAAGGAAGAAATTTCGAAAATTTTCAGTGAACAAATAGTAAAAACTCGAGTAGTCTGACCAGTAGAAAAGTTCAGCTGTTACGATGAAGATTTTACTGTGAAGAAATTTGAATTGGCTCGGTTCAAGAAATTTTCATTAAAAATGAGAATCCAAGAAATATTGATAGTGCTCGTATATCTGATAAAAGTGAGTTTCGGGCTGGAAAAAATATGGTTGCCGGACTTGGAATGGCAAACCGCGAAGAATTGGATGGGAAATAAGATACCGGAAGTTGGCAGTCACGTGATCTTCCCATTGGAGACCAGACACGCTGTAGGAATGGCGAAATCTGGTGACGTAGATCTAGCTGGGATCGATTTGGCACGATCTGGGTCTTTAGTTCTGCCTAGGGACGGCAAACTTCGTGTACGTATATCTTTACTTTAATCAAAAATATTGCGATCGTAGTAAAACGATGCTTAATTTAATCGTCACACAATTTTTCTAACACACAACATGTAATATTTTTCTGGGGCATTTTAACTAATTTGTCTAAATAACAATCGTGCGCAAAATAAACGTGGACAGATATATTTAATCAATGGCAACGCGTGCTTGGAAAGTGTTTTTCCATTTTCGAAATGAGTTTGATATTTTCATTCGTTCGGCAGCGTTTTCTCGCGTTAAGCTAAAAACGTAAAATGTCAGTCTCCGTTGTAAATCGTCCAAGATTAGCTTCAACGAGGATTAGTTTTTCATTTTCGTCCGCGACAAAATGAGAACAGATGGACGTTGTCGCGATACTTTTGCAACTGGCAAACAGATTACTCCGAAGATTGAATTAACATTCTACAGGTGCATGCCATTACCAGAGATGTGCGAGATGCAATCAGAAACGCAGTCGTGAATCTGGTACTCCGGTATTGGAAGAACTTTAATTATTTAGCTATGGGGGAGGGGGGCGTGATACGATACAGAGAGAAATTAAAAGTTTCTTCTCTAGACATCTTTCCAATGAATTTCTCGACGATGAGAAATATGTTCCACTTGATAAATGTACGAAAATCTAACAGTTCGAGGTCTTCGGACGTCGCGAACATTAAATTTCTAATTTGTTAGAAGGGAATAGTATAAAATAACGTTATTGATCCAGCGATTTCTCTCTGGAGTAGCTACCATCCAAAACTACTGACGTCAATGCGCCATGACGCCAGTATGGACACGTCATTTCCTTCTGCCCACTATGCTCGAAATCCGCGTGGAATTACGTTTCGCACGATATTACGATCTCGTAATAACACGTGTACATATTTCAGCGTGAATTCATTTATTTCGTAATGAACCCGTTATGGTTGCAGTTAAAGGATGAGGGTACATCTCCGAAAGAGGTGAGTGAATGGTCGAAAGAGGGCAACCTCTTCTGGGCAGATCCTACAAACTGGAAGGGCAGTTCGGAAGCTGCTCCTCATCTCGAACAAGTCCCTTGTCGTCAAGACGACATAATTCTACCAAGTCGACAGCGGACTTTCAGCATTGTGTTGCCAATGAAGAAGATCCAGGTGAGATCAATCAAATTGGCAGGCGAAAATTATTCGCTCGGAGCATGGAAGTGGATGGAGATGGAGAACAAGAGGGAGTTCGCTAAAGGAATATTCACTGTGGCGTAATGACTGTTCTTCAAATTGGAAATGTTCAATCATTCCATAATTGAATAGCAGTAAAAATGATTAGTTATTATTTTATTCAGATACGCGGATTATAGCTGCGAGAAGTGTCCGTGCCAGGATGATCCGAACGGATACTATTTGGAAGAGGTTTGCGCGATCGAGAGGCCCAAGTGTGGGTTCACTCAATGCGAATTTCCATTAAAAGTACGTGTACCGTTTTAACTTAACACATTGCCCTCGATAATGTCACCTAATAGTTTCATTTACGACTGCAATGCGAAAGAAAATTTTTACGTTTTCTTTCGGTGAAGTGATGATTAACAATAATCCGAATAAAACTGGGATTTGTTTTTATAAATGTTTCAGATCGAAGGACACTGTTGTCGATACTGTGGCGGACGTTTGTCTTTGTCTGGTGAGACTTCTTTGCCATTGGTGCGAGCAGCTGCGAGCGAGGCTCTCGAAGAATACTCTGAAAAGGTTGCATGGCATATCAGACGTGGTTCGGACGGTGCTATCGATGTTCTGATAAAGGAAAAGGGCGATTATCTCCGAATCGATACTTTGGTTGCTGTGAACAACATGGAGAAGACTTTGCTAAGTAAAATTCCTTCATCGAACTTATCAATTTACGTAACTCTTTCCAAGTTATCCGCAATGTATACATTCCTGCGACGATCCGTTAAAACAGATTATGAATCGTCTTTACAGAAAATAAGTTTGTTTTTGAAATAGGTATGAACATTAAGGTGCTGGTTACCGAAGTGTCGGGCGTTCCTTTGCGAGATTATCGAGTGGCTGCGACGCTTATACCGATCTTTTTGACGCCATTGATAGTGCTGATACTGTTCTTCGTTGGCTCCGTCTACGTTGGATATTCTTACAGATAGTGAGTACAATTATTCCTTAAATAATCTTACCTCCGTCGTACATCACTTTTACATGTTCCGAACAATAAATACAAGATAAAGGAAAAGTAACGCTGGAAATCCTCCGGCGGGAAGTTAATTTCGCAGGTTTCCGGCCTGTTATATGTGTGGGTGTGTGCGCACATAAGGCTACCCAAACAGAAAACGGAGAGAAAAGTGCTTGCAAACTGTACTCCGTGTTTCATATTCCGTGTGATTACTTTTTTCCCATCGCGGCCTCATTTTTCCGTCTCTATCTATTTCCGTCCCCGTCGAACGACCATCGGCAACCATATGGAAATTCGATATTATGATAACAGTGTCCGAACTTGTGCGGAAACTCTAATTTTTCCCGATAATTGCCATTAATTCCGTTTCCGACTTCGATATTGTGAATAAATGCAGATTTTCTGTTCCGTACAATTCGATGTAATCGTTAAATTTCTTCGAGCTGAAGGTTTCCTGAGTTCGGATAATGAAACGCGACACACGCGGCACTGGATTTCGCGAGCAGTATCGTTGTTTCGGATTCCGGAAAGCTGGTCGGTGATTACGCACGGCAAACGGCATTGCAGCTGCACTGAAATGCACTGAAATGCACTGAAATGCACTGAAATGCGCTGATATTGGCCAAGGGGCGAACTGTGTAACGTCGAACTGCAGAAAGTTCCTTTTCTGGCCATTTGCCTCTGACACGGAAGGTTTGTGTGCGCGCGTGTCGGCATAAAGGGTTGAAAGTGGAAAGTTCGATACCGATACACACGTTACACGAGGGGAATGAAAAACGAAATAAAAAAGAATGCTCCCATCGAACGCGAGAGAAAAAAATGAAGTTTGAAGCAACAGGTTCGAATCCAGTGGGACAGCGATAAAAATACAGTGTCGTAATGGTCAGTTTCACTTTGACATCGGTGTGCAAGATATAGTGAGAACACAAACGTTTTAGAAGATCGAATAAACAAGATGAAAATGTGGTGGTACTAATTAGCGAGTTTCGAGACAAGAAAATGATTCAATTTGCGAAACACCGGTGGCGATGCGATAGCTTGGTATCCAGTGAACGCGGCCCCATTTACTATTCGCCAGTTTACACGCGGCAGTTTCTTCGGCATTGCGTTACCCAGCAACCCTTTCGTTCGCGCTGCCGGCAGCGTTTAATTGACCCGACCTGCCCAATCAACTCGTGCAGTTTATTATCTCGACATCGCGAGATTCGCGATTTTCCACGGGGAAGTCCGAAAGAACCAGAAAATTCCCGAACGATTGATCGTTCTCGCTTTCGGATAAAATAATTGATCACATATAAATTACATTATTCCAGCATAATCGGAAGCTGCGGCGAGATCTTCTCCTCGATTCGCGACGGAATACGAGCGGAGAAGTCTGTCGAGGGAAGCAAACCGTTTAGTTTCGCTCGTTTCGAGAATATTTCTGACGGCAACGTGCGAATCGCAGACGTGGCCGGTGGCAGCGTGCAAACAGTCGGAAACGAAGCGGACGGGGCCAAGGAAACTACCGGCGGACGATTCGAAAATCCTTTGTACAGGTCGAAGAGAAAACGGAAAGAGGAAGCGGAAGTGCTGGACATGAACTCACCTCTCAGCATGTCTACCCTGAAGGATAAAGTGGAGGACGGCATCGAGGAAGTGGATCTCGACATCGATCAGTGACAAATTCAACAATTCGTAATCGATATTAAACGTTTCACACAGAAAATGAAATACGTGCTCAACGTTACAGCACGTTGTTTATCCTGTGTCGTAAACGGTGTTTTCAGAAATATTTTAATAAATATATCTTAATGAAACTCGCATAATCATTTTAACGGTGATTGTCGCGGAAGAATATAAATGTCGAGTGGAACAAGGTATTCGTCGGATCTTTGGAAAGCACGTTACTCGTGAAACACGGTACACTTAAGACGATGGCATTGTGAGAACTGAAATTGATAGATCCTAAAGTATCAAACGGGGCCTGGGAAATGACAAGGAGCCAGAAGGACGTCGTTCAGGATACTCGCTGGCTCTTTAATAGGTTCTCCGCGTAATTAAACCGTGAATCTTCTCTCCGTCCGCATCGACTCCATCTCCGTCGGCTATCAGATCGACCCGGACGGCCAGGAAATTCGATACGAACACAGATAACTTGACAAGTATTGGCTGAAACAATGGGCAATTTTCCGCGTTAAGTCTATCGACGCTCGAAAATAACTTCAAGCTATCAAATAATTAATGGTTACTCCTTCCAACAGAAAATTGGCCTTGCGACGAAGCCAATTTAAATCAGGGAGCATCTCGAAACACTCAGATCATTTTTACTTTATTATCTCGAGCACGTGTTACGTACTTGGAACCTGTGAATACGATTTCTTTTATAACGATTCAAGTAAAAGTAGTAACTGAAGTAGATTTTAAGGGAACAAGTAAAGATGAAACGGAAACGTCTCGGTAGTGTCGAGGACGCTGCGACAAATAAAATTGAGTAAACGTGGAAGGAGAATTCAAGTCACATGTGTTTATTCCTCGACATATAACGTTCGAACCACGTGCGAGGCCGGCCATGTGGCCCCTGCCATCGCGTAGACACTTACTCGTAGGAGATAATAGGATAAACCGTCGCACAACTACAAACACGTATACTGAATACACAGAAAAAAGACTGTTGCGGGAATGAACATAAGAAAGAATGGGTTTCTCGAATAATCGAATTTTTCTCCTGTCTTACTTTCGCCGCGATTAAAACGAAGTCACACACACGCACGCGATCGTTCCTATCGTGTAACTGTTCTTCTTCGGTGTATACATATATTATCTGTTTATATAGAAACATCTTATGTATACATATGTATGTATATGTATATATATTTATCTCTCCTTCTCTCTTTTTATATATATATATATATATTTATATATAACCATTTATATAAAGCTTTACTAATAGAATATATTAAACTCTCTCTCTCTCTCTCTTCCTTTTGCTCTCGTTTTCTCTTTTTCGTACGTTTACACTGTTCTCAGTGAAAATTGCGTAAATTGGCATTTTTGTACAGAAATACGATCCTCCGATTATGTTAGGCGATCACGGACGAGCGAAGCTTCTTCGGTCGAATATTTTTCTATCGATTTAAAAATTTCCATAAAATAAAAATTACAGTCACCTTTAATGTTTGCCTAATTAAACCGTGCTGTTAACAGCAACCGACAGGGTTAACACCACCGATTATACCAACCGACTACATCCCCTTTAGACTCGTCTGCGTAACAATACCTACTCCGCCACCTCCGCTTTAATGGTACTTGGAGCACAGAATTCGAGGAAGTGTCGTCAGTCCTCGCGCACAATCGCGGCGATACAATCAAATACTGATTCAGTATTTTCCGTCCCACTCATGTTGCCCTAACTTGCTCGCGAGTACACTCCGTGCGCGCGCGTATTATAAACGACATAGCGAGACACGGTCGGCGCAATTTGCATCCGTTAAAACTGAATAAAGTAACCTGTGAATGGAACGCCTCCCAGTGAATGAACACGATTCGCCTTAAACGCGGTGCAAGATATTCAGATATACTCTTGTTAAATTGTTTAAATATTTCTTCAGACAGATTTCAGAAGAACAATATCTTCTTCATTACGGATCGTTGCGAATCAGCTAGAACATTTTTATTTCGTATGAAGATCTGCCTGCAAATCAGCCAATTTCGAAACGAGTGGTCGTACGGGTTCAGGACGAGCATCATTCTGTTCTGTTCGCGTTCCTCTATCGTCCCGGAGCGATTGCATCAATTTTCTAATAATGACTTTGTAATTAAATCAGCCGCGACCACAATTGGTCCACAAGTTTCGCGACCCTGCGATCAGCAGCGTCCGATAAACTCGATAACTCGATTGAACCGTCCAATCGAAACCATCCCAATCCAATTGCAGTGGCAACCGCGATCGAGGGATCAGCGAGAAGCCAGAAGGAAAATTTTCCGTCGGGAATCACGCCCCTGACAGCGACCGAACACGTGACACGAGTCGTACGAAGAGCTTCGCTCGCGATATCCGTACCCGGGACATCATCGGGCTATCCGACATCATCGATTCGACGATCGGCCAGCGGCGGCTCGAGTCAAGTGGAGGCCCCAACCGGTAAAAATTTTGGGGTCATCGAACTCAAGTTGGAAATCGAATTTGCAAGAAAACTCTGATAAACTTATTACCAGAAAAGAAAAGTAATGAAAAATATCCTTAGTCCGCTTACAGTTAAGCCCGCCGCTGCGATCGTCGCACGTTTCGAGGATTAACCCTTGCGTAGCCAACCGGGTATATTACTGCGTTTTCTTTGTTCAACAATTTGTTAATGTTCCTCTAAAAATATTACCAAATTTCTCCGGATGTTCATTCTTTAAAATGAGAATATCCGCGAACACGTGAAATCCACATGGTTCTAAATGATCTATAGACTTTGGTTGGCTACGTCAGCGTTAACGACGGAATGGGAGGCGCGGAAAACGCGATTCCGCCAACTGGTCCCTGCGGTTTCCGGAAAAAGAAATCCTACGTTCGACAAAAATAATTCTCATCAAGATTCGATTCCGATGCTTAGCGCCCTAATAAGTGTCTATTCGAGACAGCCTCTTCCTCAAATATTTCGTCGATGTCTCTTAAACTCTAATTCGAATGGATCGCGATCCACGACTTTCAGGTCTTCTAGTATCGATCGGTGGAACGCCGAAATACTCGATCGCAGTACGAGACGAAGCGTAATTCGAGAAACTGATTCTTCGGCGAAAACCGAGTCGACTTGGTGGAACAATAATTTCGTCGCAATGCGCTTCGTTCGCGAGAAATTTGACTCGAGAAATTAGGAGCGCGTCCGACAAGGTGGCGAACGAACAAGAGGACACTGTGTACACGGTGAACCTAATTGTTTCGCAGTGAATTACGCCACATACTCCGTTTGAGAAAATCGCGATTAAAAAAAGAAGTAAAGTTTAGTAATCCTACTAAAATACGAAACTAACGTAAAGGTGACAGACTGCGGATCTATACGCGTAACGGCTTCGAAAATTGGTTAAACGTTCAATCGATTTCTTCGTTCGTTTTCGATCCAGAAAAGTACTGGTTGAATTCAGAATCGTATAAGCATCCGCAGTCCAGTGATAGTAGATTGCACGCTGTCGTTAAAACCTTAATGGAAATAGTTCGCTAGACGCGGAAAACAAAGAACGGTCGTCTTCCAAAAATACAATGTACAAATTTGCGGTGGTTGGTGCGAGTTATATCTAAAGAATAGCTTCTCCGGAACTCGAACATGCTTCCGGATGTTGCGCGAATCGTCAGAAGAAACCACACCGGGACTTCTGGACGATATTCAACGGTCATAAATACATCGACGATTAATATAATAGCATAAACTCTCTCCGCGCTTTATCTATTTTCGTCCTTGTTATTCGATTCGAAGCGGTCGAACTTGCCTCTTGGTTTTTTGATTTCGTTTTCATTTTATTTATCTCTATCCGGTCCGTCGAGCGTCGCGTGCGAAATCACTTTCGCCAGAAGAATTGTTCGATGGGGTGCGGTCCTCGTCGATGCGTTCCCGCAGTGCAAAGAAACCGCCGCGCCGCCAAAGAAACCATCTAAAGAAGGCACTCCCGGTCAATGGACTCTTCAATTCCCCGCGATAGAACCGGGAAGACTCTAATCTTAGGTTAATTAAAAACTGGTCGTTGAACATCGATCCGAAATACTCGACCGGCCTCTCGTATATCTCCTCGCAAGGAAGACTTCTCACAGGAATGTAAAGGGATTGCACGAGCTCCCTGGAAACAGGCTCCCCGACCTCTCATTGACTTAGAACCTAAATTTTCCTTTTTCCTCGAGGGACCGTCTTAAAGAAAATTGCACCGACATGGTTCGACGATCATCCAACTCGACGGTCGATCAGGAACACTGCTGGGGGACTACTTGGTCGCCAGTCTTCAAGTTACAGGACTCTCCTGACGAGCCCCGATGTCACCGTTTTAAACGATCATTTCTTTGCTGCACGCGGGGAACGGCGTTTAGGAGTTCTGCATCTGCAGCAGAGACTGCAGGCGTTGCAGCTCCTTCAGCAGCTCGCGATTCGTGTCCTCCAACGCGTTCAAACGATCCCTGTACGAAGAGTTCTCGTTCGTCAGCATCGTCACTCGTCGTTCCAGACCGTCCATGTATTCTTTTTTCTTCCGACGAGACTCCTGTGCGGATATCTGAAATGGAAAACAAGAGAACACTGTACGGGCCAGACTCGTTTACAGGGTTGCGGGATGCGCATTCTCGTTTCGCGATAATGCAACGATAAAATAAATACCGGATAAAATAGAAATTGTTGTCGAAGAATACCTTATTCTTGATTTTCCTCCGCACCTTCTTCAGCGATTTCTCCTCCTGCTTGGTCAGGGGCAATTTCGTAGGCACGGGGTATCCCTCGGCGATCAGGGTCCTCTTCTCTTCCTCGGTCAGCGTGAGAACTCCCGTCGAGCCTTTCTGCAAAATCGATTCCGCGTTACGTTTCGAAGAAAGAAGGGAAAGATTGGCTTTTTGTACGATGACGTTGTGTACGCGTAGCTGCGTCGTTTTGCTCACCGGCTGAGAGGAAATCAGGGGTGTATGGATCGGCTGTCTGGTGGGGTGCGTAGCGTTCGTCACGTACAGCCTGGGCGTCAGCAAGCCCCTGAGATTCTGTGCGTGCGTGGAGCTCTGGGAATCTCGGCGTTCCGGCGAGCAGGAAGCGGAAGCAGTGCCCTCGCTGTCGGAGCTTGCACTGCTGGGCGGCGTGGGCGGCAAACCCTGCCTCGACGAGCGGGAATTCACCTCTTTAACGTCGCACGCCTCGGTGCTGTACTCCTCCACCTCCATGCTCTGGAAAAATCAACGATCGTCGAGATTCAGTTTTTTATGGTATTTCTCTGGGAACAATTGGAATACGTTCACAGACCAATGTCTGTGTTGTAATAGCTCCATCTATTTCAGTGATTCGCATAAACATCCGTGATCTAGATATATTCCACGAAAATTTGTTTGTACTGTTTCGAACTTGGCGCGAGCGTACCCGAAGAAAGATCAAAAGTTCGCTCGTGTTTAAACAGCGAATCTAAACAGTCCCTATTCCAGCTTTTTTACACCGCTGCTTGTTGACTGTAAAGAGTTCACGCGGTTGTAGCTTGTATATTTCAGCTAGCTACTAGCAGAGCGCTAAGAATAGTCTTTCGTAGAATCTTGGGATTCTGAGATTTCGGTATTGCCTGAACACTCCTTGATCCGCCGTGGCACTTGTTAAATATGTTCGCTGTATCATCTAATCGATCACCGAACGCTTAAGTGTTGTAACGTGGTATTATATCGAATTCGTATCTACCAGATCAAAGAAACCATAGAGAATGGGAATATGTTCTCCTTTACCGTGCAAGGTTTTTTCATTCTGGCGATTGAAAATATCCTATTCTTATCGCGAGCAGAACGATTCGATGAAAGATTCGACGATTACCTGATAATATTCTTCGTCGTCCTCCTCGCTGTCACTGGTCTGCGCCATGTGGTTCTTCGAGAAATGAAGACTCGGGGGGAATACCATGGTTATCGTGCTCTTGTCGTCGACTATCGTCGTCTGACAGGATTCCGAGGGACTACTGGGCGCGCTGAGCGGTTCCCCTTTGATCTCAACGCATTCCATATCTTCAGGTACTAGGTTGCTGCTTCTCTTTAGAATTATGGTTGAGGTAGACGACACTGGCAGCGTCGACGAAGACGACGACGACGAGGAAGAGGACGACGACAGCTCGTCGCGTCCTGTGCTGGTGTTCATCGTGATTACCGGGAAACACTCCTCTTCCATGTCTGTGATAAAATGAATCTCTGGTTATCTCCATAATTGTTTCATAACATATATCTACATAAAAAACACATAAATGAAGTAGGTGATAGTTGCGAGCATTTATAAATTGTCTTAAGAATTGTTCACACTCCTGAGAATGACTGCAGAAGTCAAGAGTATGTCATTTTATTCGAACGTCCTTTAGAACTGTAGCAAAGGAAATCGCGAGACGACGGTAATCAGATCCAATCATTATGTGCCTCTGATACGTCGCGATTCAGACGACACGGTGTTGTCTTCGGTGCTTAATGGATCAACGACGTCTGGCTGCAATAAATTAGCCAGCGTTTAAAAGAAAAATATAGTCCGTTAGCGCATTATCCTTCTCTTGATTTCTGCACTATAGTGTGCCGCGTGATCGAAGATTCTGACGCGGCAGTTTTTTTCCGAATATGAGAAATTTCTTGCTCGTTAATGTTTTTTTGTTTTAGTCGAGACTGTCGAACGATGTAAAAAACGTAATTACACTAGGAGGACTAGAACGAGATTGAAAAAGTCTAGCTCGTACCGTCGATTCTACCACGAATGTCCAGAGATTTATGGTGATCCAGATTGCTGGGATCTATGGAGGAACTGGTATTCGAGAGGGATGCGGCGACCGTGTCGGCGGACGATCCGGAATTTGGCGTGTGTGGGTTTGCACCTGGGGTCGCTGGACTTGGTGGAGGGCTCGAAGCCAACAGGCTGTAACTGTGCTCCGATTTGATCAGTCTGGGACCACCGAGAGCCGCGTCCGTCATCAAACGGTCCCTCAGCACCACTCCCAACGAGGATTTGTCTCGGACGCTGAGCACGTTGCCCCATTCCTCCTCCTTGCTTCCCAGCAAAACGTCCTGGCCGAGGACCTGCGAAAGAAAAGATAACACGTTCACTGTACGGTCCACGAATTCTTACTCGGAATATTGATCAGTCGCCCCTGGACGTTCACAGGAGACCAAGTTTTTACTCGGCGAGCTATACCAGAACAGAAATTAACCCTTAAACGCATTCCGTTGCCGTTTGGCAAATAGATTCTGCTTAGTAGAATACATAATAATATATATATATACATACATAATACATAAAGAAGACGTTGCAGAAGAATTTTCACTGTTCCACCGAACTCGAATAATATGATATTTTATTCGCTGTCCGGTAACACGACTAGACTGCGGACGTTTCGGGACAAAATTTAAGAAAATCGAATCAAATGAAATCTTCTTTTCCGATCTGAAATAAATAAAGATCGTACTAAACTCCCCGAATTTTATATTCTAGTGATTTTTGAAGATTTACAGCAGCCATAAATGTATCATGATCCGCAGTCTAAACACGACGAACAGCACCTGTAGCGCACATTCAGTTTGAACAAAATGTATGCTGACAGATTTCAGTTGCGTAACCCTCGTTCGGAAGCACAATGCCAGAGCGATGGTACCAGCTCGGTCAATGTCGAAGAATCCCAATGAGGAAGATTCGAGGCTTGAATTCGAAATGTACCGTAGCATGGTGTGTACAGTCGTTGCGAGTTATGCCTTCAAGTTCCACGCTCGTCGTTCCAGGAACGACGAACTCATGGACGACTGATTACCGTGTGCTCGTTGATACCGGCCCGACTATTGTGCAAACAACTTCGCCGAGACTCAAGGTCTCCGAGTAAAGTATATCACCCTGTATATGTATACGGGCAATATCGAGCATTCTTTCGTTTGGTCTAAACCTTGGAGCCGTAACCGCGCCTCGTGAGTTGGAAAAATTGCGCTGCCTTTGTCCAGGGTGCCGTGGCGAGCAGGTAAGGAGGAAAAGGCAGTATCCAACCAGCAGCACTTGGACTCGGTCGAGGAGTTGGAAAAAGTGGAAGAAGCCTTTCAGCTTGACCTTGGCTCGTAGTTCCGCATTGCGCGCGAGCGAAGGTTCTCAAGGGCCTTAAGACGAAGAAGAAGAAGGAGAAGAAGGGGGGGGGGGGCTCGTCGGGCCCCCGAGTGGAATAAGGGCGAGATGAGGCCCGTTCGAAGCTGGCCAGTGACTTTCCCGCACTGCTCGGCCTTCAACTTGACCGCTCGACGAGCTGCTTGCTCGCCCTTCTCCTTCTGCCTCGTCCGAGGCAGCGCGCCGTGACCGCTCGACGAGCTCGCTCGCTCGCTCGCTCGCTTGTTCGTTCGTTCGTTCGTTCTCGTACAATTTTAGAAGCGGGGTCCTTGACACCTTCGCCCGAGACAACTGGCAGCCGCCATTGACAGCCTCGAACGTTGCTCCCCCAACGTCGTCCATTGATTTGCCAAGCCAGTAGCTCCTTGGCAACTCGTCGACTACCGTGCTAGCGTCGCAAACCTTTCTAATCATCGAACGGAGAATCGTTTCTACCCAGGATCTCGGTCGACCGGATCTCCCAAGGGCGAAGATGCTCTTCGGATCACCGGGACACCTTTCCATCGTCGCTCGGCGTTACGAAATGTTTTTCATTTATCATTTACAGTCATTGAATACTTAAACGTTTCGTAATTGATTAGCCAGCGAGTCGCCACTCGATACATTCAAATATTCAATACAGTATGCAAATACCATCAAGTGAGTTCGCCATTTCTTTCAAACTTCTCGCCCAAGTATAAGAGATTGTCAAAGGTTGCGGCAGAGATCGATTAAATGTCAGCTGCATCGATAAAACCAGAAGGTTGTCCATTAAGCTTTCAGAGAAAATTTATTATGAACTTACTTGTGCCGAGCAGCCCACGATCGTGACTGAAGCTTCGGAATAAATTGTGAATAAATTTTTCCAGGAAGAACGTGATTCGAACCCGGAAGTCTCGGATCTGTTCTAGGTACTAGAGAATTCCCGTATTTGTAGTTCTAAAAGCGACTGCTGTCGCCGTGCCTCTTCGTCACGGTCCGTTTCGCCACAGAGACTTGGTAATTTTTTTTAGAAACTGCCAATTATTTTTCCCTAGACAATTAGCTGCCAACAAACTGGGACCGCGTTGCGAGAATTATGGTGTATCGCGTGCTCCCTGTTTCAGACTCGGCGCGACGGCCATAACAATGAAATACAGTGGCTCGGAAAGGTATTCAGAATTTTGTACTTTCATAAAAAAAATTGTTTCGTGTGCCAGCACCTACTCTGTAGACGTTTCAAGTTTGAGTTACTATGTATCAAGTTGGATACACAGAGACACACCGAGAAACGCAGTATCGGTATAACGGTGATCTACTGGGAGCGTGCACAAGTGGACATTCTAGAGAATCAATTATCGGTGGGGAAAGGATTATTAGTTGAAAAATTTCACGTAAAACCAGTCGATTCGAAACCGTCCAGAGGACAACCGGATCCGAAGGATCTGTCGCTCCTCAGCAATGCGGAACTCGTGGCCAAGGTCGCGACACTAGAGTCTTCCTCTTCTCTTTCGCTTATCTCTTCCACCGGCCGTGCTCTCCTCTTTCTCTTCGGTGTTTCCACACGCCTCTGATTTTCCGTTACGCTCCGGTCCCAGCATCGCCACTTATCTCGAGCCTTCCACCTTCAACTTCCGCCGGAAATGGCCGACAGCGGATCGTCTTCTTCCATAGCATCCCGCAGATAAGGATATACCAACGTTTCCCTCAGAATTTCTCGCTTCCGCGTTGCTCGACGATTGTTATGCCTCGAGCAACTACTTCTTTAGCCTTTATTCCCGGAAAAAGGAACAATTTACTACAGGAAAACTAAACGATCCTGCGCCAAACAAATTACTCCGACATGTTCGCGACAAGATCCAATGTTATTTAATTTTCCATCGGCAATCTGCAATTGTACGAGAGGTGGGGAGGCTATTTGCGGGATTCAATTCTAGAAAGTAATCGACAATTTCACCATCGATATTAATTTGCTGCGAAGCCATACAGGAAGTGCAAGAGCCGACGGTCTCCCAGCTCAGCAATTTTCTCCGACAGTTATTTCGTTGGCTCAGCTCGTCCATGTCAATGCCTTTAGCAAAACCATAGATCTCTACGGGTTGGTAACTGGCAATTTCCGTTTCGGTGTTGCTGCAAACAGTGTTTCGCGGCAGAACTCTCGTTCTTTCGCAACCGAACAGAATCGTCGCGCATTGAAACTGCGACGAAACCTCTGTTGGAAATTGATCTTTCTCCTCGGGCAAAGCATCCGACGAAAACTGCTTAGTCGAACGAACGGCACAATGTGCGCTGAACGCTTCTTCCGTAAATTATAGTCGCCAACAGAAAACAAATACATTATGCTCGTTCTGCGTTTCCATCTTGACTACTGTCAACGACCCGAGTCTTCTGGAAATAACGAACAACCGGAGACTTGTTAAACCTCGCAAACTTACCATTAGCCTGCGTATTAAATTGTTCAACAATTTGGAATTTCGTCTGCTCGAGTTTGCTGCTAAAGTTGTTAAGCGAGCGAACGTCGCTTTTACCGAAGTTAGCCGAGGACGCAAGGCCGTAATCGTCAAGGCGATAGTCGATACGCTCGATAGTCGCCGGTATTCGTCGGATAGTCAAAAAGTCCGAAACCGGTTCTCTATACATAGCGGACAGACCGAGAGTCAACGAGAGAGCTATAGGCTGCAGTCGAAACAGCAGTTTTAATTGAAAAGGCAGACCACGGTTTTCGTAGAGAACGCTGTACCGGGGGCTGTTAGATAGAAACTCTGACGTTGCATTGATTCGCGTATGGTGGCGCACGATATTAAATTATTTGCAGCTAGAGGCTATGCAAACACGCGACACGGTGGAATATATTTCCTGACCCAGCTTTCAGCGTCGCATATCGCCGACAAATTAGCTGTGTGTTGTCGACAGAGACTAACTACCGCGTCCAACTGACAATTTTATTTAGAATCTGTAGAAACCCGTGGTGTCACGAAATAATTAATTGCTAGAGTACAGACGAATGGAACACAGATATGTTTTCTTTCAGCAGAAATTAGTAAAACCCGTTCTATGGTCGAACAAGTTGCTCGCCGTTAATTCTGCCAGACGAGATTGCCCGAGAAAAGTACCAAAGATTAATTTAGGAGGAAAGTATACTTAATGACACTCCGTACTCTCGTCGCATCGTTGATCCCGGCGGAAGCTGCTTAACGTGGATGATTGAAGTAGGTGTTTATACTCTTCGAACAAGAACACACTTCACGGTAAAGGAGTTTCTCCTTGAATGTTCTTACGCTAACAGCGGCTTTGAAAAAGACTGGCAGGTTTCCTCAATTAGCTTATCCCGCCGATTATTTCTCGATATTTTACATACATCGCGATCACCATCTCATTTATCGTTATTCATTTCTGTTCAATGATTTCCAGACACAGAGATGGCTCTAACTTAATAATTTCCCGGTCTTACTATGTTTCAAGGTCTCCGGGGAATCGTTCGGTACTACCTTCGAGAGTTATAGGCACGTTCAAGTTCAGTTCAACTATCAAATAATCAATATACTCCGTGCATCGCGTAAATTAATCACTCCGTGACGCCAGAGGCAACGCGTCAAAGAAACGGACACAAACCGATTCGATCGGAGATAGGATGCTGCTGGGAATTCCGAGGAAAACTGTTTTCTTGGAAAACGATTAGTGTCGTAAATAAAAATACGTTCGAGACATCGAAATTAACCCTTAGCACTCGGACGATGCTTGAAAATCGCCGCTAAACGAAGAAACGTTTAATTTTCGTGTTGAAACAGCTCTGAGTGCAAAGGGTTAAAATCCAAGCGAACTGACCTGTCGCAAATCGGCTGATAAACAGAAATCGCATCCACCGGTGCGATGCAACGACTGCGCAACCGTTGTACTACGCGAAGAAACAAAGTCACGGCCAATAAAGGTAACAGCTGCGAAAAGATCCATCGGTGGAACACGCCGCGTCGCGGCCTTCGTGCGAAATTAATAATTCATCGAGCTTTTTTCTTGTTTTTTTTTTTTGTTTGTTTCGATGTGCTTCGAACGAGTTCGACGGAACACTGACCCCGTTACATCGTGTATCGAGAGGCCATTGGACAGAATCGCGCGGTCTCGTGCCGTTAAATGTATCGATTAAACGTGTTCGGATTGTTCGTGGCCGATCATGTTCTCCGGTTCGTCGGCAGGCCATGCCCGACGAGAAATGCACCTTGTTAGGCGACTCACGATCGAATATATGCGGTGTTACATAAATTCTTCGACTCCTTGGCATTCCGAATTCCGAGCAAACCGGAATCGACCATTCGCTGGTGGATAAGAAAAGTTGATTTACAAAAAGTGGTCGAAAAAGGTCAGGTAAAAAAAAATGATGAGGGTTTCTTAGCAAGTTTTTTTATCAAGGATTGTACTGGTCTTATGCAACCGGAAATTTCCGATTTTTGTTTTGGAGGTCCGAGGCGATAAGGGGAACGAGGTGTAGTTGACCTACACCTACAGGATTCTAACCGGCAGAAGACACTTTTACCAGCGTGTACCAGCCTCGACGAAGTCACGAAAAAAGGTGAACGTCCTCGACTCCCATCGAAAGAGACTCCCGTCACTTCTGCTCCCCTCTCTCCGCGATCAAACGGACTGCGACGACGACGACGTCGACGACGATGAAGACGACGACAGGTCCTTGCCAGCCGCGACTCGTTTCAAAACCTGATCCTTTCCCAACAGGTATCACTGGCTCGTTGCCGGTCGTCCCAGGTAAGTCGAGAAACTCTGGAAACCTTGAAACCGTGGAAAATATCCAGTTCGCGCAGCCTGCTATTGCTACCGGAACTACGTGCCAGCGTAGACGCCTCGACACAGTCGAATCGACCGTAATTTTTCTCGGACAAAATTTTTATCCGCTCGAAATTGTCAAGTGCTTCGTTTTCCACACGATTTTCGAATCTTCTTTGCGTTAGGCTGGAGAGAAAATTCTTTCGTATTTTAAGGAAAACATTTCAATCAATTTGGATAATTTTCATTGTTTGTGACAACAATTTTTGGTTCTTTGGCTTTGTATTAAAGATCACTTTCACCGTAGTATGTTTCCAACCAGTGTCTCATACATATCAAATCAAATCAGTTCAATGTTTAAATTATATAAGTAAAGCTAATAGCAAGTATCTGTTAATATTTTCTTCATGTTCAATACATCTATATTACACACTTTTCAATATATATATTTTTGTTCTTTTTTAGACGCAATTTACCTTTGAAAAAGATTTAAAGTAGAACCGAAACGTTAGGCATATTTGGAAAATAGCTATTTGATTAAAAATTGATCGGAACTAACTTGTGTTTTTTATTTAGAAGCAACAATTGCCTGCTTACCTTTCTCTCGAACGTAATAAAATAATTTTTAGGGTGGATTCAATGCGTCGGCGAGCCTGAGAACGCGTCGACTACCTGTTGAATCGGTTTACGTCTGCTGAACTTGTGCCGGGAAAGGTGTTGTTGGGAGGAAATCGACGCGTGAACATTTCCCAAAGGTGTACGTGAGAACTCGACTGAATTCCAGGGACGATCAACCTGTTCGTCCCATGACTCGAGCATTTCTTCAGTGGGAAACGCATACCTGCCCTACGGGAGCCCTTGGTTACACCATTCCAGGGGATAGGGTGCTCAGAATTTATAACCACTCCCCTCCATTCAGCTTTAGAGTGATTTAATACCGAGTAACGGTACACAAGATCGGTATTGCAACGGAATATTACGTAACGTTTTACAATTTCGAACAGGACATTCGACGACGAAAGAATAGCGCGTCATTTAACGCTTCGAAAGGCTTCGTTCCGCCTTATCTACGAAACGACGTCGACTGAAACAACACACCCACGTGGTGTCAGATAATTTTTCAGTTCGCAAAATTATCGACGGACGTGTACGAGCATAAATAATTTCGTTCGTTACCTACGGTTCCACAATAACGCGTGCGTTCTCGCGGTTTAACGGTTCGACAGTACGAGCCTGTATTCCTCAGTGAATATTATTGCTCAATCTTTTAACGATGCAGATAGTGGATTCGCTGGAAGCGTCGTCGGCGAACAGTCAAGATGGTAGGAATAAGAAAAAAAAACATGCGCGCTGGTAGTTCATAGAATTGCAAGCGAACGTTATTTTCGTACGTACACGTCCGACCGCGTAATTGCTAAAATTATTATCTATCCGCGAGACAACGATTAGAAAAACCAGATACGCGAGATACCGGATCGGCGAAGGTTCGTGGAAGCGGAAGTTTGACGGAACGCGTTTGTATTAATCTATTCATCGTGGAACAGATTTACAAAACCGTGTCGCGTTTCCGTTCCCGTCCCACATTATTCCAACCTGCGAACAAAGTTGTCGTGCACGGACCTGGGAAAATAGAAATGGCCGGCAGCTGATTTGTGCGTTCGTAATCGACCAAACCTTGACACGTTATTCACATTATTCGCAGTTTCATGCCTGATATCAATTCATGGTTCTGCATCTTCGATCGTTTGACGTACGCGCGCAAATTTCTAAACAGCCGTGTAACGCACAAATGCGTTAATAAATCATTCCCTCAAATAAGCAGCAACGAGAAGAACGAACGACTCCCGGTGATCGAGTAAGGGTTAATGGAAAGGAAAACGTAAAACTTGGGCAGCTCGATGGAGACCATGGATAGATAAGCCGTTATCAGCATGCATGCACACATACGCGAGTACGTAATTTCAGGTTGGACCGTCCACGGCCTCCGCTTTATCGCGTGCCTGTGTTTTATCGTGTACCTGCGCCGTTCATTGCTCACGAACAGTTTTACGCGACCGATAAATACGAACGTCCCTTCACGAAGTAGAAAATAAGTGGGCTACCGAACGCACGCGCCATTTTGCGCGCTATTCAAAGCCCACCAAGTAAAATGTCCGAGTGTTTGGTGGGACGACCTTTTCGCGTTACGCTTTTCCGCAGATATTTCAGCAGATTAAGATTTACACTGTGCAAAGTAAATTCCTTATTTTATTGTCCAGGGAGGAGTTTTATTCTTGGACGATATAGAAAAATTGGCTATATGTAAGAGATAGTTATACGTGCAGAATGTTTAGTACATTTTATCGCGTTATCCTGCCCCTGTGCCTCTCTCTATCGATACTTGATAATTTATCGGCTGTATCTCCGATTACGAAATAAGTATCTCAATATTGTGAGGCAGCATGTACTACAAAAGTTGAAAATACAATCTACCACTAACTGTAACGCCGTAGTTACTCGTCGATTACACGGACGATGTAGTTTTGACTTTTCTTCTCTTCACTGGATTTTATGTCACACCGCAATCTCGCGAAATTTTGCTATTACACTTTCATAAATAAACGTTCTCGACTATTGTCGTACAACTCGACTACATTTTTCATTCATCGATAAGAAAGGTCATCGTTTGCATGTTACGTAAATTAAAACGCAGCGCGTACTCGTTACAACACATCGTTTGTCCGTTGGCGTTACATCCATTGAAGATTAATTCGTTCTAAATAAATTACAAGCTGCACTCAAGCGTGTGTTCCTCTCATTGTTTCGGCTTGGAGAACGAAGTCAATGAAATGTATTTTATTCATCGAAACAGCTGTCTTATGTTTATTAAGACTTGTTAAAAATAATTTACTTTTCAGTCGACGCGACCAGAACAAGCGAACAAAATATTAATGAGCAGAACTGTACGTTGCACTCGCATGACTCACAACCTTCGGATCGTGAGCCACCTCGCACTACATACTAGTAATTAGACGTACGACGTATATAAATGACCTAAACACCACAGTGTTTTGGAAATCGAAGGAAATTAGTCGACTGTGACAACTTCCAGTTACTATTATTTCGTAAATAGTAGCGGAAGGTGTGCGAAATCGAGTGAAATCACAAATGATTCAACGGGCTGTACGATTCTTCTATCAACGAATTTCCGTGACGAATGTTTTCATTAACGTGCTGTTAATTTTGATCATCGACACCTGTTGACAAGGTGTGCACCGGTATTCGTTCACGCCTCGCCAGAACAACGATCCTCTGTGCATTATCGGTCACATGCTTTCAACTTTGCGAATCATCGTTCAAACACGTTCGATTCGTTTCCCTTCGGACGCGCGACGTTCTAATCAAATTGTTTCGCATTTAATCATCGACCGGTTCACAGCGATGAAATGTTTCTATTTATGGTTCTGCATCCTCGAAATTTCTCGACGACAATCGAATCAAACGAGTTCGTCATTAGCTTTTATCAGCAATTCTGCGAGCACTATCGAAGGAAGCAGATAAAGCAATCACCGGTTCTCTAGAGAGCTGCTCGTAGATCAATTTCCATTGACCATGCGGCGAGGGCCAATCACGGTTACGCCTCGTAAAAATTACCAGCGGAATTACCAATTATTGTCTGGTTTCACAGAGTGGTCTAATCAACGGTTCACCGGTTGTTGCAAGCTGCAACGTGGAAGCGTGAAAACGGTCCCGAGACGTTCACAGAGTGAAACGAACAGTGCACTAAACCGAGTGATAAACTCCACTTTCTCGGTTTTCACTTGCGCGAAATTACCATGATGAATCGGTGATGATAGTTTAACCGAGGCTCGAAGGACCGTGAGATATATTCCGGCGATACCCAAGTTGCATAGTTTTCAACATTTTAAAAACGATGGAATTTCGCGCGAGCGAGAACCGAGAAAACGGAGCTTGTCGCGCAATCGTTTTCATTAACGATCGCGTCAAACATTGTTGCCGCGAGCGGATGAGGAACGTATTTCTGGTTTTATTGCGGGCATCAAAAGATTTTTGGGTAAATATTTACAGACCGGCTGCGATAGAGTGCAAACAGAGAATAGAGAACTAGTAGCGAAATGCAATCGTGCTTGGGTTTCGAGGCGACCAGAACCGGTCGCAATTCGATCGAACATTCCGAAATACATATGTCATTTATGAAATCGTTCGATCGCATAGAATATTTACGAAATATATACGATTATCGTATCGGTCTGACGGTTCGAGTGTTTCACACGGAAAGTTCCATGTAAAAAGAAGCCAAGTTTATTGACAAGATAGTTGGTCGCGATCGCTTCGACAATAGTGATAACGACGATGCGTGTCTCCACTAATTAATTAGTTCTCGAATCCTCGTGCGAAATAAGCATGGTTTCAAGTACATTCTGTAAAAACGAATTTTCTCTTTGAACAATTGCGATCAGTCTAACACGGCGTTCATCGATCGTAAAAGTTTTTCGTTTGATCTATCCAGTTTTTGTCGTACATGCGTGCATTCGTAATCTACAAATGACTATTGCGACCGGCAGTGTTGCAAGTGTTTCTACCGTGCGCAATAGGATAACCGACTCGCACCACCGGCTTGTTTCTTTGTCGGTTAATTAACTGTTCGTACACGTGTGTACAGAGTCTGCAATGTACATTTCATCGTAATTGAAAATTGTACAGAATGTAGAACGTAGGATCTCAGCGAGCTGGTCGAAACAGTTATGTTGTCTGCATACGTTCGACTTTCGCGCACAGCGAAATGTCCGTCCCCGCATCTACATAGATCCCCAGCGATTCTAGATCCTGGCAGCCAGCATTATGGGCCACGGTACACTGAACTCCTTGCGAGCAACCTTCGTGCTTCCCAATTTGTTGCCACGAGCTGTACTGACGCGTGACAGCGGGGCCACGGAAGCGAGACTACCGTGAAAAAATAACGCGGTGTAACGACGAATAACAACAATGTGGCTTGAACGAACCCGGTACCACTGACCGACACGTGGGACCTCTCCCATTCATCTGTAACCCCTGTTCGTTTCTCGCTCGAAGAATTCGTGGGACACCGTGCCCAATTCTCCCATAAACAGCTCCGAATAAGTTTCAACAGCTTCGCAACAAATGCTAGTCGAGATCGAGAAATCGAACTGCGTGTTTGCCATGCGAACCATACCCAACTCTGCTCGGAGATCATTTTGCGACGATCCGACACGAAGCGCGACCGTATTTTTCTCACGAAGCAATTTTCCGAATCGCATAAGCGCAGTGAACGAACGAATCGAGGAGGAGTAGACTCGACGGTCGCCGTTGTTACGTAAGCGTCGTCAATACACAGGAACTTCTTATCAGTTTCTGCAACGCGGTTTTATCAGTTCGATACCGTCGTTATTAATGGGACAGATAATTTCAAGCGTTTTTCGAACAGTACAAGGAAATAAGGATAGTTTCGCCGGTCTCGGTTCTTCCTGGTCTACGTTTCCGGTCGTGAACCCGACACATACGGGCACTTCCGGCTTTTGCACCGAAAACCAGCCAACCACGACGTTCTTCCTTCTAGAACACGATGTAGTCGTCGGTGCACGACAGCGGCGAACGGTGTTATCGCCTAGCCTA
The DNA here is from genome assembly GCA_916610235.2 of Lasioglossum morio. Taxonomy (NCBI): domain Eukaryota; kingdom Metazoa; phylum Arthropoda; class Insecta; order Hymenoptera; family Halictidae; genus Lasioglossum; species Lasioglossum morio. Next base: position 27,324,711 of record OU744325.1, on the reverse strand, counting down.
ATTAGATTAGATACTTAATCGAGAATTACTAAATTTATATGACACCGTGGTCTCGAGCGAGATGCGAATAAATGAATCGTTGAGGAACCGTTTCGGATTTCATTTGGGAGAAATGGTAACGTGTCGTCGATTTAACTCGCTTACACCCAATGATTAAAGCTTGAATAGGTGGGTTCAATCGACTAGACGAAATATATAAAACAGTAAAAGATTCGAAAAATCTAATAGTATTGTTACGTTGACTGCAACGTAAAAGATCTATTAAGGGATGAAGTGAATTTTCATCGAACTCCTGCTCTCCGTAGTTTAGTAATCGAGTACTCGATATTCGAATTTTTTTCATGAATTATAAATTGTTAAGTGCTGCTGTCGAAACTGCGCGAAGAGTAGAATCGCATTCAGATAATTCATTGGAAGTGAAATACTTCGTTTCCTGCACGCGATACCTCATTCCTCCTTTATCATGTCGTTCAGATAACAGTAAAAGTAGCAAATAGAGATGATGATAAATTTTCGATGTTACGAAAGACGTTTTTCCGTTTCCATTTTGATTTCTATTCCTCGTCAATTGCAATAACTAGACCGCTTTACTGCGTAGCGAAGCAAGTTCACTCGAGGTCGCTAAAGCCATGTGATTTTGTTGCTCTACTAGCTTAATCTCCGCAGTCTAAGTCCTTGGCGACTCGTACCCCAGTTTTACTGCAATTTGGTACGTGCGATACGTCCCACATCGTTTTAAATCGCCGGAGACGTCGCTTGCACAGCCCTGCTAAAAATAGCAACTTTGGAAACCGTCGATATCGAATCGTTTTTTCTAGTTCGCCGCCTATTGTTTGCTTTTACGAGAATGATTTCGCACGGTGGTCAATGTGGAATTAAAAACCGATGTAACCGTTCGTTCCGAGCCGAATCGTAAGAAGAAAAAATAGTTGTCGGTGTCAGATCGAATAACAACGCGGCGAGTTTATTTCATACCGGATTCGGACAAGACTATACAGTATTCCCAGCATGATACTCTAGTTCTTGGTAGCCGCGTTTATTCTCGAGTACTTGGAAGACCTCGGTTGGACCTTTACGTAGCGCAGATTAATCGCTACCAAAAATGGTGCCGACTGTAACGGAGAATAGAATTTGCTTCCCCCCTTCTGCTTCTTCCGAGTTCATTGAAATACCTCGGAGGTAGTGATCGTTGAATTATTAACTTCCCGATTTATAAGGAAGTTATTGTAATTACCCCGAAAATCGATTTTTTTAGCAGATCTTCACGTTTCATGGTCATTGGAGTCAATTTAGACTATTTTTATCAAAATGTCGGTGTGTGTGTGTGCGTATGTCCGTTTCTATGGTATCAAATTTTTCGTTAACGTTTTCTAAAAAAGTAACAACGGGATCAGGATAATGAATGATGCAATGGATGTGTCCCGTTGTAACTTAGAGCTGATTATTTTTTGGTCCATTTTGGTCAAGTAGTTTGTTACTTTTTCGAAAGGAGTTGACTCAACATTGCAATTTATACGAGAGACGTATCCACCGAAGAAGCAAACGTAACTATATATACATATTTAAAAAAAATTTTTTTTTTAAATTCTTTTTTTTTTCTTCTAAAATTCAAAAGACTACATCCGTCATGTAGTTGGGCTTACTCTATATGCCCAATACAATGTTATAATCACTTTCTCTGAAAACATATAATCTTCTTAAAACGTACACTAAATAATGATAATAATATACTGCAACTAACGAATCGGGAAGTTCTTTGTGTGGCTCGTGGAGAGTCACACACAAAATAAAAAAAGCATTACCACTAATCCTCTCGTTCTTACCTCGATTGTTTCACCTCTTGCTAAAAGATCGTCACAGTTCGAATAGAAAGATTCTTCGCAAAGATCTATCAAGATGGCCAACACGTAGGAACGTTCCCGGAGCGCAAGAAAATCGCAGACGAAATGGTTCTGCGATCGTAAGCGATCGGGTAAAACAGAATGCGGCCAGAACGGAGTAATTCCTCGGGGCTAACGTCCGCCATTACGGCGACTAGACCCATTCGCAGGGCCCACGTGTTCGCAGAACAACGATCCTCAGCAGGCCTTTTCCAGCGGCAACCACCGTTAAGTTTAACGACTTTGCTCGCTGGAAAGTAACTATACTCGCCTGTACACGTCTGAGAGGTGACGTAACCGAGTAAAAGGGGATTGACCCCCTCCCCCAAATATGACGGAGCCATCCGGATAGATCTGCACAGCAGATTGCCTTTCAGTTTCTATCGCGAACAGATTTGCAACCGCGATCCCAGGACTCGCAACGCGATCCTCGTCGCTCCGCCTCGCGCTGATCGGCAACGTTTTCTCGAAACACCAGCATATTTTTCCCATACTGTGCATCGGTCTCGGTTAAAAGTTGCAATAGTTGTCAACAAATTTTTCTAATCTAGATCAGAAACAGTCAAGTTCCTATTTCCGGAGCTTCCTGTTTGTCTTTCCTTTTTTTTTCTATTTTCGCGTGTAGTTGCGTAATTTTGCAGTTCCGTGGACGACGAGGGCGTTTTTGTTTCTGCGGCCACGCATGCAACTGCCGATGTCTGCGAAAGATTACGCGGCTCGGATGACCAGGCTGTTATTACGAATAATAGCGACGTTGCGGGGAAAGAGCCTAACCACCTCTTCAATAAATTTTCGTAGGCGAGACTGTCGCGCGTCGGTCACGCTTCTCCGTACGATAAAAGAGTACATTTTTCGATTCACCGCCGAAGAACGAAATAAAAGCATCTTTGCAGACTCGAGTGCAAAGATTCGTAGAAAATGCATCGGCGTGTATTTTCGTTTGCAAGCAGCGTAACAATCTCTCCTCGAATTTTCGCGTAACGTGACCTAATCTTCGATGCTATGAATAGAGATAACTGTTGGAGCGTGCGGTAATTTCGTACTTGAAAAAACATGCTCGTTATGAATGACCATAAATCGGGACGACAGGTCAGGAGGTGAGGAAACTGTACGATGAATATTCGATAGGAGAATTATGTCGCGGTCGGTACGTAGTAATTAGTAAACGTTAATGCGATTGTCGACTTAAAGGGGCGCAGTAAAAGCGGCGAGTGACTAATAGACCCGTGGACGCGACGCGTAAACGAGGCGACAGACGAATAGGATGAACTTAACGAGCAAGCCATTATACCGCGTGGATACTGTACGAACAATCGTTCTTTTCACTCGTTTCGACGGAATCAAACTAATTGGTGTTGAATATCAAATATTGTATCAGCCATATCTGAAGACGGTGTACGCGTTCGCGTTAGTGGCTCGAGGATCTGCGATCGCGTGTAAACCACGTGCTCGAACACACGTGTTCGCGCAGAACAGGTGCGTGTGTGTATAGGCAGGTTCCTCGTAGACGACAAACTTATTTATACAGGTGAATAAACTGGCACTAATACCGTCGGTCACCTGAAACACGCTCGAAACGCTCAACTTCTCTCGGAACACGTACAACGGTATATCGTTACATACACACGCTTCAAGAATATTCCTTTCATTATGTTTGCCAGCCGTAACTGAACCGTAATGGAACAAGAGAGCTGTACGTATAGTCGCACGACCGAGCGTAAACTTACTTCGCGAAATAGCGCGCGATCCGCTAAAATTGCGTCACCGATCGACCAGGAAAATGCTCTGTTATTTAATTAAGGGAATTACGAAATCCACGAGCTTTATCTGACAGATAAAGGCTGGAACGAACTCGGGCAATTCCCAGAAGTAACAATTTTAAACAGTAGCTTACAGTTCGTATAATTACTCGAAGAAGACGAGCACGATTCGAGTTGGAAATCCTAGGCACTCGGTCAATTTTTACGAGTCTGGAATAGTGGCTCTTCCAGACATTGGAGGTCTCTGTGATCCAAGAACAGGGATAGCAGATAGCAATCGCGAAAGCGATCCTCGCAAGGCATGACTAATTATATGTTAACGACCTTCGACAATGCAAACGCGCCTCCTGTGTTTCTCTTGGAAACAGGAAAGGGTACGGAACACGAAATACTCATTTTTCTTTCCTGCGCCTAGTTTCCTTTCGTTCGTGATCGAAAACGAGCACTTTCTCGGCAAGAATAGAACACGTGAGAGAAAAGGAGTGGCTATTGTGTGCTACAGGTGGATTCACAGGTACGGAGCTCTGGTAAAGAACCTCTCGCTAGGGCAACACGCCTATTCGCACCAAATATGTGGAACAAAAGATTTTGTAATTCGTTAAAATATGCAGCCGTAGCGAACTGTGCGTCGTTAGCGAATTCTGTTCGAAGTCTGGCTCTATGGAAATTTCGGAGAAACTAACACACAGAGCCGATTAAAGTAGATACGAACGGTTTGAACAGGTGTGTTCTGGACAGGGACGCAAGCGTCTGTGCAGGTCGGATATGTCGAAAGTTCAGGTGGATTCGGAGAGAACAAGGGTCTCTGAAAGTTTCAACTCACCGGCTCGGCGAGGTAAGACTCCCACAGTTCCCTAAGGTCGCTGGTTCCCACGTCGTAGAATTCCATGATCCTAAGCTAGCTCGATCGTTCCTAATGGTTCTGCTGCCAGTCGTTGAATCGTAGTATCTGCCCATGGAGGATAGAGATCATCAGAGGAGCACGGGTACGATCTCTCGTCGGGTATCCATTGTCGATCACGGATACGTTCTGAAAATGGAATGTTCCTTCAGGAAAAAAGCGGTCCGCAAACTTTTACTCGTACACGTTTCGCCACCATTTTGCCATCTCCCCTCTATCGGTTCTCTCGTTCGACATCGGACGACTTACTCGCGAAATTTGAACAGAAATTTTCACGTCTCGCTAATTTCTCCGAAATCGAGAGGGCGTTTCGAGGAGCAGATTGCGTAGTTAAATAAGCAAATCTTGAGCAAACGCGATAATTAGTCTCGCCGGAGATACACAACCGTCTCTCTCCGATGGCTGGGAACGAAACATTTCAAGGAGTTCTGATGATTTCGAATTGGACATAGTTGCGAAGGGAAGGATGCCGTTTCCGTTTGAACGTGTTCGAGGATCGGCGGATACGCCGACAGACACACGAGTTCCGACGTCGCGCGTTTGCGTCGGTGCACGACTGCCCGACAAATGGACGAATGTAAATTGCGTCGCGTTATGAGCGGGCACGGTTTGGCATTTAATACCTTCTGTTGTTCCACATTGCAACACGATGCACGACTGCATTGCAGGCCGCCGCGCACTCTAACGAGATCAATGGACCTGTCTCTATGGGTTAAGTACGCTATCGGTCACGTACCGGGTGGCTAAAGTGTACGCGACGCGTGGTCCGAAGGTCGGAAAAATTCATCGAAACGATCCGAATTTTACGAACGCGATCGAACAGCCGAATCGGCGTTTTTCTCCGTGCTCGGCCGCAGCTCGATCGCGACCAACCATTATAATTTAACGGAACACCTATCCCAGGATTAATATCCTCTTCGCTTAGCGCAATTGCTAAGCGATCGAGTCATCAGTCCGAGAAAGTAATCGTTCCGTTAGAAGACCCGCTGCATTCTTTCGCTGCAACAACCGCCGCCGCGTTGCCCCGAGTTACCTTCGCGTAATCGCCATCGTGTTTACCATCCACCTTGGCCAGATTAATTTCAAAAATATTACCCACTTGTTTTATCGCGATCACGCGATGCAATCCCCGTTATCTGGCCCGAACTAATGCCGACTTTCGGACGGCTGTTTGTGAAATGCTTTCACCGTGCGATAGTCGACGTTTACAGTCTCTCGCGTGCATCACCGTGACTTTAAAACGATCTTGATTGACAGCTTTGTGGACTTCTTCGTGCAAGATATCGCGTCCCCAAGGATTTTGAATTCCCCGCGGTCGATTTTCCTTGAGATACCGGTTTCGATCGCGGTATCCGACGGCGTCTTCAGCCGAGCGAAAGGTCGGACGAGCCATTAATTTGCATGAAAGCGACAGGCGATGAATAATCCCGGCCGAGAGGACCGTTCGAAGTGAACGACATTTCGGCGCACGCACTCTCGCCACGGGAAACAGACGAGGCTGATACCCGCAGCTGCTGATAAGTCGACTAAATTGCGCAAACCGACCGTGCAAATATTGGACAGTGAACCGCCGAACCCCTTTGCCCCTCGTGCTTCCCCAAACATTATTTTTCAGACGATCTTTTTCGGCTCCGAAAACAATTTTATTCCCTTGCGACGAACGGTGTCCTTTATTTATACATTGTTCCTTATCAACCTTTCCAAGTGGAAAGTGTGAAAGCGTTAAAACGCTGCATCGAAGTATGTGAAAGGAGGTGCAAATTTTACTTCTGTATTAGAAGATCGCAGACATTTTGTCAGGAGACTGTAAAAGGAACAGTTCTCTAGCAGCCGATCATGCTGGATTATAATTTTTCGAAAACGATCCACCTAGTCGGACTCGAAACTTCGAATACCGATCGAATTGTTCTGTTTGGCCAAGTGCTCGAAAGCGATTATCGTTGCTCCAATATTTATCCACCATTAGAGAGCATCCAAAAAAAAAAAAGAAACCAGCTAGCAGAGAGTATTCGAAGGGGGAAAAAAATGAACGGCTGGAAAACGTGTGCTGGTTAAGAGAATTCAAACATCGGCCGCTATCGTTGAGCGTTTATCTGCCCTGATTCCGGTCGCGTGAACCGCCCTTAAATACGAAACACATATGCAAGCACGTTTGCCTGCCCGCATTCGGCTTCCACATAACACAGCCGGTATCATCGTCAACGCCGGTTTCACATTCTCGTTAAAAGCCTACGCGATATACAGCGTGACTCAACTCGGAAAGCATTCCCATATCCCGGCTACAAGAATACCCATCGAACTTTCACAACAGAAACGGTGACTGCGAACGCGACTATCGAATCGTCCAACGAGTTTAACCCTTTGCACCCGGAGCTATTTTAACGGGAAAATGAAACATTTCTGCCATCCTAAAGTAATTCCATTTAACGCGATTTTTATTATCTTTTCGTGAATATGAAATTGATATGACGCCTCGCACGTACATGTTTATATTTCGATTAATGGCACAGCAATTTTTAGTGGCGACTCCGAATCGCCGAGCTGCGTTTCATCCAGACAGAAACATTTCAAACAATTCGTAATAGCTTAATGTTCACTGGGAGAATTGTTATGAGGGTTGAGTGTACGCGATGCTACGAGGGACCCGTATACTTAAAATTCCTTCGATCGAATACAACGGTGTAACTGTTGACATAGGAGCAAAGTAAAAGGTTCATTCTTCGAATAATTCTGGTAAGTGAAAGATAGAGGTCTCCAAATTCTACTCAATGAAATGTTCTTCGATTCACGATTTGACGCGATAGAAAAATTCGTAGTTGAAACGTGGAAAAAATCGAGAACCAACGGAAGATGAAATTGACTGAAGCCGACGAGGATACTCGTCACCCCGTGAGCAGACGCTAGCAGACGGTCCCGGCGCGGCAGGAGACGCGACAAGTGGTCGCGCCAGGCGTATGCCGTTACGCATAATCAAACAGCCGGAAAAAGCATCGATCGTAATCGGCCAGTTTTATTTCGTTGATGGACCGCGAAACGAATTAGTTCTTACACCGATATTTACATTGATCGTATGGAACGGAGACGCACCAGATGGAACGGCGCACCGGCTCAATGTGACCGACTTGTTAGCTGCAGTCGCGTGCACGTGCACTCGATCCCGGTACGCTACTTGCCGCATTATCGAAATTCGAAAACGTACGATCCGGACAAAATAAGAATAGGAAAAAGTGGTGGTGTACTTACCAGCAAGGGTTCACGTTGCACGGTTCCGGATCGTACTGACGCAACGAACAATCACTCCGAACGAGCCCCCGGGGAGGGAAAAAGAAAACTGTTGCACAAATATAAGGTCACAACAGCACTGATCGAACCGGAGAGCCCGCACTGTACCATACGACGCACTGTTAGCAACCGAGCCGCCAATGAACATGCAGGGAATCGAGACAGCGGGATCGATAAGCCAACACCCGTGTGCCTACGAACGTATCGAGCCACTAATAGGGGAGCTAGAGCTTTTATGCAAGCTCCGTCTCGATGGTTTTAAGTGACCTCCGATCGGTAAAGTCGACTTCCCGCAGAGCAACAGACGGAAGGATACGCGCGCGTTCACGTCCTACGCGTAAATGCGAACAGCGCGCCGGCACGTGCTGTGCAACCGGACTTATTCTATTCCCATTCCTCGACCAATCAACGGAGACCACCTGTTACCAGCGAATTAAGCTGGCGCATGCGCCACCGACGACGGCACGGTGCGGCCGCAACTTCTCGCCTCGTTATACAAAGTCGAGTTCCGCCAGGTTCGCGTGCTTTAGCATATGCACAAAGTAGATTTGGTTGATCACGGTCAGACGCGTCAGAACAATTCAAACTCGAATGTCTCGAAACACATCTACATATTGTATCTATACATATGTATTTTTATCAAACAAAATGCTTATTGGTATACGGTTTGAATATAGTGTTCGATAACCGGTTCTCATTGGCGGGTTATTTGAAAATTCGAAACTAAGCCCCGCCGTTTTCATGCGAATCGCTAACTATATCTACTCGAACACGTTCCACTGAAAGGTGTGTACGAATAATTACGTCCAACTGTTGTTTTCTAAAGGATACACAATTACATTTATTTATCGCTTAATTACAGTTATAGAGTCTATAGTACACATTTGATGAACTAGCAATATCGAATACACGATACACACACGAAATGTATACTTTCCACAGCTGAATAAGCAAATAAAGTATAAAAATATATGTAGCTAAAGAAATAAAACATGACATTCTTTTATACGTATACGTCACGCTTATAGTTAGCATTCAACTTGTACATAAAGTATGGATATTTATTATTTCATGATTTTACCAGATTGATACTTAATTATTATTAAGAAACTTACCATCGGCTTGATGTTTGTAACTGTATCAAAGTAAAAGTACTATGTTCAAGATGATAGTGATTTACTGTTCTCTGAGTCTATGGTTGCTATGTTGTGTTCTGTTATTGTTGTTTGATTATGCCTATCCAGAGATAGCGACAGGACCGAGAAAAGTTCAAAAATAAATGTGTTCGGACGAGAATTATTAAATTTAGATAAATGCGTTTGTTCGAAGTATAATGTGTGTATATTTTATATGTATATATATATATATGTATATATATGGTGTTTAAAGGTCACGCACACACCACGAGTGCACTACAAAAATAATCTCCTCTAGTGTAAGGTAAATTTCGAAGCAATTTCTTTATTTGAATATTGTTGTACATCATGCCACTTGTTGTGCCCACGCCAGTAAAAAATATTTCTGTTCACCAATCATAGTTTATCTTGTATCAACCTCTATATACGATCTCTTTTTCTCATTATATCAGGTACAATACAAGGCCGAACAATACACGATTATGTAATCTCTTGTTCTCTCTTTCGATAAACCTCTGAGTGATATAACTTTAACATTACCCGTTATCAAGTATTATTTTTTTTTGTTTTCTTTTTGCCTTTGTATAGCTTAACATAGTGTTCCACTTGACAGCGTACAATAAAATATTTCGTCGTAGCGTTACAAAAAGAAACAAAAAAAGAAGAAAATAATTGAAGAAACGAAACGATATAAACATTCATAGTGTCCGATGGGATGAAACACTTGAAAAACTATTTTCCAAGGGTCGTAACAAATACTCCATAATATTCCCTCGAAAATAATGCTCTGCGCGTAGTTAAAATAATGTCGAATGAAACGTGATACGATTAATTAAGCAATGAACGATTAAGTAAACGAGTTCGGCGTTAATGAAATCGTTGTACGATGATCGCGAAGACCCGGGCGTCTTCGAAGTTCGTTCTGTGTCGGTACCGCAGAAGCAAAACACGTCGGAACAAACGAAAAGAAAACTGAATATATGTATAAACGGAAGTACAACAGTGTAATAACGATTCGGACGAATTGAAAGAAAACGGAAAGAAAAACAGAGGTCTGTTCAGAATTCCTTCTTCATAGCAGATCTTAGCAATGCGCTGCGCATCGATGTGACGAGTTTCTCGAGTTCCTCGACCTTCATCTTCAATATCCTGTTGTCCCGTTCCAGTTCGATCGCTTTCGTCGACATCTCGCATTCCTTCGCCTTCTTGTTCATCCTCGACTTCCTCGAAGCCTCGTTGTTCTTCTCACGGGACTCGCGATAATGCACTGTGAACGTTCGATCCTCCGATGAATCGGTGCAACGCCTTTTCGGAGGCTTCTCCCGCCTCGTTATCCTGTTGTAGCTTTTCTCAACTTTGTGGTACGACTTCTCCGTCGACGACCTCAGTCTCTCCGACTTCCGGGACGACACCACGATCGTTTCCGCGGACGACGACGTCGCTGTTGATGCTGCTCGACTGCTGCTACACTCCTCGACCACTGGTTTCGTATTTTCTGCTTCTCCTCGGCCGTAAGACTGAGGAATACTCTGCGAAGAGTCCGCGGTCGACCATGGTTTCGACACCACCGACGAATCGGTGGATACGCTACCCTCTGGTGATCGCATTTCGTCCTGCAAAAGTAGGCATTTGTTTGTTAGATCGTGTTTCGAATACCAAACAACTTTCGTAAAAGCATGGCGGGACAAATCTCAACGAATTAAAGCGATCTATACTAGACAATACTACTTGAAAACAGTTCAAAAATAGATGCTTTCGCCATACAGACAAGATGCGGGCTGCTCCCGCTGCCGGGAATTCGTCCAATTTCAAATCTATAGTACACGCCATCTACAACAATTTGCGGCGGTTCTTAGAATCAGTTCAGCCATCTTCCATCTGGTCTGTGTTCGAAAGGCATCGTAAATCCGTTGCTTGTCGACTCACATCACATAGATATGATAACAAATCGAACGTGTCGGAGCCAATGGCTTCGACTGTATGCAGCGCGTCCCACGTTCCGCGTTGTGTCTCCGAGTCGATCGAAGTCGGACAAGCATCATCCAGATCGATCTCTTCCACTTGGTATCGCGGTTGGAATGATGATGTACTGACGGTCGTTGTATTCTGTTTGTTCCATGAACTTGTACTCGTACTTGTACTTGTACTTGTACTGGATGTCGTTGCACCTCTCGGTAGCTTCAGCCAGTTCGACGTTGTTATTGAATCTGCGGTACTATCTTTCGTCGCGCATTTGCTAGTTGTTACTTTTGGTGTGGTTTGCAAACCGTGACAATCGCTGGTGAAATAATTGGTTGTCTCAGCACTATCCATTTTTACGTTCCACCTCTCCTCATCCGCTACACCTATCAAATCTTTCAATACCCCCTCTTCTGAAGACAAAGCACTGTTACCCTCGTATTTCGTACCTGAAAAGCACCCCCGGAAAATGTATAGATACGGTCTTTGGGAAGACTCGCGGCGTTAAAGTGGTAGACTCGTTTCTAGGATTGCAACCTGGTGCGAGACGCGCCTTCTCGATTCTCGATAACGCGAAGAGATCGGGTTTATAGGTAGTGAAACGGGCTAGAAAAAAGGGCGCGATCCACGGCACGATCAACGTCGAAAGAAAAAACAGGCTCCGGAATTTCCAAATATTCAAATCACATTTCGTAAACGTAAATAGGAGTTTCGAGGGCGAACGTGTAACGAGAACGCGCGTTCTGTACTGTTGCAATCCTGGAAAAACGAGCCTGCTCCGATTAGCAAATTTCTACTGACCTGACAGTTTAAAGGCAGGTGATTCACCTGCAGGAAAATCGCAATGAGCCTGGAACGTCTCCATGCACCAGCCGCTTAAATCCTGAAAGTTTTCCTCCCATATAGAGGACGCTGGTTTCTCCTCCTCTTTTATTTGGTCCACCTTGAGCTGTGGAAATGTCCACGGATCTTTTAATAATTCCGTCTCCATAGTTGGGGTTAATAAAGGGACTGTGTCCATTTTTGAAGACTCTTCCACCTGTGGCTCCAATCTCACGCCACGAGAAACAGATGACAGCCTCAGCTGATGGTTGCATGGCTTGGATACCTAGAATGAATGTACTCCTTAAAAACATTTTTTCGCCACCACCGACACACGGTAGTTTAGTTCAAAATGTAAAACGATACACACGTTATACACGCCTCCCTTCTCAAATGAAATGTTGCTGGCCGTTGGGCGTTCGTTAATAGGAGGGATTTTGGATACCTGTAAGAAAAATCATCGCATATACAATACACATCCCTTTATCTATCGTCTACCGAAACAGGCGATTTTCTCGAGCACATTCAATTAGCGACGGGCGTCTACGCGTGTGCGATAACAATTAATCCTTATCGTTACGAGTTAGTATGGATTTTGTTTACTTTTTTTTCTTTTGATATACACCGGCAATAAACCGCAAGCGCCGATAAGCAGTATCAGTAATTCAGCCGCCTCAAATTAGATATAAAGTAACGGCGTGTTAATTTATCACGATAACAGAGTCTAATACTTCTCGGAAAACTGATAGCATCGTATTTATTGTACGATGATGCTACTGACGTACTACCACATGGTGAAACCTTTCTTTTATCGTGGATTTAATTAATAGATTATACATTCGCTGGGAAAACAAGATATAGATAAATCTGATAATTCGAGTCTTATTCGAGTACTAGGTGAAAAATGTCTGGGAAACGTTTTCAGATCATTATTTCGATCATTCTGCCATTAATACTCGACTCTTAAAGTCTATTCCACTCTTTCAACACGTTTGCTAGGAACAAGCTTATGCTACGAAAATTAGTATTTCTACAGTGTGTTTACCGATGCTTCAAAGTCGTGATACTTGAAAATTTTTCACTCTGTTCGGAGACCGACTCGTGGACTCGTACACTACCACCGACTGTCGTATCGCTCGCAAGTGACTGAATTACTAATTCGTTCTTTTCGAAGCGATATCTCTTGGTCTCGAGCAAGGTTGGAAGAGTAATCGCCACGAGAGAGAGAGACAGAGAGAGAGAGAGAGAGAGAGAGAGAGAGAGAGAGATAAGTCTTATCAGTTTCTGTTCCGTCGAGCAAACCGTGCTCCGAATTCTCGAGATTTAAATTCTACTCGATTCGGCAGTCATGTATACTCAGAACGGGACATGCTTCGCTAGATACCCTAATCGAACGTGGCCGAACGTTTCGTGAACCGCCCACAATTTCTCATCGATATACTAACAGATATATCGGTCCGAATCCCGACGTGGTTTTCTTATCGTTACCACACGCCCCATTAAAAAACGAACGTTAGTTTTACGTCGCTGTCTAACCTCGTTACATAACGCTTATACTTCGCCGATGAAATCGTAGCGGCGCGCCGCGCCGGTTCGGTAACTTGTTTCGCCGATCGATCGGCGAATTTGCGTATGAATCAGTCGATTTGTCGAAAAAAGAAAAAAAAAAACGGCTGACGCACCGTTGCGTCGTACCTCGGCGCTATACAAACAACGAACTTTCTGGAACACTATATTTACGGTTCTGACGTTCGGTTTCCCTCGGCCACGTTCAATCGATCCGGCGGGCTACGATGCGCAGTGTGATTTCCGAACGATTGCCAGCGGCGGAATTAAACCCGATTCGCCGTTATATAATCGTCAGACGCGTAGAATAACGCGCGAAACCGAAGCTCCGAAATGGGAAAAACCGTTTACTCACCCTCCACGGAACAATCACTGTGGTAGTAGGTTCCACCTGGGTTGCGAAAGCCGAGTTTTCTGGCGCGTACGATTGATCCACTATGTCTATTCGACACGTTTAGGCTACCTCTTTTCGGTGTATAGCTCGCGTCACTTATTTACGAGAAAGCCGACGGTCCGCACTGTCGTTCCTCTGCGAATCTTCTGCGCGGAATGCGATCTGGAGCGCCGACGGTGCCGGATCAAACCACGTCACGGGACTCCCTCGTCGCAGGTCTACAGTAACTTCGCGAGCACGACATTTTTAGCCAATCGCCGAGCAGTGAGCTCATCGCCGGCCAATCGTTGCAACGCGTAGGAAAAACGGACACGTCAGACCCCTTCACGTCGCGGACGATAGTCGTTTCATCTTCTCGTTTAATTTTCTCGGGATTTTCTATTCTTTTGGGATCACGTATCCTGAAACTCGCGCTCCTTTTTTTTATATCACGTCTGTTTTATTTCGGCATTCTTGATTCGTCCGCGCGAAAGATACTATCAAGCGTGAACCCCAGCGACGCGAAATGTCACTAAACATCCGCAGGCTCGAGGATTGGCGAATTGATCCGCGCAAGGACATCGCAACAACGGTGGATTACGTGACCGCCAAACGATTAGCCGGGAATGCGACGCGTAATTTTGCAAGAATGTTTTGCACGTTGGTTCGCCGCATCGATTTTTCCGGGGTGTTTTAGAACGCCCCAGATGGCGCCAGAGTTTCACTCTGCATATATAGATATGTATATATATGTACGGTTCGGATCACGTACGATTCTAATGCCGCAAAATTCTTGCGTCAGACTTTTCGAACGCGTAATGGAGATTTCGCCGATAAGTCGCTTTCGGCGACCATTCTATAACCGAGCGTAATTTGAGAATTACATAAGACTCGCTCGGCTGCGTTTGAGCATATTGCGAAATTCGGGAAGATGATATTTCAGAATTTCGCACGTGAAGTGCGCGTCGAGAGATTAAGATACCGTACATGTGTTGGAGTACATCAATTTTGAAAATTGATTGAGCTATTTTCATCTGTAGCACAATTTGTAAAATTTCTTCGTTTGTACAGGTACTTGTAGGCGCATGTTGAAAACTTATTAGAAAATTTGTTTAGGCAGTAAAGGGAGAAAGGGGAACGATCGTTGCGATTCGGAATTTAGTGAAGTCCGCGTCGAGAGATTCAGATCGAAATAATCGGCGTGAACTTTCACCGGTACGACATTGGTAATTTGAGTTTGCTGGAAAGATACAAAATGACTGGGCTCGCGGTTACATAAACAAAAGACCTATTAAACATGGCAGGCTGATTAATCAGAGACCGGACATAATCGCATACAATAGCTGCCGATGGATAAAAAAGATGGAATTGGAGGATCGCATCGAGGTAACGCAATAGTGATACAATAATTGCGACGATGCCGATGCATAATTAATAACGGAGTTTTTTTTGTTAGATGCTGCTGAACGTGATGACGAAAGAGTCTGCAGAAGGTACTTTGTATGCGTTACTTTAAAATCGTCGGCTGTTAAATGTTAATAGAAAAATTTCGATAGGAGATGATAACTACTCTGAGGACTCGGAATTCCTTGATAGCAGCGACCAATCAGAAACGGAGAGCGAAACAGATAAAGAGGATGATACCTATTCAGATACAAAATCAACGAAAACCGACGACAATTATTATAACCGCAGTTTCCATTTAAACAAATTCTTCGAAGACATCGACGAAACGAAAAAATACGTAACGTTAAACATCGAAAACGATACTAACGATGATATTCTGTTCGACGATAAGATATACCGAGTTATCCCGATGAAGCTAGACGAAATACCTAAATCAACACCTAAATTAAAAAATCCGAGTAACAAATATCATAAGCAGTGTATCGCGCGGGTGCAGCGTCAAACGAAAAATAAACCGGGAAACGATAGCCGAATGAAACAATAGACAGAATATTATCGAAATACATTTTATTAATAAAAAAAAAAAGAGAAAACAACCGTTTGTTAAAGTTTTTACAGTAAAAAAAAGGTGAGAAACAGCATTGCAGGCTCGGTCCGTCGAATGTACATATGTTCGGGTTGTTCTCGAATGGTCGTTGATTTTGATTTTCCCCGAAGTTCTAACTATAGTCGAGTCAAAGTTAATTGGCCGCTCGAGGTCGCTTCCTCCACGGCCGGCTGCCACACGCCCGTGTTAAATAGACGATCGCCGATTAACTATGACCCGGGACCAGTTCGGACAGTGTTTTTAAGGACAGTCTCGTTACCGTTTTGTACACCCGAAATAATCCAATAATCGAACGTGTCCCGCCCACGTTCGCATAACTTTACGCGTTAACTTTTGTCCGCGGGAGCGTGCCGCGCCCGTGAAACATATTATTTTACAGCGTGCGATACGAGCATCTTCTATACGTAACAAAATATAAATCCACTTATATGTATAGGTGTATTAACATACATGCACACACGTCTCTCTCGTTCGCACCGTTAATCGTAGGAGTTAATTAATACAATAAAGTCCTTAACGTCTAGACACGGTATTAAATTACAAAAAATTACAACCTCGCACGTAGTCTTTCTTTCTTCTTATTTCTTTTCATTTTTTTTTTCTTCATCTGTGTATGGTATTTATTTGTGTATGAGTGTGATCATGTGTGAGCGTGAGAAGGAGCGTGTGACGCGCGTTCCCCATTCGAATTCTCGCGATTAATCGACCGACGGATGCCGAATCGACGATCCATGGATCGTCGATCCAGGTCTCGTTTGGTTAACCATCGATTAACGCGTTTTACAAGCTCGAAGTCGCAAGCTTTCGAGATACACATATATGTATATATATGTCGACGGTTTCGATATTCGATCATCGTGGAATCGTCGCTATCTCCTGAAAACGTGCAACCGGCACAACAACCGTGCGTCCTCGTTCCCCGGAAGAAACAATAAATAATTATGATTCGACGATTGAGCAACGATACCCCTTCCCGCAATTGATGATACATCCGAGGGTCACGTTGTTTAATTTCTATGAATTTTTCTCAATATTCTACGGTGGTAGAACGTCGTCGCTCGTCGCCGTCACTGACCCTCGCTATCACTGGTCGCTTTTGTCTGAAACAAATTGTTTATCGATGTCACACTTCTGATCTTTAGTCGCTCAAAGTCACGTCGCCATCTTTCTTCCCTGGGTACGCGTGACGCTTCAGTCTGTCGTACAGGTCGTCTTTCGTGCCGTAAATACTGGCGTTTGAACGAGCGAGACTGTTCATTTTACCATTGTGCAAACTCTCTGCGAAAAGAAGAATATCATGTGTTAAATAAAACACCGTCTATACACAGATTCTCTTAAAGCGGTCGCTACACGGTCAGTCGGAACGACGCGACGTTCAAGTCGAAGATCGACATTCTGATTGATCGTGTAAGGGTTAACATTGACGGAATTCAGTATGAAAAGTCAGGAATGACAATCTGACATTTCAATCAGACTGTCATTCATGATTGCCCGTGTAAGGACCGCTCAAGCAATCATGCCCAGGGCCTCACCTTTCATGTAAGTCTCGTTGTAGAAGTTGGGCATTTCCCAACCGTCCTCCTCGTCGTCGTAATAATGAGCGTAAGTGCTATGATGCGACGGCGCAATCGACTCTGCGTACGGTGTGGGCGCGCCATAATAGAAGTTCACCTGCGAACCGTTCTGATCGGTGGCTGGCGTCAGCATTTTCTTGGGTTCCTTCTTGCGCGAAGCTCTGCGAAAACAAATAGAAAGCTACGTGTCTCCGAGAAAAACAATCCAAGAACCTGGTCGGAAAAGAAGAAGATTGACCAACCTGACACAGATCATCCATACGAGAAGTACGACGAAAATGATAAGGATCACACCACCAGCGATGCCTCCGGTGATGTAGAAAAATTCAGACTTCTCCGTGCACCGTTTCCCAGTGAAACTGCCGCTGCACCTGCAAGACGGCTGTCCCCTCGAATCCTTCAAACAGACTCCTTCGTTGTCACAGTAGCCCGTGCAGACGTCGGTGCACTCGGTGCCGGTTCCATTGTAGCCTGGCTTGCACTCGCACTTGAAATCGCTGGTCTCAGGAATCAGGAGACAGTACGCGTTCGCGTCGCAGTGCATCTCCGCGTCGCTGGTTTCGCAGGGATTCGTGCAGTCCGCTTTGTTGGTCTGTAGTAATGAAAAGGATATATCGGGTAAATCGTGATCTTCTAGTTGACAAAATGTGATGCGTCGCGTTAAAAGTTACCGCAGCTGGTCCTTTGGTGCTGGTATTCGGCGGACAGGGTATGCAGAAGGTCTGCTGAGGCTCGGACTGGTACATGCCCTTCTTGCACTGCATGCACTCGTTCAGTGTTCCGTTCAAGTAAGTACCAGGATCGCAGACAGGAAGAGAGCACTCTTCTACCGACGCTGATCCCATGTTAGGCGTGGTCCTGCCCAAGGGGCATGCCTGGCAAGCAGCTTGTACTCCTTGTGTTCGATAACTTCCTCGTGGACAAGGCTCGCATTTCCCTTCCACAGCCAATTGCTGGCCAGATCCGCATTCGTCTCTGCATTCCTCGCGAGACACAGCTTCCGCTGTCCTGGTAGTCTTCCCGAGTCCACAGAGTAAACAAGAGAAGCTACCCTCGTTAGGCTGATAGAATCCGTGACCACAGTTCCGACATAAACCGGCGATGTCGTCGTAGTACTTTCCAGCTGGACAACGTTCCTTACAGTCCGCAGCGCTTCTAGCGCCTGGACCAACTGTCACGCTAGGACGTCCTGCGATCACTGGGCAGGAACTGCATTTCAGCTGGCCTGACTCGCTTTGGTAGCTACCCACTGGACAGGATAGACACTGCTTCGAGTCCTCGTCGTAGTAGGTTCCCACCGCGCAGGGCACTGCGGTTGAAGAATTCAGATGACGAACGCGTTGATTAGAAGTATCGATTCGTAATGTGAAATTTATACTTACCACAGTCCGGTGCCATGACCACCTGTCCGATAGGACAGTCGTAGTCAGACTCCAAAGTCAACGATGCTGGATCAGGGACAGTGTTAGGAAGAATATCGTGGACATCGAACTGGTCTTCTTCGAGGATCAGTCTCTCCAACAAGGTCTGAACCGTCGCTCTCTCGTTCGAGTTCGCGTTCAAAATCGGATCGCTATAAAAAATAGGGGATCATCGGTAAATCGGTAATTACTGGATCATCTATGGCAGCGATAGATGAAGAAGAGTATGCGCAATTATGTACAGCCGTTATCTTTAGGCGAAGGTAACCAGGCAGCCTTTCCATTGGATCCTCAGTAAGACCTTAACGACACCTATTAATTCATGTAACCTATGTGACAATGTTCGAGAGACATCCTGGAATGCTAACGTACGTATAACATGTCTAATACCAAATATCGTTTTATCATTGCGTCGCACAGGGATCGAAATATTCAAGAAATAATCAATTTTATGAATAGATGAAGAATTTTAAAAGGTGCTTTTCTCGATCCCAGGCTTGAGTGTTCTGTTACAATCAAGAACAGAGCTGTTTGGTGCTCGATCGTAAAACTGATTTTAATTATTTGATCCACCAAAAAGCTCGGTTTCTATTCAGGCGTTATACAAGTCCGCGTTACATTGTTATTTTACTATTCCGTCGTCGGTACCTGATATTAAGTACCCTCACGATCGCGTACCAATTTACACAGTCACGTGTGAACAGTTAGTAACAACGTGCATACCAGTCAGTTAGAATCGACTTATCAGTTGTCAGATAATCGTACAATTAATCGTAGCCAGGCCTCGCTCATCTTTCCATCGATGAAGCGATATCGTATTAAGATTGACTTTTACGGTCAACGTCTTCGAGGCGGTGCTCACACGGAGAAAATGTCTTTGTTACCCCTTAATTGGGCAAAGAAAACTGCGAATAATGATTTCATCGAAAAGTGGAGACAACTCTCGAAGAGAAATGCAGCTCGTAACGAATGTAAAAAATTTATCGTATCTTCAAATTTCTCCGTCTTTTCTCCGTGCGCACCTCATGCATCTAGGTAGTGGTAGATGATCACAAATGAATTGATAAGAATGAAAGGTGTGATGTCGGGTAACACCGAGCCCCGCGATGACGAGAACACATGTACAATGATGGATTTCGCACGTGGCGTGGAGAATCGAGGTGTCCTTACTTTATCGCCGGGAACGAGATCTCCACCTCGTAGGTGTCACTGCCTTGCCGCGCCTGTCTCGTTCTACGATGCAACACAAGTAACATATTGCTCAGTAAACTGATTCAATGAATCCTGTGCGGGTATCGAAACGTGTCTACTGCGGCTACTCAAACGTTCGTGATCGGGAAATCAATAGAAGCGCGATCGTATTTATTCAAAATAGTAGACTTACGACTCTGCTGGAACAACAGCGGAAATGATATATGTGCCGCCATCTTCTTCGTTAGTTTCCCGGGTCGTGCGCGCACGATGGTCGCATTGCACGTCGATGTTCAGGTCCTTGCACTCGCGAGTTCCTGAAGACAGGGAGAGATCAGATGATGGTTTTATCAGGGTGAAACACTGAATTCAAGAGAAACGACTTACCTTCGAAGGAATACGAGCAGAAGTTCCAATCCCTGTTCAGGGAGTTCACCGCGTCCCTAACTTTCTTCTTCAGCACGCCCTGGCCAGCTTCGTTACAGAGTACTGACGTCGGGAAGTTCATTTTGATCCTAAACACACGCTGTGCTGGTGTAGCGCCTGGAACAAGATTTTCGAAATTCAAGAGGGTCCTTGATAATTCCGGGAAAGCGTAGACGAAGGATAAGGTAGATGTTACTTGTGCAAGCAGGGTAGATCAAGGGAAGAGACGGGTCGTTCGTAGGCCTCCAGAAGCCTTCAGCTCCGCAGGTGTAGAATTTCGGAACTTCCTGAGAGAACCTGAGTCCAGAGTTGCACGAGATTTCGCAGACCTTGAATTGTCCACCAGAGCCCCAGTCTTTGCATTGTTGCGTGCCACCAATTGGGTCAGCCAGTTCAGGACAGAAGTCAGCTAAACGACAAACCACAAGATGATCGACAATCTCTAATACGTAGCTCGTCCAAACGCAAACTATTTCAAGATTAACTTACACAGCACGTAGACCTTGAAGTTACAGCTAGCAGAGTTGCCAGCCTGATCATAGGCGACATAGCTGATGTCGTAAGTTCCCCACATCAACGTCTGGCCAGATTTGTGTCCATTCTTCTCCTGAATCCTCACTATTCCAACGTTATCGATAAACCGTGGCTCGTCCCAGGTGACTATGGACGAACCGTTCTTTGCAATCACCCAGAGATCACCTGGACAGTGGTCAACCTTGGGTGGGATCTTGTCAGATTCCAGTTGCTGACACTTGCTGCCACCGTAGCCAGGCGGACACACTCTTTGTCCACAATGAGATGGCACCACTCTCTCAACACCACCGATTGTTTCGTCGTAGCCAGCCCAAGTTAAGACTAGACCCTGATAGAGGACTGGTTCGGTGCGACAATCCCGGACCTGTTTCTGGATCTCGTTGGTCACGTGAAGCGCTCTACTCCAGATCTGCACCTTGGTCAGGTGACCTTGGAAGCCAGATTCCGTGTAGCCCTTCGCGTTCTCGCTTTGAGGCTTTCCGAGGACTGCCCAAGCGCTAAAGAAGACGTTTTGTGTTCAGTTGTTTCACGCCAGGAACAATTGTGTTCTATCATTTGAAAAAATCAACTCACTATGCTGGCAGGGATCTTCCACTGCCATAGCCCTCAGTCTTGCTAGCGATTAGTCCCTCCGTGATCAAGATCAGTTCACCACCGTTGTCGCCATTCCAAACCACGGCAACGTGATGCCACTGGCCGTCATTGATTGTAGCGTACTCTCTGAATGGAAGATAGACATCTTGCAAATCGTGGAACAGAGACACTTGGACACCGTTACTGTGCGCTTGGATCATCAGTCTTCGGTTTATCGGAACGTGCGGTGAGCTGTAGCAGAAATTCAGATGTTACGGACTCGTTCAAGGATCGAGGCTAGGTAATTTCGCGAGGACTCACCTAACGCCGTAGAGAGTGAAGAAGATTCCAGCCTCGTCCTTTTGGATGTACTGCACCCACATAGCCACAGTTAGGCTTTTACTTCCGCTGGTGAAGAATGGAATCACTTGAGCCGCGCTGCTGCGAGCTGGGTCGCTGAAGTATAAGTCGTAATCCACTTGGATCGCTGCGAAATGTTATCGAAATTTTAGCGATTGTGATTCAGCAATCGAATTTTCAATTTCAGTATTACAAACACTTACATTTTCTGCAATCGTCTCCAGTTAAATTGAACGGACACTGGCAGAAGAATTTGCCAGTGAGATCGATGCAGGTTGCTGATGGAGGACAGGAGTTCTCCTTGCAGTCGATTATGTCGTCCTCGCACGTTTTGCCTAAAAAGTAACAGCAGGAACAATAGAATGTTTGAAGAAGAGCGAAACTTTTTCATACACCTAATACATTGTTCTTAATTACCTGTGTAACCTGGTGGGCAAACGCAAGTGAAGCCAGGACCATCGTCGATGCAAGTGGCGCCGTTCTTGCAGGCCCCAGCTTGGCAAGCATCGTACTCGTACTGACATCCGATACCAGTGTAGTCATCGGGACAAGTGCAGTTAAGTCCAGACCCGAAATCTTGGCAGCGTCCATTGTGCATGCATGGGTTACCGATGCAACGTTCCGGAGCAGTTTCGCACTGTTTGCCGTCAGTTCCTGACGGACACCTGCGAACCCAAAACATTCCAAGTAAAGTTTTAACACAACATAACATCACAAGTAGATCTCGCGTATCTTTAAGCAGAATAAAAAGAAGAAGCGAACGATACGGGTTCCATGGAAATCACCGACACAAGTTTCCCCGACACGGTTTTCACCGACATTTCATCGACAACTACTTTGGCCGACAACATCTTTAACCGAAAACGACTTTGATCGACAACGAATTTGATCTACAAGATCGTTAGCGATTAAAGGCGTTGTCGGTCGAATCTGGTGACGGTGAGAACCGTGTCGGGAAAATTTGTGTCGGTGATTTCCATGGGACCCGAACGATACTTACACACAGAAATAATCCAGGAACAAGTCAACGCAAGCAGCGTCGTTCTGGCAAGGATGGTTCTGGCACATTCCCACGTCGATCTCGCAATGCACACCTGTCCATCCCTCGGGACACATGCATTTGAAGCCTCCGACTTCGTCTCTGCAAGTAGCACCGTTCAAGCACGGCCCGGAGGAACAGTCGTCGATGTTAACTTCGCAAGCAGCGCCGGTATAACCTTCACGACAATGACAGACGAAGGTGTTATCAAGATCGACGCAACGATCAGTTCCAACTGGGCTACAAGGATCGCTGAGACACTCGTCCAGCTCTGCCTCGCATTGGAGACCCACGAATCCTGGTCTGCACTTGCAAACGAATCCTTCTAATTGATCCAAGCAACTTCCTCCGTTCTGACAGGGTTCCGTTGAACAATCGTCGATAGTGTGTTGACATTGTTTGCCCGTGTACCCAGGTTCGCAGGTACAAGTGTAGCCATCTACCTGGTCGATGCATTGACCATTGTTGCGACAAGGTTTACTGGCGCATTCGTTGATGTTGGTCTCGCAAGCCGAGCCGGTCCATCCAGGATGACAGATGCACTCGTGGCTGAATAGATTATCCACGCATATGCCATTCAAACAAGGATTTCCCGAACACAAGTCGATCTTCTCGTGGCACCGTTTCCCAGTGAATCCTGGTGGACAGTCGCAGCTGAAGTCCGCGATCAGATCGGTACAATTAGCTCCCAGGAGGCAAGGCTTCTCTGCGCAATCGTCCGTGTTGATCTCGCAGCTTTGACCTTCCCAGCCTGCCACGCAGTCGCATTTATAGCGACCTTGTTGCAGGGCTACGCAGGTGGCTCCGTTATTGCAGGGGTTGCCGCTTGCTGTGCAAGGGTTTATCTGTAATCATTGTATGGGGATTAGGGAGGAACAATTTGTTATTCAAATAGATTAGAAGACTGTGTCTACACTTGAGGTATATCGATCTAACCCCTTGAACAAAGTAAACTTACCGTGATGTCGCAGTCGACTCCGGTGTACCCAGACCTGCAGAGGCACGTGTAATTATTGAATCCTGGTTCATCCTTGCACATAGCTCTCTCAGGACAAGTATCGTTGCTACAGTCCGATTTCTCCTCTTGACAATTAATACCAGAGTACCCGTTGGCACACTGACACCTATAACCCTGAGGCAAATCGATACAAGTTGCTCCGTTATAGCACGGCTGAGAAGCGCACTCGTCGATATCGATCTCGCATCGTCTTCCAGAGAATCCAGCAGGGCAAAGACATTGAACACCGTGTCCCACGGGGACACATAGACCACCGTGTTGACAGACACTGTCGGTGCATTGCACGGGCTTGCATTCCTCTCTGCCGACTGCGCCTGAACCATCGGTGTACATATTGGAAGGACATTCGACGCAAGTCGTTGCTCCGTGTTGGGGTTGGAAGAAGTCCTTTGGACATTGAGCACAAGGAGCCAGGCCAGTGTCGGAGTACATGCCGGGTGCACATTTTGTTCTGCATCGATCTCGACCTGGTGCAGCTGGCTGGTAGGTGAAGGTTCCTGCTGGACATGTCTGGCAGTCCTTGTACCCACCAATTGGAGGTTCACCTGTGTAGCTGTTCCTGGGACATTCTAGACAAGGTACTAGGCCCGTGGGAGAGTATGTACCGTATCCACACACTGGGATGCAGTCGTCTATGCTCTTGGAACCTTCCTCTCTGGTGTATGTGCCGAAGGGACAACGTAAACACGAACCTTGGCGATCACTGTTCTGGTAAGAACCCTTGGGACAGGATGTACATTGCTTCTGCTTCTCGCCGGCGAACGTGCCAGCCGGACAGTGCACTGTAATTCAAGGATATTTATCATTATACACGTAATTGTACAGTGACTCGAATTAATATTCGGACGCTCTAAAAAAAAAGACGATTCAAGAAGAACTTTTTTGAAGTGAAACTTCTTTTGGCAGGGTGTAAGCCTAATAGGGTTGCGCCCTATATCCTCTCTTCTCTCCGTTCAGAACGGCGAGTAAGGCCACTTTTAATATGATAAAGTTCTACCGTTGAAAATAGTACAATTGTAAATTCGAAAAGATGCAAAATTGGGAAATGCTGGAATTGAAAAACTGTAAAATATTTCAAATTGAAGAGTAGAAAATTGTGAAACTGTGAAATTTAGAGAAATGTCAAGTTTAAATTGAGGGAAATTTCAAATTTAAATTGAAGGATTTTACAAGTTTAAATCGAGGGAAATGTCAAGTTTAAATTTAGAGGAATTTCAAGTTTTGAATTGTGCATAATGTGGGAAATGCTAAAATTGTACCATTTTAAAGTTGGAAAGTAGAAAATCGTTAAACTGTAAAATTCTATTGCAAAGTTGAAAATGGTAAGTTTGAAATAGCAAAATTGTGCAATCGTGAAACAGTGAAATTGTAAAGGAAGAGACATAGTTCATAGCATTTTCCATACGCTCTCCTTCTCTTTTAATATTGTACTATGCGGTTTGAACTTTTTGTTCAAAGGTGACTATGTATATACTCACAGCATCGTGGCACGTCGTTAGTATCCATGTTCAGAACTTCTCCGATACTGCACGTAAAGCCTCTGGTAATAGACGATTTCAAGGCTCGGAGAGGAGGACACTGATTGCCAATCGCAGAAACGTTCAACAAAGGTTCTATAACAGCACTGGTCGAAGGGACAGAAAGATCGAAGATCAGATTCAACGTGGATCCGCAGAGATCGTACAATTGTGGCTGGCGAATGGCGGGAACGATCACCAGAATGAAGTCCATCTAGAATGCATTGAAAAATTGTCAGTAAAATCGCAAACAACAAGATTCTTACACTCGGAATGATTGTAACGTTGCTGCGCGTACCTTCAGAACGTTTTCTTCCAGCAAATAGGGCACAGATCTCACGAACGATACGTTCATGTTTACGTTGACAGCAGAGCAACGTTGAGTTAGTATGTTGTTCAGGTTCATGTAGTACTGAGACATCAAGTCCTGATATTGCGATAGGCAAGATCTGGAAACTGCACCGTTCGCACGATAAGTCACAGCTGCTACCACGTGGTAATTGGCCTGTTGCGTGTCTGTAAAGAGCAATAACGAATTGTTTTACACGAATAAAGATGAACACGATCAAGAATCTTCGAAAGAAACTCACTTTCAGAGACGCAATCGGGAACGACCGAGGCAGGGGACCAGTGTTTATTAACATCGCAAGAGAACGTCTTCACAGGAGCTCCATCGGTGAATCTGTAGCCATTCTTGCAAGTGGCGATACACTGCAAACCCTTGTCCCCAGGAACGCATTTTAATCCTCCATGAGCTGGTGGTTTCAATTCCCAATCCACGCAAGGTGTAGCTTGCACCGAGACTTGGAAATGACAAGACGCTCTATTCCCGCTAGAGTCAGTCGCGTAAACTGTCACGTTCTCAAAGCTGCCGATCGGTATCACTGCTCTCTCAGGAGCGAAAGTGATCTTCACAGGTCCAGAGGCATCGGTGGCGTTAATCCTCACTCTAGTTTCGTTGAAGTTAACGCTATAACTTTCCTGTTTATCGATCAACTCGATCACGTAGCTCTGGGGACAGCTGAGCCTAGGTGGCGTCAAATCTGCAAACGATTGCGCGAACATTAATTACGTCGATTGGTCGAACAAATCGGAAAAAGGAAGACGTCGATACCAACCTGGCACGGTGATGTTAATCTCACAGATAGCAACGTTTCCGTCGTAGTCGAACGCTACATATTTAACGACAGTGTCTTCGAACACCCTCAAAGGCGTTCGGAAACTGTGAGGTTTGACTTCGAGCCTCGCTATGCTACCACTGTTATCGATAGCAGTGGGTTCGGTGAAGTTGACAGGGAGTAGTCCACCGTCGGCACCCTTCTGCACAACAATCGGCTGCTGAGGACAATTCTGGAACACCGGAGGCTCGTTGTCCACGCAAGGAGAGAAACCATAATCGTAACCCAACAATGGTTCGGCAGCAGGCTCCTCGCAGCCCATCAGCTCGAACTTCAAGCACGCGTTGTCCATGTAGCTGACAATACCCAAGATAACGAACCTCGCCTGGACATACTTGGGCAAGGTGATCATAGCTAGCTCGCCGTAATTTCCAGGGTCCCTCATGGTTAGGTTGAAGTTGGGGAAGTAGACGACATAGTTCTCGTTCTCGGCTTGCTTGTAGAAGAACCTGATCTCTGTGGGTCTGCCAACGATGTCATTGGTGACCACACCTTTCACCAAAATCGCCTTCACGCGGAACACCTGGCCTAGATCAACGGTGACGTAAGTGAAGGCTTCTTTCTTGCCGCACCAGCCAGTCACAGAGTTCAGACGAACGTTCTTAGCTTCGTAGTTAGGCTTCTCTGTGGTTCCGTTGATGGCTGAATCAGGAATGCGACCGGAAGCTAATCCTAGAGGCTTCACCACTTTGCATTCTGGTTCTCTGACGCAGACGATCGGTCTAGGATTGATCAGGATGTACCCTGGTCTGCTGCAACCGAATTGCACTTCCGATCCTTGCTCGTAGCTTCTGGCAATCTGGAAGCCATCGCTGGGTCTGCCAGGATCCTCGCAAACTGGACCTTCGCATCGAAGATTCCCAAAGTCCCAGATGCTGTTCGCTTGACACCTGACAACGTTGTCGTGGCGATTAGTCTGTCCTGCGAGCTTGAACGTGTCTTGGCAGCCGAAGAAGAAGGAAGATTGGTATTTGGTGTCTAGATATTGACCGTATTCGGCTCCAGGTGTTGGTAGAGGCTTTCCACAGTCTGCTCGGGGACAGGCTGGTTGGGCTCCCGATAGCCAATAGTCTGGTAACCCTGGTTTAGGGTCGTAGGCGCATTGGCGGAAACCAGAAGTGGCTGTGTTGCGAAGGTAGCGACCGTTGCTGCCGCATTTTAAAGTGACGTTCTGTTTGAAGGGGACCAGGACACTCGCTTCGTCGGTGCGGATCACCGAGAGTCCCTCGTTCTTATCGTCTGGCAAGGATACGCACTTTGCGTCTGCGGAAAGATAGCGATCGTTTAGAATTTAGAGATTGGTAGACCCTCCGATTCGATACTCACATTGACACTCGGGAGTAGTGCCATTCCAAACTCCACTGGACGTACAGATCACAGCCGAAGAACCGGATAGTACGTAACCAAAGTTGCATTGGAACTTCACTAGATCACCAAAGTGATGTTGTTGCTGTAAGGAAAAATCGAATTAAGGATTCTGAAGGTACCATTCTAAAATATGCATGTCGTATTAACATTTTATCTACTGGAAACCGATAGGAAGTATATAAAGTTCTTTTACGTTACACGGTAATGCGTTAAGTGCTCACCTTGGTCGACAAGGTCTTGCCATTTTCCGGCGCAGATAGCGGAGGACACATAACAGGCACGCAAGTCTTGTTCTTCTGATACAAGTCACCGTCCCTGTCGCCAGTCTCGTACTTCTCAATATAAAATCCAGCAGTACCGTTGCCCTTGTACAATTCGTATCCAGTGTTGCACATGCAAGCATAGCTGCCAGGACTGTTGATACATTTCTGATGACAGCCACCGTTGTTCGCAGCGCATTCATTGATGTCGGTGCACTCGAGTCGAGTGCATCCCATGATTTCTAGCTTCATGCAAGGCGCGCCGATGTAATCTTGCACTCTAAACCGGATGTACCTAGCCTCGATCGGCACTGGGAGGTTCAGAACGGATAGAGTTGGTTCCAAGATTCTAAACTCCACTGGAGTTCCATCAGGATTCGTGTAATCCTTGAAGATGTCTGTTAGGTCGTCGGTATACTGAATCCGAACTGCCGACGTGTACGCTATGTTGCCGTCTACCCTAGCAACCACTTGAGTTCGGAATCCGCGGATGATCGTGGGAGCTTTCATGTCGATCATCACCCAGTTTGTGCCCGGTTCGATGTTGTTGCCGCACCAACCGTCGCCATTGTTCAGACGAATGCCCTGAAAAGCAGCATCGCGATTGTTGTCATACAGATTGAAACAAACCACGAGGTCGCTCGAGTTTGATACGATTCATCTGGAAAACTTGTATTTTCCATAAAGATCCGCTGTCCGTTGATTACAAAAGCTCACCGTTTTCGTGTATCCGTTCTCGGAGCTCGACACAGTGATCGACTCGTCGGGGATGCCTCCGTTAATGAGTCCAAGGTCTCCAATTGGTCTGCACTCCATCGTGGGAGCGAATCCGGACTTGCATTTGCAGGTGAACGCACCTGGATTGTTTATGCATTCGGTGGAAGCCAGATCGCACTGGCTCGACGCGCACTCGTTGATATCTGAAAAGCAACGTGAATATCACGAACGAAGAAACGACCGCGGACGTTTCCGCAAGATAAAAATCTCACCTTCGCAAGTAGGCACATTGTCGAAATGCTGAGTGGGTCCACACTGTATAATATTCGAGCCAGATAGTTTGTATCCTCTGTTGCACTGAACCCTGGCGTCGTCTCCATAAAAGTAGTCCCTGGACAT
This sequence comes from Lasioglossum morio, assembly GCA_916610235.2. Taxonomy (NCBI): domain Eukaryota; kingdom Metazoa; phylum Arthropoda; class Insecta; order Hymenoptera; family Halictidae; genus Lasioglossum; species Lasioglossum morio. The sequence goes on along the minus strand of OU744325.1, from coordinate 27,295,443 downwards.
GTCGACCACGAAACCGTTCTTGATCGTGGGCAGCAACGGACACTTCGCTCCTACGCGAATAATCATTGTCAATTGTCGTTTTGCAATCAGTGTTGCGAACTTTTCAATACTTACTGGAACACGTTGGCACTTCGTCGGACCAGGTGCCGTTGCTCATGCAGAGAATAACCGGATGCCCGCTTCTTACGTATCCCGGCTCGCATTCGAATCTAACTATGGTCCCGTAGCTGCGACCACCTCCGTTTAGGATCGTGATGTTCGAGTGGGGAGCTTCGGGAAGCGGCGAACACTGCGAGGCTGCGGAAAAGTACCAATTTTTCGAAGACTCTCTCAACATTTTTACGATACATACGAAGAAGTACCATTTCATTTACTTTGATTTTCATTCTGTTTTCTCACAATTAACAAGTATGTATAACTATCTATTTGTCACAACTATTAAATAGTCAGTTTAATGAATAACAAATTCTATTACATTAATTTTCACAGACGCGGACTTTTCTTGATGATGATTCAAAACCGAACCGAAACGTTGAAATTATAATACTGCAAAATTGCTAATTTCTGTATCTTCGATCGAACCTGTAGAGTCGATATCATATAGCGCATATACAAAATTTACGATCGTTAAAACTAGAGATTATTAACATACGAAGAAAGCTTGTTTTCTTGACACCTACCCAGGCAGGAAGGTTTCTTCTCCCATCTCCCATCAGCCATGCAAGAAATCTTCTCGGTCGGTCTACCGGATGGGAACGCGAAGCCAGCGTAGCATTGATAGGTAGCTAAACCTTTGTAAGTGACGTTGGACGATCCAATAGAAAATCCGTTGTCAATTTGGGGTACAGGGCCACAGTAAACCTCTTGACAGTTGGGGATATAGGTGACAGACCAGTTTCCACCTGGAAGACACTCCGTGGTCAGTTTCGGCTTGCCAGTTGCGAATTCCTGGCCCAGAGGACACGAGAACGTGACAGGTGTGCCGAAGGCGGTGTCTCTGCTCGAGGCGAGGGCTCCTTCGCCGGATTGGAGATACGGACAGTCTGTGAACGCGAAAGTGTTGTTAAGATGATATTAAACATTCGATTCGACGATCTATGTACCTGCTGAGAACTCGGCTTGCCAGCCAGGGCTGCTGTGCAACGCATCGGAAGTGAATCGGACTAGCATCTCTCCACTTTCGGCAGTGAGCGTGATTTTTGGTCGAGTGTTGGACGTGAAACCGTTCCCAGGATGCAGTCTTAGTCCGTTGGTATTGGAACCGTCATAGATCTATCGATCGAAGATATAATATTAGATTGTCCGAAAAGTTGGTTTTCGATCGAGCATAACGAAAATAATTCGTAACTACAATTAATATTATTGGCGCACTGATTCGATCGATTGGAGACAATAAGCAAATTTGCAAAATATCACATGAAATTTTATTCAATACAGAATACAGGAATATTAACAATACAGAAAATTTACATTCTTGAAAATGGTCTAAATTCAGACCGAAACGTTTGATTAAATTTCATGTGATATCTTGCAAATTTGCTTATTGTCTCCAATTGATCGAACCAGTGCGCCAATAACATTAATGGTAGTTTTGAACAATTGTCGATCGAGATACAGAGAACTGAAAATAATTCGTGTTAGGAACATTAACCCTTAAATGCATTGTGTTGCCGTTTAGCAAATAGATACTGCTTAATAGAATACATAGGCATAAATGGAAACTGTAAAACAAAATATCGTGCATTTAAGGGTTAAAGAAAAACATTCGAAGAAGGAGTTTGAACGTAAGGACAGGGGTACCTGTACAAAATCAGTCTTGTGAACGTTAAAGCTAACGAATTTGAGAGACAGCGGTCCTCCCTGAGGGTTCTTGACCCTGTACAAGCATTCTTGGTTGTTAGGGTAGTCGTTCAGGCCGAAAGACGGCGACTGAACGGTCCCGTTCCTCGCGATGATCGTGGCCTTGCAGCCCTGAGTGTATCGAATGCTAAATCCGCGTCTCGAATCGCCGAGACTCGTCTTCAGGTAGAGATACAGGCTGTTCCCGGTAGACATGATCACCGTCGGGTTATCCTCGGACTTCCCTGTCAATCTTGCGATGGGTCTGCTCATCGGTGAGTCACCGTCTCGAACGAGGATGTAGTCACGGTTCGTTTCGAGATCCAAGTCCTCGATCTGAGGGAAACGCGAACAAGTAAGAAGAAGAAGATTTCGTTGCAGCGGCTGGATCGATTTCAGATTCTTGTCGCATAACACGCACGGTGCGTTTGCTTGTTTACGTATTCGCTTATACACCAACCTCCAGAGACATGATACGACCAGGCTGCGCTTGCAGGATGTAGAGACATTCCAAACCACCCGGATAATTCTGCGGATATCCCGGTGAAGTGAGCACTTGTCCTTGAGGCGTCGCTCGGAGAATACCGCCGCAAGTCTGCGGTTCAGTCTTCCAAGAAGCACGGAAACCTTTCCTCTCCACGGAAGAGTCCGTGCTGAATTTAATAATCATAAAATTCGAGGCTGATACGAACAGCTTGTTGCTCAGCTCCTGCTTGCCGGAGAGAGTCGCCAGGTTCACGGACTTCTCCTCCGTCCGGCCGCCGACTAGGATCTGCACTATGTCGAAGCTCTTCTCCGTCTCGAACTCTTGGAACTAGACAGTTTTCGCCAGAACGTTAGAGCTCGCGTTAAAAGATAGTAACCGTCGATGCGATCGAATTACTAGCATAAAAAACAAAATATAATACGAGACTCTCCAGCTATGATATCGCTGAGACGCGAACATGTAACGTAATCTTACGATACGCGGAATAAAATCTAATTAATTCTCGTGCAGCGTACCTGCAGAAGGATGTTGTGGCCTTGGGGCCCCTCCAAGGTCCACTTGCAGTTGCTCAGCGGTGCATACTTGTGCGGGTAATTAGGACTCTCGACAACGTCCCCGCTGCTGGCCATGTAAAACTGACAATTAGCCGGGCAGTCGATTTCGTCCGAGAAATCGCCGCAGTCGTCCTGTTTGTCGCACCTGAACGCCGCGTTCACGCATTTCCCGTTCGAACAGTGGAACGAACCTGCGAAACGGAGATCATGCGTGTCAACGTCGTGGGAATCGGTGATTAAACCTGGGTCACGTGCGTGCTATGATTTACCTGCTGGGCAGGCGTTGGCGCGGCACATGAACGGAAGCAATGATTCACACGTGGTTAACTCCCACGTTTGCCGGTCGTCCGTCAACGCGACGTCCACGCATTCACCTGATTGCGGATTCGGCTGCCTCGACGCCCAGAAACCTGAATACCATAACTGTTACCGCCTTCTGTCCACGTTCATCCAACCCCCAGAAATACATATATCGATTACATGTCAGAACTGTCAGAAGCTGATCCGAGCACGAACATTGTAGAATCATTTAATTAAATGTCTAATGGATTTCTTTTTCGAACGCGTTAATGGGGATCTCGTTGATTGAAAATAAATAGACGAGGTTCGGATCTGTCAAAAGTCATAGTGCAGGCTATTCGAATGCGCGTGTGCCTCGGCAGACGAGTAAATTGCAACTCGTGCCGGCGCAGACGTAAAAGCGAGACGGTATCTGCGCATTGTTGTGGGAAAAGTATGTCTTCGTGCCGTATATACACCGAGCAGTTCCGCGTTTCCGTGACCCCGATGAAAACCGGCCGGTGAACACACGTGCACGGACGTGTTTTATCGTAGGAAAAGGTGTCCATTAATCCGCCGTCCGAACAGTTTTCTAATTGCTAATTAGACGCGTGCGGTACCCTCCGAACGTATAAAACGGTACGCGGTACTCGACTAACTGAGTGCCTATAGCGATTTTATACTGTGTCAACCGAATTAGAATTTAGGGGAAAATTTCAGAGAGATTCAGCGTTCAGCTGGGTTTCTCGTAAATTTATAGGCATCGACAGTGGCAAGCTTTTCCTGTTCGGTGCGCGAACAACGCAACAGTTTGATCGTGAATCTTACCAAGCAACGAGTCGAAGGAAACATGATTTTACAAACCGGCGTATTGGGAGACGAGCATTCCTGCAGCCGATTCGAGCGTGTTGGTCCGTAAATCGTCGAGGGAGGCCAAACCCAGCCAGTAACGATCCAAATGCCGGCCGATCATGCTCGCGGACATGTTGTTCTCGCTGTACGACTCCACCACCATCAATTCGCTGCCGTACCTGCAATTGTACATGAATTCGTCGATCTCTTGCTCCATTCTAGCGTGTAATAACACGGCTGCAAAAGTGCATCTCTTTGCCTCTGCATTTCTCTTCGATCGTTCCTCGCGAAACACCAGACCGAAAATGGAAAACTCGATTCTTCTTCGAAGTATTATTTCGTGTTACTTGTCACAAGATACGAAAACATTACTGTACGGAATACTTATCGCGTGGAAGATTGAAGGGTGATGGAAAGTGTGCGCAAACAATTTGTAGATACTTCCAGCGAACCGTAAAATTGTAACACGAACTTATACTGTTAATTACTATAGACGATTGGACCACTTACCTTCTGCATAGTTCCGCCGCTTTTTCCCAGGAATGCCTGATGTTGAAGAATTTGTAACAATGTATGCCCCTCAGTTCCCATCCTGCGCAACAACACGAATCGCCTCATTTAGTTTCTATTGCGTGCCGACGTGACGGTGTTGCATATAAAATAGAGTGGCTCGTCGCTGAATAAAGTTGCGATGCTCAACGGTGAAGCAAGCTTATCCATCAACGTCGAAAAAATTGAATATTCTCGTTTGCTAGCGTTTTCTACTTGAAAGTGTTCTTTCAATTTTCAAGTAGCCGTTGCGAGGAGAAAGCTTCCCTTCACAAAAACAGTTTTTATAGGTGTGAAACAGTTCTTTTAATCGTTGTGGCACAACCACCGGAATTATTTATTTATTCATTGTTTATTTTAATGTGGTCGTATTAACTGCGATAGGGAGTAACAAAAGTGGACTTATAACAGTTTGTATAAATCGATGAATTTAAAAAAGAGAAGGAAGTTTCTAATGTTGTCTTCGCGTAGATTTGTCTTGAGGTAATTTTTGATGGCAAAACTGGTTCGTTGTGAAGAGAATCTAAGACATTCCAGTAAGATATGTTGGATGCTGGATTTTACAGTTATCGTCCCAGGACGAAAGATTGCACTATATCGGTCCTTGAATTCGTCAAATAATAATGTTGAAGGGATGTTAAAAGAAGTCCATGGGGGAAAGAAATCGCCGGAATTGTAAATGGGAGGTAGAGGGTTTCTGGGGTTTGTTCTCGAAGTTGCGGGGACTCGATGGGGACGGTCGTCCCCATGGGGAACCAGTTACGTGGCGTGGTAGATCAATTCGCAACGGGCGAAGCCTTCGAGGTGGCAGGAAACGCGGTTAACCGGTGACCTGTACAGACAGTGACGGACAGAACGACCTCGATCGTTTTTAGTGCGACACACCGTATGCGAGTCAAAGGTAGGTCGGTGGGTAAACGGGTAACATTGTAAAAGAGAATCCGCCGTCGTCGCCGCCGCGTCGAGTGAAACGTTCTCGCGTGTTCGCTTTGTTGACCGTTCGAATTGAGAAGTCAGGGACTGGTTCGACGGTGCAAATAGAATTTTTGCATTCCGAACGGAGAACTTTCCGAGCACACTCGACGTGTGCCTCGAACGAAAGTGTCCAATTCGCTTTTAAGTTACCTAGATTTTTGGAGACTTCGTCGGAGAGGGCTGGAAGCTAGTCCGGTAAAACTGGAAGCTGGAGTTGGTCGGTAAGATTTTGAAAAATGGGAACACAGGTAGCAGAGTATGTGATGCACAGGTATCTAGGAAACTGGTACTTGAGCCTGTCTACCGAGAAATCGATTGGTGTCATGAGAGATCGCCGGCTATCCTACTTGTTCGGCGACTCTTCGAAAGGATGACGCCTCGGAAATCAAAAGTGCCGCCGCGGATAACCGTGATTCTTTTTGCGGGAGCTCGACTGGATTGCTGTTCACGCGTTCAGTAGGTTACAAACGATTCGTTCTTGCACCTTACAAAGCTATTTTACAAAATATTTCACTCGAGTCAACAGTTTCAGCGTTTCTTCGAACACGGTATAGGAACGATCAGGTGAATTAATGTAGGATTACTCAATGACTTCTCAATGTAATTTCAGTCGGCCTCACCGCGAAAGACCTCGACGGCCTTCCTTTCTTTTAAAAGGTCAAACGGCCATGTTGGTACCACGCACGCTGTTCTTCTCGCGTTTATTAGCACTTTCCTGTCCGAGAAGAACGCGGAATATTCTGTGCCGACGCTAACGCGTTTGATGATCGCTAGCTTTAATTTAAGACGAAATTTGAATAATTATGTCCAAGGTCTGTTCTTATACTTTAGGAGCAGCCTGTATCGACACAGCATTAAAATCCAACGCAGACAAGCTGACACGATCTCGGATACGACAACAGCGGACGGATCTGTCGCGTGAACGTTCCGTATGGTCCACTTTTTGGAATCCCGTTCCAGCAAAGTATGTACATATGTAAATGCACGCGGTACCGTTCAAAAGTTTGGGTATACAGGTCGCGAAATACTGTACAGTCGTTCCCGTATAATATCGAGTTTAGCTGTGCACGAATGTTTAAACGAAGTTTTACCAAATTTCCTTGGTCACCACCTTCCACCAGCAGAAATTCCGGAATCTATGACATTCCGTGGGCTCGCGAAAGGTCGAGTTTACGAAATAAGCTTTACAGAAACCGGTTATACTTTCTACGCGAATGTCTCAAGTTATTACTCGCCTCGATCTTATAATTCATCATTCCATTGACTGACGTATATGGGAATCTCGATGGTGCGAGAATTGGCTGGACAGAAAAATTGGCGTGGTTCAACTATGAAATAGCGAAATTGTCAAATTGAAATCTCTCGCAGAAAATCTACTCGAACAGCAAGACTTCGCAGTCTACTAACGCCGCTAATTCACAGCTCCCATTCACAACTGGAGTCCGCCATTTCGCGTGATGCAGACTTAATGGCACTTCGAGCAGCGCTCGCTTAACGAAACTATATTGCACGGCGATGCACGCTTCGCGATTCCCCGTGCAAGGTGGCCAACCGTGACGCGAATTCGCGAGGAGTATTTTTAAGAATCGTTCTTCTGTGGGACGTCTCTGATGCGATGCAGCGCAACGACCAAGATGCGAGGGAGAAGGAGAAGGATTCACGGTTTAGGAATGCCGTCTCGTTTCTTGGCCTTCCTCTCCTCCCCTTTTCCACTTGGTGCAACCTACCTGCGTGATCTCTTGGCATCGGTATGCCATTATTGTGCAGCAGGTCGAGAATTTTCGGGCTGCTTTCATCCGACTGGGACGGTCCATCGTTCACGATTTACGCGGGGGCAGATGGGTTTTCGGGGGTGGAGAACGTCGAGCAAGGTGAGGGCCGACACATTCTGCCAACTACAAATAAATCCTAGATCCTACGCCGCTAATAGACAACCGTAGCAAATGGATTTCACACTCGGAGGCTACTTTCTAGAGCCAGATGTTGCACGGCTGGGAAAAGCCTTGGCAAAAAGTTAGATGTTGCGCGGAATCTTGATCTTGAATCGTTGATGAATTAGGTGTTGCGAAGAAGTGCTCCGGAGATAATTGTAGATGTTGATTCTTAAATAAACCGAGCTTAACAATAGAGATTCTATTCGTAGAATTGAAACTGTAAACGGTATACCAGAATATACCAGAATATATTGGTATAAGAAGATAAAATGTCTAGCATTCCGAATGTTCGAGTCTTACATTCGCCAGCTCGTTAGAGTCGGATAGTTCGCAGTGTATGGTAAAAGGTTGTCGTGCGCGAGGGGTTAATAATATAAACTGAGCTTTTGCTCGGCGGTGATTTCGATGTGCGGCGAAGAACCGCTTCAGGGATTTTAATGCGCGACGAAGTATCCAGGAGATTTCAACGCGTGTGCCGAAGTACCGTTCGGAGAACCGATTGCGCGTTAATGTACCGCTCAGGATATTTTATTGTCTATACTGGGTGTATGAAACTTCAAGCTTGGAATACCCTATCGCAGAGTATACTTTCCTAAACAATCAACATCAATTATCATTGTCGCCGTAGTACTGAGCACTGAGTCAGCTGTGGATAACATCGTTCCGCAAGAATCACGCGCCGATACGGCAAATTAAACGGGTTCACAATATCATTATGCTTTCTACATCTCGGTTGTTGAAACCTTCGCAGATTAAAAGCGAAAGAAAACACCGTCAAGGCCTGCGCGACCAAAACCAGCCGATTCAAACTTGTTTTCGTCTGCCGCGTCGTCGGTGTAAAAAGAACAGCATAATAATTCTGCGATCAGTCTCTTCCTCTCTTTCTTTTCTTTCTACCTTGAATTGTCTCGAATGCAGAACACGGTTGAGAATCGAGGAGCTTCGTACACCGATACGTGCAGCCTACTTAATTGCACTGGCCGTAACGAGGAAAAGTGGAGCAACGTTACGAATGGCCGAACTCTTATCCTCATTGTCCCTCGCGTGATTTATTTGCCGTACGTGTCTCGCCTCGAGAGTACTATGCAGCGATGATGCGAACGCTTAATTCATAACTGTGGCGGAAGTCGGCTATTAATCATTCGGAGATCCTCGCGCGCGCGGAAGCCATAGAAAAGCAATAGCAAACGAGAATATAGAATTTCAATGGTGTTTGCCTGTTGTACAATTTGAAAAATTTTCTTCCCGAAGTTACTGAATCTTTTTCGTGTTTTCTCGAGAAGCGGATGGACCAAATTTTGTGAAGCGGGGTTAAGCCGAGAGCCTGACCTCGGTCCACATCTCCGCCAGTCTACCTGGCCAGGTATAGGACCACCGGCTGCGACCTTTCAAGGTAACCGAATGTTCACCTGCGCCGATACCTGGTCCGGTTACTATACAAAATCAGGGAGATTTACGACGTTACTCACCGTTCGGACAGGTGAAGACATTCGTGGCAGGAACCTGCAACAAAGAGAACAACCATTAAATTGCGTCTGGTTCGTCTTGAAATATCCAGGGAAATTTGAAGAAAACTGCAAGTTATCGATTCCGCCAAACTCAGACCAGTTTCAATTTCTTCCTGCGTTACGTACCCTTAATGCACCGACTTTCTAACAAAATCCAGAAATTGTACTAGAGAAACTGGACCCGAGACGTTTTCTTTTAGAAAACGAATTTACGACGCGGATGGATCGTGATTACACATAAATCGGCCGGTACGTGCGCCACTTGCCACTCCATCCCAGCATAATTAGGCGAGTTCACGAGACCCGTTTCGCGCATGAGACCGCGAGAACCTCGCGTGCCGATTCGCGGCACAGATTTCTCCCCTAAATCGCGACGATTTCCACGCGGCTTCGAGCAATTAGTCCGGGCTCGCAATTAGTCGGTGACGAAACGTCGAAATCCTGCACGGTGACATAATCGCGTGGGAAGTTAGATGAAAACTTTGCCGGAAGGATCGCGGGAACCGGCGAGTTATGGCTGCTGTGGAATATTACGTAAACGGAGGACGCGTTCGAATAGTAGCGAGCTGCGAAAAAGAAAGTAGAGTCACTGTCTTTTTTCTGGAAAAGTTAACGAGTGTCACGTCCGGTGTATATTATATTTTGAATGATTTCATTTGTTTGATAAAATAGATTTCGCTGTAAATTTGTTCGATGAAGCTGTTAATTACAGATAAGTTTAAGTTTTGAAATAAATCACATCAGTTAGCAATCCCACACCACAATGTGGTATAATATACGATAATTCAATATTAAATACTAATTATGATATTTGATGTCATCGTTAGCCTGTGCATCATTAGCAGAGTAAATACAAAAAGAAATTCGGAAAAAATATGGCTGAACCACCGGACGTGACTAGAGCGTTTTAATGGAGGATCTGGGTTGGGTTGGCTCTTTTTACAAAACAACTTGCTTAATTCTCTGCGCCCTGAACGATCGTCGAGCTGAATATTTAGCGAGACTGAAGTCGAACGATGAGTTTTGATATGGAAGGTCGTTTTGCGGAGCAGTATGGCGTCCGGAGGCCGAACGTCCGCGCATTGTTTATTCCTCCGGGGGCGGAGAAAGTGAAGAAGACCGGCAATCTGCCGGCGGATCTCGGTTTTGCGCCCATCTTCGACGGAAAGCGGTTCGCGCGATTCATACGTGGAAACCTGCGACGGGTTCTCGACTCCTTTTCACCCGTGTCCGCGGGTACGAGTACCGGAATATCAGTGACATAACGGTGACTGCATTCCTGAGGGAGGTGCGAGCACCCGACGCGACGAACGCCTGCCGGCACCAGCAACGGTGTTCGCTGTTCACCGGTGAACCTGCGACAATTCCAGATACGCTTATCCGCAACCTTCACGCGCTCCTCGTGTTCCCTCTTCCTACCATTTAATTGGGAAACTTTCGACTCGAACAGAAGAAATATCTTTGCTTTCGATGAAAATCGAATAGAGAAGTTTCTTTAATTATAAAATCTATGTATTATATCATTAGCGATATTACACAAGGCGTTAATTAACAGTAGGCTGTTGCGTAAGTAATCCACGCGTCTCGCGCTAACTTAATCTCGTGTGACTGGTGAAAATAATACGGTGAGACCTTCGGCTGACTGCTTCGGCTCGGCTTGCAGTAAATGAAACTGTATTGCGTTACGTTACGGTACGAGTATTGTATAAACTGGCATATACACTGATTCACGAAAATCGTTCTATCAAATACTCTCTGTTAACCTCAGCTAGAAAGAAAATCGTTTAAACAGCGACTGGTTGCATCGTGCGAGCGCGCGGTGCATCACGCAACGGCAATTGCGGGTGGATCGCGAATGCAATAAACTGCATCGGGAATTCTCGCGGAATCGAGATAACAGCTCTGCCTAGAATTCTTGAGAAATTGAACCGAGGATTATGAAGTAATTGGCACGTAGTCCCCGCGAAAGAGTTGCTACTGGCAAAGTCAGCGAGCAGCGCGTTGCAGCGCAATGCAACGGCCGCGGCCGGTGCAGCGCGATGCAGTTTGCGCGAGGTGAAAGTGAATTTCTGCGCAGTGCACGCGTGTTCCCTGCGACGATACACGCGGACAATGTTATGTGTGTGCATAGTTGCAACATTTAGTGTATAGGAAATGTTCGACACGCGGCGAAAGGCTCGCTGGCAAAGTTCAAGTGAAAATTTCTTGGATACGCGAAATGGTCACGATCTAGGAAACTGAGGATCTAGGATCTATGGCACTTGTTCCGCGGAATTGTTCTCTCGACTTTGTAATGGCCGTTGAATACGATTAGCGAGTAGCGGAGCTTCATGCTAATTCGAGTTCGTATCGAGTGGATAACCGAGTGTAGGAATCTAATCGAGAATCATGTTGTCGGGGTTGAGGGAATTGCATGAATTATGAATTATTGAAATGTAATGCCTGTAATGGCACTTAACAATAAAACGGTATAACGGAGAATGTTTCAATTTCCATAGGCTCCGAATGAAAAAAAAATATTCAGCATTGAAATGTTTCAGCAGTCGCGTAAGCAAGCGCGTTGCACAAGGCCGTTCAGAATTCTCTTCCGCCATAAGCTTCGGAAAGTACCGCGCGAATTCCCAGCGGAATTGCAGTAGGTGATCGGTTAAATAAAAAGTTCGAGTGGTATGTATATCGAACCGCGAAGTGAAACCACCGTGAAAAGATCGAGTTAGAGTCGAGGTTCTCGCGCGAACGTCCACGACGCGATCGGTATGCCAGGATAATAATCGAACGCTCACCTGAGACTCCGTTAGCTGAAGATGGCACAAGAGGACGGCGACCAACGCGGTCGCCAATTCTCTTATCAGCATATTACTGCAACAGAAAGAACAAAACATCGTTTTAACAGATTATCAAGCAAGTATTCGCTTGTATTTTTATTACATCGATACTAGTAGATTTATAAACGAGTCTAGTTACATCTTCTATAAAAATGATCGGAAGGTTCCTTCTTCGAGGCTCGGGAACATCCTGTTCCCAACCGAACCCATTCGCGTAACAGCTCGTAATAGCTCGTTATCCAGGGGTAACATGTTCAAAACGTTATGGCGAATTAGTCGCGTAGCTAATGGACAGTTCGGCAGCGCAAATCGAAAGCGACGAAGTGTCGAGTGCTCGTTAATGTGTAACGGTACCGGTCGATCCTCGGTACGAGACGTGCAATTAGGTCATTCTTCTATCCGTCGATTCGGCCTCGTAGATTCGTCGATCCGCTCGAGCCGTGCAACGCGCATAGTAGCATCGAACGGGTGCGTATACGTAGTCATTCAACGAACGACTATACGTGACGATCGCTCGACCGGGTCCGGAAGACCCGTTAGCCGCAATCGACAGGAAGTTTGCATCGTCTAAGCTGGCCACGCTGAGATCATGCTTGCGAATGCGCACGGTATCGCTCGCTTCGATTTTGCGAAGTTCGGAAGTCAAACTCTTCCGTTACAGGGTAGCGTTTCTCTTTCGATAATTCATTCGAAAGCAGTTCCCTGTATCTCTGGTTCGATCAATTGGAGACAATAAGCAAATTTGCAGAATATCATGAATTAAATTTTGAATTAAATTTCATGTGATATTTTGCAAATTTGCTTATTGTCTCCAACTGATCGAACCAGTGCGCCAATAACATTAATTGTAGTATTCATTCGAAAGGCTCCGCTATGTTCGAAGCGGAGAGGAAATTTAATTGTTAAGGATTCAGTGAAAATTTACTGCTTCCCCTTCTCAAATTGAACGATACGAGTATAAAGAGAGAAGTGACAAAAAAAAATGATTTAGGAAATTTGAGTGAGCCGAGCCTATGCCTGGCCGAGTTCAGGCCAGATACGCGCCACCACCTTCGCCAGGTGACTGTCGATAATCGAACGGAGCTGGCATAACGGTTCCCCACGGGGATCTCCTTCCAACGATCCTCCTCTTTGCCTGGATCGTTCGTACGCTTCGCTGTTTATAGGCGGTCTCGATCGAGGCACTGAACAGAAGTCATTGTCCTTCCGCAGCGTTTATTTCGATAACATTCGGAACGGTAGTTTCGATCACGCTGCACAATGCTGGCGGTGATGAACCACTTTTTACGTACACTCTTGTGCACGGGAATACATTTTTCGGACAAGGTGGTAGAACATTTTTCAGAATTGAGATATTCTAGGTCGGAAGAAACGTTTAATTTTCTAGTTAAAACAGCTCCGAGCGCAAACGGTGAACCTGTTACACCGAACGATAAAAAAAAAATAGAACAAAAAATACGGTGTAGATTAAGGTCGCGATTCGGGCTGTTTGCCGAAGAAAATTAGGATTACTTGTGGCAGGATCGGAGAGATTAACCCCGTTTTATCGACGAAGCGCGCTGCGGCGCGGCGCGGCGCGGCGCAACATCATTAAATAATAACTCGCTGTCTACGGAGATTTATCACGGCTCTCGGTTACGCGGCAAGGTATGCAGCCGGTGTGCCACAATTCAGCCGCAGAAACCGTAAGGAATTTTATGGGAACCGGTGTGTACACCTCTATACACACTAGAACGTTACCTTCCGCGTGCTTTTTCATCTCTCTAACGAAAAGCAGACTCTCTCTCTCTCTCTCTCTCTCTCTCTCTCTCTCTCTCTCTCTCTCTCTCTCTCTCTCTCTCTCTCTCGAGTTTTACGCGTGGATAACAACCGACGGGATAGCTCTTGTCGCGGATTATTATTCATTCATTCGTACACTCGACAAACGCTCTCGCGATCTGCGAAACTGTCGTTCGGACGATTGTACTTTCAGCAATTATTTCGTCGCGATCTTGACAGTTGTATCAATCTATCGATATTTTGAGAATTCACATATGAGATTCGACCGCGAAACTTTCGCAAACTTCTGCTTCTCAACGACGCGACGGTCAAGAGTAAAAGGTGTTCCGAGTGCAAAAGTTTTCATCAGGTCTTTCGGGACAAAATGGCCGATTAGACGTTCCGCGGCGCAGCCATGCACGGCAGATGGAGAACAATGGAGCGTTGCATAAAGACGAGCGCATAACGGCGATGAACTCTCCTTGTCGCGAAGTACAAATACAACTTTCGCGATCGTGCGTCGCGTCGGGGATGCAGCTGATGCGACTCGTGGGCGCGCGATGATGCATTTCCCACGAGTTCGCTCGTCCGATGCACAAGGAGATGCGGAGTTGCGTCACCTGTATCTCGCTCCCTGGTAATTAGCCGCGAGTCGCAAACGTGCGTACACACGTATACATCGATCGTGGATTCTCCGAGATTTCTCGATCGGGACCGGCGTGCTGGCACAGCTTGCGCAACAACTCGTTCCGCAGCGTCTTAAAAGTCGCTGATCGACGATCCGCACGCGACACGCATCTTAATCGCACTTTTAATCGCCGGTGTTTCAACGCCCCGACACTTCTGTTCTTGATCTCGGTCCGGGATTACGTTACTTTGTCGATCGATCTCAGAAACATGACAAAACAACGCAGTCGTTTCTCGAATTAACGTTTATTAATCGGAGATTTTCTGATAAAAGAATGTTCTCCGATTTTGACAAGATCGACAAATGGGAAAGAAGAAAAATCGAGCAAACAGACGTTTGTGTTTTGGGCTAGAAAGGCATAGTGGAACGCGGTAATCACGCGCCGACCGGTAATTAGAGTATGTCAAATTAAGTCTGTTGCTACGGGGCTGCCACTCTTTCCATCCTCGACGATTTGCATGAAGACGATTAATTTTTTTCTGATTCGGCAAGACGTTCAAACGTAATCCCTTAATGGGCCACGACGACGGTGTTTTATTCGCGAGGAAGACACGTGGAAGGAAATCGCGAGCTGTAGGTCAGTACTAGAAAGTATTCGGATTTCCTGGCCGCCTCGTCGCGCGTCGGCACGAAACGAGCCGCGCAAAAACCGACCAACGACTCCCAGCGATTCAACATGGCCGCCGTGAAAACGCACCGAATTGCAGCCGATTGTTGCTTCATCGGATTCGCGGAAACGATTCGTACGAACGTCTGTAAGAAACACGGTGAAAACACCTGAGGATCGCGCTTAACGGGGCTAAAGAAAAGCTACCAGTGGATTGTCCAATCTTTACGACCGGCTGCGATCAACGGTGCTACTGTAATTGCATTTTGCAGTTATCAGAATATTGGGATTCTTTCTCCGAGAAGAGAAAATTCGAGATTAGCGTCTCAGGGCGTGATGCGTATGCAAACGTTTCCGGTGTTTCATGTCGGAAGATAGTGAAACCCGATGGCGTCGATGGTAATAAAGGAAGAGCATAATGGAGGGAAAGTGTGCAAGAGAAGTGGGACCCTTAGTGCCAGCAATTAATCTGATTAAGTTATTCGATCGTTACACTTTCACAATACGGCTGATTTCGATGATTATCCGGACACGATGTTGTCCCATATATTCCGAGCCGAGGAAAAATTCGTTCGAACACGGTTTCCGGTATCGAGGCAACGAGGACGTTAATTATTTTTCCGGACCGTCTAATAGGGTGTAATCTCGGTGATACCACCGAGCTACCGGCGATGCAACAGCTGTTTCAAATTATATCGCCCGGGGATCCCAGTTAGAAAGTATGTTTCCAGTATCATCGTAATTACCGTTTTACCGGCACTTCCTGGTTGCGTTGGGACCGTTATTTGGCACAGTGCAGCGTCTAGAGAAGATAAATTTGTCCGCAGGATGCAGATACGATACGCTGCGAGTTGCGTTGAATCGATAAACGCGAGCTGCACGGTGTATCCTGCTGTTAGGAAAAAACACGACCGAGGATATCTGCAGGAATGCATCAGCGGTTCCCACTGTTTTCATCGGAGACGCAGCTCCTGAATCGGGCCGGCAATTATTTCGCGAACGATTCTACATTTTGCGAGGTGAGAAAAATTCATTCGAAAAACTTTCGCTTCTCGGAATAAATGTTTGCAAGTGGCTCCGGTTCTTCTGGATCGTCTTCGAGCCTGCGCGACACTGAAATGTCGTCGAACTTGGACGGATACGGTTGTCGCGGAACGTTGTACCGGTTAGTATTGTCCGCTGACGGTTTCCGGTGCCTTAGATGGACGCCCATGGCTTCCGCTTCGAGACCAAATTGGTAATCGATACACAATGATCGCTCGGAGCTGGTTATAGCGATTCGAGGCACGGAGTCGCGGCTACGTAACTTCTTACGGGCAACGACCTGCACTGACAAGTTTTCAATTAAATCATTAAACGAACTTGCACCTTATTCTGTAGCAGCGCTAACAGAGGTAATCTTTCGCGCGATTCTTGTCTGAATCAATACGGACGAAATTCGACGTTCACGCGAATCGAAGCCCGACAATTTTCCCGTTCTAGTCTCCTAATTACTGTAAACCACTTTAGCCGCAAGATGCGGCCACTTAGAGACAAGTTGCACAACCGTGAATGGATCTTAATTTCATTCTCCCACGGTTGAATGAACAACCGACAAAAGGAAGACGTTTCCTTCACTTTCGTTGCGGATATTGGCGAACACGATCGTCGCACACATCCGTCTGCGGATCGATTTCGCAGTTCGCCGCGAAAATAACCGTATTCGATCTTGTGCGGTGTAACGTGACGCCCGGCCAGGTGCATACATTGTTTCTCGTTCACGAACTATTTATTCCTCGCCTCACCATTTTACGGGAAAAACGAAACAACACGTTTCCATATGAACTTTTATAAGAACGGTAACAAACGAATCCTCTAATTGTTAGCCATCAAAAAGCGTGCAATTCAAACGATTCACTGTAATCACCGTACGAACAATAGAACGCGCAGTCTAAGAAACTGTCCCACGAGAAGCAAATCCCTGCCGACAAGTAATTTTGCTAGCGCGAACAAATTTAATTCGAAAAGCGAGCGAATAATTTCGCCACGTGATCCGCGAGCGATGTTGACATTAGAAAACAGTATATCATTTGATCCGGGAAGATAATTACCGTGCGACCATGGGATCGTAGTGTTCGTAACCCCGATATTACCACGTGACATGCAAATTGAAGATCTGCCGGATCATTTGAATGGGCTCATTGTGGAGATCCGCGCTTCTTTCCATGAATGGGAGGACGACCTGGCCTAATTACCGTACGGTGTTACCGTAATGCCGCGTAACGAGCTCGCGGATCCTCGTAAGTGGCCTCCCCTACGTCATACGAGGTGATCTAATTTCCGGTTATCATCGATCCGTAGCCGATCGGTTCGTTTGACGTGTTTCTTGTCCGGCTAACGGGACGCCACACCACCTCGGATTATCCTTTGCAAAAACGTGGTCGCGTTAATGACACGGTTGCGGGAGAGCATCGGTGCCTCGATTAGAATGCCGATCGCAAGGTTTATGGGACCACGTGGAAACGCAGTTACCCGTTTCCGCTCGAACCTGTACGAGACATTTTTTCGAGGCGATCGATCCTTGCGAGATCATCGATCTGCTCTCCCTCTCTCTCTGTGGGTCTCTGGAGCAACCGGCGATCGCCTTATTGTTTTTTTGTCGTCCTGAATCCGGAAATTCGATAAAATTATGAAACTTCATTTGCGCAGCGGACTTCTGCTCGGTGCGTCGCGACGCTGTCAACGACAGCTTGCGTACGACAACGCATCCAGCCTTCACGACTCGCGTGCATTTAATCTCAGTTTCGGGTCGGTGTGTGCACAAAGTAAACCTGCACTTGTTGGAGGCTTCCTCGTCGAGCAGGAATTATTTTCCACTATAATGACAACGCTAAGAGCCAGTGTATTTTTTAAATAACAATGTAAGTAGACCCTTCGTGGCAATAATAAATTCAAAATATTAATATTGCACACACTTGCGGTGCTTACTTTGCGTATCCGCGTGTGCACTGAATGCACCTTGTACAAGAAACTAGTTCAATTTCGCGAGACTAGAATTACCTGTTTCTACAACAAATCTATCAGACTAAAACAATGAAAAAGTGCTGCATTTATTCCGTCGGTTAATTTCTTACTTATTGTTAGTTACTACCCGTTGAATAGCATCGATGCCGAGCGGAAACAATTAGCAATTAAAAGCAAACATTCCGAAATACTTTTATCGCTAGACGCAGCCGTAGAAATTACGCAAGCGAGTTCGGAATCGGTCTCTCCGCCAATAGCGAATCGGATCGATCAGGTTTTATTCACCGACCAGCAACAATTAGAAGGTGGTAACGAGGTAGTTCTACGGTCGCGAATAGCGCACGCATCTCGCCGCTTAATAGCGCTCATACTAGCCGAGTTAATTAGGTAATTACGGAGCGATGTGACAGATAAATTCTCGCTGGATACCATGCGAGTAATTATCGGAGCTTGAACTTACGCGACGTTGCCAACGAAAGTTAATTTGCTTTTCGTTTGCGCGTCTCGCGTGTGGACGATTTTCAAGAAGAATTTCTCGTACGCCCTGCGAACGTTGTACAGATAGCAGCTAGGAAGAAATTCAGGGTCGAGGTTTGAAACGCGCGACACTTGTTCCCCATACAGTGACCCGTTCGTACGCCCCGCTACCACTTTCCCACGATCACTGCGGAAAAATATCATATTTTTCTCTGTCACTCTGCTCGTATTTCCTCTCGCGTATCCGCCCTACTTCCCTGAAAATGACACGCTTTAGGCACATTCACTGCCACGTGTCATCGAATGACCGCTGAAGGAAAGTTCATCATCCTCTCCAACGAGGAACATCTTCCTTTCGATTCTTCCTACTTTCGTTTCAATCTTTTTATTCTAGTAAAGGTGAATATTCTAGTGAAGGTTGCTCGGTTAATTGAATAGTTTCCTCCGAAGGTTCGCGGATTTCGAGGTTCGAGTCGAGAGTGCACTCGAGCGTGTAATTCATCAGGATCGGCGGCGACCCGCTGCAGCGTTCCAAGCTTTTGCAGCGACAGCTTCGCGTTTCCCGGACACTTTTACGACAACGTGGTGTCCGCGGCCCATCGAGTTTCACATTTCTCGTGGTTCGTCGACCGATAAACCGTGCGGCTGGCACGGCGGCCACGTGGACGTCGAAGAAAGCCGTCGGTCGTCGCGTCGCGGAGGACAACGGGACGCAGAAAACACGAGAGGAGCGAGTCAAGCCACTGTAGACTAGGCGAATGCCGTGCATATTGCACAGGGTGTGTCCGGATTGCGTCGCGATGCGGTCTGACCGCATTGCACTTTTATCTCTGTGCGTCTATTTCGTAACTGCAGAGGCATTCGTGATTTTTATTCGCTTTCCGCGACGTTTCTCGACGGGTCTCCTCTGATCTTGGCAGAATTTGTATTCGATCAAATTTTCTTCGAATAAATATTTCAATTTATTTCGAAGAATGGATAAAGTATTTCTTTGTATTAACTAGCGATTTAGGGACGAGCTCGGTGAGTTAGTTGACGCGACACTATCGCCCCGCGTTGAAATCACCGATCGCCGTCGTCATCGCGCAACCAATTAACCCTTAGCGGTCGAGCGGAGCCACTAAAAATTGCTGTACTATTATTTAAATAATTGTTTACACTATCAGGTATGTCAGTATCTAACCAATTACTACACATTTAAGTATTGTATGAGGTATTATATCAATTTCATATTTATCAAATTTAAAAAATCAGAGAATGGATATATTGTAGGTCAGAAGAGACGTTTAATTTTCCAGTTAAAATAGCTCCGACCGCAAAGGGTTAAACAACTTTCATGCAACTATTCAAAGCTCCTCGCGACACAAACAATTCGAAATCCACTGTTGACCCAGGGTTAAAACGATATCACCGTCAGTATTCGCTGCAGGAAAATGATTTGACAGATTCAATAACAGTCTGCCATGCTCCTACGGTTCCCAGACACCGGAATCGTGGTCGTATCTAATAAACAGCCTGAATATCTCCTCGGTAGCGTTCAGGGTGTGGCCACGGTTCCATGGAACAGCTATTTTCCCTACGGGCGAGAAACGTCGAGACCCGTAATTGTAATCGGGCTCGCACGAATTCTCGTCTCCGGTATTTGCTCCGCGAAATACATAGTGGACTATGGTAAAGACCGTAAAACAGCTCACGATGATCCACATTTATCGCAGCGAGTCACCGTTCAACGTAAGAAATCAGCCTGGGCAACGGTGGAACGAAAACCGGCCAACGAAATTTGTTACGCGATTGGAATTTCTTAGGACTCGTCAGCGACTAACGGTACTCGAATCAAGTTTACGCCTTGACTCGCGCGCTCGTGTCCGTTGTTAAGTCACGATCCCCTCGCGGTTTATACGATATCTAATCATCCGGCGATTTTTTTACCGTGAAAACCGGAACGGCACGGAAATCGAACGGTCGCGGACGAGAAAATGATTCGAGCGAAATATCGGTCGCCGAATCACCGCTATGCTGTTTGCAAACATTCCTGCTGGTCACGTAACGCGAGACATGTGGGTGAACGTTTATTTGTACGTTCGTGTAATTGAGAACGAAGATCTTCGTTCGAATAAAAGTTGAATAATGAAATTTTTCGTGCAAGATACACCAACAGGACCGAGGCCAGTGAAAATCGGTCTCGCAAATTGACCGCAATTTCACGAGCCGATACGACAAACCATAGTTCTGGTTTACTTGGGTCAGACGTGGGCAACGGGGTACCATTACGGGCAACCAGCAACAAGAAAGATAGGATTATGAAGGTTTTAGGTTAGGTTGATGGGTAGGTAGGCAGACAGGGAACCAGAGAGAGAGAGAGAGAGAGAGAGAGAAGTACAGTGTGTAGGTGGACCAGTGATGTGAGCTTGTACGAAGAAGCGCGGTGAAGGTCTTGATCCCATTTATTACGATTTCGTTCGAGCTTTTAACGTCTCCTCGAATCTCCAAGGCTAATTTCTTCGACAACGACGCGACGGGGTTATGAACCTTGTTCTATTATTAGATCCTCTTGATAAATAATTTACACACTCTCGCTCGATTCTAAATTATTCATATTCTGCTGCTTCGAGGTTTGATGGGAAGTATTCGTTTCGTTCGTGCCAGGAATAAAATTTAATTTGGAAACGATTATTTCGCGTTGAACGGAAAAGTGACGCGACCAGAGGCAGGCAAAGAAAACAATCGGCCGTGTCGTGGAAAGAATAAATTGGCACGTAAATGGAACAAATGTACGGGACGGGACGGTTTTCGCGATCGGCGTGTGTAATTTTCTCGGCTTTTCATAGCCCATTACCGGTTCACGTGGCCACGGAACGCAGTTCGCCGTGGGCACCGTGGATTTCGTTATTCGCGGAACGAGCTTTCTCTTCCATAAATTCTGCGCCGCCATTCTTACATGCCCCGTGTCGCGAGTTTCACGGTGTCTCTATCGTAATAAAAGCACCTCGAAGCTTCGTCGGTCGAAAGCGAAAGTATAGCTCCGACCGGAAAACTATTCTCCGACTGTAAAAGATTAATAGCAAGCCCTCTACCAGTAAAAAAATTTCATCGTTTGGGAAAATTGTTATTTTTCAAGGCAGGCAGGAACTTTTGCAAGCATTTAATAGAGCTGAACTCCGTTCGTGTTCTCCAGATGAGTTTCTTAGACTGTAATCGTTGTTACGCGTTGCATGCGTGAATGTATGCGACAGCTCAGTGAGCAGAACGAAAATCGCATAAATTCTGCGGCCAGAAGAAGCCGAAGGGAACAAAGTACCGTTTAGCATCGCTCGGAATAGAACGAAAGGAAATGATCACTATACTCGGTAATTGCGACTGTATACTTTGCTTTTTCAGTTCGATAAAAAATTGCCGCAGCTTTTTACGGTAACAAATGTTTTTTCAAGTTAATAAATACAAGAAACCAGCCTCTCTCTCTCTCTCTCTCTCTCTCTCTCTCGATTCAAATCAACATTCACGAGTTTCCACACATCCTTCAACAACCTATTGTCTCACAGTTTATGAATATTAACAATCACCATAGTACAGAAAATCCAATTAGCATTTGAAGCCTAACAGTCTCGCTTCTCCAGGTTACTAAGGTGACTTCGGATCTGTAGTGTCTGTACACTCACTATACAACCACCTCTCCCTCTCTCTCTCTGCCGGCAACCTTTCACGACAGCCCATTTTTCCCAATTCTCCAACTCTGCCAACTCGCGAGACAGACACACATTACCGTCCAAGACAAATTCAATACTCGTTCTGAACCTTCTGCTCCAAAACAGAATTCTGATCGAGAGGCTAATCAAAAGTTAGACGGGTGTTTCGGAAGAGTGTTCTCCAAGTACCATAAATCCGAAAACCAATTAAAAACTTTTACCAGCCAGGTAGCAGTATGATCTCTGTTCAGGAGGCACGCAGGTGTTTCTTTCTTCCGGAAGTGGTTCGTTCGACCGTGTTTCGGCAACGTACCTTCAAACCCCTGTGAAAGCTAGCTCTAATAGCGCGATAAAGCTATCGTAATTCCAGCTGGACACGGTCCACACCCTGGGGCCTGAATTCCGGGCCTCGAAACTCTCGTGATCTCAGATTAAACTTACTCTGTTTGTTGCTCCTACGTTCCGCGTCGTGATCCTTGTCCCGGGTACATGTACACCACAGAAGTTCTTCGCGATTCGACGACAATTCACTGCACAAACGAACCGATCACGGTACTCTTCAGCAACCACACTGAGATTCAACAAGATCCACGACGGTAGATCCCGAATCGATCCCGATCGAGTCGACGACAAGGGTCGAACGAACGAACGCAGAGAGACGTGTGGCGACAAGATGAACGATTGTAAAACAGATCTATTCAGGGTCACGGAGCTCCTTCCCTCCGGCCCACCGGTTCGAGACTGAAGACCCGGTACCCGGTTCTCTCTCTCTCCAGGTGAACGGCGCGAGTTACCTGAGTCGCTACCTTCCGCGAAGGTAGGAGGAGGAAAGAGAGAAAAGGAGGCAGACGTGAACGTAGGCGATCCGCGAGCTTGGAGAAGGTGGAGGAGAAGGATCGGCCACCGTCGGGGCCGTCAACGAAGACAGCCGAGCTCACTTGACTCCTTGTTTGTTTATCGCGCGCCATCCTGCCCATGCCCCGACAGAGTTGCATCGAGCATGTTGCAGGCTGCTATGCATTTTCTCCGTGGAAAAACTCCAATGAAACTGCACCGCAACCTGATAACGTTTCTTCGATTCTACTAGAACCCAAGAATCGCTTCTAGGTATAGCAATGTCGTCTGTCTTCGCAGTTAATTGATTAACCTTTTGTTTATGGAGTTCAGCCGTGCTGGGCATTTCAGGAACGTTGTTAAATCTTGGACGATGATTGGCACGCGTTTCGGTTTGGACTTTGGAGATCTGTTGGGATGTTGGAATGAAATTAGACTCGAACGATATAATCGCTAAATGTACTACTCTAAAATTACACAACATTGCGAAGAGTCGTGTCAATCCTTCATAAACCTTTGCTCCACTGACTTCGAGCAACCGGACACGCTATATCGCAAACATCCGGCGTTCGCAACATACTTATTCTCGTTTCAACTATGTACACTGTTCCCATATCTGGTTCAGAAGTAGCTCCGGCTGGAATTCCATCTAAGCCTAAATGAAAATCGAACTATGTCGAACGTTTCCCGTGGCAAGCCAGCCGTGCAAATCCGAGGCACACAGGAATTCCAATAAAATATTAACGCGGCATTATCTGGGCGGCTCCGCGAGACGGCCGCGAGCGCTATAGTTCGCTGTAGTTCGCCGGAGAGACATCGACGCACGCATAAGAAAGGTCGCCGAGCGGACTGCGCGCGATTAACACCGGATCTGATTTTTTTTTTGTCCACGGAACCTGAATGAAAGTTGCGATCGAGCGGCGTTCCACGGCTGCGTTATAGTTTCGCCAGTGCCCCCGATCATGCGAATCGCGATCCCCGCGGGGTGCATCGCCGGGAGTGCACTGTAGCTGCATACTTGCTCGAACTCGGTGAACAATTTTCCGTAACACGTGTCAAACCAGTTTTACTCTGTTCTTCCATATATTTTCTAATCGATTATCATTTTATTATTATATTCAACTCCTGTTTCCTACAATTGGACAACTTTTATTTTCCACGAAGATCCTCAGTCCACTAATGACAGTTAATCTACTTAATTAGCTGTCTTATCCTTTGTTGCTACGATTGTGTAAGGACGTTTTCTATTTAATTATCGTTACGTAACCGTGCTCAAGAATTTTTCAAGTCTCGCTTTCTACTAATTGCTCCGTTGTCGATATCATTTTTCTGTTTTATCTTCGAATCAGGAGTTTCGCAATGATCTTGGACCAGGAATTAAATATAATCGGAATCGAATATCGTTAAAAATAGTTAGAAAATTCCCGGTCGATCTAGACTGTGCAAAAACCGTTCGAGAAACAAAGCACCAGACTAATCTTCGATCGCGAAAGTGTGACACACGGTTACACACAAAGAGAGCGGCAGGGTAACAAGCATGGTCGCGTGGCATAGTCAGCGGCAAGCACCGCGTAACATCGATTATTCGCTCTGAAAAAACCGCTCCACCCGTTATGCAATTAGTCGTGGCCTAGGTGTATCTCTGGGATCTCGGGATATTCGAGTAGTTACAGCCGCCCGGTATCCAGTTAGGTCAGAAATTAATAGGCCGGGTTAAAGTTGCCTGGCTGGCGTGACGAGTACTTAAATTCATAAGTACATACATAATCCATAACTATGGTAACACTAACAACGAAACTTAGAAGACGTTCCAGAACCATTCCACGAAGTCTTTGCTATAGAAATTCGAAAATATTTATCCGCACGTTACCCCTCTGCTGGAGCGGAAGGGTCGTTCGCGGACAGGTGTTTAAGCGGAAATGTCGGCAAAGTGAAAACGAGAGACGAAAACTGTTGCAAAAGAGAAGACGATTAAATTTCCACGTTTTCAAGGCAGGCGAACGAGGTGTTCCGTTTTATTTATAAACAGCCCCGAGATTCGTCGGGCTCGCGTGCGTGCAACGAGTTGCCGGGTTGAACGCCTCCGAGTGCAACAGACCCGATAAGCTGCTAACGGAATGCACTTTGCAGCCGGCCATTCTGTCGCAGAATTGTCCAACTTCCTTAACGCTCCGTACGACATGACCCAACAACACCTATCCTCGAAATGGAACAGCGTACGGTTAAAGAACTTTCAAAATCTCGAGAACGAGACAGGACTCGACAACACCCATGCATGAAATAGAATACCGCACGGTATCGTTCCGATAACAAGTGTTTATGGAAAGCGTAGCTTCCTTCCGACAGGAAAAGCTGTCGACCGTTCAGGATTTTCATTTCCGGAAAGGAGCACCGCTTGCAAATTGAAAAGAGCTCTCGTTTTGCATCACTGGGTTCATCCGGCTAGCAAAGTACCCCTGCATGCGTCAGGCGTTCTCCACTTTCCCGACTTTCTTCACCGGTATCGATGGCGCCGTTGCGATTATCGATACGCAACTACCGAACCAAACCGTTCGATTGTAAAATTTATTAAAAATTCAATGCACCTGACTTCCTTTCATCCCCTTCTATCCATTATAATTATGCAATGATATTCTGCTCGCCGGAAGTCTATCGTTACATAAAAGAGGGATCGAAAGATCTTTCTGCGAATTAATCTCGATAGAAATTGTTACTTGTTCTTCTATCGATGCGGAACCATTTCATCCCGCTCGAGAAAAAGTTGTTATCGCATAAATAAATACGAATGCGAGTATGGAATATCTCGGACAAGCCAAGCCTATTTTTAAAAAATAATTGCAGAGCGGGGATGCTGCCTGAAAATTATCACAGCTCGTTCCATTACGTCACGTTCCAGAAGAGTCCATGAAAGCTTCATGACTCACGTGCCATCCTTTTCTCCGGCTGTTCGACGCCACGATCAAGACATCCGGTATGAAGTAAACGAATAAAGAAGCGAGTCGTAACAGTTATCAAGGTATTTGCTCACCTTTAATTTCAACGCTCGCGCATAATTATCAACGACAGAGGCGGAAACAATCCGTTTCCTATTCGGATAACTTGAAAGCGTACCACACGAACACAGTCGAGCTTCATCTTTTTATCCATTAGTATACTGATCCATTAGTATACTGGGTGACCTGAACGAAGACACCAAACTCATCTATTTCCGTCGGAACATCCAGTTCTACCATTCAACAAAACACTTGGACGAAACACGATTTGTAGTTTCGTCAGAATTA
The DNA here is from genome assembly GCA_916610235.2 of Lasioglossum morio. Classification (NCBI taxonomy): domain Eukaryota; kingdom Metazoa; phylum Arthropoda; class Insecta; order Hymenoptera; family Halictidae; genus Lasioglossum; species Lasioglossum morio. Next base: position 27,269,310 of record OU744325.1, on the reverse strand, counting down.
TCAGAAACTTCAAGGCGATTGATCCACGTGCCTAGAAAATTGAACGATCGTGAAAATGATTAGGTACGACAGCTGACCGGTGGTCCCAAGGTCAACGCGAAGTACTTTTGCCAGGTCGTCGACCTGTTCCGCCATTTTCATGTAGCGGTTTTTCAAACACCTGACCAGAACTTTCAGCCGAATCGGCCGATTCCCCTGAGGGAAAATCTGGTCGTTGGCAACTGTATCACGAAGCGCTTATGGTAATTAGAAAAAGCCGTTCGCCTTTTCTGTGATTTCTATTCCACCGGTAATTGAAGACAAATCTCGTTACACTTTCTAAATCATTGAACGTTTTGCTATGTACGGGACAAACGTAATTAACGTCGCTTCGGGACGTGCGCCAGGATTTCGCCGAGCGTTTCCTAAAAACCGTGCAAATCGGTGGTGCAAGTCTTCCGACAGCTTTAGAAAGTGTTGCGATTCCGATGCACATTTTCAGTCGCGAGTGCAGAACCTTCCCACGTCGAATATTCGCTGTTTTCGATCGATCGTAAGAACGGTCATTTTTAATGGGCGGCTTGCGAGTCAAATATTTTTGCCTGAATGGAAATTCACAGGTCTTCGGAGGAATAAGGAAATGAAAGAGAATAAAAAATTACGAAATATGTAGTTTCTGTTCGACACGGTACGGCTTATGCACGGTTTCAATGAATATTTTCAACGATATATGTATTTTCCGGGCTAGTTGCGTTTTCCTTCAGTACTTTATTCGCAACAAGTGCCTTTTTTTCCTAGTAATTGTGTTTCATTATAGCGGCATTAATAATTCATTGCTACGTCTGGCGTTATATCAGGAGCGTTAGGCGAGAAAGGCGAGGTTAGAAGACGTAATGAGTTACAATCAGTAATTTTTGGGGACATTGACCTGCTGGAGGATGCCGGCTCCATTTAAGATCTAATTCGGCGTAGAATCACAATTGTTATACCTTATTATTCGATATATGTATTTCTCAAGATTCTTTTAAAAAGATTATAACACCTTGCACTATTCTACTTTTATTTATACACAGCTGTGTCGATGTCTGTGAGTTTGCGCGACTCATTCAAATGTTCGGAATTGTTTAGCATTTACTCGTTCATTAGAATCCAACTGTGCTGAAAATAAAATAAGTCGGCGCTGGCTGTGAGATTCTCAATCTAATTAACTTGTTTAGGCTTGACCCAATTACAGTGTAGCTGAAAGTTTTAATGAACAGTTACGGTTTGCTATATAAATATAAGACTGCATCTAGTTTCACGCTGAACGATACTGAAAAATTGGACCACTTGACCACTGTAAGGATCTAGGAAAAAACTAATATTGTCGATCAGAATTTGAGAGTCACGAATAAATAAAAATAAATTATTCAGGATAGTGTCTCTCGGCTGAATCGAGCGAATTGTTCGTTTTTATTGAAAGCGATGTAACGATTAGACCGAGGATCTTTATGCAATTATAACTTTCATAAAATATGACAGAATCAGTACAACGATTTTAATTTATTTCAGATTTGAAATGGCTACCACCACGAAAAAATAAGGTGCTGTTTCACTCTGCTTTCTTAAAATTCGTCTAGGAAAATTGAAAATTGCATTAAACATTCGTAGTGTAGTAATGATTGGGTCCAGTGGAGCCAGGAGGAACGGTTCGAAGACGAGTCACGAAATTCGTGAGCGGCGTTAGGTCTCCGTGGAGCGACACGATTAGGCAGTTTTGGCAGGACGTCGACCCGCGCGAGAAACCGTTCGACGCTTGTTCTGTGGCGCACAGGTGTACCTGTCGTGGTGTAACGTGGCTACTACCTCGGTGTACACGTCGGTGTGTATAGAACAATGTTGTATTGGAGAGCCGCTCCTCTCCGACTGTCTCTTCCGTCGTCTCACCTTGCGTCCGTGTCCTACAAAACTCCTGGCAAATTAACGTCGGGGCATTTACGTCGACCTCTTTATTCCCGGGCACACGAGCGACTCTTTCTTCTCGTGGAATGCCGAACGAATGAAATCCGAACCTTTTTCCATCATTTCACTCGTGGAATTTTCACTGATCAGACTATTAATCGGTTCGCGTTGCCGGGTCCAACAGGTGGCGCGGCGTCGTCTATCCCCGTATTCGTTTCATTATTGAAACAATCAAAATTTATTCCGTATCTTCTCTAGAAACTTTCCAAAAAATTCAATGAAATCGAAACATGTTCTTCACGTATAGAGAACTTTGACGATCGAGTCTCTAGAAATTATCCTAGAGGCACGCGTTTCGAGAAAAGTAAAAACTTCGCATACCATCGCCTAGCGGGCGTTAGCTTACGAATTACAGTGATTACACCTTGTTCCTGAGCCGGCTGACGTCACGCGGATACTTCATTCTTGTATAGCGAATGCTCGACGAGATTTCCTCGAGCAATCGTAATTACTAATTAGTTGGCAGTCGGTGCAAACAGTTTGAAAAAGCGTCGACATTATTATTCGAGTGAACGTCTGCGTTAATATGTTAGGCAAAACCTGTAGATCTGGACAGGCAGCGTTTTTTCGTGTTGTGGTTTCACTATATTTTATCAATAAACATTAGTGAGAAATGTGTTTTCTTTTAACATGCGAAACTTATTACTTTTTAATTGTACATTCTTGCAGTCTTAACAATCTTCGGATTCCACTTTCTCAACGGTTAAGGGTCTTATAATGAGAACTACGTTTCAAAAAATCCTGTAAAATGAACCGCTAAATAAATATAAGGAAATTTTCTCGGCCAGCTCAGCCGTTTTTTGTGACAATACCCTCGTCTCTGTCCCCTGGTAAGATCTGGTAAGATTTTCTTGAAATTGTACAAGTTTAACGAATTTTATAAAGGTTAAAAAACGTTTTTTTTCACGCTGATTTCAAATCTGGCCTGAAAATTTTTCTACGACCTCTGGTTTTTTCAAAAAATCGAATTATAGTTAAATAGTTAAACTTTTATATTTTCAACGTTAAAAACATGGGTATCATAATCTCCCTATTGTTCCCATATTCTACAAAGTTTCAGCTTCAATGTAAAAAACGATTTCATCGTTCTATCTCATTTCTATCGAAAGTTCTTTAATTTTGAAACACATTTCGTACGAATTGCCCACTGTGCGGCGCGGCGCGTTTGTAGTTCCCGCTGGAGTATGGTGTCGCAAGCTCGCACAAGCGATCAGCTTTCCTAGGGGGTGTAAAAAAGCTGCCGTGCAAAGGTGTATTACCTATATTCATCAGCAAACGTGAAATCGTTCACGATGCGTGAAGGCTCCGGCGCATTGGCTGCGAGTGGTCGGGCTCCGATACCGTTACACTTGGCAGCTTCCTGCCGCCGCGCAGCGCCGGGTCGAAGTATACGACGGCCTCCATCGAGCTCGCTGCTCGCCTCTTTTCTGCATACTTATAGTGGCTTTTCGGTATCGTCATTGTCACCTACTCGCGAGTTGTGCGCGCCGACTCGCTCGCTCGCTAGGACACGATCCACCGCCGATATATACCGTAATCTCATCGACCGGACGGATCACGAATGCTCGATGCATGCTTGACCATCGCCCGTGGAATTCTTGACGCGGCTGACTTCATATGGATCGCAGAAGTTCATGATCTTGATCGTGAACCGCTAACGAACCTTCCTAGAACGGCACACTTCGAGAATGATGACTGAAGTTCTACTCCGGTTGAGAATTCGTTTAGGTTGACCCAAGCTGATATTTATTTAGCAACATTAAACGAACACATTCCGAGCGAAACATTTCGGACAATATAATATAAAATGTCCACTGTGTCGATCGCAGAAGTTCATGATCTTGATCGTGAACCGCTAACGAACCTTCCTCGAACGGCACACTTCGAGAATGATGACTGAAGTTCTACTCCGGTTGAGAATTCGTTTAGGTTCACCCAAGCTGATATTTATTTAGCAACATTAAACGAACACATTCCGAGCGAAACATTTCGGACAATCTAATATAAAATGTCCACTGTGTCGATCGCAGAAGTTCATGATCTTGATCGTGAACCGCTAACGAACCTTCCTAGAACGGCACACATCGAGAATGATGACTGAAGTTCTACTCCGGTTGAGAATTCGTTTAGGTTGACCCAAGCTAATATTTATTTAGCAACATTAAACGAACACATTCCGAGCGAAACATTTCGGACAATCTAATATAAAATGTCCACTGTGTCGATCGCAGAAGTTCATGATCTTGATCGTGAACCGCTAACGAACCTTCCTAGAACGGCACACATCGAGAATGATGACTGAAGTTCTACTCCGGTTGAGAATTCGTTTAGGTTGACCCAAGCTAATATTTATTTAGCAACATTAAACGAACACATTCCGAGCGAAACATTTCGGACAATCTAATATAAAATGTCCACTGTGTCGATCGCAGAAGTTCATGATCTTGATCGTGAACCGCTAACGAACCTTCCTAGAACGGCACACTTCGAGAATGATGACTGAAGTTCTACTCCGGTTGAGAATTCCTTTAGGTTGACCCAAGCTGATATTTATTTAGCAACATTAAGCGAACACATTCCGAGCGAAACATTTCGGACAATCTAATATAAAATGTTCACTGTGTCGAACGCGTAATGCGACGACACCGTTTCTTCGATAATGTTCGTTCCCCATAGAAAACGAAATTACACGACTAACGCGAGTCGAGGCACACGGTTCAGCAATAAATTCACGTGGAAGAAAGTCGGTCTCGTTGCAACAATTCTAATTCGTCTCGTTGACTAGAGTTAATCGATCGCAGAACTTTTTAATAAGGTGGGAAACAACAGAATTCCGTAGATGAAATCAACGTGGAACTCATCGAAATTACATCTGGCGCTGATTCATTTACCGAGAGATCTATTGCGGCGTATAACTACAAATCTAGATTGCAACGTTTGAATTTAATTCACGCGTTACCGAACTGAGAACTGCGGCGAGAGAAATAATCCGGAGTGCAGTGATCTCGAATCGCATTACATGCTCGCCGAGCGGCGATTACGCGAAAACGACGTCGGGCATAGTTTAAAAAAAAAAAAAAACCCCCATCGGACACGTCCACGACCCTAACCACGAAGATGGCCGCCGGCCATCGCCGACGAAACGATCATCGGTACAGAACCTTTCTTCTTCTTCTTCTTCTTCTTCCGATGGCTTCGTGCAACACGCCGATTATGCAATCAACGCGGCGTACTATGAGTACGTGTAATTTCGTTCCAAGAAGTACCGTTGACTGTACGCTTCACCGCCTAAGGTACTTCGCTGCCTTCCGCAGCGTCCCTGAAACGACAGCGAGGGTCTCTCTCTCTCTCTCTCTCTTTAGATCCATGGGGGACTCATGGGAGAAAAATAAAGACAATAATTAGTAAGCATTCTTCCAAACGGAAAATCTTCCTGCCACCCGAGCCCGAGTTTCATCCAACTTTAATCCATTGCGTTATCCTTCCGCTAAACTTTCTTTGACACTGACTACTATTATCGCTTTTTACAATCTCTTTTATCGAAAAACGACAGAAGGAAGCAACCCAGACTTTCCCTGTGATCAAGTAAAATTATCCGGGGCCATTGCCTCCGTTCTTCTGTTGCTTTTTCGAACTACGCTGCTTTGAATCAATTTATTAAAACAACGTGGAGATACATTATTTCTAGACTGGATGAAAGTTAGGGTAAATGGCCTTTCTACTATCTCGATCTCGCGCGTTTCGTTTTCAGACGAGCATAAATATGCAGGAGAAGAAAACGAGCAATTGCGTAGACGAGCGAGAAGAGTAAAACCCTTTGATTCCTCGAGGTGGGAATGTCGAACGGTTCGAAACGAAAACGTGGTCCCGGTTGCGCAACAGTATGGCATAGCGCGTGTCTTCGACGAGCCAATAAAAAAGGAAGAGACAGGTAGATCGACGGAACGTTGCGTGGAAGCAAAAGTAGCATGAGCGTATGGTTGCGGGACACTTTCGAGAGGAGCGTAGAAGTCGTGGGGGCTTATCGGAGGTGGGGCAGAAGAATGTAACAAATGGGGTCGCAGCCGTTGAAGGTAAACGACTGCGCCCTGCTCCTCCTGGCGAGCTGCCTTCGGACGGATCGACGGAAAACGCTTGCCCATTCACATTCTCCGTGTGACTAATCCGACCGATCGGAATACTAAGGAAATCGCCGGTAACGATCACCGAGAATTCCTTGACTATGATAATGAATCAATTAAAACGTTCGTGCCACTGAAATGTTCCAAGTCCTGAATGCGGTTATGTAGTCACGGGTTATAATGCGAATCGAGAAAGATTTATGAGAATGTTTAGGGGATATTTATTCGTTTATATCCGCCGTACATTTATCTGCAATAAATAGTACATAATATACACATAAATTAGATTCGTTCGCGTTTTAATGAATACAGCTGAATCAAACACAGGTAACGAAAGCACGATGGCAATTTTTGTCAGCCTCGACTAAACTGACCAATGGTCTGTCCTCTCTCAAAGTCATCCACGTGAGACCGTTCAGTTTTACCATGTGAAAGCTGTCTCGGCGAGGAATCATCGGCTTGTCGGTTGCCACAGTCTCGTTCTTAATGTCTCCGTACGAGTAGCCTAAGCTTTTGCATATATCGCTTGCCTCTTCGTGCGATGCGACTCGGTCTTCGAAACACTCTGAGTGCCATACGCCGTAGCTTCGATGAATTATTTCGCCGGAAACGATGCCGGAACTGAAAAAATTGTCCAGTAGTCGAGAACTGAATGATTACCGAATCATTTGATTCACTCGTGTACTTATTATAATAAAAATCAATTGGAATCTGAGTGTTTTGGGACTGTGGTTTGGAAGTAAAAATGATTAGGATATACCTGTTGTTTGGAGACGTTTTTAACTTCCTGCACTCTGATTCGTCCTCGCCATTGATGCAATCCAAATCATTGTCGCAGACAAAGTCTGGGGGGATGCAAGTATCGCTGCCGCTTGATCTACAAAGAATTATCAAAGAATTCTAACATTAATATACTGTTGATACAAGTAATTAATCGTTCTTCGATGGATATGCATTTTTCAGTTTCTCACGTCATGCACTGGAAGCTACTGTTTCTGCAAGGACATATTTCTGGTGATTCATCAGTTTTATCGAGACAATGGCGAACACCGTCGCATAGTCGTGCAGGTTCCGTTAATCTCAGGTATTCTGCACAGGTGCAAATGTCAGGTTCGTCTGATCCGTCTTTGCAGTCCTCGACTCCATCGCAGAATGCACTTTTGTCGACGCATTTGCCGTTTCTGCAGCGCAGCTCGGACTTCAAGCAATCTATACGAACATTCCAAATTTATTCATTAGAATCATTTGATACCGTGAAATCGATGCAGTCTTACTTGTAAATTATTAAATTACTTACGGCAACCATCTACGTTGTTATCGCAATTTCCACGAATTTCTCTACAATATTCCGGATCTTCGTCAGCTTGATCTCTACAGTCCGGAATTCCATCGCAAACTCGGCTCTCGGAAATGCATTGGCCAAAATTGCACCGGAAACCATCGCAGGAAGCTTCGGTCGACAACCTAGTCTTATCTATAACAATCGTTATGATATTCGCAAGTGTACAATCATTTACGATTCTTTGTTTTCCAATTTTTGTCGAAACGTTACCTAAAGCTTCCGTCAGATAGGGATTTATATGATCGATGCTCGTGAATGTCTGCGTGTTCCGAAAGTCGCAGAGGCCTTTATCGTCTTCAAAAGCTGCTGCTGGATACCACCCCTTTTTCCCTTGGCAGAAAATCGTTCCGCTCCATTCGGACGTTTCATTTTCCTTAAAAAGCAGCCACAGAAATTAGTATCCGACTTCTTTGAAACCACGATCGAACAATAAAAGAATTACCGAGCATCGAGCGATGGATGAATTAACGAAGCATCGCTGACAATTTTGGCAATTCTTCAGCACTGGTCGCAAAGAAATTGATTTTGTCTCGTGGTCATTGTTCGTTCCAATTGCCACGCAAGCATCGTTCGATCCCGGCAGATATATCCTACAAATTAATTATTAAATTATCACAAATTTTTCATTCGTGAACGAAACACGGTACACCTACGTTTTCTCAACGAACAGTGGCTGAACGTAACGATTGAATTTGATAGGACGTTTCAAGTGCAGCAACACCGACACCGAATCATTCACGTGTTGCAGCTCGTCGATAATCGTCACCTGTTGGTGTGGACCGTCCACATAGCGGAAGAGTGGACCATAACCGAGCACTGCAGTCGTATAATTGACGTCCAATCTGAAATTAAAACCGAACGTTTATGGAATTTGCAAATTTCATAGAATGCGAAGAACGTGGAATCGAATGAAATCTTATTTTCGGAGGTAGTCGCGTTTGCAGGTCTGGAATAAATGACTAGCATTTCTCGAAAATTTTCAGAATCCATAAATGCACAAAGATCCGCAGTCTAGTTGCAATTTTGAGAATAGTTCCACTTGCCTGAGATTTTCGATGCACTTCGAGGCAGACAGCAGCCAGCTGTCGTCCAATAAGATGGCAGAACAACGGTAGCTTCCGTCGACAAAGATGGCGGCGATCCACGGCCACAGGTAGCCACGACTTCCGGTTCCCGCATCGGGGATCAGGTATATGCTCTCGCTGGCGTTCAGAACCGGTCTGCAGCGCATTTTAATCCCCGGACAGGTTTTGCCATCGTCGCCCAGAGAGGCCGCTGATTGACTCCCTGGAGAAGCATAGTTCTTCTTGTTCCAGCTTACTGTTTCCAGCTCGGAATCCCTCACGCTCACTGCCTCCGCTGACTCCAGATAACTAGACGAGATAGTCAAGAATCATCCACAAGAATAATAAATGCTTATCAAACGGCAGGACGTCGTTGCTGAGTGAAAACAACCATTACTTACGCGAACCCGAAGAACTGGCTTATGTTGCGAGCGATAAACATAACAGTGGATTGATTCTGATGCATTCTAGGGACATGGCATACAGGTCTCCATTTCCCATTAACATTCCGGGTCAAAATCCCCTGCATCAGCAAAGATGGTCGCTCATCCGCGTCCAAGTACACGCGATCTCCATTAGAGAGTGTGACTAGGAACAAAACCGAACAGGAAATGTAATTTTATCGATCTTTTATCACTTTTATCGGTTCGTGAAATGAGATTACGGATCCCCATTCGCAACGAAACTGTTCAGCACTTACAGCAGTCCAGCTCGTCCTCCATAAATGGACAATCGAAGTTACCGTCGCATTTTTTAGCACCGCTTATACAGTCTTTGGTAACTCTGCAGTAGAATTCATCTTGGGAGCAGATTTCTACGAAACGAGAATTATTTGTTAGAGTTCGGCCAGTCAGTTAATATTAAACAATTCAGTTGATTCGCATTTACCGCAATTCTTCTCGTCACTTTTGTCGTCGCAGTCGACATAGCCGTCGCAAATGGCAGACGGTTTCACGTTCGCCAGAAAATCTTTGCAAGTGCAATTTACTTCGTCGGTACTGTCCTCGCAGTCCACTACTCTGTCGCATCTTTTGCCGATGGGAATCGTTTGAAGCAGCCTAACGATCCACGAAAAAAAGCACAGTGTTACATGTTTCGTACAAGCATTTTTCAATTCGATTCTGTTGAAGCGATCCTTACTTCGAGCATGTAAATATTGTTGGGGGTACAGGAGAAATTGAATTTGATTCGGTACTGGCACGATTGAAATATTCTGTCGTAGACGTCGAAGGTTCAGGAGCGGTGGTTTGGTCCTCGGTGGGTGCTTGAGTGGTTGCGTCGGTAACCTGAGAATCTAGAACAGAAATGATAATCGTTTGGACGTTCAGATAATTTATTAATGTCTAGATTCGTAATATTTTCTTACCAATCGCTGAGGAAACAGTGGTTGTCTCAGAAGTAGTGGTCCTCTCAGAAATAGTACCCATTTCAGAAGTAGTGGTCCTCTCAGAAGTAGTACCCATTTCAGAAGTGGTGGGGACAGCTGTCGCGTGCTCATCAAATTGATTCGTCTCTTCAGGATCATTTAGCTGTCCATGCGAAGGATATTCCACTGTCTGGCGACATAATTGCTCGTCATCGCCGTCCAAGCAATCCACCAGACCATTGCAACGCAACTCTATAGGCAAACATCTACCTAGACCTCCGTTACAACTGAATCCTGGACATTTGCTTAAAGTCGACCGCGCGAGAGGTAGTGAACCTTGATCATCTAAAACGAAGAAAAAGAACGGTGCACTCGTCGTATATTTTCTGATCGTTTTTAAAACGAAGTAACGAAGCTTTCGTTGACTCACTAGAAATTTCTCGGATCCAGTCGTGGAAGTGGCTAACTCTAGTGTAAACGCCCGGCTCATCTGGTCGACCACAGCCTTCACCATGACTTACTATGCCAGCCACATACCATTGCGACTCCATGTACGGATTTCTGAAAATACACGAATATGAATCACCCTATAAAGAAATCAGACATTAGACTGTTCAGACATTTTTTTTTAAGCATTTCATATGGAGATTCTACGCGTAGGGATGCTAATTAAAATTCTCACTTGCACAGTAAAGGACCTCCACTGTCTCCTTGGCAGGCGTCGCGTCCACCTTCAGGATACCCAGCGCAAATCATACTTTCGTTAAGGTCACTGTCAGATTTGCAACTCTTCATTATGGGCAGCTCGACTTCTCTCAAATGGTCAGCTGTGAAATTTAATTGGTCTCGCAATTCTTCTGAAATGGTAAAAATAAGAAATCGAGTAAAAAATCAGCTTACGGTCCAGCCCGTTTTCCTTGACGGCTCCCCAACCGGTTGTGATGCACGTTGTGTTGACTTCCGGTTTCCGTCTCCACGTGACACCCAAAAGATCGGCATCGGGTAAACAGACAGGTCTCACCCATCGATTGAACCTCAGCGGATCGTCCAGCTTGATCATGCCGATGTCGTTTCTCATAGTTTCAGGACTATACTGCGGGTGTATGACGATTTGCGTGGCTTTCCTCGATTGCGACATTGGAGCAAACGAGAATTGACGGAGCATGCCTGCTTGAACCTCGAAATAGTGTCCGGCGTATCTGCATAAAAGTAATGAAAAAAATTTCAAAGAAAATCGAACAGCAAATTCCAGAAAATCTAGAAAGGAATGGTCCTTTCTGGAGTTCTTACCCCTCGAGGCAATGAGCAGCAGTCAGGATCCACAGTTTATTCAAAATCACACCACCGCAGTAAAAATATCCGTCCTTGTAAATGGCCACCAAAAACGGCCACGCGTTAGGGAGGCTCGCTCTTCCACCAACAACGCGCTTCGAACCCAACACGATATTGCCAAACGGTTGGTCAATGCTTTGGTCCTTGTTGTCCAGGATCTGTGGTAACAAATCCTGACTCGACGAGACTCTAGTACCACAGGGGAACTGTGGACAACGAACATAAGCTGCCTTGTTCATACACGATGAAATCAGTTTTAGTTCGCCGTTCGCTTCGGCAAGGTATGGTCCTTGATACGCGTTCGAATGTACGAATTGCATCTGTGTTTTCGGTGTTTCGCTGCAAGGAAAAGTTGGTCGATGTATTTTTAAGCATTTCAGCATTTAAATAATTGAAAAAGAGCATACTTCAGTTCCGATCCGATTTCGGAGCTGCAAGCGTCCTTCGTCCAAGAATCTTTTGGTGTGCAGACAGGGTACCATTGTCCCATATAATTCTTGTGAAGATATCCTTCGGTGTAGCCAATCGTGAACATCTGATAATCGATCATTCGGTTAATAACAATTCTAGCGTACCCGTAGCTCATTTTTCAAGTAGATCAATTACATTTTTCCCTTCCGTGAACGAGGGTGTCAGGATGTTACAGTCGAGTTCATCCTTCCCATTAGGGCATTGTTTAATACCATCGCAACGTTGATGAAGAGGAACGCAATTGTCGGAACGGTACTGCGACCTCCAATCGTTGCAGCTGAAGGATGTTTTCGGGCAACCTAGAAAATAAACGATAATTAATTAAATAAACATTTTTAATCGGCAACCGTCGGTAGATAAGAAACCACTAGACAAGGACGCAAAGTGCAGGAACTGGTGCCATCTTTCATAAATCGCGAACAACTTCGAGAGACGCGGAGTATCGTGTCGCACGATCTGAAATACCGACTCTACCCGAATAGAAACGTAACTCGTGAAACGGGAATATTAGTGAGAATCGAGTATCTTAAATATTGCGTACTCACCGAAGCATCCCAATTCATCCTCTCCATGTGGACAATCGAAGTATCCGTCGCAGAGCCTGTCCGTAGAAATCCGATCTCTGCAGGAGCATGAAATCTCGTCGCTGGCATCGTAGCAATCCACCCGTCCGTCGCACCATTCCAACTTGGAGATGCATCTTCTTCCGTCGTTGCACCGGAGGCTATTAAATGGACACGTTGCAGAGTAACCTGCCAGCAAAGAAATTCCAAATCACCAATTAGCCTCAACCCCTACCTTCAACTTCAACTCGATAGATACAAAAAAATCACTCTCACCATGCACCAGCGCGTTCTGTCCATCGACATTACGCTCCACCCCATCGGCATTCGCTTTATTCTTCTTCCCATAAGTATCGGAGGACCTCTGGTACTCGGAGACACTGGTAATCGCGGGAAACTGATAACTGGGTGTAGGGATGTAAGTGCAATAAAACGGAGTTTTGTCAGCCCCTCTAGCTGCAGCACTAGGCATCGCCTGTCCAGGAAACATCGGGAAATTCAGCATACCAGGCCCAGTAGGTCCCATTCTCTGATTCCCTGGTTGCATGAACTGCACCGATTGCATTTGTAACTGCATGATATTCGGCGTCTGGCCAGAACTCTGGACTCCGAATCGTTGCTGCGGCATAGTCGTCGGATAAGAATTCCCTGGTGATGTTACCGGGTACATCATTTGATCAGGCGAGAACGATTTTCCAAGTCCACCGTTGGGTGGTGTCCCGTACATGCACACCGGATAGGGTATCCACGATATTGTCGGTGCTAATTGTAATTGTTGCGTGGATTTCATTGTCTCTGCAGTGGGGATGATACCTGGGGGAAAGTCCTGGTTACCTTTCGCTTGGAACCTGTCGGAGACGATCCTGGCTGTGTTCGATCCTCGAGGACCTTTTGGTTCTGAAAGAGAGGGTAGAATAAATTCGCGGGTGCAACCATCGCTAAAACGGTAAACAGAGCTCGAGACACTTTCGTCGGTAATAAATAATGCATCTACCGTGTCCAGCTTCCTGCCTGTTGTTCGGTTCCGCGTGACCTTGGTCCGAAGGATGCACCGAAGGATGCACCAGCTCGTTCTCGATTTCCATCACGTTTCCGAAGTCTGAGGCGTCGGTCACGTCCACGGTCTGCTCCACATTATCGATTCCGTTCGTCCGAATGGTCGTTCCTTCTTGTTTCGTCTCCGTTTCCTCCTGTACCGGTTTCGTTACTTCAAGATTAACAGTTGCTGGACCCAGCACCGATTTTATTGTCGCTTCACCATCGCCTACGTCATAACTCGAAACTGAAACAGGATTAGGTTTCTCGTCGCTCAACAAGTTTGTCACAACGTTCACGTTATGCATCTCCATCTGGGACTGGTTCGAATGATGATCGACGCCTCTGTAGTCCTCAGGGACACTTTCGCGGCCAGATTCGTCGATGGACGCGACCGAGTTGTTCCTGCACTCCAAACAGTTGACCAGTTCGATCAACTGAGACTTCGATTCGCTCCCTTTCCTCAAAACTGATTGGAGATACGGCATACTGGTGTTCACTATGTCCACGATCTTCCTCATGGATTCTATCACTGTTTTGCAGTGCTCCTGGTCCTTTTTGCAAGGAATTTCCGCGTCTCGTTTGAAACGATTTTGTTTAACTTTGAGCAGCTTGTCTATTTCGGGAGCAAGATTTTCCAGGTCCTCGTTGTAGATCAGTTGGTACACACTTCGCCAATCTACGTCCAGTGGCTCGTTGTCCAAGGAATTCTTGATCACCGATGTCACTGGCTGAACTACCTCGTTGATCGGCTGCGGTTGCTGGAAGTAACCTGTTGGAGGTTGTTAGGAACTATTGTTGAGGTTTCGAGGAATGTTTGAAATTGAGTCCTTCGATTGTAACGAAGCTTGGTCTACATTCTGGGCTTTTGGGAACTTCTTTAATTGTACAGGGTGTCTCTTGAAATAATTATTTTACTGGTCATGGAAAGTGTGCCCTCAATATTAGAATAAGATCTTGTTTTCAAGAAGATCAAGTTTAAATGTTTATTCAGTGAACGCTTCGCTGATTCCTAAGTAGATTATGTTAATCGTGCAGCTGGCATAATCGATAAGGACCCACACGACGATTTTTAAAAAGCAAATTTAGCAAACAACTTTCCGAAAGTTCAAGAGCGTGTGGAGTATTATAATTTCACGTACCTAGTGCGATCGTTGCGTAAATTAGAGCAGCAGCGAAGCTCAGAATGAACACGGTGAGCAGTATTTCACTGAAATACACCAACTTCCAGGACTTAAAGAATCCCTCTTTCGTACGACCACTCGCATTCTCACAGCATTTCGGATACGCAGTCGAAGTTGTTGGAACTGAACACGAATAACCATCGGAATAACAATACCAATTCATAAAATCACAGCATCAGTAATTCCAGAAAATATTCGAACATCGTCCCCTATAATTTCCTTTTGAAAATACAACGTATCGCGAAACGTATCTGGAAACGTAGAGAAATCTATTTCCTGATTCAATCTACCACGGATTCGAAGTTTGAAGCTTCCCCTTTACGCGGACCCCTTTCAAACTCGATCTACGATTATTTTTACCAGTTTTATGGAACAGAAACGAGGGACAAGATCAGTCGTTAGAGTCCTCCCCTGTAAATACTTTTTGGAATCACTGTGTGGTGGTGTAGAGCTTTTAAAGAAAATACCATTTCGCAATGCAGTCAAATTAACGCAACACTGGCCGTCGATCGTCGGCAGAGTTTCCAACTTGGAGGGCATGATCTTGTATTCGGTGGCCATGGTTGAAAGATCGGGTGTTAAATCTGAAACGAGCCGAGAGACAGACGTGACGAGGTGACAAGAATGTTCCAGGAACATAATAATACTCTCGAATATGACACCGTCGTGGTGCGCAATGAAAACTTTATGATGCGGCGCTTTTTATAGTGTCTGGCTCGCGACGAGACGTCGTTACGATTTTTCAATGAAACGTAAAGGATGTACATTCTTCCGATAACGAAAACATCAGCCAAACAGTGTACAGATAACAGACATTACACTAACGGCAAAAACAGGATTTAATTCGACCACCGATTTATCATCGTTTCTGTCTCGAGAGAAAAATAATTATTAGGAGAGAGAAAGTTCTCGCAGAAAGTTTTTTCATAAAGCCTCCGCAATCCGCTCGCGAACCAGACGTTTAATAAGGAGTTGGAACTTCCCCGGAGTTCTCGCGCGATTTTAAACTTTTCGCCGATGGTGCGGGGACGCGCGCTTCGAGTGGTTAGGTTCCTTTTGACAAAAAGGGTAAAAGGAGGTTTGCGCGTCGTCCGCGATTCCTTTTCCGCTACGTTGGAGCCTCGAGCAATAACGCGGAATAGAGTACATACTCACGTTTGCAAGCTACTGAAGCACCCTGCTCGATAGAGTCGTTTTCATTCGATGAGCCGTAGATATCCGTCGCTCGGGGAACAACCTCGGAAACGTTTTCCGGAAAACTCGTCCTCGCCAATGAACCGTGCACTCCGTGTTGCCGCCGCGAAATAACCGCCGAGGACCCGATAGAACGAGACGTTGGCTCGTGTCCGGCGCGTCAGCAATATCGTCGAAAAATTCATGCACAGAAATTTCATCATCGTTATCGACGACGTGTGAATGACCTATGCACCGAACATGCACGATTACGCGAGAAACGAGTGCGTTCGTTCCTTAAACCGCCAGATTTTTCAATTTCTACTCGAATCAGTTACTATTTACCATTTACACCTTACATACCTCTTTGAAAACGATATTTCTCGGAATTCTCACGGGAAATGTAATTATTTATAAAGGCGAAATACGGAGGAGGTGGTGGGACACAGATTGGAAACATCGTGTGCTAGCAAATCACTATTGATTTTATTATTATTTCTTGATGACGCACTGCGTTTTTACTAGGTTTTATTTATTGTGAAACTCCCCCTTTCGCAATGTGCTTACACGCTGCAAATTAAAACGCTGCGCATACTTTTCAACAAAAGGGTCCAACACCTGGAAACTCGCTTGTTATTTCCGCCACATTTCGAGCGTAATACGATCCCCTGTGTCGCGGCACGGAGAGTAGGGGTTACTAATTGTTGCGTATACGCAGGGAAGAATGCGCTCGGCCTGCACATATTCGACAATAAAAGAATTCTCCTCGAATACAGCGCAGTTTGCACCTGTGCGCACACGTACAAACACTATAATTGGCTGCAAACCTCTAATTTTTCTAACCTGTTGAAACAATCCAAGTCGTTTGGTCCAATACTAAAAAGTCATTTTCTCATGGGTGTCCGTATATCAATTGGAGCGTACATGTCTTACCTGCCCATAAAACTGGTCAATATCACTTGGATTGCCCAACGAATTAGCATATCCTGGTTTCTCAGAAGCGAGACTTTAGCTAATCGCCGATCAACCCTGTTCAATGCCACCAGTACCAAGGTGCAAATAAACAATCGTCGACCGTGGCTCTCTTTATTACGTAGAAATGATTTCAGCGGCTGTAACGCGGATCATTGCGCAACCCAGTTCCCTGTACTTTCTCCTGCAAGTGCTGGCACGGCCGGCAATCGATGAAAGTGACAGTCGGTGTTCTAACGTTACCTAAACCAGGTTCTCCTAGAACACCGGTGTGTCGTGTTGTTTCTTTCGATTCCGATTGTCCGATTATTTCCAAGCCGATCGAAACAAACCGGGAAACGATCGCGGAATTAAAAATCTTGTCGCTTGTTCGTCGAACCGGCCTCGTTGTTCCGTCGGTACTTGTGCCATGTTAATGAAACGTGACCTAGAAACAGGAAACTGCGAAGGCTATCGAACCGCTGCCGGCAGAGTGGCTGTCAAGTGTTTTTTGCTGTAACCTTACAGAGGTTACGAGGCGACGTCGTAAAATCGTTCTCGACTGTCACGAGCCTGCGAAAGGGTCGGGATCGATCGAGGAACGAGAAGAAACGCCTCCTTTGTCATCGAGGAATGATAAATCACGACGGTGATGCCTTGGGATCGTTGCTCCGCCTGAAACTGTCTCGTTTATTCGATTCTGTGATCAATAGGCTGCGGATCTTTACGTGTCTTCATGGCCCGAGGAATTTCTCAAACACGATTTAATCATCGAAGTCAAAATTGTTCATTTAATCGTTGAACCGAAGACTCTTCCTTTCTACCTGGAACGAAATGCATCCCGTTTTAACTTGCAACGAACGTACGCAATCTTATACAAATCAAATCAAATCAGTTCAATGTTTAAATTATGCAAGTAAAGTTAATAGCAAGTATGTATTAATATTTTCTTCATTCTCAATACATCTATATTACATACTTCTCAATATATATATTTTTGGTTTTTCATTTAGATGCAATTTACCTTTGAAAAAAGGTACAAACTAAATGTTAGGCATTATTGCAAAATAGCGATTAGATTAAAAATTGATCGAAACAGTTGCGCCGAAAGCATTGATTTAAAAATATTCGACATTTGCGATCGATATAATTGATTATGTACGCAATCTTCGTCCCGCGTAACAGTCCGCGGTTTGGTCGTCGACAGTTGAAATGTCAAGTAGAAAAAATGAGAGGTGATAGAAAAAGCGAAAACAACATGTACGAGTCGGCTCGTGTCCATTGCGGCTGACAAGTTAAATAACCGTTCGAAACGGGAATATTCAGAAAGATCCTCGGTCTAGCGATTCACCGATAGCCGCCACCGCGAAATGACTGGATTACGTGGAAGAAAGTGTCGCGAATACTCGCGTGGAAAGTGGCCGCGATACGAGAACCGGTCTCCCAGTGCGGGAACAATCTGAGAACGTGCCGGCGCGACGGACACCCGAAGCGTTTTCGCAACGCGGCCTCTAATGACCTCGGTGAGTGATTAACGCGCGAAGTCTCAATGATTCGAAATATTCTCCTGGGTACGATATTTTCAAAATGTCCCGCCTCCTTTCTGGAACTTTCCTCTGGCGCGAGAGAACGACTGGCTTTTGCTTTTTCTTTTCAGAGTGTAGATTAGATTCAGCTTGCTGTTCTGATCCTAAAAAGATGTGCCAATTCGAAAATGTTTATCTTACTTTTGCACGTTATTGCACGATGCTGATACTGCAGTTCGATTTGGAGATGCAGTGGACCGATGCAGGAGGCTGTATTCGAGTCAAGGTGAACTGGCTGATCCTCCATTCTTGTTATTCGAGTCCTAATCTATTTGCGACTTGTCCCCGTTTATCCTCTTTTCTTCTTCAAGATTTCTCTTTTATGAAGAGAGTTGTACGGTTTATGGAGATTAGTTATTACGAAACTTTGGATTATGTCGTCGTTTATTATGCGGGTTTTTGCTGAGATGTTGAAAACGATTGCGAAAGGTAATGGTTTTGCGGATAGGATGAAATTTATTGTATGCAAATTATCTGGTTCAGCCGTTAGAAATGGCGAGGTGAATAATTCTGGGCTAATGGCTATTTAAGCCTTGTGTAGTAACGTTCGCAACACGAACGAGACGAAAATTTCGAAAGAATTTCTTAATTTTGCTAAAATTTGAAAAAAGTTCGTTGCTCCGGTTCCGAGACGGTAAGCGTCGGTTCGGGACCAGCGTGGATGCGAGGAGTCACACAGTTCGACTCTATGAATGCCCAACGAGCGCAAGAATGGGGAGAGAGAGAGAGAGAGAAAGAGAGAGAGAGAGAGAGAGAGAGAGAGAGAGAGAGAGAGAGCGAGAGAGAGAGAGAGCGCAAAAGGGGGTTAAAGAAGAAGAAGAAGTAGAGGAGAGAAAAGAGACGAAGCGACGCCGGTAGAGCGAGACAGTGTACATAGCGATGTATGTACATACATATAAGAATAGCCGTAGAGGATCGTTTCCGTTTCCCCTTCTCGTGACGCGTCAGTCCGAGCGTATTTGATGCTCCGACCGAGCTGTCTTTCTCGGTAAGGGCCTGGCAGCCGGCGCTGACCAGCTGTTCACGCAGCTTTGTGTCCTCTCTCTCTCTCTATCTCTCTCTCTGGTTCTCGATCGATTCAATCCACGCTGCGATCCAACACCGTTCCCTCTCGATCATTCATCCCGCGACTCTGGCGATCATGAGTTCGGAGCTCTGACCAGCGTGAGTACTCTTATCTTCTCGTATCACCCCATCTCCTCTCGCTGATCTGTTTCTCATCTTATTATTTTCACGAGCCATTACGTTTAAACGATAACAAATTTAAACACCTTCTCATTAACACGAGACTAGATCGAATTTCCACCAAGCGGGTGGCTGTCTCGTTGAATTTATTGCTAGCTAGAATTTTTATTTCTACGGCTGAATTTATGCTAATAGGTATTTCTGCCAACTAGATTTTCATATAATTACTTGCATGAATTGTCGCCTTCCTACGATTGCTTTACACAATACAATTAGTTGGCACACGTTCACACTCCTGCATGACTCTATAGAAATTTTTGAATGGATGATTGCTCGAGATTCGGTGGCATGATTGTTACGAGTAGACGGAACGAGAATTGAATTCTTCGTAAATTGATTCTGTATAAAAGTCTGTTCGGTCTGAAATTTTACCACTTTCAACTCCAAGTGCATAAGAAACTAGTTTCCCCATCGCTCTTCGATGCAACGTGTCTGTCTTATGTCAGCGAACAGGTTCGGCCCATGGCCGAAAGTACATAGTGTATCCTGATCCACCAAAGTTGGTAATCTGAGCCACCTGCTTCAGTGAAATCTGGTTTCAGAGAAAAGAAATGGAAACTCTTGTGCGGGGAATTTTTTTCTCTGAAACATATCGTTCAACCGATTGGATCATCTGTTCGTTGCTTATGCAATTGTTACGTATGCACAAATGTTGTAAATTGTATTTGGTTAATTTTCAAGAATGGTCTTGAATACACAGTGCGAGGTCCGCTAATATTTGAGCAACAAGTGTTTCACTGTATTCGTGCGCGATTTTGTGTGCTGTTTCGGAACAAGTGTTTTCGATTTGGTGAACAGAAGGCTGCGTAGGATTTTTTCCTTGATTGAAGATTGCTATGTGGGCATTAACGTATGGTTTTTTTTTTATTGCGGGGTTAATTGCCGGCAATAGATCAGACGAGTGCTAGAGTGGGCTGTCGGTGTTTCGATCGTTGTCACGCGACAGTGCTGGTACTGACGAGGACGATAAAAGATTGTGATTGTTCCTTCCATTAATTCGTGGTATTAAAAATTTCAGAAACACTTACCCTCAAATCTAAGGACAAAGTGGACTGAAATTGTTCCTAAAATTGCTTGACAATTTACCTTTTCATTTCTTTAAAGACTGCGTTCAAGCTAAATCATCGTGCAATCATCACAGCTTTCTATTTGAAGAAGATTTGAGCTATTTGGAGAATTCTCTGTCTAAATAAGCGTTTAAGAAACTAATCGTTGGCTCGCCATCGGTAAATATAAAATCGCTGAAAATTAAAGCGTGATTCTACGCGTGATACGCATCGGTCAATTTATTAGTCCTCCACTAACATTCGTCACTGCAGTCCTTGAAATGTTCGTCAGGCAATATGCAAATGTTCTTGGGCTCCCAAAAAATCGCTTCTCCTCGGAAACGTGAACGAGAGACCAGAGTTATCGACTTTCGATTTCCTCGCGTCGGACAGAAGGCGTTCCACGAGCTCGGAACGAGATCGTTTGTTGCCTGACTCACTGCTGTAAAAGGTGCAGTGTGTCAGCGAGATCGGCGTCAGTCGAAGCTCAAGGTAAACGCAGGTCGGCTGCGTCTTCGAGAAATATCGGGTGAAAGCTGCTGGATGCTGCACTGGCGGCTGTTCCGGTTCGATTTGTTTTGACCGCGCGAAATCGCGGTAAACCGCCGCCGGATGCGGCTGCGAAATTCGTTAAAACGACGTTAATACGATGAAATCAGACCGAAGGAGGAAACACTGCGAAGTTTCTGGATAGTCGTGGGCCGAGATTAGCCCTAATCGATCACGATAAGAGGACGAGTTAGAAAGCGACGCGCGTTGGACGCTACTGCAATTTGGTTCCGTGAGTGTTTTCTGTTTTTCGTGACATTTCGATCTCACTTTTCATTTCGAGAAGCTTCTGATTCGTTCAATTTTCATCTTATCCCGCTGTACCCTTTGAAGAATTCATTTTACGAGAACAATTCAATTTTGTTCGCCGCGATAAAAGTGTTATTAGAAGGTGACGCATACCTGCATAAATTCGAATGAACAATAAATTCCTGGTCTAGCAATTGACGCGGTGAAACGTTTTTACAACTTGTCGACAACAAGTACGAACTGCGAAGCGCAGTGAGCGTGACGGTGGCATGCGTATGCCGTGAAGAGCAGACACAGTCATTTCGAACAATGAGCATTCCGCCGGACAAATGACACTGTCGAACGAGCTGCAGGTGTAGTCACGTGGACGGGCGTCGACACGTAATTCGCTCAGGTTGCGGTCTGCTTACGCAAACTCATTTCGGGGCAAACGTCACAGAAATTTTGACCCGTTCGTTTTCTCGTCTTCTAGTACAGTTACGGCGGAAAGTGTTACGAACGGTCGCGTTCATTAGAACAATGTCTGGCCTTGTTTCGCATCAGCGAGCGTTAACGATGGAAATCGTATACTGTGAGCAATATTATCTCGAGCGATTAGAACCTCGGTTCGTAATTACTACATGAATGTTCGAAGAAAAGAAGTCGTGCATTTTCTTTCCTTAAAGAAAGCGTATAGTTCATTTCGTATAACTATTTTAATAACATTAACAGGATAGAGTAAAGAATCGCGATAATATTCCATGGCCAACTCGATACACATTATTTATGCGAAAACCGTTAATTATGCCGTAAGTTTAAACTTGCTAAAATATTTGCATCAGCAAATTAAAAACAGCAAAAGATAGCAAAGCGAAATATCGATTTCGCAAACAACTTTACACGTGTCTCGTGTTTTACAGTTTTTAATGTACCAGGATGACTTATTGCGGGCGAGACAATGCGTGGAATCCGTCCACAAAACGTTCGCTATAGATTCTTGCTCTTGTGCATACCGACTGGTCGTAATACCTGTCGAGAGTGGATAGATAACTTTCGGATTGCCGGCGTATCGGAATTTTCAAAAGCGTTGGGAAAGTTTGTCACCGAAGCGAGGAAACTTGCTGTACAGATGCGTCCTTGGCAAATTTCGCTTATCTCAAGGACCGAGAGCCGAGATTATGCAACACGAATATGCTTTCAGCACCTGGAGCGATTATTCTTATTATTGTGAGATGGCCTCGCGTACTAGCCGAGCCGGTTAACATTTTCGAGTATGTACTTTTCATTTTTCAAATTTTCAGTACATTCAGGTTTTAGTGGTGTTCGAATTAGAATTGCTTTGGTTAATCTTCGAGTGGATTTTGATGCGACGAAGAGCAGTAGTATAGCGCGGTATGAAAATGCACATAAAAAAGAGCAGTATTGTTTACGACTCTGCGTTTGAAAGTAGAATGGGTGCGGAGGCTCTGTTGAAATACTTCACAAAATCACCGATAAATTGCTTGTGTACTTCGATTCGCGCAAAGTTCGAAGAGAAGTCATTGAACCAGCTGTTTAACGAGTGCGAAATTACATAATCGGATGCCGGAGGCGTTCGATCAACCGATCTGCTTGCGATCGGGATCTTCGTTGCGGCTGTTGCTCGCGTCGGGTCTAATTATAAACAATACGCAGCTGTGGCACAGCGTGTTCGCGAACCGATAAGTCAGGCAGCTTATCAAACAAGCGATCGTAAACATTAGACGCGTTCGCGCAATGGTCGTTCAAGTTCGTCGTGTTATCGACGTAGACGTATGCCAGTGGGGGAGAGAAATAGCGGCGACAGAATGTCCGATTTCTTGTGTACACTGATCGACGAATGATAATAAAACCGTGGGAATCAGGCATGCCTGACACAGTTGATCTTTTGATTTCAGCGCGAACAGGTTGGGCGGCTCAGAAAGCTGAATGGAGACACAGGTCATTACAAGACGCCTGCAGATCCTTGGACTGGTCTCGCTATGGCTGCTGAACCATCTTGCATTGCCCGGTGCAACCGCATCCTACAGCATCGGGGTAGGCCGGGCTGATACCACTGGGCCCACGGCGGAAGTCGTTTTTGTGAGTCTCTTATGAAATAATTGATATAACACCTCCTCCAGTACTCAAATTTTATTCTAAATAATATTTTTAATAATGGCCTGCTACCCGATACCGAATCAAGCGTAGAGATAAAATTGAAATCAATAGAAATAAACAAAATGGAAATATTTTTGAATGTTTCGTATTGCGAGACAGGTCCCAGTGCGTTGGAATTCTGTTCCCACAGGATTCGTTGACATTGTGTAAGTGTAACGATTCGAGTGACCGTGGCCCATGTGGACTGCAGCAGGGTACCAGGCCTTTGGCCAGTTGAGTTCTCGGAGATCCTGCCCCCCCCCCCCCTTACAATAGCTTATGTGGGAGTGCGGTTTTAGTGGGTAGAGGCTGGCCGGAGAGTCCTCTGGACAGTCCCACATAACCCGTAACGCATTTCCGCACTATAAAAAAAAAAAAATAAAAAAAAAAGGGTACCAGGTCTTAGAAAGGGTCGCAGTTTATGATTACGGTGCGGACGTGACATCAGGCTATTTTTGAGATTTAGCGGTACTTTCTGTTTTATGATAATTTATTAAGGACTTCACATTTTAGCTAAAGGTCTCAATAGCCGTTGACGTACCGTAAAACATCTGCAGACCAAACGCGAATAGTAAGGACCTTAGATAGACGAGGGCTCAAGGCGAGGGTACCTCCAGTTTCCCTCACCTTGTCGCCTTTTAGAGGGCGTGCGTTAATTTTAAGCATATTTGATTGGTTTTCGGAGGTAACCGCCTACGATGCGGAAGCGTACAACAAGACAGCGCGAACAAGCAACAGGGTTGTTGTTGTTGTAGCGCGAACGAAGCAGTCTGTTGAAATAAACGTTTACGTGAAATCCGAGACTTCCTTATATTTTTTCGGGCGTCCTTACAATTGACTCTCAGATGAATTTTTGGGAAACCTCGAAACGGAATTGTCAGAGACAGACATCTCTAAAGGATTGTTTGTTTTCCAGATGGGCTATGCAAAAATCGATCAGAAGGGATCAGGACTCCATCTACGAACATTCTCCCGAGCGTTCATCATAGATGATGGCGAGGAGAGGTTCGTCTTCGTCAGCGTGGATAGCGCGATGGTGGGAAACGGCGTTCGGCAAGCGGTAAACTTTTCTTCGTTTTTATAGGAACCTTTGATTCTGCAAATAAGTTTTGCACCGTCGTGAATAATCTATTTTCTATCGACACAGGTACTGCAGAAACTACAGACGCAGTTTGGCAACATGTATACCGAGAAGAATGTGATGATCAGTGGAACGCATTCGCATTCGACGCCGGGTGGATTCATGCAGGACATGTTATTCGACATCACGGCGTTCGGGTTCGTTAAGGAAACGTTCGTCGCTATGGTCGCTGGTATAGCAAGGGTAAATATCACGCGCTATTTCCATATTGTAAACACCTGACTCGCCCACAACGTTATCTGTAATGACGAAACTAAACAAATGCACTTTTCAGCCGCGTTTTATCGGTTCATTCTTGACTCATTAGCTGTTTGGTCACAGTGTCTTATCTGATCTTAATTATCATTAATAACAACGCACCTCTATACCGTGTCCACATATCTTTATCTATGTTTGTTCGTTCATTGTTCAGACAAGCATCATTTTTATACAAAGGCTTTTCATTCGATTAACGACACTCACCAATCGGGAAATGATTGTTATCGCGTCGATACAAATCTCTCCGAGAACTGATTTTTATTAACGTCGATAGAAATCATTCAGAACTGATTTTTATTAACACGAGCGCAAACATTGCAGAGCATCGAGCGAGCCCACAACTCTGTGGTGCCAGGTCGCATCTTCGTCACGCAGGGTGAGGTCCTGGGCGCCAACATCAACAGGAGTCCTTTCGCGTACATGAATAATCCTAAACAGGAAAGAGACAGGTGAGAGTTGATCGTGGTCACGTAACATGAATGTTACCAGACGACGGATTTTATGAATTTCCAATAAAAATAGATAGACGCAATTTAAAGCACCTGAAACCTTCGAAAAGTTGCTCAAGCAAGAAAGAAACTTCTGTTTCGCTTCTGTACACTGTAATGAAACAATTTTTATCATCCATAAATATCCGCAGTCTATTACTTCATCGGCGAAAGTTAATTTATCGGTGAAACTTATTAGTTGTACTTATCTTTGTCCAGGTACAAGTATGACGTGGACAAGACTCTGACGCAAATGCAGTTTGTCGGCGCAGACAACAAACAGCTGGGTGTCATCAATTGGTTCCCGGTTCATCCCACTAGCATGAATAACACTAATCATTTGGTGTCCAGCGATAACGTTGGCTACGCGTCGATTCTCTTCGAGAAGGCGATGAATAAGGACGCTTTGATTGGCAAGGTAAGATCTCTGAGAACTTATTATTTCGTAATCGAAGCTTAACAAGTCTTAACGAGCGAAACTTCTTGGAAATTAGGGTTCCTTCGTGGCCGCGTTCGCCTCCACTAATTTGGGCGACGTTTCGCCGAACACGCGTGGTCCAAAATGCGAGTTCTCCGGGAACAACTGTTCGGAACAGTACACTTGTCCTGGAAAGAAGGAGATGTGCTTCGCCTCTGGACCAGGAAGGGACATGTACGAAAGCACCAGCATCATTGCCAATAAGATCTTCAAGGAGTCGTGGGTGAGTGATTTCGTATAATTATTTTCTTATTCGATCCACAGGTCAATCTGAATCGATTCTCAGCGTGGAAGAAATCACTACGAAGGTTTACTTGTCGTTGAAATATTAGATACTGTAAATATAATTAAGATCTATATCTAGTGTACCAATGATTTTAGTCACCTACGATGAAATAAGAATTGTGAAATTGAAACGAGTATTCAAGTTTCTTCGCACTAGTTTTTAAACAATTTCTACGTAGCAGTGAATTCCATTCAAGCTTTAACTCGACTCAATTTATCCTTTTGAAGCAAACGAGGCAGGCATTAGGCCAACAATGCCGTCCTAATGGAATAATACTATTGCCAACCGAGGGTGCTGAATATTGACTGTATACATATATCTTCTCTTTTGGCAAAATTGCGATGCAATTAGTCGGTGGCACGAACCGTTTTACAGGCAATAATGAAACTTGGAGCTCGAGCGTACCGGGTGTCCCACAGTTACCAAATTAATCTCTGATATCCATAATGCCGTTAATCCTCTTAAATCTCTAATATCTTCACACACAGAACCGCAACAAGATTATTAAAATTATAACATTCAACTACTTCTGCCTTTTTAAAACGTGATAGCAATTTGAGACCTGACCGTGATAGCAATTCGAGATCCAAACGCGAGAGTAATTTGATGTCCGAAGACCCAGGGGGGTTTCCACCGCAGCCATTAATTTCAGGATCGATGGTGAAAAATCGTTTCCGCGAAATCCGTGATAAATTCGTCGATCGCAAGAAGCCGACATTAATTCTACGGGCAAGGAGGACATTTTCCCTCATGGTATCATTTACTCCGGCCGTTCTCCGTCAGCCTGTTAATTGATTTTCATCAGGGGGAGACTCTGTTTTCCCGCAGCCATTGAATTTCCACCGAGGCTTCGAGGTCGCGACAAACCGCGTCGAATTTCTCAGGGACTGTTTCGCAGTTCCATTCAAGATCTTTCCCATTACGATCGGGTCGGGGCAACGAATCTACAATAGGGACACGATAAACAAAAGACGCGAACCATCACGCACGCTGATGAATTTTTTTACCGAACTTATCTTTACGTTATTTATCCTGACGATGGATCTACGCGCAACGATCGACGATTGCGTTAAATCGTTTCGCGCGCTTCCCTCGCCGGAAAACACAGCAATTAGAACACACTCCGATGGTTAACGAGTGTTGTTGTTGCAGCGTGGAAAAAGGAAAAACACGGGTCCGTGAAGCCTCGAACGAAATCACGGGCACGAGGAGCGGGAGATAACGATCGACTGAGTAAAATAAATTTACTACGCACTCGGCAGACCGTAGTCTCCGCCTCATGAATACTTGTTCAATTTACAATGGAATAAACATTCCTGGCAAACTCCGCTCCGACGTTGATCGTGCGTGTGTGCACACGCCTAGACCGTTTTTTTCACTCTTTCCAGTCTCTTTTCCAATAATAAAGTCTCGCAATAAGGAAAACATAATCGTGCTCCGAGACGTTGTCCGAGGTCAGTTACTAAACATGGATGGAAATATTTCAGATCGTTTTCCATTGTGAATCTTGTCGATGTATTTTTCAACGTCCTTTCCCATTTGCGTCGAACGAAGATGTTTTCCATCGTTTTCGTTCCCATATCGTTGAATCGTTTCCGAGGAAACCGTGACCAGAGACAAGGGATGCTTTCTTCGTCTCATTAAGACGTTCTCTCGACGCGATCAGCCGCTAACGAATCATTGTAACCCAGCATTGTTATCCTCGACGAATGCACGCAGTTCGCTCGATTGCCCCGTGGAC
The DNA here is from genome assembly GCA_916610235.2 of Lasioglossum morio. Lineage (NCBI taxonomy): Eukaryota > Metazoa > Arthropoda > Insecta > Hymenoptera > Halictidae > Lasioglossum > Lasioglossum morio. Next base: position 27,241,525 of record OU744325.1, on the reverse strand, counting down.
GCCAGTTTCTTTTTTTTTTCATTCTTCTCAGACTCCATTTCCGATTCGTTATTAATTGCATCGGGAAATCATTTCGAGGAAAAGCGTTTTCCTCCGAGCAGCCTCGCCTGTGGCTTTGTTGTACAATCTCCTTTATTGAGTACAGGTTTCATTCTTATTTACAAAATATTCTACGTGTATTTTACAATTAGAAAAATATAGGTTCGAGCACTGTTCTGTTTGCGATGCGATTTCGGAGCGGAACCTTGATTGATGTTTCTGTTTTTCGTGTGGAGAATGCGGCGACGCGTGTGATAATTTTTCTATCGTACAAATTATTTTGACAGATTCGTGCGCTTCCACTCGGATTCTTTATTTGTCAGATTCTTTCTATTCGACTCTTTCCACGTTTTTCTATTTCACACATTTCAAATTGCACGGCACATAGTCAGCAGAGGAAAAGCCCGTAACTCGCATTTCCCAGCCGAGAAAAACACCGTAAAAACCGCGATCTGGCCTTTCAGCGAACCCGAAGCAAACCACGTACCGCTTTCTACCACTTAACGAACAGCAACTCGTTTACATATGTGTATCCGCCTCGCAATCGTCTCGACCTCGGACGATCATAACTCCGAACGGCTCATGCTCGCATGCAGATTAGTTCCCTGAACTGGAAGTTTCTCTCTTTCGAGCGCGGTTTTGTCGAGCCTTCGAAAGTATAGAAGAAGCGCTTTTATTTGTCCGTCAATTACCAACGGCCATTAATTAACACTCTAAACTCGAAACAATAATTCATCGCGTTCCTCTCGTTGATTGGCACGGGCAAGCTACCTCGGGCGAAAGTGCTCGACTGGGTGGTTCAACGGTGCCCAAACCATATTACAGTTAAAGTCTTCATGAAACCGAACGAAAGAAATGCTTTCAAAGCGAATAGCGTTTTAAGAAACGAATCGAACCACCCGTTACCCGAGCAGACAGCTACAGCTAGAGAAAAGCGACGGAAACAGAAGCGGGGAATTTCGTTGGACACCCTGTTATTGATAAATTGAACACAAGACGTTTCGACGGCGATCGTTGGACGATCGGTTCTTAAGATAGTCACTGGAGACCCTAACATCACTCGAGGATCAGCCCGACTGCGATATCTGGTCGCGATATCCAACGCTGATCTCCTCCTTCGATTCCCAAATTGTCCTCGAGCCTGGTGACCCCGTCTTTTATCTCGTAGTGGATCGATCGCGACGATTCTAACCCTGTAAAGGTATCCTGGGGTCTCTCGCGACCCTGGTCAAATTTCCTGACGGTACTGCGAAATTATTATAAATAATAGAATTTCCCTAATCTCTTCGAAACACTCGAGAGTTATACTAGCATCGGAGATATGCTATGAATTTTCTTTAGGATTTTCTTTGGGAAGATCCCAGCGTGACACGTTTGACAGTTCGAGGAATCAGGATACCATTTCAGGGTTAATAGTGCTTGTCGTACTCGTCGTAGCTGTTGAAGTACGCTGGAGAGACGTATTTCGCGACAGGGATCGGCTTAGGGTGAACTGCAGGTCCTACTTTCTTCACAACCGCGTTGAAACCGTTGTGATCGTCGGCTGTGTATTCGACGATCCTGACGCTGCCATCGGGCTCGTTGACACTGTAAGATCCGTGGACAACGTCGCCATCGCGAACTTCGTGTTGGGTCTTCACGTCGCCTGTATGGGGGTCGTGCACACCATAGTTGAAGGTGTACTTAGGGTGCGCCTGGAACATGCGAATTGTTCGGTAAATGGTCATAAATTGTTGGGAAAAAAGCTCCGACCGAGTACCGACTCTATCGAATCGCTATAAACGAGCTCGCAGATTCCATAACGTCGTTACAGTTTCAGTTATTTAACACTGCATCGGCTGCTGCAGCTGAATTGCAATTGAAATCAAGTTCGAACTAAACACCGCGCGCACGTTCGCTAAATAAATTGGCGATAACACGAATTCGGTTCTCGGAAGCTTCATTTGAAAGAAATTTCATCGCTCTATTTCATTTCTATCGAAAATTCTTTGATTTTCACACAGAATTCTGCCGTTTGCTCTATAGTGCGCCGTATCTGCCATTCCGCGTAGACAATTATTTAATCGCGTGAAATCAAAGAGGATAGATGAAACATCAATTCCAAACAGAGAGAATGCAGTTATAGCATCCTCTAACCGAATCAACCCGCGAACACAATTGACACAAAGATTGCTGAACCGATTAACATTCGGTACATGATACACGCTAAGCATAATAGCAACTCCGGCGCAGAAAAGGCAGTCTCATCAACTCGCTTGTTCGTAGATCACTCTCGAAAATTGTTGATTTGCATAAACACAACCGCGATTCCATCTCGGCAAAATACACGGGGAACGTGCTCGCCTCTGTGGGCATTAGAATTAAATAGCAATCGATGCGTCGTTGAATTAGAGCAAATTACGGAACGATTGTCTATAGCGATCGTGACCGGGAAATACGAGATGAGCATTTGCATTCGAGATCTCGCGTCGACATTTTATACAGTCGCCTCTACAGACTGGAACGTACGGAACGACGGTCACGTAGTATGTTAATTGAAATTCTTCACTGTGAAAAGTAGTGCTCTCCGTAAGAGCTGCTTCCGCGACGTGTCTCATTGTCGCAGCCGTTTCCGCGACGCTTTCTCGCGTCGTCTGCTCGTTAAGAATCGCCTTAAGACCGTCGGCCGGATATCTGTCACGCGGATAGACGGTTACGAAATTTTTATGGGAACCGAACTACCAAGGAACAACCGTCTCGGCTCGCTCGATCTGATTCTACGCTTATCTGATCCAGTTTTGACCCGCAAACCGGCAATTTCTTTCCTCAAAGTGGCCGTACAGTTTTTCATTCGTGTTTCCAGCTTGATTTCATTAGACGTACCAGCTGTTTTAACCCTTAAATGTATGATACTTTGTTTACAGTTTCTATTTATGCCTATCTATTCTATGTAACATGATATTTGGTCCCCTCAGAGTTTTAAATTCATTTACCAATCTCCTTCCCCCTATTTCCATTCTCACTATCGCCTTTTCAGCGGGACCTATTGTTTATGGTGGGTTCCGAACCAGCTTGCCTATGTATTCTATTAAGCAGTATTCTATTTGCCAAACGGCAACGCAATGCATTTAAGGGTTAAAGAGATTTCGCAAGAATTCACTTGTATCAAACAAGACAGACTATCGACATATCTGACTGACTATTAGCACGGTTAAACGTCGGCATCAGCGACTATCACGGCGCAACATGCAGTCGAGATTAAACATGCACGCGTGTGACACTATTCCCGAAGAGGTTGCGAGGAAGATGATTAATGTTGTCGGATACTCACGTAGTAATCGTGATCATGATCGGCGTGGTGTTCATAAGCGTGAGCGGCGGCAACGTGATCGAGCGATGCACTGACGTGCACCGGTGCAGCGGAAACCGCGTGCACCGGGACCGCCACCGTCGGCAGTACCGCGTGTCCTTCGTAGTCAGCGGATCCTGCTGCGTATCCTTCGAGAGCCTCGTAATCAGTATATGAGATCCCATGGCCTCCGTTGTAGCCGCTCAGAACCACGCCGCTGCTGTACGCGAGCGTTGCACACATCAAACACAGTACCTGGAATTTCATTAATTAATTTGCAAAATATTGTTTCTCAGAGAAAGTATGTTTACCACTATCGATGCTCGAGGACTAACAAAGCTAGAAGCAAAATGTTCGAGCCTCTTCAAGGATCGATATCCCCTGTTAACCGAGATTTTTCTTATCGAATCACGAGACTTTTTTTCTCGAGAACGTCGTCCATGAGGTTGCGGTATATCGGAAGCATGAAAGAGCCATAACGCAAACGAGATTATGGCGAGAACATTTCACTGGCTAGTACAAGCAATATAAACGCAACTTCTTTAATAATAACGGTCCTCGTTGGTTTACGAGCGAAATGATATGGTATATGCATTAACGCGAGTTTTCCGGGAAAATGTGAAAACTGTTAAGACAAATGATCCAGTGATCAAGCTTCGAGTATAGTTGGTACTTCAGCTCAGCCGCTCCTGAACGAACGTAGATATATCCGCGGGCTGTGACGCGTTTAGCATTTCCATATTCCGTAGATGAATCTTCTCATCTCGAACCGTAACACGATTAAGTTATCTTTATAGCATCTTAATTGAAATGTAACCTGGATGCTGCTTATCTAGATCTTTGTAAGTACTGATTCAGGTGCAATTCCGGACTGCGGGAACCGAGACTCGATACAGATTTTCCACCCAGTGTTTTTTTTTTTAAATGTGTAATTAAATTGCATTCAGGCTAAAGATTTTGCGCGAGCTGTCTTAATTTCTTGTGATTGCTTCGAAAAGTGATCGAAGCCGATGTTCCAACGATTACGAGAAAAGTATAGGGAGCTATAGGGTTTCCATCGGAGAGCTAAGTCCACTCACGTGCCAATATAACAGAAACATTTTTTTGGCAACCTCGGGAAGAGTTCGACGAACGGAAAGCGAGGAAAGTCGCCGCACGCGTCGAGAAAGTTTCTCGTGTTACTGGTTGTGTCGTCTTCCAATAAAAGTGTCCCTTTTCACTTTCTCGACCTTGCCCCGTAAACTAATACGAATCCGCGGAAGTGGTCATAGCCCGCCATCAATTTACCCGCGTTGTGTGGATGCCAAGCGATAAACCGCAAACGAAACGAAACGAAACGAGTATAGCTCCTATCTCCTATAGAATCTATCGTCTATCCGGCAAAACGAGTTTCCGGTGCTTCTTAGCATCGCTGGGAACAGATCTTTCCCTGGGTTCGTTGTTCCTGCGTTCTGTCTAATTAAACCGCCTCTTTGTCTTCGAACACAACCTTTTTTTTGTTTCAACAAACTGACTGTTCAATCTCAATCTAGGAGATAAAACATTTTTAGAGCGATGGTATTCTATTGTTCTATCGACTTTAAGTATCATCAGAGACTACAATTTTGTGTTTTTTTTGGCAAATATCATTAACATTAGAAGCTACACCTTCCACTATTATTTTCTAGATTATTTTCAATCTATCTGTACTTTAAAATTTACAACGGAACTAGTACCAAGAATTAAGCCTGTTATTCCGGAGCTAACGGACGTCCGTAAATTGTCATTCGGATTGTACCTCTATATCGGCGACCCTAATTCTCGAGAACACGATAATATAAATCTGCGAAATTCATTTGGCGAGGCATCGAAACGACTCCGAAGACCGAACTATCGGTGATCGAAGCAGAAAAACAGACCCGAACGATAGACCAAAAATCACATCTTCAGTCTAGATTCTTCGATAACAATTACAACTGGAATCCTCGTAGAAAAATAGTTTTGCTTTATAACCGAACAACGTTGAAATTCTTTAAGACAACTATTCGACTACTTTGCTCCCCAGTAACATCTCCGGTCAGAGGCAAGTTAACTCCGAAAGACCGAACCCTGTCGAAAATTCTACTCTCCCCAGTAAAAAAAGTTCCTCGACCAAAAACCTTGCGAACGATTGACAATAGCTCGATAACCGGGGCTGCGATTAGGGAAAGTTCTGAAAAATCCCTCTCCATCGACGAGGAATCTGTTCGGAGCACAGCAAAAACCGCAACTTCGGTGTCCTTTGAAGGAAGGGGATGAAAATCGCGCGCTCGCGCACACCACGTGTCTCTTCCCCGCCAACCCCGACGATTCGTACCTTCAACATCGTTGCTCGACTTCGAGGGGTGTCCCGTTTCACTGGTATATGCGAAAACGCCGCGCGGTACACACTGATAGTCGTTATTCCGGGACGATCGCCTTATATCTATCTCCCACCCGGCGACTATTCCGTTCCGGGCAAAAGCCCTCGTCCTCCTACTTGCGTCCGTTCCCCGAGCCAGCCACCGCGCCACCCCCACCTGCGGTTTCCACAACTCCTCGTTTTTTCATTCCTTTTTTCCTTTTTCTTCCTCTTCTTTTACTATCCCCCGCAGAACACGGCCACATAGATCGGCAACCGTTCTGTCCACGTGCCCGTTCTTTCTTTTTCTTCCTAGACACCGGACGACGCTCGTTCTACATCCACAACGACTTCCGGTTCGAGGAACTTCTCCCCTGGAAGCTGGTCGCTTTTATTTAAGACAGTTTTCTGTAAATTGTCGTAGACTAGACTGTGGATATGCGTGGGATCCTGCTTAGGGAGTCCTTTAACAAACGAAGGGGCGATAAAATGTTAGGACGCCCTCCAATTTTATTCCTTTTCATGTTCTAAGTACGTGTGTAAAATATTAGCCTGATCGGATTATTCTAAAGCCTGCCTCGAGGAGCTTAAAGTTAGGATATTCTGTAAAATTGAATAAAATTAAAGGGCGTCCTAACATTTTATCGCTCCTTCGTTTGTTAAGGGACACTCTAGTCCTGGTATATTTTTCGTTACTCTTCTTCGGAAGATGAACGCGCTGCGAGAGGCGTGGCTGCCTCGGTTACGTTGGGAAGTGTCGCAATGTTTAGGAGACTTGGAACAAAGCTCGCCTGTTTGTGCCTCTCCGCGTAGGTAATACACCTTTTGTATGGTGCAGCGATCTTGCACCCGATGCAATCGCCTCGCCGGCTAAATAATTCCCTCGGCGTTAATGACGCCAGACCCTTTTTCCCGGGCGTCTTGAACACGTGTGAAATAGGGCCGGAGAAACGGCATTCTTTTCGTCGAACCGCTGCTGCTCGAATCGCGATCACCTCGGATGCGTGTCGAATCATATTTAGTCTAGGGTAAATGATGAAAAATTCGTACGGATGTTGAAAGATTCGGGAGAACGAAATTAAACGGAGGGTGCCAGAAAAGAAATCGAACGACAGTCCCATATATCGTACGGTATTTTCGCAAGGTTACTGTTCCTGGGGGATGTCGGACACTAAGTGTTTTCAAAACATCGATGCCGAACGTGTGGGAGGGTTACGTGGGGTTGATCACGTTCTCGTTCGATTCTTGACACTTGCCATAGGGTTTTGTCGGGGCTGGTTCTATCCAATAGCAAATTGGAGCCGACAAAGATTATTATGTTATCGACACCTTCGAAGTCTTCACAGAAAACTGGAAAAGACGATTGTCCTGTGTGAATGCTTGTTGAACAAAAATCGTTCGGAGAATTTGTTGGTAAAGGGCGTGGTCTATGCTAAGATTCCCTTAAAAGTGATGCAACAATGCGCTGCAACAAAGCTCGCTTGTCTAGCAGAACGAATGGCGGTGTTCCACCGGCGCATTAAGCCGCCTCGACGTTACGCGATTGTTATGCAAAGGCGACGTTAAAAACGACGACGATTTCGCCCGGCTGGTTGCCGGCAGAATGTCGGTCAAGAGCGGACCATATGGGAAATCGGACTTCTTTTCTCGTCCCCTTTTTCTCCCCGTGACGGTCGCTTCCTTTTCCGAACTCTTTTCCAATTAATTAACCGCGCCGGTCTCTCTGCTGTTTACATAACTAACATCGAAAAAAAAAGAGGCAAGATGATTTCACGTTCTCTCGGAACCATTGATCGAAGGATTATTATTAACCTCGTAGCTAAGTGGCTTTCCAATCATGAATGGGATCTTCGAGGCAATTAGAAATATGTTTCTTTCAATTATTTGTCGAGTTAGGAAGAAAGTGGACAATTTCTAGCGAATGACGAGCCGACTCGTTTGCGACACGCGTTACGCAGCCATTTCTTTGCTCGGGATTTGACATAATCACCTTTGCACGAAATTCTTTATCGCACAGTGTTTTTTTCTGGTCCTATTTCGTAGAAGTGTGGATCATTTCGAAAGTGGTTTTTCGATCGACGTAAGAGCTGTCGCAAGAGCCGAGAGCCTGTTCGTATTAATCTGACCATACATCCCTCAGAATTTATTTAACATATAATTCGTACTTAATTATGTAAAACTTGAATTCCATGGCGCCAGCAATTTCCTCTCGCTGCTCGCTAAATATCTCAGATATAATTCCTCAGATAAAATGCAGGATGCTTGGTGGCTTTGTATTCAGTCTCGTTGTAGAAACGACGTAGAGAAAAAATTCCGCGAAATTGCAAGGTAGATCGGTATCGATCGTTGCATTCTTCCTTGTCCATGACATAAAGATAGCGATCCCGACCCCGTTCGTAGGTCAGGGGTCTTCGTCTCAGTTTGAAATGCTTAACTAGCGTTTACTTGGTCGTTAAGAAACATTTACAAAAAATGAAACGTCGCCGTTTTCCACGAGGCGAACACGTTACGAAAGGAATCCTTGGCTCGCGAGGAATAATAGGTTGTTGCCAAACCTTGGTCTAATCCATTTAACGGAAACGATCGTTCAAAGAGGTGGCGCGAGGGGGCAGACCTTTTTCTTTCGCTTCTTACTCAGCCGGAACGCCTGGAAGTCGCTCGATCCTGAAGGAGGACCTTGCCGAGGCGAGAACGTGCTTTACGGCCAGTTTAAGTAGATAATGTCCATGGTCAGCTGGCGTGAAAGGATCATTAAGGAAGAGTACCTGTTACTCGAGCCATTCCGTGATCGAGGCGTCTTCGAGATCCACGGAGTCGTTCTTTCAATGCAATGGTGGCTTTTCACATTTTCATTTCTTGTCCTCTTGCCCCACGCATTTTCCTTTTCATTTCTATCGAATCGCAATCTTCGAATGTATCGTATCGAATTTTCTTTTATATAAGTTACGAAAAACATAGGGAACTACAATACTATCTAAGACTAGGAATTACGAATAGAATTACGAATATTTCGGAAATATTTATCGCACTTGTCAGGCTCGCTGAGGAACCCATCTTTGAGCCTTTGATTCACGAGCGAGGATCAGCTTCCATTAATCAGATCGAGCAACGTGCAATTTGTAACTCGGGCTCGATCAATCGCGCGTCGGTATTAATGTTTGTCGAAGCAATTACCGTTCAATGTTGATTGCGTCAGCACCAATTAAGGAAATTACTGCGGAGCGCGGTAGAAAATTTGCATGGAAAATCCAGGGGAATTGACGAATTCATCGCGCTGAGCGAATCCGTAAAACAAATGCGATCGGAACATTAGGGTTTCCGAAATTGGCCAATTAATGGATCCGGGCGAAAATCATTAGCAGCGGCGTTTAAGACAATTTACTTTCTCGGAGGAAAGCTGTAGATCTTGATCAGCTGACGAGTACGTTCTTCGTTAGCGATCCTGGGAAACTGTGTAACAGTTTACGAGAAGAATCATCGAGCACCGTGTAAAAGAAAAATTTGTTCGTAATAAATTACTGTGACTAATTCGAAAAGATGATCTATTGTTTCAGCATTCAGTGCGATGTACTTTGAAAAATGTAATTAGAAAAGCGAAGGATCTCCGTGACCGAGTTTATTGTAATATCTGAAACACGATCTGTTGGAGACTAGTGAAGACACCGTTAAAAATAATAAAAGAGGAACAAGTGAAAGTAATTTTCCTTCCGCCGCGCCGGTTAAAAGAAACACTAACAACTCGGAGCACGCGCCGCGTCGCATCGAACCTGGAAGAGGCCCAGGACTTGTCTCTGTTACGATTCTAACAGCCGTGAAACCGTGAAAGGTTGGCTCGTGACCGTAATGCAGAAGCGGATGGATACCACGGTAAATGCTCGAACGCCGGGCTTACGTTCACTATGCGTCGTCGCGACGCTGTTTAATATGGCGACTGCACTCGAAACGACAGCGGGAACACTCGTGGAAAAAGGATTACACACTCCCACGCTAGGGCGTATCTGTTCGGCGTCGCCAATTTCCGGTTCGCAACTCTGTGTCGCCACCCAGGTCGCAGTTTCCTTATTAGGCGGTAACAAGTTCGCGAACATTAGTTCGAAAATAACCTTTCAATTTAATAGAACCATTTTTCAAGCGCAACATCTGTTTAAACGTTTGACGCAGCTTCTGCAAAGTGGATTACAGGAATTGGAATCGAATTCGCTCGCTCGAGATTAATTAATTATTTAATGCCTCCATTCAGAATGACGTTGCAATTAGAATTCGATGTACACGGGTATTGATCGTTTAATGAGATATTTAATAACCAATGGAGAACAGATAACTGCGAAGCGTGAAGAGAACTGATCACGGGTCGCGATTGACCCACGCGCTGTAATAGACCTGCAGTTTTTAGTCTCACCACCGCGCCGTATCTATTCTCTTAATCATAACTTCTTCTCTTTCTCTCGGTTGCTCTCCTCCTGTCACGCCTCTGTCAATCGGATACAGCCGTGATGCAACTCATTGTTTACGAGCGGCATTTCAATACAATCGTGTGAGAACTCCGGCTGGCAAAACGTGGGGAAGAAATGTCTTGGCGTATCCTTGGCACACCCCGATACACGAACACCATTTGCGAACGTCGTGGGCCTTGCCAGAGTAAGGCCGCTTTTGGCGACGATTTGCTCCCGATTTTCTCCCGGCAAGGACTGACTGGCAAAACATTTGTCCCACGGACACGCAACGATGAACCGACCTAACCGATCGATCTCTCGTCATTTTGCAATTTTCGAAATTTTAGTTCAACGGTGATGGGAGAAATTGAAGATTTCTAACAGCGAAGATTAAAGGACGCTTTCCTAGAGACTATCAAGAAATGTTAGAGATACCGCAAATTTCATACATTTATGCGAGAAATTAGCGAATGCAATCTAAAACGCAATCTAAAAAGATACGAAAAAATAATTGAGGGACGTTAGTGCAGCCCGGATCTCGGGGTAAGCCGTATCAACCCTCTTTTTCCCAGGGCATCGGACCAGAAGCAGTAGTTGCTCGGTACCGGGACTTTCAACACCGACGTCAGCATCGTTGAGAAGCGTTCAATGGTACACGAACGAAAGGATAAGATCGGCGAGGCGATTAGGCGGCGACGTTTACTTTGTTGCGTTTCTGTCGGGTGTTTCGCAAAGGCCGGGGGAAACGAAGCGTCCATCGAAGGTGGCCAGAGAGAACCGAGACAACTGGGAACAGATGCGCTTGTCATTCCGTGCTGGTCAAACCTGGGTGCACATAACCGAATAGCTGGGGAATAGTTGGTCGCATTTGGATTTCACGCACACGCGGCGCGGCGCGGCGTTCCGGGCCAGACGAGAGTGAAACTTCATCGGTTGAATAACCGTGTCGTAACTCAGAAGGAAGCTGCTGTTTTTCCTTCTACGGTTTCCCGTTGCCGGAATACAGTAGCACTCGCGTAAGGGGGCAAACTCGTATCCAGGATTGCAAGGGTGCCAATACCTGTTTGTAAAAATTCGTGCTGATCCCGTACATACGATAACATCTAACAAGACTTTTGAAACCGCGCGCGCGGCCTACATTGATCTTTCATCTAACACTTCTAACGAGAATCTGCAAGATCCACCCGACTCTTTTCCTTACTCGATATCTACAAGGTGACATCGAACGCACGATCTGGAAAGTGGACAATTCTTACGCACGCTCTCTGCTCGCATCTAATTAAAAGATAATTGAATGGTTACGCAAGGTGACGCACGGTGGCGAAAGGGGACCAGAGTTGCGCAAATCGGCGAGTACGCGATAAAAACAGTCCTGTTACAAAAGGCCGAAATTTATGAGCGATTTTGTGGCCCGCTCGACTCCGCGCAACTTCCGCTTGGATTATGCGAGAGAGCATCTCTCGAGTTCGAGTGTTGCAAGCCCGGGGTTAATGAGGGGTGGACGAGAGAATTCGCGTGCTCGACCGACGTGAAATTAGCCGCTCCGTGGTTCCACTCTGTGGCTGCTGTGAGTGGATTGCGAATTTTTATGGAAACAACCATTTTTTTTAAAAATTAGTTTGTAAAACCTGGGGATGGAGGAAATTTTTATGCATGCCGTTTCTGCTTGTAAATGTGTCTGGGCACAGAACCAAAAGAAATCCGCCGTTACATAAAATCCTTGAACATGCAGGACTTTCAGTCGCATCGAAAATCCAATTTACCTCTGCTATCAGCTTTTCACTCGCGAAACTTATTTGTACGTGCTTCTTTAAAGTCTTAACAATTTTCGGATTCAACTGTCTCAAGGGTTGAGGGTCTTATAAAGAGAACTGAGTTTAAACAAATCCTGCGAAATGAATGTTAAATAAATATGAGCAAATCCGTGGTCTGAATCGACCGAGCGAGGCAAGCAATGCGATAACGCATTCGAACAATTATTTGAGACACGTTCCTGCCGGACGCCACAATTACCACCTGGAACGGTCATTTCCATCAGCGGATCGCTTCTGTCGATTCTCCCCATGGATTATTTCTAATTGCTGCAATGAATTTAGTCGCACGAGCCGGTCTGGAACTTGTGCAAGATTCGATTACTGTTCGATCGTTGTTAATGGCGAAAAATGATGTAGAGAAAAGAGAGAGGGAAGAAGACACGAGGACAAGCATTTCCGAAGAGAGAGAGAGAGAGAGAGAAAGAAGAAGAAGGGGCAGTAAAACGGGGAAAAAATGGAACGAGCCCAACCAGCCACGGTGATCCACGTGTTTACACGTTCCTGTTCCCACGTCTGTTGAAGCAGGACTTTGCAATCGTGTACTATCTCGCCTCATTATACCGGCTTTATCTAAAATCTCGCGAGACACGATTCTGCTTCCGCGCATGAAAATCTGTTGGACGCGACGTGTATGCACGGCCCGTGTTACGGCCGTTTTGTTATGAATTAGTATCCCGACGAACGGGATCAGATGATACGCTGCGAGAACAGATATAAAAGAGGCACGCCGATTGTCTTTGCCGGGGGACGGTGAACATCGATGTTCCATTTCGGGATTGAAATCGAGATCAAGGATCCGATTGCGGTTGAGTTATAACTCGGAGAAAAATATCTTTTACAAGCTGTTTGATTCTTGCGTAAGTCGTTGTTCCGTAGTTGTGTTTTTTTTTCGGTGGAGGGAGAGCGAAAGAATCGAGTCTGGGTCTAGGTTGGATGTAATTGATATTTATGGATCGATCGATGCCACCGATCACACTGCGAGCGTTTAGTTTCTACGTGGTGCACCGCTGAATCGGTAGTCACGCTTCGAGCAACAACGAATCGGCAGCTCGCATGGACTCTAAATGTCAGAAAAGTTCCGAAGCCACGAAAGGCTCGCGAGCTTGTCGTTCTCCACGACATCACGCGAAACGTCCGCTGGAAACATCGCGGTGCGATCCGGTCGATCGAGTGCGGCTGGGAAAGTGCAGCCGAACGAGCGAGGCTGCTTCCAGGCTGATTCCCAGAAAACGCCACACCCTGCGCAGCCTAACACAGACACGATCATGCGACTCATGCGACTAGCTCGCAAGGACGACATCGTTCCTTCCTCGAGCGGGAACCCGTCTCTCTGTGCCGGATAGATTTTTTCGCGTGAATCACGTTTTCACACGTCTCGCGGGAACGAACGGCGTTAAGCGGATCGCTCCCCGTTGCGACGCGACGTCGCAATTTTCACGAAATTCAACGCGATACACTGTGAATCGCTGCTGGAGATTTTCTAGTCGCTCTTGACAGTACTTTTGTCGCAGATTCTTCAGACATTGCGAAGGGTCGCCGGTACCAGCAAACGACGAGTCTGTTTTCCTTTAATTAATAGTTTGTCAGACGGTTTTTTTAAGTAATCCGAGAAAGCTTCGAGAAGGAAACGGCTCGTCGGGTCCTCGATCGATCGACAAACGGCCTCCATCCTCGAACGATGACTGTTCTAATCGTTGCAATGAAAAACGATGAACGGTTCAATGCCGATCGCAGGAAGGTTTAAGTCACTTCGAGGTAATCGTCTGGGACTCGTGTGAACAGAAGAACTCGCCAGCTCCCAGTTCATTACGGATGCGATTCTGCGTGCAGAAACGTTTCTGCATAATTAACGGAGGGCTCGTGACGAAAGCTTATTCGGCTCGTGCCTCCTTTCGCGAGGAGAGTACAAGCGAAGCTCGAGAAAGGAGAAGCGCGATGCAACTGATGCAGTTAGGATGCGTTCGGTCCGGGGTGGAAAGTTTGATTAAAAATTTATTTGCAGTGGTGGCGACAGTTTTTCAGGAACAAGATTGATTTCTAACGATGGTAAATATTTGAAGGACGTATAGGACTTTCTTTTATCTTCATTTTTTCGCTTTATAGGACGAAGTAGAGAAGAATGTGTTCTGACGTGCACTGTCTGGATGATGCATGCAACTTGTGATGCATAGGGTAACGAGATTGAATAATACTGGGGATAATTTAAATTGTCTATCAACGCGAGATTATCTTAATTAGAATGTGCAAGGTGGTGTCTAAGGAAAGAGGGACACAGTTCTTTTGCTGCGCAGTGAATTGATTTTAAATTGTGTTATCGGATTAATCTTAGTTACGAGAATACGTAGTGGGATTATAGCTCTATTCGAATTCTTCCAGCTAATCATGGAAATGTTTTCGCTACCTAATTAATCATTCTTCTGGATACGGAAATAGACGCATAATTATATTGCTTCTTGGTTTGCTCAAAATAATCTCGCCCCCGCTAAATGGTGGACGGTTCTCGATCGATTATTGATGTTTGAACGCTCGCTGGTGTTTATTAACTGACAGGCTTCCCTTTTCAACGGGACGAATTGATTTTAATTGGCAGCGAAGCGCGAAAAACGTTGCAAATTAAAAATATTGTGGAGAGCAGGTTCGGATCGAGTATTTCTGAGGAAAATTAATTCCACATTTCATGCGACAGAAAGACACGTCGCGTTGATAATTTTCATCCACGCGTGTAGAAGCAGAACCGTATGTAAAATACAGAAATTGATCTATATGTAAAATAGAAAAATGAATTTGTATGTTAAATAGAATGGTAGATTTATATGGAAAATACAAAAAGAGACATTGAACGAAGTACAAAAAGGAAATGATCCGAGCACTAAATAAAAAGAGACAAGCTCACAGGAAAAGCAGAAAAAATTAATCAACACAGGATTCCCTAGGAAATCGATCCTGAACCGATACGTCGCGTCGTGTCACTGTCCGCACAATACGAGGCTATACTACTGCGTCGGCCCCAGTCCTTCAGCAGTGTCACTCTCCTATCAACCCCATTTTGCTCCGAGGCACAGCAAACTGGCTTCCCTTTCACCCAGCGATCGCAAATCATATAACTATACCGTTATTTTCTATGCGAAATACAAATTGTTTGCATTCGTTGCGAGACACACAAACGAGATACTCGATTATTTTCTTTCGAAATCGTTTTGACAGGAAGAAAACTAGTGAACAGTATATTGAAATTCTTTAATCATTGCCAGTATTTTAGATTCTTCTTGCAAGAATTTGTAGCGGGCGTCACTTTTAAACTCCATTTCGATTGACGTTCGTTCGTTCGCCCTCGATCCCGCCGTATCTCCGTCTCCCAGTGTCGTATCCTCGGATCTTGCCTCCATGCACACGCAACATTACCTTCCTGCCACTTTCCCTCGTGTATAGCAGTGTATCTTCGCGTGTAGGCTTGATCGCTCGAGCGAGCGCTGCGATCGCGCGCGGTCAAGAACACGGAGGGGCCAACCAAGCTTATTAATAGCGAAGATTTACGTCAGCGAACGACGCGCGACGGTTGCCGGATTCTAGAGGAAATGGACGACGATTAATGTCAAGGAACGCCTCGTCCGATTGCGATCCCGATTGCGATCTACGAGAGCAAGCCAGCCGATCGGCTGATCGGCCGTATCGCTCCCTAAAAGGGGAGTTTCGAAGGTTTCTCTAACGGGAGAGGGTGCTGCTTTAACGTTATTGGAAATCTTACAGATACCCTGTTTCTTTGGGGTTCGATGCCTGTTTGTAAAAATCGTGCTGATCCGTACACGTGTCATCTGATCGTAGTATTAAAATATCAAACTGAAATGGAATGAAATAAAGCAAAGCGCGGAACGCTGTAACCGTTAATCCAGAATAACGATACAAACCACGAAATGAATTTTATTTCACACCGGCTTGAAAATGCTCCGTAATGGGAACACGAGATTAGCATAAGCATCCGTAGTCCATCGATCACGCGTCTCGCATTCGGGACCTCTGCTAGCTTGATTGGCGCGTTCTTTCCGCGATCAACAAACAGGAAGCTTCCCATAGTTCCCTAATTCAGCCGTAGGAACGTGTAAATGAAAAGCCGGCGTTGCCGCCGCTGTCGAAGAAACCAGGGAAAACGTCCCGCAGGAATCCGTTTTATCGATGCCGTATCCCGAGGGAGGGTTCGGGGTCCACCGAATTCCGTTGTAACGAGGGTCAATACATTAATCTTCATCCCCTTTATCGACGAACGTGAGCGTTCGGTGCCGGAAGTAGCTGAAGTAGAACGAACGAACGGACGAACGAGGACGACGATTCGAAGTGTGAAAGAGAAGGACAACCCTCTCGCCGTTTACAAGCGTAAATTCGAATAAGAGTATCCAGATTATTCGTATTTTTAGCGAGAACGGGATTTATCTCGCGCAATTGACTTTCCCAGTTCGATGGAACGAGCTATCTGGCGTGATTAGCATGTGCTCTTTAACCGTGACGTGGTCAGCGAAGCCTCCGACAGTTTCGAGAGTAGACTATTAGCATGATAATGCAGCCGCATGAAGAGAAACAGCAGAGGCGGACGCGTTTCGTGCCTGGCCGGGTTTGTTTTGTATACGTGGGCCGCCGCGTGTGCCCGTTGTTGTCTCGAATCTCCTCTCGTCTTCATCCAATATTCATGTTCCGTTGTCCGGTGATTGCAGAGGCTGTGGCTCTCCGGGAACGCTAAGGAAGTGATCGGACCTGTCCGAGTGGTGCATCGATATGTCAACATGCCGGAACAGACCGCCGAATTCTACAACGAGACCACCAGCAGGGTCGAAGAGGTGAGACATTAAATTTTTGATCGACACGTTAATTCCGCCATTGTCTCCGCAGCAGGCCTCTAGAATTCATGTACAATCGATTTCTTCTTTCCACTGACAGGTCCACGGCTGTCTACCCGCAATGGGATACAGTTTCGCGGCAGGAACGACCGATGGACCTGGATCGTTCGCGTTCGAGCAAGGCACGACTACCGCCAATCCTCTGTGGAACGCGGTTAGAAACTTATTGGCGGTCCCCACGCAGGAGGATATCAAGTGTCATGGCGCAAAACCGATTTTGCTAGCCACTGGACGGGTAAGTTCCGTGGAAAAAGTTTTCTCTTCGTCCACGAGTCTTCGACACTCGGAATAAATCATCTATTCAAATCTGCTACGATATATATACATCCTCTTCTCTGCAAAGATTCCCCTTGTTGGAATTTAGTTAATGTTTTTGCAGAATTTTCTTTCGACGAATTCCTAACTGCTGAACCAGTCGTTTTGATTGATGGTTCTCCCGGGCATTTTTCAGATGACACTACCGTATGAATGGCAGCCGAGTGTGGTGTCGACGCAGGTCGCACTGATCGGTAGCGTAGTCATCGCCGGTGTGCCAGGAGAGTTCACAACAATGTCCGGAAGAAGATTGCGAGAGGCTATCAAAACAGTCATGAACGAAGCGTCCGACGACGAAACCTCCGTCATAGTCGCCGGTCTCTGTAATACATACAGCGATTACATCACCACGCCGGAGGAATATCAAGTAAAATACAGAATCGTTTTTTATTTCCCTCTAGCCGGATTTCAGCCATTTTCTTCGCATTATGGTCGATCAGAGGGGGTTAATGCACTGTGAACTGAAACAGAAAAACAGAAGAGACGCGTTAAACATTTATCGATCGCCGGGCTGCGATTAGAAATTTATATATATATATATTTATTTATATTTTTTTAAATTAACTATAATTTAACTAACTAACTGTGTAATTTAAATTCCTTGATTTTTCACAACTTCAAACTCTTCGAGCTAGCTTTCCGAAATTACTGCGTGTCCTCGCTACGATATTTCATTTAAATTTCCGGATTTATTCTGACCGTAAAATCGGCACGAATGTCTGCAACATTTTTGTGCTAGATTGCTGCAATCCTTATACCATTGCGTGTAATATTTTCCAGATTCAGAGGTACGAGGGTGCTTCGACGATATATGGGCCGCACACTCTCACCATCTACCTGAAACAATTCACTGAGCTGGCGACTGCTGCTCTTCTTGTGAGTACGATATTTTATAATTTTCGGAAATTCTCCAATTTCGGTACGTTTTATTTTTATTCGATGCTTAAATTTTTTCTTTTATGTTCTTTCGTAGAAGAAGGATGTGGAGCCCGGCCCCTCGCCCCCCGATTTAGGAAAAAAGAATCTGCTCACGTTCGTGACACCCGTTCTTTACGACACGCCGAAATGGGGCCGGAATTTCGGCGATTGTATCAAGCAGCCGCAGAAACTGGCGAAACCCGGTGACACAGTCACAGCTGTTTTCGTGAGTATCGACCGATATAGGTTTCCCCTTTATCTCGGAACACTCGGGACGACGACCGTGACCCGCAGCGTTACCGTCGACCCACGTTATGCAAACCCACTCACCTAATTCTGCTTATCGGGAAATTCGATTCGGCTCGATGCGAATTTCTGTTTCGACCATGCAAACGAGCCGAAACGGAAAAAAGGATGGCAAAGCGAATAGCTATTTTGGTCTATTTAGTGAGTAAATATTCGCATCCGTTTTGCGCAGATTTCCGGTCACCCGCGCAACAATTTCATGACGGAGAACACGTTCCTGACGGTCGAGAGGCTGACGAACGACGAAGTGTGGGTGCCCATTGCAACGGATGCCAACTGGGAAACCAGGTACGTAAATTTCATCGTTTATCATGCAATTTGTATTCATGGTATCGACGCAGATATCAATATTTATGCATTTCCTTTGACCGAGTACGTTCGCGCAAACGTCAAAACGGTTTTGTTCTGCAACAGCGAAAAGAATCGTCGAAAAATATTTGAACAGAGTCTGGTATTAACTTTCCTTTTCGTCGTATGTTTAAACAAAGTTGATGTTCTTGGCGCACCGGTTCGATCAATTTAATTAAAAGCAATTTTGCAATATATTAATTTCGACGTTTCGGTCTTTGTTTAGACCCTTCTCAAGAAAATAGTGAATGCGTCTGTTAATTATTACAAAAAACACCAAAGGTGATATTCTGTTGATGAGAACACGTTTAAAAATAATTTTTGAAATATATCAACTTACTTGCTTAATGAAATAACTTAAGAATTATAGAAAAATAATACCACGTACTGTGTTCATGTCTTACTTGTAAGCTACTGGGACAAACAGTGAAACTTTCCGAAGTCACGAATCAAATAATCGGCGATATTAGAGTCTGATATTGATTGTAATGTAAAAATATGTCCTTTTCGAGTAACGATGATGAACGAATATTGATGTAAATGTTGATGCGAACGCCACAGATTCGAATGGAAGAGGACGTCGGTAGTTCTCGGCTCGAGCCAGGTGACAATTACGTGGCAAGTCCCGGAGGACATCAAACAGGGTGAATATCGAATTAGGCACAACGGATGCTATCGGTACATCCTTGGCGGTATCTTTCCTTACTACGGCGTATCGAACCATATCCAGGTAAATTGAAAATCTTCCGTATAATCTGCTTGCACCCTATCTCCATCCCCTAAATAATGTTCCAAAATGAAGTTACCGTGATAAATTGATTCATATGGAAATGTTCTGCTTACTATACGTTGCGTAGACGTGTGTAACATATTATCTACAATCGAGTTTAATTTAAACCAAATCGTCGGATCTGTGTACCATTTGACATTTCAATCCAAGACAAGGTTCGTCGTTAGAGAACACAGCTAGTTGTCGAGATTAAATGTCTTCCGTGCTAACGTTTCCTCTGTGCAGGTATTTCCACTGTTACATTTCGAATGTGCTTTAGTAACAAAGCAGGGAAAGTAATTTCCTGCGAACTTTGTAACAGCACAAACTCCACCGGTACATTTAAGAAGTTTAATTTTTTTTGCAAATCTTTCCAGGTGGTAAATCCCGAGCTGAGTAGCATTGGACGACGGTTTTTCGAATAATCGTGACGGTATGAAAGCCAAGCGAAATGCTTGCGCTTAATTCCTTGCTGGATTAGGATTGATTCCAGCAGCGAAGGCCACACAATAAGGGTGTGAACCACGCAGGCTATCTACTGTACACTGTTGTATATTGATCTCCTCGTAACTTTCGATCCTGCGATCGAATTCGATAGCGTATTTTTTCTCACGAAAAATATGTTCAAGAATTGTGATTATACATTAAAATAATAAATAGTAACCTATTAAACCCTTTAAAATAAAAACGCTATTTACTTCCTGCACACTCATTCATCAATTCTCAAGCGTTTCTACAAAATATGATCTGATTTACAGATTCCGAATGAACTGTAAAAATCGTGGGATAATGAAATGAAAAATGTGCGAGCGCCATAATGGCGTACAAAGTGACAAGATAATTCGTCTCTTCCGGTTAACAGGTTATAAAGAGAATATGGGGGAGTATTTCCAGGCTAGGGAAATCTCGAAACCGATATCCCCATCCCGAAGATCGATCTAAATCAAGTTTAAGGTGACTTCGAGGATCGTAACGTACCATTTTATGGGTTGAAGTTTGGCCAGGCGTGCTGGAGCTTGCCCGCATAAATTTGATCATTTCGCGGCAGTTTTGTGCGCGCAGACGCGGTCGCTCTGCATACTGATCGTCCACGGAGGGGAATAAAAGTTTCCATAGCAAAAAGCTCCTGGAGTTGTTCGACATTTTGGAAAATTTCAGCGTTGGCGGATACTCGGACGCCATTAAAGCGAAAGCAAACAGATTCATGGTAACGATGATGGTTGGAAATTGGTACAATTGGACCGGCAATTTGCCAGGATTACAGCATCGTTCGATAATGTTCGATGCGAATGTTTGTTACCCCATTTTCTTTTCTTTATTTCTTTTTTTTTTTCTTTTTGGTCCATCTTTGTCAATTTATTTCATTTAATGGTACCGCTTCTGTACCGAATTCCGCCGCCAATCACTATAATACTCCATCGCGCAGATGAAGAAGAAACTAGGTCTCGCTATTCAAAATTAATCAAATTCATTCCATCTGCAGTTTTCTGGATCGCAAGCAATTCCGAGGAGCGTCTCGATGTTAATCCTCTCGATAGAAAACGACCGCAACCTCGATATTTTCATGCTTCTACGTTGAATTTTTAAATAAACTGATTGAATCGGTATGAAAGCTGCGGCACTCTTTCCTTCTCGGAACCAGTAATATTCAACGGAAATCCTAAATAGTCGTTTTGTATTTACTCGAATGAAAATACATTTAAGACGTTGCTTAACATGTTGAGTGCTGCACTAATTGAATAGTTCGAACACAAAAATAGTGATATTTATTTCCCTTATTGCAAACGATGCGACGGGAAGCTTCAATAAGATCTGCTGTTACTTTCGAGCAGCTTATACAAACCGAATAATTATGCCGAGACGTTTATTGGTCGGTGTTATGGCGACCCAGTCCGGCCAGCACGGAATAACAAGGAGCGATCGCAATTCACGGCCGACCGGAATTTTTCGCCTGGTAAGTTGAAACCAGAAGTCGAACATGGAGCGCATCTCATAAGGAATGTGGTCGCGGTCGCGTTCACGAAGGCCCAATTAAACGTACATCCGGTTTCTGTCGAAAAACCGATCGTTTCCATTCATCGGTATCTCGAAACCCGTAATTGAACGTTCTCGATCGACCGATGAATATCTCGGCCTCGAGAAAACCAGATCAATTAGGGGCGTGTGCAACGGAACTGTAAAAAAATTCCGGCTATGCATCGTAAAGTTGGAGCAGCAACTTCGTCGATCACTGGGTATATCAATCGAATATATTTCACCAGGAGACGGTTTTTGTGTTCGTTTGATGGACAGAAAACTTCTTCCACTAGGTCCTTCGTCTCTCTCCGAGCATAAACAAGAAAGTCTAAGAAAACCGGGATACTTGGTTGCGACGTGTCATCGTCCCCTGAAAAAACTTATCGAAACATCATCCGGAGGATCCCCTTTTATATCGCGGAAGTTGCCGGCCCCTCCGCTACTTTATGAAACAACGCCAAAAATTGATCGACTTGGCATCGGCCGAAAGGAAGAGTGAAAATATCCATGAAAACGTTCAGACAAAGTAAACATTCCTCGTCAGAAATTCTAAATTCCACGACAATACCATCATCAGCGATCCGATAATTTATTTTACAGAAAGTGGGGCTCCAGAACCGGAAGTTAGGCTAGCCAACGATTCGAAAAGTGTACCGTCGCGTAGCCGGGTTGTTTGAACGCAGGAGCACGTTGGCAAATGATTCGGCAAAGGGAACGATGGAAAGGGAGGAACTGCGACCGGAGTTTCCGAGAAGTTGCATCGTCATCGAGATGTGAAACGACGCGAACCGAATTCGACACTTCTGAACAGGAGCTTGCAGAAAGCTTCCTCCTCTTCTTCTTCTTCGCTGGGAAGATGAAAGTACGGAATTGGGGACGGAGGGTTAGAGGGGTTTGCTATTTTCATTTTCGGGAAATGAGCCGAGGTGAAAGGGGGTTGGGATTCTTTTCTGGATACCGTTCGCGTGTACAGGGTCAGTGGGACGAACGGTGAACCGTGAACGAGGATCGGCGACTCTCTGAAAAGAATCGTTCAAAACGTAGTCTATAGTACCAACCAACGCATACATTTGGATCATCGTAATTACAAATTGTTTACAGGTGCGAACCATCGAGTGATTTGCAACTCAATGATTGTTCCATTGTTCATCTTGATGATTCGCTGTATGTTCAGGATCCAGCGTAACATAGGATACGCGAGCACTGTAATTTGAAACCAAAGCTACCCGGTTCCGTGTCTGGCTGCGTTTGATTACTGGTTTAACGATTTCTCTAATCCTTCGACCCTCGGGAGGATTCGCTTCACGATCGAGACATCACAGGGCAACGTTTAATCTGTTGGATTACTGGGCGCGATCGAATTTCAGGCAGCAAACGACGATACAGTCGATGGAAAATGAAAACAGACCGTGAATCCTCGTGTACCAGTTCAATTCATCTTATTCACTGATTGCGTTCGAACGTGTAATCTGACGAGTGACAGCTGCGAGGCAAGAGAGAGAGAGAGAGAGAGAGAGAGAGAGAGAGAGAGAGAGAGAGAGTACGCTTCGAACCCAGGGTCAATGACCTGCGAGGTCAAGGCTGGACCTTGACTGGACACGTTTGCTATGCAATGATTCCCGACTAATTGAATTTCATCGAAACACGGGCTTGTGCGTCGCAGGATGCTCGGTCAACCGCGGTTCAAGAATCCAGCATCGTCAAAGAGGTCGAGATCGTAGGGACGCCGCGCCGTGTCGGAGGATACTGCCGGTGCTTTCAGGTGCGCAGAAGCGACGGTGACCGGCGTCGCGTCGTCCGCGTCGGTTTCGCCGGCAGTCGTGAATCGCGCGGCGTCGGTGCCGGTTCACCGTTTCGCAATTCCCGGTTTCACGGTCGTTATCTTCATCGTTAATCCTCCCCCTCCCGCAGAACCATTAACCCGACAACGAGATCCACTTTGAATAGTCACCAAATCCTGACGGATCCCCTAAAACGAGTTCTACAGCTGTCCACGAGCAGCGGGTCAGTTGTCGATGATGTAACTAACTGGAGAAGTTAGCGGACAAGAAGATTAGGTCTATGGGCAAGATGATGGATGTTTCGAAGGAGGACGTCCACTGATGGGGTCTAGCATCCGCGTGGAATGATCAGGCGAGATGGACGGGGCAGCGACGTCCTCTAGCAGCGGGTACCCCGTGATCCAGGAGTACCTGCAGGATCTCGGCTGGTGGTACAACGAAACGCAGGATAACGATTCCTCGAGGGGTGTTCAATTGAACAGCCAGCCTAGAAGAGACCCTCTGTACATCGTGGTCCCGGTGATCCTGATCTATGTGGCGATCTTCGTGACTGGGACTATCGGCAACATCAGCACGTGCATCGTGATCGCACGCAACAAGTTGATGCACACCGCGACCAACTACTACCTGTTCAGCTTGGCCGTGTCAGACCTGTTGCTGCTGATCTCTGGTCTACCTCCGGAGATCTACATGGTCTGGTGCAAGTACCCCTACATCTTCGGCGAAGGATTCTGTGTTTTAAGAGGCCTAGCTGGAGAGACTTCTGCTAACGCTTCGGTGTTGACCATCACAGCCTTCACCGTCGAAAGATACGTGGCTATTTGTCACCCTTTCTTAGCGCACACTATGTCCAAGCTGACTAGGGCGGTTAAATTGATACTTGTTATATGGCTGGTAGCTCTGTGCTTCGCTCTGCCTATGGCTCTGCAGTTCGGGGTCGTGCAGCTTGATAAGGACCCTACTATCGTTAGCTGTACCATGAAGAGGGTCATCATGCAACATTCGTTCGAGCTATCCACGTTTTTGTTCTTCGTCGTACCCATGAGTCTGATTACCGTGCTGTACATTCTTATCGGGCTCAAGCTCAGGAAGTCGAACATGATGAAGAGGAGCCGTGGCAGCGGCGAGGGTGGCAGCTGCAGGAATAAACCTGGCAGATCGTCCAGGAGGGTGCTAAAGATGCTTGGTGAGTAGCGAGCTTTCTGCGGTGTTAACACTAGGTTTGCGGACCTCTAGAAATAACTGTTTCACATTATTTTATAAACGTATAGAATAAATCCAAAGAAATGAATTTGTCGAATCTTAGTAATCGCTAAGGTAATTAAGAATATTAGAATCCGTCATTTCGACGGGTCCCATAAACCTAGTGTCAGGAAAGCATATGAAGAAAATATTGAATAAATTATTTTTCGAATACGCTTATGCGAAGTTTAATTAAAATCAACAATTACTAGTTCCTGGTGTTCGACGAAGTACCGAGTTAAATATGTAGGAAAATATTTCTCTCTCGTCGGCTCGTGTGATACGATAGCGAATATTACAATGATCGAACTCGAGTCTGTTATTTATAAGAGAAGGAATGACGATGCGACTTCCATTGGTCCTGGATATTCAACGATCAATTTATTTGAAGCCCTTTGAATTATTCCGCGAGGAAATCGGTAAAATCTCAACGATCCTCTTCCTTCGGAAGCGTCGAGTCATGAAAAGCTATAACAATTCGATTGAGCGGTGAGTATACCATAATCCTATTATACAGACACGTTCATTTCCATTTAAACGGACCGGGGTATTCATTCTGAGACCTATGGAACACTTTTGGGAGATCTCGAGCCACCCTTGAATTATTTTCCCCTTTGAACTATACAAATTTTAACTGACCTGCTCGCCTTCGCGCGGGCGTCGTCGCCAACGTCATTCGGATAGCTATTTCCAGAAGATTGACTTCTCTTGATGTTATTCATTTATGTAGGTTCCCTAGATTGCCTAAAATGTACGCCTCCGGATCAAAGTATCCTGTCCCTCGTTGGTTTAATCCTCAATTTTACCAACAAAGAAAATACGAAAAAGTACTCTAACTATTTTTCTTTTATCTGTTTCTCACTTAATTCATCGTAATCTGATTTTATTTGTAGGATTACATTCCAGTCGACGTTTCATTTAAAAGGTTTCGTCAGGCCTTGAACAATCCCTCGCAAATTCTTACTGGCGCATCGTCAATTCATCATCAATTCCTGTTACAATTATTTCACGCTTTGGTCATCATCTCACACCAGCAGCGTTTACTTCCACGCGACAAGACACGCGACACACAAAGATCATCGAATACACATCGCGTTGCATCATCGTCCGCTGGACCGTGGATAATAGCATCCTCTCGCTGACACTTATTTGGTAAACAAATTCAAACGGACTCGCGCGGAACACGTTCGCGGCTCCGGAGTGGCGTCCCGTCGTCAACGGAATTTGTGTCAGTGGTCGAACGTAATCCTGAACTTCGGAACAGAGGCATTTTCTCTGCGTATCGCAAACAGTTATTTGACGAATTCAGACCCCCCTAAATTGGTAAAATATTAATTATATTTATATATACTCTTATATATACTCTTTTCGTGCGTACGAAAAACAGTACAAGATTGTTCGGCGAAGGAAATTTCGTTGTACGTGTCGAACATTTCTCATTCGACGGCGGCGGTAATTAATCACAAGGCAAGTTTCGCAGTCTCGTCTGAACAAAACTTTCCAATTAATTTGAAAGTCGCGCGAAGATCGCAGCGAATCGTTGTACCGCTCGTTGGGGCACGTGGCGAACTAATTAGAAACATACAATTCGCATTGCGTGGGAACGAGACGCTACTTCCTTCGTTTGTGATGGATCTGTTTGGGAGATTCTGTTATGCCGCGCCGTAACGTTTTTCGATAATAAACCGTAAAACTTGTGCGATAGAATTTATCCTTAATGGAAAGACGAAACATCGCAGAATACGGGAATAATTTTCTTACTTCGTGGAAACTTTATTCAATAGGAGTACGAGGAACATTCCTAAATGACAATGGAAGAATATGGAATGCCGAGCATTATTATTCTCCTATTCCGAGGCTGTTGTTCGCCATGGTTCGTTTTGAAATTTTATTTCTAGAAGATTTACATGTTCCGGTAAACACCAACGGCAGCTTGATCGAAGATTGATGAACACGCCGCGCCGTTCCGTGAATAATTTTGACAGTAGACAATAGGTCGCGGGTTGCCCCACGAATACGTAATACACTTTATTAACCTTCGGAATACTCGTAGCACGCTCATAATTATTCCAATGTCGGTATGCCAACAGATGCACGGATTTTTCCTCTCGAAGTGGGACGTGGCTTGTTCTTGAACCGAGATCATTTTCGATGCTCGCGCGCGATAGTTTCGATTTACACGATTCAATATAAATCGATGACTCGTGGCGTTTTGACAGTGCATCTTTGATCGGAAAACTGCGTTTCACACGAACGATCAATATAAAACTGCATTTCAATATCTCCATTCAAGCAGAACAACAAATAAAATTCACCGTATCGGAACGATTAATACATCTGCAACTGCATTTGCATGCTTCATATTCATGTGGAAAATTTATTCAAATTTTGTTTCATCATGTTCAGAGCGACCTGACTGCATGATTGAGTTGGGTCAGTCGCGCGCCGTTTTTCTTCGATACTTTTTGTTGGAACAGTGGACAATTTTTTTCAAATAATTGCACAGCATTATCTTCGGAATTTTTTCTGAGAAAATGCACGAACGTTCTTTTACTTTTGTGTTTCACACTAGTTTCACGAAAATGTGAGACGATTTTAAAAGTTCAACATTTCTGCATATTTTTAAATGTTTCCTCGCTTTGAACGGTACAAAAAAGTCAGCCTAGTAGCGTAATCGTAGTGCCATTTATAGTGCTGTCTATTACACACAATGACTCATATATTTGCTCACAGAAAGGCGTTCAAATTCGTATTTATGTCGATGTCTCGGTATAAGTACGATAATAGTGAGCTAAGTGCAGCGCATATTTGCTGAAAAAGTACACGAACAAAAATCGATCCGTTCCGTTCTTCCTCGATAAAATTCAAATGCGATCAAATTAATCCGATGCAGTTTCACCATGCAGCCTGATATCGCGCGGAAGTCGACAAAGTTCTCGCTATAGTTTCTAATACAGTCGATTCTTGCAAATCACTCGACAAAAGTGTTCTAACCACTCGGACGATTAAGAGCCGGTAAAAAATTCATTTGCTCGCGACTCGACCAGAATGAAAATATTGCAACACAGCGGATGCATTTTTGTATCAATTCGATTCGATCTTCCGTGCACGTGGAAAACTACGTCGAACATTCGTTTTGTTAACTTGGCGGAAGGTAAGTCGGTGGGAACGTTCGTATCGTCGGATGCATCTGGTTTTTGTTGAAATGTTTTTCTGTGAGCGCGAGCGAATTTTCAACGATTATGTTAAACGGATGATCGGCGAGGCTGGTGTTACACAAATGTCGAACAATTTTGCCAGCGACGCTCGTTCTGTGGAAAAAAAAGGAAATTAACAGACAGCCCGTCGTATTGCACGCAGTCGGAGGAAGTGATTATATGCATTCGCCATATTATAATTAGCCTGGCGACCTTTGGTAATGCACGCGAGTCGCAGGAACTTCCACGGGAAGATCGATCGGATGATTAACGACAACAATTATGAAGCAATAATCACGATCGATACGATTAGTCTGGTTCCCTGCTATAGTTTCTATAAAGAATATACATAGTAACAAGATCAGGGATGAAGCTTTTCTTATTTCAGCAGATTGTTTGTTAATTGACTCGAACATTGTGCGTACCCGGTGCGTTCGTTATGCAACGTCACGTTATAGACGCTTGCAATCACCTCCATTTTGAACGATCACTCGCTCGAAATTTCTTTCAGTATTTCATTCCCATTGACAGCCATTTCGCGTTGTCTTGGTCCGAGGTTGTGCTCACCTGTCGCGTGATTTATGTGGGGAGGATTTCTGAGTTGTGATAAATCGTTTTATTATTTATTCGAGGGGTCGGAATCGCTTTTCTTCCCGCATTATCACTAATTTCGTCGAGATCTTCCGTAGAAACCATAAGTGTTGGACAAAGCGGGAGAGTGATATAATATAATAAATAATAATTGATATATTCAGAAGGAAATTACTTATGACTCGATCTGATTCAACGTTCAGAATACAATTCTTGTTTACAGTAGTAGCTTGATCGAATTATTTTTAAACTATGTATTCAGATGTACTTTTTGCAGAACGTGCTTGCCAGCAGTTTCAATTAACTACATTAAGATAAAATATATCCTTCGAGCGTGTCATGAATATTCTTTACGAGTTAGGTGCTGGAAGAAATGATATATAGTCAGAAAAAGCACTCGTGCTAATGCAGAGTTGATCAGCAGTATATCATTGTATGAATTGTTAAATAATTTAATCAGTGGAGTAAGGATCTTTGCGCGTTTATCGCGAAATTGAGTAAACGATATTCAAAGTCGTTGAAAAGGAAAAAATAAAGAAGAGAAAAAATAACATTCAATTTGGTTTCTATAATATTTATTGTAATTGATGCATCTTCTATTTCGGTGTAAGGTGCTGGCGAATAAAGTTCGATCGTTTACAGTGCGAGCAATCAGTAATGCAGCAATCGCCAAATTCGCAGTAATAACCGCGCGAGCGAATGTTATTCGAATTTGATTACGTTTGTCCGACGCCACGGTCCTCGTCGTCGTTCTCCATTCAGTCTAGCCGGCCTGGATGGAAATCGTAATCGAATTCGCAAACACACACCGTTGACCCATGTGCGCGTCATATGTGATATCGACATCTCGCGATACATAAATTCGTATTATTTTCGCCAACTTCCGGAATGAGTTCATAGCTTATGACTGAGCGAGATTCGACCACCGAGTACATGCTGCGCGACACGCCGTTGCGATTTCAATCGAGCGTCGAATGTTGTCGCAGGTCTGGAATTTCCGGAATATTCCCACGCGAATTTATGTGCACGGTTCTGTCAGATTTTATACGATTTTATAGTCACCTTAGCCCCTCGAGTCAACAAAGAAGTAGTCTGCAATTTTTTATGGGAAATCGGACAGTTTACATTTTAGTAGATGCATTTTTACATCTTACAACTTACTTATACTTCGTTGAATGTTTCCGATGCCTGTGGCGTTACGTTTAAAAGAATATTAATAGTCTAATTAATATTTCCAAAGGAAAGTTACTAATGAAAATCGCTGTTGAAAAATTCATCATTACGAACGTTTACTATAAAAACCTTTGTCAATGCATACATTGTTGAGACTCTGACGTGCATGTAACTCTGCCACTGTGTTCGACCCATGTACGTTTCTGATTTCATTACACTGTCATGGTCACGTTGCAAATTTCATGCATTTATGATACAAACCAATGAGATTGAAATCCATGGAATGATTAACAGTTGTACGACTCCGACGAGCAGTGGCGTCACACTAAAATAATAATAATATTGAACGCGACAGATACTTTATGAGAATCAGATTTACCATTGTCCTCGGTAAAATGTTCATAGCAATTGTTAAAGTAACGGTTGCAGATAAAAAAGTTTCCAGCTGGTATCTCTGGTTTTCGTGAATTGAATGTCTGTGCGGTGTATGCGCGGTATTGTAATCGGCATTCCACAGCAGTGGAACTCTCCGGGTGTCACTTTACTTCCTGCGGAATAAAAACGGAATGATATGTTGCGTTTTCAGGGAGAAAATATTGAGATTGGTGTCACGCTTTGCTATCTGGGGAAAAAAATAGATGCACTCGTGCCAAATAAAAAATGACGGTGCTTCCTCCAGCGAAAAGACCGTGATGAATATTAAATCGACTTTTACATCGACATTGATAGCGTAACAAGTTGCGTCGTATGTAAAACAATGCGTAGTATACGCGTTGTCAACAAACAAGGTAGAGTTTCTGTTTCGACGCGCAACAGGAATTCTAATTTGTGAATTTCTTTTCCAAGTGAAAATCCGAATTTGTAAACACACTATTTGGAATAGTCTCTGCGCACATGTACAATCCCGCACACTCGGGGTATTAATAAGTCGAAACTAAGCTGCGAGTGCAAACTGATTTAGAAGTGATCCAGACCACTTCCGCTCCGACAAATACAATATTTCACCGTGAAATTGTTCGATAGAAAAGACTTCCGAAAACATTTGTAAATGCTTCATGACATTTACAAATGCAACAGGAATATTCTAAGCCGAAGCAATGCCGGTTACAGTTTCCATAAATGGAACTTACAATTCGGACTACCCTTGAACTATATTTAAGCTCGAAACCCGGTTTGATACCAATTCCTCGTAACTATCAGAAATTTGATGTGCGCGTAATCCATGCTAAATCTTACAGGCTATAATTTATCTTGATCAGAGTCAGACGCAGTAGACGTTCCGTTTCAGTCTGTGACACGCCTAATTCTACGTCACTGCGTTCACGTGTGTCAGTGTACTTCTAGCTGTCGATGTACGCCTAGAGTATTATACGCTTAGATTTATATTCGTTAACCCTACACACTATGGCTGGAATAAAGGAACTGTCTCTAGTCAATTACATCCTATCAAGCCTAAAATTATAGGACAGTGTAGGATCTAGACGAGGCTAATCATGCGACGCTGATGCGCCATAGATGCCACATGCGACTGTTGATCGAGCGCTACGATCAGAGGCAGAAACGTGTCTCGTGAAATTCGAACGACGAGCTCCTACAAGCGCGTATAATTACTAAGGTTAACGAGGCTCGTTCGCGAACGGACACAATCATGCGCGCTGCTTTACAGTTTACCATAATCATTTAGGGTGTACGGTTACATCGATATCTCAAGACCCGACACCTCTTTAATGGACCAGCTGTCGTTCAATCGCCGAGCTGGGTAATTTTTGATCGAGGGTTTCGCTTCATCAGCATTCCGAGTCATGGCCGGAGGAAATCCGATTTCGGCAATCAAGATTCAATTAAGAAGGTCTGGGTTAATACTTGAGCTACAACGGTCGGAAACCACGGTGCCCCTGTGGCCTCTGCTTACGTACGAAAACGATCGGGGATGACTTTAATAGATTTTATTAACAAATATTGTATCAGCTCTATGCAAATGTTTCGATCTTTCAGCTCCCCGTTGAAATTATTTTAGCTCGAGACGTTTTACATAATTTCGAAATATTGTCGATTATTCGATAGAACTTTCACCCTCCTCCCGAAGCAATTTTCTAGAGACTCGTCATAGTAATTGCACGACAATGTCTCCAATAGCGAAAATCAATATCGAAGATGAAAGGTTCAATAGGAGATTCTGTCCTGTCTGATCGGAAACAGTAATTTCATTCTTCGCTTTTTTCCAATATCCAAGTCTCTGGATAGCTGGACAGACAGCCGCCATATCTGCGGGAGCAATTATTATCTTAAGATATCGATTAAGCTACTCTTTATTCCCACCTACACCTCGTGTCGAAACTTCGTAAAGCCTTCCACAATTTAAGCGCGTTCTTATCTCTCTTATTTTCATCGAAACGAATAGAAAAAATTTCATTTAAGTTCATAAGATGCCGGCGGTTCGCCTCGAGAAGTTTTCCGGTGCGCCAAAAGTGGTCGAGGGAGACCAGTCGCCCTTGGAATTCCGCTGACCGATTATAAATGTTTAAGCAAACCACTTTTCCGTTAACGAGTCGATTGAGAGTATAATTCGGTTAGCGTAAAAACTTGGATGTTTTTAAGGGACGAGGGGACATCATCGGTTATCGCGTCGCGGTGGTGCGAGCAAGATATTTCACGATGTATAGCGTCGTAACGAATGGCGGAACAGGGAGGTTCCATTGTTTACGGATGCAACGGTGGCGGAACAAGTAAGCAAGTTGCCAAGGCCGAAGGAGACGCGAAATTCCATGCAATTTATGAGAAGTTAAGCCCCGCGAAAGCGCACAAATTATTCTTCGACCTCGAAGCGATTATTAACTACCTACGATAAGCCTTTGATCCTGTCCGCTCGAAATTGCGACCATGTGTGCGCTGATAACAGAGTCCCCGTGCAACCCATCTCTCTTTTATTCGCGTTTTATCCGTCGCATTTGGATCCGTTGGCATGTTTTTCTAGTTCTTTTTAACTTGCTTATATCTATCTGGACTTCCCGCCTTAAAATATACAAATTGCTGTCCCACAATTAAACATCGCAAATAGTTTGTTCCAGGCCGTTTTTTCACCCCGAAGGAGATGATTAATGACTTTTCACCGATCGAAATTTTTTCTCGCTGTAATTAGACAGTGTTTACGAGTCAAAGACAAATGATGCCAAGTGCAATATGCATAAAATATAAACTAATAAAAAATCGTCGGGACTTCGTCGTGTACTCATCGGCTGATGCATATTAATAATATTCATTATTAGATGTAATTATGTCTTTTCTTTTGGAATGATGTATTATCGAAGAACATTGCGGTCCAAGGGATATCGAATGGACAGAAGAAGGATCGATAGAAACGACGAAAATGATAGATCGAGGTGAACGGGAGCCTGTTAACTACAGTGATAAAATGCCGTGGACAATAACGTTCGTTATGGGGATACGGATAGACAGAACAATGTTTTTCACGTCGAAATGATTCACGAGAAGCAAAAAACGCGCGAGCACGTTGCCGATACATTCAAATCAATTTTTTTCCCTTGCAGATCGCAGCGATTTAAATTAAAATTCACAACTCGAAGCTTCCAAAGGGATAGCCGTTCGGTTGTTAAAAAAGTTGTTATTAGTTGTCCCGCTGGTTAACATTCACGGCAGTCGATCGCCATTAGGATCAAAGGAGGAAACGAACGAGCCGTCCATGATCTTTCGTCGTTTTTATTCGAGATTAATTTGCAAAATTACGGTATTTACGTATGCATAATTCAACGGAGCACTTCGTGGACAATTAACACATTAGGATCTGACGTTGCGTGAATGCAACATTTCACTGGCCGGGTTTTTTCCTTCCGGTGCATTTGCATTATCGAGTTCCGGTGTAAATGGTGCGGTTATAAAAACTGGACTTCCTAGACTTGCTTTTTGTTCGTCTATCTTGACACATCGGATCCCGGTATCGAATCAAATATTTTGTTCAAACACGCTCAACCAGAATACGAACGCGGATCAATAATGAACGACGTTCGCGTAACATGCCCGATCATCCGGAAGATATTACACTGGCAGATATCAGACGTAATATCAAACTGCACTGTTTGCTAATGTTTCCGATATTGGGCAGCTAATTTCAAACCTGGTCCAGCTCTCGGAATTAATTTCAGATGTCAGAAGTTGATTGATACGTTTACAGTAATTTCTAGGAAACGTCCTATTTCTTGATCCGACCGATTATCAGTTCAGGTCTCGTACCACCGACGAAATCCTCTTTCCCGATGTATCGATAGCACAGGAAGCAGTTAAACTTCCTAAAACGTCGGGCCGCATAGTAAATGAAAGTTTGGGAACGTGCAGATCATATTTACTCTCGGGAAAACTTCCTCCGGAGTCGGCGCGGCCGGAAAGCAACGCGGAAGTTAGGCAAAAGTCGAGCGGTGTGCTAACGAGCTAAGATTGCCGAAGTCGAAACATAGTTTCTTTCTCGAGCCAGCAGCAAGACGGATCACTTGTTTGCAAAATGCTCTACGTGACTCGTGTACATTCCGCAGGAACGTTCGACGTCGGCTTGATAAATTCATGGATCCGCGGAAACGATTTTCCCTCGGGAGAGCGGTTGGATAAATTATGTTTGCAGCGAACGCCCCGAATGTTTTCCAGGATAAACATCGCGGCGTTTTCCTAGCGCAGTGTCGATCGCTGCAGCGCCAATTTCAAATCGATACCATTACATACTAATTCCGAAAATGTTATTAACTTTTTGGTAACGTATTTTAATCAAATAAATTTTCACACACGTCGGAAGCCTCGGGAACGAATAAACGCGAGGCATTCGAGCCAGCAGTCGAACACAAAATCGAAAAATGAATAATTCAAGGAAAACATAATCATACATAACGCGTAAATGCAATAACAGCCCCTCTCTACCACAGCAGCATATCAATTCCCTGCTCTGCATATTTTTTACGAATCAGAATGGTGCCACTTTAGCGGAAACGCTTATCCGAACAGCTGTTGTCTCCGCTTTTTTTCTACTGTTTTATCGGTTTAATCCCTCGCAAACATGGGGCCGAGAGCTGCTACATCGTTGAGAAATGATTGTACGTTTCTGTAAACTTCTGTTGAATTTGAGAAACGAGAAGTTCCGCCCTTACTTTGTACAAATTACCACGGGATTTGAAGAAGTTACGAGGAGGGGGCGTTTTTCGGACGAATGGCTTCCAATTCGGCTGTGTCGGAGTGATAAATAAACGGTACCGGGAATGGGGAACGCGGAAGTATGAGTTTCGTGTCGAAATTTTGAGCTGTCGATTCGTTGCGTTCAGTGGAACGCGTGGAAATCGCTGAAGCGTCTGTTCATGTCCGTTTCTACTTCGTGGAGAATCCAATAGCTGTAACACAATTTTAAATGGCGGACTCTATGCGATCTTTGAATGAATTCATCAGTTCGACGACTTTCAATTACAGTTCGCCCCAGAAATTTCGATGATCGATTAACGAAATTGAATAGAAACCATAACGTTTTCTCGCCCGACGATATCCAGCCACCGTGGGAGGCGCGATTAATAATCGACCGGAATGAAAGTCTATAATTGTAGTTTATTGAGAGACGTTGCGGAGGTCGATCACTGTCAATCGACGCTGCGATAACGCGTTCTTTACGAGACCGTTTTCGAGCACAGTCGTCTTAATTTCGTCGGCTGACGATTCGCAGAGACGATAAGGGCAACCGACAAATTTACGATAGCGTATTTCGTCTCGTTATCCCTTGTCTCGACTGCTACTCGGAACACCCTCCACGCGGGAAAATTGAATCGTCAGTTTCTCAATGATACCTTGAACCGAAAGGAGAAACTAATAGGAGTTGACACAATTATAGCAAAGCCAAATATCAAAGCTTCTATTAGCATTCACTCCTTTTTCCAAAATTGTAACCTACATATTTAGCGTTAACGCACATTGCTGTTACATTCACTTGTATCATTATAGAATTCTTATTGTATTATTCCTGTATTCCACATTACTGCATTTACTTATATTATTCATGTAAAGCAAAATGAACTCGGAACGGTTTCAAATGCTTACAAATAAAAAAAAATACTAATAGGAGAAATAGACTGAACGAAATGCTGGTGGGCTGATCAAATCAATTGGTTTTTACTAACTTTTGTTATGAAATCTGTTACAGTTGCGGTTGTCATAGCATTTTTCATCTGCTGGGCACCGTTTCACGTGCAACGGTTGATCGCTGTTTATGGGACCGAGCCGGATCACATAACGTCAAACAGCAAGGGCATGGCGTTCCTCTATCTTTTGATGACCTACACGTCCGGTGTTCTTTATTATATGTCCACGACTATTAACCCGATCCTGTACAACATCATGTCGAACAAATTTCGCGCAGCTTTCATGGTGAGTGACGTTGCACGTTAAACAATACTTAGAATCCAAGACCCAGAAAATGATTGTTTCGAGCTTCAAACGAAAAATGATCATGTTAGAACTGACAGCTACATCGAGGTTCTACCATAGTGCCACTTGGAGATTGTAAAATGTACAATCGAATCACAGCTGCAATCTCTTCCAGCCTAACGCGAACCTCTCGTCGGTTTCTGTTCACAGGAAACGCTATCGAGGAGTTGCAGGATCCCAGGACTAGCGATGCGCACCGAACAGAGGTCCTATTCGAGCCTCTCCAGGTCTCAGCAGCGAGCCCTGGGCGCTTACGGTTCCAGGACGGTGGGCACAGCTGGGACGGGTACGGTGGTCCACGAAAGCACCGAGTATTCAGGCAACTCTGTAAAAGAAGACAGCCCTAAACAGACAACATCTTTAATCGAACGCGTCGCGATGGACTCGCAGAGCATCTGCGACGAGTTCGAAGCTAAAAACAGGACACGGGACGTCAGAGGTCTCGAGGTCCTAGAAAAGGAAGACCGTCGGATCGACGGATCGTTGAGGTTTCACAGAAACGGCGGACCTAAGAGGCAAACACCAGCGAAATACGCTGTGAAGATCTCGAACGTGGACGGATCCGGGAAGAAATGGTGGCGGTTGTTAAAGTGGTTTCCTGGTTTAAAATCCTTGAAGCTGGCCGGAAGGACCACCTACGCTGTCCCGGAGAACCGTATCCTGGAGAACAACGAGCTTCGCAAAGAGGAGTTCTCGATGACTATGTGGAACGCGCATGAAGAGAACGAGCAGAGACCTGTTTGAAGCGCGAGGACGCTGACATAGTTTATTCTAGATTAATCGAGATAGTCCCGAGAGAATCGGAGACAGGTTCTCGGAGCTGCGCGAGATGGAGGATAGACGGACGATCGATGTTTTCAGTATGGTGATGGACGTAGATCTCTGTTTCACGCTGAGAGATTACTAGTTTCATTTTTGTATCATAAATCCCGGTGTGTTCTGAGTTTGAATGAATGATCTGCGATCCGCCAGCGTTCGATGATGTTCGACGGTCGAGTACGAGGAAGTTTGAAGATGATTGGTGTTTTGTTTCGTAGCGATTATAGGAATCACGATTTAAATGAAAAAAATGACTAAGTAAAAGACGTCGTTCGGAAAGGCAAGCGACTGAACGATCAAGCGAAAATGTAAGAGAAATCGTAGTTTACGGATGAGAACGTAGATCGTGTTTGACAGTTTAAAGCCAGTCCGTCGTGTCAGGATGACGATGTCGTCCGATCGAAAACTTTCGAGCGTTTTTCCGCGGTGGAGTAGCGTCAGCCGCGGAACTCGTTAATCCGAACGAATGACGAGGAATCACGAGCTGTAGTTTACTCTGAAAGTTCTGTCGGAGTGATTCGGCGGCTTAGCCCAGGGCTGTTTCAAGCATCAAGAAGACTGATCCTTATTAAACGTATTTTTCACGAGCAAAAATCGGATCGTGATCCCGATCGTTCGTTTAGACACGGATATTCCGACGGATATCAGCGGTATCCCTGGCGATCCGTCGATAATCGATGGAAAACAGAGTCATTGTAAAGAATAACTGTACATACTATATGCCTCCATACGTTGCTAACATCGATAGCTGTATGTACAGCACACACACACATGCCACGTGCTAATTTAACCACGCTCTTATCTCCTACACAGTATTCGAAGAAGCGATCGATCAGAGTAATTTAGTTTTTTTTTGCACGAATTCGTCACGGAACGTGCTAAAAATTACGTGCGAGATTAAAATCGCTTTGATATCTTGTAAACGATTAACTAGACTGCGGATCTGCATGCAAAATAAAAATATTGCGAATCGATTGTGGGAAACAGTAGTTAAAATAAAAATTAACTTCAGCTCTTAACAGTCTTTTTACGTTGAGAACAACGTAACGATATTCTTCGCTGTTTTATATATCATCCAGTTAGTTTCTTCGTAAATGCAGAGAGATCCGCAGTCTAGCGATCACACAAATAAATCTGAAACTGTGTTTCGTTGTATTTGACATACTCTTTTCAGCGATGTATAGATTGGGAGATGATTGTATGGTGTTAATTAGAGTCAGACACCCAGTATAAGAGAAATGACAATGGAACGGTGCCAATATTTCCGAAGTCGTAGTTATGTCGTTGTTATTTTAGTTTCGAATGTAACAAGATCTTCCGCGGATGGTTCGAAAT
The DNA here is from genome assembly GCA_916610235.2 of Lasioglossum morio. Classification (NCBI taxonomy): domain Eukaryota; kingdom Metazoa; phylum Arthropoda; class Insecta; order Hymenoptera; family Halictidae; genus Lasioglossum; species Lasioglossum morio. The sequence goes on along the minus strand of OU744325.1, from coordinate 27,203,391 downwards.
GACAACCGGATCTTCAGAATGTGATACTATTTATTGTGTGACCGTTAGAACTGTACATTACCGTCGTTATTTCGAAAGTAGACACCTTACGCACCAGCGTGCTCTCCTCCGTTTGTGTTGTTTGTAAGTCGATGTATTTTCAGTAATAATATTTTTGATAATTATCAAACGAAGCTGCTGTTTATTCTCGCTACCCTAACCGCCACTGGAATCGTACATCTCAATCTGGTAAGATAAATCGGGAATATTTGGCGTCCGTAATTAACGTCGACAGAGATCGATGGCAGTGTGCCAATTGCAGGATATCGATTTTATGTGACCGGAATATGATAGAACAGTGGTACCTTTCTATTAACGCGAATAAGTTTCACTGGCAGTTCGCGTAAGCGCAAAGTTTAGGGATGGAATGGTCAGAAGGAACGTTCGAACACAGCACATGTATATCAGAAATAATTTTATTTCTTTTTAATTAAATGTGAACAAATATCTGTCGCGCTCAACACATGATTGCGGCGGGAATATCACGTTTTGTTGCGTTCGATCTACACGAAATTCACGTTTGACAACGTACGAACCATCTATTCCTAAAATAAGTTACGGAACCTTGTTTCACATATGCTCGAACTATGATAAAATATTTCGTCTAGATATTCGTTCTCGCGTGTGGTTTCTATATTTACGTGGAACGATTTCTTTTTCTTTTTGTTCAACACATTCAATGTACAATCGTTGCGTCGAATGCACGATGATTAGAAACGATGTTGAATTGTCAATACTGTTAGCATGTATGACACAAATGGATATTCTTTAGCAAGGCACAGTCGTTCATGGAAGTATTTCGACTATCCGTAAATATATAAAAATGTTCGTTTCAAAATATATATTATTTTGTATTTGAAAGTATTTTTCACTATATCCTAAATATCTTAAATTTCTTTTTCGAAATTTGTCCGAACACTTTTATGAGCGACTGTAAATACACGAAATATGATAATTAGACTGCGGATGTTTATGCAAAATAGAAATTCCTCTGGAAGTGAAATAGAAAACTGCTTTTTCTTTCATCAGTTTTCACTCTTTGATAGCAGTACAAGTATTTTATGTTTTACTTTCTCATTTTTGTAAAACCCGCATAATATCTGCAGTCTAAAAGTAACACAGCTCCATTATATTGTACCACAGTTTTCTTCGTGAATGGAATTTTGCGGCGCGATAAGTAACGTACACATGCTTCTCAGTGAAATTCTCGGTAAAGAGTAATTCCTTTCGTCGATCTGTTTTTTCGTTGTCGTCGTTTCGATTGATTGTGCGAGAAGAAGATGAACGATCTACACGATCGAGATGATCAGTCCAGAGACAGGATCGATTCTATCGAACTTGGGCTTCTGGGATGAAAATTCGGGGCTCCCAGATAGTTCAGCGGACTTCCGAATGTTCTCAGGTTGTCTGACAGGAACATAGGTGGCAGTTTGTAAAACAAAGGCTTCGTAGTATCTACAAAGTTACGTTGTTGTTGAGGGTAACCGTGGAAAAGCATTTCAACAGGGTTTTCTGATGGAAAATTAATTTTCTAGACAACCCTGACTTCTATTTAGAGACAGATTCTATTCGTTTGCGAAATAGTGTGATAATAAAAAAACATCATTTACTGACCTGAAGACGAATTTTCGATTGTCGATCGTTCTTTGATATCATTGCACATGTTCACCTAAATAAGGCGAGAAATTCTGTTTAAAACAAACCGAGCACAGAACGTTTCTACCGTGATTCGAATGAATGAAAGCTGAATAATAGGATGGATGCCGAAACTATAATTAACTTGCTTCCTAAAACAGAAAGTTTCTAGCGGTGCATGCAACTGAATGCATTGGTTTTTGGTCTCATGCAATATTGATTGATGCATTCGTTAGAATCGAAACGAATCTTCGTTTCTCATTCGTCGTTTTTAGTCCTTCGCAATAAATTGATTAGCGCAGTCAGAATTAGTACAATGGCGAAAGTTAGTACAACAAATGAACTGATTTGCCGTGGTTCTTTATTGTAGAGGAAATTCTTTGAAGGAAAGAAGAGAGCACAGATAATTGAGACAATGCAACAAGCTTTGTAGCTATAGTCAAATTAAAATCAATTGACTGCTCAAGGTCGTCCAGTCGCTCAATTTATTAATTAACTTTCCGAATTTTCGATGCATTCGAATTTTCGATTGGCCTTCAGCAGACAATTGAGCTTTCGCCGACTATAATAGCGATACCTCTAGATTGGTTCTCCGCATTTGCGTCACTGTGTTCGTGTTCGGGTTTGCTGTCTAACGACTCAACGTTCTCCTCGATACTTATCCTAGTCGAATTATCCGGCTGAAAGTAGCACATTGTCTCTTTTTATTACGTTCCTGGCAACTTTCAAAAATCTCACAAACCCTCTCGTTACTTTTGATCGGTGGTGAGCAAATGAATTTCGTGGGAGCGTTTTCATCAAGGATGTTTTTATTCGTCGTTCGCACATAACATAATCAATATTGCATATTTATTTGAAAAAAGAAAAAAAACGTCAAAATACACATACAAAGCCGGCGGGGGGTAAAAGTAAAAACAAAAAAACGTGGGTGACAATGGAAGGGAGGATGAATAATATCGATGTTGCGCATGACAGTCTTGAGAACATTTATTCTAACAGTAAAAAAAGTCAGTCCTTGAACTTGTCTCTCGTTTAGATCACGCGATCGTGTTCGGTTTTTATGTGAACAAAATTCTCTTCTGGAACGAAGATCCTTTAGTTCTTTTTACTAGAACTCGTATATATTCATTTCCGATCCTTCGAAAAACTCGACGAATTCTATTTGAACGAGTTAGTCGAGTTTCAGATTAGGTTTTTCGGAGGATCTTCGGGTCCAGAAGGTTTTCATTTATTTATCTATTCAAGGAGTAACTTCTCGGAGTTTTCCTTACCGACTTCACGAAATCGTTCTCGTCTGTGCTCTCCACTTTTGGTTGATCCGTCTCCATCGCGTCTTGGTTGGTTGCTTTCGAGTCGTCTTCCTCCTTCTCTTCTTCCTCATCTTCTTCGACTTCTTCCTCTTCCTCTTCCTCTCGCAGATCTTCCATCGACTACAAACGAAGCATTTCGTATTTTCATTATTATTATTTATTACATCGCCTTGCCTCTCGGCTTTGGCGAGGATTCCCCTCTTCGACTTTATACGATTTTAAAGCTGCTTGGAAACTTAACATCTAAATTTAACAAAAAAAAAAAAGGAAAAAACCTTTCCGAATGGATTTCGTTTCGGAGGTTTAGTGATGATGCCTGTATTTACCCCTAGGAGCTCCTTCTTCTCTGACTCTTCGTCTGCTGCAAATGAAAAGCCTTGCCTCAAACACTTTTCAAATTAGTGGCTAGCATAACGGCGAGCGTTAATCGTTTCTTCGCGACAGAGAAACACATGAGAAAGTTAGAGGATTATTCGAAGAGAAAATTTCCGGATAATGTAGAACGTACCTTTAATATGAACCCTTTTATCGTTCACTAAGTCTTTAGAGTCCGCGTTGGATAGCGGTTTGTACTCTTTGCTCGACGGCGGTTTGATGTGAGTACCGTTCGGTCTCTTCTCGTCCTCGTTGACATTCTTGAAGCCTACCGTTTTCACACCGGTTGCCAAAGTGTCCGTATACTGTGGCGATTGCCATCTTTGGGAACTGGAGGCTGGTACTGTCGACGTGGCCGAGACAACCGACGCCCTTCTGCGTCTTCGGTCCTTCCTGGCGCTTCGCCAGACCTCGTAAATGCAACCGATCACTGCCGTGACGAACACGCCGCAAAGCACGATGAAGATGTAAGTACCGGCACCTTGTTCTTCTTGGGTAGCGTCCGAATATTGGGACTTGTACTGGTTTTTTGCTGGTGGGTCCTCCACCCACGCCCTGTCACGACCCTGCAACAAAATTACGTAGTACTACTGTGCTAGGACTTCGCGACCTACTGCACGAAAATAGATGGTCAAGGAAAACCATACTGTGCAAAATTTCAACCCTGTATCTCGGACGGGAGAGTTGATGTTCTTGGCGCACCGGTTCGATCAATTTAATTGAAAGCAATTCTGCAATATATTAATTTCGACGTTTCGATCTTTGTTTAGACCCTTTTCAAGAACATAGTGATCGCGTCTGTGAATTATTAAAAAAACACAAAAGGTGATATTCTGTCGATGATAACACTCTTTGTCTCTTTGTCAATTAACTTTGCATTTTCAAAATCAAACGTGTGATCGAACTCAATCGAATGTTTTGTCAAGCCAGTGTATTGTGTTGGATGTAAAAATGATGTTACGCTTGTGTTCTCTGATGCATGCTTTTTTGTTTGAACATACGATCGACAAAAGGAAAAGTTATTAAAATGTTTCTCACCACGCTATCGTTTCTGGGCGGTTCCGGACCACGTGGTTGCGCGTGAAAGACCGCGCATTGCGCGCTGCGTACACCGGCCGGTATCGTTGCCCTGACAGTTTCACTTCCCTGTTTCGTAAAGAGCATATATTCCTCGAGTGGCTTCATGCCAGGACCTCCGTTGATCGATACCACGACGTCTACAAGAAGAGGGTATCCGTCATTTCGAATTCGCATAGTGGCTGACGATCGTTTTGTCTAACATAAGAAAGACAGTATTCCGTTAGAACAGCGACATCGCAAGTCGTTCCGGATGATCGTTCGGGGACAACTGGACTATCCGGTTTATTCTTTTACTTTTCTTTTTTTTAAATCGTCAATCATTTAATCGTCTCTCACTCACTGCTCAGACAGCCGGTGTATCCTTTGTACGCGTTGAATCGTGAATCGGTTGTGTTCAAACCACCCAGCTGGATCTCTGTCGTCCCAGGACTCCCGTCTTTGCCAACCAGAGTAGCCAAGTTCAGCTCGTAGAGCGGCGATATTGGCACTTGTTCGCGATCGATCTGTATGAGAAACGATCGTTCAAGTATTATTTAAAAAACGGTCAAAATATCAGACGAATACGAAACGAATGTATATTGTATTCCAGGTGGACAAATTTATAATAAATAATCAATTATATCGACTGCAAATGTTGAATATTTTTAACTTAATGCTTTCGGCGCAACTGTTTCGATCAATTTTTAATCTAGTAGCTATTTTGCAATAATGCCTAACGTTTCTGTTCTAGTTTGAACCTTTTTCAAAAGTAAATTGCGTCTAAAAAAAAGAAACGAAAAATATATATATTGAAAAGTAGGTAATATAGATGGATTGATAATGAAGAAAACATTAATACATACTTGCTATTAACTCTACTTGTGTAATTTAAACATTGAATTGATTTGATTTGATTTGTACAAGACACTGGTTGGAAACGTACTGCGGTGAAAGTGATCGTTAGGACAGAACCCAAAAACCAAAAACATGGAAAAACTGAATACATAGACACCCTAGTCTGAACATAAGAATCGACGTTCTTGAAATCAATATATGCCGGTAAATTTGAAAATGTCCAACCATTTTAAAAACTGATTTTCACAGGGACAAATTTTTATTTCGCATAAAGATTTGCTGTCTACCAATGATCGACGTACCAGAAGCGTGGCGGTATTATTGTCCCGAACGTAATAAACACTATGTCGCGCGCCACTCAGGAAATTCCTGTCGTTCAGACGAACACCATGCGGATAACCTTCCACGCCCTCTCTGTCCTCTGCGAATATCAGCTGACCCTCGGATGTCAGAGCGACCAGCAAGTAGTAGCTTCTTCTGGAAAGAAAAGTTTTTGTTATGTCTTCTTTTTGTCTTTATCAGTTATACTGTAAAAACTGTATCCATTTGTATAAAAAGACCTCTGTCCGTATATAATAATAATAATAATAATAATAAAAGTTTTCGAAGGACATTCCACGACGGTGAAAAAGGAACTTCCGAAAGGATTAGCGATGACTTACTTGTTCTCCGTTTGCAGAAGCAACAGTGCTGTGGTACGTTTGCGAAGTTCATTTGTGGAGAACGCTAACTGGACTTTCACTTGGTTCACTGGGCCAACTAGATCGAATTCACGTTGGAGGACGCTCTCGCCGCTGAAGTCTGCTCCCTTTTCTACCAAATATTGGTCCGAGCATTAGAATTCGGATGAGATCGTTTACGACTTCGTCCATAATCATCTTAACAACGATTACCATCGGCACAGTGCTCCCCGAAATACGACGTAAGCTCGCAATTGCAAGAGGACTCCTGCCTGCCGAAATCCTCCGTGCAAATTCCCAAATTCTTGCAAGGCACAGCGTCGCACTTCATCTGACAGTTGGACAGCACTTCCTTGCTGCGTTCTTGGTTCGCTTCGTTGGCGAGGTTAGGCAGGTCGACCAGGAACTCCCCGATCATCAGCCCACGGAGGCAGCCCACGTAGCCTTTGATCAGGGCACCCTCCTTGCCCACTCTCAGCAAATCGTCCGGGTCGAAGCCTCCTAGATTCACCTGTGTAAGATCCTTGATCATTGCGTACATTCGATTCGAGTCAACTGACCGATATCTCACCTGGAAGTAGTTGGTGGGCGATGCTGGCGGTCTTTGAGGTGCCAGGACCTCTTTTTCAGGATTTATCCATGGCTTGTTCGAGTAGGTCTGCAGGAGGACCGGTGTTGCATTCAGGGTAACGTTGTGTTCGTTCACGTGCAACGTCGTCGACTTGTCGTTTCGGATTATGGCTACTTGCACGGAGATCCCTGTGTTTGCTCCTGAAAATTGTTCACCCTCAAACGTAGATCGAAAATATTCTTTATCGATATGTCTATCGACCGACAATCTAATATTAATTCACCTGGATATTCCACAGTGATATTTTTGATCTCGTTCCCAGAGTTGAACAAGTACACGATCGACTGGTTCGATATATACAAATGAGCGAAGTTGTTCAAGTGATCGTTAGCATAAAGGATCAACGAATGAGTATCGTAAGTTCTCAAATTGATCAGGACATTCTGCAGCAGTATACTTTTCAGCTGCAACGACACTTCGTTCTCCTCGTCCGTGCCAAAGTAATTCTTCTTCAAGAAAGCTGCTTGCGACGTGAAAGTGAGGGCTTTCTCGTTTATGTCTGGGTTATCAACGAACAAGATTATTTACGATGGAACATCGTTCAGCCGTAGAGAGTGGTAATTACTGAAGCTTACTCGTCTCGCAGTAGGTGCCGAGGTGAGCCCATCTGTTCTCGCAGACGCATTCGAAGTTGCTCCAAAGTTCGACGCACCTGGCGCCGTTCTGACACTTGTTCGGCTGACAGGATGGCTTGCAGTCCTTTATAATCTCTGACAGATGGACGGACATGTAGCTGTGGATGTCCAGGATCTCGCCGTTCACGACGAGACCACGGAAGCAGCCGATTAAACCTTGCCGAACCGACGAAGTCCTCAGGTGTTCTCTACGAAAGCATCAACTCGCTGATATATGGTATATTATTTATTAATTTCCCGATTTATAGGGAAGTTATTGTAATTATCCCGAAAATCGATTTTTTAGCAGATCTTCACGTTTCATGGTCATTGGAGTCATTTTAGACTATTTTTATCAAAATGTCTATGTGTGTGTGCGCGTATGTCCGTTTCTATGGTATCAAATTTTTCGTTAACGTTTTCTGAAAAAGTAACAACGCGATCATAATAATGAATGATGCAATGGATGTGTCCCGCTATAACTTAGAGCTGATTAGATTTTGGTCCATTTTGGTCAAGTAGTTTTTTAGTTTTTTTCGAAAGGAGTTGATTCAACATTGCAATTTATACGAGAGGCGTATCCACCGAAGAAGCAAACGTAACTATATATATATATATATAAATTTTTTTTTTAAACTAACGAATCGGAAGTTCTTTGTGTGGCTCGTGGAGAGTCACACACAAAATAAAAAAAGCATTAATAGCTGTAGGCTATCCGCGAGCTACAACAACCCTACTCGCGAAGCGAGCGAGCAACAACCCCCTCTAGTTTATAGTCTTACAACGAGAATTTTTGCGAACACGTGAAACACAGAAAGGTTTTACATAATCTATACGCAGTTTGGTTGACGGCATTAGGGTTAAAACGAACTGGTGAGAAATACTCACGCAGTGGCACCCCCGATGAACATAGATCCCTCGAAGGGCCCGAACTCCTCCTCAGGCAGAAGATCAACCATCTGGAAGTCAGTGTTGATCATGAACCTGACGTGATAATCGTTGTAATCGATCCATATCTTCTGCCACTCGCCGTTGTTCAGTTTTCGTCTGCTGGTCACCTCCAACTCACTGATCGTTCCAGTGTTCAGGGTGAAATTGAAAGTTAGCTGGTAGTCCGAAGTTAGAGCTACCATGAAGGACGGATAGTTGCTTCTGATAGGTGGCTGATACAATAGAATAGCTTTTTCTCCGGTTGTCCTGAAGCTGAAGGCTATGTCTCCCTTTCGCCAGCCTGGCACTTCGATGTAAGATTGCGAGGTTGTGAAGGTCACTACGTATTTCTGAGTGTCTGGAACAGGGAGTGAATTATTATTAAATAGAATAGATTAGCGCAACGATCGATTCTCGTTTTGGTTCACTCACTCGTTTCGACGCATTCCAATGGGCCCAAGGTAATGCGACCTTGGGCATCCTCTTCGAGGTCTCTCTGCTGAAGAAAGATCATCTCCGTGATACCCAGAGAGTCTGGAGTTTCGTAGTAGCCTTCGTCGGAGAGCCATTTCCCCACGTTAGCGGCGAATACGTCGCAGTTGCAACTGAGGTTCTGATCGACGCAGGTCCTGTTCACTGAATCAACAAAATATTCATCAACTCGTTGTATCGTTTAAAAAAGAAATGTACTCACTTCCGCAAGGACATGATCCTCTATTCACGTTTCCTATGTAGTCCACGGTTGTTCCTTTCGAGCTCAAGAACCACGTAGCGCTGTGCAGCTCTAGTGGCGCCTTATAGCAATCATACTTAACGTACTGACTACAGTACAACGAATGAGAGATCAACTCCTGCAACATCTCCCCGGTGAACTCTCTGTATTTAATGTTGAAGGAGAAATCGTCTTCCGCGATGGACCTCACGTCCACCTGCGAAGGCAGATTATGCTCGACGATGGTCTTCGTCGAATCTTCGATAGATTGAAATTCGCATTTCACGAGAGCTGGTGGAAATCTGCCGTTTCCGTCGATGTCGATTTTGTAGACGTCGTCTTGAGTGTAGCCTAACAGAGCCAGTTCCTCGCAAGTCTTTCTGTATTGTGCTGAAATTAAAGACGATAGGCATCACATTAATTGTGGACGATGTTTCGAGAAGTATTTTTGAAGTATCGAGATTATGCTTACCGAAATGACAATTTTTACCGATGTAACCGGTGTCGGAGCAGTCACAGGTGATTCTGTCCTCTTTTACGGAACATTTTCCACCATGCTCGCAGGTGTTCGGTCTGGTACAAGGGTCAACGAACTGACAGTTATCCAATGCTACCTCTCCGATCACTCTTTTCGTGTTCACCACGTATCTCGGCTCGATCCTTTCGTCGTTTATTCGAATTTCTCTCATGCACCCCACCAGACCTGATTCCAGCAGAAACGAACGATAATAATTTCCTTTTAACGTGGTTTTTCATCGACTAATTCTGTGTTACCTGCATTCCCCTTTCCACTTCCGATGATAACTTTATCGCCAAGTTCAAAGGTCATCGCGAAGAGTTTGCTTTGTTTATTCCTGTAGTCCACCAAGATTGTAAGCTCTCCTTTGGTATAGTTGAGCTCGACCGCGTGCCAGGATGTGTTATACGGTGGAAACTTGACTGCAGCTGTGACTGTGATGTTCTCGGTGGTCACAGGGATCAGATTAAAACGAATCTCGTCGTTCACCAATCGAAGCTGCGTCGATATTAAATATTTATACTGTTCGATCGAATCATTTGTTACTTTAAATGTTAGAGAAACAGTCTCACCTCCCAGTATCCGAGATCCCCGTTGCTTTTAACGTTCCCTGACGCGACCACAGCTATCGGTTTCGAGCTTTTGAAATCGAAATTCAATTTTAGAGAATCGGTTCGCTCTATGGGCCACCAAATATGGCTGTCAGCGAACGGATACGTTATTGGAATTACATCGACGTCGGCTTCGTAGTACTCTGGTTCCAAGACGCCGATGTAGTGCACCATTGGGTTCGATCGTTTCAGTTCATAAATAATCGACTTGTCGTTGAAGAACACGTACTTCAGCGAACCTGGGAACGATTGAAAATGTTTATTTTATACCGAGCAATCAATGGCAATAGTGTTCAATTCTATATATAATAACATCGTATTTGTTTGTCTGTCTGTTTGTGACATTTCCACTAAAATTCATAAATAAAATTATTCCTACCCACTATCGTAATAAATATATTTTTTCGAATCATTTTTTAATTAATTTCGTTAAGTTTCGTTGTCTGAAAATTAAATTTCTATCTCTATCCGAGACCACATACAATTAGTAAATAGAAATTTAAATTCTATTTTGGAGTTCCCATACCTGCAAAATTGTTGTGCGAGAGGAGACCTTTTTTCTTGTGCAATTCGGGCCCACCGCCAATGTAGATTTCCGGGTCGATGATCATGTTGTAATTTTCCCCAGGGACTTCGAGCACTTTGGTCTCGTCGTCCAAGCTGACGAAAACCAGAGATCCATTGTGAAATATGGTTAAATTGTTCCAGTGGTTCGCAGTGATATAATCGCCGAGCACTGTGGCAATCTTCGAATTGTGTCCGAAGTCCAACTCGACGTGCACGGATCCGTTGATGATCGAGGCAGCAACATAGTGAGGAGTCCCGTCGATCTCGCCGGATGCGTAAAACAACGCTGAATCGTCCCATTTTGTCTAGATAAGATAAAAGATTAATCGAGGAAAGGATATTAATTTGAACTCGGTTATTTAAATATTTACCTTGAATGCTAGACTGATTCTGTTCACAGACGAATGCACCCTGTCCTTCCAATCGTACACGCGAAACGAGACATACGAAGATCCTCTGAGCGTTAAAATGGTCGCCGCTGGAGAAATCCAATGAATTCACATAAAATTGTAAAATCATTGTAATAATAATTATCGAATCACATACTGTACACATCGCAACGTTCTCCCTCGTACTTGGTCCCGAAGCAGTCACAAGTCAAACTGTTATAGTGATTCACACACTGGTTAGAGATGAAACAGAGATTCTCTCTTGTTCTACACCTAAAATGCATAATTATGTTCTCGAGCACTGAAATGTAGCTAGCAAATAAATACTGTAAAACGAATGATTCATCGTGTGCCTCACATGTCTATGCAACCCTCTTGCACATTTTCATGTTTCGTTGCGATCAGTGGCTGAATCGGCAACAAATCGCTCGCAGATTTGCCAGAACTGAGAACCATGTCCCTTATACAGCCGACGAAGGACTCGATTATGTATTTCACGCCGTGTAGTCGCTCCTCGGAACTCAATCCTGAGGAAACAATTGAAATCATCCGGTTTAATCTACTTCCGAAGATGTAAACTTGGCGATGCACCCTCGGTTTGCATTATTAAGAAGAACATTTCGTTATTTCTATAAAACACGAGATTACGAATAAAACACAATCTCTTGAAAGAAAAGTGGATGCAAACTGGGGGATGATGAAACGAAAGAATCATTGTCCTACCACCAATGAGAACGACGGAAGCCAGCTCTTCCGAGACGCCATAATTGACCACGTGCTCCAGAACCTTGAGCGTGGTCTCCTCCTGTTTGTCGTCAACTCGGGCGATCAGTTTCGCTCCGTGTACATCGATCCTCACGAGAACACTGTGCCATTCGTCCCTGTTCAATCCTTCGCCGACCGTCAAGCTGGTCGATCTCTTCCCAAACACGTGAACAACTTTCAACTGGCCCTTCTCCACGATCACGTACAATGCGTAAGGGTCCAAGCTCTCCGGTCGATCCTTAACGCTGTGGTAGACTAAAAGGCCGTGGGGCAGTTTCGTGCGAAACTTGAACGATATCTCGCGGCACAGCCTGGAAATCGAGACGAAAATGGCTTGACAAACGAGAGGACGTTTAACGCGGCGCACGTTGTTGACTCGAGATGTTTGCTCTATGCTCTCACCGTAATTGGAACAGTTTGATGCCGGGCCCGTCCAGTTGGATGAAGGTATTACTCTGCGCGAACATGAATGTCTTTTCGTATCCCGACTCCATGAAGCTCAGCTCCTATAAACACGATTCTCCATCAGCCCGATTAAAAGTAGTCTTTCTCCTCAGATTTATTTTATGATTCGTTAGTTTGTGTTCTTCCCATGGGGGCTGGTATTTTTATGTTTGTCGGTATGTTCGCTTTGCCAGAGGGCAACGACCAGGAATCTAATCTTACGAACCGTTCGCTACCTCCAGGCTCGTGGGATTGTGAAAAGTCCGTTCTACATGCAAATTCAGCGAGATTACCTTTCCCCTGTTGTACCTCGGTACAGGTGGTCTGGTTGGCGCGGCTGGTGAAAACGTCGGTCGCGGAATAATGGCGGTGGTAGAGGGCAGTGTGCTGGTAGTGGTTGTAGTGCTGGTCACAAAGACGCTGCCCTTTGTGACCAAGTATGGCGGCAGGGTATCTGAAAGAACACATCATTCTCCGTCCCTTACCAACCTCGATTTATCAACCTGATCCCCGATAACGGTACAGTTTCCAAATGTTGATAAACAAAGAAATTTTCGCATATTTTTGATATTTTTGGGTAAATGCTTCTCGCTTATCGTCGGAACGATTGTTCACGGAAGGATCGTCGATCAAAATCGTCGATTAAAGATTCAAGTGAAACGCTTACGTTCAGGACCACGCACGCAATAATGAAGACACTCGGCTTCGGAGTTGAAACGGTTCTCGTTCCCCATACAGCCGCCGTAAGGGAACATCCTGCATTTCCCTTCAGTCTTGTTGAACGACCACTTGTGTACGTACTGCCTGCATGGTCCCTGTTCAGTTTTCACGAGACACCTGTCCGGGAACGTCCTTTTCGTCGTCGTGAACCCGTCCATTTCGTCGGACTGATCGCTCTCCGACGAGTCCATCAGATCTGCTAGGATCGTTGCGAACAGGATTGCCCAAACGAGGACCCCGAGGATCCGTTTGATGTTGTCCGCCATTGTTGTAGCTTCGCTGAAAACGCAGACATATCTTCTTTACGCTAAGAGTAAAATAAAATCCTCTTGTCATCTCGATCAAACCCTCGGACATCGCCAAAGTAAATCAACAACACCATTTCCCATCTTGATACCTGTTCAAACCATCTGAAACCATTCTAAAAAAGCGTTTTCGCAATCCAGCTCACTCTCCTCACCGATTCCAAGCACCACTGTCCCAGCGCGTATCACAATTAAATTTCCGAAGAATCAATCATTTTATAAATTATGTTCGATCGATCGTAAATATTAAATGAACAGTTTCAGTACAGTTTCTACCGGCAATGTGTCAGTTTCTTTCTAAAATTTATCATTTGTAACCTTTCGTTAAAGCAAACGCATAAAAACATTCTTCTCTTGAACATGATCCATATCAGGATCGAAACGTTGGGATTTTGTTAATTGCAAGATTGCTTGTTTTTTTTCGAAGCACGGATATCAACATGACGATTCTCACGGGTGCCTCCCCCCCCCCCAGGAAGCGAGAGGTTCGCGAGGGAAATTCTCTTGGGAGGAAAAGCTATCGAGATTCGGAACGCGGTGGAGGAAAAAAAAATGAAGAAGCCGAGATCCGAGAAGAAGCGGCGAGATCAGACGCGATAGCGGGCGTATCTGCGTCCAAACATTGAGGACGCACGAATCTGCGTACCTTGATGTGCCGTGGTCCAAACGAGATCGCGACTAGCCAGAGGACAGGATGTGACGTCAGAAGGCCCCCGGCAAGCACGGCGGCGGCTAGGCTGCGAGTCAATTGTCTTCTTTCGCGCTGGTACACGTACAGGACTGTTGCACACACACGCGACTGAATAGCAACGATGGATCGGATCCCACACGGACGACACGCGCGATCAGCGTCTGCTCTCCTCCTTGTCCTCCTCTTCGCCACCTTCTCTCCTCCGTCCTCGACGACCCCTTAAGCCGCCACCTTCGTCATCCTCGTGACCGGCTCGAGATCATTCGAATCACTGGGAACCAACCAGCCGAGACACTCAAATTTTCTGTAACCCCTTCCCCTACGGTAACAAAAAGATTCGGCTGCATTAACCCCTTGCCTTACAACGCCGCGTCAGACTCGTGACCAAGATTCTCAACAGAGTCGAATAAATATGTATGTTATCCTTTCATCAAGTTCCTTTACACCGATAGAAAAGTCTACTTCTGCATCTAAGGAAAGTGCTTAGGGCATTCCTTTAATTTGAATTTACCACTTGCGAACGCGGCCGATGATAAATAGACAAGCGAGATCTAAACACGCGACCAAGCGTATGAGACGAAGTGAAGGAGATTAATAGAATTTTCAATTAGAATTGTTCAAGTGAGATTGTACAAAGGAATTGACATCGAGGAAAGAATAAACTTTAATGTCGTTTCTCTTTGTTACAGGTAGGAACAGAATAAGTAATGTGATTGTGAATTATAAGTTATCAATAAATTAACATCTTTGTTACAGAAACTCAGTACTGTTTATTTGACTGTGTCAATCTCAACGATAGAACAATCCCATTATATGCATACAATAGACGCGTGGTGGTCTAGTCTTTCCTGTTTTAGGAAATCACGACCTACAAAAAGGTTCTAATTACTGACACTGTAAATCAAACCGTAGGTGCAAGGGGTTAAAGCGTAAGGTGCGAACAACAAGGTCCTAGAAAAAGCTAGGAGGTATTATTATTTTTCCTTAAAAAATTGCGAAAAGTATAAATGCATTTCTGTAGTCAGACGCGTATACCGGGCGTCCACCGGGCGTCGGGCGTCCCAAGCGCCTAAACCGTTGTTTGCAACGGGACAGGAAATTGTGTAACGAGAAAAGTATATGATTCGAGGGGTTAAACGCTACGATTGGTAAAACGCTTCTAAGTGGGAATCATACTTTCTTAAATTTCAAGGGCATCGAATATTGATCACTGTCCATCAACGTCCCCATCATCTCCACCTCCGGTCTCTTCCCATACGCGTTGTTCCTCTCCTATCGGTCGTGTCTCCTGTGACTGTCGATGCTACTGTTGCCGCTGCTTTATAGCAACTAGACACTAATTTATTAGTACCACTCCGACTGCTGCTACTCTCTTACTCATCACGGTTTATTGGCTATCATTGCGATCCCGTCACCACCGACGCTTTCTCGCGCAAACCCCTTCAATTCTTACTTTCACCCATTTCCTTTCGATGCAGTCTCATTTCCACATTCGTGACCCTGGAACAAAAATTCGAGGGAATAGCGTTTTCAAATTTTTCTCGGATTATCTCTACCGGTCGTCGTTATCTCGCGAGACAGTTCTTGTTTGTAGAACAGAAAAGATTTGACAAAAATAATAATATAAAAAGGACAATGGCGAAATTTCAGCAAAATGCTTCCGAAAATGATGTAGAGGTTTCAAATGATCTTTATCCGGAGTCGCAGCAAACTTGTCCCTTATTTTGGAGCAGCAGCTCGCGCCATGGGCGCTCCTTCTGTTGTCCTCGGAAAATCGATATATCGAGCAAACCAGGCGACTGGGTCATTGTGGCAGCTGGGGTTTAAAGAGGAACGAGAACAGGAGAATACCTGGTCCCCCATTTATCTAATGAGCGATCGAACTATAACGTCATATCCTTGTCATAAATCAGTATACGGATGTAGAGCAATGGAATAACATAAAACAAACAGTGCACAATTTCTTTAAGAAGGAAAGTATTAAAGTTACATTATCAAAGTGGTGGATCATTCTGGTTAGAAATTGTTGTCTACGGTTTGAACTGTTTAAAAAGGGTGACATATTAATAGGGACAGAAGAAAATGCATTATCCAGGTCACGAAGGGACAGCATCAGCTATCAAAACCGGGGACACCGTTTGAATCTTGATTCGCCGAGTGAAAAGTAATCCGTTACTCATACTCTCCCTGCGCGAGAGTTTTATCTTCAGAAGAAAGATTGCCGCATGACCGGAAATCACGTAGGGCGTCTACATCGATCTTATCCCTTCAAGGGAGACGCTTTACAATCTCCACAGAGGAAGTTTGTCTTCTACAGCCTGAACGATGGATACGCATGTTAAACGGAAAGATGAATTAGTGAATCATACGGTGAAACCCTTGCTCCTCGCTTTGAGGAGTTGCACACAATTTCATCGATGAATTTTATCAATGAAACTTGTTCCAAAGAGCCACAGAAAGCACATTGCATTTTACGTGTGAAAATTGCGAAGGATATTGAACCTATAAAAAAATCACGCTTCCACCGGGTGATTTTTCATAGCTTTAATGACCGGTTTATTCCATTAACGAAATTGATTCTTTAAGGGCGAGTTCCTAATTGATGCGGTTAATAATTGCCGTGCACGGAGCCATCCGAGTGCGTCATGCATTAAAAATGTTCGCCAGATCTTCTTCACCTTTTACTGGACAACGAAGTGTAATATAAAAGTCCGAGAATGTTAGATTCCACAAAAATTATGTATTAAATGTATATTGATGAAATACACATCATATTGCGCGATTTATGTTAATGTCGTCAGAACACGGTTTAAACAGAACGGTTAAGCGAATTCACATAATTTTTATATCGTTTCGCGATCTTCTATGATTCTGTTGTAAAAAGGCAAACTCATTATACCCAGTTGTAAATTACTCTGTTTAACCTTGCGCCACTAACATTCTCCCCCATACTTGTTGCACGCCAGGGCAAGACCTCTTTCACTTCTAAAAATAAAGCAACTTCGTGTATAAATATTCAGTATATTTATTGCATTTTCACTGATTTTCTACATCGCGACTATTTTTCTTACGAAGTAATAAAAACGTCAGATTAGCGTAAGAAACACATTAAACAAGTTACGTCGCGTACATCATTACATTTTATGCTTTCGCTTTATTACAAATATTTCTCGACGAATTTTATCAAATTAGTTACCAACATTTACAGGCCCGATTAATCAAAATGTGGTTACTTACACTTTCGGGGGGCGGCCATAAATCGTCACCGGAAGTCAGCGACACTTGTTGCCGAAACAAGCGTAATGCACATCATTGAACTTCAAAATGTTCAGAGATCTTTGGCCTCTACAGTGTACCAAATTATGTTTGTTTATTTACGCACTGATTTATTTTTTAGTACCGGAGAACAATCAATTTCGTTCACTGGAACCATTCAAACACAGATACGAAGGTCCACAAAAAATATTCACACAGAACAACAATTAACGAATCTTTTCTCAGCCCGAAAAATTAACGGATCTATTGGAAACACAGAGTGAATCAATCAACGAAACACACAGTTAAGAATACGATGTATTTTTAATGTTCGTCGTGAACGTTGTTGCTCGGTGGAATTTTATTGGTCGAAGTTTGGGATCGGTGGTCGACACGATATTGTTTAAAAAAAGAAAAAGAAAAAGGTCTGAACTATGGTGATACTGAGTCACCGTTGTCATGAGGCGCGCGTCGCGTCGGGATCGCGCTTACGACTGACACATTAACTCATTCTACGAGCCGCCGCGCCGTTGCTGGCACAGGGCTTTTCCTCCACCCACGCAGCCAACCGCGTATCAATTGAGGGTACTATCACGAGGTCTAGTTCTGTAAAGGTGTCTCGGAAGTGTCCGCTTAACTCGCGAGTTCCTTCGCGAGAGACCGCGGACAATTGGACACCAACAATTTTCGTTGATCGCCGATTATCCACGGTGTCCATTGTTTTAATTCGACCTGACTCGCGGACTCGAGGAATTGGCTGAATTAGGCGAAAAACACTTCTCCACCGTATCAGATTGCCCGGAAATTCCCCCGAGATTCGAGTTTCACGCGACGACGTGATCCTGAAAATCAGGTTCCGTGGTAACTCCTCTGGAATTTAGCTGTTGAACAATTGATTTGGTTCAATTAATGCAAATTTTGAACACCAGAACTTTCAGTTCCCGACGAATTCAATCATTATTGGAGTCATCGAAGGCTAGTAAAGTTTATTATCTTGACAGTGAATTTTACCGGTTATTCTGCTGTTTCTATGGCGAGTTTATTTTGAAAATTCGCTTTCGATAATTGGTTCAGCTCACGGAGCGTCTATTTAAAAGTACATTTACTAATGAATGCATCGTTTCGTTCCTGCTCGAACAGAAACGATTACATGTAATATCGTGAACGTACAAAACCGAACGTGACACACGTGCTTTTACAGCGATCGTTAAACACGCCTAATTCGTCCGCGGTAATTGTTAAACAATTTCGACACCCCGAGCTAAACAAGAAGTTGACGCGTCCGCGCTAAATAAAATGCAAACGGCATGTAGGTCAAACGTTTTAGCGGTAATTAACGTGCAACGATCTCGCGTCATTTATTAAACGATCGCTAAGCACGTTATATCGTGTCGGAATTAACGATCAATAATCTGCGGGGTACAATTAACAGTGGCGTGTGATTTTTTACTTAAACGTGTCAACAAATTCTCCTTAATCAGCATCACTCGTTATCAGCATCGAATGCATTATGCAATTGTGTTTATATAATAGCATTGTTCAGTGAACTATTAAAGAGCAATTTTCGATGGTGATACAACACCGATAAATTAGCCTCTATTCCCCCACACGTGATTTACAATAATATTCATTGTTATCTATGTTCGTTAAAGGATCTAGCCGATTAAGATGGTCAATACTACCCTACAGTGGCCGTAAAAAATGAAGTACCAGTAAGTGTAACTTGTTTCATCGACCAAACGTTTATTTATTTAAATTGCAAAATCACTTCCGGAGTTTAAACACGTTTCTCCACTCTCCTGTTATCTTTGGTTTTCCCGCGCAGTCTGTTTCCTGCAACATGGCGGTTCGTCGACGATTAGTCGCCTGCTTCCGTTAACAGCCAGCTGAACTAAGTGAGTATACTCACGGCTAACATAAACGATTACGCTTTCGAATAGCTGGGAAAAATCTCCGAACGAATAAACATATTTTCCTAAAATCGTCGGTGTAATTATTGACCGTCGAAGTTGCGAGTGCGAAGTAGAAATTGAAAGTACGAGAACACATTCTTAAAATTTGCGTATATTTATTTAATAACGTCGATACTCCGAGAATTTATTACATTATATAAACATAGACATTTCGTTTTTACACTAGTAGCTAGGGTCGACGTATCTAAGCTTGTATAATTATAATATTTCTAATCATGCAGTGTTTCATCCTCCTTCCTTCTCCCCTCGTTTGCTCGTGGTTAATGTACAGTGTGCTTTACACGTATGAGAGTTCAAACGACCTGTCCATCTTCCAAAAATTACACACCAGAAATGCGAACGGAACAATAATAAAATGCGATACCACAAAGAGAACCTAAACTTTGACACCGTACACAGATTACTAATTTCTTTCCATTAATGATTAACAATTTCGATGAACTCGCGAGACCTGTCTTTTCCAGAAAACTGATCAACAGACTGCAATGATTTCATTCCGACCTTTCTATCCCGCAACGAAGACCACGGTAAGAGAAAATTCGCAGAAAATGTCTTGATACGACAGTTGATAATTATTTTGAAAATGTTCGCAGATAGCGCGACGATGTCCGCAGTCCACTGATCAATCAGCTCGGTGAGAACGCGTTTCTAGCGCGCTTTCGGGCCAGGAATTGAAGGTAGTGAGAAATGACCACGCCGTGGGTATCGAGAAGGAACAATAATAATTATATTTATTACGCAGTTTACAGTTATTTAGGTAGGTTGAGTCGTGATGAAACAAATGCTGTCTTGCTGGTCCCCGAAAATGAAGCCGAGCCCTCCATTCTCAGGGGAACATGATCGACCAGTGTTGAAACTGGTCCGAGAACGGTTAGCATTTGCTATACTTTAAGCGTAAGACTCTTAAAACTGGTATACTTCAGTCGCATGCGCTATTAGTCCACCGATCCGTGAAATATATTAAATGTTTCTCGTTAAAGTAAATGTACAAATATAACTCGTAGGAATTTCGAGCAATCACAAGTCTCGAACGCTCTTCTTTCATTATTCACCAAATCCCTCGTCTCTCTGCCCCCTCATTATTGTCCTCGATACAGACGTTAAACTTCGTAGAAAATCTCTCTTGCTCACTCACATTCTCTCTCACTATCATTCTTTCTCTCGTTCTCTCGTTCTCTCTCTCTCTCTCTCTCTCTCTCTCTCTTACGCTCTTCTTATGTTTTTTTTTTCGCTGTTCTTTTCTCGTTCTCACCGTTCGTCTCGCTTTAAAAAACGTCCCGCGCGCCAAGTCGGTCTGGTTAGAAGGAGAATCATTCGCGCGTACATGTTTGGTCGAATGCGGAATTCATTAATGATTACGGCCCTCGCAATTTCCTTCGCGCAACCGTCGGCGTTCGCACAAGTTCCATGATGTTTTCGCCTCATCTCCGTGTCCTTGGCTCTCACGAGATCTATCTGCTCTCAGAACTTTGGATTTACGTTCGGTTAACTGAACTAGCTAAATAGAATTACAACGGGAGACTAAATTCAGAACGATGGATGATATTGCTCTTTCATTTTATCTAACCAGTTACTCCAAAATAAACGTACTTCATTATGCACTGAACGTTTTAATCAAAATTCAATTTTGCTACAAATGACAATTTCAACAAATAGAAGGATGTGGTCGATTTGATTCTAAGTTGGACTAGAATTGGAATATTGGACACAATTAATATTAATTCGGTATTTTATTTTCAATCCGTAACTTTTGTATTCCAGTTTTAAAGTAAAATTCGTATCGTACACATTCGCAGTTCTTCCATTGATTTATAATTAACAAATTCAACCACGAAACAGGCACCGATATAATTACAAATTTCTCGTGTTACGTAAGGATCAGCATTGTCTTGATTTATTGATAAATTGATAAATCATCTGTCTGAGTTGTGTAACCGTTTCTACTGTCGGATCGAAGCGACACGAAACTACTTTATCCAGGGTATCTCCTTCGTGAATCGCTTCGTTGCCGCAGATGACGTTAGCAGACAGTGCTGCTTCGGTCGATATAGCAGTATCAAACGATTCTAGAATTCATTTTAACGAAGAATTCCTTTGAAAAAGTGAAAAATTCTTTTACTTGAATGTTGATACCAAAGTTCTGAAAGCATTCGACCTGTTCCTGCTTTTCTCCGTTTGATTGGCAGATATTCTGCACGATGCACTGCTTACCACCCTCATTTTCATTGAATTTTGAAGGTACTTCTTCCAGATACCTTGATTTTCATTGTTCCAAGATCGACGTTATTCTTCAATCAAATTTTTTTGATTCTGAGAATGGTAGACAGAGTTTCAACAATAGTGCAACAGTGTCCGATGATCCGTGGCTGCGAAAAACTGAAAGCTCGAATCGATAGCAACGAAATGTCTCGGGAACGCAACGCTGTGGGCAACTTACGTTACTATTAATACTATGAAACCGTAAAATACGTCGCTATGGTACACCTATTATGTTCACTACGGCATACAAGGAAAGAAATCAGTAACGATGAGTGACGTGAATTCGACGCGCTTACGCGTTTATATGCTTTCGTCTCATATTCGTCTGTTTCTTTTTCCCTCTTCAGCTGCTCGACAATCATGAATCACCTTAACGAACTAAAAACGAAAGAAATACACAAATATAATAAAAGTAACATTTATACTAGAAAGAATTCTATAAAAAGAAATTATGAACGCTCGATACAAAATCTCCTACTATCGAGGATGATGCTAATACGACAAGAGTGGGTAACGTTGAAACATAACGTTGTCAGTTTCACGTGCATGAAATATACGAACCGCTATGTCGCATGTCGCCTAACGTAATCTAAAATGTATAATAAGAAAAATTCGTCCCCTTACGGCACGGAAGTCGAAACTGGATATGTTGAATACCATCACGACGAATACTTTCATGTCTATAAATATCCGTTTCGCATGTACCTTCGTTTCGAATCAATTAGACAAACTTCCATCGAAACGATCGAATGCGAGGGAAACTGGAAACACCGACAAAATTGAGAAATGCAAACACGGTAAACTCCATTTACCGTTTGTCGCGATCACTTTCACCGTTTCTCTGTGTATTCGTGACGAAGGACAATCTCGTCGGAGCTTTTTCGGATAGTCGCTGGTACCGAAGGGTTGGAAAATGCTGAACACTGTTAACATTGAGTATTTCTGCTGCAGACTCGAAATCGTTCGCACTCGAAACGTGACTGGAGAAGTAAACGACAAAGACTCGCAATGAAATTGTGAAACTCGCACCGAGTGCGAAGGACCCGAACGTGATTGAAAGATTTGTTAACGATCTCGTTGTCCGAGCAACGGTCTCTCGACTCCGGTCATCGTGACGAATAAATACGACTTAAATACTGGCAGTGGAAGATGCAAAACGCAGTTATGTCCGCAGAGTAGGTACACGTCTAAATAGGTACGCGAAACGTGAAGAGGGACTTAAGTAGTTCCGAACGAATGATCATGCCTATCCGATGAAAAACAATCGCAGAAATCATCGGCGACGCTCGATTAGTATAAATAATGTGCTCATACAAAAATAATTACGCGCTCCTATCCGCCGTCTCTTACAAATTCGTTTCTCCGCCAGGTAAGAACCTAACTTTTCTTTTCTCTCTTTTTTTTTCTTCTCTCAGCATGCAATTCGCAGTAACACGTTCTTAGGCCGTGGAATGACAAGATTCGAGGCTCTGGAAGGAGAGTCCTTTCAAAAATCGGCCAATTTCGATCGAGAACGCCTCGTTTCCATCCAACGACTCCGCAGAAGCTGAAGCTTTCCTCTAATACAAGCTCTAATCGTTTCTAGTAGACTTCCTCTTAGTCGGAATCATTTCTAACCAACCATATTTGGATTTCACATACTTGAATTTAATTTTTCAATAAATCAAGTTCCAAATAAAAATTGTATGGTGCCATCAGAGTTCCAGGATTAACCGATCACCGATTAATCAGAAGTCTACCGCCGCAACGAAACGCTTTCGCAAATACGTGTCATTTGACGGGTCTCGTCAACGTTTAAATAAACTACGTCAATGCTCGATAAATAGAAAGGAACGTTCCTTAAACGGTAGGATCGCTAAAACAGATTTAGTGTACCTCTCTCTCTCTCGTCTTCGAACGCAACGTGTCGCGAAAATGTTCACACGAACAGCCGCAAGCTCGGCTTGCTAGCGAAGCGTTAATTACATCCCGACGATGGCTCCTAACGCGTTTTTCCGATCAATTCTTCAAGCTGGATCATTCGGCGTCGAACGCTCAAAGAAGAGTGATGTGATTCATTCGAATTCCTCTGTACAGGACGTTCCGAAATCGTTTGGTTGAATCCTACCAGCGTTAGACAGCGATACGAGATCGAATCGATATATGATTTTTGTTGTCGTAACAATGAACAAGAAAAATCTCGAAAGACAGCAAAAGGAAATTTTCCGATGAGTTTGAAGGAACACGGAAGAGCGTCTAAACTTTTATTTCACCAGTGATTACGAGTGTCCATCGAGTATGAGCTTGAGTAGACTGTAAAAGTGAACGCCAGTTATCTTTTGTTCTCTTGTTGGCGAATCGTAACTACGGCCCGTGGCAGTACAAAGTGCGCCGGCTGGTAAAATTGTACTCGATAATTTGGGAACGTCCTCTAGAAAGCTAGTCACGATTCGCACAGGATTTCGCAATCGAGTATCCCCGCACATTATCATCCAGTGTCCCCAAAAAATTCGGAGAGGTTTCCAAAGGTTTTCGCAACGAGCTAGTAAAATCAGTGTCCTCTTTTCTCTTTCTTTCTTACTGCTTCGCGAAACGTACACGATTAATAATACCTAGTATGCGGTGAAACTGTTTCCAAATACCGAGTAAGTCCACATACGCACGATTATATTAATAATAATTATTCTTTCTCCACGTTCCAATATATATATCACACTGAGCCGGCTGTGTGTGTGTGTGTGTGTTTCTATGTATGTTTGTTTGTTTGTCGTTGAGTGTATGTTGCGGGAGAGCGTGTTTCGTTCTTTTTTCTGAAAATGTATACGTGTGTCAGTGTGGATTTTTGCGAGTGTGTGTCCATCGTGGGTCTTTTTCGGCCGTGGCCCAATGCTTTCGGCCACGAGGATGCGTCGAGGACCACTTGCATTCGGGTTGCATCCGGTTCAACGATCGAGTCTCGGCACATCACTCGTGGTCTACCGTTGAAAGTTCCGAATTGGGTCACTTTGCTCGGTTACAGGGGGTTTCTTCCTCTCGGTCTCTCAATCTCGCTCTCTTTTCTCGCTTTTTTCCGTTTTCTCACTCCTCTCGATTTCTCGTTCTCTGTCTCGATACGTTTCGACGAATATTTATGGAACACCTGTGGCTGTCCCTCGGCCCTGGCTAGTAGCATTTCCGGGTGCACGTGCACTTGCGCACCAGGTCCACGTCCTTCGTGTAACGCATCCCGTCTGCGCAGATCAGTCGCACCTGAAACATTTCACGCGTTAATAATCTGTGGATTTTCAAGCACCTTAACAATTGGAGACTAACGGTGGAAACTAATTTGCAAGAATGACTATTTGCAATCTACTAGACACAGCTCGCAATTTTAATCAACGGTAATCTACGTTTAATGCGAACGAAACCGTACCTTGCGTCGTTTTGTTTTCCGTGGCAGGCAGCAGGAGTTACCGCAGTTGCCCCAACACTTGGCAAGCTTCACCGGTCGTCTACTCCGACATCCATTCTCGCTGTAGAACTCTTTAGTATGCTCTTTGCGGCACGTCGGTGCTGCAGTTCATAGATTTACACAATTTAATTATTTCTATTGTCACGTATTATAGAAGCAATCTTTGAACGAATGAGATCGTTAGGTTTACCTTTCTCGCAATAACGTCCTTGCCATCCAGTCTGACAACGGCACGTGTAACCATTCCCAATCGACGACGGCACGCATTGCGAGCCCTTCCTGCACTCGTGTCCTGCGCAGGGATCGGAAACGATCGAGCCGGGCAGTGTCATGACGGTGTCTGCAATCAAAATCGCTTGAATGAATCTTCTACCCCAGTACGAGCCACTTGATAACTTCTGTATTCAATCAGCGTTGCATAACGCTAGGCTAATTATATATTTTATTATATTAATTCATTGCTTCAATATTTAATCGTCTAGTTACCTTGCGGGATCTAGTTTAACCATTTGATTAAAACCGTCCGGCAGAAATTGAACAACTCTAATCTGATTCAATTAAATGTAAGTAATTGCTGAGCATCTTTCCTTCTCGCGCGAAACAATCTCTGAATGTAGTAGAGTTCTGTTAAGATACACGTCTACGCGCTCATACATCCGTGATCGATAAAACGAGTGTATACACGTACCGGAATGTTCGTGAGCCATGTTGTCTTCCGGTAGAGCTTCCTCGTTGCTGCCGCTGTTGCTCATGATGCCTTCCGGTTCGACGATGTCTCGCGCCTCGTCAGCCTCCTCCTCGTTCGACATGCATCCGGGAGTAACCCGGTGCATCTTCGCTGCGTTACTGAAGTCCACTAATTTATGATTGATCCACATCTCGGAGATGCAGCCTGTTACAAACGAAACAACGCGTCCTCTGTTATACATCCGTTCCCTTCCGGAACACGCAGGACGAATGGAAATTCGACTGACCTTGGAAGCTCGTTATGTTTCTCAAGTGGAATTCGGTGAACGCGACGCTGGCGACTTCCGGCGCGACGCCTGCGACGTACATCGGCGTGGTGAGTTTTAAATATTCTTTGGGACCTTCGTTGATGATGCTCCTAGCAAGACCGCGGTCCACCCTCATCGTGAAGTTCTTCTTGATCGCGAGAAGCTCGGCCACGTGAGGTTTACCATCGGCCACCATTTCGTAACTGTACATTGTCGATGTTGGGTAGTTGCCCACGTCGTACGAGACACGTACACGGCCATTGAACAGCTCCACTGCGATATGGTCGCTGTTCTGCCCGTTGTAGAGAAGAACCCCATTTTCCTGCACGGTCGTAAACACGATGGTCACGTTCGCTTCGGGCCTCGTGCGTAGCGGCTCCAGCTCGACCAGCGAGCTGTTGTCCACGAAGCTCAAACTCGTCAGGTACTCGCATCGTTTTCCTGGAAATATAGTATCGTCAATTCGAATCGTTGTTCCACGATCGAACAAACAGGAAATCGAGCGTCTGGAATCAATGGAAGAATCGATTAATTACCGGTGTAGCCGGGGTGGCACTGGCAAAGATAGTCCGCGGCGGATGCGGGAGCTGGCTGGAAGCATGCACCGTGCTGACAATCGTGATGGGCACATGGACTAGTCTGTGGATAGAGCATGACTGTAGAGGGTGCAGCTTCGCAGTATCTCCCTGTGTACTCCGCCGCGCACTTGCACACGTAATTGTTTATGCCGTCGATGCAAGTAGCACCGTTCTGAAATAAATAGAGATAATATAAAATCAACCGGTGCAAATTGATTTTCGAGAAATGATTCCGAACGAATGTCTGGTACCTGGCACATATGATCATCGCAGTCATCCAGGTTGGTGGAGCAATTAAGGCCGCTGAAGCCGATTGGGCATTCGCAGCTATAGTGGGTCCCGAGGTCGACGCATCGGCCCCCGTTCTCGCAGGGATCGTGCCCTTTTGTGCAAAAGGGTATCTTGTCCTCGCAGTACTCGCCCATGTATCCTGGGGCGCAGTCGCATCGGTAGGCCTGGATGAGGTCGACGCAGGTTGCGTTATTGGCGCATCTGTTGTCCTCGCAGTCGTCGACGTTGTTCTCGCATCGAAGTCCCTTGTACCCGGGGGCGCAGTCGCAACTGTCACACACCGACTGATCGTCAATCGAGACATTGACCATGACCATTGGTCGCGGTGTATCCGCCAGTCAAGGTCGCCAAACATAACCGATCTATCGACGATCATCGTCGTAACGAACAGCTGCTTTTCTAGCAACGCAAAACTGGACCTAACGACTTGAGATTCCTGGCGCACCGGTTCGATCAAGGGGGAGCGTAAGAACATCGACTTTGTTTAAACATACGTTCGACAAAAAGAAAAGTTATTATCATGGATGGCGAAACAAACACAACAGATTTATTGCATCAATGTGAAGACAGTTTGGTTTTGAAACCGTAAGAATTCTAAAGGACTGGTCTAATACAAGGTTATCAATTGCTAAGATAACTAACCACAAATTATTTCTATTAAAATGCAGATCATATAATTTAATTCCTAATTTCATCAGAAACAATTTTATGGGAAAATTCAACATTTCTATCGCTTCATCGTATACTTGCAATCAATTAAAAATTGATCGAACCGGTGCGCCAAGAACATCAACTTTGTTTAAACATACGATCGAGAAAAAGAAAAGTTACGAATGACTTGAGATAGGACAGGAAACGAAGAATTGAAATTTTGTTGGAAGAATTTTGTATCGTACCAAGGCATAGTAAATCTATTGATGATATGGAATCGATGATCGTTCGTCGATAGTCGGTTAGGTGTAGCAGCTACTCTTCGGGCCTCACGTGCAGGGGTCCCGTGATCAATTTCATTCAAAGTACTCAAACCTACTGATGCTACGATCTATGATCTACTCATAACTGTTCACAGTGCAACAGTCTGATATTATATACTCTTCACGCAATCACGGTGTCAAACTACAATGATTATTTTCGCATAGCCAATCGAGTTCGGTTTCCGCTTGAACCGTCCGATTTACAATGCAACGCTACGGTTTTCGCAGTATCGGTGTACAATTACACGGAGTTCGAATTGCATTACTCGTGCACGTCTACGTAATTATCGACCAAAGCTACTGTGTCCCCGCGTGTGGGGGATTCTACAGTGAATGCAAACTGGAGATCTTCTGCGACGGGTCTGGGGAGACATACGTTCCATCGTTTTTGGAAGTGTTCATTCAGTTTCGTGGCCGAAGGTTCGAATTCGGATGCGTTTGGACAGCGTTGGAATTTTTCAGTGACGAATCAGAGGACGAAGATGCGGATATTGGAGAGACTGTCGCAGAGGAAGTCACTACGGGCACCACTGAACGAGCAACTGTAGATCAGACCCGAACGAGCTGGCCGATACAGTAGCGCACGGTTAAATTTACACGAGTCAGCCCCATTCCTCTCCCACTGTTCACCGTTACATCAATTCACGAGCTAGTCTTGCAAAAGAAAAATGTCCTGCTCGCGAGAATCGAATGCTGGCTTCCGATACGATGTATATTTAACCGTGCACCACTGTACGCTAGCTGCTCGAGACGTGATTGGTACCTGAATCTTCCTTCTTCCAGTACTTTGCAAGTTCCGGCGTTCCTGCAAGGATTTCCATAGCACGCGTCAATTTTATGTTCACACTGGTCCCCATGATATCCTGGCGCGCACTTGCAACGGAACTTCCGGTCCGGGAGCGCCTCGCAAAATCCTCCGTTCTGGCATGGCGAGGTGTAGCACAGGTCGCACTTGGCCAGGACTTCGGCTGGTTGTTGGCTGGCTGCGCGGAAGAAAGGTCTACGATTAATGAGCAATTTTAGTACCCCATTGTGACGACGGGCCAAAAAACCATGAACTAAACAGACTGCGTCACGGGCCAGTGAGAAAATCAAAAACATGTGCGCGCAACGGCGGCAAGTCTAGGTCGACGAGCCATTGCGGCCGGTTCATAGTAATTCTATTTTGCAAATACGCGTTCGAAGATGCTGTTCGATTCTTTGCAGCAGTACGAAATCGATGGCGACGTCGAGAAGTGATCGATTTGAAAAATTAGATTGATAATTCTTGATTTAACGTAGATCGCAAAGCTAGCCAATTCGCTTCGAATAATGGAGAACGGAGTGCAAGGTATCCTTTATCGATTTCCTATCGATTTCCATGAACCGAGCCGGCCACAGTAGCCACGACCACGGTGTTCGTCGAGGGAATACTTACTTTTGCATTGGAACTCGATCGCGGCTGTCGTCAAGAGCAGCTTGTTCCGCATCGAGGGTGGCTCGTTGCACCTGGCGATACCTGCTTCAACGAAATCCTTCTTCACCACCCACTCAGCCAGCCAGCGCATACTGCAGTCGCAGTAGAGAGGGTTGGACCCGAGAGCGCTGTAAACAGAACACGGCCAGGTGAACTATCGATACTGAGGAGGTATGGCAGGTGCGGAAGCATTTCACGATACTCACAGCTGGGTTATAGATTGCAGGTCGTCGAACGCGCCCTCTGGGATCACCGATATGTCGTTCCCATGCAAAGACCTGGTGGAAATCGGAATGTTACGTGACGGTGTTGAACGATTCGAAAGACTCTTCTCTAGAAGCTACGTTTCTATCGCTCGAGGTGGAAAGTGGATATCGATTATGCAGATTAAAAGTTCCGTATATACTTACATTATCCTTAAATTTTTCAAACCAGCTAGAGCGTTGCGTTGGACGCACTGCAGTTTGTTGTAGCTGATGATACTGCGAAATAGAAATGCGATTAATCATTTAATGCGAAACGGTTGATTTTTGTCAAATCAAATTCGTCTCAATGAAACAAAACGTCATAAAAGAAGGGCGTAGGAATGCGAACGTACAGGTGAGACAGCTTGGTGAGATTTCTGAAGGTGTCGTTCGACAGCATTCCGATCTGGTTGTTGCTCAGGTCCCTGAAACCAAGAGACGCACGTCAGCTCTGAAACTGTTTGTTCCTGTCTCGAGGGTGAAGGGAATGGTAGGGGGATCGCGTGCGGGGGTGTAAACTGGGCACGTGTATTTTATTTACAGTCTAGTGAGAATCTTCAGGTGGTTCAACCGCTCTGGCTGGATCGTCTTGATGTCGTTCACGTCCAAATACAGTTCGGTGGTTTCCGGCGGTATCCCACGCGGAATCTCCGTGAACTGAGACCTCGAACACCTCACCACTGACCTGGCGCAAGTACATCGGGGTGGACAGTAATCGTCTCCCAGGCAACCGACGCTGTCATCTGTGATTCGCAAAACGAACGGCGGATCGTTAATCTCGGAATCGATTCGGAAGATCAAAGGATACGGTTTTTCTCGTTTCGAGAAGTCCCTGTGGCAACGACGGTATTCCTTGTGACAGTTCGTATGCAATAATCTGAGACGCACACCCCCCTTTGTGGTTTTTTCTTGTGTAATATTCACCAGTTTGTCAAATGTCACAAGGTACAATAGACTGCGGATGTTCGTGCATTTATGAGTCAATTGTAACACAGATTAGAAAAATTTCAGAATATCGTAATGTTGTTCTTCGTGTAACAAAGTCATTAAGGGTTGAAATGAATTTTTATGTTATTCCTGCCGGTCATAATCGACGCTGCAGCCTTTTATTTTGCACAGAGAACCGCAGTCTAGTCATAAGTAAAGATAACGATAGATTCCACAGATAAAATCGAGAGTCTAACGAGTCTATCCGAATGTGTTTAAAGAAAATTTAACAAGACGAACTCACTGTTGCATTTGAACTCGTGATGAGGAATATCCTTGACAACGGCGTCCTTCAATCGCGGCGGATCGTGACAGTGGCCGACCACACCAGACATGTCGCGTTTCCTCAGCCATCCGGCGAACCACGCGAGATGACAATTACACGACAAAGGATTGCCTTGCATGTTGCTGGAAACGCGGGGGCAATTTATTAAACTGCCATTAATTATGCGCACGGAAGCCGGAAATATTTTACCGGAGCGTGTTAGGAAAGTTACTGCACTTGTGTATTAACACGATAATAAATATTAACCAAGCTCATCCTATGCAGTCTCCGTGAAATATTACCGGAATTAAATATTCACTCCGTAATATTGTAGCTGGTATAACATTACATTGTGTGGTAAAATCTTGTCATGCTGTAAATACCAGCTCTGACACGTTTCGTTCGCCAAAAATAAAAACATACTAAAAATCATTATTTCCTGTCATCGCTTTGATACTACAAATAAAAGCGTTTACATAAATATATCATTCGGAAACGATCGATTAAAAATCACTGGAGCCTGACGTAATATTCGCTCAGACCATGTTTAACTGTATCTCTCTCTGAACAGTCTCGAAAAAAATTTCGCTCGCTTTCACGTTTTTATTATTTCGCAATGCAACTGACACGATGAAAAAATGTTTAAAAAATAATAGCCGCGTATGTATTTTTTAACGTGCGCGCGTCAGCTAAAATTGTCAGTAACGTTTCATGAGTATAAAGTCCAGAGGAAAAGCCAATTTTTTCATCGTAAAAATGCTTTAAATGCAAGTTGGTCGTGTTCGTGGATAAAATGGTCAGGTCATCGTTAAAACGGGTACTTACATGGTGCGTATGTGTGTCAGTTCATCGAACGCGCCCTGCATAACGCAGGTAATAGCATTTCCGTGGAGGTTCCTGGGAAAATGAAGTTCGAGGGATATAGTTCTCCAGTGATACCGTTTTATGAACGGCCGTAAAACTTTCTACTCACAGAGTCTTAAGATTCTTCAAGCCGGTGAACATCTTGTTGTGAACTTCCCTCAGCATGTTCTTCGACAGTAGTCTGCGGGAGAAGTTGTTCTTTCAGACAATGGTAACAAACGCATACAGTGAAACGTACTCGCAACAACGGGTACAGCAACAAAATTGCTGATGCAAAAATTCATAGTGAAAAGTGAGCCGCGAACGAACAAATTTATTTCGAACAATTCTAGCCGAATAATTCTCAGAAAAAAAAGAAACCCGACGGATTAAGTCGGGCTCGTTCGTTATTAACGTGTACGGTGCGCGGCGAATTTTCGATAAATCGCAGCAGCAGCGAAATCGAATATCGAAAATTGTCGAGGAGCGAGGAGATGAATGCTCGGCCGCGTTTCGGGCTGACGTTGAACTATTAGATCAGTTGATACGTCCGCGTCATTTAGCAGAATCGGATTCTATTCAGATATAAAAATTTTTAATACGCGAAATTGATTAACTGCGTTTATCTGCTTCGATCTCTCGCTGTTGTAATTTATCGGCATTCCTCTTAATGGGAAACGATGTTTTTATTTTCTCGCGTGTACAACATCGAACATGATTAATGTTTCCGTGTACGTCGCGCGAAATTTCAACGATAACTGTATAAATTAATTTTTGTTTCTGTAAACAGATTAAATGGATTTTATTGCATCCACGTTCATCTCGACTATTTTTATTTGCCAATCAGGGTTTATTTATCAAAAGAACGGCAGTTTATTCAAGTAGCTGATATACCGTTCGTATCGAAGCGGAGTTGGTTAATTGACCAAAGTGAAATTAAAGCGAGGCTGACTTTTCGGTGATTTTTATTGTACAGTGATATCGAAGGGGCAACGAGAGCTTTGTACGAGCTTAATGCTGTCAAAGGAGCTTTTTTTTACTGTGAACACCGATTTCGACAGAGCACATCACTCTCTAATTTGTTTTTCTTCTCGATGATATGCAATATTCTGGATCAGTTCCTGCACTCGTCAGCGCCGAAACAAGCGCGAACCACCGCCGCTATCCCGCCCCACCGACTATCTAATTAATCGACCCATTGTCCCGTTAATTGCCTTTGAAAATTAAATCCTATTCTGCTTCGTTAAAGCTCGTTTCAAAGTCCCGATCCAGTTAGGCACAAATAACGCAAGTAATCTCGACGCGACGAACACGCCCGATGTTATTCCGGACTTTCTCAGCAGGGCGCATTTCATTAACAACGAGTCCGGTGTAACGTTAACTACGAAAAATTAGACTTGGATTTCGCAATTTTATTCGTGGACGTTCGTTCGCTTCACGACCATTTCGCAACCTCAAAAATAGAAATTTCATTGGAACAAATGTTCTAATCCTGTGCGAATTTATTTAACAGCTGTTAATCCCACCCGAATTTATATTCCGCGATTTTTCGTTATGCATTCTCGTTACGCATTTTCGACTGTCCCAGATTTTACAGATCCATCCACTGAAAATCGTACAGAATTCCCTTTTGCGTAGCTGCAATAATTGATTAAGCGCAGAATGGTGCTTCATTCCAAATTCCGCGGGATCCTATTGCAACCTCCGCGAAAAAAATTTCGGAT
The DNA here is from genome assembly GCA_916610235.2 of Lasioglossum morio. Lineage (NCBI taxonomy): Eukaryota > Metazoa > Arthropoda > Insecta > Hymenoptera > Halictidae > Lasioglossum > Lasioglossum morio. The sequence goes on along the minus strand of OU744325.1, from coordinate 27,170,267 downwards.
ATATGTTACTGGTCAAAAAGGGTGTGCAATTTTTAAATCGGTACCTTATGTTTTATTCTACTTGTAAATGAAACATACGAGCGCACACGTTGCTGATCCCTATGACAATACAGAGGTTTCTTTTCTTTTTTATTTTTGGAAAATTGTCCAATAAATATCGGTTGCTAGAATATACATATACATATATATTTTAAGATGTGTATACAGAAAAAATACTTACAGGCTGGCAAGTTTGTGCGAGCCGACGAAGGCGGACGCCTCGATGCGTGAGATTTTATTCCTCCTTAGGTCCAAATGTTGCAGCTCGGGCAGCTTCTCGAATAGGCCATCCGCTTTGATCTTCTCGAGCTCGTTGTCCGCCAACAGTCTGCTCGCGTCGAGGAACAAAGAGAAAACCCGGAGACGAGAAAGTTAGTGTCCAACGTCTGATACGGCGGGAGCAATTAATCGTGCACGCCGGGGCGTCGATCCATTAAACGAGTCCGAATAATTTGTTTCGAATAATAGCTCGGCGTCGTTCAATCGTATTTCCCCCTTCCCGTCACCCCCGGCTTTTAATCAGATAATTATCTTGTCGGACGATTGAATTGATTTTCTCGCGCCCGGAGCGCAACGATTCGTCTCGATCGGTTACAAGGATCGATCGATCCTGCCCCATTGTTCCCGCTCTTGTAAACAATCCTCTCGTTCCGAGTGGAACACGCGAATCATGTCAGACGTTTATTGTTGCGTTTTCAATTTGCCGGCGAGCCGTGTTGATCGTATTGTATCGGGCTGTTGTCGATATCGAATCGAATGCGTTGGGAATGTGCGTTGATGCATCGTTCGTGTAGTCTAAACGTAATTGAAACTCCAACGAGCGAGTTTGTTTAATATTACAAAGGACGCGAAGCACTTGACATGTATCTTTCAGTGTCCAGTAATTAATAGAGAGAATATTTATTCCGCATGAAAATCGGCAGTTCGGTGGCTATCGCGATACCGAGGGTAGAATGAGCGACTCACAGAGTGGATGTGTAGATAGGCAGCTCCTCTGGTATCGAAGTTAGCTTCTTGTTGGAGCAATCGACGGTGGCGCGTTTGCAGGTGCACGGTGCGGGACACTTTCCCGGCAGGATGCACTCGCCAGCCCTCTTCGTTAAGAGCTCCCCGTCGCCTAAGTACATAGAACCGGATGTATTCCATTCCAATCGTTCCTCTCTCTGATCTGCCTTTCCTTCTTACGACCACAGGAACGCAATTTCTTTCGATGAGCCAATGATTAAAGCGATTAAATGGAACCTATTCAGCTATGTGTGCCTTCTAATCAGTGACCCGGTACACCTGACCTTTAACTAGCAACGAACCACCCATGATTTTCGCATGAATACTGATGCACCAATTCCAATCACCGATTAAATATCTACTGAAATCTATCTCATTTGCGAATGGATTCTCGTATAGACTTCTACATCGTATTCTATGATTGTAAAATATAAACGATGAAACTGACGATCGTGGAAAATGCGAATAAAATGATATGAACCTTCTATATTTGTATCTTTTTCTGGTTTAAATGATCAGAGTCGCCAGAAGCCGGGCTACTATTTTCTGGAGAAATAGGTACAATGCAGACGTTGCTTTGAGAAAACCGCTCGGATCGAAATTCCCCGCAGTCTCGCGTACACCGCTCAGCTAGAAGCTCGAAATTGATCGCGTGGGCGTAGCAAAAGAGCAACCGGAACGGATCGTTCACGGGCCCAGCAAAGTTTTCCGGGGAACAACGTGCCCGAGTTTCGCCGGGGAATTTTTCTTTCCTCGGCCGGAAGCGAAGAAAGTTCTCCGGCAAGTTTTACGCGGCCCGACCCGGCGCCGTGGCGTAAGTTCTCGTTCGCGATAATGCTTGGCTACCAGGAAACACGCGTACAGCGTTTGCCAAAATCCGTGGTACGACCGAGGCAGCCAGCTTGGCTCGAAATCAAACAAAAATTAAGTACCGGCCAGGTTGGTCGCAATTCGGCTGGAAATTGTTGATTTCTCGTCAAGCTCCGTCGTGTGTATCCGTTAACATTCGAGCTGACAAACGGACCTTTTATAAAACAAAATTTACGTACGAAGCAGACGAGAAATTCCGCAAGCGAGGATTTCCATTCTGATTGGTTTTGGTGTTCGGCGCGTTTTGGGTCGGGCTGTTTCCGTGGCCTGGTTCGAGTCACCTTAAATTTTGGTCCACCCTGTATAGGTGATACGTGCCATGCCGGCGAAGTGTTTATTTTCCGGTGTCATTTACTCCGCAGAAGTTGGCGTGCGCACGGAAGCAGCCGCGACAGGGGAACGCGATTATATTCTGCGCGGTCGGGCGCAATTAGAGGAAATATACAACCGTGAAAAGGAGAAACACGAGCTGGCTCGTTCTTATTCTTGAACACGCGCGTTCCCGAGATTGCCACACGCGGCTTACACACTTGCGCTCGTCAAACACCGCTGCACCGTGATGCTCATTCGCGAAATCCCCTCCGAAATTCAATTTCCAAACCGTACAGAGATTTACAAAGATTCCTGAAACGTTGCGTGTGCTTCCTAAGATTTATCCCCTTAAATTTCATGTCTAAATTCCGAATGCGAAACAACTGGTCGAAGGCGTAACTCAAAATTATACCATTCTTCCCACCATCAGATAAGAACTGAAAAAAAATGGCGAATATTTGTTCGTCGCGACATTTATAAATCATCTCGCACACCCGGTTAGATGGCGAACTTGCCATTCAGCCTAATAAATCTTCTTAATTAGGCATTCATGGGTGTTACAAAAGAGCGCAATAAGCGGTCTCAAGACAGCGTAGCACACACTCCTCCGACACAACGGCTACGCAACTTCGTTTGCATTTTAATGTTAATGGTGGAATTATGCAATTGTCACGCACGCGCGACACCGGCCTCCCACGGTGAAATTCTAGCCAGCGACGAACGTGCCAAGTAACGTTAAATCATTGAATTTGTTCGTGTTAAACGATAAACGGTTGATTAATCTCTGCTAATACCAATTATTTACCATTAATATCGAAGTAATATTCTGGCGAGTTGAAGAGTTACTAAAAATGGTTAGATTCAAGTTAGATTACAGAATTTTAATTGCTCATGATTACGAGGTACAAGGTTGTTCTTGTAGCGTTGCAACGTTACACGAACATTAAATTTTAATAGATCAATTTCACCGGTGAATTTGTCGCTTTTAATTACCACACGCCGCGACGCTTTCATTGCAGGTGAGTTAAATGTTAGATCGCTTGTAACTGTTCCAAAAAAAAGCGGGGATCAACTTTGGAGAAAATCCTGTTAAATCGAGGAGTTCAAAGATCGATTCTTGGTGGTTCGATCCTCCTAAAAAGCCAGGGTTGATTAATCGAAGTCGAAGCGGCGTGGTCAGGCGCGCCGGGATACCATGTTAACGTCGCGACGATAAATTTTGATAATGAACAGTAGTAGCGGGGCGATATCATTAAATTAAGCATCGACGCGATACCGTACCCTCTCCCACCCCTTCCCTCTCTCTACACAGACTAACTCTGTCGCTCTCTCTCTCTCTCTCTTTCTCTCCCTTCCTCCTGCACGTTAATTGAGTGTTGAATGTCATGTGCTCCGGCGAGGTGAATATGTTTATGTATGAGTGTACGGGCGCGCAGGTGATTTATCATCACATTATACGCCGCGTTACAAATTGTCCGCCGCGGTACACGCGCGTAATTATATCGGTAATTTGCGTTCGCCGTTTAATAACACCGGGTGCGCGTCGCGTGGCCACTTTCTCCGCGAGCTTCATTTCCTCGTGGTCCGACGACGGTCACGATCGCCGGTCACCTGGTTTGTTCACCGTCGCAACCAACGTATCGTCGAAACGAGTATCTTCGCGATTCATTGTAATCAACTAGCTCGAAAACTGCAGATCATTCGCGCGGACGAGTTATTAAAAACGAATCGGGCGAGCAATTTCTTTCACGAGCAGACAACTGTCAAAGATATCGAGTTTCGACCGACTCCCACGGATACTCGTAAAGTTTTCTGCAATTTACGGATGTTCAGTGTGTTCACCCTTCGCTTTCTAGCTTCTGTAATTCTCTCATTGCTACTACCGAGCTCCACTTGTTCCCTCGGCTATAGACAGCGGTTTGTCGGAACTTTTACAAATTTCTGATGCCAATCATGGGATAGATTTTCTGATTGGCGCTGGTTTTCCCGAAGCGTGCTCGAAACTTTTGTTGCGCGGCAGCGCTGCAAACTCGTTTCTCTTAATTGAAGAACACAGAATGGCTTTTCTACCGCGGCCATTTTGGTGCACTTGTAACGCGACGAGTGCGCCAGTCGTCGAATCGAAATGTACTTCACTATGCCCATTCAATCTGAACAACCCTTTAAATTCATCTAATCCGAGAATGTTGCAATAATTGATTCCCTGTCCTATTTATGAACAGCAAGTGGATGATAATGCGAAGCGGATATAATCGTGTTTCGAGGATACACAAGGTGGGCGAAACGCGATCATTTACTGTATAATAATGTATATACAGTGCAAAATAATATAAAAATTTATACGTTTCGTTAGGTTTCTATTTACCAGCACGACGGAGATGAATATTAAGTGTAATTCAATTGCATTATTGACGAACAGAAAAGAGGCTCGCGTTGCAATGATCGGCTCGCGCACCTTGTGTATTGATTTCGCGATCGGATGATGCGGTTCGCGGATGACGTGAAAACATGTTGACGTGTTACCGACCTGTGTCCGTGTTCCGTCGAAGCGTACAGGCGAGATATAAAATATCGGAAAAATCGAGCCATGCTTACCCTTACATTTGAACTCGTCGTCCGGCATCGAAATGATCTCAAGGTTATGCGCCCTCTTCGGAGATTTGCACGCCACCCCCGAGGTCTCGACCGGGTACGCGTGCAGGTACGCGCTCAGCCAGCGCAGATTGCAATCGCAGATCAGCGGATTCATTGCCAGATGTCTGCGAGAAATCGAGGAACGTTTCTTTCAAGCGTAACTTCGCCCGGCCAAGCACCGCTTGGACACGATCTCGTTTTCGTTTTCTCTCGAGAACTGTGCAAGCGTCGCGCGACATTTCTCCGGGAATTTTCTCGCTGACGGAAATTCGGTTAACCCTTCTGCAGCTTAGCGCGACACCTCTAACTCAAACTAGACACCCTTCGGAAATAATTTCGTTCAGGCTATGGCTCGTTTTAAAAGAGGTTTCAATAGGCGATAAAACTGTTATCTAGTAGTATTTATATGTTTGCTCGTTAAACTGCACAAAGGTTAGGTATTAAATCAACCAATCAATAAAAATATATAAAGAATTCCTATGCAGCGAACAAACAAAAAGGATTTTGTTCTCGGCGCTTCCGTAGAACGCCGAGATGTTATCGAGTAAACAAGGGGATCGTTCAGGAAGCTCCCGGACAATTAACAAAAAGCTCAGTGACACGGATTCGCGATTCGATTCGGGTTAAAGGGTGGACACGCGTGCGCGCGTGCTCCGATCGCTAAAGCCACGGTAATTTGTATAAATTAACGGTTCAATGGCGGGATACAAACAGCGTTATAATGCTTCGCAGATTGGCGAAAGTTCCATTGGCCAGGGATCTGATGTTGTTATCGTACAGGGACAACAGTGTCAGGCTAGTGAGATCTCGGAACAGATCGGTCCGTATGCAGGATATCTCGTTCGCGTTCAGCAACCTGGAAACGTGATTTGTTTAAGTATCATTCTACTCTACTGCATACGATACAAAGAGAAACTCTGATTTTTCCTATTGTTCGTCAGTGTTAGAATTTTCAGGAAAAACAGAAAAACGAGGATGCACCGAGAAACGAGGATCAGCGTTTAATTGAACGTTTGCGGACGTCACGTTTGACAATCATAAAAGAAATTGTTGAATTAAATTGTTGTTGACTTACAGCACTTCCAGATTGGTCAATCCCTGGAACAAACCGCTCGGCAGCTCGGTGATCTTGTTCCCGTAGAGCACGCTGAAACATCAACGTGGTTTTGTAAACGTTAACTCGTCAATTGCGAACACGTCATGCGTTTTATCTCGGCGTATGGGTTTCGTACGTACAGTGATCTCAGGGATTTCAGCCCGTGGAACGCATCCGCCGCCACTTTTTTGATCTGATTGTTGCTGAGGTCGCTGCGAACGGATAAATGAAAGAATATGAAACGTTAAACGTTATCGGGCGGCGCACCGGCCCCGATTTTAATATGCAACGCGCCAGAAACGGATAAATTGCGAACGTCACTCACATGCTGCGCAGCTTCCGGTACAGAGAGAAAGCTTTCGGCGGGATCTCCGTGATGCTGTTCTGCTCCAATCGGCTGTGAACCATTCGAACGGAAAACAAATAAATTAACAAATTGTCGATCGGCGCCGTCCGTTTCGATACTATCGCGCAACAGTTGCCAAACGGTTCTGATAACCGATTTTTATTGTCGTTTTCGAGAGTGACAAAATATTTTGATAAATTAGTAAAATAGTACATCGGCATCTTTAAAAATATTCTAATTTCGGAGGCGAGCAATTACCGATTTGCAACAGATTGTTTCCGGTGTAAAGTTCCCGGTGAACTGGAGAATGGCGAACCACAGTGGCTCGATTAATTGCAAAGTTTCCATCAATATCGCGTTTCGAACTCGACGAAGGGGAGATTTGGCAACTGTGCGGCAAAGGTAGGAGACGATCTCGTTTACGAACAGGTCGATGGTGTCCTCGGGAAGGTGGGTGGGCACTTTCGTCAAAGAATTCTCCCTGCAGTCGACGATACCATTAGCGCATCTGCACGGATGCGGGCACTGCGGTTCCGCGCTGCATTCGGATCCTGCGCGCTCAACCGGACCCGAACACTTGAACTCGTGCTCCTTTGTGGAAACGCAAGAATTTTTAGTCAAAGAGACGAACGAACGCCAGTTTGAAACTCCTGCTAGGTGATAATGCTGCAGCAGCAGCAGCAGCAGCCGCCGCTGCCGAGACCGTTCAAGTAAAAGTTAGAGAGCTGTAACGTTACGTGCGTCGTCGAGCGAGATAGCAGCCCCGTGTTTAATTAATTGGCCGCTGATAAAGTACCGGTCGACGTTTCGCCGACTTTTTCGGCAACTCCGACGACGAATTAAAAGTTTCGCGCTGTGGTTACTTTACGGGCTCGTCGTTCGCGAGATTGGATCGAAGAAATTGCAACGAGAACGCAATTTCAGGTGGACAACGTACTGAAGTTTATAAAAATCTTTATGAACGTGAATCTAACGCGCGTACCTCTAGATCGGCGATATTTCGATCCTTCAGATGAATCGGCGAGGCGCAGCTTGTGTGTTGGCCTAATCGAGGATACTTCTTCAAATGACGTGCCAGCCAGGCCAAATGACAGTCGCAAGCGAGCGCGTTGTCAACGAGCTTCAACGTTCGTAAATGCGACAGCCCGTTCAGCATTTCCTTCCCCAGGGTTGTCAATTTATTATTATTCAGCATCCTACAAACAGTGAATCGTAATAATGAATACAAATAGAATTACATAAATTAATGTACTTCGTAACGATCTATAGGCTAGCCCAATAAAGAATTTCTATATTATTTCGTTCGCTTACAGTATTTCCAGAGACTTCAGTTCTCGTATCGACGCTTCATCGATGCAGGTCAGCACGTTGTTGTCGAGAAGCCTGGAAAAGCGAATGATTCATGAGAGATACGGTAGCACCCGAGTTCCACTCGGTTTCAAAATTTAACCGGCATTTTATATCTTCGTCGAGTTTACGTTCGATTTTGTATGAATAAGTTACGGCGCGGAGGCTTCGATTCGCGAGACTGAGCCGAGTCTCTTTTTATATTTTTAATATGATGGCAGAGCCGATGGGCGGATTCGAGGAAAAACCGTCACGCTATAAAAAGCCGGTACAGCTACAAGAACGGTAATTAATTATGGACTGGCCGGGCCCGAAGGAGGCAGTAAAGCAAGAACACCGAGTGCTACGGGAACGAGCTTCGAAATGTCCATTTTATATTCCTTCGAACTATCTTTTTACGCTGGCGGAGCGCCCCGGAGAATTTTAAATTAAAGCGGAATTAGCTTGTCTCGCATCGACATGTCTGACCAGGTCAGAATACGCTACTTAACCGGGAGTGATATCGTTGACCTATTCCACTAGCTGAACTCTTTTTCTCGCGAGCGGCTCTCTAATTACAGCAAGGAAAAAGTTTTTCAATATTCCGTCGGGTCTTCTATAAATACATTACACGCGTAAGAACAACTTTTAACGCGTCGGTTACTCCTGCAGAAACTGTTACACAATAAAGCTGAACAGCGACCAACTCGAGAAACGTTCCCGGTCAGTTTCAGAAAATTTCAACGAACAAGCCGAATAATATATCGCTATTTCGTTGTCTAAAAATAAAATCTCAAGGATTTGTTATTGCACATGGACATCTTATAAAATTGTAATTTAAAAATTGATTTACTTACAGGAATTTCAGGGATGAAATTCCTCTGAGCGTCTTCGGTCCGATAGTGGCAATTTGATTGTTACTGAGGTCCCTGAAACAGAGAAATAAATAGTATATGGTAAAAATATTTAATAAAAAATTGTCTACAATTGAAGCGTCCCGTTTAGAAGCACAATTATTTATAAATTTTTCCTCGGAGCAACAAGGGACAAGCAATCTGCGCATCGTCGAGGGCGCGTGACAACAAGCGAGTCGATTACATAATCGAGAACGAGTCTCGAAGAAACCCTCGAAGACATCGGGGCATCGATCAATTACTCGGCGAAGTTGCATGGTAATGGCCGGTGCGTCGACCTTTGGAACTTCCCTCTCGACGAGCTTACACACGGAGAGAGAAGATCGAAGGAGAAATGTCGGGTGAGAAAGAGAAGGAGAGATACGTGTTGGCGCACTTTGTCCCAGTCAGCGTGGAGTTCGCTCTACATTCTCGGTAAATTATTCAAAAAGTTGCCGAGTGTCACCGCGATCCTACAGACGCAGCGGCACTGCAGCTCCCTGGGAAATTGCGACCGCCTCACGTGTGACCGTGTACACGTGCCCCGGTCACGTGGCTGGACTATGGATTTCTTTAAGGTTTCACGGGGTCGTTACACCGGTAACGAGTGACCATTTCCTACGGAGCTCACGTGACGGCTCGGTTTCCGCGAAACCGAAGACCCGTTTCCCTCGTTTCCACCGTTTTCCCCGTTTTCCCCGTTTCCCACCCGCCTCAGAACTGTCCCGATGAATATTCAGTGGAAATTTCGTCGGCCTCGCGTCCACGTTTCATTCATGCTACCTTTAACCCACTGACGAACGGTTTTTCCACCCCTCCTTTTTTTCCCAGAGAACCGTCCGATGCAATTTTCATCACGACATTCGCGAAAATGTACTCGTCCTACCAAGTCTAACACGCGAACGAAAACTACCGGCTCAAAGAAAAGCGATTTTTATATTACATTTCACCATTGAAAAGACCACGAACAAGCGCAAGAAACTTTCCACCCGCCTCGAAAGAAAAAACACGTGGTATTAATTACCGTGCACCATTTTTGCGCGAGTTTCTGCTTACACGGAACCGGAACACGTTGAACTCCGAGCTCTCGGATTTAATTCTTTGTGCAAGAACCATCCCCCTGGTAAGAAATTTCGATCTTTTTTTCTCTTTCTTTCGGCAAACACACAGCTTTACGAGCTGCCCGCGAAAAGGAAATTCAAGACTGAATGGAAAAGATAGGCGCTAGCCGGGTTTCATGAACCGAACGCGCGGGTACTTCCGCGTGTGTGGGTGGTATGTAGGCCATCGTCTGAAAAGTTTATGCGATAACCTCCGTCCTGTATTGTAGTGACGAGACAGAGTCCGCAAGACTTTCACGAGCAGCGTACTCTAGACAAACGTACGATGGCTCAACATTCCCGAACAATCGAAAACTATTGGCGAAAAGTTGAATAAATCGAATTTCACTTAATTCGTAGACGAAGGAGGTTGATGATCGGAAACAATAAACGATCGAGCGTGGGCGCAGTTTGTTGGAATTCCGGATGCATCGAGGACGTATCATTGAAATGATTCCCGATGGTTTTGCGCAGACGTGTCTCGCCGCGGATAGACCGTCCCCTTCGACGAAACGTGTGATTAACCCATCGCTCGTACGTAGAAAGCCGCGGAGTTTCGAGGTGGTATAAGAGGATGAAACTCCTCGCCGGTAATAAATGGTTTGACACAATGGAAAGGGGCGCGGACACTCGGGCTGATTAGTATCACTCCGTCGTGTAAGCATATTGCGCCGGTTTGAAACGCGATACCCGGCTGTGCCCCGGCTCTGCTCTCCGTGGCAACGTACAAGCTTGTATTTACGACGCAATAACATTTGTTCGCTGTACACTTAAGCCGATAATAACCGGGACAAACGTTCCACCGTGTCGCTTTGACAGCGGCGACGCGACGCGCTGATTTAAGCCGCAGGAACGCATCGTTCGCGAATATTTACGGCCGCGTACCATTTCGTCGCGAATAAGACAGACTGATTTCGACCGGACGAGGATCGGTGACCCGTGAAACGATATCTATGGCATTCCACCGACCGGAATCATTGCCAGCAAACTACTCGTGTCTACTCGTGTGTCGACCGACCACGATTCTTGTCGCCGGTTGTAACCTGGACCGGGAGTTTTTCGAATTATCGTTTTACAGGACACATAGAGAACGTGTTGTTCGATGCTGGTAATACTGGACGTTGAATGCGACTAGTTCTAGCACGACGTTGATTCGTGACAGTTGTAAAAGACTGCGTTTCCATGCTAACTTTAATATTTTCGAAATGTTCTATTTAACACGTTCGATACACGGGGAAGGGAAGAAAAGTATCGCGACTCTTATGATCCCGACGCTATCAATCCGTTCTCGTTTCAGCCTAGCTCTTATCGCTCTCACACAAAGCACAGTGGCAGCAACATTCGGGATTGAGCTGCGACGAGGAGGAGGGCCGAGGGTCCAGAAGGTCCTTTTGTTAGTTCCAGTGAAGGAGCGGCTACGTCGAAATTCGGTAATTGCTTTCTGGGATTGGCTGGAGTGCGGTGGGAGTTTAATCTGTCGGTCTCACGCGCTCCGAAATTATTGAAATACCGTCGAATTTATTTAACGAAAGCGAGATAGAGAGAAAGAGAGAGAGAGAACGGATGGATGCGAAATTTCACCATGGAAAATAATAGAAATTCATTCTTCCGCGGTGTTGCCAGCCGACCGACTGCAAAAACATCGCGGCCAGGGTAAGTAACGGGTTTCGACGCGACCGAGCGAATGAAAACGTCTCGCATCATTTGTCATTACTTTGAGCCCATACCGTGGCCACGCATTTATAAAATTCCGCCGCGCGACGGTCTAAAGCGACTCTGCCGGAATAAAATCTGTAAAAAGGCCCTCTGAATAAATACAGTGCCGCATTCTTTCCCTGTTCGAGCTGTATACCTGTTGAGGTGGTTTCTTCTCGTATTATTCAGTTGAATACGTGAATAATTTATTCTCCAGTTTATTTATGTGTTTAGAGAATTTTTCTTTTCGCTGCCGCGTTGCAGAAAAATCCGGAGGAGTGGACAAATGCGATAGAAAAGAACCGTAAATGCAAAATTCAACATATTCGAACTATGAATCCGTTCATTTTCTTACAGCATTGAGTTAATATCCGAATACACGAATGATTTATTCTAGGTTCGATACGTGTGTTTAAAACGTTCTTCCCTCGTGAAGTGTCGGAACAAACATGGAAGAGAATCATTCATGTGGGAAAGCAATTTTTAATGAATACGGTGTTTCACAATTTATTTATACGTTTCGAGAATTAAACACAGGAAAGAAAATAAGTAGAACAGCCGAGCTCGCCGTATCTCGCTCACGAATGAAGGGCTTAGAATTTAGATGCCGAGCGGCAACCGAGCAAAAGAAAGAGCCGGTTGGTTCAATCTCCCGCAATACCTGCATCGCTATCAATAGAAACATTCTGCTCGTGGTTGCACCAAATTGCCCGTTCAAATTAGGAACTTATCATGATCAAGCCGCAACAGCAGTTCCAAATGAAACTGGCAGCGCTAAGAGCCTCGTCTTCCTTTTGCTCCCGGCTTGTCTACGTGGTCGAAATTCGGTAATTGCTTTCAGGATTGCCTCCGGTAAGCAGAGAGTCTAAATCTGCCAGTTCTTGCTACACGTTCACGGCTCACAGCTTTGGAATACCGTGTCAGCGATGCGATATTTCTTCCTTCTCTCGCGGTCCAGATGGGATCCTCTTTTTTCCTCTACCTAACCTTTCTTTTTCCATTGCGCGGCGCTTCGTTAAAAGTATCCTTCGATCTCTTGAAATTTATTCGGGATCGCAAACTTTTAGAAATAAGTGTCTTTTTAAAGAAACGCGATTTTATATGTGAAGAAAAAATAAAAAGAATGATCAAAAACCCTCGATCCAAAGGATACAGCAGGAGAGTGGAGTTAATTAAAGACTGGCGAGTATCCGGCATAAATTCGCAGCTCGCAATCTTCGGAATACTCTTTTTCATTCTCGGCATCCTCTTTTTCATAGCGTGCACCCTCCGCCAGTCTCCGTGGCCACTATTTCCTATTTTTGTTTCTCATTCTCGTCTCGTCTAGATGTTCTGACCGTGGTCTCTCTGGCGAGCATAATTACAGGCCACGGGTCCCGAGCCAATGGATGGTCAACGGTGAACCGTGCACCGAGACCCCTAACCTATCATCGCAAACGTCTGGTTAACTCGTGCATCGGGAACAGGTCCTGAATGATGCGGCAACGCGAGACCCAACGCTATCTGTTTAAATAAACCGCGGTGGATCCATTATCGTGACCGACCCGCGTCGTTGAAAAACCATCGACTTGCTATGCATTTATGTGCGCCGTTTCATTTCGAGGGAATTGCCGCAGAGAAAGAGAGATCCTCTTCGCTGCAAGATGGCCGTTGGGACGACACAGAATGTCCTCGTGTTCAACAAGCTTGCCTTGGCAATTCATTTTGCAGCGTTTCGCGAATACAAAGGCGAGAAACGTTTAAAAGCCAAAGTATATCTGAATAAAAGGGAGAGTTCGCACGGGAATCAAACGGTTATCCAGCATCCTCCGCAATATTCCCAGCTATAGGACACCCGGCTATCATCCCGGGGAGTCACAAAAGAAGCCGCAACACTTCATCCGTCTTCCTCGAAAACGAAAATGAGCGGATCGCGACATCAGAAGGCGGCTTCTTCGAAGAAGATCGAGCACCGTCTGAGAGGAATGCGATCCGCCGATTAACTGGAAGGTCGGTCGTTTTTTCCCTCGGCATTCTTCCCAATCCTGAATCTTAATCAACCGGTGGTTGGGGGGGGGGGGGGGACGAACGAGGGTCGAGAAAAAGGGAGGTTCTACGGCGATCGAGAGGAAATAACGTACCGGGATTTCCGCGTTTTAGATCGATGGCTGCCACTCGACCGAGTCAAAATCCCAAGGAAACCAAAAAAATCTTCTTCTTTCGTTTCTCGCTGGCAAGGACGACTCGAAGGTGGGAGACGAAAAGGCGAAACAAAAGGCAGACGAAACGAGAGGCGGGAAATGGAGATGGGCCATCTATCATCCGGAGAAGACGGCACTCTCTGCCCTCGGACACGTAACCTACAGTCGCTGATGATAAGGCCGGGATCAGCCAGCTTACAAAAGGACGTATTATGTTGCGAGGTTCGGCCAGGTTCTCACGGGCATCCGGACGCCTGATAATCCTTCATCCGCCGCGGATAAGTCGATGGCCCTGGCAACGAGAGAAGCCTAACTGCGGGAGGGTTGCGAGGAACGCTTCTCCAAATACCGAGGACGCGTAGTCGAGGCGAAACTTCAACTTTAATAAAGATAGCCGATCTTTATACAAAATAAACGTGTTCTGTCTGAAGGAAAAATCAAAAGTCTCGTTCGATTATTGTGGAAGCACGGAGGAAGCGGAAGCATAATTTCATGAAAATCTGCGATACTTACAGACGCTTTAAGTTCATCATGTTGCTGAATAGAAGATCTGGCAGGAGACGTAGCTGGTTATTATTAAGGCATAGCTTCTCGACGCCTACTAAATCCTGGAAGGCGCCCCTTTCGATGGTGTGAATCTGGTTATCCGATAACCAGCTGCAAAAGAAATATAATTAAACGAAAATTCGAAATTTTCTCACGAAATTATTGTTCGTAAGTCGCTTAATCGAAATGTCAATGTATTTATCTCCAGAAAGATTAGTACTTCTCTGTACGTATCTAATTCTCTAGCATATCAAACACCGCGAGACCCCGAAAATTACGCGCAATGAAATTTTCATCCCTACTAAATTTCCATTTTCTTAAAACAATACAGCCCGTCCCGAATTTCCCGCAAACTCGTTAACATTTCGCTCCCAGAAGGCCGGGAGTCGCGGCAACGTTGAATTCTATTCGCAAACGTGGCCGAGTAAAGCCGCCCTAACTCGCTTGGTTACTCAACGAAACAGATCGTCTACTCACAGGACGCGGAGCGTGGCCATGTCCTCGAAGTCCGTCTTGAATATCATCGAGATATTATTCTCTTGGAGTTCCCTGGAACAAAGACGAAATACAAATTAATATCTGCTCCATGAAATGCTCAGACAATATACAGCGAGTGTAGAAAGTCGCTTCAGCACCAGTTTACAATTTTTCATAAATCATGATCGATGTTTAAGTGGCGACACATGATCGTGCAACAATAATTTTGCTCTTAAATCGAAGTAAAATTAGTAGTTGAAATTGTCGCTTTCTGCTAATAAGTTGTTCACCGCGTTTTTCACGTCGCAAGAGGGCTCGACGAATTAATTCCATTTCGACAAGTTCTCGATCGTTCCCGGTCACGGGTCTTCGTATTTATTTCAGACGAATAAGTATTTCTGCTTCCCGGTCCGGCAAATATTTGTCTCGCGAAGCCGGCTGGTCGCTGTGCCGCGCCGACACAAAGAGCAACCTTTGGAGGATTTTTATCGCGAGCCCCTTTTTTTTCTCTGGTTTTATTTATTCGTTTTTCCGTCTCCCGTTCCCCTCGTTCGAAACGTTGTCGCCGTTTACGCGCCCGGTCAAAGCGAAACCCCCGAACAACCAACCCCGTGACTGCGTAATGAGTCCATCGGCCCGTGAATCGGTATTCGGTCGGTCCACGGTTTATCGAACGGTTTGTCGCTTTATATTCCGACGATTCTGTTTCGAGGCGATCGTCGGGCATCGTTTTAGAACAGTTCGTATCCTTTGTTGTCCGTTTTTCTTCGCCGGGATCGTTTCGCGTTTCATATTTTTTATCATTTTGCCTCGCCGAATGCAAATCCAATATTTCTAGTCGACGATGTCCACTGGAATCGTCAAAATACGAGAAACAAACAACAAAATTTCCTTTCTCTTAAATGAACAGACTCATTGTACATGGAAGAAGCCAGAGACACTTTTCACGAGTGATCGAGGAGTATCATTACGCGTGTGGCGCGCCATAGTAACCAAGAAGCGTGAATTCTTCCCATGGAGAAGCGGGGACGTAAAGGGGGTAGAGCCGTCAAACACAGCCGTCTGCCGCCCCCAACCAGCCAAGTTATTAAGGCCTTATTAAATTGGTTCCTTTTTCCTTCAGGAACTTTTTTACCTGACAAAAAGACGGCAGACGCGGAGAACGAGTAACGAGGCGAAGCGAGGCCTACTCGTCAACTTCGCCTCGTACGAATTCTTTCGGCAGTGTTCCACCCCCTTTTTCTCATCTCTCCTTCTATTCTCTCCTTCTCTCTCTCTCTCTCTCTCTCTCTCTCTCTCTCTCTCTCTTTTTCACTCTTCTACTTTTCACTTCTGTTCCCTCTATTTTCTTTTTCGTGGACGCGACAACGGGCAACGCGGAACGTAAATTATTTCCTCGTTTTCGGCGGTCCCGACACGCCCCGGTTCAACGACGGAACGAGACGGCGAACTGTTTTTTAGCGGCTCTTTTAAGCCTTGCGTGAGATTTTAATTTCACCCGTGGCGGCCGCGTTTCGGATCGCGTTTCTTCTTTTTTCCTTTTTCTACCCCCCACATCTATTTTCTCGTTTTCCTTTATTTTTCGACCCTCTATTTTCCGTCGCCAGGCATTGTCGCCACGCTTTCCCGTCCCTGGCGGAATAATTGCGCGACCAGGAACGCCAAAGCACGCTTCGGAAAAGTGGAAGAGAAATGCTATTGCAGACCGTAGACGTCGAACGTTCAGGGGTTCGCCACCAAATTTTCTGTCCGCGCGATACAGCAATTTATCTACGAAGAAAACATCGTAGTTTCAAACCAATGATAAAATACTTTTTATTCGGACGAGCTTCGGTTCGGCAAAAGAAACAGAGTGGAAAACAGAAATCCAGATGGAAATGTATGTAAACGAAAGATCAAATCACAGACACTCGATTCCGTTGACCGGAAAAAAAAAGGGAGAGATCGAAAGAGGAAAAGCGAGAGTGGCGGACGCGAGTGTTTAAAATGCAATCCTCTTGATAATCGCTAAATGAAAAAAACGTGTTTCGACGGTGGGTAAACAGGGTCCAGGTCGTGAAAATAAAAATCGGGAGAAGGAAAAATCGGCGAGCACTGGCGACATCGATCAACACTTGTTTCGCACGAACTACTTGGCGTGACTTTTCGCTCTTCCCCGTGGACACGGCGGGAGCGAAAATCGCCGCGGAAAAGGACAACGCAAACTTTCCCGCACGTTTTCCAATTTCGCCCTCGAAAAATAGCTGGCCGCGCCTCTGGCCTAGAATTTTTTCCCATCGACTTCGTAATTTTTGTTTAATCGAAAAAACATGCGCGATAAATAACCAGCCGCGATTCCCTAACGGTGGAAACGTACACGCGGTATTAATAGAAGGGAACGCTCGCTGCGTTTCATTGATTCCGCGAAAGAACGCTTGCGGTCGGCATAAATCAGCCACTGGTGCAAAATCTTTCGCGAAATTGCTGATTGAATGTTCGGTTTTGGTCGATGTTACCGTCGAATAATTATACCATCGATATTCTACAAATGATTTTATTCTGTATCGAACGCGGGACAAGTGCGAGATCAGTTTCCACCATGAGCAGCAAAGTAAAATATTATTCTACGGAGGTTCAATGGAACAGAAATAATTCGTACTGACACCGCAAGTTTTATAGTATCGTCGTAAAATAATATTATCGCGGCCCGTTAATCACGAGCGTGGTCCTCAGACTTTCGACTAGCTATTAGTATGCGAATTTCAATTACTTTACCATTATATTAAACGAACAATGGATTATTCATTGCTGAACTTGATAAATATATGTATACGGCCGTGGCAGAAATCGCTGGGAATAAATTCGTTCCTCGAGGATTTATTTAATTGAACGTCTGATTCTTCCTTGAGACTAATTAAATCGTATTACACTCTTGTACCGTAATTCACCGTGATAGCGAGTGCAAAACTTGCCGCGATGTCGGGTTCAAGTAATTTGTCTTTTGCTATCTTGTCGCCGAATGATCCTATTGTAACGTTCATTCGCGGGGAATAAGTAATGACTGCGAAGTTTAATCTACTTATTGCAGCCGGTTTCGACTGGTAATTAATTCACCGTTAAAGGCAACTTATGGTTGAAGTTGCCGGCTGCCAAGTGAAATAAAATATGACGTTGGCTGAACGGAGCTGTTTGTAATTAGCATTCTCCTCTTTCTCGCGAAATTATTCAAGAAAATTCCGATATCATCAAAAGTTATTCGAGTTCGCGTATCGTTGGCAAATGTTATTGAGTTCGAAAAGAAACTCACACTCCGTTAAAAGAAATATGAAATCTTTCCCGTGCTCTCTTGCACGCGAAAAGATGTCGATGATTAAAATTGAACATATTCCCGAGCAGTTCCATTGCGTGCAAGGAAAACGCGATACAGAGGAACGTTATACAAGATGACCCATTTTTCTTTCATCGAAACGTTCTCTGACGTTAGCCGGACTCCTTTCATCCTTCTATCGGGCCAGCGTCTAATAACATCGTGTTTCTCATATTTCTCTTTAATATACCGAGCAAACTTTTTTAATTCTGTTATGGGAGTTGTAATGCGGTCGAGTTCAACCTTTGCATACTTCAGTTTCGCTACTGCTACTTCTCTCTCTCTCTCTCTCTCTCTCTTGCGCTCGCGCGAGCTCTTTCATGTCATTGAAACCTCCCCACGGTCTTCCGCTTCTTTCTGGTAGCGCGGAATCGCTACTTTGTGAAAGGTAATGAAAATTTTCTGAGATACCCGTCGTATTACATTCTTTTACCGCTACGCTTCACATTATTAAATACTCGCGGTTCTCCTCTGTGCGGTCGCCGCTAAAATAATTAATTTTGTCGAGTACCCGCTTATATCTCCGACTTACTCGCGTTTCCTACGCAGTTAAAGGTCAGTTGAAATTGTTGAGCGATTCTTTTAGGATTCACCGTTCGAGCATTCTACACGTTATATCGTACATTTCTGTCTGTAGCATGTCGTTAATTTTACGGCTCGATAAATTTGATAAAGGGGAAGCGCGAGGAAAGGGGCTAGAACAGAGAAAGTTCTATAATGTCGCCGGACCTATCGCTGCAAAGAATAATTCAATTTTCCTGTCAGAGTTTTTACACCAGGCCGCGTTAACTAACTTGAACATTGAAGACCGAACTTTTTAACAAGCTCGAACTTTCCCGCGGTACTCGTAACAAGCTCTTTAAAAATCTGTTTGGACTTTATTAGGCGTTAACGAAGACCATACTGTTCGATAAATAATGGAAGGTTAATATCTATCGATCGTTTCCTAATTGAAAATTCGACACGCTGTCAAATTATTAACAAAAGAAATACGTGTCTGTGTCGCGTCTGTAAAACAAATTTGGGTTGTTGATCGGTGGATAGCATCGAAGGTTGGCGAATAGGTTCGCAGAAGACGGGTTTTGCAGCGTCCATCAGTCAAGTTCCGCGAATCAAAGGCCGTCCGGGGCCGCAGATCCCATAAATCGTACGAGTGCTAATGACCCGGTCATGTCCGTCTCCGTTGGCCAGGAATAGCCCGATAGTCCCAGTTAAATTTATCAATCCCTAAAAACTGATACACGGGACCGATTCCGGTTAGAGTGAACGACCGTGCGAGGCTGGATCGTCGGCGGTGGGGCCATCGTTACGCCGCCATTCATAGTCGTCGATGGCATCGTCCACGATGAAATATAGGAGTTCACGGTGTCCGGCCATCAACTCGCAGAAGGGACGGCCATTTCGTTTGCACCCGACAGATTTGTGCTTCCAGGAACGGTAATGCGGCTTTCCGCAGCGGTCCCGAGCTGCTGTGTTCAATTAAACTGGCTATCGGTCGCCGTTACCCTAACTGCCGGATTCCTTTCGCTATCGTATCGGCCCTGACGTTCGGATTTTCACAATGGTTCGTGAATTTTCTTTGACAGCCTTTGGACAATCAATTTTTCGATGATATCATTCAGACGCGTAACAATATTTTCGCAAGACGAGTCCGCGAGAAGACGCAGAAGCACGCTGTTTACACACGGCTACCCCGTTATTTTAGTTCTCCCAAAGTTCACGGAATCGGAAACGCCTTCGTAGTCGTTTAAATCTCCGTCGACGCGGAGGATGTCGTTCATGAACAGGCTGAGCACTTTGTTTACCAAAAAACGCTCGAACGGATCGCATCGCGCGTCGGCAAAACGAATAATTCATGCGTGAAAAGTGTCTGGCGCGTCGAGCGACCGCGTTCGATGGGAGCAGAAAACAATCGATCGATTCAATTTATCAAAAGTGGCCGGGTTTTTCGTTCGCCTCCCCCCCCCCCACCACCCCGTCTCTTCCTCTCGGTGTATAAATTTGTCTCCATTTGCGAGGGAACACGCCGGGGGACGCGTCTATACGCCGAAAATGGACTAGCATTCTTCCCCGTTCCTGTCTGCGATTATTCGTGAGTAGCAAGCGGAGTGGAAAGCCGTCGATACGTCAAATCGACTCGGAGCCACCCTTTTTCTTCCGTACCGAAGACACGTGGACTGGCTGGTAAACTCAATCAAGAGATTCCATTTGCATTTCGACGCCGAGCGACTCTGCACACCCTGTTTCGCGAGTTACAACGCAAATGGAACTACCACCGTTCCTCGACGAGAGAAACTTTTACTACTTTTCGCCTAGACGTCTCTTTATCTTCCTCAAAGTTTCGGCCCGCGACGGGGCCAGCCCGGAGATGTGACGAGCCACGGATTAACGCTGCCAAATTGCACCCACCGCCGCCGGTAATCCGGGGAAAACGCTCCGAGAGATTAGCTTGATTTGGCACGCTTTATGGTTTTCTCGGAGAACGGTGTGTTCTTCCTTTTATCTGCAATGCACTTCGCAGGCGAACGTAAATTACCTAAAAATATACTCCCCTACGGATGATAAAAGAAATTAAACAAGAATATCAGAGCGATTCCGTGACGCAGAGAGTTCCGCAAGAAAACGATTGAACTATAAATCTGATAAAATCGTTCGAACGTGGAAGGGTTTGATGGCGATAGTAAAAACGGTGTTTGCGCTAAGCTCGTTACAAGATACGGCGTAATGTAGTTGTAATTAGCGAAAGAGAATGATATCGGAGCTCATAGTGGAATTTCACAGGGGAACGTAATGAACCAGTTATTATGCAAAAAACAAAGTACCCGGATAGTTAAAGATCCATGATAGGATAGCCGATAACCGGCGCCCCTTTAGAATCGAATTATCGCCGTATCATTGAGATATTTGTACGTGAAAGTTGTTACGTCGAACACCAACAAGAATTATAGAACGGTTCGTGCGCGCCATAAGCTTGTACTCGATACTGCATTATCGATAGATATATACTATATACCAGCGGCCGAGTCCCAGGAACTTTGCCCACTTCATAAAGTTCATGGAGTTAATAGCTCCATTACAGTTTCTTGCCACGCGTCTTTTACTTCCTTCTGCGTCTCTATGATTTTCTGATACGTCCGAAACTCGATAATTTTCTCGCAATGTTCATCTCGCGGCGAAAACTTTTGACTTCCGTTACTGTCACGTCTTCCGTGTTACTTAGCCGCTGCTGTTCTCTTCGCTCTCTATCTTTTTTTCTTTTCGTGAACTGTGATCATCGCGGAATTGATGGACGACGTTGCAATTGATCGAGCCGATCTCCTCCATCTTATTTTTCGGCGAATTCCTCTATTAATCTTTTTCGCGAAAGTCGACAGTGATTTTTGACCGATCCATTAACCCGTTGCGTTCCTCACGCGGAGTAGTTGTGTCGGACAATGGTTCTCGGGCAGAGTCGTCCGGCCATCTAATATTAAGTGGATAGTTCCAGCATGGAGCGGCAACGTCCAGGTAACAGATTCATAAACATTGGCGTCGATAGGTAATTTATACGAGGCTCGCTTTATTACGACACGCCATTTCGCTGAGGGAACTCTCGGATTCTACGCGTGGGCGTCGTGGCACCGAAGCATGTGGTCCCTATGCAAATCGCGCGTAACATTTATCGAATCGTGACCCCAACACGAGGCGCGCCACCGGCACACATTCGCAGAAACCCGACGCGTTGATTAAGAGGAAAAAACAGGGGGCATCGATAAGATCGGCGAAGCGACGACGCCTGAGAAAGAGCCGGTACACGACGCCGTTCATTGTCGGCTGATTGTACCTTTCGAATCGCGTTAACCATCGATCCCGCGACCTGTTCCGTGCCCCCTCCCCCCGCCTCTGTATCCCCCTGTATCTCACGTAGCACGGTGTTGCATTTCACTTTTTACCTTCGCCGTGCAATTTATTTATCGGCAATTATATCGACGCGAAATCCATATCGCATTTTAAGCGCGACGCGTTAGCAAGTGTTCTCCGAGCAAAATAACCGTTGCATGTACACATTTATTCTTCGGTGGCCGTTTTGAGGCCAGCGGAATAACACGTTCCCCTCTAAAAGGAGGCTGCTCTTTATTGCTCATAAAAAGCTCATTGTTCCTCTGTAAGTTCCAGCCATAAGCTGCTCGGACCCATTTCGGGATCACGGTTGTGTTTAACGCCGCCACTTCTTCCCTTTCGATACTTCTCACGTTCTTTTAACACTGGCGTGTTCCATTTTGCGTTACCGCCTCGCGCGACACGCCGTTATTGTTCGCACCAGTGACGTCTTTGAATAGCTATTCGAAAGTACCCGTTCGACGGATAAAATATAAACTGACCAAAAACGATGGAAGATAGGAGTCGTACGGAACGAGGTTTAAATCAAACGTACAGATGCGCGCGCAATTAAAAGCCAGTCGATCAAATAGAAGGACCGAGATCAAATTAATGCGAACTCCACGGAGAGGCAGTCGGGCTCTGGAAAAAAGCTCGCATAAAAAGCTCAATTGAGCGAGGCTGGTACACGCAACAAGAGCAATTCCGAGCGTTGAAGCTGTCATCGCGGCTAGGCGAACGTTGCTGGTCAAATAAATCGAGAGCGGGCTCACCGGTGCGGGAACAATGAAACCGCCAATCGTCCGGGGACAATGAGAGCGGCGATTAGCTTAGAGGCGAGGAGAGAAAGAGAGAGAGAGAGAGAGAGAGAGAGAGAGAGAAAGAGAGGGAGGGAGAGAGGGATGGAGAGTACGTAAACGCGACAATTAGCCCAGAAACGGCGTGGAAAAGTCGTGAGAGCGTAATAACAAAGAGGAGGGTCTGGATATGCGGTTGGTGGAAAGGGAGCGTGCAAAAACGTGGTCGCGACACGTGCAATTTTCTCATAGGCTGTTCGCGAAACGGTGAATTTGCCATTTATCTGGAATCTGAAAGTCTGATGTGCTGTACTGCGGCCGGAAGTCTGCGTATCCTATATAGATCGTATTGTATATATAGATCGTCGATCCGCGACACCGTGCAAGAGCATTTGTCTTTGTGAAACGGTTTCGCCTAACGAATCGCCTGTCGCCGGGGACAATGGTCGTGGACAACGCCTCGGATACGTGTCCACGGGACAATCCTGCTGAATCCTCGGGGACGTTAACGGGCCGATGATCCACGGAGGATCCAAGAGCGTAAAACCCGGCCAACGGATCGATCATCGTCGGACCGGCTCCGTGCGGTCGTCGCCCCGATGATTCGATTTTGACTTGGACGAGCACACACCGACCACCAGTAAGTCCTCCGGACAATGCGAGCCCCGTCACCGATATACCAATTTCTCTCGACACTTTGCCACTGTTTCCACGACCAGACTGTGAACCAGTTGCCGAAGTCGGTTACACTGCGTGTCCACTTCACCGTCGCTACCGAGAGTTGATAGTTCCTCGAGAGTAGCGCACTGTCCGGAAAGTTGGTCGAGAGTGGTTTGCCGTACGCTAATTTCCCTGTTGGGCGCAACGTTTGTTTATCGGTGGCCCTTGAATCTCGATATACACGGTGTTTTATTCAAGATTTTTTCAATGTTCTATTTAATTTTCAAGTTCTATACTTCTTTAAGAGAAATACCCTTTACAAGGAACCTCCTCGAAGGGGGGTGATTACTGCGGTCGTTTGCAGTGATCTTTTGCAAACAATTGGGGGTTGCAAGAGGCCAATCGCGAGCGTGTTTCGCTGAATTAACCAACGTTACAGCCGCGGGTTCGTTGTAAAAGGGGTGACATTTTTCTCTGGGCACGTTTTCCGCGGTTTTCGTCCGTGTCTGTCCTGGGCTATTTTCACGGCGGTGATAATACATCACGCGGCCCGTGTCCTCGCGCGTGTCGTCGCGTTACACGCTGGGAACACCGGTCCCGCGATTCCCGGTCCGTGGATCGTTAATATTTGATTTTACTGGGCTGACGTCGCGCGTCGAGGGTGGGTGGCGAGAGAGGGTTCCATGGGAGAGGTGGGTACTAGTCGAGAGGGAGTGAAGAACAACCGGACGGTTACGAGCGAAAAAGAAACCTCCATCTGGAGGCGCGCCAGCTCGATAAATTCAGACGCTAGTTTCGCAACGGTGCACGGTGCCCGGGCATTCCAGAAGTCACGGTATCCTTGTTGCAGCTGCGTCTTCGTCGCCCGGATGACAGGTGAAAGGTATTGCAAGCACCACGGCCGACCGGGCCCACTCGAGCAATAAAATCTGAATGTTATGATACGGCGAAGAGGAAAGATCAATTTTGAGCCGCGCGATCTACGCCAGCACGCGCTCCCTCGACTTATCTATTGGCCACCGTCGAGGCTGAACATAGTTGCTTGTTGTAATCCAAGACTTAACAATGGTAACGACCGACCGGCGATTATTGCATAATTTTTAAAGATCTATGGTTCATGACTGAACACTCTTTAATGTCGAGTCGCTTTCGATAACGTCAACTAATACTTTCATTTCAGATTGTTACGTAGAAGATCTATGGTTTCTTTTGGTGCAGCATAATTATTGATAATCGAATTAAGGGTGCATCCCACTCGAATGAAAAATTCAAGTTTAAAATTACTAGAACGATCCAAATGAACAGCTTAATTAAATTCCACCGGATGTTGAAATACCCTGTACGTTGTAATATACGAGCACCATATAATGGGTCGCAGCGAGTATGCGCCGACACTCGGTCGCATCTTGCATCATGATCTTTGTAGCTTTGTCTACGGGGACAAGCTCGTTTTCCAGCGCGCATCGCGCCGATGAATCTTGTTAGCATCGTACATTGCCTCGCGAACCTAGAATTCTTTGAAATATCGTTCGCGTGTGATTGTAATAGACACCGCGGGCGGAGATTTTAATGACTCGTTGGACGATCGTTTACTGTCACGAGTAAATAGTTGCCGTTCCGCGATCCCGAATGACCAGACGCGTATATACTATAATTGCGGGATAAATTGTTCCACGCTTATTTGCTGGCCTTTATACAGCTCCTTCCATTGGTCGGATTCTGGTCGAAATAATTGAGCGATCAAGTGCTCGTGAGTCTCGCGTTACGTGAGCAGTGTAAATGGAGTCACTCGGAGCTGTTGATTAATCTACGTCGGGGAGTTTCGAAAGTTCCGATGACGATTGGCTTCGCGTTCGTTTGCACAGTATATGTACGTATCGTAGCCATCAATGCCGTCGATTACTCGCCGATCGATACAGCCGCGAGATCGGTCATTAAAGATGCAATCGATAGCATACCACCGAGAAATTATGGCTGACGTCACTGCAACATCATCGTACCTAAAGTTCAGAGGAAGGACTTACGTGTTTTGCCTTATTTACCGAGATTTCGGATTTAGTATGCGACAAGTTCCGTCGCGCCATCCTAATTCCATCGGAAGCCGTGCGATTTTCTCACAAAAATGAGCAACCGTCGTCCAGGGTGGCGCCGGTGCGCGTCTATATTTGCGCAGCGACGTCGGGCGACGCTTAGATGGACCGCTGGCAGATGTAATCAAAGTTTGCAGACGACCACTCCTGAGACTGCTCTTCCGGCACTGAACAGGTTCGATCTGTTCGTTTTTCACTCCTGTTCGTCGATACGACGTGCATTTTGCCGTCGGACTCCGTCCATGTCGTCGACAGACCAACGCTTTTGACACCAAAGCCGGCGTCTTGCTTTGATACTTCGAGTGCATGTAGGCCAATCGTATACCGCATGAATAACCATGATCCCCGTACTACCTGCCCGATGATGACTTATCTCGAGCCTTTAAATGTGGATTAATTTCGCGGGCCGCGCGACGAGTAATTGGAGCGCGTATGCATAGTCATGAGGCTTTCGCGATGGTCTCTTATCTTGACCTCTTGCGCGTGGATTAATTCTATTATTTATAAATGGACAGCTGCCTCCGGGCGATCTTATCGATCCGAGCCGAGTTTAGGAGGTGCGAATTTACCGGGGCACACGTGCGAGATTTATTTCGCGATTGGTAATCGTGGAAACAGCTTTCTTTCGACTGGGCGAGTTGCACGCTTGCCCCAGGGACTCC
This sequence comes from Lasioglossum morio, assembly GCA_916610235.2. Classification (NCBI taxonomy): domain Eukaryota; kingdom Metazoa; phylum Arthropoda; class Insecta; order Hymenoptera; family Halictidae; genus Lasioglossum; species Lasioglossum morio. The sequence continues at coordinate 27,144,335 of OU744325.1, read as the reverse complement.
AATTCAATGAATCCAAACTTGATTGTTCCCTTTAATCACGCGACTTCTGATGTTTCATTCTGGTTTTTAACGTAGTAATTAACGAATAAACTTTTGCCTGCACGATCGTTTCGGAGGACGTCGCAGCGGGAATCAGAAAACGATACGTCGGTGCGGGACTGCGGGTGTCGGAGGGGTTGGTTTTGCGGCGGAACATTAAAGTTGCCGTTAATTAGGCGGGTCGCGTTAACGGTAATTAGTCGGCGCGCGGCGAGAGGCGTCGTGTCGCGGCGCCGTTTAGATTTAGACGCCTGATTTCCGAGCATGAAAGCACACTGTGCCGTGCACCGCACGCACCCTTTCAGCTCGCCCTCTCTCCGCCTCTCTCCGCTCCACTCGGCTCGGTTCAGCTCGCCGCGAGTTCATCACGCGTGTTCATCACGCGTCACGCGCGCCGCGAACGTCGTCCGTGATTTATCAACCGCGACGCGGACACCCGCTGCAAATCATAACAACCGTGACAACCGCGGAAAGTTTTCGGCGGAAGAGGGGACCATGGGGGAGGATGTGGTCCGAAAGGGGTAAATTGTTCGATCCCACCATGCCTCGCAAATTTTCCAGCCCACCGTCGACGCTGACCGCCACGTTTCGATAATAGGCGAGGACTCGCTGACCGACCATTTTTACCGTGTAATACCTTCCAGAAGTTTAAACATTTTCTCCGGCGTTTTAACAGTCGCTTCTCAGCGCGGCTCGCCGTCAAACGTTAATTCCATGCTTTCCCGAAGTTTGATGTCTCACTGCACAAGATACTCGCCGCAATTGCACACACAAGATCGCCCCCCCTCTCGTACCGAGATTCTTGTTTCGATAGATTTTTATAGTCGGCTGGTACGGCGAAACTACTGTAATTACACGATTATTCTACTTCGAGAATGAGCTCTCGTAAAAAGTCGATAAAAGGCAGGATAGAAGTCGGGGCCCGGCACGAAGCGGGAATTATATACTTTCGTTGTGTGCGACGATGCTAATCTGGAGCGGAGGCATGCTGCTGCTCGGGGAGGGGAAAAAAAATATATTCCTATGAACGAAATTAGCGATTCATTTCGCACTCCGCGAGGTCGGAGCCGTCAGGACGACGAATAAAATTTTGTCATCTCCCCACCCGACCACGTTGCGACAGCGTTGACGTGACCGCACCCGCGATCTCGCTTATCTCAATTAACGTCGCTGTTAATATTTCGTCGCAGCCTTCAGGTAAATTGAACGAAAACGCGACACGATTTTTCTCACCCCCTCGGAACTCCGTGTCGCACCCCTCTCGCGCACCCTTTTCAACGTCCCGGCACGTCACTCTGTTCACGCTGCCGACTCTTACGCAAAATTCAGCGATTTCGCTCTGTGGGTATTGTACATGCACATTTACCAGAACAATTACTCAATTACATACTAAACGGAACTCTTTGGTTTTTTGGAAATTTTTATGGATCTTTACGGATAAGAAATGGTAATAAAATTTGGTACGTAGCGGATTTACTTTGACAGCAGTGACAGTCATTACAAGGGAACACGAAACACGAGTTTCTGCAAATAAACCTATAAAACAGCGAATTTGAATACACGTATGCAGTTATTTCTGTTCTCAACTCATTCCTCTTAATCTTCTTTCGCAAATTAAGTTGGCCCAGATACCGAGGATATAATTTAGTCGATGTGTCTAGGATTTAATTCCGTGGTATAATAAAACTTTAATGAATATCGTCGACTTTGAGGGAAATGTGGGTTACAGGTGCCATGCAGATTGCGATCTCTACAGTAATTCAGATAGCAGCTCTCTGGTAAGAATAATCAACCATGCAATTATGTACGTAGACGTATCTAGATAAATATCTGGACACTAAAGTAGACGAATAGAATAAATCAGTAGATGATACCAATCTAGCACTGTTAACTCCTGGATACAACAACCTTTGTGTGTTAACCTGAATAAAACTGTAGAACGAGTGTTACACAATTTGAAGATTCCATCTATAAGATCGCCAGTACACTAATCTAGCTATCAATTTATTTTTAAAGAATTCTAATGCACAAAATTTAATGCAATTTCGTTCCGTTTTTAATGTAAACGATCTAAGGATCGAAGCGCATCCCGAGGAGCGTTTGCTTACCGGCAGCACGCAAGTGGTATCGGAGCTTCGATCTCGAACGGTGTTAAATAAAGACGAATCAGGTGAAAACGTGAAGGAAATCCGGTGGGTGGCGTCGCGTAATCCACCTCGGCGTCGTAAAACGTCGGTGTTCGATTCTCGACGGAGATCTCGAATCGTTTCCGAGGATGATCCAAATGAAGATTTACGTTTCGCCACCCCCGTATTCGTGGCGCGCGCGCGCGCTTCGTATCGCAGCGAGTCTATATACGAGAGCCATAAATGACGCGTCGGTAATAAATTATAGCGGAGCAATAAGTAACGAGAAGATGCAAGCTTAAAACCGTCTAAAGCGGCCGTAAAACGAGCGGATTAAGACCCGAAGGGCACCGGTTTTCTTTCTCCGGGTTATTATACCGTCGTTCCACTCCGTCTTCCTTCATATTTTCTTTCCTTTATTTATCTCCAGCACTCTCTCTCTCTCTCGCTGTCTCTCTCTTGTCGCTTTCGTTTTAATTTCATTTCCTTCGCAACGAAAAGTTCTGCCGGGTGAGTAACGCGTTAATCGGGCGGTTGTTATTCATCGGCAACGGGACGAGTTAAAGTGCACCGGCGGCGTGTAATGTGTTTTAGTTAAAAGCCACTTTTTTACGTAATTACCGAGCCCCTCCGTTCCGCGTCAGATACTTTAGACAAATATTTTTCACATTATGGCAGTTTATTGCCGGCTAACGATGCCTGCGGCCACCGGGTTAAAACACGACCGCCGTAATCTGTCCCGCCGCACCAGCCGACAAAATTATGCCTTTACGCCACTGCGGTACGACTTTCATTCAACTATCCCAGGTATTTATGAAAGCATTATTACGAGGCGATGATAACCGTCAGCTCGGAGTCTCCGTAAGTTTATACGCCCGAATATCTTCCGACACTTTGCTCGTCACTCGCCGCTCGCTTTATGCGAGATCATTCCCGACTTCTGCGAACGGGACGAGATCCGAGCGGTAGCATCTTCCTATGGGAGTTTCACGGTGTTCTAACTTTTACGCGGTACCCGTTTCTACGCTGACATCCATGAGAATCTCGGAGGTTTCGATGAATGGACTTGCGGAAGTTTGCGCGAACGCTTTCGGGGCTGGTTTTAACACTAGAAGGCGTTTCGTATATATTTATTTGTGATAATTAGACTGCGGATCTATTTTTTAATGTAACAAAGTCGTGAAGGGATAATATATCATAGAGATCCGCGGTCTAGCGATAATTCGCTACCGCGGTATGGCAGTCGACACGTTAAACATCGTTTCAGCTCGACGAATCCTTCGTCCTCGCATTTGCATTTCATTGCGGCATACCATCGGGGCCTGGAGAGTTCCGACGCGTCGCGAAAAACACGAAACCAGCGGCGATAACGTCGCTTCGGGTGAATTGGCTTTATTATTCGCTTGTTTTTGCGGCTGGAGGAGGGCCGATTGCGCCGGTCAGATAGTAAAAACCACCTAGACGAATAATATATTCGCGTGAATTGTCACCAAACGCGAGCCGCGCGCTTTGCGCTTGTAACCGGCGAGTGGCGAAAACGGGGTCGCGGGATTTTCGACTGGGACGCAGCCCACCATCGCGGACTTTATCGACTGAATTTATCGCCGCTTTGACAATGCCGCGATTGCGGCATCGCGTGAACTGTAAATCGCACGCGAAACGACCAAAGCATGGCCACTCCGCCCGGAAAAGTGGAGGGACTGCTGATTCGGCGACCTTGAACGGCCGAAATCGCTTCGACGACCCTCTGGCCCAGCACTTGACCCCGCAACAATTAAAATAAAATTGTTGTGCACTGTTTAGAGCCAGCAAAACCCATCGTAGTAAAAAGTGATTAAAAGTAGAAGAGTTCCACGCGATACAGCAGTAACACGTCGCAGACAGTTCTGCAATAAAAGGGATCATTTGTACTTCAAAGGGTTGAGGATTGAGAGATAGAATCGTAGCGTTTTTCAACGGTACTTCACGTTGAAGGGTCGATGATCTACGACTGTGCGATATTAGAAAAACGCGGAGCGCTAACTAAGATTGAGCGACGATCCCATTGCGGAACGAGCGACAAGAAACGGGGCCCTCTATCAGCGTATCGATTCGGCGTCCGGTTCCGGGCCACCGAACGGCCGCATAATTTATCAATGACGGCGTTATCGGGTCGAAAGTGAGCCGCAGGCTTTTCCATTTCGCGTATCGCTCGCCGGTTTACCTGCGAGCGTCGCGTTGCCAAAAGCGCCCAGGGTTCGCCGCAACACCTGACAAAACGGACGCGGAACCGCTCAGCTTTGCAGCCGATAGCGGCCGATCCAATATCTTCGGAAGCGTTCCTGATGCCCCCAGCATCAGCGAAAAACGCTGTTGCCCGATAACGGAACGCCTAATCGAGGATGTACGCCCCGATGAATTGTTGCTCGAAGATCGTTTCGAGATCGAAACCAGCTTCCGGCGATGGAGAGCGATGGACCACCGTGTAATTACCACTCTCGATATCGTATGTGTTTTAGCGTATGTTCGTTTGCTCGCGCGTTCGTAATCGATTGTCGCATCGAGAAATCGTTCGTTTTTTGAATCTCCTTCGAAAGAGAACCGAAAGCGTTGCGTGGTCGCCGCTTTGAGAAATCGCCGCGCCTGTTGGCCGCGTACCGCCTTCAATAAATATCAACGTTTTAATTAACATAATGCGGCAGTTTAATTGCGCGGGGGTAGGGGGAGCATTTATCGCGGGCAGCTCGCGGGGTTTAATTGCGCCGCGTAATTATAAAAGCGGCGCGGTGTAACAGACGGCGTCGGAGCATCGGTCGAAACAGTGGAAGAACTGGTCGTCGATCGTAAAAGGGCCTTCTCTTCTTCGTTCCCTCTTTTCTCTTTTTTCTTGTTTCTTCGTTTTGCGAGGCGCGCGGCAGCTTAAATCCGACTTGTTGGTTTAATTACGGGAACCGGCTACCGCGAATACTTCTGGAACGAATGGAGGCGTTCCCCTGGCCACATTAGCAGCAGTGTACAACTGTACCTGCAGAACTCGTTCCTATAGTTACGCACGTGGGAGGTGGTTCGACTTAACTGGTACTTCGAGCTCCATAAAATGCTAACAAAGATGTCTCGTCTGCGCTATGTATGTTCTCCGTCTATGAAAAAATGGCGAGCCTCGTTAGGCTAATCCCGAGACGTCTCTCATCGATGTTTCGATTCTTACGACGCTACGCGATGTAAATGCTCTCCGAGAATTTATTGTTAACTACCCGATAAGACTGGGGAAAATATCGTGAAGCGAATCTGAGACGTAAAAGAAGGAATTCGAGGAACGCGTTGCACTCGATTGACACGAAGGAGAGTAAAGCACCGGATTAAGACGGCTCTTCGGATTTTTAGCGAGCCTATTACACGCTAACAATTTCCGTAGCGACCGCCATTACCACCCAGCTCCCTGGCATTGTTCCCTAAGTGCAAGAATTGCAATCGTTCTTTACGATTAGCTCGCTGAAATTATTCAGCCGCGGTTAAGTGGCCCAGAGAACTTTATACCGGAAACGTGTCGGCCAGGGGCGGCAATAAAAAATAGAGATCCATTAGAGAGCAATACTACCGAGACGTATTTCAACCTCATCTAGTCGTTTCTGGCTAATGGATTCATAATCTTAATATGTCCGACCTCGCGTGTCCGTCCTCGATTCAATATTGCCCCGGTATAATCATGGCGACTCCCTTTCACCCTTTCCCTCGAACCCACCCTCGCTTCTCTACCTCTCTTTTGCACTCTTTCTCCCTCTCTCTCTCTCTCTCTCTCTCGCGCGCTCTCTCTCTCTCTTGCAAACCCTCCTCGGGTTTCCTCCCTTGAAATTCTTCCCGAACTTCTGATGAAAATTATTCTAAGTAGCTGCTCCGCTTCCACGCCTAATAATCGACGTTCTCGTTCCTTTTCGGTCTATCTGACCGCGACGTCTAATCAAAATTCAATTAATCTCTCCTCCACCTTTCCGCGGAAACTTTCTGTTGGAGTTCGGTAATTTTCTGCTCGATCCGGGCGTTCAAGTTGTTCGAGAGCCTCATTAAGTGGAAAAAATAGTTCGGGGTTCGTTTCGTGAAATAATAACGATCCGGGAAGCGATGATCCGGCTGCTCGACGGAAATTGTAAAATTCTCTCGTGTTCCAATTGAAAAGAGACCGATTCCTGATTTTATAGAATTGAAGTTGCAACATCGATTAAAAACAAGGACGTATTTCACGCACACAAAATAAAGTGTTGAAATAAAAGTATCACGATGCTTCAAAATTTTATGAAAGCGTTTCAAACCAACTGAAAGCACTCGAGAGAATATACAGCTGCGCTGAGTATTTAGTGATTTTAGTTACACATTTCTGTGTAACATAAAATACCATTAAATTTTCGTTCCAACTATTTTCACCGAAGTTCCCTTGTTAGTACGCTTTAACTCGTTCGCGCCAGCCATTCGTACACATTAGGCGGATTAATTTTAAAAGCTTACTTCTCCTGTCCAAAATTGATAACATAAGTTGAAGATCCTTGTACCTGTCAGATGACTTCCCAATTATTAATGGTTTATTAAAACTGCTTGGTAAAAGGTGTCTCCGAAAATGCAATCGTAAAAAATTCATGAGTGACCATTTAAGTGCACTCTGCTGAAAGATGCAGAACGTTTAAAATGGCGTTTCGAGAGTACCGATACCGTTCGAAACACGACGCGGTACTATCGCCGACCGAGGAAACAGGCGATCACGCGGACGGTCCCTTTATTTGCAGAGCTCCGTCGAATTTAATTAATATGTCGTCCTACATACCGCATCGATTCCGCGACGCAGCTCGTTTCGAGATGCACGCCGAAGAACCAATCGACCGTTTAGATCGGCGAACGCCCGGGGTCTCCCAATCATTTTCCTCAGAATGCAAATTAGTCAGCCGGAGTGGCACAAAAGCGACTAGTCTCGGCGGCATTGACCCAGTTCCCAGCATTAAATTATTACGGTGCAGCAAGCCGGTAATGGCGCGTCCCTCGGGCTGCCGGTGAAACAGCATCAAGCACTGCGGTCAATATTATCAAGCCAAAGGGAGGATATCTAGCTTCGAAACCGTGAAATTCTACGAATTCGGAGACACCTGAAGAAATCGCTTAGGCGAGCCCGTACCAATCGCGATATCTGTGCGCTCTCTGTCTTCTATCCGGACGCGCAAAGGAGATTCGGCCTTTAGCATTTTGTTCGTTCGGCGACACGAAAAATTCGTTCCATTTCGACGGGATTCGCGGTGGAATGATCAGGCGAGCACCGGGAGCGGCGGATCATCACCGGTGTCAAACATGGCCACGGGAAGGGCCGTGTATGGTAGAACGGCTGGACGAGCGGTTGTAAAAAGCGAATTTTTCGCCGCTTTGGGGGACAGGTAGGTGGGTGATAAAGCTCGAAACGAGCACGTTTTACCGGCCGGAACGGCGAACCGGATTTTATGGAATTATTACGGCTAATGGACTGCCCTCTGGGCCTGTTACAATTACCGGCTCGATGATAAAAAGGCCGGCCGTGGATTCGCGAAAGGGACATCGGTGGGGAACAGGCCGCGTGAAACTTGTATGACGCGGCTCGATGCAAATGTAATTATGCCTGAGAGGATTGATATTTCGCTGGCAGCGCTGGAAATCGTTTGGCGAATCGATGACCAGACCGGGGACATAACCCGGTGATTTTACCGGGAGCAGGATATCATGGCCGATGCTGTCTAATGGAAGGTTTGCTCCCTCCGGTCTTACTTATTTTTCCTGCTACCGTGCTTCAGCCGATCAGCTCACACTGTTTTGCCAACCAAGTTTTGCCTCTCCGCCGAATCAACCCTCGAGCTGCATGTCCGTTCACGTTTACAAGTCTATCTTCTAGCGTGAATCGTGCACCTTGCGCAACATCGTATTTTCTACTTTCTTCAGAATTTGACCGAACGTACGCTGAATATTTTAAAAAAATCCTCTTCTCCAAAGGGTTGGAAGGAAACGTAACCGCCAGCCAACCAGTTCGCTGTCTCCCTAATGAGACGATGCACTCTAGCGAAGAGTCTGAAATATCTTCCGGAACGATTCGAAAGTTTCTTGCTCGAATAGTCGTGCGACGTGTCCGAGATTCGTATCACGTGTTACAGTGCTAGAAATCTTTTACGAGCAAGAGCAAGAAGCACCGAAACGATTCTCCCGGTTGCCTCGCCGAAGCCACAGCTGTAGGGTTGCGTTTAAAACCCAACAAAACCGGGTTCGATTAATCTGTGTATTAAAGCCTGCGGCAACAACCCTAAACGATCAGGTTATGAGACCGCTCGTTCGGCTCGGCCACAAAACAGCGCCATAAATACGGGACCATGAATCGCGAATGAAACTCTTCCGTCGTTCTGTGTTGCGGCCATAATTAAAACGCGGCCGAAATAAATCCATCGTCCGGAGGGAGATAAAAAGTGTATAAAAATCGATCGTAAATCCTGCGCGCGTACGGTCGTTGCTCCCCAGAAGCACGGCCGATTGTTTCGTTGTCCGTGCTTGTTCGGTGGAACAACAACAAGAAACAACGACTGAAACAGGAACAAGCTCCCAGAGGCGTCTGTGTTGTCGCTGTTCTGCGGGATGCTCTCTGTCTCGCTTGGTCGATGGGGCATTAAACCGGCAATAATTACCCGCAGGCTCGCGGTGCACCGTCGTAATGTCTTTATGGTGCTTCCTCGCGGCCAATTAATATCAATCCGATATTGCGGGTTTATCGCGTGCGGAGCGGCACGAAGCCATTAATCGACCCCGTTCTTAGAGCGTCGTTCTCTGTTCCCTCGGCCACGGTGCATGCTCAAATGCCTGCCGAACACCTGCTGTTACACTCTATGCAAATCCGTGCATCTGTTCCGGACGAGTAATCTCTGCGCGGCTGCGCCTCCCGGCGATGCGTTGCTCCGGAGACATTTTTATGGGAGGAGAAAGAATCGGAGGAACTGATCGACGAAAAATTAGTGGAACGTGGCGGCGGCTGAACAATCGCGAGCGAAATATCCTCTGCATCGATCACGAGGTAGCGGGATCAAATGAAAATTTTTACGCAACGATTTCACCGTCAGATATTAGGTTGTCCGATTAATTTGTTTCGTTCTCGATTAATGTGCAAGTTCAGAGTAGTTTTTAAGAAAACAATGATCAAGAAAGAGGGAGTTTAAGAAATAATAAAACATTAACGAACAGAAGATTGTGTTGTTCGTGTACGCTGATGTCATCTAACAATATGAAATGAACACGCAGCGAAAGAATCTTTTAGGACAACCTAATATTTGCAGACGCCACACTTATTTCGAGAAAAAGACGACGCGCAGGAAATAGTGTCTACTCGTTGGCTCCGTTTAACAGGCCAAGACCGTGAAGAGTTTCCGGTCCCGTGGGCACAGTTGCATCCGAGAGGAGTGCAGATCTCGGCGCGGGTGTATCTATTTCGCACAACTTGGCGCGGTGGGACACCGAGTGGATTTCGCGTGTAGCCAGATTCATGGCGCGATAATCGACGGTGATCGACCTCTCTTGGAGGCTCGAGTGCCGCCCTCTCAGGAGTTCAACGAGCCGGTTGTTCGGCGAGGGACGCGGGACCAGCCACGTGCAATTCGCGAAAGACGACCGACCGGCTTCTTATTTATAAACGGCGCACTCGAGAACTTCCCGACCGACGTGGAAACTAATGGAACAAGATGAGGAGCACACGCTGGAATCGCCGCGCCGTGCGACAGGAAACAAAAAAACCAGTCAGTCCTGATCGGTTCTATAACTTTATTTGAGTAGAAAAAAAAAGCTTGAAAATTACTCTTTGTTTCATCAATATTTCTAGCTGCTATACACAACAAAACCAAACAAAATCCATGCTTATTATTTTCGTCTTGAAACACGCTTTCAGTTAAGTACATGGAAAATATCCTCATTCATACGTGTATTAAGTTGTAACGTACTAAATCAAATATATAATAAATTTAATGATATCGGCGCCAGGTTCGATCATTTATAGAAAATTTTGTGTTGTTACATTTAAAACTGTATGTCGAATATGTTTCAACAGCGTGGTTTCAACATTGCCGCCCTGCATTTCACGTACCACCATTGATCGATATCGATCTACCAATCGCTGAGCATCATCTATATATATGCCAGAGCCTTCTTGCCTTTGAAACAGCACGTGTTTCAGTTACATATCTGCCACCATGGTTTAAAGTTGGTTTTCGTGTAACTCTCAATATTTGTTTTAAATGTTTGTCCACTTTTGATACAACATGTACGTGGACTATTTTTGTATTCTTTTTCCGTTACATGGTCTTCAAAAATATTGATTATATTTTAATTTTGTTATATATATTTTTCAGACGCAAAAATGACTCTTTGAAAAAGATCCACATCGGGATCGAAACGTTAGAAGCATGATTTAATATTTGCACATTACCGATATCAGTAAATTTATTATGTCTTAATTTCGATCGAGAAGAATTTAACCTTTATCACTAAATGAAACGATGTTCTAAGAAATTCAGGAGAAGCTACTTTTATGAATTTTTATTGAACTTTAGCATTTAATTGTGGGATACAGGTATGGAATTTTGGAAAATCAAACGCAGGAAATGATGCCTTTTTGTCTACTATAAATTTGTCTACTATCAAGTTAATATATAATTTTACATTTTTCGTCTAGTCATAAAAATGATTTTCGTCCGCGTTTTTCTCGTTTGAACCCACAGTGTGTCGTCCCGGAATTTTTAAAAGAAGTCAAATGTACAGGGGTCGTTCGGAAAGTTCTCGGTAAAGAAAATCTCCGGTATTTTCCGAAGTTTTCTGAGTCCGTGTTTTCAGAGTCCGGTGTTATAAGGGGGTAGACGGTGCACCGTGACGATCAATATTAGTCAACGGTGCGGCAGATCTAGTCTCCGAAACGTGGCCCGCTATAGTCGTGCAGCGAGTCGAAAGCAAAACAGGGGAGCGGTTCGATATTCAAGAACGAGGATCGCGAACAATTCGCAAAACCAGTGTGCGGCTTGTAGCTGGCACACGAGTGTGCGTTCGAATTTGCGTGGTGTGGGAGTATCCCGACCGCAGTTCGCTATAAATGAAGCTGGCTGGTAGTTCGCTATCACAAAGCCGACGAACCGAATAGCGAGCGTGACGGATGCCGTCGAGCGTCGCCGTATCACGGAGGATTCAATCGGCGTAGGATCCCGTGGATCGCAATAACGATTACGGGGCGACGTTGACAATTATTTATCGCGGCAGTTCGCTCGCTCGCTCGCTCGCGCCCGGCGCAAACGACTAGGAGAACACGGACGACGCAATTTCGGGGCATGCTCATCTTTTGCGGGCTCCGCGTGTGTCTCGCGACCGTCCCGTGTCATTAATTAAAGCTTCAAAGTCGCCGTTACCGCGGCGCCCTCGGCCGAATGCCACGGATAGCCGAAAGATCAAGAAACAGAGCCGCGCACGCTGGACGTTATTAACGTGACATAATGCTATAACCGGTGGCGCGCAGAAACCGAAAAGTCACGGCCACGAGACCGGCCTCGCTATATTTAGAGGACGACACCCTCGCTGCAGACGTCAACCGGCGAAAAACGTTTCGACGGTTTCGCACGTGCGCGGTCCTCTTCTCGGAAAATTGAATCGGCGAACGGCTAACGAGGCCAAGGAGAACGTTCCTACCGACAAAGCTTTTTGGTCAGATAATTGCAGCGGCATCGTCAAAATCGAAAGCTTAGATCCCGACGCTTTCACCGGAAAGTGAAACGTTCCAGACGAGTTACCGATTCCTACGCTCTGCCACGGACAATTCCACACGAACTATTTGTGATTTCATTAAGGACCTTTTATTCGAAGATGCTGAAAACATCCGTTTGACTCGATCGGTAATCAAAATCGTGATTCGAGTGGACGAGCGAGGATCAACGTCAGAATCCTCTGCGGTTATTTCGTGCGGAAGGTATAATTCCGCGTCGGATTCCTGACCGCGCCCTGTATATACCGGTCTTATCTGAAGTTTCGCGAAAGAAGGAACTGTTCCTCGCGGTTTTACCACTTCTGAACGAGAAGTTTCTGCGATCGAGACCGACGAAGGGGAGTTTGAGGAGTAACGCGGCTGCGATAACGGAGTAGCTGACTTCCGGCCTCTTTCGCGTCTGAGCTGGAGGACTTTCGAACAGATGGAAGTGTGCGTCTAGCAAATTTCTTTGAAGAATTGCTTTCCTTTTTTTCTTTCTCACTCTCTCTCTCTCTCTCTCTCTCTCTCTCTCTCTCTCTCTCTCTCTCTCTCTCTCTTTCTCTTTTTCGCTTTATCTCTCTCTCGCTCTCCTCCGAAGCTGATAAAACTTTTATACCCCCCGGAAAGAGAAATATTTGAAAAAGAAAAGTAAACTTTGCGATTTGCTTATTGGGGAACTGATACGGTGCGATATCGTAATCTCGATTTTTACTCTCACGTGGTAGAGTGTTTTTTCTCTGGATCGCATACAGAGAGACATCGACAGAGGTATTGTTATTCGACGTTCGAAACGATTATTTAGACATCGGTCGGGATTAACAACGACTCCGGATTTAATCCAGCTGATCCCCCGGCAGCCGTGGTTGTGTTTGATTTTCGTTCCTTATAATAAACCCATCGTCTGGTACGTGATCCCATCGACTACCTTGAGATCAGCCGAAAACCACGTTTCGTCACATCGAGCAACCGATTACAACGGCCGATCGCAACGAGACGTGGTTTAGCGAGAGCAAAGGGATCCTGTAATTCACCCTTGTTCCCTCTGCAAACACACGTTGTTCTTCTTTGTTATTCTACGCTCGTATACACCTGCGACGAAACCATCGGGAAACACGACGACTCCCTCGGATGTTACAGGGGTTAAAAAATCTTCGCTATTTCCGTGATGATACAGTGATCGTTCAGTGTCGCGGTGGAACAAGTTTTGATCAGTAATTTCCACGTGATTAATAACGTTCGAGCTTCGGATCGAGAAAAAAAAAAACGTTGCGGACGTCTGAGCTGCTCGAGGGAAAGTTTCAGTGCCGGCATCAGAAACGGCCGAAGGATAATAACGATAATTCATAAGGGGCCGGGGCATCGTGACTGAAATAACTTAAAAGCGCGAAACGTTCCTCGACGCCGGCTTACGTACAAGTATCGACCCGACGAGCCGAGCCGCGCCGAGCCGAGCCGCGCCGCGCCGGCCGAGTTTATGCGCCGTTTCAACTTTATGCTCGATTAAAGTCACGCGCGTTTACTTCGGAACTGCAGCTGGATAACGCTTAAATCCGTCGAGAATGGGTCCGGCTTGCGAGCGACACCGTCAAAAACGTAATATCGCGAGCACGGACGCCGAGCCGGACCGGAAGTTTCGAGGGCTCTGCGACAGTCAATCTTCCTGCGGATCGTGATCACTGTTCCTGCATTGAAATGAATTCAACCGATTCACGGAACCTCGTGGTTTCCCCCCTCAATCGGATATTCGGCTGCAGACCCTATATTTTTCTATCTCTCGTCAGATTTTTCGGCTGAAATTCTGTAACGCTTTCTGCGGAGACAAATTTTCCATATCAAAATCTCAATTGTAAAAAGTCAAACAATTTTGCTGAGATTCGCAAACCAGGAATGACCGACCCGGACCGATGTTAATCTCGGTTGAAAGTAACGATCCCATTTTCATAGGAGCGATACGCACTGCAGCGTTGCACTCTGCCCGCTAATCAGATCCTTGCTAGATGCGTCATCCAGGAATGAGTAATCCATGGGTCATCGAGATATACAGGTGTCACTCGAGCCACTGTCCTGCCGCGTCGTGTAAATAACAGTGGCGGGATGAACGTCCTTATCTGCCGCGGAACCGCATGATCTACGGTAGAATCTCTGTAATCCGGATTTAGTTCGAGATACTAACGTCAGGCGACATCAATTACCACGCAGACGTGTTCCAAATTACGAATCTGCATATCGAAAGGAACATTTATGGTCCGCCAACAATCATTACGAATTAATCGGTGCATATTTAATCACTTTCAAGAGATCACAAAGATTTCAGAGTCCACTGGAACAGTTTTTTCGGTAGTTTAACCGGGCCAGTTACCGTCACTCGGGTTAACGAGATTTTATATGTCCCGCTTATCGAATTAATTAACCAATTTGTCGGACCGTAGAAATAAATCGAAACAACGTGGAAACGTCTCATTTCATTGGAGCACGCGTATCGGTGTCGTCCGACTGGAGCGGATATCGATATTATCCGGATAATCCGGTTAATTCCGAGTAATGACAGATCTCTACGGACGTCCGTGTTATCAGGGTTACGTGAGCCGGTCGTTATATATTATTCAAATGTTTGTAATGCCCCGGTAATGATTTCGTCGACTTCTAGCCGGCGAGAATATTCTCGATATAATACGATTACGCGGATGGTTGATAACGGTCCCTAACTGCCGACGCAGGAAAAGGGAATCAATTCTACTTGCCAGTGAAACGACATTCGTTCGGAAAACTATAAATTCCACCAAAGATCCGCGGGAGCCCGGTGATACCGAAGGCCGCGAGCGCGAGCGTCAGTGACAAATGGACTAATAATGACATCAACACGAGCAACGACAAAGAGAATGTTACACTAGGACTGTCCGGAACAGACCGAGCAATAAATCATTCCATTGCAGTGAAGAACCCGCCAGTCACCTCTGACGAACGTCGTTAAGCTAACGTTCCGAAATAAAAAAACAGATCAAACTAGAAAAAACCACCATTCCATTTCATAAGTACACCGAAGGGCCTGTTCATCGCACCGCTACGACTGTAAAGTTTATCCGGAATCATGAAATTCTTCGAATAAATAGTCTTCTGATTTCTGTGAAACGATATATGAAATAGTTGTTCGTTTCGATTGGTCCGGTGATCGGCTATCGGGCAGCCATTTTGGCCCCGTTTTGAGCCGCACACCTGAGGTCTCGGCACGTGTCAAATAAAACGAGTCCGTGTCCCCCGATCGATTTCTCTTCGGAAACAAGGGGCCGAATGAACACAGTGTATCGTCGTAGCGATCGTTGCCTTCGATTACGGTGGTTTAATTAAAATCCCTAATCAATGACGAAGAAATCCGAGTAGTCGCGGGGGTGGGCGGGGAAGAGAACGATGAGCGATCGTCTTTGGTGGAACACGGTGGCTGCCGGGACCTTCTATTCCACGGGCTTTCCGTGCTATGACAGGCTGACTTTGAAAAGTTGCACCCGTCCGACAGGCCTGTCATCCGGACGACTTGTTACGGGCTGCGCCCGGCTAACAGGCACGGACAAAAATACGCTTCTACACGCCGGCTACCATGTTCCTTTACGCGCCACCGTGACCGAGTTCCGACTCCGAATAAATTATCGCCTCCGCCCCGAGGATTTGCATAAGTCGATAAAATCGGCTGCTTGTCGAATTCGAGCGAGCCGTCCCCGCTCGTTATCGTACCCGCTGCCGCTCCTATCGACGTGGAAAACTGTTCGACAGATGTTTCGTTTAGAAGCCTGATCCCCGGCGACCCGTGTGTATCGATGAACAAGACGAAGAGAACGAGCCGCCTCCACGATTCCGATCTCGATCCTTTTCCGCGCCGTTTCCTTCTGGTCACCGACTCCTTTGTGCTTTTATTGGAACGCCGCGCCGCGCCGCGCCGCGCCGGCTAATCGCGAATAAGCACGGCGCACAGTGCGCAATTCGAACGAAATTTGTTTCAAAATCAAAGAACTTTCGATAGAAATGAGATAGATTGATGAAATATTTTTAAATTGAAGCTGAAACTTTGTAGAATATGGGGAAAATAGGGAGATTATGGTACGAACGTTTTTTAACCTTGATTAAATTCGTTAAACTTGTACAATTTCAATAAAATTGAAGTCTTTCAGCACCACGCGTCGAAACCGAGCTCTAACTATAAAACAGGTGGAATTTATGAAAAACTTGTAATGTCGCGTAAGTCTTCTCATCGAGATAGACTGAAACAGATGAAAACGAAATGAGACGTCCATCACGGAAGAGGACAACGCCCATAAATATTAAAATCCTGATTTCATTTAGCTTCCAACGGCCGCGAATTTCATTTCCATAATAACGTCATTCGATATGATGTTCTTTAAATAATTAAGAAAACGAGACCTAAGAAGAATCAATTCGCGAGCTGAAAAGATTCCCTCGTGGAAAAGAATGAAACTCTCCCAACGGGGTAGAGGAACGTCCGAGGTGGTTAAGAGGTTTTAAAGGGCCCCGACGAGCGAAATGATTTTATTGAGTTACGGGGATGAAATATGCAAATGATCCCGGGCGATCACTTTCCGCTGGGAAGTTCGAACCGGGGGAAAGTCCGCAATTAGATTAGTCGATTATTATGCGTCGTTTTCAGGGTCCATTATTTCCTTCGTGCCTCCAATTAATTAGCCGGCCTGGCGATCGACGCGTGACCGAAACTTCCCCGAGACCCGGGTTCTTCATGGGAATACAATTAATAAGGGAAACTTGAACTGGCTCGTTCGAGCCAACGGGATCGACTTACGGCGAACCGAAAGCCGTGGAAATTTAATCCGGCTTTAGAAGCTGCACACCCTTTAAACTGCTAACTAGCGGCATTCGTCCCGGAAGAAATAATTGAATCGCCCCTGTCACGTGCCCGCTATTCTGTTCGCCTTCCTTTAATGGCGTTAATCGCTCCGATCGAGAATTCAAAAGACAGAATTCGTTCCGATCGTCTGTACCGGTGAACTAATTTAAAGTCGATGCGATTTCCCGCCAATGCCTCCCTGAAAATGGCGTTTGACGCTCCAACGATGACCCTGCTCGGGAAACTGTAATGAACTGCGCCTCTGCAAGCTTAATCATTTACCGGCAGCCAACTAATTCCTTTTAGACATCTGTCATCGAAGCTGCGGACTATTTAATAAATTTGTTCGGTCTAGTAATTGCTACAATCGGGATAATTGTTCAGCATATTTATTTAATTTCCATATTTCATAATAAGGACATCGTCGAGTAGGATTCAGTATTTCTCCTGTGATTTGTCCTGCAACAAATGCATTCTTGTCTGAACAACTCGTTTATAATGCAGACAACCGGTCGTTAAATTAAACGTCGCAAAGTCACTCGAAGCTAGTTATTTTCAACAGGGAAGGTACGAAACATCGTGCAACTGTGCTCGTGAAATATCAATGGAGATTTCTCCCGGTGATCTCGTTGCAGCGTCTTGTTCTTCGTGCGAAGAAACGGAGAAACGGAGCGCCTCTTACCTCCTCTCCGATATTTATATCCTGCAAATTCAATTTTTTCGAAAATTAGATCGCCTCGGATCTTTATTGCGCCGTTCCCGTTAGCTGTACGAACCGAGGAACTCGACCGCGAGGCTGGTTAAGCAGAATAATCGATCGCCGATAAAACGAAGATTTATTCGCGGTTGCACCCACGAGATGCAATTTTCTTTTATTAAGTGCCCTCGGTTACAGAATGTAATTTGTTCGTTTCGAGAAACAATGGATCTTCTGTGCTGGCCTTCAAGAACAAATAAAGTTTCGTTGTCTCTTTTCGACCCTCTAGAGAGCAGGATTTTTTAAAAACATTACGAACTATGTTACGAGAACGCTGAGAGTATAAATCAACGTCGATTAAAATGTCGTAATAATTTCTTGAGTGTAGTATTTATTTTTGTTAAGGTAAATTTCTTAACTTATAACGATCCTTATCTTCGCTTCAATTAAATACACGAGTATGTCAGAATATGCTAAACATTCTAATGAAACATTCATTAGAGAATGAGGTTCGATCGATAAGAATGTAATAACACGCCTCGTACAGGTACAGAACAAGTAGAAACAGCTAGTAGTGGTCAGACGCGTTATTCATATCGTATCCAGTAGCGCGCGTACTCGCGTATTGAATATTTGAATTCGATTATCCTCTAAACGTAGTCAACTACGAAATAATGTTGCGGTTATTTTTCACCGGTACGGTGAACATCAATTCTCCGTGTGATACACAAATACGCTAACTGGTTCGTGTTTTTTTTCTGTAGTTATGTTTTTGTGGTAAAACGCAACGGAAGCAATGAGGTATTGACTTTGTTTGTTACGGGATTTATTACCAAATCCCTTCGTTTATGTATTTTTATATTTTTTAACTCCA
Source organism: Lasioglossum morio (assembly GCA_916610235.2). Lineage (NCBI taxonomy): Eukaryota > Metazoa > Arthropoda > Insecta > Hymenoptera > Halictidae > Lasioglossum > Lasioglossum morio. Next base: position 27,126,011 of record OU744325.1, on the reverse strand, counting down.
TTTTGTTCTGTTTGTAAACTGGTTTAAAAAGCGAATAATCCACTGTTTCCATTTGAATCAGATTAAAAAATGGATAATCGAGCACGAATTAAAATAATTTCGTTTTTTCATTTTAGTGGGTCAGTACACATTCTTCGTCCCGTTTGTTTTTTGCATTCCTCGCAAGGATCCGAAGGTTGAGCCTTCCAGCAGGATGCTGAAGAAGGTCTGAAAGACGATGCTGTCGGTGAGAATAAGCCGGCACCCACGTTCACCATGTACGGACGATTTGTATCGCGGTTTTTAATCAAGGAATGAACCTCTCGGACGATGGTTCCTCGAAGGGCTATGCACGCTCGGGGAAAAGAATCTGCGGGCAGCCAAGCACGGACTGAGATTTATTTTCCACGAGATCGTTTTACTTGATAGCCAGCCTTACCCTTGGAAAAATCTCACTGGACGCGTTTTAAGTGTATCAATTTTGAAAGAAAAACTCCACCGAATAATCGATCTTGCAGCCCATAAAACATTTAGTTTGTAAAAGACGGATAAAGGGCTAAGTCGGCCAGTGTTTTCCTTTGAACCAGTGAAAAATCTGGAATATTTCTGTGTCGTTCACCGTACATACTTTCACGCCGGTTCTTAGTCTGACAATAATAGTTTCAGACGGGTTCCCGATCCGGTAATCCGCTCCCGTTGCGGGTCAAAGTGGAGATTCGCGCAGGACGACGGTCCTGAAAAGAGAAATCCGCCTCGGCTCCTCCCTGAGGGTAACGGAAAGCAGATTTTCAAATCTTTGTCTGGGAGAATTTTTGACTGCTCTCTTTAAAGTGCCTCGGAGGTCGGAAAATCCCATTGGAAACGGACCGGAGAGCTCGGCAGCTCGACGAAAGCAACAGAGAATCGACGATCCGAACGTGTTGTACGTTTTATTGTGCGGCCGTTATTCAGCGTGACGAAAGAGACCGAATTTTTCTACTGCCTTAGAAATTGTTAACGGGTACACGTTATCGTTCTTGAAAATATTGGTTATCCGAAAAGTTTCTTTCCCGATGCGTACATCTAACGTTGTTTCTATATACTTGTGTGTCGTAGCAATATTAAATATTAGTACTAGTGTGTCTATTATTTCAGTTTTTCCATGATTTCGTTCTTTGGCTTTGTCCTAAAGATCACTTTGACCGTAGTACGTTTCCAACCAGTGTCTTATACAAATCAAATCAGTTCAATGCTTAAATTACATAAGTAAAGCTAATAGCAAGTATGTATTAATATATTCTTCATCTTCAATACATCTACATTACATATGTAGTTAAAGTGCTGTTTAAAGTTTACATCCGGTTGTAATTTGAATCTTAATTTTAGTAGCATCTGGATTCTTCACAGGTCAGAATGGCGGAGAGTCGAGAGATAATCATACATGGAATCCGTCTTAATGCCGGGGCTCTTTGGTCCGGTATCTTCAGTATTTTTAGTCGGTCTTCTAAACTCGATACAACAGCATTGACCCGCGGGGTATGGTCGACGTTTGATCTCGTCGAATTCGGCCCGGTAATCCATCTGCGCCGTCAGATACGGAAGACAGGGGGCAAAACGGGGCCGAAGGAAGCCGAGAAGGGAGTCTTCTCTCTGTATTTAACTGTCGAGTTATCGGTGCCGAACAACGCTCGATGAGATCCCCGACCTCAAAGCACCCAAGGGCCGAGGAGAGCCCGACCAACGCCGGGATGCACTCTCTAATAATTGCAACTCTCTTTCAACGGACTTTCCTTTACTTTCGCGGTATTTGACTTAATTCAATTCCCAGCTACTCTATCTCTCTCTCTCTCTCCCTCTCTCTCCCCCGGGAGTGGTTCCACCGGCAACTTTTCACGCGGCGGATCCACTTAATCATGCGTCCCGAGTGCATTTGTCTAATTGCTTGCGATTCCGAGCTCCGACTGTTCTTTCCGCTCGCCTTAATTAGCCGACCGCGGGCCTCGGAACGAACGGCGTCCGTGATGTTTTCTCGGAGACGTTGGCTGTCTCGATTCGATCGTATCGTTTTCCGCACTATATTATTGGCTTGGAAAGAAAGTAATTCCGATATTTTAAGGTGAAACAGAGCCGAATTTTTTTTAATTCTATTAATGAACTTTGACGAATAAGATGTTCTCCCTTTGGTTCGACGATCTTTTGCCACAAAGAATAAATAAGAAAATATTTATATCGATTAAAGTTCATACAGCTTTCGTCGCATAGACGTAGGCATCTGCACAGACAAACTGCAAACAGTATAATCCGGTGAGTGTAGGTAGGCCACTTCGAGCACCGGGACGATGTTCAGAAAAGAGGAACGAATGAATTAACGCGGACCACACTCGAGTCATGTATTCCCCATTCCACGAAGATCGTCCTAAGGGTGTGGAAAAGGTCTGGATCCTTCCTCTTGCTCTCCAATTACAAAATCCTTCCGGAACCTGTGTACCAATCCGCCATTACAGCCGGTTCAGGTTTTCTCCGTCGGAATCTTGCAGCATAGGGGTCCGCGCCGGTTTAAGCAGAGTCATCAGAATTTCTCCTCTCCAATCTCGTGGTGCGGAGGTTCATGAATGGGGCCGGTGGTACCGGGGATTTCCTCCGGTAACAATCCTCTGCGCCGCAAGAACCCCTGAATCGATTCAATTCCCCATGAAAGAGGCCATGGTGCGCGGCGCCAGAGGGAAAGAGAAAGAGAAAACGGTTCGAGCGCGTCGTGCCGATGTTTTACACGGCGCGTAGCGGCGTTCTACCCGCGCATGGAAATGTTTACACGCGTTACAAGCATGTAGGTGGAACACTGGAAGCCTGGCCGGTGTGTAAAAGTGGCAGCGGCGATGGGAACGGGACCGAAACGCCGCGCCGCGGGACAAGCGGAGTGCCCGCGGTGTTCTGCACCTGCCGGCTAAAGGGATCCAAGATCGAGCCGAGAGCCGCAGAGGACTAGCCTGTCTAACCGGTACCCGCTTCGTAAAATTCCCAACTATGCACTTAGCCAGGCCAGACACCACGTATCGGGTGGTTCGTAGTGGAAAAACACCCGGTGCAACATGCTTGGACAACAGTCCCTCTGCTAATCGTCGTAAAGTCTTGCTCTTATTGCAAACAACGAACGTAACGTGTTCGATAAAAATACTATATAAATCCGTGCACGTCTCCGTCGCGCGAATACGCGAGGCTCCGTAATCGAAATGAAATAACGTCACCGTCGTTGAACAAAACGAGAAATCAAAAGGTCACTCGGACCTGCAGTGGAAGGATTAATCGGGGCAAAGTGATCCCCTAAATAACGACATCCGACTTTCCGGGGGTTCTACGTATAAACCAGTGAGCCGCGCGATAATTTCGTGGCTGACGGGACGAAGCGGGCTGCGCAGCCCGCGGGTTCCTCGGCTTGTAAACGACGCTTTTAAAAAGACAACAGAAGATTTTTAATAAAACGCGTGTCACTTTGTGCCCGGGCGAAAGTGGCCCCGCACGATCGGCCTCGCCTTCGGCACTACTCTCCGGTTTAATTCTGATTCCCTTTGATGCGAGTGCTCGCGTTCGTTTTATGCTTTCGTGTGTATTCAAGCGCGTGCGGCCGCGCACGGCTATGGGGCGCGTCTTTATCGAGTCGAAGCCGGGTATTTAAACGAACTATTCGAAAAGGCGGTAGTTTGATACCATTTTCTCTCCTTCTCTCGTTCTCTCTCTCTCCCTCTCTCTCTCTCTCTCGCTTTCTCTCGCTTTTCTCTTCTTCTCTTTATTCACGGCGAGCCAACCCCGCACGTTACCCTTTGAGAATGTAATCGAGAATCGTTTAACGAGGCGAGCCGGATATTTTGAAGATTGAAAGCATTCAATTTACCTAAGTCGTCTGGAAATTAGACCGACGAACGGGAGAGGAAGCGGGAAAGGTACTCTTGTTGGTTTTCAGCTCGGCGGCTACGTTTTAAAGGCGTCTCGTCGGTAATTGTAGTGTTTGCCGGATGATCGTGATGCGGACACCGTTCCGCGGATAAAAAAACTTTGCTTGCGAAATTTTTCAGGCCGGGGAAACGATCAGAGGGAAGTCGGCTGGAGGTGATTGGCTATTGAGAAGCTATTAGCGGCGGTGGGATGCGGTTTTATTGGACGAGAGATTTTTAGGGTATTTTCCTTGAAAATGCTACGAAAATTCAAGCTTGTGAAAAGTACTACATTAGCAAAAAATAAATATAGTGTTGTGTACGCCGAGGTGCACAGAGCAGACGGAGGCTTTTTACCTGAGTTTGTTGCAGGTCATACGCTCTATGTGCAACATTCAATAATATCTCACACTGAGTAGAGTTATATTTGGAGATTTTTTTGGTGGACAATTTTTAACTTACCGATTTATAGGGAAGTTATTGTAATTTGAATTTTGGTGGACAATTTCGTTAAAAATTATTCGTATCTGCTGGTAATTATTGTATTGGTATATATTTTTCGATCTTGCTACTGTGCGGCGCACGGAACGATTTCACCACGGAATTGATGACTTCGGGGTTTGGGGCGACGTCTGTGGAGCACGGAAGGTGGAAACAGGGATGAATATTTTTCAGTGGAACGTGGCCAGCCTGATGGGGATGCGTGTCACGTGCCGCGTGATAACTGGTGGTTTGTGGAGCCGCGGCAGATGTGGGGTGCAGGTGGCTCGCTATCGCTCTTCGCGATGTTGTTCCCGGCAATCTTGGAAATTTTAGGGGTATTCCCTGCGCCATTTATCCTTCGGTATATGGGGCATCAGCGGGAATATATCTCCCCGACGGGGACGCCGCCATTGTTATAGAAAACACTTCGTCCTACAAACCGTTCGGTCACGTACTATTTCCCGGCAACCGTTAGATTGGCCAGAAAGTCCTTCGGGATTTTTTTTTTCAAATAAAGAATTACAAGAAACATCTCCGGGTGTTTCCGATCTCGAGATCGTCGAAACCGAACGCTCTTATCTGTCGCTCGTTAATCCGCCGTCCAGACGCCGGTTTTCCTGGGAGACGAAATAATTAAATTTTAAACAACGAGACAGAAAGAGCAGGTTTAACCACCGGTTCAAGTGGGGGCACATTAACCGTCGGCCGTTTATCTTTTGTTAGGCGACCCGGTGACTCTCGATGGGATTAATTCAGGAGTTGGCAAATCGGGAGAGAAAGAGAAATTGTGTCTGGCTGAAGAGGCAGGTTGGTCGCCTTATTCCTTCGTCCTTTCGCCCTCCCCCCCCGTCCAAGCCCTTCTCTTAAACCGGCCCACTCCCTCCCTCTCCCTCTCCCTCTCTCTCTCTCTCTCTCTCCTTTATACTTTCGTCCTTTCGAGGTTGCATTCAGACAAGTTCACGGAAACTGCGTGCAGGCAGACGGTGGCTGGCTTGAATGGCTCCTTCCCGGCCATTCCGGCTCAAAGGAGAGCCGAACCAAGCAAGATTTGCGTTTGTAATTAAATATTTGCCGGCGGTTAATTGAGTCGCGCTGTGCTTTTATTCCAATTTCTTGGCTTAAATGAAAACGGCAGCCAACGCCGCGCACGTTCTATACAAGGTGTTCTGGAAATCGTCACAGCTGCGAACCGACATTGCCGCGGCGAAGTTTTTCAACGACCACCGGGACACTTATTAAAAATGGCGGAAAAGATATCGAGCAATATCCGTTGCGAAACTGAAACACAAACTTCTGTCTTCTACCAAGAACATTATCGTCAGCGTAACAAATCGTAGCGCGAGCTGTTAAATTGTATAATAGAAGAGGAGGCTCGTAGACTTTTAATTTTTTGCGAGTGGCGCCAGCAATCACGCGAAAATCCCGGCGATCGTCTGCGTTACACGAAGGGGATCAATACAGGAACACACGGCAGTATCCGTTCGGGCTGTAACTCTCAATTCTTTTATCAGCTCTCGAGGCTTTAGCATCGGGTGAGATCGGTTTAAGCCGCGTCGGTAAGCTCCAGGGCTCGGATCCACCGGATACGACGTCGGTCGACACGTAACCCCGCGGTTCTTCGAAATTTTATCACCAGCCGCCTACTATACACGTAGTAACGTCGTACCTCCTCGTCGGAGGCGTTAAAGAATTCAGGGACGCCCCGCTAAATCCAATATCGGCCCATTTTACGGGCGGACCAGTTTCAAGACTTTATGTAACGTAAAATTAAAAAGCTGAGGACGCTAATGCACCTTCTCCTGATGCTGCCAAGGTACGTTGCGGTATACGTGAATATCTAGTGACAAAACCATTGTTTTTTCGAATCATGCAAGGTGTTTCGTAAATTCCGTTAATATCTTTTGTGTCTTCTCGAAGCGTTAGAAATCTATTCTTAAAGTTTTGCCCACCATTTACGAAACAGCCTGTACTTTTCAGGCAAAGGATTAGGCCAAGGTGTGGGAGCCCATGAAACACGTATCCCCATCGATATCGCCGAATGTATTACCTTTCGGTCGCGAATCTCGGCCCGTGTTATCACGATGGTGGTTGTAAAGCGCGATACACGGTTTTCTGCGATCTCTCAATAAGCTGCGCGGGGACCGTCATTATCTCGATGCACCGCGGCGCGGCGTGTCTCGAATGCAACACACCGAGCGACGCCGCGCCGCACCGCGCCGCGCCGAGCTGCATCGTGACTGCGTCGCGACTTAAATGCATCTTTGTACGGTGGACGCGTGTGCAGTAGTGTGCACCGGTCCGTGCACCGACCGGCATGGAAAAACGGTGGACGTCCGCTACCGTGTAACACGTTGCAGCTTGCGGGGATATTTATCTCGTCTCTGGTCTAACCTCGCGAACGGTGTGCCCCTGTCTCTCCCTCTCTTCTTCTCTATTCCTCTCCCTTTCCATTCGCTTGTTGCAAACCGACCATGTTCCCGCCGCAAAAATCCCAGACGTATCTTCGCTCGACGTGTAGCGACGGTCGTTTTGCACGTTTTCGAACGCGGAACTGGGTAGACGAGCGTTTGATCGCGTTAAACGCTCAGATTGCATACCCGACGTCTTTTCGAGGATGTTTTTCCGTCTTCCGAGGCGCGTCGATCAATTATCTCCTGTCGGGCCTGGCCTGCACCGTTCCTTTCTCGACCGCTTGATGAGAAATTGATGCCTCATCTTGAAACGCATGAAAAGCTACTTTCTCCACTGTTTCTTTCATTGCCGGATAATACGTGGCTCGAGGAACGCATAAATTGTTACCGGGACTCCAATTCTAGTCAATCTAGGTTATAATAGATGACGCTGGCCTGGATGCAGATGAATTCGCTTCAGCGAGCTTGACGAGAAGTTGATGCTAACGCGGAATTTTTAAGAGGATGAGTCGTTAGAATACGTCCATATTTTTATATTTCTCAATGTATAGGGAATTTTAATGGATGTAACGATACACAGTTAATAGTTTTGTTGGATATGTCTCTTAAATTACACACGTTATTTTACAAACTACACTTTACTTTCCTTATATACCCTATTGGTATTATAAATGTGTTTTTATATAAATAACGATAGTGTTTCCGCGTATCCTGTATTTGTACTTTACGTAAATAGCTTAGTTTAAGTAAATGCTCTTTAGAATGCTGTGATCTGCTCAGGCTAGCTGTTTTTCCCCGACTGACGGGCAGACCAGGCTCTTGACTTTATGGTCCCGCCTGGGCCCCTCTGTCCCTTACCTTAAAGAAACCGCCCCTTACGCTCAAACCCTTATACCTAAGAGGCTAGGTTATCGGTGTATTCCAACAAGTTTTACGAATCACGTATCAGCAGAGAATCATGGTGACATTAGCAGATCAGAGAGGACGTTGGTATCCGGTTCGAAATCCGAGGCTGGTGGTCGAGATTTCGAGGTGGAATATACACGAGCCATGGCGGGCTCCTTTGCGGACGCGGTTATTTCCCAGGATGACTTCCGAAATTGCTTGGGCCTAGACAGTGCCGGTTAGACGGGGGCAGGTCGTCCCGTCGTCGTCGCCGTCGTCGTCGTCGTCGTTGCCTCCGCACTGTATCGGTATACGGTGGTACACATGTTTACACTGTCGTGTCGTGGCGGTACATATTATTGTGTGTATTAGCACTATGTATGTTTATTAGATAGGCGAGTGTATACCGTGCAGTATGTTGGTTCAAGGGTTCGGTCGTTACCAGGGACCTCGTTAGCAGGGAAATTTATATTGTGCTCGGCCGTGTGTAGCTCGCCGAATCTCGCTGCATGTTACGATAGTGATCCCGCACTGACACGAGCTTTCCTAACTGCTGATGGGGGCCCGTATTTCCGGCGAAACACACTCGACACAACGTCGTTAAGTAATTGACGATCATCCGGCCACCAAGTCCCGAGATGCTCGATAACGCACAAGTTTTCGTCGATTTATTGCTTAGCTGTTGCATCGTGCCGATGCAGTCCCCGATAATTCCCTCTAGCAAGATCGTAACACTTCGAATATGTCGCCGAGTATGATAGCTCGGTGTATGGCTGCCATTACTTGTTCCAGAACTATGAATACTGCTCACGAACGATAGACGGTACAGTTTCCGATTCGATAAATCCGGACATCCGTCGCGTCAAATATCATTTTGCGTGGTAGTCCGAATGTTTTTAGGATATTATAAATCCGTGAGTTGATCGCAAGCGTTCGATATAATTCGCTCGCGCATTTCGGCGTATCCGTTTCGAATGATCTGGTGAATCGCGGTGACGAAAGGCGTCCGTGGAGGAAAAACGGCACGGAGTCCTGAGCGATAATTAACGCGAACTGGGCCGTGAATTTTGTCGCGAATTTTGTCGCGAATCTGCTACATGTAACGACCTCGTCAGTTTCGTTGACGCGTTTCGGGCAGCCGCGTTATCGTAGAAGGAACGTCTGGCCAGCAGCGCTTTCATGCATAGGAAAGCGGTTCTGCGACCGGGCTCCGGATGCTTTTATTTTCCTCCGTTTCCGTTACTTTGCAAGCCCCAGTTCGCCGACGACGACGATGCTTTCAATCTCCGGCGACGCGACGGATTCGATCGCTGCCAGCGGACAAGTCAAATGAGAATTAATATTTCAGACGTCGTTCCGAAGCCGAGGTATTTTTCGTTCGGAGAAAAAACGCTGTCGACGACACGCCGCACTGAAAGCAACTTATCAACCGACGACGATTCGAACGTCTTGTGTCAGCTGGATGCTGTGTCTACTGATAATCGAATCGATGTCCTCAGCGAAAGCTTAGAATGTAGCCTGGCTCTGGAATTTATATTGCAGTCTAGTTTAATTAAGCCCGAGGTAGAGTATTCTTCCTGATGAGTTTGTATTGAAATCGTTCTAACGAGATTACCGAGTTTTATTCAACTTGCACGAAGTTTTCCAGGTCTTTTATCCCAGACGTTATATCAACGAAAATTTAATTACATTTTCAAAGGAGATTTTAATCATTGATTTCATTCGAACCAGTTTAAATCTCGAATGAAATGTCTGAATGTCTTTGGCTTGGAGAACGCTACAGCTATTCGAAGCTGTTTCGCCGTTGGCAAGCATCAATGTTTTCCTCGGTTTTTAGAGAGAAGAAACACCGGTAATGCCGGAAAATCACGACTATGCAAAATTCAAGCACGGCACCCCGGTCGCCGAAGTCTCGAAGCCGGAAACTCGACAAAGGGGAGCAAAGAAGCGCGGGAAGTTTGAACCGTCCATACGGTGAACGAAGTTTTTCCCTTTGGCCGGCGCCTAAGTCGCGGCAACAAAGTCGTCAGACTTTGCAAAGTACTTGAAACTGTCCCGAAAGCGGCCGGCAAGTAGATGTAATTCAAGTTTCATGGTCGGCGAACGATGGTAGATGGCGATGGGGATTAATAGACGCGAATCGGGCAAGTTTCGCGAGTCGACTTCCCGTGCCTCGTTCGTTGCTGGCTGAAGTGGCCCGCTGGAAGGAAACTTGCTGCCCTGTGTGCAAACAACCATACACGACTATCGTTCCCTCGTCGTTTCTTTTTACAGCAGTTTTGCGGTCGCGTTTCGCGCATGCTACCGAGGAACAGGACAGAGAACCGGCGCAACGGTGGACGTCGATGAACCGTTCGCGATTAATTTCATGCCTGGATAATGATCCGATGGCTCGTTTGTTGCCCGAGCCGGCGCAAACATATGCTTCTGTTTGTCAGCAATCTCCTGGTGCGCAAACACGTTCGTTTTGTTCGGCCACGTTCTTTTTTAGCGGCCGCCAGCGGTCCTCTCGCCCTCTCTGATTCGTGTTTGCCACTGGCTCGTTCCTTTCCGCTCGAAATTCGTTCGATTTATTCGGCCGATTGGCTCCGCCAATTTTATTAATGCGCAGCCGCGAACTATCGAACGGACGGAATCGATCCTGAAGGAGGCGCACTGCGCTTTTGACGTATTTCAAAACTTACGGACATTTATCTGGTTCTACTTAAAAAGAAAAAAACACTTATATTTTCACCTCCCATAAAATAATACTCGATAAGTAGTATTTGTAACTTTTACGTGAACGTAACATTATTTTGCATAACAGCGTATCCTCCGGGACGCTTCCCGAAGAAGTTCTTAACAGGCTTCAGGTTGTTAAACATCCCGTGGATCATCCGTCTCGCGAAGTTACAAAAATTTTTTCGCGAACCTAAACCCGGTCGCAAACTTTTCATTTACGTCGTACTACGGCCCGGAAACGTCCGAGCGCCATGCATCAGTTTTTACTGCGGCCCTTTCCGTCTAGGTATATATGCGTCTCTCCTCGTTACGGAACTTCCTTAGCGAGTGAAAGAGAGAGAGAGAAAGAGAGAGAGAGAGAGAGAGGGGGATGGTCCCTCGTTTTGCCGACAATTTCCTAGCGTTACACCTGATGGAAATATCTGGGCCCTCGAAGAGCCGCGTTTAATAAGAAATTCCACGCGAGACCATGTCGGCCGCCACGACGTTACACAGTCTTAATACCCAATTTTCGAGCGGTCAATTTCCAACGAGGATGTTGTAACCTGTAATGCCTTTTCTTCCCCGGGGAACGTTTAGGGGAACCAATCGGAACATGATGCCGTTCCACGGGAACCGTGGCTTCCGTGCCCTATATTATTGCAATTACTGTCGAGTACTGTTACGTCGGACCTCGTGTCCCTAATGAAACGCTGGTTGCATAAGTATTCTGCGCCAGCTGGCCCGTTATCGTCGGCGCAATCTATTAGCAACGAGTTTCCTAGAAGAAGAAAACTACTCGTGCTATGATATTAGACGTGGAACCTAATTTCCTACCATTTTCGCATAAATTGATCGACTATTTACGTGAACTTTCCACTCCACGCGGATTCGTGTACCTTCTGCAACAATGTGCTATTTGAAATGGAATTTTTATCGTGAATCGGTAAAATCTAATTCTCAATCAACTGCAAGTGAAATTTCATTGAATCCGATTGTCTGACTACTGCTAGATGTATCTACTGGGTTAAAATATTATTTTCTGCGAGCAATAAATTGAACCTAAAGCTGAAGTTCATTTTAAACGTATACAATAGTTGGTAAACGTGGATTATACTTGCACATAGATCCGATAAATAATTGTTCGTGTTTTCAGAAGTTAATTGAGTTTAATAATCGAGTTGCTTGAAATTGAACGTTGCCGATCACATTTTACTCGATCCGCGGTCGACAGGTTGGCATTGCTTATCATCAATATTGATCGAAACTCGATTCGCTATTCCGTTCGTTTACATTATTTTCACGTTTCGTATAATGGATCGATGAATTTTTTCTCACGCAAATTTTTTTTTTCCACCTCCGAGTTTCCGGTGTTCCTTTTTTTTTGGAAAACCCCAAAAAGGTCGGAACCCGAAAAGCCAACGGCTCGAGGTATGATCCATTCCCGCTTTCATCATCGCAGTTTTTTTTACACTTGCCTGCGAAAGAGCGGTCGGCTTTGCAGCCTTTTAAATTGATTCTCCCGCGGAAACCAAATTTTTTCGCTCTCTCGCGTTTCGAATTAAAAACAAAAAAATATTCTATGACGAGGAAAAATAAATCTTGAAATCCGTACACCTTGTACGCGTGCGCGTATCCAATCCCTGGCCGTACAGGAATGCGGAGTTTCCGCGAGAAGAATATACATCGATGAAGTGTAATGTTTAAATAAAATGGTGGAGCGGAAAAGGGTTGAGCGGAATGTTCGAATAAGGATAATTAATCCGAGGTAGAAATGGATTTCATTAGGAACGCGGGAGTTCGACCGGAGGAATTTTAATTTCTCGGGACGGTAGGAGGCCAATCGAAAAATACTATGTCTCCCATCGAATCTAGGCATGTGCCGGTATGCGGCAGCCATGCTGAAACGTCAGGGGATCGTGCGCGTCGACCGTACTTACGGAGACTTATGTAAGGGCGCACGTAAGTGCAGCAAATTGCTCGTAAAACGTGAGCGGGGTGTTAATTTTCCCGGTAACGTCAAAGTAAATACGGAATTACTTTCAACTCGTAAGTAACACGGGTCTGGACGTACATACGTGTCCCCGTGTCTGGCTACCATGGGGCCACGGTCATGGGACTCTCTGCTTCACCTCGAGCTTCTTTAAATCTGTCCGGATGCGATTCGAATACCGATACATTAGGTTGCTGCACTGTTCGTTACGAACACATGGTTACGAAAAATTGAAAAATCCGCTCGCATCGGTCACGCCGTTTTGGGTCACGAGTGGCGCGCGAACCATCGAGCCTCGATTTCCATCACAGTCGGCGCGCGGCAATTTAATTCCCGTGCAAATATTTTTCAGCTCGTTTCAATGATGCTAATTCTTTGACCACTCCGCGGAATACAAAGCAGCCGGCTCGAATTCAATGGGTTCACAGATGAAAGGCCGCGCGAAAAGTGGACGGTCGGACATCGTCAGGCTCCAGAGACTGCGTGAAAACAGGAAAACGCACGGTTGCGAAAGTTGTCGGTATTTCAACGATTCCAGTGGACTGGAGAGGCCCGTCGCGTCGACCGCAAACTGTCTCGAGTCGCGCAATAATTATTATCGTGAAAAGGCTGCGGCTGGCGTTTTCAAACGTTACGCGAAACACAGAACGCAGAAGAACTTGTAACCGTTGATAGACGATGTTTCAACGTTTCTGCCAGCATTTTGCAATCCACGATGCCCCGTGAAAAGGGAAAAGATGAAAGCGTTCGATCCAATCGAAAATTCTGCGGTTCGCGTCCTGCAGACACGAACGCGCGCCTGTTGTTTCAGCGATTTTTAACCCGGCCGTGTGCAAGTGGCTTAATATTCCTCGCGATTAAAACGCGTCGCATCAGCGACACCGCTCGTAATTGGAAAACGTGACGTTTTGGTAAATACACGCATCGCGGGAATTTTCATCGGCGCTCCCGGCGAAAAACAACCAGCCCAGAATTAATTAAACTTAGCGGCTACGCGTCGCGCCTGGCACATATAATATTGTTCCTCGCCCCACGTAGAACGCGAACAAAAGACCGATTCGTGTTACCCACGGTGATTTTTTTTCAAATCTTTATGACACGCGATACGACCTCGTTGTCATTTGCGCTGGCTTTGGTCGATTCGCGTAGTTTATTGCGAAATGTACAATGTCCGAATTGCGACGGGTGGTACATTAAGTGCTTGTCGACGGAGATGGGTCAATTTTGTCCTGCATTTGTCGCGGTATTGTCCAGTGTATATCAGGTGTGTATGCGCGCAGGTCTTACGTAAAAATTTCATTTTTATTTGCTGCACCCATTTACGAGTTTTCGTGTAATTACTCGAAAATTCTCTGAGAACTGTACGTGTGCGAAAAGCATCAGGATTTTGTGTCCAAGTTCGAGACGACACTGACGATACGTGGCACGCGAATTTCCACGGGTTTTAATTAGCGTTCCGTACCGGACCGTGATAGAAGAAATGAAATCCAGAAGTGTGCGCCGTATAACGCGGCCATATAATCGTCCACGAGCCCGACGCTCCCGACATAAAGGTATCACCGACTACATGTGGGCCAACAGCTTCATAAAGCGGAATAGTCGTCTCCTCGTAATTCCGGGCTGCTAATTATTGTAGCCGACCAGTCGTTTCGACGAATGTTATCACGATTTCTCTGGCCGTTTACGGCCGTCGAGCATGAAAGCCCCGCGCCGTGGTCCTCGAAACCGACGACCTTCCTCGGAAAATAAGTGAAACGACCGACTAAAGCCGGACATGTTCTTTCTTATCTAGGAATTAACGGCGCATTGAAATAATTTCACCGATCCGACCGTGGATTAACTAAATACACGACGATGATCAAATAATTCGGCGCGTGGTGGTTCGCGGGAAATATTCGCTACGCTGAACAGCTGCCGCCTGCACGATAATTTTTCTAGGCGAAGCGACGAGACGATCGAGTATTAATAAGATATTGCTAATCGGTCGATAATTGACACGAACCCTATCGCTATTAGCGGATGCACCGACGAAAGGTCGCATCGTCGGCGTCGCTGCAATTTTCTCGTCGGCGAGGCTATCGATGCACGATCGACCGCACACGGGGCGTGCAAACACCGAGTAGCCGCGGTTCTACTTAACATTCGGGCCGACACGCTCGCTGATTGGCTATTAATTATCCCACCGACAAGAATAACGATTAACTTGGCGTATCGCGTGTTTGCCCGCCGCGCCCCTCGATCCTGGTTCGCGCGGATCGATGCTGGATCAACGGGCTGGGCCCGTACGTGTCATAAATCAACCGCGTCTCGCTCGTAAATTCGACTGAACGCTCGATCATCGATCCATCCGATGGTTTTCAGCGAGAGAGAGAGAGAGAGAGTCGAGGTACAGAACATAATCAAGCTTGGTCGGGCCGGGTCGAGCCGGGTCGAACCGGGTCGAGTCGGGCTGTGCAGGCCCGGAAAAAAGGTGAACTCCCTCCGGTAATTGAGAAGTTGCTAATTGATTCGGTGATGGATAGCGATTTTTAGCGTCCCCGGGGGCAAAGAGGGAAAAACGAGCCAGTGGAATGCGTGTCGGTGGCTCGAACCCGCTTCGGAGATTCCAGATAAGAGGCTTAATTGATTCGAGAAGCCTGTGGCCAAGCGTCAGATACACCCGTGCGCGCGAAGCTTTCCCCGTAAATCTGGATTAAATCAATTTATACATACATTTCCCGCTGCGTTTCTCGTTTCACTCTTAATTAATGATCGATAGCGCCCGATCGAACGGGTTTTCTGCCTTTGCGCTTTGCTCGAGATGTCCGCTTTTCTCGACTCGATACTAGGCCCGTTACTTTACTTCGAAGCTTCGAATTTCGAGCCTCCGTAATTACTTATTAGACGATTAAAAGAACTGGAGTTTCGAAGGTTTAATCTTCTACGATACGTAACGTTTATATCGTACAGCTACGTACGACGATTCAAAGAGAAACAGCCCTACACGAAACTAGCTATTATTTCAACGTTTGTCTTCGGACTGTAGACAGAAGGATAATCATTTTATCAGTCGATTTTATACATCTGCGATTCGAGTTCGCGCGGTATCGATACGAGCATACGCCCTACCAGCGTCGCCTGCGTCGAGAAGATTCGCAGTTTCGTTGGTTAGAACACTTTCGGTCCGGTTGTTCGTGGCTCGTTCCGTGAGAGCGAAATATGCGGCAGATGCATGGAGCAGATAGACGGCCGAGGAGCGTGAATTCTAAATGAGGATAATGTAACGCGCGCCACAAATAATCCTAGCGTGTGCATGCACCGGGCATAGCCAGGCCTTTCTCTCTTATTCTGTACCTGGTGTTCTCGGCCATTACCTATGTATTCTTGAATAACGAGAGGATCCGAGGCGGTGTGCACGGGGCCTCGTCGATGCACCGGGGGACCGACTACGGAATTATTCAACGATCGCGCGACGACGACCGCGGCGGATCTATCGATCCAAGCCACGCCGAGACCTGCGGAAAGTATTCATAAACGCGCGTTAAACTAATAGCATACTATACGCTGCGAGCTGGTTGAGTGGCTCCGACACTTTACCCGCATTTTTCCTACCGTCCTGTACAATGTTTCAGACGAAGTTTCTCAGCTCTACTGCCTTTAAACGTGCACGCTTGACTGACACGGGACGTCGCTTTACCGGAACGTGCCGGTTTTAAGAAAAAAAAAAGAAAAAGCTGTCTGATACGTTGAACTTTATATATTTATAAAAGAAAATTAGAAGCCGCAAGTTGAATCCGCGCAGGGGCTGAAGAAGAAAACGCATCGTTCTGACGAACGAGAAAGGGTTGTATCCCGGTTGTATCCCATTGAGAAAGTTCGCCTGTCCATTCCATGGAATGAAGTTTGAAATTAAGGTATCCGCGTCGCGACGCGCTCAAAGAAAAGGAGCTCGGGGGGTTAATTACCCCGTCCTCCGAGCTGATCCCGTCGAATCCTGCATACAGTGCCCGGAGGTTGCACACCTTCGAGTCCACCAGGGTTCGAAGTAACGATTACAAGTAGCCAGGCCTGCCCCTTACACCAGCCGAAGCAGCAACCCCCTGGTTTCCACCCCCGTGAGCATAATGATCCCCGAGGCTTCGCTCGCTACTTATTTCATTGCAAACTTTTCCTTTCACGGTTGAATGAAGTGCCCGGAAGCAAGAAGACGGGCTCCGCTGAAGAGAAGGAGGGACGAAGGGGGTTGGAAGGAGAGAAAGGGCCGAGATAAACTGAATGAAGCGGAGGAGGAAGACGACCCCGAGCCTCGTACTCTCGAGGGCCGAGACCTTCGAATAAAGGAGCTGAAGGGATGAAAAAAGAAAGGAGAGAGAGGGCGCGAGAGAGAGAGAGAGAGCCAGCCGAAGAGGACCAAGGCAGCAAGGAATAAAGTTCCCTGTCAGGTCTGGGTGTACAGTGTCTCGAGAGACTCTGGACCAAGTTTCAACCCCTCACTCCTTCCACTCCCTGTCCTCGAAATTCTGCCGCCGAACTCTAACCCCCCGCTCCTCACGATTCACCCCCATCGACCAGGCTACGCTACTAGTTGTTGATTGTTCCCAGTGTAATTATAACTTGGGCCGACCGGTACTTTCGCGGATATAATTATTAATTACCGCGACAGCGAAGGGAGGCGCGGACGAGCCGGATCGTCGTGAAACATCAATGTTGTCGTACCCTAGAATCAATTAGCATAGGTGAATCGTGGACGGTGTGTACGGTCCTCGAGGGTGGTTGTCACGGCAGGTACTATTACTTGGTTTTGTTGCTGAAGTTGTAAGCAAGTGGGAAGTTGTCCCCGTGAGTGGTTGCTAAGTGGATTCATTTGTTGAAGAACGTAGTAGTTATTTCAGGGTGGATCTTCAATAATTGAGAGTACCAATTTCCAAATTGGAAAGAAAATTTTATTGGTTTTTTTCAGAAGGGGAAGAAGCGAGTCCTGTTTCGCAGACAGGGATTTTGAAAAATAGTAAAAATATTTTCCTTGATGTCGGTTGGCGCCGGTGCAGCCGAATGCAAATACCCGGAATCGTTGGTAGCACAAGTGCAGCGTGTAACGCAGCATATGTTGCGATATTCTGCGGTCGAATTTACACACGGATAAAGACAGAGGCAGAGAGGAGGGGAGAGCGGAGGCGTTAGAGAGAGGGCAGGGGATATAGAGAATGCGGGAGAGAGAGAGAGAGAGAGAGAGAGAGAGAGAGAGAGAGAGAGAGAGAGAGAGAGAGAGAATGCACGCATGGCTGCCGACGCCTCCTCGTCTCCGAGGGATCCTCGTATCTGCGCGAACAGTAAGAGCATCGATCACACACCGGGGACAATATTGGCATGATAATCGGAAGGGATTCGGTACGGTTACGTAGTGACACGGTCCATGGGGCCCCGTGGCCGTGGTTCGGATCATGGGGGGCTGCTGCACACGATTATTGCTGCTCGTGGGGCGCCCCTTCATAAATAACGGTCGTCGGAAAAGTGGGCGCAATATGGCGAGACTGCTGCCAATGGTTCCTGAATCATGATTATTCAGTTCCATTTCCAGACTGTTTCCAGTTTTTCATCATTTCCATGGTGACGGCCGAGCCCCGGGCGTTGACAGACGTTGACGGAGGGTTAGGTTGTTGTTTAGGTGGGCAGGGCCATTTGACTTTTGCACCCACAGGCTTTTGTCGACTATGGGAAGCGAACAATTGTTAAACACGAAACAATTTCTGATTGATTTTCCAGAAGAAAATACACATGGTCACTGCGTCTATCGATCATCGACTTCCTCGCCCCATGTATAGTGACATTTCGAAGGAAAATCGTCTCGGAGGATTGAACACGCGAGATTGACACGCGGCTGCAGCATTCTCGTCGTTCGATAACGAGCGTGTTTCCCCCGGAAAGATGAACTTTGAAGCGGAATGACTCGGCTCGTCTACTGATCCAAGGAACGCGAACGACGCACGGTGTTCGGTGACACGTCTCATCGGGCACAGATCGGTCGATGATCTCGTCGTGGCAGGTCATCACGGGACATTTGGCCCAGGCCGTCTTCATTTTCCAGTCCGTACGCGGGATTAATGCCCGGCTTAAATGTTTGCCGGGCGCGAGAACCCGCGCAGCAGCGTGTCAAGTGATGGAATTAATCGTAGATGGATCCCTCGAGGGTGGTGCATGATTCACCGGGAACCGCATCGCGCCACACCCCGCCGCAAAATGGTATGCACGCTGCACACGATTATGCGACAGCGGGGTGCACCGCTCTCTCGGTACGTGCACGCGCGCGTCCCGTTCCGGTAGAACACGTGTGCGTGTATGCGTGCACACATGTGCGAGGGACAACGGCTTCTGTGAGGGACAACCTCGGGACAGATATAATTGTGACGATAATAATAGTCGTCATTATTATTAACTATTTTAATTGTAATTATTAGACGCCGGACCCTTATGGATATTTACGATCCTGGGGATTTTCACCAGATCTGCTGGGGGCTAAATTAAATTTCGCCATACTAATTGCTCGAATATTTTCTAATTAACGGGAAATGCTGGAGTACTGTGCTGCTTCGTATTTTCTCTTTACATATATATTCAGTGAGAAGTATTACTGAATTTTGTTTAAAAGGATTTTATAAATATGGAATGATATGCGATATGATTTTTATTAATTATAAAGGTATGTGGATCTTCGGTTTCTATACCTGTACAGTGTGTAAGCTAGTTTTAATGTTGATGGTTTGCTGGATCTTTTGTTGGGGACATAAACGTTTGTGAAACGATCTGCAAATTGTTAGCAGTAATTGTTATTACAGGCGTGGCGGACAAATATTAATTTTCTATCAATTATGGTCTGACTTTGCACATTATAAATTGCAATAATTAAAGCATAGAGGAGGGTAAATGACCGTAATATTAACACCGTCGCATCATTGCGTTTGTGGTTTATAATGAGACTGCTGAAATTCGTATAGAAAATGATTCTGTTTGTTCGTGGCATCGAAACAATATAAATAAAATTACACAACTCCTGGTAAATATACCACCAACCGAATATAATATATACATATAAAACAGCTGCGTACTTAACAAAACGCTACGTCAAGACGCGCAAAGGAGATCGCACCTTAGAACAGTGACTGTATTAACATTTCATTATGTCCATATTAGACACGCTAAGAGAGAATCTCTTTACAAAAAGCATGCGAAGTTTTTAATTAAATTTGCCTAAATGGGACACATTATATGCGCGTGTAAAATTAAAAAGGTCCATCCCTTTAACATCAGTCTTGTAAAAATGGCTTTACAGTCGCGTAAGATGAGGTAGATTAATTTTTCACACTGCGTTGTTCGAGGTCGTATAACCGGTGTGCGAATATTAAAATTTTCCTACTAAAATTGACAAATTGAATTTGTTTTTCGTCCACGGGCCACGAGATATTATAAAAATCACGTCAAAGGAAATTAAATTCCATGAAAAATTGGATTTTATTGGTTTTCAGTCTGGTCCATAGAAAACGTCTAATATTCATACAGAGGAAATACAGGATAAAATGGGCAATTAAAATTTCTAAAAATATGTAAAAAATGTATATGTATATATGCTAGTTTCCCATTGAAGACGACGATCGAATAAACAAGCGCAGAAAGAACGACCACGTTAATTGTCTGGACCCACCAAAAACCAGCTGGTAACTAAATAATTGCCGGCGGCAAATGATTTCCCGGCGTTTCTCGAAAATCCAATTTCTAATCTCCAATGCCATCAGGCCGTCCCTCTCTCGTCCCTCCAGCATCTCCATTTGAACAGCGTGCGCGCCGTTTCCCGGCCCAGTATTACCATACTAATTGCGAGCAAAGTTCTAACCGGCGATTTATCGGGCCGCCGGTGTATCGCCGATAAAACCTTCGACCAGGCCCGGCCGATTATGTCCATGCGAGCGTCTCGACAGCCGCCTCCGTTTTGGGCGAAGCCAGGATTCAATGTTCGCTGGCCTTCGACACCGCGGGAACAGTTCAGTCTAATGGCCGGAAGTTCTAGGCGAGTTATGCACCGTGTGTTCATTAGTCGATACCGTCGATTACCGAAAATTGAGTGGCCAAGAAGTGGATTGCCCTGACGAATAGTCTGGGTAGCTTTTACGACTATCAAGGGCCAATTCAACCATAACCATCCACCTAATTAATTCTTCCCCCTTTCTTCTGTTCTACAAAAGATATCATTTCTGTCGAAGAATCAGGTTCTCCTTCTGGATCATCTACAATGTAAATTTCCATGGTATCTCCATGAAATCTCATCCCTGACCTGGATCATTATATCTCGAACAGACAAAGTTCTATTAACCCAGAAATCGGATAACGCTACAGGAATAAAATCGTGGATACCGCGAAGAAAACAACGAAGCTTCTGTTCCGAATGTTTTGAAGTCATCTCGGAGCGTATTATCGTTCGAATGAAACGATAATGGTCCATCCGGTTACGAACAAGGAAACAGACGTGTAACAAGCCCGATGCGATTGCGAAACAGGTTCCTCAGTCACCGATGCAGATTTATTAGTCGAAAGCTGAGGAGCCGGCAGAAGCCCCATTGATAAACGAGCGAAGAAGAACACGATGTCAGGCCTCGAACTCTTCGATCCATCTATCCCCCCTCTTCCATCCGAGTCCACGACTGGCGAGGTGTCGCCATTAACTTTAATATCGGCCTCATTACACCGGCCAGCCGATATTAAAACGCCAAAGCCCGGCCCCGGTGAATGATTAATCGGCGTAATTGCGTTTACCCGATTCCGCGATCAATCCGACGCGCGACGCGCCGCTTTAATATTCATTCCGGATCGCATAATCGCGACGGATTCGTTCGTCGGCCGGTTTCGAAGGCGAGCCGAGACTTAATCCCCACGAATCGCCGCGCGATCGAGAATATTTAAATGAAAACGCGGCCCGAACGAACACCGATTCCATCCATTCGATCAAAATCATCGCACAAGGTAAACGGAGCACATATTTACTGCCAAGTATTGATCTTTGAATTGGTGGATCGAAATTAAATTGCACAATTGCTTTGGTTCAACAATTGATCGAACCTGTGCGCCGACAATAACATCATCTAAATTCTATTCATTATTTTCGATCGACAAACCCAATAGTTAAAACGGAGTACTTCGTTCGGTATGGAAGAAGGTGAATGACCTTGGCGCCTCGGTCATCAGCGAGAGTCTGCCCTAAAATTCGAACGACTAATTTGAATTCAAAGTACTTCCGAAGACTTTCCTTGTAAATGGGACGCTCGGTGTAAGTAAGTTAGATCGTTCTCAGGCTTAATAATTCGGATGCGGTAAACCGTGGAAATCCACCGACCACCCAGGCCCCAATTAGTTCTATATTATTTTATGCAGAGCACGTTTAATTCTACGGCTAGATGCAAGTTTAGACCGGAAGGAGGTTAACGCGTGCCGCAGGTTCAAGTTCTTTAGGCTAATTGGACACCGTCGGAAGAGAGAGAGAGAGAAAGAGAGTAATGTCCAACAGTTAAAAAAAAATATGTGTATGTAGAAGAGGACGAGAAACAGATTGTTTGCTTTATTCCGTCGTCTGTTGGTCGACACACCGCAGGCCCATTTCGTTTTGCCTGTAATTAAAGCTAAATGAGGCTCTCGTTTACCTTTTTTCCTTTTTTGGGAACGTCCTATTCCAGGATGAGAAAGATGGAGAGGGGTTATATGCTCATCTGAACGTGACGGAAGCTGGTATCGCCAGCTGTGTTACTCTGTCCTGTAACTGCTTCCGTCATTTACATTTTTTTTTAGAAAAATTATGCTGCTCTCCGAGTTCTTGCAGCTTCGCCAACCTACATTTTGAAAATTTTATTTTATCTTATTTTACTATCTACGAAGCAACGCGTGTAATGTACTTTAGTAAAATGGTAGTATAAATCGATTGCAATGTATTTTTAGTACGCACAGCATTTTCAAATACAAGAAAATACATGCATCAGCTGAAATCAACAGTAAATCAATTGAATCTCTGTCAAACGAGATTTTCCGGTTTGGAAAAACAAATTTGTTTATTTGTCCTAGTATTGATGAAGCAACGTGTGAAAATGCAAATTTGCATGAAGACGCGCAGCACAGCAATAACGAGAAGAAGTTCGTAACAGGCACAGGATTGATCAATGATCTTTTGAGCCGCGCAGCTGATCCTTGTACTTGGAGTTCCAGGATTAATCGCATCACGCCGCTCATTAGCAATAACTCAATACGCACAGCTGCCTGTCCCGTTGCATAATTGATTGTTTAAACTACCGTTGCTGATTCCATCAACCGCTACCTACCTACGGCAGTCTAGCAGTCTGTGAACGAGGACGAGGCGATACCGTTCGAGACCAGGATGATAAAGAAACACGGACTTGAATATCGAGAAGAATGACCACTACGAAGAGACACACGAGAATAATTATAAGGTTGTATCAATTCCCTGGGGCCTGAAGATCAGATTCGAATCAGCAATATTAATAATGCCATCGCTAAAAATGAAGAAGATAAAGGGAATTGCAGATGTAAGTGTGCTGAGCACGGCTACCGATGGTTTCGCGATTTTATCTTCGAGGTAATGGGATTTATGCGAATGTAGAATAACAAATAGTTCGGATACAAGATATCTTCAATAACATTTTTGTCATCCGTCCATATTCCTCGTTTATCAATCTCTGCAAAGCTTGAAGCTTCTGTGCAGTTTCGGAACAATAATAATCGAGGATTTGGAGCTCGAATTGAATAGCTATGAAGCTCGGCAGTAGTATCGAATAGCCATGCCAACTATCACGAGAAAATCACGGTCTCGACGGTGGACAAAGGTATCGGAATACATATTAATCAGCGGCAGGAGACAAAAGAGGACCAATGGTAGCCGAGAATGGGAAGCGAAGACGGAAGCAGAATTCTGGCGACCAACATTCGAGAGCCGTGGAAGAGATCGGTCACCCAGAACAGACTCAGAAAAAACCGTCTCGAACAATGAGCGACAGATCACAATAGCGTGGAGAGATACGTTCCAATCAATATGTCACTAGACGTAGTCACTAGATCAAGTCTCGGCGGAGATACGAGCTGGGAAATAAAGCGACGGGAGAAGAAATAGACAATAGGACTGTTAAGAACCGACGTGTTCAGTTCGTTACAATCGATGGTGCTAAGTGCGCTGCAACGATTCGATGTGCCGTTTGTTTGCTCGTGTTCTAGCTGAATTATTCGATGTAATCACCTGTGGGTACATTGTCGAGCATGAAGCGAATTGGTGGTGAGCTTGCGAGAGACACTAAACGCGATTACGGTGCTGGCTGGTTATTAGACGAACGTTTTTATATATGCAGGTGAAAAAGAAGAAACGGAAGAACGTTGTGCTATATGTGATATTCGGAAATGTCTCGAAAAAGCGTAACTCGGTGCTTGCGTTTCACCGCCCACGCATTCTCGCGGACCACCGCGCGAGCGTCGCCAGAGGTGGCGCGACGTAGCAACGCCTTTCGAAATCACTTAAACTGATTAGGCCGAAGCCAGTTCGCTCGCTCAGGGTGGCCCGTGATTTACGACGGCCAGGCAATTTCGCGTTTTCGATAGTCGAATGGTCGCGCTCGTTACGCTGCCCTCGTAAAACAGCACGCGCCACCGCGTGCGTGCTGGGTTAATGGCGAGCCGGTGGAACAGGCGCGATGGAACAAGATGGCTCGAACAGGTACCAATCGCTCTGGATACCATTTCTGCGCTCGCTTTCTCGACCGCTATACAGTCCGAACAATATCCAGTGGCGCGCAAAAGAAACTACCTCGATAGACTGCGAATCTGTATATGCAAAATCAAATATTTGAATGTATATTGCGAAGTATAAACTAGAAAACGGCGCATCACGGGATCTAGTGTATATAAAACGAATATTCATTTTTTCCGTTTACCACTTTGGTATAATAGCATGTGTTTAAAATGAACATTTTCAAATTTACCGGCATATATTGATTTCAAGAACGGCGATCCTTATGTTCAGACTAGGGTGTCTAGGTATTCAGTTTTTCCATGTGTTTGGTTTTTGATTCTGTCCTAACGTTTCCAACCAGTGTCTTGTACAAATCAAATCAAATCAGTTCAATGTTTAAATTACACAAGTAAAGTTAATAGCAAGTGTGTATTAATATTTTCTTCATTTTCAATCCATCTATATTGCATACTTTTCAATATACATATAATTTTTTTGGTGTTTAGACGCCATTTACCTTTGAAAAAGGATCGAACTAGAACTGAAACGTTAGGCATATTTACAAAATAGCTATTTGCTTAAAAATTGATTGAAACGGTTGTGCCGAAAACATTAATTTAAAAATATTCATTTTCTCCAATTGCGAAAAGCAGTCGGCGCGTATCTCGAGCTCCACAAAGACGACGTTTCATTACAGCCGGCACTGACAAAGCCCGTCGACGATAAACCGCGGCTATCGCTTCTGTAATCGAATAGCCGTGGGCTAGGGTGTGCTCGCGAAAAAAGCAAACCCGAACAACCCCGTGTAAAAGAGGCGCGGGCGAATATGGTTCGCTACAGGGGGTAGAAAGAATATTCGTAATTTCGACTTGGAGAAATGAAATTGGAGAATCGATCGTTGCGTGGGCTCAGGCATTCCTCGAAAGGGAGACTTGCAACCCCCAATGGGCGCACAATGCAAAATTCCCTGGCGAGTCGGACCTGATCCCCGGGGAGAAGTTGCAGGACTCGCACGCAGCGAATTAGATTAAAAACATTAAACTCGCCCCTCCCTCTGCCATCCCCTCTACGTAATCGTAGTATGTACCGTACTCATCCCCTTGGCTGGACTCGGCGAAGCCGAGGACGAAGTATCTCCGAGCCACTAGTCATCTCGTGATTACCCTCGCCGGACGATTGCTCGCTGGACCGCGAAACGAAATTAGAGCTCGAATAATACGCGGGATTTAAAGTAGGATGAACAACAGATGCGCCGGTTCGACGTCTCGCCGTGGAAATCGCGATTAACTTGGACCGTGGGGCCTAGCGGTCGTAAATTAGGCTTGTGGGGTCGTGGTTGTTGCCGCGTTTGCTCTACGATGAAGATTATGCTATCGTTCTTAAAAGTTCTCTCTTTCGATTCCCTGTAAAACAGTGACGATCGACCCCATTTCCTTCGAAAACTTAGAATTAATGTACTGTAGCCGCCTCCCCATCGAACAATACGTTCCCGAAAACCGCAGGCCAGCTTTCCCAAACCGAAGAATATTAAACCCGACGCGTACGAATAAATCGTAGGAGTGTCATAAACGGAATGGATCGTGGACAGTTCTGAGCAACACCTTGCTCCACGAAAGGCAATTAAATCCCACACAAAGACAGCTCTCGGTTCCCGCGTAGATACATAAATCCCTCGGCCGTTGCTAACGAGACCCTTTGTTCGATATATTATCCGTCTGCACGCACCTATATCCATACATTAATATCGACAAGGACGGAGTGACGCATCTAACGAGAAACGGTCCACGTGCACGGAGGGATGCTTAATCTTTTTCGATGGCACCCCACCGATCCGAGACATTACCATTGGCCCCCGTAAGAATATTTTCACACTGACGTTTCTCGGGACCCCCTCGTCGAAGCCTTTTTCCTTCTACCCCCGAGGACCCCGTCTGTTTTCTAACTATTTTCCGCCACCTCTGTGCCCCTTCTACGGCTCCATGACTATGCGAGTCCCGCGAAACAGGGGTTACACTTGCTACCGTGGATCTGGGGAGCCCCCTATGAACACGTCGAGGCACGGGGATTAGCCGGGGCGGCGTGGTTAATGGACGAAGGGGGAATACGCGGCACCGGATCCAATTTCTAATTCCACGCTCCGTAGATTTGACGGGTGCGCCCGGGCACACGCGTTTTACTCTTTTGTTCGATTCGACACTGTTGCGAATCGTGTTTGTTTTGTTGCTAACCCTCTGGAGAACGCGGATGCTGCTGTGCACTTGCCGCGTCGAGCTTGTCTCTGTCGCGTGACGTTCGTTGCTAGCTTCTCTTTGCTCGACTGCTACAGATCCGGCTAAAACACTGTTTTAAATAGTTGGTAGTGAATCATCCTGTTGCAAAAACATGTTAGTTTGCCAGTTCCTCTGAAACGAACTCCCAACCGAACACGTCGAGTCCTGGGAGCAGTTTGCGTCATCGACCGAATCTGAACGTGACGCAACGGTCCGCATAAGAGTCCAGCATCGGACAATGGGGCACGTCGGACGTGTTTTATTCTCGGTTACAATTTCCTCGATAAACGAGCTGGATAATTCACGAGAAGGTCGCTGATTCACGCCTCGTCGTCGCGTAGAAGCCTGCCGATATCCCAGGGGATTGAATTAGGAGGACCGATCGCGCCAGTTTACCCTCTCCCCATCCACCCCCGCGTTCCTTCGGATCGTCCTTCGAACGCGACGCTCCTCTGCCGTGAGAAGGGTCAGGTGCCGCTTTTGTCTTTCGCCCCGGAAACGATATTAAGCGTTGTTCGATGTTATCGGGCCCGAGGCGCGTTCGTCCCGGCGAAATCGGCCAATCCTGGACGCCCCATTTGTCGGAGAATTTGATCACTCCCCTCACACCCTTCCTCCTCCGTCCTCATCCTCCTGATCGCGGATTTCGCCGCGAAAGACAGAGAGCGAGAGAAACAGAGAGAGAGAGAGAGAGAGATTGAACACGCTGCTTAAAATGCGCTACGCCGGATTTCGAGCGGTGAAAGCTCGCACCCCGTCGAGCGACAGCTTGTTCTTCGGGGCTCGGCGGTGCCACTTTCATGGGGTTTACCAGGGGGGAGAACCACGGTGCCTTTTATTCATGGACAAGCTCCAGCAACGAGCTTCCGCCTGGAAACAAAGGTCTCGCGAAGCGTAAGAATCGACGGAATCGTCCTGGAATAAATCCTGGAAATCTAGGCACAGATCCTCGCACTGAACGAGAGATTCTCGAGCAGATCCTTTAGAGTATGTTGCTGTTTTATCGATTCGTTTGCTCGATATTGTCTATATTGTAAATTACGATTCTACAATTCTAAATTTTCCAAATCTACGAATTTCCATACATAAAAAAGTTAATTTAATTTTTAATCATGCCTTTAAACCTACAGAGTACAGCAGAAAACTGTTTCCCCATTTTCGGATGAAATACCACGCTAGCGGGACGTCCCTGAAGGGTTAAAAAGACTCTAAACAGTTTCCGCAGATAGAAACCGCCAGGGAGAGGGGCCTGAAAAGCAAATTTCTTCCTCAATTTAGCATCGTACGGTGGCGACACGCATAATCCAAGCTTTCGTCGCCCCGGCGCGACGCGACGAGAGGAGGTTCACGAGCGACAGCGTTTATTCCATGGATAGGAAACGCGGCGTGAGCAATTAATTAAACAGCACTATTCAGGACGGCAGTTCACCCTTTGCCAGCGAGGCGGAAGAGGGTTCCGGGCTTGGAAAGAATAAAAGGAGGGGCGGTGATGTCATTCTAAAAACACTTGTCCAGGCTGTAACAGGTGCTACTTGGCCTGAGTCGTTGGAGGACGACCCTCGGTGTGGTCCGGGTATCTGACGACCCGTGAAAGTCGACCTTCTCACAGACCTACAGAGAGAGAGAGAGAGAGAGAGAGAGAGAGAGAGAGAGAGGAAGGTGGAATAGTAACCCTACCTTTTGGCCGCGTGTCTGATCGCCGGGGCGTGTCCTGTTCCTGCGGGAACGTAGGTTCCCTCCGGGGGCCAGGATGCAACGACGAGACACGCATATCCCGCAATTATTCAATGAATACATGAATACGAATATTTAGTCGGCTGAACGGCCGACTGAGCCCGACTGCAACGCGATTCACCGCGCAGACCGGGCCAGATGCATAATGGGCGCGCGCGCGCGCGAGCCCGAACGGGCCCCGCAACTCTTCGCCAACGTGCAATCGAAGTAACTAGAGGTCAAACGATTTCATACTAGCGCGCACGCGTTTCGACAAGCCACCACGACGCTGAATTATGGCCCCGGCCAAGAACCAATCATTTGCATCTGGGACGACGCGATTCTTAACGGATAAACACCGCGACAATGCGCTTTGATTCCGGGGCGAACTCGCCGGGAAAGTTGTACGACAACGTTGGATAGGTTTGGATAGGTTTGTCGCAGTGCGCGCGACCGGTTCTCGCAGTCAGAGCAGCGTGGGCCTCGTTCGGGATTCGTGTAGGTATCATCGCGGTATGGTTGAATTGTTTAAGAAAGTTTAATCCAATTTTTATATTAAATAGTAATCCGAGAACGAACGTTACACTACACACGGGACAGGAAAACAAAGGGACGTGTTTTCAGGCCTGCGCACCGGACTATTACCAGCACAGGATATGAGTTACGAGCTGCGTAATAACAACTCCGGCGAAAAAGAAATCGGGTAGCTTATTACACGTAACGTTGATTTAAGAACGACTGAAATCAGGTATTATGAATATAAATGAACAGGTTCGAACATGACCCTCGGGAGAAAGGACGAAGGAGACCCCGACGCTCCTAGTCGAGGGCGAACATGATGCATTAAATCAGGACTCAGGAAGTTTACCCTTAACTAGGTATCGAGGAGAGAGCGAGGGTAGGTCGGTGGTCCTATGCTCGGTTCATTTGTTGCGCGGAGAACAAAGGGGAAATACTGACTTGCTGACATTCTACTCTAATTAAGAACTTTCTCCGGCTATTAAGATGCTGAAAGTGTGCTCGCCTTAATTCCGATCTAATTAAATTCGCAACTGAAAACTCCGCACGCCATACTCCTCGATATTAAAACTGACAAATACGGATTTTCTGAATTTCTCACAAAAATTAACAACTGATTGTTAGTTTTCTTTTTTGGCATATTAATTGGTTCACGACATGGAAATTGATTGCGAGACTTCAATATTCGAAATGTTTGGCTGGAAATTGTTTGTCGGTACGAAGTTTGTTCAGAATTGGTCGTTCGAATTGCTGTTTCGTCCTGTGTTAAATCATTTCCCGGTAAAATAAGTGACTATCAGTTGACAAAAGGTCCGCAGAGAGTTTTCTGTTTTCCGACAAAGTCCCGCAAAATTTTTTCTGGCTGGTTTTCGTTGCGTGCGGTCTGCGTCGTGTTTCGCGAAAACAATTTTCCGGCGAGTTTTTCAACCAAACATGATACGCTGAAAAACAAACTGTTTAAACCGGCCGACGGATTTTGCATTTTTCTAGTACCGTCGCGCGTCGAGCCTGTACGAAATAATATAGAGAGCAATTTCGGGAATGATTACAAAAGTGATTACTAAAATGATATCATTTTTCCGAAATATTCGTTGGATCATCATTGAAAAAAAAAAAATGTATATAACTGAACAGAAGTGTAACAAAAGCCTCTGTAAATTCTAAAATTCGTTTCCCGGTGGAATTAAAAAGAGAATTGCAAAAAAGGATCGATATTTTTATTAGAAAAGAGAAATTTCTGGCTCGAATGGAAAAAGAGTGACATGGGGCTGTTGAAAAAATTCGGAAAATTTCTGGTTGCGATCCAGGAGCGTTAACTGACCTATATTCTGGATCGACCTATAATCCGAGGACGGAAAATTGTTGTGGCCGGCATCGATTAGCTAACGATAGACACTGGCCGTGTGTAACCAGGCTCGTCGGTTTCCGATTTGAATTTTCATTCGTCCGCGGATCGCGGAAGTCATATCGTATGCGCGCGGAGCGCCCGGTCGAATGTGTCTCGATCGATTTCGACGGGAGGCCTCGTAACACACCGGCATTAATTTCACCGACGCCGCTTCATTATCATATAGACGAGTGTTTCGTCGAGCGTTATTGGATCTCGCGCGTCACGCTGGAATGACACACGCACGTGCGTGTACGTGCTTAGGGTAAACGGGCTGCCTACCCGTGGCTTCCGGCCAAGGAATAACGATCCCGATGAACACGGAGCCGATCAACTGTATCGGTTCGGTTAATCGACGGTGGCAGCGTCTTCTGACGGACGTTGTCATCCCGAATATTCAAGATCGTTCTCACTTGAAAAATGCCAAGTACATTTACCGTCGACGTTCTTGACAAAGTAAAAAGAATCGTGTGATGTCATTGTCTTTCCGACAGCGACAGTAAATAGCATTTATAGACAGTTCAAGCATTCCAGCCAAGCTAAATAAAATATTTTCGACGTTTTGTAACTGGCAGTGTCAAGCAGAGTGCTCTTTAATCTTTCAAGAGTTGAAGAGGATCGTCTGATCTAACGAGGAGTTTGGAGTTTCAAGATTCCGAAGTCTTGAGGGTTTCTAAAAGTTTACTTAGACTCTGAAGCAGAGGAAAATAGTGAGGTAGGATAGAGTAGAAGAAATATAGAACTGTGGGTCTAGAAGACACAATTACTAGGACACCGAAGGATCCTCTTCGAAACTGGGATTTCACAGTATTTGACGGATGGAGCTTGAAACTCGAAGACGCATTAATCTGAAAGGTTTGAAAAATTGACTTTTAAACTCTGAGGTTGAAAAACAATAGTCAGGCTTGATTAGAAGACGTACAAAAAATATTTGGACGTAGCGAACGATTACCAGTTCCTCTAAAAATTCATTCTCGAAATACCGTGAAAGCTCATTGCCAGAAACAACAGCCGATAACTATACCGTGTCAGGATAAATAGCTTAGGAAGGCACCGGGAGCGAGCACGGAGCTCCAGTTATAGCACTCTAACCCCTTAATCGGTGAAACTAACTGAGCATCTCGCGTTATCGCGGCGAAGTCTGGTAGCATTTGAGTTAGGTCCGTGGAGTTATTGTTACGGAAGTCTAGCGGAACCAAGACCGGAAAGTTATCGCCTCGGGTGACCCAGGGATCAGCCAGATCGGCGACCAGCGGCCATTTTTCCCGATCAGAGCTTCTGATTCCTGATGGAAAATCGAAGGTGCGCGTAATTCGTCCAGTCACCCTCCGCGCAAGTAGAATGCAGTTTTCGGAGATTGATGCAAGTTCGTGGAAGGGATGCGTCGCTGTGCAACACGGAAATTTGATCGAAACGCCTGATAAGCTATGCCCTTTTCGACAGGTCTTCCTGTCACATGGAGGGACGCGTTCTAGCTCGATGCTCGTCGACCGTTTTTCATAGTCTATGCTGTTTTCTGCAGACCTTTTGCCACCCCCTACCTCTTCGGAGGGCTGCTTTGAGCTCGTTATCGATAGCCATCCCCGAGTTGATTGATGTCTGGCTGGGCAGGGAACGAAGGAGAATTTTTGAACACCGTAAGTGGCCTATCTTAAACCCAGCCGTGATCGAGAGCCTCCAAAGTGCGGCTGATCAAGTTGATCCTGCTGCAAAGGTTGCGGAGCCGTTTTTCGGGGACTATACATAAATGGGTTTCAAAGAATACTGAACACTCGATTCCTAAACCCACGATCGCGCCAAACGAAGCGCAGACAACATATATCAATCTTGCACGCATCAGAAAGTTTTCGAGCGAATTCGAAACTATTTCTCGAGGGAGCATCGACCCGTTAGAGCAACTTCCCTCGCGAACTTCCGCCGCCGCGGAAACTACCATGCAAACAGTGCAACCTCGGTGCAGTTCGCGCGCCACGTTCGAGCATTTAGCGACAAGGTAACAGGTTGTTTAATAGAAATTTACAATCTTTTTCCATTACCAAGACAATGGCGGCAATCACCAAGCAACGAGAGGTAAAAAAAAACCAATTCCCCTCAGCCAATCCACAGCGAACCGTTCCTCCCGAAAGAGGGAGCGAAATTTTCGGTCGAAACTCGAAACCATTTACCCATTCGCGAGACGTTGCAGAAATGCATTTCCGCGGGTGGCGGGTCGCAGCAGTTCCGCAATGGTCACTCGCCTAGAGCCCGGTAAGTATAATATCCGATTTTCTGCATGGGAAATTCCATATGGTTTCAAAGGATCCTTCGACCGCCGGCTTCCATTAATGGTCTTCCAGAAACTCCGGCCCTCTCGAACTATAGTTCCTCCCACTCGTTC
Source organism: Lasioglossum morio (assembly GCA_916610235.2). Lineage (NCBI taxonomy): Eukaryota > Metazoa > Arthropoda > Insecta > Hymenoptera > Halictidae > Lasioglossum > Lasioglossum morio. The sequence continues at coordinate 27,093,640 of OU744325.1, read as the reverse complement.
GCCTCTACCCGGGGCTGTATATTGAATGCGGCGATGACGCGGCCAGGATGGAGGAAGAGGGACACGCAGCCGATGTACCGTAGCTATGCCAAATGTTAAAGCGCCTCTTACGTGTCCTGCTCCCTCAATTATGCGGCGCGGCCATGAGACCGCGTCAAAGGGCCATGGTGTCCGTCGAGTATTTTGCATGCGATCCACGGACCGCCGCCGCGGGCCATGCAAAAGTTCGTTACGTCACGCGCCGCCATTTCTGCGGCCCGTCTTTCGCGAGATAACCCTCGAAACCATCCCTCGCTTCCGGGCTAACCGAGTTTCATTTTTTCAACGATCCGCGACGATGTCCACGCGGAGACAGAGTCGCTGGACGAAGTTCCCGATTCTAATTTCCAGAGCAGGTTCAGGCCACGAACGATTCGCTTCAGCCTCCCAGCGAAAAGAATCCTCGCGGGTTCTGGTGCGCAATCAACGGCTTCATTCAACGTCCGTCCCTATTAGCTCTGTTCACAACGGCTGACATATTGTCAGCCGTGTCTTCCGAGACAGTTTCCGGAAACGGTTCGCAAAGGTCGCCACGGCGATTCGCGGTACAATGAGAGTGCAAATAGCCCGCGAAAGAAGCCGGGCATGCACCGGGCGAGCGTTCTCTCCGTGGCACAATGGCTTTCATAATCGGCAGAACGAATGCGACCAGATATACGGGTTCGAGAGTTTTAGGCCTCGATATAGAGCTGATAATGCGCGCGAGCAAGGACCTGGACACGAGCCTTTTCAATGGGAATAAGAATAGGGTTAGAGGAAACACGAGCGACACGTTTACGTAACGGAAAACGGCGAACCACACCGGCCCAACAACACAGTCGAATCACCGGGGCCATTGTGTAACCCATCGTGTAACGTTTGCAGGGCTTACACGGCGATCGCGTAAGGCATTACTTAATTCCCATTAGCGGGCCCCGTATTTCTAATCCGACCGATTCCAGGTCCATTACTCAGATTGGGGGAATCACCGCTGCACCTTTCTCGGGGCGGGTACCAACACGCGGATATAGTTGAACGGAGGGTGGTTTACCGAGGACTAAGAATTTAACCTGTGGCTGGGATCAGCCATTGATTTTTAAGCTGGCGAAAATATTTAGCCTCGTGGAATATCGATGCCGACTCGGGACAAAGATATTTTCAAGACAATCTACTAAGTGCAGACCTCGTTCATTTAAATCCTGGCCAATCCCATCTTCTTTTAGGAAATTGTTGTATCGTGTTCACTATATTACATAATATAACTGAAACGTTGTTACAGATGTGAAAAAATCGACGAATGAGATTATGTTTGCTAGCAGTGGAGACTATGGAACAAGAGATATATCGATAGAGTTCTTACCCTAATTAGTGCCACTACTTTATTCAAAGGTACAATGATCGAGTAGCCCCGTACAAGACATATTGCCAGTTAAGACCTGACACGAGCTGCCCCATAAGTAGAAAGACAATTACAGCCTCGTCGACGTCACAATGCAAAGTAATTGGAGACGTAGAAGAAAAATGATGAAACAGGTTGTCATCGGAGATAATTACAGTGACTCCGGACTGTAGATAGATTCGAGTACCTCGCTACAAAACAAGCGGAGTGATGAAAATTGATGACTTGCTAGTTCTAGTAGCTCGACTATCGGCAGACCTGTACGTTTCGTGGTTCGGAGGCTAGGCGATGGTAGGTAATGACGGAGGACGTGCCCTTATTTATCTTATGAAAACATTACTGTAATTGGCTCTTATGGAACGGGAATTGGACGTGTAGAAAAACTTAATTAAAAACCGGAGTATGAAAAGAATAATGGACTGAAATGTGCTGTGAAAATATCACTGGATATTGATCGTTGCAACACGAAGATTGGCAACGCAGCAGTGTCGGTGTTGCTTGCAACGATTTTTCGGAGAGAAGTTGACATTTTGAACGGGCAAACACGATCCCTGAACTTCGACGCTTGTCATTATCGGCGAGCTCGTGTGCTCGTAGGAAGGAATCCGACATCGCGAACACGCGGCTCTGTTCAGCAAGTTCAGCTGTCTGGAACTCAAACAAGAGAGGACGGAAGAGCAACTATCCGGCAGCATCATAAAATAATTCGCTTGCGGAGCTGACGCGTTCCCGAATTCTGATCCCGGGGCCCCGCGATTCCCCGGGGACGAGCACGTACATCCGTCAAAACTACTCCCGTCATAATCAAGATTCCGAACGATATACCGGATGGAAATTGTCGGAGGTGAAGTTCGAGCCCGCGGATGGGGACTTGAAATTCAGTTGTGTTAATTCCTGCGGATTTTCGGGCGCCCTCCGGGCCGCAGGCCGGCTCTCGTTCTACCATTACTATGTATCACGCCGCACCCACGCAACAAACATTGCCCCTGTGATCGTGTGCACTAATACTTGTCTCTCGTCGACCGTGCTCGCATGTACAGGACGCTTCAAATCACCTGTTAATTGTTCCTTGATTCGTTCGCGAACGCTCCCGTTCCGTTCTGCTTCGCGGTTGCAAAGGTTCCGGGTTAATACTTCATCCATTAATATTTTTATTTGAACCAACCCCGAATAAAATATTCGCGAGTATGTGAGTATGTGTTTTTTTTTCTAAAACAAGGAGGGGCGAATAATCGGAATTATTCGAAGAATGAAATTCTAGATAAAACCAGGAACAGTCTTTTTCTCGGGGACCCGTTATTTGAACTGACCTGTACGCGATTGCGATGCCCCGCGAATCCATTAGCCGTGTTCGCTGGCTCGTTTCCCTTTGGGCGATCGGTGTTGAGAGAACCGAACACTCCGATTCCTATTTCAAAGTGCTCGAACGACAAGCGCGTGATTAGTCGTTAAACACTCGCCGAAAATTCGGGATCGGCCGGTCGGAAGCACGCTTTTCCATCGACACCCTGATACAAGGGGTGCAAACCCCGCTCGCAGCTCAATCATTTGACGCTATTTTGTACCCCGGAACGGCTCGATAATCGTTTAAAGTCTGTTCGCCGGTTTGCTGCAGAATTATTAGCCCATCCATTGACCCTCGATGCACTTTTTAACGTTTCTACTATTTTCGATACGCGAGAATGGTCAGTGGAAACCCCTCGAGGCTATATGTGTTATGAATAGAGTTCAACGCGAGTTCGAATGTATATTATATTATATAACTTACAACGAGCTTCTGAATTTTAATCTTTATTATTACGAATTATACCGTGCTTCTAGTTCGCAGTAAATTTACTTTAGGTTCGTTAAAACTGTTCAAATAAGACAGGCCAAGTATAAATACATGTCGCGATACCTACGGTTTAAATGAAATGAAATTTAGTTAAAAATTGCAGTGGTGTTTTAATGGAAGCGGTACTTTAAAGTAATTTCAAGATATAATGGTGTTTCGGGGCGTGTTCTAGAGAGTTGGAAATAGAGAGAACGAGAAATGTAAACGAAATTAACCGTAAAAAAATTTAATTGACTAGTATTAATTCTGATAAAATAGAGCCAGATAAAATGTGCCTCTAACAGATCGAATCGGCTAACTCAATCGCAGCTTCGTTTGTTTATTCCATTTAGGCTCTCAGAAAATGATACGCCGCGCCGTCGATCACCGGGACGCAGAATCGCCGCGAGTTAACTGTCAGCGATCTCGATTGGCGTTTTAAAACGAACACGATCTGATTTTCCGATTTAACCGGCACGTACACGGCCGAGAGACCCGTTTCGATTCCGGGTAACTCGCGTTACCGGTGTTTATCGACTCGGCCAACGTTATACGAAGACTGCCGAAAGGGAGGACATCGCCGACTCTGATCAGCGTAATAATTGACGCGGCTAATACGTCGGATTAACAGTGGCCACGGGGTTCGAGATAAAATTGCTCGTAATTGAAATGAACCAAACGAGCCCCGTTTACGACAGCACTAAACTTTTACTGCGCTAGGAAAAACTCTTATTTATGCGAGCTTCCGGCGACGCTATTCGAACGAATGCCTCTCGGCTCATCCGAAAAATCGTTTCCGGAAAGGTTCTCCAACACGCTGTCATCGTTTACGTAACCATCGACGAGGAATCATCGGCCTTGACGATCAAACGCTGCTGATCGGGGAACTTACCTGAAACAGGAAGAAATCGTTTAGTTAGAAAATATTTCAGTGATCGTAAAGGGGAACGCGTTAAAAATTTTTATTGTCGGACCGTAAAGTTCGCTAATAGTCGTTTCGGTACGTTTCCTGTTCTCGATACGAAATTTCGAAGATCTTAATTGCCTGTTGTAGGTAAGCACGCGTAACGTACGATATTCGTAATAAAAGCAGAAAAAGCGAAAATGTGTCGGAGCAAAAACCGATTCGCGGAGCTGATTAATCGCGAACGGCGGGAGATGAGCGGGCCCGACAATTACATTTTCACCGGGGCCAAACAGAAATTCCCAGCAGTCCGTGAAACATGAACAAACCGGTGTTTACACGCGGTACACGAAAACCTGTTGAATCGCGTTTCGAATACGTTTGTTTCGAAACTCATACAGGTTGACTCTCGGGTTGGCCAATCAATATGTAACAGGGAAGTTTGTTTCGGCATGTTTCGATGCCAGCAACTCGGGCCGGCTTACCGCCGTCCACGCGGATACTTTCCAGCTGATAAATGTAATTACCTCGGTCGGATATAATATACACCTCGGGTTCGTTCGAGCGCGCTCGAACAATAGGAGTCTGACAAACGCATAAGTCAACTGCGACGCGGTCTCGACGCAAAAGTTGATCGATGGCTTTTACCTTGTTGCTAACCTGTGCGTGCGCACTTTCACCGCGGCTTACGCGATTTCGTAACACGCTGCGAAACTCTTCTTTCGAAATTATCAAAATGATGCTATAGTACATGTTATCAGCCAGGCAGAAAAGCAAACGGTACTTATCCCGCGCCAGGAGTTCGTTGAAGCTCGAAGAGATCGAGCAGGAAGAAGCATCGTGAAGCCAATGGTCTTAGGCTCGTCCCATTTAGCCCGGTGACCCAGTTTCTGGTCTGATCCCTCTTAACCCGGCCGAAATGAGCTGGCATTCGAGCTCATCCGCGTACCTGAGGGCTCGGGATCGTCGGGGTGCACCGGGAACCCAGAGAATAATAATCCCCTGACTCCTCGGCAAGTGTATAACGTAATCAGGCAGCAGCGGCACGGTGCGGTGGACGGCCAAGATAAATTTTTTTCTCCTCCGTGTTTCAGTTCACTCGGCCGAGTTGAGAGCTCATGAAACGCAAATGGCCCTCGGTACCGCCGCGATAACTTTGTCCCCGGTGTGTAGGCCTTGAAAAGGACTCCGCGGTGGAACCAGCAACTGTGTCCAGGGAGAAAGAGCGAGAGAGATCGAGGGGCGAGATTGCCGCCTCATTCAGCGCATAATGCGTGCAGGTTGCTCTTCGCGAGTAGAGTAGTATCGTCGTCGTCGTAGTCTCTCTCGTCGAGCCGCACTCGTTAACTGCCAAGCAAACAGACCGACAGACTCCGGGGCACGGCGCGAATCGTCGTTTCCCCTTCAGGGTTCGAGATCGAGATCGGCAGATTCTGCCCCGATCCAACCGTCCGATAACCGAGATTGCATTCCGATCGATCGAGCAGAAGCGCGCTCGAGATAACTAGATCTAACCGGCCTTCGGCTTCCAGACCCGGTGTTGCTAATTGCCATTCGATTATCTTGCCTGTTCCATCGATAGCCACCGAAATGTGGAATCCACCGACTGCACGAAAAATATGGTACTGGCTGGCCTCCGGTTGATATCAACTGGTCTTTGATTATTGAAGCTCTTTGAAGTTCCACGATTATTTTAGTTGGATGCGCGGCCACGGCGTTGCTAATTGCCTTTCGATTATCTAAACCGTTCTACTGTTTTCAGTCTGAAATGTAGATTCGATAGATTCGGGAAAAACGTGAACTCGTGTAGGTCGATAGCAACTGCTCCTAGACTTTGACGGCTTCGAGTCCCTTTGGAGTCTGAGAGTGATGTCAGTCGAATGCGGGGATACGCTGTTACTAATTACCATTCGATAATCGTGATTGATCTATCAATATCGACTGAAATGTACGATATTACAGTAGATAGTAGATACAGCAGAGTACAGAAATTACAATGTACAGCAGAGGTCCACTACAGAATAGAAAATTAAATTCTCCTGGTTTCGATTTTTTAAAATATTGAGATAGCACGTCGCGAAAGTATCAGGATTTCCCGACACGCACCGGGTTGGTTCGAAAGCTCCCGATTCCCCAGACAGATCAGAATTTCGTAGCTGGTAGGCCTCTAACCGGCTGTCAGCGTAATCCACGGGGCACAACCGCGACTAACGAGCGGTGCACGAAGATGATGCACGAGTATTATCTCGTGAATGGGCTGCAATCTCGGGTCCTAGATCTGTTGGTGTAGGCAGCGAGTGCGCAGTCGGCATACCTCGGGAACCTTTTCGGGTAGCATGACGAACGTAAGCGGATGCGATGCAAGAGATCGTCGTTTCGCGCGAGAGAGCCCCGCTTGAAAAGCTCAAGCTCTGAAAGAACGACCCTCTGTCGCGTCGACGTCGAATAAGAGAATGCAGTCTGTTCTCCGGTTCTATTCCGCTACTCCGTCATCCAGGAAGCTGCTCTATTGATTCCGTGCCGACGACCCGTCATTATTTTAATAAACACCGCTGCCTCAATGTTTATCAACCCCTCTCGAACCACTACACCAGCACCCGCAAATCACTACCCTTTGCGTTCATCGACTTCAGCCGACGCAATTTCCCCATTTTATCATGTGCAACGCACGACCGGTTCTCTACATAGGATAGTCGAAGATTGTCCAAGTCCAATCCCGAGGACTCTGCTCTTTGGTTATCGAGAACAATTCCAGCCCCACTGATCCAATCACCTTAACTAAACCAAACAACAACCTCGCTGCGGAAAAAATACAAGTTGCGGCAAAAGTTCCACCGAACTTCGTGGATCCTTTCCCAGGAAGTTCTAGCCTCAGACTCCGAAAGTTTGCCTCCTCGGCCCGTTAGGAATAGCTGGAATTTTCGTTGAATCGGGTACAACCCGATCGCAGTTGATGCGGGCGTGGATTGAAAACTTTGCCACCTGGCTCGCTGGTATTAGAATCACATTATCACGTTGTACCGGATCAGACACGCAAAGAAATAAAAGGAAGCACGTTACGTGCAAAAATTGCAATGTCGCAAAGATTTCTGTGCTGCGATATTTAAATTTCCCAGGCTCCCGTAGTTCCGTAGATTAAAAGTCAATGACGCAGGTCGTATCGCAGAGACGGCTGGAAACCGCGGTTTTCGAAGCGCGCGATGAGAATTGCGAGGCCGAGGATCCAACGTTTACTTAATTTTTCCCTAATAAATCAGCCGAACGATTACCGGCGCGTTTAGTTCACGAGGGTGAGTCGGTTCCCCTCGTCCATTTGCAACGGTAACGAGTGCAATTCCATTCCGCGGTGCACGTTCATGGATTATAATGCGCGAGAGGGGATCCTCTCTGCTCTCGCTTCGTTCCTTCCCCCTTCCCCGAGTTTTCTTTTTTTTTCCGTGGAACGACGACGAGTCCTGGATGAATCTCGATTTGTCTACGCATTAAACGGACTCGGTGAAACGGGAAACGTTGAACATCGATGCTCGACGAGTGAAAGGAGCAGACTGGCTGATGCAGAGGACTCCGCAACGAGCGTCGTTCAACATCAATTACGCGGTCAGGTGTTAAACTGGCTGCGGTAATTACTCGCGAAGTAATGTGCATGCATTGAATGTAAATTGGCCGATTAAGGTTGCCACGAGTTCTGCTGACGCGCTCGCCGCTACAACATTCTCTCTGCTTTGCTGCTTTCTTCGCGACGCATCTGGGTCAGCGCAATCTCTCAAAGCCAACGACGAGATTGCTCCTTCGGGAACGGTGACGCGTTTACGGTTCACGCTCGATAAGTGCCCGCTGCGTAACTGCCCGCTGGGAACGCCCTCTGATCAACGCTGAACGCTTATTCGCCTCGCTCGTCTAAATCCTCCGAAAAGCTTCAGCGAGCTTCTACACGTTTTTATAATTCGAGTAATTTCGGAATGCAGTGCTCGGTACGTTACAGTCTCGAGGAGCAAAGGTTACATTCAGAACCTGCAGCTCTGTGGGAGCGGATCGCAAAGACAAAGGCTTGTTGTGTGATAAACGAACCCCGAAAGCCCACCGTCACTCTGGAACCCGGAGGAAGGCTCTGGCTGAAGTTTACCCGAAACCGGTGCCCCATAGGCTCTCCCCGAGGCTCCATTGCCGGAGTCTCGAGTCACGCTGACATTTCGAAACCGACGACCCCGGAGGAAGAGGTCTCCGATATTATCTCGGGGCTCGCCTCCGAAGAGACCTGTCTCGGCGAGGAGCAGGCTGACACGCGCTCGCCTCTCCTCCGAACCTACTCGACAAATGACTGAGCCTCGTCCCGGACACCTTAACAATGGACCGGCTACTGGGATAATTACCCAAAAACCGATGCCGCGGGTGGTTGTTGTCGTCGGGCTCGTTTATATCGTCGAGGAGCTTTCGACGATCTCGTTCGGACGAGGTTAAACGAGAAATAGATAGAGTTCGACAGGGTTCTTTTGGAAGGAAGAGGCACTCTTAACGCTTCGGAAGTATGCTGGCTGATAACGGAGCGAGAAGAAGACCGAACAGGCTGTGCTCGCGGTTTAAGCTCGGCCACCATCGATTAACGATTATAATCCGAACCGACAGAGCGTCGCGTAACCGATAAAGGAAAACGCGTAATATCTATATCGAAGCGGCGCGGACCAATTATAAAATCAACACCGGCAATTAGAGATTTTTCCGGGGCAAATCGAGCGAACGATTACGGGGGCGTCTAATGAGCTCTGCCTCCGATATATCAGGGTGTCCATTTAGCGGCGCTAACGAGTGCAGCGTCGGACGCGGCTGCACACTGTACGGCTCCACCAGTCCATGGTTGCACACTGTGCACACGTATATACGCGTTCTCCCATGAATGGGTCGCAATCTCGCTCCAGGATCTCCTGCGCCGTCGGCCGGCAGGCCGGCCAAGTGAACAGTTGGCGAACGAGAGCTTGCTCCACTCGCGGCAATGCGAGCTACCGTTTCAGATTAGCATCTTTTATGCATATACATGGCGCAGACCTGCGGCCGGCTCGCACGGACCCACACCTAAGGGAGGATTCGCGTCTGATCCCCCCGGTGTGTGGCTTCCGTAGACACTTCGCCTCGTTTACTTTATTCCCATACTTTCCGCCAACTTCCTCTTTCTCTCTCCACCCCGCTATGTATTTTGCCTGGTCTCTCTAGCTCTGCTTGTGGTCCCTTTTGCTGCCACTTAACCGTAGCTAACCGAGCATTTTGTACGATCAAATGATCACTGAACAGTATCACCCGAAAGTTCGTGGTTCCCTCCCGCCCGTGTCAGCCTACATAATCTTAATACGAATAACTAGCTAATACCGGTATTAAGGATGCAGCCCCTAAATTACTGTTGGATTCTTGCATGAATCCTAGTTTATAGATAGAAATGCTTTATTTTTTAGCCTTCCGGCCATGAAAAAGGAACTCATTTTCATTTCAGTCTTAACTCTTTCCTTCTACACCTTTCCGGGTCCATTCATACATTTTACTTTGACCTATCCTTCACCCATCCTTCTTTCTGTTCTGTTCTTTCCTTTTTTCTCTCTCTAGCTTCCTCAGCCAATTTATCGCTTCTTTTGATCCCATCTCGCTCACTATTTCCTCTATGTACGGGCCTCTTTCAATTTCCCTACATTCCCTTACGATATGTTCCAGGTTTCCAAAACTATCCTCGCAGAATTCACATTTTCTATTTTCTTCTTTTTCCCAATACCTGTTCCACCTTTCTAATGTCTCCCCTCTTGCCTGTGCAATCACTAGTTTATATTTTGAATGGATTTAAAACGCTCTATACTTCGCTGGTTCTTTCGCTGTGTAAATTCCGGGAATTTTCTATTTTAACAAAACAAATACTGTTTGCGCAGTGGAAACGTGCTGGGCCCATAACCTGTTGAATAATTAACAGAGTTCGCTACCAAAACGAGAAAGAATATTTATTGAAGAAAAAGAACAAAGTATAAACGTAACTTGTGGACAGCACAGAGCAAGTTACATTTATACTTTGTTTTGTTTTCTTCGATAAATATTCTATCTCGTTTTGGTAGCAAACTCTGTTAATTATTCAACAATTACAATCCGAGAGGTGTCGTAAAATATAATCTACGCTACCGGTGTGCCCAGCGTCGCGTCCCATAGCTTCGCGAGAATGATTGCGCTCGGAACGATAAGATACCCATTGAACACTACCGATATACCCTAAATTATCATCCGCGTCGGCTCGTCCACCCCACCGGCTATAGAATCCGTAAAACCTGTGTAATGTCCGCAGCATCGATCATAAACCGCATAACCGATATACCGTAGCGCGCCTTGAATCATGTTCTCATTACCCACATAACTTAGCGCGTTCGCTTAGATAATAGCGGACGGGACACCCACGCAACCTTCAAAACATGATTTAGAGGCTGTGTAACTGGCCGTTGCGTCGACCAACTATAAAATCGCGCGGGGCGAAAATTCCTGGCGTTTAAACAGTAATACCGGGCATAAAACCGCGTCCACAATGAAACTGTCTCGGTTGAGTTACGCGGCATCTGCCCGGAATTAACGAAGGAAAATTTAATGCGCGTTATCAAAGCCCCGAAGTCGTTCGGGTCCTTTTCCCGAGACTCTGTTCAATCGAGCAGGAAAACTATGAATGGAGCAACGATCCAGAACGAGCCAGCTGCTACCGGCGGCGGCGGCGGCGGCGGTGGCGGCGTCAGGTTTGCACGTACACCGAAGAGATTTCCCTTGTGTTCTGCACAATTACCTCGCAGGAAAGCGTGGCGGTCGCTTAGGCTCTTTTCGCCTCTTCCGAGGAAATAACGCCTCGAACGGAATGAATTCCGAGACGGGCGCGCACCTAGGGCCTCGACACTTCTACCGTGGTCGTATAACTGGCCACCGTGCTCGGCTATTCATGCCGGCGACACCATTCTATTGTTTCATCGCGGATGATTCAATTACGACCATTCAATATTCATCGCCGCGCTATAACTCGCCAGCGTTCTTTTCTTATTTACATTTTAATAACTCGCGTGGGCGGCTCTCGCATGATTCTCCGCGATAAGTGCCGCGCGTTATTCTCTATGGTTTGAATAAAATTATCCGAAGCGGTTTGCTCTTCTCGTATAATAAACTAGAATGGAATTGACGAGTATTCCTGTTCCCGACACGGTTCGCGTAAAACAGCATAAATAGACGGATCGATCTAGTCTGGCACGTGATAAATAGACGCGATTGTTACATACTCGGACGGATCGGTCGCGATCCACGGCCGAATAATTCTCCCGAATCGCTTTGACGTATCTATCAATTAGATGGCCATTGCTTTCGGACTGAATGGATAATTCGTCGCTTTGTCTGCGCCGGGTGATTCCGACAACGTAGAAATAGTTGTGACGCGCGGAACAGTGGGACTCGGTTCGGTATTGTTTCGCATATTTTAAAGCGATCTGCTTCGCGAACGGGGGATACAATCGATTGTGTCTGTGAGATAATTAGACCCGCGGATATTCAAGGAAAATAAAAATGTTCTGCATCGATTGCGGGCAGCAAGAATAAACTGAAAATTTCTCCCAACCAATTTCTTCGTAAACGCATCAAGATCCGCAGTCTAGCGATAATACTAGCTTGTACACGCGGAGATATTGAACCAGTCTCCAGCAAAAGTTGCAGAAAATTTACGAAAATTCATGCGGACTAAAAACGACCGGCTAAAAATCCAGGGTTTGGTGTAGCCGCCAATCAATTTCCCAATCCACGACGACGCAAATCGCTAATTACAATTCTCGCTCGCTTCGTTGTTAGTCGCGGCATGAAGGAAGAGGGTGTCCCGTTCCTCGGGGCGGTTATCGACGGGACATTCCCCGGCAAGCAACATTTTTCTCGTTGGAGCGGTTGTTCCGTCCGTCGTTATTGCGTTAGTCCGTTTTTGCATACAAATTTCCGCGGGACGACGTGATAATATAATCTTTTTTTTCCGGCCGGTCATCCCCGGTGCCTTTTGAACATGTGTTGCAGGGGTCGCGCGCGGGGGGTAATTTTGCATATAAATTGGCTCCCAGACGGCGCATGCCGAGAAATGGGAAACCGGTATTCAAGGTGCTTTCATAGGGACCGTGGAACACCGTGAATACGATTAAACCACGCTCTCTCGTGCTCGTGCTCGCGTTGGTCACTGAACAAATTTCCTCGCTTCCGACGCGACGGAGAAAGAACTATATCACGTCGGCCTACTTAATTCTCTATGAATCGCGGAACCGGGAACGGTTCTCCGGCTCGCCGGGAATGTGTAATGAAAACGCAATGAAAATGTAACGAGTGAAACGGCCCGTAATTGAGGAAAATCCGTCAGCTGTGGCAAATGAGGCCTCGAGTGTGTCAGCGAGTTCGGACGGGCGCGAGAATTCGAGAGGATCGCTGGAAAATTTCTAGCTTTTCGTATATATATATATATTTACGTCACGAAGTCATTAAAATCGTTGAATACGAACAGCACCGTGTTTGCACACGATAATCCCTCGTTAGCTGTCACTACTTACGACTTCATTCTGACGAGCACCCGGGAAAATGACTGCGGAATCGATGCTGGTTGCCAGTGGTAGAGGAAGTCGCTCTGTTAGAGCAATTCCGAGATGATAAGCGTGTTGGCGCGACGACAACCAACCAGGCATTACCGTCGCGAATTAACAACATCATTCCGAAGCCAAGTTTTCAACGAGACAGCTGGGCGAGTCCCACTTGCCTAGATATGCGAGGATGCTGTTAGTTCCGCGCATTAATTTCCTCGTTACTTTCCTCCGGGACGGAGAAAGTATGGTTGCGGACGTTTAGCTTACCAGCTAGGTCAGAGCAATTTTTTAAAAATATTTTCCGAGGCAATTTTTCCTAATTTGAATTTTTCTCTACGAATTTTCTGTATGCCTTTTTTATTTCACGATATTTGAAGAGCGCTTTTTTCGTGTTGATCGATTTCCAGGGCACACACCTGGTATATTGAATCGCAGTGGCCGGATCTCGTTCGATTTCGACATTTTACGCTTTTTGCGCTCGTCTAGTATGCTAATCACGGTGTCGTATAGTATCGTTAATGGTCGAGCGGAGCGGAAACGTTAACGGAGCTTCGATCGGGTACCCGGGACCATGAATCATAAGTCGCGGAAAAGATAAATAAAATCGTACAAAGCCAGCGTTGCGTGTAACTTCATTATGCGGGACAAGCTTCTACGAGTCGACTGTTCATATTTCATTCCGATCAAGCGATGTGTGCCTGAAAACCCGCGGGATTTTTAATGACGTTCCTGTTCGGTACGAGTGTTATTTATGGCTGCGAGCGGCTACCGCGCCCGCTGAAAGCTCCGTTTTTTCGCGGATTGGTTACCCGGGGCTCACGGTGCAAAAGTGCCGTAACATTTGCAAATTCGCTCGGAACATTTTTCGTTGTGTCCCGGTTCCTTTTTTGTTTTCGTGAACACGCGGCGCACAGTATACGCCGGATCGAGAAATTTGGCGACATTTTATTACAACTACATTGCGAATCTTTACGCGAAATAAAAATGTTCTGTGTCGATTATGCGAGACAGGTGTAGAGTGAAATTGATATCTAATCGTTAAAAGTTGTCAAAAGTGATTTCACCTGGCCCAGAACAACAGTTTAGTCGAACAATCAAGTATAATTTCCAGTCGATGAGGAGACCGCCCGTTTTTCGGGAAGTTTGAACTTCCACCGGGCGGAACCCCGGAAGTTTCCCCGTGAAGTTTCCAGTTTGAAAGAAAGGAAACAGACCCGTATAAATTCTTTCGGAAGAAAAAAGCAACGGTTCCGGTAACTTTGTTTGCCGGCGACCTCCTTTCCTCAGCAATTCTTCCGAAAGCTTCGAAATTCAATTCTAGTCCGAGAGGTAATTTTGACTTAGACTCGGGTCGAAATTCCATTTTATTGTCGATGCTAACTTCCGCGAGGCAGCATCAGCTCTCGAATAATAAGAATGCGGGCCACGATGCCGGAGGAAGTATCCTTCCGCCGGAAATTTTAGACCCGACCGTAGTTCTTCGAAAGCTTTTTCTGAAATTTCATACTCCCGCGGGGAAGGGAAAACAAACCGGCGCGCCGGATGTTCTTCGAATTTCCCAGTATGTCAAAGAAGAATTAACTGAGCTACGTGTTTGCTATTTTTATAACAACACTCGTAAAGAGTACCGTGGCCGCTAAGATTAAAAATGTTTCTTTCGTATGAACGTTTCTATTTCTTATTTTACAAATATTATATAATCAGTTTTCTGCACGCGTATAATTAATTGATCATCGCGTTCAATTAAATAAGAAATGATATTGTAAACGACGTGATTATCGAGTAAATCGAAATCAGCTTCTTGGGCGTCGAGGCCGATCGTTAGAGAAATCGTCTGAACGGTGGCGCGCGGGTTCGATCTCGGCTAGTCGGGCCTGATTAATTACGAACGTCGAACAATTTACAGTTCCATTATCGCGCTAACCGAACACTAAATGGAAACAGCGGCGCGTTGACCAACAATTGTTCTACTATTAATCGCTGGCCACATTGCACCTAGCTATCTGGAAAATCGATACACACCGCGCGCGGTTCAGCTGGCCGTGTTAAATTCCGCCAGTGTTTTATCGATTCCGCCTTCTACACGAATTACCGTTCGTTGATTGACAGATTTTTCATACAGCAAAAAAATATTCCCGCGTGCGCGAACATCGCACACGGCTCATCGACGGCGCAATTTTTAATCCCGCCGACGAATGGAATATCCGTGTACAGTCACCGACGCCCGTTCGTTACGAACGCTTTCCAAATAGAAAGCAAATATCAAAATTGTTACGCGACATCTATTCGTTTCTTTCTGTTGTCACGGCTTTCAGCTTTCCTACGTGACAGAATTTAAACATTCCGCTTTCCTCAATTTTTTTTCCCCGGAATTTTACAATTCTAAATCCTTCGCGTTGCCGCCAACGCGTCACTCGAGGGATTTTCAAAAATTTTGCGCTGGACTATTTTTAAACAAGCATCTTATGTAAAAAAGCATATATTTTCCAGATGCAGAAGCTCGTAAAACAGCATGAAAATATTTTCATTTAAACAGCCACGCGACTCGGATGCAGTTGAGGAGAGAGTTGAACTAATTTGAACAAATAATAAACTTCGGTATCAATTCAATGGGGGGTGGGGGCAACGTTGCAGCTTTACGTCGCCGCAGTTCTTTCGAAATCAATATTTTCGAAGGTTCGGGGACCGGTGCCGCATAAAAGTATCCTCTCCGGTAAATTACTGGGTTTATTCGATATCGGTTGCGGCGCGGCGTGTGCAAGAGGAATGCAACTCGGTGCAGCAGCGTTTCGGTCGCCGTATTCCAGTTTGCGAAGTCGGAGAAGAGGCACAGTGGCAATGACCCAGTTGAGAACGAAAATCGAGGAGGAACTCGCGCCGTTATCCGACGGGGGAACACGGTTCGTTGGTAACCCGAAAAATTGTGTAAAGTTCGCAACATGAATTCGAAGCGCTGCCAATGGGAGACAGTTGGCGGCGCACACCCGGCCGACTGCCATTACCGTAAAGAAACGTTGTCGATACGCGAAGCGTGTTCGACGAAAGCCAAAATTCTTTTCTTATTTTTCTTCCTAGCCGCGCCGGAATCCCCCGTCAAGGAAACACAGAGATGCTTCCGGTTGCAATTCGGCTGCAATCCAGGTCAAAATACTAAACAAATTGCGGAAACTTGCCAATGTTGTGTCGCTTAATTGGTTACATTAATTCGCGCAAACATTATTATTAGTATTTGGTCGTTCCGTAAAATAGAGAAACTAATTAGTCAGTTTTCTTGCGAGTTTTTCTTGTTTGTTTGATTTTTCTTTCGCAGTGTTTGCCACCCGGTCTCCAGGAACTGTGGAGCACAACATGTCTTTCAAGCAAGTTTTTGCCTTTGGGACAAGTTCTTAATTAAAAGCTGCCGCAAACAGGCTTTAATTAAAAACGTTATTTTTAATTATACTCAGCCACAAATAAATCAATAACATACAGCGGGGGGGGGGGACTGGGAGTGCATATACGCAAATACCTTTCAATACTATAGGGCCGAGGTCGGTGGCCGTTCCTAATATTGATTAAGTAAATTAAGTAATGCATGTTTCTATGAAATCGTGTCGCAAAAGGTGTTACAGCCCGGGCAACATCGTGTCGCATAAAGCAGATGATTTATTACGCCACCGAGTATGGGAAGCTCGCCCGGGCAGCTTTAATCTGTCATTACTACGTCCACGATGCTCTTCATAGCTAATCCATGATTATGATTCTTCGCTATCCTTCTTCAGTTTCACGTTATTGTTGCGCGAACTCGTTACGTACACGAGCGGTGTAAAATAATTGGTCGAGGTTTCTTTTCTGTGAAATTAATTATTTATTAACATGAAACACTCGATCCTGCGTACTGTGCGCCGCGCCGATGCACTCTACCCGCTATTTCCCTGACAATGAGATCGAACGATTCTCGGTCGGTCCACAATGTGTACGAGTACGCGAGCCTCTGGTTGAAGGCTGGAACGGTTCAATTCGTCGGAGGTGGCGCATCACTTGTCATACACGAACCTTATTCGAGCGAGGAGCCGAAAGCCGAGAGATGAACCAATCTCGCCGGAGCGAAAGAAAGAGAATAACTTTATGCAAATCAGCGAATCTTGCCGGGATCGGTACCCTCCTCCCCTCCGCTGTCCCGTCTCCCAGATTTCCGCGGAAATGGCAAAAATCGCCGGATTATGGAAATCGCTTGTCCGTCGCCGATCCCGGCCCCGAGATTCTTGCGGCGGCGTTCAGCGCCGCGTGAATGGGATCTTGCTCGTTAATCTCCTGCCTGGTGCTCTCTTATCGTGGCGGATGAATTAAAGTCAGTCGCCGTGGGGGATGCAGAGGCTCGCTCTCAGCCACGCTTTTAAATAACTATAGCGATCGCGTAATAACAG
The DNA here is from genome assembly GCA_916610235.2 of Lasioglossum morio. Taxonomy (NCBI): domain Eukaryota; kingdom Metazoa; phylum Arthropoda; class Insecta; order Hymenoptera; family Halictidae; genus Lasioglossum; species Lasioglossum morio. The sequence goes on along the minus strand of OU744325.1, from coordinate 27,076,506 downwards.
GCCGATCGGCTTCCGTACGGCTCCGTACACGGCGTCGCACGTCCCTTCCGGCGATCGTTCCTCGATCCTTGCACACTCCGCTGCTCGCAAAACATCTCGAGTGCTACTTGAATTTCTGTTTGCGTCCCGCGTAATCGACTGCGCCGCGAAGAGAATCGCTGGCTACCGGGTGATCAGAAACGCGGACGCAAAACCTGTTCTGCAGATTTTTTAAGTGAAACTTCTTTTTGGCAGGGTGTAAGCCTAATTCGCGTCACGGAATTCCTTATTCGAATATTTTCTATTGAAATTTGTAGAAAAGCGAATACCGATCGAGCATCGGCGAAAACATACTTTCGAGTAAATTAGAATAGTTACTATGCGAAGTAACAGTTCGCGTTGCTTTACGTTTGCGAAGCGATCGGCGCTGCGTTCAGACCGCGTGCCCATTCTCCGATTAATCGAGAACGGGGCCCGATAACGCGAATGAAATATTGCCATAGTCCCAAGGAATAAGTCCTTCGACGTCCCAAGGATCGATCACCGCGAATGACCGACGAGCCAACAATAATCCATCGTAAGATGCAATTCCGGCGTGCACCGCAGGCAACGCAGTCGGAGATTCCAGCGGTACGCGCGATGTTGCTCGGTGCTTGGAATGCCTTTGACGCTTGTAACAGAACAGAACGGAGCGGAACAGAACTGTAATAGATTCATGCGAAATCCCGGCTAAACATAATTACAATAATTCTGTGGCCGCCGATCAAAGAGGAGCCGCGCGTACCGGTCAGCAATTACGAGCGAAACATTATTACACGGCCGCCACAGATACGCGAATTCTTCGGGGGTTCGGATTTCCATGATTTTTCCGTGGTTCTTGAATTATTCATCCGCGGGGGTTTGAATCGCATTCGTTTGATCGGGGGCCCTGGGTAACAAGTGCCCGTAAATTTCTATATCGGTCCCGTAGAACGCCGCGCCGCCATGATGGATTCGCTTGCTCTTTGTTCATGGCCCCGTTCAACGTTCCCATCGGGGCCACGGATTAATAATAATGATTTCGTTACCTGGAAAGTTCAACGGGAAACTGCGCAAGTTCCTATTCGAAAATTGGAGTTCTTGTTTGCCTAAGGTTATACGGTTGGAGGATTAGGATTCTAGAGCGGTCGGACGTGTTATTAACCCGGGTTAGGCGGCTTTGGTGCATTGCTCCACGAAAAACTTGCTAAAACAGGACAAACGTACCGATACATCGATGAAAGTCGGTATTGTACGAATGATCGCCGGAACGAGTTTCTTCGAATAGATCGAGCTTGCATCGAGTTCCGATTGTGACACGTGTAACCCTGAGACAGTTTATCGTGTCGACTCTTTCTGAAAGTTTGTGTAGGCTATACGCGATACGTCGAGCCGATAGAATAGAAAGTTATTCGGCTTTCTCTCGGCTGCAGACGATTATCCCTCGTCAGAAATATGGCGGAGCGACGTGTGGAACTGTGCTGAAACTTCTTTGAACTGCAACGATCGGAATATAAATCAAAAGAAGTGCTCGCGAATAAAAGCGTGCAGACCAACTGGCAACGATATCCAAATAGCAAGAATTGCTGGCCAGAGCTCGCGATCAACCGAGTCGATTACAGTCCAGTAAAAAGCTCGTTCTTATTGTCGGCTGTCGGACATTTACGGGGCTATTGCGCCGCGCAGGGATGAGAAAGGACATAGAGGTATCCCATTAGCGGGGACTACGGCCGATGGAAAAAAAAGAGGACATCACGGCAGGCAGGCCATCAACGTTGGCAAGAAGCTTCGCCCGGGTCGTTCGAGACGAGCATCGGGGATTCACGGCGGCAAACAGCGCGGCGCGTAATCGAATCGCGCGTGCCACAGGCTAGGCGTCGCGTTTCGACGTATCGTCGCGTGTTCCGAGGTTCCAATCAAGCCGGCATTCATCGCGTTTGTTGCCGGCCTCATGCCGTTCCCCATCCAGCTGCGGATAAGTGCATTATCGAGCCGCTCGTCCGCGTGACGAGACGCGCGATGACGCACGAACGAATAAACGCCTCAAAAACCGGGGAAAATCTCTCTCCGACGAGTCGAGCCGCCGCGCTGCGAGACGAAATATAAAATTTTCCAGCTTGTAATAACGAATCGGGAACAGAAAGGCCTCCGACCCCGTCTCGCTGCTTGTTTATGATTGGATTACCAATCGTCTGCAGCCTGTCTTCTCGGAGAAGAGTCGCCACTCGAGGATCGTATAAATCCGTCCGCTTCTTGACCCGATTGAACCGATGCGTGTCCGATCAAATGGCCACTGGCCTTCGTTTCCGATTTGTTGCTGCGGGGATTGATGCGACAGTTGCTTTGTATTCGGTGGAGTTTTCGAGCCGGGACTCTGACGAACGAGGAGAACGTACGAGGTTACGTTGCTGGATAAATCTTCGGTAGAATTTCGTTTATACGAATATAGAAAGTCTAAACACAGTTGCTTATGAATAGACTGCGGGTTTTATGCATTTATGACAAAAACGGGTACGTAAAATTGAAAACAGTGGAGGTAGTAAAAAGATTTATGGCCACCCGGTGTATTAGTTTCATCTTAATAAGATAATTAAAAGAAGAGTGAAATTATTATTTGGCTCCTGTGTCTGGCAATCGATGCAAACATTTTTTATTTTGTAATTTGAGCATTTTTATTTCCGAGTGTTCGAGGAGATGTGAACCCTTTAAAATAGAAAGGTACCTGTTCGTCTCACGTTTCTGAAGTTCGTAGTGTCATCTAGCTAGAAAATTGCGAGAAGCTCGTCATTCGGTCTGGTCAACGGAAGCCGAAAATTCCGTCCCTATAAAAAGGAACGTAGCCCGGCTGTCGTGACATCGTAGACGATCAGGTGCCATTTTCCTGCACGTCCCTTCGTGCCTGCTACCACCCTATCGCCAACGAGGGCAGCCGACGTATCGGCACGATGGCATCGATATCATTGAAACCGAATATCCTTGTCACTGTCCTGTTGGGCGACGTGGTGATCTCTAGAAGGCCGACCACCATTGATATCCTTGCGCCAGGATCCTCGCTTTATCAGCGTCCGTTCGAGGGATGGGAAAAAAAGGGGAAACCCCCGTCAGGGGTGTCGGATGGTATGCTTGTAACCCGACCCAAGCACCGGAAATCGAGATTTTGTTATTAAAAACAATGAATCACTCGATCGAACTATCTCAGTCTATCGAAAAGCTACGTTCATCGCAGGATAGGAAACACTTTCAAAGATCAATCTACCCAGAATCTAAAACTAGTGCCTCAACTAGCAGACACGTGATCGAATTTGAATGTATTAGGTTGTCCTAAGAGTTTTTTTTCTTCGATCTATCTTCGACCTTCCGTTCGTTAAAGTTTTATTATTCCTTAAGCTTCTCCTTTTCTAACAATGCCATTGGTTTCCTTTTGGGACAACCTAATAACGCGATTGCAAGTGCAATCGCTTAGGAAGGATAAGCACGCTGATATTTCTTCGAACGCGAATTCCTAATTCCCATGATTCTCTTCCGCGCTCGAGCGGTCGCGAACGCGAATCGATTCCTCTTAAAACGTATCCGCGCACGTGTCCACGAGTTTCTCGGGGCCGCGGCCGCTTCGAATGCAAGTTCACGAACGAGCGATTTGTCAGGCCGGCTCCGGACCAAGTGGATTGCTCCCATGATCGAGCAAGGTTTCCGGGGGATGCGAAATCCGGTCTGCAGGATGTCGAACGATCTTAACGCCCTGCTTGCCAACCTTCCCGGCCAACTGTGTCGCGGAATAAACTCCCCGGTATATTTCAAGCTTACGTTACGGTGAGCAGGCCGCTGCCAAATTCCGTTGCAAATTCTGAATGCGCGAGAGATGCAGCCCGTGAATGCAACGAACGGGACGGACAAGCCGACGTCGCCCAGGCAGATGGCTGTGCTCCTAACAAAACAGCGTGACGTGCTGCAGCGAAATAGCCTGAAAACTTGCCAATTCGTTCGTCCGGAAGATCCTGGTGGCAGGATGCGAGCACGGTTGATGATCTAGGCGCTAGCTCCTATTTGGCAGTGCCGCTTTTTCGCGAAATCTCACGAAAAATTCAATTTTTTCAACTACCTAGATGCATTTCATGCGAGTCTATTGCAAGAGTCTTTATAATTTCGAGAATTGAACGAACGAATAATCGCTGGTGCGTTTAGTGGACTCGTTGTTCCGGAAACAGCTTGCTAAAGTGGAGATTTGCATAATGATCCGCAGTCTAATAACTGTGAAAGAACAACTGTGCAAATGTTTACTTTAACGGAGCAGTATTGCTTAAACGAGAAGAAACAGAACCGAGCAGAGGAAAGATAAAAATTACTCGTGAACACATGAGATAATATCCGGTATACAGCCAGCGAAAGGAAATTTCGCGGAGGGATAAGTTCCTCCGAAGAAATCGTCTTTCCCTCTCTCTCTCTCTCTCTCTCTCTCCCTGCATACCAGCGCGGCGGCTGCAAGAATACCGAAATCCACCATTAAAGCTTAAAACATCGGGATGCAATACTTTAAAATGGAGAACAGTTTCGCCTAACATCCGCGGAGAAGAAAGCTCGCGGTGAACGGAAGCCGGGGATTATTCAAATGATATTCCAGCATCCAGCTCATTCCGCGTCCATTCGCTCGGCAGAAAAATGAGGCCGGGAGAATAATACTCGCAACCCAGTTACCTAATACCCGAAGACGGACGTAAATAACCGAGACAATCAGCGTGTCGGCGGATTCTTTCCTCCTTTCATAGTCCGAGGCACGCGTAAGCTGCTTCAACAACTACAAAGAACACTGCAAGCGAACGCTGTTAGGACAATCAAATGTACTGTATGTACGTGTATCGGTTTTTACTGTAAATACGGTTGCAGGTGTACAAAGTGTGCTGAAATTATTACTGACTTTCATTCATTCGAAAAGCAGAATACGAAAACTGTAACGTTCGTTCACACCTTACGATTCATAAAATATCCGGAGATCAATTCGTATTTGACGTCCGCGTAGATCAATCTTCGGGTGACTTATGGCCGGTGCACGTTCGACAGGATGCAAAAAGGAACGGTGCGCCGTTCGCCATATTCTTATCTCACCTCGCACATCGTTCCAAACAATATAAATCAATGGACCGTCAGCCGGGGCCCAGCATTAGCAAATATAAAACACAGCGTATCTCCCCGAGGCTGGCCGGCGTGAAAAGGGGGTTGAGCGTGCGGGGGTGCGTTTAAGCAGGTCGTTTTTGTAGCCGCGTTAAAATGCACCCTCCAGCAGGAGAGAGAGTGTCACCCTCGCCCCCGGGGCCACTGTCGCAGGCCCGACACGGGCCACCGGGTAATTCTGTTTTAGTTTCGCATTACAATACGACGTACGGTAGTGGTCCCTTAGGGGGTGACTACTCGCTTAGCCACCCCCTCGCCTTTTCCCTTTCTCGAAAATTCGTTTTCGACGCTTTAACTTCGTTTCCCGTTTTCCTTTCTTTTCTCCAACCCCCCCTCCCTCCCTCCCGCCCCTCCCTTGTTCACCCTCTTTACACCCCTTGCCGCTTTTTCCTCCTGGAAGACGCACTTAATCCAAGCGCTCGCCGGAATTTGACTAATGCAATCGCGAATGCTAAGAAGCCACTCTTCTCTTATCCGTGTACCGTTCCGCCGAGTTATTTCCTTAGGGTTGGTTCCCATTTCGTATAAATGATCGCGGAAAAATTGCTACCTTGATTTAACTCTCGGCCGCGAGCCAATCGAGAGTCATTCAGTGAATTCGTCGCACAGAAAATTTTCGAAATGGATTTTCTACGGAATGTCGAAATTGAAGGGGTGAAAAAATGGTGACCGCACGACCGGTTGCAATCGCAAAATTCCGAGGGTGTTTCGATGGTATTTCGAGCGTGTGTCGGGGCTAGTAGACACGTGAATCGACCTTTAGCCGTCATCCACACCCCCGTATAAGCCGAGCCGCGGGCGCAGATAGGAAAGAAGGGCGACAATGGGAAGAAGTGTACTCGTTGGGATACGCGTCCTCCACTTCGCGGGGATCTCGAGCACCCTGGCCGGATTTAAATGTTTGCTGCTGGCCGGAGGGGCGCGCCTCTCGCTCTTTCTTCGTGATTTTCGGATGGCTCGGACCTTGCCCGCCACTTACAACGAGAGTTCTTTTTCTTGTTCGGGTTTATGGGTTAACGGTTAAGGGACTGATGCCTGGAGGCTGAGGGCGTAAAGAGTCTTTCGGAGGCTCGGCTTCCGCCTGGCTTTTTAGGGGAATCTTCGCCTTTCTGAGGGACTCTGGTCAACCCCTGATCAGCCTCTTCATGCTACTACGATGCGGAGCTTCAGACAGTTGCTCGCTGAATATATAGTATATAGTTGGCAATAATGTATCTTCTTCTGTTGAACGTATCGGGTCGATGGAATTCCATGGTTACCGTTATTGATTTCGAAGAATGATTGGTAGTATATACGAACTAGCAATATATAGTGTCCCAGGTTTCGCAGAAAGGTAGTCCGCAATCATAAGCCCCCTCGTGTAACGAGCAGTCCTTACACCCTCGCGAGCCTACCCCACGAACAGACTCGCGGCTACATTTGGTCGGATCAATTGAATCGATCGACCCCTCGTAATTAAGGGGGTGTCCCCGAGTGGACGCCGCATTTTGATGGTATAATAATCGACAGCGGGGGAGGGTATCGAACAGTCGGTCGCGCGGAGATAATCCTACGGATCAGAGGAGCGGACGAGAGCGAGGAAGATAGAATACGAGCGCGACAACGGCGCCTCGTAAATTCCGCAGCGCGGCGCGTGACTCACGACAGGGGTTGGTTTAACCACCCCTTAAGGAAGCAGCAGCAGGGCCCCGGCAAAAACTCGTTCCGACGCGGGCCCGTTAGACCGAGAACTTCGAATCCGTTCCGCGTTCACGCGACTCGCAGATGGACGGTGCGAATCGCTTCGACGCCCACGCAATCGAGCCGTGACCCTCGGATCCTCTATATAACGTTTGGAAGAGTTGCGAGATTACGTCACACGCTGACCGACCCGCGACGGTGACAAAAACCATCCTTTCCATGGAGATTTTCATGCAACTTACCTGCAACAAACAAGAGAAGAGAATTAGTGTTTATCGAAAAGAATATTAAGGGATGAAAACAAGGGTGAGGAATACGAAAGAATTGGGCTACCAATAGTATTAATCCCGCCACTAATTCGAAAGGAACAAGATTCCCAGGACTCTTTGAACTGTCGCGGCGCGATCGATTGCAATCAATCTTCGAGACTGCATCCCTTTCACAGTGTATCTCTCTTTCTCTTTCGATCTTTTACTCTCGGTCTCGCTTCCTCTCGCTCACTCGGTAGAAAGCCGACATGCGACCCTTCGCGGCAGTGCCGCATTGCTCGATTATTATACCATCGAAATACACCGGTTCGTTAACCCACCCCCGCCCTAAAGCTCCTCTTAATTACAGGCACTGATCGATAGGACCGATTTTCCCGAACGCGGCCCCGCAAAATTCTGTACACACGACGCCGTCGATCCGCCTGTATTTACGATGATAACGCGCCACTTGGTCATACATGTTTGCGTTTCCCCTGTTTCCATTCTGTCCACCAACTTTTCACAGTCGATCCCACTGTTTCGTGATATTTTTTCCGAAATCTGCACCCTGTACCTTGCCCGGGCCATTCGAAATCATCGAATCGGTCCTCGAAAGCACCCGGCATCTCCAACGTGCCCTCTGTTATGGACCGATACGGACCAGTATTTCTATCTATTCTGAAATAACGAGAACGTTGAAAATATTAGGCAGGAAAAGTTCGAGGGCAGTTTCCGAGCCATTTATCCAGCGAGTCGTTCATTAAATCGCGTTCAACTGGTCGGGCTCGTTCCGTAGCTCGTCGGAGCGCGATGTAAATACGTCGTAATTCGTTTTCTCGCGGAGCCGATGAATCTGTCGTCGCGGAACAGAAATAATGAGCTTTCGCGAAGTGATCCGTCATGGGAACGGGCTTATTATACCGTCGACCGTGCCGTGAGCTGGAATATTCGACGACTCCGGTTATGAAAACCGGTCGACGACGGATTAAATACTGTTTCCCGGTGCTCTCCACGGTTCGAACATGGTCTCTCCCCTTCTCTCTCGTTCTCTCCCATCGATATGCCTAGCCGACTCGCTGATATTGGTAATTAAATCGGATGATCGCGCACTTCTGCGTGACGTTCTCTCATTAGCAAATCTTCTAACAATGTATCGAGGGGCCGGAGAGCGGCGACACGCGATACTATCGCGTACAGGCAAATGAGATTACCGTTTGATCTGATTAATCAGACCGGGGACCCGGGACTACGTTTAACGTCCAATGTAATTTCGATGTTTGATAATGTTAATGTTGCTGCAACGCGTTCGCGGCCCCGGACCGATACACGATCACCGTTGCGTAATCAACGGACTCGGAATGTTTTCCTTCGACTGTCACCCACCAGCGTTTTCCGGCATCGATGCTCCGCGAAATGTTCGCGCTATTTGCAAACATCATTGCGACGCCAACGATATGCTGTACGTGTTCCCTTCCGATTTATTTCGTGGCTCTCTTCGTTGGCACATTATTTTTTTAGTCGTTTCTCTGTCGGACTGAATTCATTCGAAAATGTTCCAAGGGTGAAAATTCCATAGCCATTTCAGACTACGGAAGATGCGTCTACAAGAAAAAACTTTCGCTCCGTGCGCGAGGGTGTAGAATCATGTACTAGGTGAAAGAACCTAGGTTAACCTTTAAAGGTCAGCATAGAAATTACCTTTTGTCCCCGACGCACACCTCCACATTTACTATTCTGCTCAGCTGGAAGTACCATGACTACAATTTTCTGACGATCACGTTGTTTTATATAATCACCAAATAATCATATGCTATTTTACATAATTGTCAGTAGTTCCTACACAACTTCTAAATCATTGATCTTACCTCGAGGAAAACTTAGAAAATCAGGGACAAAGTAATTTCTTGTTTGTAGGTTCACCTGGCCAGGTGACGGCAGCGTTATCGATCTCTCGCGGAAGAGTTTCTTAGAACGTGCGACGAATCCGCGCGAGTCAAGCGTCGCCTCCACCTGACAACGGGAATATATTTCACGAGAAACCCCTGCGAAGTATCTCCTCGGGGAATACGAGATCCCAGGGCGCGTTGTATAATGCACCAGAGTGACGCATCGGTGAACTCTGCATAACTGCATACGCACCCCCACTGGGGGGTGGTTCGTGGCGGTCGTTCATCATCGCCGCGCGCTCACCCTATTGCGCGCCGCCATCTCTCTGACACACTTGCCAGGGCTGAGTGGTCGATTGAAAAAGACAATCGGTGGGGCCGGGCTTCATTAAACCTTACGAATATTTCGGCGCATTCATCGAATTTATCGAGCCCGGGGCCCGGTCTCGACGTTCCTCCGCCCTTGGGGAGTTTCCACGGTCGTCTGAAATTGCTAGGACCTCTCCAGGCGAATCACAAATGTAAATCTTCTTCCGAATAAAAACTAGCATTTCATTTCGTAGACTCGTGCGAATTCCTTCCTTCAATCTCGATAAAAACTTTTCGTAACCGTTACGTTTCGGAGAACCGTTCGGCCCGATTCGAGCGATATTACATCACGCGCCGCCATTGTTACTCCCCACGAGGTTCTTCCCCGTTCCGAATGAACAATACATTCAAACGAACGTTATTGTTATTATCGAGCCACGCCTCTGCAATAGCCGAGCGTTAGATCAAGTAGTTTCGCGAAAGTTAATCATTGTTGGTACGAATGGCATTCGTTCTCATTCCACGACTAATTTTTCTGCAGTTTCGATCTGGCCGCGCGCTGCTTCAATGAATTATAATCAGACGCGTGTCCGGTTAAATTAGCTGGATTATGCGCGACGTGAGTTATGCTTGAAGGAGGAGACCGTGTCGGGTTAGGTCTAAGAAAAAGCGTCGGGTGCGTTCATTCAAACAAATGCGAACCTCTCGAGGCTAACGACGTTAAATCGCGCGGGTCTGTTCACGCGTTACGGCACAGTGACGCGAAAAAATGCGACCCCATTCGGTCTAATCTTATTCGGCCCCCGGAAATCTCCGGAGGAATAAATGTCCGAGCGTCCGGGCCAAGATTAGAAAAAATCGGCTGCGTTGGACCGCACCTGTTCTCTCGCCGTTAGGGGATTACGAGAACTCGTGGCGCAGCGAAACGAAAGCACTCTCTTAGAGGTTCTTCCTCTTTCTCGAATCAAATAATAAACTCGCGCCGAAATAAATCCGCCACTGCGGACATTTTGCAAATTCTCGTTCTCGTTAGAACCAAGGGACCTAGTCATTTCAGAGCAGAAGGCAATTGGAGCCGTTCTCGATTCTAGAAGGGGGTTAGGTTCCGTCATCGGCAAATCGGTAGATAGCTAAAGGGATTAATATCTTAAGTCCCAGATGAAAGGTTTGCCTCGGCCGAACGTGACATTACAGCGAACCAAGATGGAGGCTGGTTCTTTGAGGGTTGGAGGGGGTCAGGCAGATAGGAAAGCAGCGAAGTGTGTTCCGCTTGTAACAGACGCGGAAAAAAGGAACGGGGGGGGAGGGATAGGTAGTGCTGCAGGGTCCACGTAATCCTGTGACTGATTGTGGGTAATTACGGCACTCTGGCCCAGGCGTACGGCGCCACGCAAATACCGTAGCTGCGAGGGTGCTATCTCGGGCGGAAATAAAATTTCAAAGTCCTTTGACGCTCCCCAACAATCTCGTTCTCTTTCAGTTTCTTTACCACCCACACAGACCACCCTTTACTCTCCCTATCACCGCCCGGCTGCCCTGTTATCATTCCTCCGCTCCCTTCTTTCGCCGTTCTACTCGCGGAACCATGTTTCTTTTGCCGATCGGTCGCAGACCTCGTTATCGGATTAAAATGATCGACCGAATCGCGAAGCCTGAACTGCGAAATTTTTCACTATCGATTTTGCGGAATTTACTGTGGTGTAATGGGAGATCGGAGAAGTTCGAGTGATATTAGAGGAAGTTCTCTGACAACTATCATTCACATTTCAAGCTATTCACAGTCGTCTCGATGTTGCTAAATAAGTACAAACAATGCGATAATCTTTATCTTAACGTTTCAGGGCATGAATCGAAAACCAACTTTTGGGACAACCTAATATTTATTTAGCAATATTAGGGGAACACATTTCGAAAGAATACTTTTCGGACAATGGAATATTTTGAACATGAGCAACTCCCCATGGGCCAGGGCGTCCTGACCTGCTCAACGGTTTGAAATCCGAGTCGGTTAATAAACAGACGTTCCTGGCAAACACCGTTAGGCTGGCAGCCACTTATCAGATTATCAGTATCGCTATTCAACGCCCACGTCGATCTTGATTCAACCCTCCGCCATTGACTCGCCGCGTGTACGGCAGATATCATCGGAAAGATCCGGCGAGTAGACAAGCGGGTGGATAGGCAGATGGGTAGATAAATAAGGGACGGGTAGACGGGTCCAAGGAGCGAGAGAACAGGGGGATGGATAGAGGAAGAAGGGGGCCAGAGAAAGGGAGGGGAGATGGCGCATTCGAGGCTCGAGGGTATTCAGGGTTGAGGCGTTGACATGATGCACTCTGTCTCGCCGATGATTGGACACATTCCATTTACCTCGTCGCCGATGTCAAGCACGCCGCGTAGTCATTGTTTCGCGACAAATTAGTTTGTCAAAAGCAGAGAAGCAAACCGGGACCAGAAAAGAGAGGACAACAACAGGAAAAAAACAGGGCAGTCATTTCACCTTCCAGTCTCGACTGTGCTCGAATTCTGTAGGCAAGATGGCATCGGTTCGTTCGGAAAGCGATTGGAACTCTTCTTTCCCCAGTCGCTGTTTTTTTTTTGTTTTTGGATCTCGTTTTTAATACCGGCGTCAACCGTCGAACCACTATTTATCCGAATTCGATTTCTGGTTTTATTCTGTTGCCGCTGCCGCTGGAAAACTCGAATGCGCTAGATGGACGGTTTTGATAGAGAGTCGGTGTCTAGAGGTCGACGAACTCGATGACCCCAATTGAATTTTGCATTATTTCGAGCTTTTGACGGAGTGGTTTAGAAGTGGTAATGCTTAGCAGAGGTGTGTTTAGATTTGATTGCTGTCGGATTTATCGTTTGAATTGTACGCGTACTATTGGCACGCAGCGCGGAGTAATGGGAGGGTAATGCAATTTAATATACGCGAACGCGCATAAACCAAAATCATCTTTCCTGAAGTCGAAGCTCTTCATCACGAATCGTGCGAAAAACCCGTTAATCTGGTGTCCGGGAAACGGAATTGAATTATCCGGGTCCGATAATGCGTTCGATCGGACTCGGCTGTCCAATAAGCCCCTAAAATTCCATAGGCACATAACTTTCTCGGCGCCGTAGCTGATCGGTGGGTGGAAATTTCGTGGCGCCGAAATTCCGGCGTCGCGACGCCTCTGGCTAGTATCAAAGCTCTCTGCGCACGAGAGACTCGTGTCGCCGCGTTAATAATCATGGGGGTTCGCCGAGTAGTCGTGCATGTTGCTTTACATGCAAATCAGACAATTGCGGCCGATATGTACGGTCTTGCAGTGTACGCGGGTTTAGGTCGACGGCTATGGGCATCGGTAGTTTAATTAGATTACGCCTGCATGGTTCATCGAGCTTCACGCTTATCCATTCTACTCTCTCACTATCACTCTCTCACTCTCTCCCTCGCTGTTCCCTCTGTCTCACTCTCTATGGGGCGACACGTTACGCAGTCGGATTGATAGCCAGATAGACGTCAGTTACGGGGGTGGCTGTGGCACAGGGGGTTGAAACGGAGGGGGGGGGGGGAGGGTCTACAGGGGTCGAGAGAGAAAAATACGGCCGACTCGGCCATGAAACGCAGTGAATTTTTATGTCAAGTATTCCGGGGCACACGTGCTCGAATTTCGTGCGCGTGGCACCTTGATGTATCGCCTCTGGTACCGCGCACGCGTAAAAAATTTCACCGTGGTAATTGAAAACGTGTAAAAATGCAGCCGGCGAATCGAAATAAACCGTCGCGACGAGCCGGTCTGGCTCTCGGATGCGTGGGTTTTGCTTTTTTTAGTAGACCCCCCTCACCCTCTCTGTCTGCCTATATTTCTATCTCTGTCTCTTTTTCGAGCGACAGCCTCTGCTCGGACTGACTATTCCACGCGGCCGAAGCTAAACGAAGTTTGAAACGTCCGCCTCTCCCCCGAGTGCACGGTGCAACGACGCGATCGTGAAATGCGTTCGTTTAAGATCACTCCTTTTTTTTTTAGCGAGCCAGAGGATCGGTGACTAGTCTGCTGCGATTTTTGACCGCTTTACCGAGAGAGGAAACTGACAGATAGAAACGTGCTGGTTTTTTTTCAGGGCAAAAATATTCCGTTATAATCACTGCGATGACATCAAAAGAATTGTCTTGCTCTATCCTGACTCGGCAATGTTACTATCTTTCTGTTTTAACGGTCGAGACATTCTTGCCCCCTTATGTTCGTAACGAACCCCTTGTTCTACGATTTTTCATACTACGTCGTCAAAAGAAACAATCTCTTTCTTCTTCGTGAAGCAACGTTGTGAAAACAGAAGAGATTCAGGAAAAAATGAAACACGAAGTTACACATTAAGCTGTGACCATATACGAATTTGCTCATTAATAGCGACGCGTGTTTCTTGCATGTGTGAGCACTGTTCGAGGGGAAGACACGAGTGTGCTAACCCGTCGACAATATGTTAAGATAAATGAAGCAATTTCAGGACAAGTCATCCTAAGACACTCGATGTCAGGGCGAGTCGGAGTGTCTCGAATTTCGATCTTCCCGAGGATTAAAGCAGTTCCAAGTTAGCCGATAGAATTCTTGCGGGTAATTTTCGGGCCGGCAAATTGAGTTCTATGTTTAGGTTCGCCGGAGAATTTATGCATGAGACTGACAGGAAGGATGGGAGTAAGGCACGAGAGAGGAACTGTCGCGAGTGTAGCAAGGCAACGAGACTGCGCTGCCAGCTACTGGATATCTGTGAATTTTGATATCTGCCAGTGTCGATATTCCGCGGTGTCGAGACTCGATAACGTCAAATTCGATCGCGCGGAATTTCGGTTATTCGAAATTCCGAAGGATGCTGAAAATTACGGAGACTCGCCGACTATTCGGTTCAGTCGCTGTCGAAATTGACCGGCTAGATTGATGTATCAAAATTTAATGCCAATAAAAATTGATAGAATCAAATATCGAGGTTCGCTCTACCACCTCGCGATTTATGGCTTCGTCTAGCCCCCGCTTTTCAGATTTTCTGTTTTTCCCAGGAGAACGCGAGCTGACCCCGTTCCTCGAATCAAATTTTTCCTTTAATTTTTGCTCGGCGAAACGAGACTATTGGTTTACATAATTCACGTTGGTCCTAGGAGAACTCAAATTTACTATTCGTTCGAGTCGTTTCATTTTCAGGTTACATTGTGATTTTTCTTGCGAATGAATTCCCCTGGGAGGGAATTGATTATTGGTTCGACAAATTGTATGCACAAGTGGAGAGAAGGATATGCAGTCTATAGTTGCTCCATATTGATGCACTATTCCAGTGAAAGTATGATTACAGGGAGAGGAAGACCATCTCTCCGATTAGTAGCCTTCTCCCTCGTTGTAAGATTAAATATGGAGTGGATCAGATCATAAATATTTATTTATGCTTTATGAAGAATTATAGAGCGAGAGCTGTGCAAATTGCGGTGCACTGTACGCGGCAGAATTGTACATGTCGAAAATACGTTTTCTCGAAATTTACTGGACTAAAACTATTCCTCCTTGGAGAGATTAAAGCCAACGGATCTTTCGATGCTCGCGTTGACAAGATCCTCGCGCCTCTCTATCTCCGGCTTATTCGGAGTGCAAGGACAGCTTATGAATTTTGACACGCCGATAACACGTTGGCGGGGAAAGTTCTTCGCGAATCGCGAACACACCCTGTATTCCCCATATCCCCATGCATTCGTCCCACACCCGCTTCCGCGACACGTTTTACGACAAAATACGATTTGCATTCGGCTGGTTCGGCGCGGAGGCGCGACTCGGTTGAAGATGAAAGGGAAGAGACCGCGGAGGAGGAGAAAAAAGATTGATCAGGAAGCGGAGGATGGGCGAGGAAAGAAACGTTGGTTACGAAGGAAACAGGAAGAAGACGAGAGCGAGAGAGAGAGAGAGAGAGAGAGGCAGCAGTCCGGAGACGCATAGTAGAACGAAAGCACGCCGAGCATGCGTGTAGTTACATTTCCATTCGAAATACGGCTATGTACTTACGGGTTTGAGAATGTGGAACGCCATAAGTAATTCAGCGCGGCGGCATTCTGCAGCGGGAAACGTGCGTCGCGACGCGATACTACGGAGAAAGAGGGTGCAGCCAATGGGAACCGTTTTACATTCCGCGCTGCTTCCGTCTACGAAACGTCTCCGATTTTTCTTATGAAGTGGCCCTGCCCCGCTCCGCGAAGACTCCGGCTTTGAATGCCTGGTCTTTGCTGCGGTTTAAGAGGCTATTCCGAAACAGGAGACGAGGAATTGATCGGCCGAGGCTGGATACAAGTGAGAAAATTAAAGACGAGACGCAGACGAATAAATCGAAAACAAAAGAACGTCGTCGCTCGTAAATGGAGTAGAATCTTCGAGCAGAAAATTTCAGCTTCTCTTCGCACCACCTATCAGCACAAAGGGTAGTTTCGTTCCATAGACGACCGTCGCCGGGCGCTATCTCATAAAGTGTCTTCGCGAATCGCGACGTGGTCGTCCCGCGGGAGCTAGCAGTCGCTTAAATCAACGATAAATATCGGGATTGGAGGACCAACAAAGGAATAATATCCCAGCCGAATAACAATATCCGATAATAAGAGTCGGAATCGGTTCTCGCGCAGCTACGTCTCCGCTGTAACAGACTCGAAGGAATCGATGCACTGTGGCGCGGCGGCGACGTCTACGAACGATACAAAGGGCTTCTTTTTATACTTACATGAAGCATTCGGTAGCGACCGAGACGGGATCGGTCGCATTTATTTCCTCGGCGACTCCGTAACACACTTCACGAAATATCCATTTGTCGTGGCCGCGGACCTAGGCACTCTCTCTCTCTCATTCTCTCTCGCGCGCTCGCTCTCTTCACCCCCTGTTCCCATCCGACCCCGCTTTTCCACCACCGTAGCCGTATTACTTTTATTCGGACGTTATTGATAAACGATAAAATCTAGACGGAAGTGGCCCGCCCATAAATCCCGCGCCACTTCCGCTCGCCGGGCCCGCTCGCGACGAATAAATCACTCCTTTCTCCACCCCCCTTGATCCGTACCAACGTTGCCATCCACCCCCGCAACTCTTTTGCTTTCGATCGGCGAAAGCGTTCTTTCTGGCTAACCATAATTCGAGTATCGGCCGGCTAAAGAGCCGATTCGATTAAATTATCGCGTGATTTATGCGACGGAATTCTTGATCGAGGGATGGCGCTAGGGGGCTGCCGAACGACGCGCGACGTCGTTATGATTTCTGACCGGTTAGGGTAGCAGAAGGTGGAACTTTCGCCAAATCCTGCGCCTTATGGTCTGGGAAACGTTGTATATACACGAGTATGTATATAACACAATTTATTGAGAGTTTCAATTAATAATCAACTAGAATTTGTTTCTCTGTAAATCAAAGATTTCTCCGCTATTTATTTATGCACATTGAATTATTATTTGCACTATATACACGCTCAGCTGTCAATCAAAGAAACGACAATTAAAATTCATTAATTTATCCTTTCTCTATTTGCATGATTCACTTCTTTTCTGACAGTTTCTTTCTGTCTACTCTGCCTAAACTTTGCACACATAGATCGTACTTTCACACTCGCGGGAGACTCGGCATATCCAACTAAAGTAAGTACACTTTCTTTAGATGTATTTTTAAACTTTACAATTCGAAACTGCACGAACAGCTTTCCACTTATTTAAGCAAAACCATGAACAAATATATCTCGCAGCTAAATGAACGTATCGAATAATTCTACAGATTTGCTAAATGGGATAATTGTCGCGAGCAGCATCGACGAGAAAATTCGCCAGACGCTTCAAGAAGTAAATTGCCATCGCGTGACAGAATCGGCGCGAACTTGGTTGCGAATCCGGCCCGTTCCGCCGGGAAAAGTTGTTACGCGTTTTCAGGCAGTTCTACTCGGAACGAAGCCACCATTGTGTCGGATAATGCGAACGTAATGGAGTAATCGGTGCATCGTAAGGCGCGGAGGTTCATTCCCACCGAGTCTATTAAGCCCGTTTCGCGCCTATTACTACACGAGCAACTTCGAAAAACAACGATAGAACGAAGAATCGCGTAAGGCGTGTTAGAGAATCGCGCTACAATTCGAACGAATTGTACGTGGCATCTAAACGGGACAGTTAACATTTTCAGCTGCGGAAACTTTGACGAATTAAGCAATTTACGGAGCGAGTTACGAATCCAGACTTCATTATGCGAAAATAATAATGTGATCGCGATTCTACTGCACTTTACATTTTTGAAAACGTGAAGACTGATTTGTAGGATTTAATGACAATCGTTAAAATTGTTCAATAGTTAGTGTCTAGACAACAATCATTGACGACACACGTGTATCACGATGTCCATATTAAAGTATTAAATCACATCAAAAACAAACGCAATGCAAATACATGTTGAAAAGGATTCAAACTAGAATCGAAACGTCGATGATTATTTGATAATCTGCAAAATTGTTCTTTGATTTCTCAGTAGTAATTGATCGAACCGTAGCGCCGAGAACATTAAACTTTTGTTGTTAAAATTATTCATTCGTAAAAATATGAAACAGGACCTGTCAATCACCAAATTCTATTTGGTATATCTTGTATTCTCCACTATTTTTGAACATTGTGTGTTCGCGTCTAACCGGCTTATCTCGTTGGATAAATAAATTTCCGTGATATCGGTTAAACGCGTTTCGCGGCCGATGATTGCATCTCCATGGTTGCGCCGTGCCGCGCCGGATGCATCGTGAAGGATGCATTAGGGATCCGAGGCGAGGCTGTAGCAAAAATTCTAAATGAAATTTTACGGTGGCCCGTAATATCGATACTCCTTACTATCGCGGTCGTTAAGTATCGAATATCGCTTTCGCGAATCTCTATTTACGAGAGAACCGCTATCTGGAGGAGCGGCGCGGTTAACGAAGAGATATAATTCCCGCGTAAAAGTTCGCTCGTTAATTAAATACCAGCTATTCCGTCGGACTATCCATAAACGCCATTAATGCGTGGCCACCCCCTTCCTTCACCCTCGTGGGCCGGTGCTCGTCTTTTTATAGCGGAGCCACGATGCGCTTCCGGGGTCGTAATTTGCGTAGCTACGGCGAAAGAAGACAGTCTTAATGACCCGGCCCGGAACGAAATTAAACGGGCCCGAGTGGCACGATACGCCTGCCGAGCTTCTAATCCCGTGAAGTGCACTGCCCGCGATAAATTAATATCCCCGAAAGCCCGCATCGGGAATTTTTTGATCGATTACGAGGGCTCGAGACGTAACCGAAGCAACTTCACCGTCTCGCTCGACATCGACCCTCGTTCGATGTTTCTCATTCCCAGCGAATCCAATTACACGCAAAAACAACTATCTCCAGCGGTTAAGCTTGATTAAAAAGGATATTTTTCGGAATTTCGTTATGCATTCGTTTTAACTAGATGAGATACGAAACCAATAATTTGCATAATGCAACAGAGCAACAGATGTTGCACTTTATTCGCGGCGAAATTTAGACTTGCCGCCTCTGCTGTCTCGCATAGCGATATTACGGTGGCGGCCATTTCTGTCGCGAGCACCAAGTACCAAATAAACAAGATAAAAACGAAACGGATATACCAGAAATATAAGATAACAATTATAAACAGTAAAAATTGGAAGAACAAAAAAGAAGAAAGAAAGTCTTTGGTAGAATGCACGATCAACGTAAATAACTTCGGTAACATTTTATGGCTGACACAAAGAAGTTCCGTTGACCGGCACATGTCTTTCGAAAAAACTTGAACGTGATCGACCACGCCAACCATACTTTTCTCGATGGCAGATGATAACTCGATCGATTCGGCAAACCGTGAGCTGTGTAACACGAGAACAGTCATAGCTGTTGGCGTGCTCGATGAGGTTAATTGTTCCTCGACACGTAACATGTTTTTTTCGTTGCCTGGAATAGTACGTGTGAACGTGGCTTAATCGTGCAACGCCGTTTAGGATATGCAATCATAGCATACAGGATCGATAAGAGAGTCTCCGCAGTCTTTATCAGTTCGCGTCAGCGAGGCTTGTATTGTATTTCGAAACGCGAGTATTTTGTCCTTCGCAATTCAGAGATCCTTTAACTTTGCGACGCAGCGTAGATCGCACACAGGTAGACGTAGACAAGCGAGTCAGTGACATTCAGCCGGTCTGAGAACGACTTAATCAAGCAGAGGAGAGCTCCGCCGCTTTGCCACGTGCGAACCGGGCTTTATTTTCGTCAGGCAGACAGCGCCACTATCGTCCCGATGGATCTAATTAAGTCCCGTCTTTTGAATGTAAGCTGATACGCGCGATGCGCTCAAGAAGATTACGTTCTTCGCCATTGTGCCCGCTCGTATTTTTCTCGTCAGATGACTATCACGATTCGACGGAACGAGGACACCACGACTCTCCACGGAGGCCGAAATTAAAATCCTTTTACGTGCTACAACGACACCAGCATCAACATTCACCAGGCAATCCTGTTGTCCTATGACGTTTCAATGGGATGTTTATCTTACTGGATTGTTCATTAAGATCGTCCAGATCGAACGACACGTGCGTACACCCCGTTCATCGGAACCAGAACAATACGTTTGCATCGTGAGAGCGCTAAATCGAAACGTCCAGACAAAAGTAAATATGTGTTCGTACGAATGCATCGAAATCTTCGCTGATGTTGCGCAGGATGTGACAAACGCATCTTCGATCATCCAGCGATCATTGCCATCGGCCAGGCTGAGGGCCATGGGAACGTTGCCGTTTCGGCCAATAATAATCGACAGGGCGATCTGACCGTTACAGATTCGCGATCAGATCGCTGCGCTGGGCGTCCACGCTTTATGATCCTTATAATGCGGTACAATGGGAATTAATGTCCCCGGCGTGTCCTGATATTATCATCGGGCGACGGTTCGCGAAAGTAGAGAGGGGGCCATTTTATGCACATTCGTCCCGAACCGCGTCGCGTCGTCGGTGAAATCAAGCCGTGATTTATGAGGGCCGGCATCTGGACGCGGTGTAACTCCGGTCTGCAGAAAATCGCAATAAAAAATTTAAATGTTCCGTTGCACGGTTTACGAGGCCGAGGCCCGCGTGCTCGAGAATTATTGTTAACTTTAATCTGATGCCGACCCCCAGGGGGGAGGAGAACGTATCCCGGGTTCTAATGGACGGCTTTAAGGATATTGTTACTAATCCCAGATAATTATCGCGCCGTGTCGCGACACGGGTGGCCCCCGCGAAACACGTGAACACGCGCGCCAATTTTTACTCGCCGTTTCCCCCCCTTCGCGTCTCGCCTTTCTCTTTCTCTTAGTTAGCTCTCTTTGCTGGAACGTCCCGTTGCGGCACGCGTTCCTCGTCTTTCCATTACATTAAAGATTAGATGTTTCAAGAGAAAATTCAATTGACTCCTAATTTGTTTGTCCTTTACTTGTACGAGTTAAAATAATAAACTTCTTTCTCGCTCGTTTCAGTTTTCTTTGCTGGAACGTCCAGTTCCGCGGAGCGATTAGCGGGGGCTGATTAATCACCGAGATAACTGATGTCTTCGTTTCGACGACTAATATGGTCCCGCGTGATCGATGCATTTACCTATGAACGGAACTGGTCTAATGCGGTGTCCGACTGATTCCGTGCGATTTATGTCCCCGCCGACTGATTAACGCGTCGCCCGCTGATGTGCTCCTGCAAATATGCTCTCGCGCCGGGATCTGCGTGAGACCGCGGCATGTGGAGCTGCCGGTCTTAATGTAGATTAATTATACGTTGTTTCAGCTGATTTGTTCGTTAGACGCGATTCGTTCCAGTACCGTGTTTCCACCTGGTTTGTTCGCCGCACTCGTTACACTTGTTTCATTCCCTCTGTTCTTTCGAAATTTCAATTTTACACAAAGATCGGCAGTCTACTTGTTATTAGAACGAGTACCTGTAATTTGTCTGACCTACTGATTAAGATCTATGTAGAACGGGTCAAACAAAGGATTCCGGTCATCGGTCGTTCTATAGCCAGTGTGAATCACGTGTCCGGTGCCAACATAATCGTTCGAACGTCTGCAACTACGAAGACAGTGTTCTTTCGAAAGGAACCTCTGTTCGCAAAGTATCTAACCTGTCGCGGGGACGGAAGACAGAAGATCGCTATGCACACCTGTCCAAGTGTCCACGACAATGAAACGGCGCTGTTGGAAGAGTGGCCATACGTTCCAGGCTATAGATCAAGATCGTTGAATTATTTAAGTCGCTGGGGGACATCGATCATCGCGGTCACGCGATACCACGGTTTATGGTTGTACCGTTCGCAGCGGGACCCAACTTGACCCCAGAACGAATCGTCGACCTCGATTGTTTTCGACTTTCCACCGGTAATTACGGAAATCCGCGCGCGAGGTCTCCCGAGACAACGAACAAAGACGATGCATCTCTATGCATTTTCTCCGACGCGATTCGGCACTCGACCTTCTTCTTTCATCTCCCGCCTTATTCTAGCATGACCCACTTCCGGAAATTAGCGTGTTAAGCACGGAGTGTGGCCCGGTGGAGGATTTTCAGCCACGAACGAGCAGCGCTGCGCTCGCATTCGTTGTTATCGGGCCCCCTCGGCCACCGGATCGCGCTTCCGGGTTAATGAAGCACCGGGCACTTCCGGTCGAGGATCCGTCGAGAGCGTACGACGATGAAATTTATTCGGAACCCTTCAGGAACTCCAGTAACAAAGGGTTAACTTCGAAAACCGTAGAAGTACGCGATCGCGTATAGAGGATCAAAGGCGAGCAAAAAAGCGAATACGACAGCCGACGCGACGTCGAAGATTTCAAGGAGAAGGAGCATTCCCTGGAAAGCCTAATCGGATTTCGTTCGATTTATAAGCAGCATTCGCGCGCGCGTCCCTGTCTCGACGGTATGGCAACGTTCTGCTAGAAAACCGAGAATTCTGGCTTTTCGCGATTTGCGATATTTCCCGCAGGAAATCGATACACGCGGTAAGAATGAATTTTAAACCAGCTGCGGAGGGGTCGAGTTGTCGTGGTTCGATTAATTGATAATCAAGTGTTCTTGGCGTTCGGCCAGCGACGTTTCACCGATAATCGACGAGAAACGTGTATTCGTCGATAAAACCGTGATCGCCACCCCCACGTCCTCGTCTCGTTATCGAAGTTTGACCGTTCGAATTTTTTAGCCAGCCCAATATTGCTGGCCAGAGTAATCGAAATATACGAGATGTGTTTTTTGGCAGGAATTCTGGCCTTTTCCGTTCGCGCCACGTTTTCCCTGTGCTTGTTACTGCTCCTTATTGCTGATAAATATTCACTATACGCTTTATTAGTTTTGCCCCAATGATTTTTCTAGATCGAATGTTTTCAGACATTTTTTCACCGTGCATTTTCAGGAATATTTGCTCGCTTTTACTGTATACGGAATTATTGTTTATTTTTGTGTTTCTCCGAAATTTCATCGCGGAATTATGAATTTCAATAGTAGGCAGGTTTGGCCGAGGAAAATCTTGCGAGCAAACAGAAAGGAGTAGTAAACAACGGGGTTCAGGCATCGTCGAAACGGCGCGGCGCGGCAGGCGTGTACGACGAGAAACAAACGAAAAAATTGAGGTAAGAGAAAAGGAATTAATAGGGGCCGTTTTCTCCGTAGATTTTTCCATAGTTCCGGCGACGCGCGGCGTACGCGAGGATGAACGTCGAACTCTCTGGTCCGGTTCTCTATTTGCATTCCAGACAAATCCAATTTCGGCCGAACAAAACTGACGCGCGCGCGAGCATAGAATGGCGCCGGCCGTCCCATTTTCTCTCTCTCGCTACGACGCTGTCAGTAATTGTACGAGTCACGGGCTGATACCTGATTATTAGAGCGAGTATGCAGCAGTATGCACAATGTACTCGCACACACAACCAACCCCACGCGTACTGCACGTTATGAAGCTGTGCGTCCCGCGTTTTCTTCTCTGTCCCATTCGTTTTGAATTTTTCCATTCGCGCGTCGAACGGGCCGACACGGGCTAATGCATCTATTTGGAAGAATGCCGTGGATCCGGAAATCGGGGAAACGACCTATGTGGTGGCGAATTGTAACGAAGAAATTTTTTTAGAATCCATCGAAACAGTTTGAAATTCCAATAAAACTTCTACGATTAAAATTTACGGAAGCTTGGCTCTATTACAGGAATTTCGGATCGCGCGGCAGCTAATATTTCGAAGCTGATCGTTTTACGAAATGCCATAGGAAATGCGACGAGCGAGAGAATATCGCGGAACGATGCGCTCGGTATTTGCGTATAAACAGGAGAAGTTGGTTATATTTAACTGCACCGTATTTAACTTGCTTAAGTTGCTTAATTACTGTATTATTACGCTCGAGCAAATATACAAGAATTTTCCGCTAGATACATACATAATACTTTCCGAACTCTCGTTGAACGTTGTAAATAACTTATTTGCTCTCTACTCACGATCGCGGGGAGTTGCGCGTGTCAAGATTGTGGAGCTTACCTGAAACAGAAAAATAAGATAAATTAGTTTCTATCCGTGCGACGAGAATGATAGAGAAATAGTATTTCTAAAGAGGATTTTGCTTCCACGTTTATCCATGATCGATTCGAGAATCGAGACGCGTTCGCGCACCATGCAGATAGCCGATCAATTACTTTTATTTCCTGGCGAGCAAACGAACGGGAAATATTAACGAATTTCGGTATATCAAGTCGATCCAAAGTGTATATTCGATCGCACGCGCGCTGATTAAACAAAACATTGATTGCTCACTCATTTGACAGTCGGTATATAGTATACTGCACCGGGGCCGGTCGATAAATATTTGGCAAAACAATGAAAATAACAATCGACCATAAGCGCGCGTGCGAGTACCGATGAACATTGAACGCATCAACCGTTCGCCGTGGTAACATTATTGACGGACCGATCAATTTAATGCGAGAGCTCAAATTAATGAGGAACGCGAATTATCGGAGACAGTCTCTATTCGCTACTATTCGCGTTAGTCGCCTTTGATCGTCTGATCAATGTTGTAGGAGGATCCGTTTTCATCCGAAAAGAACAATTATTCTCTTACGAAACAATCGAACAGTTTTCAGAACTCTCGACCGTTTGGAACAGGTGTGTTTAGTATGAAAACAACGGCGGACTGCAAACATTTGCGTGATGAACACGAAATTTCTATTCATTGGTTTGTCCATGAATAAACACGCGCATGCTAGTTCGAAAATAAAAAGTTTATTTTAGAATGCACAAGCGGGTGTCGACACAGTAAAACATTCATGCTCTTGGTTCCGTTAGCGATGTACAGAGTGATACGTGAAATAGACGACATTCTTCTAATATTTTATAGAAAATTGACATAACCAGAAACATTTCTAGCGAACGCATGCGTACAAACATCTGTACCCTCGAAACTCTTGTTCGATACACTTTCAGTATTGTAGAATTTGAATTTTTCCGAGTGTAAGCGGCCGGCAAAAGTGCACGCGCGTCCCGCGCTCAATATATCCGGCGTTGCACGTGAACTTGCGCGCAGAAGTGTAATTAAAATCCAATCAACGTTCGACATTTATCAGGGGCCAGTTTAAATATTTTATTGCAGCGTATCGGCGCATCAAAAGTGTACTTAACGCAAATCGATGCGCGCTTATCAATTCCATATTAGCTTCGGGTACGAGGGGTTCGTTGATTTTCAAAATGTTTCGCCTGTTCTCCCACTCCTCCGATTTATTTTTTCGCCGTTGCACCCTTCACCTGTCGAGGCCGTTAGTATCAAGGGGTCCCGTTCAAACTAGCGAACCCGCGCGTGTATATCGATTTCCAGATAAAAGCAATTAACGTTTCGCCGCATTCGTTTCCTTCACGCGCCAGCGAGCAGAATTTATACGGGAAAAAAAGCCCTACCGTGCGTGTGCCCGGCCGATTTTGTTTCGCCGGCGAATATTTTATCGCATCAGGAAGAAAACCTGATAACCGGACCGGTCCCCGGACGTGTAATTGCGGTGTCCATTAATTATCGCCGCGGAGAAGTCCACCACGTGCGCGAGCGTGCTCCTTCATTAGCTGCGACGACAAACGTTGCACCGGACGTTTTATGATGTCGTTTACGGCCGAACGGATGTCGTGAGATCGAGTTTATATATCATTCGACCGTGGACTCTCGCGAGACTCTGTTTGTGGAACCGCGTGCCATTTATTTGTCCTAAACTGTGGACCCAGTTCATATTTCACACGGATTGTTACACCGCAGACATCTTTATTCTATCTACGAACCACTGAAAGACTCCTCGTTCGAAGAAAATTACGGAAAATCCTCAAGCAAAGAACTCCAACCACCAGCTTCTTAATTACTCCTCAATCCCACATGACAAAGCTAAAATGCCTTTGTCCAGAGATCAAAGGAGCTGCGATCATTTTCAAGCATTGCTTCGCACAGTTGAAGGTTCGACCACTAAGGAAGTCTGCAGTCCATAGACAGCTCTGTCTGTCAATTCCATCGAAAAAGTCAATTAAGACGGCTCGTGGCGCTGGTTGCCATAAAACGCAGACTCCTCGACCCATATAATCGACTGACCCATTTAATCTCTCTCTCTCTCTCTCTCTCTCTTCGGAGGGCCAGCTTGGAAGGAAGCATCCCCTTGCTCCGAAGATAGGTCTGGGTTAGGTTTGAACGTGTTCTAAGCGGAATAGTAAAACTTGGAATAGCGAGAGAGCGAAATAGTTCGGATCCTGACCTCTCTCCCTTCGAGAGGGCACTAAGTAAATGCGCGTTAAATAAGTAAGAGCGTTCCTGCAACTATCCGCAGGAAAAACCGAGTTGGGCTGTTAGGGTGTACCTTCGACCTTCTATCTATCCCAGAGGAACGGCCCCCGGGGAGTCGATAATCGAATAGTATCTGATGTACGTGGGACAATAACCGTCGGGGCTTCTGAACGATCGACCTGCATCGGAAGTTGATCAAACGCTGAAGAATCCATTCCGTGGATGGATATGATACGGTACGACGTATCGGGACCGGATAAGGCTGCCGGTTCTATAGAGAGGTATTGACAGGGTCGTCTGATTTGATCGGAGGATGATGAGGATATTGTTTGGCATGTACGAGGGCGGAATATCGCCGGATTTAAGCAGGCTGTGCGGTGGGAACGAGGGCTCTACGCCTCTGCCGGGATATCGAAGTCTTCCATACTCTTCCAGGGAAGAATTACCGTGCACGGAAAATTGTGGAAAAATGTTCTGCGATGATACATCCGGAAGCTGATTTTTTGTTAATTTGTTATCGGAGACGGCTTAACGGTGAACGGTTTCAAATGGATTATCCGTCTTCTCTGATGAAATCCACCGAAAAAAAGAATACGAACCTCTCCGAATCAAACACAGCTTCAAGCAAAAAGATAAATTCACCCCTCCCCGTTTAACAATTCCCGATCCCATCAGAAGAAGTAAATCTCTCATCGTGGAACGAAATCCCATCGCATTCGGTTGGCGAATCGAGGCCCATTATTCCCCATGAAAGACGCGCGTGTCGAAAAATGTAGTTGTCAGCCGTACGATACATTTCCCGGGGCCGAGTGTATAATCCGAGGCGAGTAAAAAAGGAAACGAGAGGACGAAGAGGAAGAGGATGGGAGACGAAGAGAACCTTGGCTCGGTGCCATCGTAGAAGAAAAAAAAAGAAAAATCCGAGGCGGGGTCGATCGTCAAGGAAGCTGGAAATATTTTGACGTCTGGAAGACGGTCCTTGCGGGCTAAATAAAATTCCCCCCCCCCCCGGATAATTGTCCCCGGTTTCGAGAGGAGGCCATTAATTCGTCCATGGCCACGGTGTCTCGCCGTGTGTCTTCCTTCGAGAGCCACCCACCCTATGTCACTTTTTTCCTATCCTTCTCGTTTCTCCCGCGTCGTCTCTACAGCCATCTTTCTTGGATCTTCTCTGTCGTGGTCGTTCGCTCCGAACCTATCGTCACGAGTCCTCGTTTTTTCGCGTCGCTTTATGCGCGTGCCTTCTTCAGACGCAGAGGGGCCAAGGTATTTATACAACCGCCCACGCGGTTGCACTTATGGCCCCCGCTTCATTCAGTTCTTCATTTGAAACGATAATCGAGTAGACGGTCTCGATTTTTGCGATCGTCGATCCTTCGACGATCCGCGGTCCAGGATTCCTCAGCGATGAGACACGGCCGTGTCCTTTTCGTATGGCTTCCGGTTGCTTAATTTTTATTATAATTACTAAAACGGTGAAATACAATTACGATATATTTAGATATTGAAAGCGCCGCGTTTCCAAAGAAGAATTAAGGACCAACAATTAAGATCAGGGGGTGGGAAAGAAAGCTCGAAATTTCCGAACAATGGTATACATTCTTAATGAGTGGTTGCCTATTTACGAGCGAGAGCCGCGAGCAATTAAAACAGAGGTGGAGAAAGTTGAAAAGCTGAACATTTCCGCGGTTAGAAGAATTCCATTCGGAAGTTCTCGGACCTCTTACCGCTTGCCTGAGAATTAATAGCAGCGTTTCAAGTTCGCAAAGGGAGTATAACAATAACAGCGGTCGCGACGGCTTAAAAACTGTTGCGTACTCTTAACGCGAACTTGTGCTCCTCTTCTCGACTCGGTCCTCGCGTTTCGCTCGGTAACGGATTGTAATTCTTCAACGTCGTCGGACACGCGATGGGTTGGGGGCGGAGAAAATTCAGCGAACTTTCTTCGGACGGAGAATTTCGCGAGCGAGGAAAGAGAACCGCCGGAGTTGATCCACCTTTCCGCTCACGTACGCCCCCGCTCAATAATTGATAACTTTATCGAAAAATATCCATGAAAGATGTATTCTCGGCCACGGCACGGCGCGGCCGGGCTTTTACCCGCGGACGTATCTTGATGGACTCCGGGATCCTTCTTTTTCGATTTCGGCTCCCGCATTCTACGGGAACATGAAAAATTACGGAAACTTCGGATCGCGTTTGTTAGCGCGGCTCGGAGGAAGATGCCCATGCAAATTCACGATCTCTCTCTCGGACAAATTTAGAAGAATCGAGATCAGAAGGAACTCCTCTTTCCCTCATCAACGCTTCCGTCGAAGAAATCGTAAAATGAAATTCGCCCGAGTCTCGGGGAACCTTGCGGTTTACGAGTTCTCGAAGATTTTTGTTCTGCTCGAGTTCTACCATCCACGGCTATGAATTCCGCGAAGACGAACATTCGTTTCTACAAATGTAGATTGTCTTGTCAGTTGTTTCTAATTAATTTAGGACTCTGCGTAAAACTCCACAGCAATTCTTCGTTATTTTCTACCGAGCTGCGAGGGCGTGAAAATCGGTGGAATTAAAAATCCAGACGGTCCCGGAGGAAAACAATAGAAGATACTGGTTAGGGGGGATTATTAAATTCCGCAGACAGGTATGCCCAGTGTGGCGACTCGATTCCGCTGTTCGGAGATTAAGGGTTGAGAGTCGTGGCGACTAGTGTCGGCAAATCCGTTGAAGAAGGCGCGGGAAGAATGGTTCGCCTCTGCGGATGCAAATGAGCGGGCGCCGATCACGGATCACAATGGATTTAATTTCGCGTCTGGTGGCATCGTCAGCCGGTCCCTGGTAATTGCGCTTACCGATGTAAAGCCTGACGATCGCCGATCGACCGAGAGAGACGGAAAGAGAGTTCTGTGTGGCAGAAAAGCGAAAAGACGTGGGCGTCGTCGGTGGGCGTCGAGAGCGTTGTCGCGCCTTCCGGTTAATGACGAGGGAAACACGGCTGTTTCGAACATGGACGTCGTAGGGAATCGCCGATATTATGCGCGAGGTGTGATCAAATTGGAACCGGGCTCTGTCAATCTCGTCGAGACGGTGTCAGTGATTGTTGATCACTGATTAATTTCCCCCATAATATTCTACCGCGACGTGTACGCGTTCCACGCCGTTGTGGCAATTTCCATCGAGCTGCGAATGCCTCGATACGCGTTATAAACAATCGAACCTATTCTAGAGAGGCGACAAGGACCGGGCAGATCCCTGTCTCGAAACAAACATCACGGGATAAACAAGACTGCGCCAGCCAACACTGAATAATACCCCAGGAATGATGGGCAACCGCGTGTCCCCGGGAATTCTATTGTCGCGAACGCGTGTCCGGCGGGCTTAATGATTTAATGCTCATTGTTGCTCCTTCTCCTGATTATGCCCCGGCCCCATTGTACACCGTGAACCGCTAATGCGCTCGGGGAAAGTGTATCGCGGATCCTCCAAGGAAGTGGAAGAGGACCTAGTTGATTGCTCGGCCTGGATGGGCTAGGGGTTGCAATTTAGCTGATGCGCTCCCAGAGGCTCTAATCTGCCGGTCTAAGGGTTTGTTCGATAAACTGGGTGTGCGTGAATGTCGGACTAATATCCATAAAGAGACGGACACTTGTTCGGGTCTGTTTCAGAGCTTGGCATAACTATTTCGATGAGTCAATGTTTAATTATTCTAACACGGTACATCTATCGCATTGATTTATTTACGTATGGATGGATATTTGGGTGCGAAATGGTCGAAACGATAACACTAATGTCTATAGAGTACTCGTCACGATGGTAACGCGTTTCGTTCGAAATGTAATGGCAAAAGTATCACCATAAGACGAATGGTCTTTGGATGAACAACGGCAGAACGTGTGCTAGATTTCTAACAGCGAGTTCGAAAGAAATTTTAATTAAATTTAAATTTGCCCCCGAGTAACGAAGCAGGGAATCACTCTCGCAGGAAGAATAGAACTCACTATGAAAGATGATCCGGGAATAGCCGGACCGCGGCCGGCACGAAAATTTCGTATCCGGTAATTAAATTCCGCGCGGGCTCTACGGACGACGTCAATGTTTAAATTATCAGCTTCTTCGTGACGTTACAAATACTAATTTATTCATATGTCAGACATACGAAGCGACGCGAGAGCAGTCTCATTTCGGGAAGTTCTGTCACAGTAAAATGAAAATTCAAATAGACTCGGAATTTACATACCAGAGAAGAGTCTTCTGTCCTCATCGTTCTCGTTCTCGGCGTTGATCAAACACACGCGGAGACGTATACGTATGCGAATACCGAGAACACTGCGAAATTATGCATACAGACCTACGCAATATTGCTTTCTCTCTAATCGGACAGACAATATCGCGGTTTCAATCGATCCCGAAACTCGAAATCCCTGTCTACGTTCATCGAAGATTCGAATGGTGATAACTAGACTGCGGATCTTCGTGCAAAATAAAAATAAAAATTGTCCAACAATCTCGAATTTCGTGTACCCAAGTTTACAGATAACAAATTGTTCGAGAAACACGTCTCCGATCCGGTGAAGAAGATTCCCTCGTTTTCGGCGAGCCTCGATACGTTCGAAGCGTTTCGTTGATCGCGTCGCGCGTTTCCGATAATTTCCGCAAATTCAAGTACGTCGATTCGCGGACGATTATCCGCGAGGACATTCGGAAGACACGCTGCGGCAGAAAAATCATCGAGATATAGCCTGCCGATTCGAAGTTTCGGTAAATTGTGCCGTCGATATTCAACTAATTCCACGTCTCCCCGTATCGTTGCAATATCCGCGCTTAATTGCAGCGTTCCATTTAAAAGCATTGTTTGTCGTCGTCGATCGAACACCGATTCCGGGGAAATGGAGGGGTTTGGGGGATGGGAACGAGGGGGTGGATCGAGGCAGAGAGAGAAGGAGAGTAAGTGGGAGAGAGAGAGAGAGAGACGGAGAGCTCGATGGTTCGGGACCGCGCCTGTTTGCCAGCTAGATTTTTAATTACGCCGACGACAGTGGTTTTACGGGCGGGCCGGGAGACAAAAACTCCCATCGGGTATTCTCCACGGACGACAATTCACCCGGTTACCCGGCCAGTAGATCGTCTCGCGTCCAATAAAAGTCGAACGCCAGCGGTTTCTCGATCGCGGAATATCCCCGGGCAACATATCACGTTGCCGATGCCACGCTCCAGAAATTTACTTTTCTTTCAGACCCACCCCGTTCGCTTTCTTTCGCTTGTCCCGTACCACCTCGGGTGAATTACAGCGCAAAGATTGCCCTGTTCTTGTTGCTGTAGTTGTTGCTTGCTGCTCCTCGACCGAATGCCGATCGCACGATTTGTCACACTTCGCCAATAGACGAACGGCGATCGAACTTGCTGACCGATGCGATGGCCACTTGGAGTTTTTCATTCGGGAATTGCCAGCTCTCGGATGACGTGATTAACACGACCGCCGCGCCCATAAATCTCAGCCGAATTAGCGCGTTACGTTCGCGTGAAATTATTAGGGGGTGCGTGCGATACGAGGAAACGAAATGTATCTCGTTATGGAAAGTGTGCTGGTTAATAACGAGCTAAATTTAGGATACAGCCGTCACTAATAGCCGGCCAGCGAACGCCTCGGGCGACGCTTGAAACATTACAGCAGCCGGTTTAACGCGTCATTACCGGGATACAACGAGAACTCCTAAAGCCCCGCAGGAAAAGAACGAATCCCAGAGTCCCTAAAACGTCTCGTAACGATGACAACCTCGAGAGCAAGGTGCTCTCTCTCTCTCTCTCACTCTCTTTCTCTGCGATTCGGAAGATTTAACACCCTCCCCCGAAAAACAGAGTGGTTGATTTGAGATTTAGTGGGCCATGAACACCGGCACCGGAACGAAAACAAACGACGATACCATCGTAACCAGGTTACCACGCTCGCGCGCGTTCGCTATAATTAATGTAATTAAAACTACCCGCGCCGGCACCGCGTCGCCGGTGACACACAACTTGCGAAAAACTTCTGGTCCAGTTGTTTTTCCAGGCAATTGCTAATTTATCGCCGCTGTTTTGCTGAATAGAATAAAACTAATTGACCATTAAAAGGGGAGGATCCGACGATTTATGCGATTCCGATGGCTGGACGCCGGTGTTTATACCGGCTGCCGGATATCTGTTGTAGCCCATTAATTTTCGAGATTATGAGTCGTTAAAGTTTGATGGTTGGTGTTCGGGAAATTTGATTCAGGGTTCAGGTGGATTTTGGTCTACAGGTTAAATTGATACAATGGAGAGGCGAGTGGTAAACGAAATACCGAAATTTAGTAAAATTACCGAGGCATCAGGATGATCGGTTGAGCCATTAGATTGGCCAATTATTCAAACGCACCTTTAGAAAGGTGGGAAATTTCAGTGGAAGCACGTTGAGCTTGCAGAAGTCGAGTTCGCCCGTCTCCTCGCGACGGAATAATTAACGAAGCATTAGTTTTGACGAGGGCAGTCGCGGAAGAAATGATAATGCAAGGGGTTATCGCGGCTCGTCCGTTTCATTGTTGCGCGACTACAGGCGCAAACAGGCGCGCATCCATAACAGCCGGAAAAGGCGAAGGAATCGATAAGGATTTCGCGTGGAGCAGACGCGTGTAGGATAACGCGGGGGTGTGGAGCGAGAAAAGGGGTTGGAGGGCTCTGGCGTTTAATACGCGTAATTTGTTATAATCCACTTGAATCGGGCCGGCGCGGCACGGTGTATACGGTGTGCCGTGTACTTTGCTCTATTTTCCGTGTGCAATCCCGTTAACCCCCGGCAAGGGGAAATTTCAGCAGGTACGAGAGCTATCTCTCTCTCTCTCTCTCTCTCTCTCTCTCTCTCTCTAGTGCGCCCGCACGTTTATTCGCCGGGTTATTCCGCATCCACGCGTCTCTGTGGCTTACAACCGGATAAATGCTGTCATTCAGCCCGGCTCTTCAATGTAATTCACTGACAGCGCCGCGTCTTTGCACCCCCCTCGGCTGTCTCAAACGGCTTTTCAGAATATCATTCACGCCTGTCCCGTTGAACGGCGAGTCGGCTTTCAAGAAATACTCCCGCCAAGCGGCCGATCGTAACGAGCGGCAGCCAAGGGTTTTGTCTCGCCGGGATATTACCGGGATCCCGGGCATCGTTCTCCCTTCTTCTTCTTCTCCACCTTTTTTTCTCTTCTTCTTTAGTCTTTTCCTCCACCTGTCGTTCAACGAGCCCACGCTCGCACGCCGCGCCGAGGGAATCGAATTTGCCGCGCGTGCCCTACCGCGACAACCGTGCCAAACGCTGGACGGGTTAAGACGTCGTACACACTGATCAGTAGACAGCGGATCTTTATGCATTTATGAAGAAATTGGTTGGGCGAAATATTTGGAAAGAAAGTACGTGGTACTCTCCCTTTTTCAATTATCCCACGCACTCACGGCGCGTTGGTAAACAGGTTAGGAAAACTGACACAAAAGAGAGAGAGAGAGAGAAAGAAGGATAGAAAGACTGATGTGTCATGATAAAAGTGAACACGTGCAATAAGAGATTTGATAACCTGAAAACCTTTAGTACGAAAGTGTTAAGATTGTAATTAGGGAAACGACGTAGTGAATAATTGACACTTAATGTCGTTTCTCTTTTCACAGGTAAGCCTTGTAAATATTTGTATACAGAAACCTGAATAGTAGAATCGAAAACTCTTTTTACAGGAGAAACTCAATTCTGTGATTATTTCTGCCTTTACCTAATCATATTGGGAAATAAATAACGTTATATATTTATAGGAAAGTCGTTAAGGGATGAAATCAATTTTCATGCTATTCCTACTTCTCGCAATCGATGCAAAAAACATTTTTATCTTGCATAAAGATCCGCTAGGCAAGCACGTTTTCTGGAACGTGTTCGGGTACTCCGGTGTCAGAAGTAATCAACTGTTACTCTGGTGTCGCGTCGTCCAGATTGAAAGGAGTCCAGCATAGGTGGTCCTGGATAACTTCAAGCGTCGGCGCATTCGACGACAGCGTGGAAATATGTCGAACGCTGACGGAGTTTATTAGGCGGAACTAACGCACGGTTAATTGCGAGTAACGTGTTACTCGGTGCGGATACGTCTATACGACAATTTTATGCATAATGGCAGCGATCGTTCACGGAAAATGGTCCGGTGACACCCGACGTTATCTCCTCGCATGATTACGCTTCACAGCCATGTCGCGTATAGGAAAAAGCAAACGCTACGTATCGCGTGTCGTCTCAGCCTGCTAACACCAGTTCCAGGAGACAGTTGTTCCGTTTCGTAATCGGTCAGCCATCGATTGTTGCACATAAACTGATCGTTTTCTTTCTTTTTTTTTTCTAATCTCGTGTTCTGTATCGCTGCACATTAACCCCTTGCACCTCGCGATAAATCCACCGTTTCGTTCCTAGAATTCCGTAACGTTGTTATTTATCGTGTCGTGTCAGTGATTTTGCTTTCACATGCTGTTCCAGATTGTTTCGTTCGTAACGGCACCAGCCAGCAACGCTTTTCTATTATCATCGTCGACGTACACGTATATACAGTTTTATTTTATTCATCGAGAAGTTCAGATTAAATGAAATTTATTTTTACAAATGACTCCGATACGTCAAACCGAGAAATGAAATGCTACGGCTCGTAATGAGTTTATTAATATCTATGAAATGTTTCGTGCGTTATAAATGCATAAAGTTCAGCAGTTTAATTATACACCGGCCGATTTATTGTATTTCGCAGAATGGGGTACGGTTGCGCGTCCATAAAATCACCACTCGAATTGTTTGTTATTTCATCAGTGCATAGTAATATTTGTCAGAGACTTTTACAGAGTTTGATTCACTGAAAAACGTCAAAATGTATGTATATTTTGAATCACCGCACGTTTCGTATGAAATATTTCGCTTTTTTATTATTCCCACGCGAATTGATTAACGAACACATTTTCATTCGAGGTCTGCCATTTCGTCTGACATTTCGCGTCTATTCGTTTGAAGAAGTTCCGCGTGAAATTACAGCCTCTCGAAAGGAGATCCGTGTTTAATTGGTCGTCGCGTTAAACCAGACGAAACGTGCCTCACTTTTCGCACTATTTTAGGGAATGCTCGCGAGACAGTTAACGTTCCTTAGAATTAACGCGGCCGTTGAGTAAGCCGCTTAACGATTTAATGCTGGAACACGCATTCGGAAGTGGCGAACCCCGTGTACTAGATCATAATGCGATTAGACTGGTGTTTTCTCCGTGACGCACACCCGTTTCTGCGTACACGCACGGAATCAATCGAAAACTGATTTTAAGTTAACCGAAGGATCCCAAGCGAGCCGCGTCGAAGCGATAGGTCCCGTTATCAAACAAATCAAACGACGCAATTTATATCTTCCGAGCGTTGAATCGCTCTTGCGGCTTGTGGACTCTTTCCAAGATTCAACAAGTCTCCCGATGCCGTGATAAAAGGCGAATGCCTCTGCCTCGTCGTAAACGCTTTGTTCCTCAACGGAACACCTTCCGTTTCGCTACAAAGAAAATGGCGCTGGCGAACCGGAGTGCTAAGAAAAGAGCTTCGAGCAGCTCCAAGTCTTCGATCGTCTCCGTCTCGCCGCGCCGATTGCCGGCGTTGACATTAACAAATATGTTAAGCGGCGAAACACAAATCGTCGGGCGTAATTGCTCGCGGAAGAGAAATGGCCAGTGACAAGGCGGAGAGTAAAGTAAATACATCCCGGTCGGCCGTTCGTTCAAACAACGGAGCTCTCTCTCTCTCTCTCTCTCTCTCTCTCACTCTCTCTCTCTTTCTCTCTCGTCAAACAACCGAGACATGAACTACTTTGTATAAATACGAACGCGCGCGCCGCGCTGCCAAGCTGCTAACCGAAATTCATCGTGGGCTAATCTGTTTGCGTTACATTGTTTTAGTTAACACCCCCGCTTCCCGGTGTTTGCACGGGACCGTTTTTACTTCCGGCGACGGAAGTCGCGAACCGAAACGGTACCTCGCGAGAAGGACACCTTTTATTTATTCTGAGGGGATAACGTCGTGAATTCTCCGTTCGAAACTAAGTAGCTGTGGCCGGTCTACTTTCTTCGTTTGTTTAACACTCTCGCTACCATTTCTCGCGGGTCGCTTCGTTTTTTACTTCTCCATTTTTATTTCTCCATGACGGAACTTCAACATTCTTTTAAAGCTAAACGATTCGCCGAAGTCCGCCAGAATTTTTTTCGACTTGATATTTCTAATTTCGTTTTGCGTTTTGTTTTAAAAAAAATCCAGAGGTTACAGCAATTCCGCTGATTACGACGTCATCGAATGCAGTTACTCGCATCACCGTCGATCCAGTTATTTGATTTCGCGAATGAAATTTCATTCGTATAAATACAATTCCCGGTGGAAGTCACAAATGTACATTTTATTCCGCGTTTATTAATTTAGTGTTGCCGCACTTGACACGAGAACGAGATGCACTGAATTGTTTAACGAAAAAAAGAGCGGCCGCTTTTACATTGAAAACTGTATCGACACGTCAGCATGGTGGTGAAATTTCTATAATAGCAGCAATTTATTTAGTAGTGTGTATCGACGATTGGCAACGATTTAAATTAAATCGAGGTTGTTTATAAATTTTCCTAATTAATATCCAACCCCGCCAAGCCAAAGCGAAAGTGGGTCTCGTCCGAAGAAAGAGACACACGATGAAAATTTTGTTCGAACGCGCAGCGACTCGTTGCCGTTCAGCGGAATTATTAATTCTAAAATCAGAAGCTCGGTTGGAAGCTAATTAATCCTCGTAATTGAAATTCTGCTGTGTTTCGCCTCTCCCAAGTACAATTCCGCTTAAATAATCTAGTAACTTGCTCCTCAAGAATCGCGAAGAGAGAGAGAGAGAGAGAAAGAGGGTGAGAGAGAAAACGCGCCTCGACGCCGCGAGTGACAATTTTAATCACATTTCTAGCCGGCGAATTGCAAATTGCGATTCAACGAAAGAACAGGGCATTAACGCTTGAACCGCAGCTAAGAAAATCCATTAATCTCCATAATGAAAATTCTACGGCGTTCCGGGGCCAACCTGGGAAACTAAGTCGCACCACCCTCCCCCACCGCCAGACCGACAATCCGAAATTGCAATGGCTGGTTCCCCTTTTGAGAGGGAGAGGGGTGGGATAAGAGTAGCAATTTTATACACACCCTGCAAAGGGTTAATGAACTTACCGCAATCAACGTTGCATTTACCTAAAACCGGTACCCCGCCGCCTAGGAGTTTCAGTAATTATCGATCCGACGTTCTATGAAATTACTTCCCGAACAAGAAAAGGATAATTTCGCCAAATTGAATCCTGCTCGCAGAAAGCGTTATCGATCCACGAGGTTTAAGGGGTGGCTAACCCCCTGGAGGGTGAGGGGCAGTGGCACGCGAACCAACGTATGGCAATTTATGGCAATCGGTGCCCTTTGTTCGGCTTGTTCGCGGAAAGGTGCAAAGAAGCGATGGTAACTGTTTAGACAGTATACTTCATGGTAATTAAAGCCGAAGAAGGGGGTAGAGGAGAGCAAATTTGTAAATAATTGCCGAAAAAGTAAAATGATAATGAGAGCCACGTATTGGTTCGAAATACAAGTCCCAGGATGCAAATGAGTGTTCCCGATGGATTCGTGGGTGGACCAGCAACCTTATACGGAGAAGAACAAGGTAGCCGGAACGAGGAATGAGCCTGTTCCCCATTAACCCGCGAAATTAGCCTCGATTTTCTGGATAATCGAGCCGTTCCACGATTCTTTTCAGACTGCCGCTACTACCTGTCGACTTCTACTTTTCATCTTAATATGCATTCGGAATTGGCTCCATTCACTGGCGAAATTGAGGGTATTGTGGGAAAAGAATGTTGCCTTCTAAGAGCCCCAAGGGGGCGTTGGATGGCGTGAATTTTAATGGGGTAAATATTTGAGATTGGTCTGGAGTTCGGTTAACATGTACATATCTGCGGTACTTCAATTTAATGCGGTTCTAATGTTCGTGTTTTAAATGTACCTTTGAACATCATTCCACGTGAAACGATGTTAAACGACATGCGTATACAAATTCTTTCTAGCATATTTGTTTAAACAGTGCGATCGAGACGAATGGTTTTGGCAACGCATTAAAAAGTCACGCGGAGCCACAAAATGAAATTCGTTGAACCGACATTTAATTTTCGACGAAATTATGGTTAAACTCGTTCGCGAAGTACACGCCCCGACCATCGAATGAATTGTATAGTTGGCAAATGATTGTGCTATATACGAAATCCAATAAAAAAAAGAGTGCAATGTATCGTTCATTTGTTTGGTACGTTGTTTTTGAAAATGTCGATCTCGCGAACATGTTACATCGAAATTTCGAAACTGGATTTTTGCGGAACACGGAGTTCTAAATGAACGATTTTTGTTCTACATTTTTTACAGATTTCCGCGTGCAGAATAACCGGCTGGCGATTGTAGTATTCGGTTGGGAGGCAGCCAAGTGCACGTGTACTCGATAAATTGTTGAATTTATTTCCCAAGGAAACGCGAAATGAAAAAAAAAAATTTGCTCCTTTGTTTTCCCAACGTTCATTCCACACGGCCTCACCGTTTTCGATTTTAGCTTGGTTTTCAATAGAAAATATTTTTTTGATGCGTACTCGAAAAGTAGGTTATACGCGCATACACAAAATTCCACGTGCCCGTTTAACGCAGCAATGCGTTCGAAACTTCTGTCCGAGAGTGTACACAGCGGCAAGAAGAATTTCGAAACATTGTCCAGTAGGGTGGGGTGTGGGGTGACCGGAATGTGACAGCGAGTATCGAAGTGTGCTGGGGATATAATATTCCCGGTGGCTGGTCCTCTTCCCCTCGCCAATCCTTGGAGTGTGCCGCTCGTCCACGTCGTCGACGTCGTCGTCGTCGTCGTCTCCGTCGACGACGAGGGCACATGTTTTCACAGCAAACATCGCGAAGAAGCGTCTCCGTGTAACAGCGGCAAGACGAGCACGGGAACGGTGTGCACGTTTCATTTCCCCGCACTCTTCCACCCCGTGTCCGCGCTATTCTACACCCCCGATTCTCATCCACCCCCTATCCAGGACCCTTGTTCTTACGACGGCACGCTTCCGAGCGATCACTCGTGCAGAAAAGGAAAAAGCAAACGCGCGGAACGGTCTGAATGAGCTGCGGGGGTGGCGGAAGGGGTTTCAGTGGGTGGTAGAGGGTTGCGCACCAAGGTATTCCGAGTTAACCGGAAGATATTTCCGACTTCGGGGCCCCGGAGTGTACACCCGTTTAATTCGATTCGCGTTAATTTGACGGCTTCTAACGAAGGCCCTCCCGTTTCCACCTCCTTTTCCACACCCACTCCTCACCCGATGGTCCCTCGTTCCTTGGCCTACGTCGGTTCCAACCGTTGCTAAACCCCCTCCTCGATTTTCCAACCGGTGATAGCCGCATTGCAGCTGCAGCCCTGCAATTTGCAAACGCGGAAAATCCTTTGCGGATGGCTCGATCCCACCGGCGGATCTCTCCGCCCGTTTGAATATGAATAAACGAAAATGCTACCGCTCTGTCAACCACCCACGCCCACCTGCGTTTCTTCCCCGTACGCCTTTGTTCCTCGGTTTCGGTTTCGCTCGCTGGAATTCGGCTGGAAACTGGGCTGGCATGTATGACGCCACTTTTGTCGGGTGACTTTGAAAACCGTCGAAACTTTGTGACGTAGCAATAATAAAAAAAAAGCAATAAACAAAATTTACTGCGATATTCTGTCGTGCTCGCTGTTTTAACCTCTTTGTCTTTGTTCTAAACGTTGTCCTGTATCCTCCTAAAGTTTTATCCTGCTGAGAAAATTAATTCAATTCCATATCCATGAAACCAAGGATGTTCTTTGGAATTCGTCCGATTCTGCAGGTGGTAGGTCAGAAGTAGGTACTTCGTAAAGTTACACGTTCCCAAAGAAGAAAGGTCGATTATATTAAAGGGTCGACGACGAGGCGCGAACTTCTTACGAGGACGAATTCCACGGATCGTCGGGTCTTTTAATGTTGCCGGCGTCTGCGGGGGTGCAGCCGCGTTTCCTTTGACAAATCGACGGATCCGACATCGACGTGCCTTGCTGGTAATGATGACATATGATTCTGACGTGGGGAGAGTCGCTGTATGCAGAGGAACGAGTGTTGGATCGAACAGTTTCTTTTCAGATCGAGACGAGACCAGTTTCCGCGTAGGAGGCTACGAAACTGGTCTCTTCCAATTTTTTTTTTCATGTGAGTTTGATTGAATGGTCTGTAATCGACGATTACTTATGCGTTACGATGGCTCGTTAGGGTTTTATTGGGTGCTCGAGGACTGTGCCATTGAACGTGGTCTGATTTGGAGATCGTCGAATATTTTTAACGGATGATGGATGGCGATACATTTTATTCCGTTCTCTTTCAATCAGTTCTCTTTTCTTAAAATTATTAATTGTATTATTTCTTCGAAGAACACAATAGAAAATCCAATGGTTCTCCGAAAAATCATTTTCTTTCCGGCATTCGAGTTGAAAAGTCCGCGACGCGAACGTTTCAGCGTTTCCCTCGGCACATCCGGATGTCCAGTGACTCGTGGGCGGGGGTGTACGTCCGTACATCCAGTCGCAGAAATCTTCTCGTGGCGCAGCCATCTTCACGGAGCGTCTGGTCGCGACGCCGATGGGATTGTTGCCGTTGTCGTCTTTCGACGCCTCCTCTTCGCCTGTCAAATTTACTTGTCTTCCTCTCATAACACGGATAAGTTGTTCCCTGGCAGTCGGCGACGCGTCGTCGCTTCGCGTACCCGCCTTCACGGCGACGGGTACACGGAGGAATTTTATCGTTCGGTTCATGCCTGGATTAGTACTCGCGAGCGGGTACGAGCGGCTTGTTTGCGAACTTGTAGCTACGAGGATCTCGTGGATCGATTCTATCGAAAGTTTCGACGCTGTTGACAGATCGGTGACACGGATTAGGATACGGACAGCTTTCGACGAGGATCGAACCTGGCGCGCGTCGGGTTCAAATTAGGATGATGTCCAGTGCCGGATCAAGACCTTCAGGGACTCGAAACACCTAAAAGATTTCGACACCTAAATCGATTTCAGTCGAAACCAACGACGCGATATTCCGGAACAGCGCACATCAGAGTTACCCCGAAAGATAAACGAAACCGTAGCCGAATGCCCATAGTCCGTGACTCGATAGACTCCCGTTACAACCCTAGCCCATCGTTGCCCACGCAATTTTCACCCTCTCGATCCTCGGGTTTCCAGCGTAGCCGATCGCCCGCATGCCGGGGTGGCCAGGAAAAGGGGGCGCGTATCTGCGCGACAACGGAGTGACGGGTTCGTACCCTCCCTCTCCACGGAAGCGTCAGTTCTGGGAGATATAAATCTGCCGAAATTAATTAGGGTAGGTAAGCCGCAATTTAGCGTAGCGCCAGCCAGTGCCAAGACAAAGTTGTCCCTCTCTCGTTTCGCTCACGGTTCACCCCTCCCCTTGCACCCTCTCCACGCCCCTTACTCGGGGCGAGCAAGAGAGCCGCGGTATAATATCCCTTATTAGAACACGCCTGGCAGAAACTGCGGAACGTGGATATCGGAGAGGAACACGAGAAACGACGTGGGGGTGGTTGGTACGGGGGTTGGAGAGAGTCGGTTCGGGGGCGCGGGAACGGTTGACGGCGGTTTACTTGGCAAGTCAAACATCCTACAGCCTGCAATATCCTGCCGGGCAGGCCTGTAAGATACCGGTAAGGCTGAATTGAACGCACCGCACCACCCCAAGCCCAGTTTCATCCCTCCGACACCCCCGCGATGCAGGGCTAGGGCCGACGCCGGCACGGGCCGACGGAGTTCAGAAGGTTTAGGTCCTGACCACATCAAATGGACTGGCCACCTCTCGGTATGCTAAGTATGACCGCTGCTAAAACCCAAGAGAACTTTGCTAGACGTACGCTCCGCTGGGATCGCGTGATTGGAGCCGCCAGGTGACGTTGTTATTACAAATTCCAGTTTGGTTTCTAATATCATCCAAGAACGGATTTTGGATCTTTACCATCCTCTCTTAGTCATACAACGAAAAGAGGAAATGTTCTTAGCAACAGGTCCGATCAATTATAAAAATATTGTTGTTATTTTGTTCATTAACAATGTGGAACGTGAATGGCACTTGGATGAGTGACTGTCTGGTAAAAAAAAAACCGAAAACTAAAAGGCGATAGTGAGAATAGAAAGTGGGGGAAGGAAGATTGGTAAATGAATTTGAAACCCTGAGGGGACCAAACATCATGTTACATACATTCCGTTTATTAATAACATTTCTATGGACATTCGAAGAATTTTCAGGAAAGTTGGAATTCACACCATCTTTAAAATACCTTTTGTATTTAAAGAAGTGAGTTCCACCTAGAAATGGTATATTGCCACTTTTAAAAAGTTGTAATTTTGATCGAACCTGTGCGCTGATACCACCACACATTGTTTAATTACAAATTGCTGTTGCAAATAGCGAGATTGGTGGAAATGGTATTACTCCTTATCCGCAGTCCACTTATCGGTTCACGCTGGCCGGTCATCGACAATGGGACACCGTGTGCCGCCTCTTAAAAATATATCTGTGGCCAATCAAATATCCCCTCATTCTGGGATCGATGCTTATCCGACGATTCGGTGGTCGGTCGTGCGAGAGTCCTGGCAGTAGGCTGTTCCTTTGCTTCCCTCGAATCGAATGGAATCGAATCGAATCGGCTTCCGGTCCCGTGGAAACGGTATCATCCCCCTGAAGAGACGAGACGAGACGGGTACGCGAACGCGACGCGAATCCAAGACGCTGGGAAGCCATCCGGCGGCGCACAGGT
Organism: Lasioglossum morio; assembly: GCA_916610235.2. Lineage (NCBI taxonomy): Eukaryota > Metazoa > Arthropoda > Insecta > Hymenoptera > Halictidae > Lasioglossum > Lasioglossum morio. Next base: position 27,033,530 of record OU744325.1, on the reverse strand, counting down.
GTATGTACACGTGCGACTCGTGCACGTGTATCGGTTAAAAGTCGTCTTTTCTTTCTGCGACGTCGCCTCCCGCCGACAGCGGGGGCGGCCAGCACCCGGAATCAATATTCCGACGTGAACTTCCGATCCGACGGTGGACGCGCAATTTATTTTTCCACGGAACGCCACCCCTATCATCTCCATCCGCTCCTGTGACCACCGTCGGCACAGGAAATCGAGAATAGAATCTGATTTTGGTCAGAGAACGACGTACGGTACAAGCCGAATACATCGAGATAGAAAGTCAAAGAAAGGACGATTGAGATGGTGACTTCGATGGATGAACGCTGATGAGGATTATTGCTTTACAACTGCTGACATGGCAGGGTTCATATGTCATCGGTAATGTCTAGACTGCGGATATGTCCGTGCAGAATAAAAATTGCAAAATGATCATGTATTTTCTCTTTCAAATTTTTGTAAAGAAAGTCTACTTTCTTTAATTGAATGAGGAACAAGAGGAAATCTGAAAGATCGATCTATAGAAAGAGATAGAGAGAAAAAGGGATGTATGATAGAGCACGTGTGCAAAGTTTAGGCAGAGTAGACAGAAAAGAACTGTTAGAAAAGAAGTAAATAGTGCAAATAGAAAAAGGATAAATTAATGAACTTTAATTGTCGTTTCTTTGATTGACAGCTGAGCGTGTATATAGTGTAAATAATAATTCGATGTGCATAAATAAATAACGGAAAATCTTTGATTTACAGAGAAACAAATTCTAGTTGATTATTGATTGACACCCTCAATAAATTGTCTTATATCCTTAACTTTTTTTGTTCCGTAGAGTGACATCTACTTTCCTCTACGTTTTTCTCGACTTTTGCGATCGAGTGTAGACTTTTAGCACAATGCAGAATTCAGAAGTTATTAAAAACGATCACGTCTGCGGTACACGTTGGAGCCATGAGCTCCTAGTTGAATTTGCATCCGCGTTGCTGTCGGAAAGTTACTGTCACCACGTGTGTTCTTGAAGCGAGGAAGCAGGGGGTAGTCGGGGTTGGTGGAAACGTGGAAATGGGGCGTAAGGGGTGTGCACCAATTCCCGATAAATAGCTCGGAAGAACGCGTGTCGCTAGCACGCACCACGGATCGTCTGGAATTTTTCGTTTGATTTTTTTTCCACCCCTGTAGAGGACAATGTCTCGCTCGCAAGTTTAAAGGAAACTCGCGAATCGTATCCGCTCGCGAACCGTTTCTCGCGCGCGTTCAATCGAATCTGCTGCGACGGAATTCGAGAATCGCGCGCGACGCGTCGCCAAATGAAATTTTATTCCGTCGTCGACGTCGTCGTCGGCTGTTTTTCTCTATGGTAAAAAAAAAAAAAAAAAAAAAAAAACAGGGCTCGGCGGGATCCTCTGTGTACGGGAAATTCGACGCGTCGACGGACAGCGGAATAATTAGGTGTGAAACTCGAAAATTTTCAGGCACACGACGGCCCCAGGTGTAATTTCGGGCCGCTCGAACAAATTGTAATTTCAACTCGATGGTGATCGCTGTCGTGGAGCACCGTGCACCGTCGCACGTGAAAAATTTCCAATTATGGGTTTCATTAACGTCGACGTAATGTGCCTGTAATCCGGCGACGCGTTGATTATACCGTGCCGTCGGTTGTTGATACGGCTGAAAATGAATGGGCTCGTTTCTGATACATTGTGTACTTCGCAACGGATTTGTTGATTTGCAGGATCGGCTCTTCGCACTCTTCGATCCGTTCAGAAAGGTCCCGAAAATTCAGAAATCTGTCCATTCACCGCAAACTGCTTCGTGGCATCCGCGCAGAGTACAAGAAAATCAGTGCCAGCTAAATTACTTTTACTAGCATCTTGCAATTTAGGTTAGCGTTAAAAACCGATTGAACTTGTTGCACACTTCGCGAGTTTCTTGTAATCTGAAAGTCTAATTACGAAGTCTAATTTAGTTGAAATTACGGTCGCTTTCGTCAGCTTGTCACGTTAATTAGAATTTCTCTTGACTTGGAATGAACAGAATCTGTGTCAACCAAACTCAATTTTGAACCTTCAAAGATAAATTTCAGCCGCGTTTTCGCTTGAAAAAACATTCTCGTTAAAGAACTCGGATAATTCAGCTAGCACGTTCAACAAAAATATTAGCCTAAGGACAAAAGTGAATCAGTGAATTTCATCTGAACGGTGTACCAAGCAGAGTGCTTTCTTACAACAAGATCCCCATCCTGCCAGGTCTCGCTTAAAAGATAAATCGAATTTTACGTTGTTACGACGATCTCAGCCGGCGCGACGCGACGGTAGTATCTTTAAACTGCACATGGCAGTCTCACTCCCCAGCATCTCCTTTGAGCTAGGGACGCAAAGAAGGGCCGCAAAGAAAGCCGCGGTTGCCGCAAACACGGTTAATCTCCGCAAGAGAAACACCCGGAAAAAGAGACAAGTTAATGTAAAGTCTATCTAGCCGCGAAGAAAATACTTTACGTTCCTGGCCGGTCGCGCCGGATGTTTTCTTTCCACGGTTTTTCCTCTAGGCAACCGTACCGGAGAACAGAGAAGGGGTGTGGGACACAGATTAGGGGTGGCTATAGGATGGGGGGGGGGGGAAGGAGCAGATAAAATTCGGTCTTTTTCCGTGTTGTCCCGTGGATTTCGTTAAAGGGAAAAACAAATCAAGCCATGTCTGGGGCTCTTAAACGAGACCGGGAAAGAGGAAAACACGAGACGGAGTCGGGGCCGGTCGGGGAACGGGGAAAATAAGGCGTGGACGGAGAAGAATCCATTATGACGTGGAGCAGACTTCCAAGGAGGTCCATGGGAGGAAGAAACACTCGGTAGGAATTGAATAAACATGCCCAGAGTAGAGAGAGAGAAAGAGAGAGAGATAGAGAAAGAGAGGGAGAAAAGGAGAGGATGTGCCGAGTCGAAAATTAATGTCCCTGTAGAAGCGGTCGCGGCGGGGGAGCCGACGAGGGCAGCCCTTTAACTCCGACGGCGACGACCTTTTTCAGGAATCCGGTCTGGAACACTGCAAGAAACCTTCCTCTTATTGTCCACGATCAATTTAACATATCCGCGAGATCACAGAATGGACCGTTCCCGCGTACGTGCCAGTCTCGAGGACTCCGAGGAGGTCCGGCCTCGACGGAGATCGAGGAAGAAGTGGTCCCCCATCGAACCTCAATGCCAACCGAACAGGAAATTCGGCTCCCAACCTGTTCCACGGAGCGTCATGAAAATTTATGGGATTAGAGGGAGCCGGGTTCCTGGATCTCTTGTACAGACGGGATTCAGAGATCCGAGGCGTCTAGACGGAACGTGTTCCTCCGCGTCAAAGTGGATCAACGAGCGCCGGGGAAAAATTGTTCGAGATTCGAGATACGTGCCCCCGGAAAACGAATTTCACACCTGTCCGGTAAATGTGGAGCTGTTTTCAGATGATCGGAACCGCGAGTGCAACGAGCAGAGGTGATACGAGTCATTGGTTCTTATAGGAGAAACAGGGTCGTGCTTGTAGAACGAGTCTGTGGCCATATAGAGAAAAACGTGGTAAAAGTAGATCCGACGAGGTTTTCTAATAATTCGGGGACTGGTGTTGAACGAATTTATACCTGTTTCTGGTGATTCAGCCTATTCAACCGTTCGGCGAAAATTCTACAATCACGGAGCAACCGTTTCGATTAACGCAGCTTTGGTTCGCGGCCGAAGATGCTAACCCAGACCTCTCATCAACGATATGGCGCGAGTAACCATCTCCCAGGGATTTCTCCGGGTGCATGCAAAAAGAGGGATCCCGTTGAAGCGTTCACCGTTCACGGGTCTGAAAGGATGATCGGCCTGTCCCGTGGAACGTGGCGTTCTTAAAGCCGGAAGCCATCCGGAGAGACATCAGGCCGCAGCCGGGGATCCATCCGGAACGGTCGCTCCCAATTTGGCCGGAGATCGTGATTCCTGGCCAGCGCCAGGTTTTATCGAGCGTGAAGGTTTTTCAAAGGGTAAAGCGGTTGCCGTGAGGGAAAGAAAAGCGCGGAAAGAGAAGTAGGCGGGGGATGGGTTGGATCTATCTTGGCTTGCACACCGAGAGACCATGCTAGAGAGAACGCTCGAATACATTAGGAGAAGATCCTATCGGGAGTACAGGCCTTTACCTGTGTTCGTCCCCAGCCAAATTGGAGGTCGGCTTGTCGTGGTCTCCTCGGAATACGTTCTGATCCCTGGCGACCCTTCGCGAGAGACGTTCGCGGAGTGACAAATGGTCCGGCCACGGCCGTTATTTCGTGTTCCTCGCCTGTCCCTTTTACTTCTCTCCACCTCGGTCCTCCGCTCTACCTTCTCCGTCTCCTCTGTACCTCTTCTGCCCTCCTCTTCCACCTTCTTTTTTTTCTTCCGGGAGAGAACGAAACGAGAACCGGGGAAGCCTTTGCGTTCAGGACCTCCGGGTCGCCAGACTGCTATTGGACGGCGACAGCAAGAACGAATCTAATTCTGCTATTAATTTCAGCCCCGGGGACGACAGACCGTGTATTCTTTAGCGGATTCGAATGGCCTCGAGGTTTTTACGAGACTTTACTTAATCGTTCGAATACTCTTTCAGTTGGAATCACTTCGCGTGAAATGTACTTGTAACGAATATTATCTTTAGGGAACGGGCAGTTCTATTTTTTTCGGTGCCGAACATGTTACGAATCAGGTTCCGGGGCCGAAAGCAGTGCGGTTCGAGCCGGTTACGCTTCCGTGTAATTAGCTTCGGTTTCCGCCGGTTGTACGAATGTTAATTGGCTGAAACGCGCGTCCCCGGCGACGCATTAAGATCCGGGGCCGCACGTGTGCATCGCCGCACTGCACGGTGCAATCCGCAATGGACCTCTTTGAGTTAGTGTTATTTAACGCCATTTGCTTCAGGATCTCGAGGGCAGAGCGTCGAGCTTCGCGTCTCGTTAAGCAGCTCCTGGCCGCCTCGATATAGGCCAATCGAGATTTCCCTGTAATCGAACTGATACAGTGTTACGTACGCGAGTCGAATGTTAACTACGGGGTTCGGGGTCTGTGATTTTGCAATGGCTGTTTGTCCTATGCTCGCGCTGCCTCTTGCCCGAAATCCGGAAATTGACACCGCGTTTACTACGGAAGATTAGCAACCGCTCCATGCAAATGATACACACATTTTTATGGTACAGTTATGGAATGAATCGTACTCGCATTTTTAAAAGAGTATCTTTCTCGCGAGAGAGCATCTTCTTCCCTTCATATATCATTCCAAGAGATACTCAGACTCGTGTATGTTGAAATTACCTTTGACCGTTCTTTTTCAGACGAATGCAACAACATGAATCATGCAAGCCATCTAAAATGGCACTTTCGAAAGAGCAATGCTACAACATGAGCAAGTTCTTCTTGGGAAATAACGTGAACGTAAGATATCAGGTTCCGGGATCCGCAGCGATCTGATAGCTCTTTATCCCGAATATCATCGGAGGACGCTGCAGCGGAAAGCACCGTAAGAACGCGTCGCGCGAATGCACATTTTTGTCCCTCGTCTGTCGCGCACGCGGCTGCTTTATGGTAAACTAGTTTCCCCCGTAGAAGCCGTTTTGCTCCCGACTGCCGCAATAATCGGGTTAATCCGGCGACCTGTAAATCCGCGACGGAAAAGTTTTGATGTATTCGCTCGCGGGCCTGCCCATAGACGTTTTCGTGCTTCCGGCGGAATAATAAAACAAGGTTTGTTACCGGCGAGCACAGAATTCTTGTTCCATACAACGTTTCCGAGTTGAGAGAATTAATTGGACGGGTACGCAGGATGTTCGATCCTCTACGAAGATCTGGGTTATGGAAAGAAGCACGCGAAACAAGACTGTAGCTATTTCAATGCGTCTTTCAGGTGCACAGATGAAAAGAGTGTTTAGCGCTTCATTTTGCTCTCAAGGATGAGGCAAACATAGTCTCTGCAGTCTTTTGGTTTGATCCGTTGCGGACGGATGTTTCTCTGCACGGAGATGGATGGTGGGAATACGCGTGACGCCATTACGGTTGCGCGACGCCATTATTGGTTCTGATACGATCTTGCGTGGGATTGCAATAACTATCTGTAGAAACTCGGTTTTGAAACCGGCAAATTCTTCGGAACCTTTTCCTCGCTGTTTATTTGCATTTGTCAACGCGAGGAATAAATTTTGTTTCTTCCGACAGCTAGGGTAAAAAGTCTATGAAAACGAAAGTTTGAAAGACGTTAATACAGATTTGATAGTCCCGGAATAGAATTTATTAACACGTCGACTGTCACACCACTTCTCGCGAACGTTGTGCAAGATCGGAATAACTTCGTAACGGTTTTGTTCATTAGTACAAAGAAATTTACTTTCCTTTGAGAATGGTTTTAGTGAATTCAAGATAAAACCTGTTAAATTGTGCGAAGTCTGCTGTCTCGCTGTATTTCAAAAAATTTTACTCGGAATAAATGTAAAAATGGAAACACGGTCGTGACATTTAACGTCAAGAGAGTCTTCACCTTCCTTTCGCGGAACACCAAAAGATTCCTGTACATTTCCTCGCGAGAAGACACTCTATGGCTTGGTGAAGTTACCAAGTATTTCCCATGGGGCCCCAGGACTCTTTGCAAGCCGGTTTGCTTCAGAATTTTGTCAACTGGCACGCCGTAAATCTCAACAGAACGTCACCTATTTCTACTTTGTTCGGAATGCATCTTAGTTTTCGTTTCAAGTTTTTCTTAAAGAATATCGTCCGGCGCTCGTCTAACCGAAAGGGCGTTAACGATCCGTTCCGACAAAAAGAAAAAAAAGGGAAGAAAATGCGAAATAAGCTGTAAACCCTAAACCGGTGTACGCTCGACGGAGAGGCTCCTCATAATCACGCGAGCTATGCATACGCTTGCGTTCCTGCATCCCGCCCCACTCCGTTTAATTCCTGTGCTGGCAGGAGGGAACGCGAGGTTGGCATTCGGGAAAAATGCACTTGCATACCGGCTAATCGTCGCTGAAAGAACTCTCCTCGTCGCCGCCTACAGTTGTCTGTAAATAGCTGCTCGCAGCGGGCGGTAATAAGCGCTTATCTTTAACGCGATAGTAAAGAGCCGCCGTTAACGCCGCGGACAATCGCGGCCCGTGAGAACGGAAGAAGTCACTCGAGGCGATCCATTGCAAGCACACCGAGGGTACCAAGTCTTGAATACCTATCCAGGCTCGGGACTTCTTCTCCTTCTTCTTCATCATCATCCCAGACGGCTTGTATCTCTCTTTCCCTTCGGGGCACATGTGCACCGTCCACTCAATTAAATCGTTCTCGTAAAAACACCGCCCCGGGCGGACAGCTCTTCTTCCTATTAGGCGTCGCTTGGCTGCCTCGAACTGCACTTTCTGCTACCCCTAACGCTTTCTCGGCTGTCCGACGAATTGATAAACCACCGTCGAGCCTATCAGACGATGATTAAGCTTGGAAACCACCTCCGAACGGGCATGATTGTTTCACGGAGGGCAACTTAGACGCCTGCTTCTTCTGCTTGTCTGCTTTTTGAAGTTAGTTTTCTTTTTTTTTTGTTATTGAAGCTCTTTAGACCCTTAGATGGGTCCATTTCACTTTACAATTCAGTTTAGTTTTACAATGGTCCCATTGATGTTACAATGATACAAGCAAGATTTAAATGGATAGTTTACAATCTATGAAATACCGATGGATACAAATACAAGCATTTTACATAGAGAATGCAAAAGTGTGTGCCTTTGAATATCACCTTTTCACACTACCAGATCATATGGTTTAAAGTTTCGTCGCTTTGATTACGACTACACTTGCCGTCGGAAATTATGCTTACTCGGGCCAATGAATAAATGATAATGATAAACATAGCGATCTGGCCGCATCCTATTGATCATAGTAGTGAAACACCTCTTAAACCCTTTACGGGAGAGCCAGGGTAGGGAACTGTCACGGAAAAAGTGTTGGAAATAATTTTGCCCTTAAATAACACTTGCATCCTGATAATTTCCATAGAATTCTCTCTGGCCAGTTTCTTATATTTTTCATAAACATCAGTGAAAGGAATCTTCGGAAAGTTAAAGGAGATCGAGGAAGTAGTCAATTTCGCTGCCTTATCCGCGTCCGCATTCGAGGTTAGTTGCTGACGAATTAATATTGCTATTGCTACCGAAGGATCTATTACAAAATCGATGAATGCAATAAGCTAACTGTAAATCGCGAAATGCCGCGGCGCGGAAGGCCCGGCGATTATTTATAGCATCGCCGATAGGAAATCCGAGGTCGAGAGATTCGCGGAATGGCGCGACGCGACGGATGAAGAAAAGCGAAGCGGACAAGGAGCGAAAAGCTTGATCCGAGTCGACGGGACCTCTGGCGACGAGGCCGGGGTGAAAGCAGCTTCGAGTTTAAAGGCTGAGCCTCGGGATCTGGATGTCACCCCGGTTGAAAACGCGCAGGAGAGGATTAGAGGGAGACCGTTGGGCCTAGGCGAGAGAGAGCTGCTGGAGGAGGACGAAACGAGCGGACAGTGAACCCTTTCTTATCCTCGCGGTACGAGGCTTCAAAGGAATCTCGGCTGTTTTGCGAAACGCACTTAACTTTCCCGAGCAGCCACCCACAAGCAGCCACGAGACGCCGACATTCCGCCGCGGCGACTCTTTTCTTCGGTGCTTTCATATTTTCGCGCGCGATCCTCGTCTGTGGACTGTCTCGCGGTGGTGTCGTTGATCTTTCCGCGAGATGAAAGTAAAATTGACCTCGGCCAACCAGGCGACAAATGCCTGAGCATTGTTTGGCTCGGGTCCTTCACCTCTTGCCTCGGTACTCGCCCAGAGAAAGATAAAAGAGCCTGAGAGATTGCACCTTGTCGTGGGATTCCTTTTTCGGATTTGGTACGTGCGAGCTTTTCGAATGGTAATTCTTTAGCGGATCTTGAAAATGTGACGCTTCGTAGTCGGAACCGTAGAGGGTGTCCCCGTTGTTCGATGATTACCGTAGGAAAATCAAAGAAATAGAAAGTAGTGGCGTGTGTAATTTTTTATATCGTACGAGAGTGCGCGAGTCACGAGAAGTTCCGATAGAATCTGAAGAATCGGCCAGCAGAGACGTTGTTTATTATACAAGATGTCTGCAGCGACGGAACAGTTTCGTCTGTAGACATTACCCATCGCGCGCACAATAAGAAACGGAGAGAGAGAGCACGGTTGTTCCGAGCCTGTATTAAATCGTACGTCCCCGTGTACGAACAAACATCGATTGTTTGCTTTGAAATCGCACATAAACCTGGCGCAGCCGCGAATCGATACACGGGCCGCGGAAGCAGTTGCGGATTAAATGACAAAACACGGCTCTAGACGAGTTGAAAACAATCGGTCCCTGCGTACGGAAGGAGTTCGATTTCAGAGCGGATGTTTAACGACAATATACCTGACACAATCTTGTTATCGTCGAAGTTTCTCCGATAACAGGGACGGGTGCTCGATGTAAGGAATGTATCTGGTTCCGTGGAACGGGACCGGTCCCTTTTATCAGACCGTGACTGGCAAAATCGTGGCACAGAAGTCGGTACCGTAGATACGCTATACGGTGCAATGATACCTAGACAAAAGTGTACAGTCTAAAACCTATGCAATAACAATTTTCCCTCGAATAAAATGTTTGAAATGTGCGTGACTTTTTCATGAAAATTGATTTTCAAAGTAAATCCTGGAAGGTCCATCTGCGCGCGAGAACGGTGCTCCGAAACGCAGAGCGATCAGAATATCGGAACACGATCGCGGCCGTTGCTCGCGCATAGTAGAGAGCTCGAAGTTATGGTTCCGTGGAAACACGGGTAGCCGACACGCTGTCTTTTTGCGGGAAATGATGGAGCAGGAGTCGAGCGGACAGAACAATGGACGTAACACGAAGCGCACAGAGGGAATATGGCCGACGATCGACTTTGCGGAAACTGTCAGAGCACGTTCGCGGACGACAACGTTGACGGTGGCCAACACGGAAATAATCGGACGGGTAAGCCTATTATCGGCGCGGACCGTAGTCAACAATAATTAGAGGGAAGCAGAGTTTCGCGGGACTGCTCGTTCGAGAGGGGGGTAGAATGATGGAGGATGCAAGAGTGCACGAGAGAGGGTGGGAGAGGGCGAGAGAGGGGCAGGACTTAAAATCGAATGCAAACAAAGGTGCACGCCCGGGGTCCATGACTGTATACACTGGTCTCTAGTCGTGCGTTCGCCGGGAGTTTACGTGTGCTGCTACCTAATCCATCCTCTTCTCTATTTGTTTCCCTTCTATTTTCGATGCACCCCCTCGAGAACGCGCGTCCGTCTGTCCGTTTCATTGCGCCCACGCACGGATTCCGCTTTTCGACTCTTTTCTTCTGTTTTCCCCTCCCACAGGCAACGCGGAGGGAGCGAGCGAGAGAAAGAGAGAGAGAGGAGAGAGTTCGCGCTAACGCTACAGACTAATTAATATTTGCTGGGATGGAATTTCGACTCGACGCGGCTCGACGGAGAGCGGAAATGTTAATTGGTTTGGACCGGCACGGCTGCAAATTGCTAGAACATACATAGAAAATGGCAGCGAGCCGACGCGTTGGTTTAATGAACTTTCAAACGACCCGCGTCAACGATCGATCCCGAAGCGGCGAAAAAGTAATGCCCTTCGGGAGCTAGCTTTGTGAGCCGCGATTCAACGCTTTTAATTTTTTTTTTTTTAGAGAAAAAGGGAATGAGGATGGAGGATTACGCGTGGATGAAAACATGATTTCTGTCTGTTGTAGAAGGGTGTTCGTACGTCTTAAAGTGCACAGTTTGGTCTATGTATCCTGAAAATTTAATAAGTGGACGTGAGGATATTATCCTGGCGTATAGGGCAAGTCTTTGGCTCGTCGATCGATTACTTTAATCGGGAGTTTGACGAGCCATTTTATTAAATCGTTGTCCCGTATTGCCGGCGCGACGGACACCGCACCGGAGCGATGTTGAAATTGCGACGTTGATTAAACCGGAATCACCTTTGATAGCTGCAAATGTAATTTTGTCGGGTGCGGTTTATTATATTTACGCGCAAATACGAGATAACGGTCGCGACAAAGTATCGACGGTTTTGTCCGCGCAATTTCCATTAAATCACACGAGTTATCGGCGACCGACAACTTTCAGACTTTCACAGACTACCTCTTACGAGACTTAAAAGCGAATCCAATCCGACGCCCTCGTAAACTCTTACCAGAAATCCTTGCCGAACTTTATTGTTTGTAGAGCAATATTTTTCGTTCGTACATGTTTTTGCAATAAAAGTAAAAGGTGTTTTTTTTTCGTGGAACATAAAACTAGCAACTACATACAGAATAAAGATAAAAGTTCCATGGTTTTTTTTCTCACTGGAAACATTTGTTCTTTCACAAAAAAATTGCGGGCTAGTGAAAACTAGTGGAGTTTTGCAACAGTTGGAGAACGCAGTATTCGTGGGATCCAGGTCGATCGACGAGCAAACGGTCCCAAGGCGAGCGGAAAGAGCCGGACGTGCGAAGGTTCGCACATCAAAGGAAGCGTGTAGCGTTGTTGCACGCGATAGCCGTGTCCCGATAGTATCGAGCCTGGCCGTCGCTTATCGATAACAGCCTGTTCAACGGCAGTCTGCCCCATTGCGCCACGTAAACGCGCATAGATCCGCTTTACCCAATAATCTGAACAAAGTAGACATTCCCGCGGATGCTGGAGCAGTGTATGAGAGCGTGCCTTGCAACGTGTACGCGAGATCCCTCGTTTACAGGGCGATACCCGAGGCAGAGAACGACGAAGGTGCGAGGCAATTGGAATCGAGAAAAAAGGGGACCGTGTTCGATAAGGTTCTTAACTTATTCGATATGGAGTCCGTACAAATCACCGCAAGTGTCTTTCCGTCACGCCGTGGACCCTAACTTAACAGCCCATCCGTGTGGATCATCCTCCATGGAACGCACAGCTGTATTCACATTTTTGTCTTTAACTTTTTAGAACCTGGAGATGATTTCCAATTCCAGGTCTGCACCATAAAAAATGATTTACTCGTTTAATATCTGTCTGAGAAAAAGCGGTAGGAAAAACACGTCCAGCGACACAATCTCGCCTCAAAAAGCGTCAGAAATAAATAATCATGCACCGAGTGGTTCCCTAGACTCGTTCGTGCAATGGCAACGAAATCCTGTAAGCAAGAACGCGCAGACAGTTCGCCCGAGAATAATGAAGTCACGGCTTGCTCTCCGCTTTCCTCGGAAAGTAATAAGTCACCGTAGCTGAAGTAGCATTCACCATTACAAGGGTGGACGCGCCACGAAGCCGGCGAGCTAACCTGCGGACAAAGTGTCACTGCGGACTCGCCGCAGTATCATTCCACGTTCCCGAGCAGCGTAACGTTTGTTCTCATAGCCGCGTGCTAGCTGCAAGTTATTGTGTAATTGCCGATCCAGGAGCTCTCTCTCTCTCTCTCTTTCTCTCGGTCTCTCGCGCGCGGGATTGAGAGCTCCTGAACAGAGAGAAGGTAGCGTACAGGGTGGTGCCGTTGTTGCTGCCTCGATCCTCTAATTACCAGCAATTGCCGTCGCCTAATCAATTACGGTAACGCAATCTGCTTGCATAGCGACTGTCCGTTGGCCGGCCAGCGTAATTGCACAGGCCTTGGCTGTTCGCGTTTTCGACCCCTTTGTCGCAGCTCCGAAGAATCGGGCCGGGATGGCCCGCAAACAGAGACCCGGAGCCAATAAAGCCGCCGCGTCGATAAACATCGAGCACGCTTCTTCTGGGCCCCACCCACGCTCCAATTCGTTGCCAGGTTCCCTGCAATCTGGTCCGGTGAAATTTGCACAGGCGTACAGTGGGTTCGATTACTCTTCACCCTAGCAAGATGAAATGATCTTCGCGATTTTCAGAGTATTTCTCCGTACGTATAGTATTGCAACATATAATTTTCAAAAACCCTGTTACATACCCTCGTAGTTCTTGTTCGATTTTCCTGGCATTCGAATTTCCCAAATGTGCTTCGGCTCCCTGCAGAAGCAAGGATCCCTCCGGAAGAGGATCCACCGGAGGGTACATAAGTAATCGGCGTTTATGGGAGTCGGGATGCAGGGTCGTCGTCGTACGTCGTACGACCGTCGATTTTACGAGCGGCTTCTCGCCGGCCCTCCACGACCGGCCGCGAGTATTTTGTTTAAACAGACCGGGCAACGGTGTCAGATAAGCCGGGCTGCTGGGTGTTCCAGCAGCGATTCGCCGGGAACATCTAGCTGAAGGGCGCAGTTTACCTTGGAAAAGGACGAGCCACGAAGAACCGATAACGCCGGACACCGTTTCACCGGGCCCGGCTCTTTTTTTTACCGGTACGCGAAAGTGCCCTGATATTCGCGTATCGACAATCAACCCATTACACCGAGTGCATCTAACCTGCACTGGGATATTACGGTTTGACGCTTACCTTTCCAGGTAACACTCTAGCCAACTGCACGATAACGAAATCAGGTCAAAAATCCACCAGATCCGGCAGCTTAGTCATACTCCATATATGAACATCTGTCTACATTTATAATTTTGCACATATATATGTAAAGAAAGTGTACTTTCTTTAGTCGAATGTGCCGAGTCTCGCGCGAGTGCGACTGTAGAACAAGAGGGAATTTGAAAGATCGATATCTATAGAAAGAGATAGAGATGATAGAGATGTAAGATAGAGCACGCGTGCAAAGTTCATGCAGAGTAGACAGAAAGAAACTGTTAGGAAAGAAGTGAATAGTGCAAATAGAAAACGGGTAAATTAATGAACTTTAATTGTCGTTTCTTTGATAACGGAAAATCTTTGATTTACAGAAAAACAAATTCTATGTGATATAAATCCAGTGATTTGATTTCAGCTGGAAATTGAACATCGCGCAAGAATTGTTCTTTCTCCCGATAAAAATTTGTCGGTTCGAAGAGGGAGAGAGAGAGGCTTCGTTTGTTTAACAGCTTCTCCGGTACAATAAATTCCTGGATGCCGTCTCCCCTATACACCGAGGGATCAGGGGGCCCCGAACAAATCGCGGCTCGCATGATTTCAAAGCGCCGATATCCCGTAGCCGATCGAACGGAAATACAGCGTCACGGATCGCAACATGGTGCCGAAAACTATACTGCAGTTATATAGACATAAATCCAGCCCGAGACACCGGGGTTCCTTGGGCGGTAAAACACCGAGCCAACCCCATAAATCCGGTGCGCGCGGCCAACACAGCGCGGTGTACACGCTCGTCATTATTTCAGCGTGTACACGCGTGTGCGCGGACATCGGGAACCATAAGAGAGAGAGAGAGAGAGAGAGAAAGAGAGAGAGACAGGAAAGGAGAGAACGAGAGAGGAAGAGACGAAATGGATCTTGGCCGTTGCACGGGCTCGATAAGCCGCATATCAATCATTACTTTAGCCGTGCAATTGAACCAGAAGAGGCAGGATGCACGGACGGGGCTCGGAGGACGAGGAAGACACCGAGCCGGAAAGGAGGACCTAGAAAGTCACGGTAACGAGCTTTTTCTCTGGTCGCGTGGGAGCCATTCGAATGGGCGGACCTATAAATATATACCGGGTGTCCTTATCGTGCCCCTGGTTCAGCTACAATTTGGTAATTGTCAAGTTATCACGTTTTCAAGCATGCGCCATATTTTTAATACGTTACGCAATTATTCTGTCTGTTGGATTATCAATAAATTACCAGCAGAATGAACTTGTTGTTCGTTGTCAAAAATGAATCAACGATCTCCGTATCGGTTTAATGAACAGAACAAAGATTTCTAAGTATTTCAATTGATATTTTCTACTTTCTGTTTCATATTATTACTGTTTCCTACATATAGTTTCATATAAATACTGTTTCAAGAGCCGGCCTGTGGGGCCTAGTCTAAACAATCCGGAGATACGAGAGGACCCTACTTTCCCTTTCGGGTTCCAACGATTTTCTTCCTAGAGTCAGTCAAAGCTGAAACTTCGATCGATACCCTGTGCTTTCTTTCTTATGTTTGCTGTAACACGAAAGCCTGGTGGAGTGTTTTCAAGGAGGCCTCGAAACGATTTTTATCATTGCCGAGTTAACTTTTTGATCTAGCAGGATTGTAATTTCCTCGAAGGAAGAAATCAGCACTTTCGGAATCGATAGATGGAAGTAATAAACGAGAGAGCTCGGTTTACGATCTAATAAAAAAACGTTTCTTTGTGTAGCGACGGGAGATAGTGTCAGCGCAGCGTTCAAGAGGTCGGGCGAAGCTTCTTTACGTTGTGACATAGTTCGTGAGTAGATTGTGGAGCATTGTGCATTTATTGTTCGCGAAAATATTCAGGGGATATAAAAAGTTTCAGCAACCGGTGCAGTTTTATTCATCTCCAGACTTCTAGGACGAAGCAGTTTCGATCCAAAATTCTATTCTATTTGTTTCGCTTTGAAGTTTCTTAAAAAAATCAAAATTGTGGTTATCCGCGGATTATCAGCAGCTGTAACAACGGTTACTGTCACGACAATAAAGGCCAGCTCGTGTTTCCAGGATTACAATATTTCTTTAGACGCTATGTAGGCTACTTTCGGGTCACCTCGTATACTCGCACGAGTCCAACGATCGTTCGCGGTTTACAGAGCACAATATGCTGGACGGAGAAGGCCGGGCTCGCAACTTATAAGTATAAAGCAATTACCGTGGTATTGTGCTGGTTCGAGTCAGGGATCCCGTGGCGTCGGTTCTGATCGATAGAGACCGGGCTATTAATTATCCGAGATTGGTTCTCGAGCCAATGCACGTCGGGGCTAAGTGACTCCCTGGCACCGAGAAAACGCCATTGTTTTATCGGGCCGGCCATACGGAAAAAAGGATCGCAGGATGGACTGGGTAACCAGGCACGAATAGGGAACTGCGGGCTCGAAAACGAAACGAGAACCGAGAAGGGGTTCGAGTCGTGATCCAGTTCCCTCGATTTGATTGTCTTTCTATTACTTCGGATCGCCGATAAAAATCTCGCCGGGACCGCTCGATCTAACGACCATCCAGTCTCGTTTCACTTCCGTTCCGGACTTATCAGGCTGGAACCATCGTAGGCCTTTAATTAATAAGAACACGCCGCTGATTTGTGAACCCTTTCACCACGGGACCAACACTTTTATCGGGTCATCCTGAAATTTCTCTTGGTCGTTTGTTGAGAAGCAAAGCGCGATCGTTTTCTTCATAAATTTTCATTTTCTGCTTTCTGAAGAACTGCACGCACGATCTTGCAGACAACAAGGTATGCCCGTGGTCGGATCGATCACAGTTTCCGAGACTTTGCGGCCGAAATGCCAAGCCCAAGAGAGGCGGTCGGTCAATCAGCGTTAACACGATCATCGATTAACCTTGCCGGGGCCGGGGATCCGTCGATCGGCGGCGCTGGTTCGCCGTGAACCCGGTAACAATGGCGATTACAGGCCGCTCATTGTGCACGGTATTTGAGCGACAAAATGAGCGTGCATCGGACGAGTCTGTTAGCCGGGGCGACAGCTCCTCGCCGATCCTCTGCAGTTGGCAGGAAATAATTAAAAATAAATTGTAGAGAGGCGAGGTAGGAGTGAGCGGGAGGAGGAGGAGGCGGGGGAGGAGGAGGAGGAGGAGGAGGAGGAGGCCGACCGATCAGCGCAAAGCGTTTCGCCTTACCAATTACACGTCGGATAACGATTTTGCCCCGTAACGATATTACTCGGTATAACGTCGTTACGTCGGCATAACGCGACGCAAAACTGCCTCTCCCTAGATCGGTTCCGGTGCCACCCGCCCCCGCAAATCCCTCCCCGCCTCGCTCCTCGCTTGATTTTTTTATTATCGTCGGGCCTCTTCATTACGAGAGATTGAAAAGGCAACGGGACGAACGGTTCAGCGACCGCCAATGCGCCGTAAATTCTGATCGGAGCCTCGTCACGGAATTGGGGTGCCCTCGAAAGCACCCCGGTGTATCGAGGGCTTTAATAATTGCGCTGGAACGAGCGTGTTGCCCGTGGACCCGGCCCGTACCCGCTCCGGGGCTCTCGGCGGGTCGGTAAACACGTGCCAGGTCGAGAGCTCCGTTTTTTCGGGAATAATGGTAGGGAAGAAGCGCCGGATTGCGTTTGCTCGGCCGAATTAGAGTGGACTTGTCTGTTGCAGCTAGCCCCACCATCCTCGGCCGCGGAGCACGTGTTCCTCCCGAGAAATTGACAAACACTTCCTCCCTCCTAGCTACAGCTTTCAAAATACTGCACAGTCTGTAAAAGTCGAGTAGATAATTCGTATTGATGACGCCATCCTCGGACACGGTAGCAATCTTCGAAAAAGCGTCCCAAAGCGTTCACGGTTAATACAATAGGAAGCTAGGAATATTTGTCACTGTCGCGATCAGTTTACAAGATCGACGCCAGGTTCTCCGTCGATCAATATTATAGCACGGCAAATAATTTATGTATCACGCGCGAGGTTCGCGCGCACGGACTCTATCGAGACGGCCGGTTGCTGCCGTGTTTGATCGTCGTTGGAGAATTTAATTCGTCGAGGATGCTCTTGAAGCTTTGCTAACCGGTTGAGGCCAGTCCTTAGGTACACTGTTGATGGCAGCGTGGAGGAACAGAGGCCCGTTGCTTTTCATTAGAATATCGAGGAATGCTGTCGAGCCGATTTCACTGGAACAACAAAGGGCAGTGTCACGCCGGTAACGAAGAACACGATTGCCTGTTCGGTGAAGCTCGGGATCGGTGGCCTAGGATCGGACCACCTCGAGTTTTCTTCTTGGCTGCGTCACGATGGTGGTTTAGTATGCGGCCACCTTTCGGACTCGTGTCACTGTCGCGAGAAAATGTTGTCGACAGCAAACTCTCTTTCCCTTATTCACAGCATCGTTCAACGTTCAAACACGTTAAAAGACTTTTTAGCCAGTATCTATATTATTTATACGTACATTAACGTGTCGGTCAGCCTGTTCAAAGGAGTAAAGAGAACAGGACAGGACTTTTAACCCATTTCTGTATATTTTTGCTTGAAGCAACGATGAAATGAGTCGGAAATGTTGTTTTTAAGAAAAACACATTCATACGGATTTTGTTGAGAACGGTTGGTACGAGCGGCAGGAGGCCGGGCTCATTGAAATTTCAATTGCCCGGGAAACACGGGGCGGCTCCGCGGAATTTTTCCCGCGAACTGTACATCTTTGAGGGGCGGAGAAAAAAAGGCAAGAGACTCTTTTGGCCGTTTCTCGCTTTCTACATTTATGAAGCTCATCGTATCCTGTTGACCCGCTTATCACTGTCCGCCCTAACGAACTGCTTTCAGCTTCAACTCTTTTGCTATCTTTACGTCTTTACATCCTTTCCTACTTCATCCATTCGCATTCATATTTAGAGCTTTCTGAAGCCCTGACCCACATCGACGGCCTCTCCTCCTCCGACGTTTCTACCCCGGCTCGTGTTAACGATATTGTCAGGAAGAAAACAAGGAGCGAGAATCGTCCCGTCGTAATCCAATAACGATCGTAACTGCGAGTCGAGACGGCTGGATTCAATAGACTCTTCACGACAAAAAGACACCTGTACGTCAACGTGAGCCACAAGGAACCTTACACCTTCGGGAAAAATATTCCCAATGGAATGTGAACCACCTCTTTCGCTAGCTCGATGGGGCTTGTCGACATCGTTGGCAGAAAGAAGGATTCTCGAGCAGGAAGTATGAGAAGCTGCCCAGATGCTGACCATTTTTTCTGAGATAGTTTTGTGTCCGATCGATCCACTTTTGCCACAAATAAAATTCTCAGTCTAGTACGAGCACACAGGAAATTAAACAACGATTGCGTATACTAATTTGAACGGACACGGTGCTTGTTCGTCCGCTGGTCATAGAATTATCGAAAAAATCGCAAGAAGAGTCGTTTGGACGTTGAGAAACAGGCTTCCTCCCGGGATAGGAGGTCGGCACAGCCTCGGCACGTTCGGTTTCAGGATCCTGCGCGAAACGCAATTTGCGAAAGCCCTGTCCGGACCGCAAGAACGCAAACACGAGACAAGGGAACACCGTGGAGGAACGAGGGCGACGCGCGCCTTGTACCCGCTGAAATGGACCATTGTTCTGGCCGATGGTTCGACGACCACCTCCACTCCCAAATAAAACGATCGAGACAAGGAGATCTACGGGCCTGGGCAGCGGGTCGAGCATGTAGGCCATGGCTGACCTATTCGAACCCGAATGGAATCTTTTTGTGACCGGAGAAAAATATGGCCGATTCCCGAGCGCGACGTCCGCCACAGCCACCGACCAATTATTTCGTATTCTGGAATACCATTTCTTCTGTTTGCGATTTCCTGCCGCGTCCCGCATTCAACGAGCCTCTCCTCTGCACAGCGCTCGCGGAAATTTGTTCCCTGCAGTTGTCCCATTCGCTCTCCTGATAAAGAATATCTATCACCGTTTCGCGGTGCGCGTTGTTTCTTCGCTCCAGCTCGTCATTTCCGCTTTTTTTTCGCACACAGTTTCTTCACCTGTGCTCGCTCGCTTTCCTCTCATTTGCAGTACCTACACGCTTCCGCCTTCCGCTTATTCGGTTCCGTCACAAATGTACAAATTTGTACAGTCGAAAACGATTTATAATTTCCCCGATGTCGAATCCTCCGCAAAGCTGAAACTGCTTTGATGTTTTTCAGACTGGAACATCGTATTATCTTCGGACGAAACGTCTTCGATGTCGAAACGAGAATCGATCGATAAATCGAGAACGCTGCCGGACTGATTGATGAGACACGGCGCTCGAAATTAGAATTTTTTGTCGACCGTTCAATCTTAGATTCGAGTCCTTGATCACTCTCCGCGATCCAACAATGCCGTACGATTCCCTTTGTTGGGCAAACGTGGAAAATCGTCTTTTCAGAGGAAAGGATCGAGGAGCGCGGACAGTTTTTCGATAAAATCTTTTTGTGCGTGGACAGAAATATGGCCGAGCCACGGTATCTTCGCCGTTTAACTGGATTCGAAGCTACAATGGAAGAGAATCATTTTATAGAAGTCTTGAAATTACCCGGCCCGTGGAATGTAATAAAAATCTATAGCGTTCGATTCGCACCGGTTCTAGCCCGTCAGCTTAATATAAAATAAATTCCTTTCTGCGATTACCGTTGGGAATTATCCCGTTTCTCTGGCGTTTAGAACGTCGCCGGCAAAGATTACATTCTACTTTTAAAAATTCAAATCCAATCTCTCGGATCATTCCCCTTTCTCTCTTTTCTTAATCGTTTTTCTCCTTTCCGGGATACTGGAAAACCTAGTTCAGAGATAACTGAAACGCGTGTCTAAATGTTATTCGAACAATACATTATTAAAAACCGTGTCTTTTGATAAACGATTCGCTAAACACCGTGGCAGAGCGGCGCGCCGGAATATTGAAACATTATCTCGCTGATTCGATCCGCACGCAGACGTCGAATAAGCAGCAAACAGCGAGAAGTCGGCAGCAGCGTGGGAAGACACAAAAGAGGCAAATGGGAAGAAGTTATGCGGCTCCGGAGGGAAATGAAATATTTTCCAGTATGAAAGCCGGGCCACACGGGCCAGGAATATCAAAGACTGTTGCCATTTTTGCGCCGGGACAAAAATTCATAGCCGGGTAACTGGTTCGCTCGATTATCTTTCGCGCTTTGAGAACGACGAGTTCCCATCGAGCCGCGCGAATCGCGGAATTCCTTTCCATCGGCCGCGCCCCGCCAAAAAATTCGAGAGTACGAGCGCGTGCAAAAATCTTCGTACCACGTCGCTTTCAGATTGGTTTTATCTGCGAGCCACCGGTGACCGGCTACACCCGGGGAAAAGAAAAAGAAAAATCGAGCATCGACACCGGCCGGGGAACGCGTTAATATTTCTCTCGTTCGCTTCCGGCACTTTCAGCGTCGTCCAGAAACACTTTTCCCGCCGTCAGCGATTCCTTTTCCACGTTTTCTTTACTTTTTTTTACGACCCTGGCGGAGAGCTAAAGAGGACACGAAATAAAAGATACATGTCTTTTCGCGGTTTGTTAAATGTTCGAAACACCGACACGATCTACATCGAATTTGATGGGCAAAGAATAAATAGCCAGTGAATATTTTTATTTTAAGACGTCTACCACAGAATAAGAAATCGATTGTCTAGCCCGTTTTGTTTCTCGGATTTCCCGAATCTCACACGATGGGAAAAAGAGCTGGAATATCGACGAGTCTGTTTACGAGAGACCGCTCCGAAGTCTGACCATGCTCAGAGAATAAAAAGACTCCGGTAGCACAATAAAAATATTTTCATTGTTCCTTTACAAATGTTTCCGTTTTTTATTGTACGCTGTTGCGGCGATACGGCCGCGTTGTTGCAGATTCTAGCGAGCCGGCTCGGTTAAATAAATTTCACAGTTATTGAGAACGTTTGCGTTGCCTTTCCCAGCGGAATTTTCACTTTGCCCTATTCTTGGACAACGGGACTGCGTGCGGCTCGTAAACTCCCCTCTTTCGCTGCAAATTGAATTTTAATTGGGTTCTTTCTTTCGATTTAATTGCTGTTCCGATAGACGTTCTTTCGAGATGGTTCGAGGCTTAAATAATGTTCTAAAATATTTTTTCGTAGGATCTCGCTGCACGATGAAATTCAAAGACGAATTAGTTCTGGGAATTTTTCGTGGAATGATTTCATGCTCTGCTAGAAGAAAGGGGTACGGTATTGACTCCATTGACGAGTGAAAGGACCTCTCAAGGGAAGAATTTCCTGCAAGAGTCTCGATCATCAAAGGGGCCGTTCATTATAATTGGACGGTCGGTGATCGAAGACTATACCGACTGCGTGTAATCGGAGTGTAAAGCGCTCGTCGTGCCCGTTGACAAAGAATAATTACCACCAACAAAGTAGGCAAGCCGTCCCAATGGAGTCTCGTTTAATTAACGATTTCGTTACTCGCTCGACAATCTATTACCATTGTTTCATAATCAAACTACTGTCTACAGCCGACCGAATGGCATTAACTGCGGGTATGTTTGCTAATTCTCAAATGAAGGATTTCTATACGAGTTCAGTTTTACGCTCGGTATTGCGAAATGTTTATCATCCTGTATAATATCTGGAATCCTAAGCGCGTCGCGAGTCGGCTGGCCGCGGATCTATTTTCGTTCCATGGTGGAACGCGGAACGCGTCTCCCTCGATGACTTCGAAAAATCTTCTTCCGGGAAAATCGGGGTAAAACGCGGCGTCGCGTCGGTCCACGTACAGTGCATTTATGCAGCGCGATGCATTTGCCGGCGCGGCGCAGTGCAGTGCACGAATGCACGTGTTACGGATGTAAACGGTGAGCATGGCGGTGAATTTCAAATCAGGGAATATAAGTTGGACGATCGACCGCCACTTCGCCGTTTCCCGTTTCCATCGAACCCCCATTTTTCCTCGTCCCTTCCCTCGTCCCCACATTTTCCTCTGATTTCTATTTTCCCGTAATTGCGTCGCCGGTTGCACACAACTAGAGCTAATCTCGCGACATCGCGAGGTCCCACAAAATCGTTGAAATTACGCAGTCGAGTGTAAAGATAAAGCGAAAGGGGTTTAATGAAAAACTTGTTGCTGATTACTCGCAAATATATGCGGATTCTTGTCGCGACGCGAAGTAATGTAGAATTTTGAATAATGAAACGTGTGCACAAATAAATGGCTCATGAAATAAACATCGGGATGAAAATTATGTATTACGTTGCATTTGGACGGCGCGACGAGGCGACCTGGGACCACCGGTGTCCGTGCACACGCGAATTTTCATAGCCAGATTCGCAGAAACGCGAGACAATCATTTATTCCGCGCGTTACACCGCGAATCGAATGCGTTGCACTTTAATCGTGGCTTTTAGGCGATTTTTACAGTGTTCGCTGTTGGATTTCCTAACCGTTCAAACGATCCACGGGATTTTTTAAGGGACTCTGTTATCCCGTTGTTAATTAACAATTGCGTTTACTCTGAATCCTCAGTTTCCTTTCTGAAATATTCAGGACTGATTTAAACATTTCTGAGTTCTGCATTAACAATGACGGCAACTGCAGAGAGTTAAATAATGCACAAATGCTCGAATTTCCAAATGTATTCGAATTAATATAAAGGCGCCGCCTAATGAATAATTTCTCTGAAAAAACGAATTGTACGCGGAGCGTGAACGTGTCCAGTAGAATTGATTTATTTAAAATCGATCAGCCGTGAAACAGGGCGGCGCAAAACGTCGCAATGAAACAATTTGTTATTTTATGCATAAAAAATGTTTGAAAAACCGAACGATAGCGTCATCGCGGTGTCATCAAAGAGATGATTCGTGACGGTTGAATGGACCGCGATCAGCGAGGCGCGATGCGACGAAAATGTAATTGGAATGTAAAGCTCATTAAGAGCCACGAGGAAGAATAATTAGCTTTTTCATAATTAACGAACGCCGCGCGGATGAAGCGATTGTCGCGCTTTCTACCCTCCCGCCACCCCATCCCCGGGGGTGGAAAATAGTTGCTCGAGTTGGCTCGGCGGACTCATTATGCCGCGCCGTTTTGCGTCATTCTGATTAGACCAAAAGTGAATTCTCTGGACGACACTTTTCCTGAACTGAGCGCGTGCGAATTGAAAAAATATTACATCGAGCTGCGGCGTGTTAATTAACGCACCTCGTAACGAGGGAGGGAGAAAGGGAGACAGACAAATGGACAGAGATGCGAAGATCATCGTTAAAATGTTTCTGTCCCCGCAAAAGGACCATATTGTTCTCCGAAAATAATTAGTTTGTAAATAGAGGCCGCGGAAAAGTGGGACAGAATGGCTGCCGAAGCAAGATTTTCACAATTCATTCTGCTACCTTGAATACTTGCATTCTCGTTCCAGTTAAGAGACTCGAAATGTAATATTTTTATTCTGATTTGTTGTTCAATTACTGAGACATCTAGGAGAACGTTGCTTCACGGTCCAACGTGACACAATACAGTTTTCGTTCCATTCGGTATTCAACCGACTAAAATGATTTCGAAACGAAATAAGTGTTCATCTCCTGCGATCAATGTAAACAAATTTTCGTTCGCATAGAATGCACAGTCTAGCTGTAACATTCTAGAATTTTCCGAAAATTCGCAATTTTAAATTACCGTTTCATTTATTTTTCCTGTTAAATCACGGTTTCCGGACCAAATTTCGCCCGTGCGATTCATCCACAAAGCGTTCGGGAGTCCGGCTCGTTTTAAACAAATGAAATTTGACAGGTGTGCAGACCGCTGCGACTGACTGCAGGCAGATATGTAGTTTCACTTCGAGTGATGGACACCGTTGTCCCGGAGGCGGGAACCGGGTTTCCCGGATTCCACGAGCGAGGAAACATTTTAAAATTCGGGATTCGGTGAATTAATGCCCCGCTGAGGAGTCTCGCGGTCCGATAACGGCGTCGCTATTGCGGTATAATATACAATTACAGCTTGTCATAAACGTGAATTTAAAGGACGAGGAGAGGCATGAATAATAAAGAGACGGGACAGAGAATTATCATATAATGGCTGCCTTCTGTGGTCGCCTAACAAGCCACGGACAAATTTGATCGTCCGCTTTTTAAACACTTTCGAAATTGATTTATACATTTGTCTAACATCGCGCCGAATCTATCGTGCATACGTAATGTTGTGCTTTTTGTCGTTTTTATATTTTTATCGTCGGGAACGCGTTCCTGGTTCGAATTAGCCCATATATCCTCCGGTAACGGTCACGTTGCCCGCGATCCTTATTCGAATGAGTTACTTCTACACGGTCGGGTAGTTCCTCTTGAAAAATGAAGAAATACTGGCGAAGAACAACGATAAATTTTTCCCCCATTTGCATTCCTTTCGAATTAAGCTTAAATCCTGAAACATGGTATTAATAAAGCTGCCATGGGCTCGTGTCCGCGCGCGACGAAACGGCTACCGTGAATTCGTTCCCTGAACTTCTTTTTATAGACGGAAATTAAATATCAAAGTTGCCTCGCGAAAAGAAACGGAATTATGTATCGGGGCTGCGAGCAACAACTTCGTGGGATTATTTTCTGCCTGGATGAATTATTTCTAACCTGTTCAGTATGCGAACTCCCGGAAGTGTTTAATAGGGGATGAAAAGTAACACCGTTCTACCATTTGCTCGGGGACGGTCTTACTTAGAAATCGTTCTCGCTTCAACTCGAATTGTCCCTGGAAATGTACGTAAAGAAATGATATTTCTTAAACTCAAATATTTTAATGCGCTTCGCGCGTTGTAGAGTGTCTGCCGTTAGAACACGTGTTCATAAATTGAGAGAATAATAAAAGTGTGAATAGAGAAGTGATGTGGAATAAACTTTAAATGTCGTTTCTTTGTTTGCAGGTAGGATTGTGCATAGTGTACATAATTATTGTAATATAGTATCGTATAATAATTAAAGAAATAACACTTTGTTTACAGGGAAACAATTTCTAGTTTATCTTGAAAATCCTGCGTAATAGATAACTGTCTGTGTCATTGCGAAACGAATGCAACCGTGACGAAGATTTTGTATTTTTCTTCTACTTTAGTTGACCGAAGGAGACAATAAGCGATTGCTCTTGTTTCAAGGAGTCGTTTGGAAATTAAATGAAATTAATACACGTGTAATTGTTAGAAAATGGAGGGTCAAGTACGAGCAATTTCCCGGATAAATCGGAGGAATCGCGGTCTCTCTTTTCAGCGGTCGAATGGAAAAATCGCCGATCACGGAGGATCTACGACCCAGTTTCATCAAC
This sequence comes from Lasioglossum morio, assembly GCA_916610235.2. Lineage (NCBI taxonomy): Eukaryota > Metazoa > Arthropoda > Insecta > Hymenoptera > Halictidae > Lasioglossum > Lasioglossum morio. Next base: position 27,007,755 of record OU744325.1, on the reverse strand, counting down.
GTGGTACCCCGTCGTTTTTCAATTTTCAATCCGAGCTGATCGTCGATAAAATAATACCGGTCATTCATCGTGAAACTCGCGTCGCTCTGCGGCGAGGGACAGTCAGCCCTTCCATTACGCATCGATCTGTCCTGACCACCCAATTTCTTCGTGCCACCTGCATCGCGCATGCATAGTCGACACACGAACCCGACCATGCAGGAACAATGCACGACGATTAGACTGATTACTGTGTCCGAGGAGCGCAGGCACCGGGAAACAAAAACGGAAATTCGAGGGTTCAAAGAAACACCGCTGCGACCCTTTCGCCGTGTTTTTATAAAATTGCTACCGAGTATTCGGTAACTACTAGAATCGCGGTTAATAATTGAACAAAATTACAATATGTCTCCGACGATGACTGGCCGTATCTCCATAATTTCACTGTAATTACCCTGCAGCCCCTAAAAAGAGCGCACACCACGGCAGCATTAAAAAGTGGAGCATCGCGGAGACTGCGTTTAAACGTCTTCGCAGAAGATCCTCGTCAGACCCTTATCACTGTCGTAATGGCATAATCCCGGGCAATCGCGGTTCGAGAAAGAACTGGCTACCGCGGCGAGCGAGTAGCTAACCTGATTAACAGCCTGGAAACATGAGAACGCTATCAGCGTGCATTACATTCGTTTCTGGCGACAGAAGAAAAACGCGTTCGCTGGAAACCGGAGAAAACGGCTCGATAAATTGCGGATGATTCAAGAATTTCAAATCTGGATCACGCAACGGGCACCTGTTCCCTGGACTGGTCCCGTGGATCGATCCGACCAGTTCTCCGGCGAACACGGCCTACAGTTCAGCTCGTAAGTCAATCTCGAACGACTGTTAACTCCGAAATAATTGAAACCGGTCGGAGCGTTTCCGGTGACGTCTGGAGAAATGCGATCCGGCGAAAGTGAATTACGTAGAACGGTCGTTGTTTAGCCGAATAAGCAGCAACGGAGCCGCGTTATTTGCTCGGAGGATCGAGTGATCGAGCGACGATCATTTTTAACCGGGAGACACCCGGTTACTTCCTCGAGCTCTAATGAGCGCTCGCCGGTAAAATGATCGAACGACGCCGCCGCTAAATTGGGTACAAATGAACACTTTGCCGCTTGAACTTGCTGCCTTCGTGTACAGGCCCGGCTCATCGATCACTCCACGGGAATATTAATGGGAACGAAATAGGACGTGGATCTTCGATCTGCGGACCGCTGTTCCGCCGAATGTCTCACGTCTTTCCTCCTTTTCGTAAGGCCAGATCGCATCTGCACGACTGAAAAAGGAACAAGCCTAAATCTCAGGCGGAATCGCGCAAGCGTATGACAGTCGCATTATGGGCCAAACCAATGAATACTGTTTCAAAACCAAAGAACTTTCGATAGAAATTGAGATAGAGCGATGAATTTTTTTTTAAAACAAAGCTGAAACTTCACAGAATATGAAATAATTATAAAGATTGTGGTATGATCGTTTTTCAACCTTGAAAAGATTCGTTAAACTTGCACAATCTCAAGAAAATTGTGGTTTTTCCAATACCAAAATTTCTCTACGACCTCCGGATCTCCTACAAATCGAATTAACGTTAAAAATTAAAATTTTTAATTTTTCTAGATTAAAAAACGTTTGAATCATAATCCCCATAATTATCCCATATTCTGTAAAGTTTCAGCTTTAATGTAAAAAAAATCATTGCTCTATCTCATTTCTATCGAAAGTTCTTTGATTTTGACACAGAATTCATCGGTTTGGCCGATAGCGAGTCGTAACGAACAGAGAGATCGCGAGGACGGGTTCAGAATCTAAGGATCCGAGGTAGCAGGATCGAGAAAAACGATCGGGCAGAGCCCTGGCCATTACCGTGTTTCCACGAAGGGACGCCGAAACGTAGTTTGACCGAAATCTCTCGTCTCTCTGGGCATCCTCTAGGTCCGTCCGTTTGTATCGGCTCTCCAGTCTCGCGTTAAAAAGAGGCCACCCTTGGCACTGGGCCTGTTTTCTCGGGAGGGAACAATTTGAAAGGCAATTTGTGCGTCCGTAAGAACGATCGCGATTACCGGCAGACCGGGACTAACGATGATGGCCGGGGACTCCTTCGCTTCTCTCGTCCTCTCGTCTAGTTCACGGCCATCGAGCAGAAGACACGAGGAAAATTTCGTTCGCCGGATCCTGTGTCCGTTTCTTCTGCTACCCTCTCGGCTGAGAGGAAGCAGGAACACTTTTTCCTAATCTTCTTCGGACGACTCGGTCCACAGGGTTAGGTTAATCGGACCCACGCGATACCATTGCGAGAGGGCGCTCCGCTTCCGACGCTCTGATAGCTGCGACACGAGGGGCTTGTCAAGAATCGCGGAAGATATAAATGATGCTGCTGGAGGGGTAGATTGATCGTCCGGAGACCAGGGAATTGAGGAGCACGACACTCGGGCGCTGATTGATTCTTGATATGCTCGAATCTTGGTTAATGTAACCTCGCTTTTTCTTGGGGGCGCCACACTTCTTTTCACACGTTATTTTTTACTTTTTGTCAAGCACGATCTTGGTCTTCGGACGATGGTTTTTATTTCTACAAACATTTTCATTTGCCACGCTTGATTATTATTCTATTTGTCATCGTAAATTAAGAATATATTTGATTTTCCCGTGGACGCCGCGTCGCGCGAAGACGAGACGTTTATGGACCGAGTTTTGTCATCGTTCCAGGATCGTTGTAAATCACCTGGTTCACCGACACGACCACTTCGAGAGCGTAGGCCTCGGCACAGGATTAATGACACGACCAGTGTGCTTCTTCTCGTTTGCCTAACGAGGCCACGCGCGGCCCCCACGGCTCCGGTTCTAATTGTTTTCACGATTAGGTGTCGTGTTTGCGTGTCCATCGGGGGACGAGCAACCGACCGGGGCCCCCGGTAATCGAAGGTAATTGTTAATGCATCGGACACGCTCGTAATGGGCTGCACGCCGCGTCTATTGTGGCCCACGATACTCCGGAGCAGGTGCTAAACGCGTGTACGTGAGATTCGATTTCGGTGATTGAGTGCCTAAGCTCCATAATACTCCCACGCTGGACCGTGTACGGTGGATTGTAATTTTTGGTCTGCCACTCTGCTGGTATACTTCAGGGAAAATTGAGAAACCGTAAATCCTCGGAAAGATTATACGACTTTCGAAAAGACTTGGTAAGCTGCACGCTGTTAAAATTGATTAAAACTGCGTTCGTACAGTAGCATTTGAAATCGTCGCTTTCTAGGTCCCATGGCGCCCCATAAGGACTCGACAGTCTAGCAAAAGTTCTCATGGCGGAACGGACCGAAAAACGAGTCCTTTTCCGAGGAACCGCTTCCGGCCGTCCAGCTAACTAGCCAATTAAATGGAGAACGGACATCGTTGCCAGAAGACGCTAACTATCCACGGCACCACGCAATTACCGTGAAAAGGTACGCCGCTAAAAGATTCATGGTTGCTCCCGGAACACGCTCCGGCTAACTCCCACTCGCTCTCCGCGCCGAAAATAATTCCTCGCGAGGCTTAGCAAGAAACTCTTTCTCCCGACACTCTTGCTTTCGCCTCCACGCACAATGTTTACGCGATTGTCGCACTTTCGAAATCTTTATTTTTAATAGAAAAATTAGATTGCTGTCTGATTGCAAAATGTGTACGTGTTGGATTCACCGTGTTACGAGCACACAAGAAAATATTTTCCCCTCGAAATTTTCAACTTGTGGACTACACGCGAATCGGCAAAAATAAAATTTATTCGAACGGAACGACAAAAAGATTTTATTTCGCGTTTTCAATTATTTTTTGTTTTTTTTTTTTGTTTCATATAGGATAGTTGCCTGTTTGCCGGTCGTTTTCATACACCGTGTATACGACCGAGGTGCGAAATGCACTCGTAACCGATGAAATGGCGTTCGAAACAGTATTTTACGCGCTCCAGCTAAAACTGAATATCTTCGGTGGCTTTTCCCCCGGTTTCGAAATAATACAGAAATGTAACGAGCTCAGGGCACGATTTGTAATCGAATTGAATATCGCGGCATTGTTTCACATTGGACAGCTCGATCTGCCATATTTTTTACAACGACGGTACAGAAATTGAAGTTCGATGTTCCGAGTGAGTTTTAACATTCATCGAAATATAAATTCTGGATTGCAACAGGCTCTGTTGCATATATGTATATATATATATATCGAACGAAAAATCAGATCAAACCATTCACCGACGATTGCGAAGTTATTTTCAATCTCGCGTCGGTTCACGCTCCGACGTGTGCAGAGACAATGAAGCAACTGTACTATTTGTTTAAACTTATCTTTGTTGAACATCGGATTTGTCTAGTCTTCGTCTTATCTTGCCTTACGGCTTTTTAATCTCGTAGAGACGGGTCAATAGACAGCAGTAATAAGCAGATAATGCTTGGCAGAAATTCCTCCAGTTTCTGCACTATAATCTCTTGTTAGAAGAAGATATTAGAAAATAACTTTCAAGATATTAGAGTCTGTGCTTTACGAAGACAAATATTGAATTTCTATCTCGCTGGGGTTCAAGAATGTGTTCAACTTTCTTGCTTCAGCGTGGAAATCGTACACCGATCTTTTCGAGAACCGTCGAAATCTTTCCGACGATCTACACTTGGATCTTTCGGATGCTTCGTGTGAGAATACAGTTTCGATCCGAGAACAAAACGATTCGAATGGAGACGAGTCGGGACTCCGGTGGGTGTCTGTTCGATGATAACGATTTACGGTCCCCCATAGGTGCGTCGAAACGAGTCAAGTGGACAAATTATATCATGAATAAGCTCCGTCCAAGAATTCGTTTTCGTTGGTGTTCGTCCCGACGAGCGACGGACGCCACCGTTGAACGTTTCACGCGATTCTAGGAACCGAAGTGTTACGGGACGAGCGAAATAGCGTGCAACTACATCGGACATTTTTCAGAGAAGACCTCCTGCACACACGGTTGACAACCGGAAGCCGCGTTTTCGTACCTCATCTTCTCCATCCGGCCACCGGCGTCGCCTAACTTTAAATTGATCTGCGATTCGAGGCCGGGTTTTCCACGACTGTGTTTGTTTGTCCTCTTCCCGGACGGAAGTCCGGTTTTCGACAATAAATTATTCAATTCTTCCTTTCGTTAAAATATTATCTGCTTTTCCTGTACAACGAGGTTTATCGATTTTATTCTCGAGAGATTCTCCAGCGAACGGTTCTCCAACAGGTTTTCATATTTGTTTGCTCAGCACAGAGATGCAGCTGTAGCGAAGAATAATGTAGCAGTTATTATACATTATAAACAGGACAAATTATTATTATTCTTGGAAAACGATCCACAGAGAACTCCTACATCTGGAAATTCCCATAAATTGTCTCCAGCGGCAGGAACGTATAAAGGCAATTACTCTTTTAACGTGGGATGAATTTGTCAAAGATACGAAGGTGCGAATACGTAATGAAACGATGAAAATGCGTGTTATTAATGTTCCGCGGATAAAGTTTTCGTTGCGCTTTGTTCTCCGGGCGCGAGAATTATGTAAAGTGTAACGCGGTTAAATTGAAAATGGTAGAAAACTGCAAATGGCTTTCGGATAACGGAAGATTAAAACGAAAAGTGGAGCAGCCGCGAGGTACGGAACATTTTGAAATATGAAACAGACATTCGTGGTACTTTTGCACTGGAAATCCTTTGCTAATTTCAGTCGTGTCCTTAAATTCAACGTCCTTACATTTTTGTATTTCGTGCATTCATTTTTATCTCATAAATCTGACAGTAGAAAACACTGAAGCTTTTCAAACGCGATAACTTCATTTCGATGTTCGTGCTGGACGTTCTGTCAGGTTCGGAAGGATCAAAGAGATGCCCGTAAAGGTGTGCCATCCAATTAGCACCCCTCCGATGCTTTTACGACGAGGCTCGGCGATCATAAACTTCGGATTCCGCTATCAATAAAATCCAAGTGAATTCTACCGTCCACCCACGGAGATTAATGTCGCGTCGGGAAGATGCAAAGGGTGGACAGTAGCAACGGTTTACCGTCGTGTGTCTACGGCCATTTTTGTCACGCTCCGGACACGGAATTATAATACTAAACTCGTTCAAAAGAATGTGTTCCACAGAGGTGGCCACGAATAAACGCTTCTGACACCCGGTTGTTTTATTTTTAAGCGCGACACGCGGACACGACGCGAGGCGAGCGTTCCGGCGTCGCGACGGTCACTCAGAATTTTAATTAGAGGAATTAGGTGCGCCGTTATGGGCCCTAAATTTCAGTAAATACGAGAAAACGGCCGCGCGTTATGCATGGCCCACCGTCAGACGCTAATTATGTTTACGATCGTTCGGCCCGGGCCTGTTCGACTCTCTATCTCGTAAAGAAGATCCGTCGCATGGCCGTTTCCACGCTGCGATTTCTATGGCCAGAATGACGGACGCGGAATTACTATGCTCGATGGCGAAACTGCGCCATTTTCGTACGGTGCTGCGAAACCGGGAATGATTTCCAAGAATTCGTCCCGCGACATTTACGCTTGGTACGCGGCTCGTTCTCCAGCGTTCGTTAATTAACAGTTAATCTCAGTTAGATCAAGAACAATTTGATGTTCGTATCAAACAGAATATTTATTATCTTTCTCGATCTTTAACGAGCATTTCAGGTACAGCAGAACCTAATTATTCTCGCAGCAACGAATTTTGCTGGGCTCTTTGTTGAAGGATGCGGATCCGGCCAGTGAGTTTCGCTCTAGGGATGCGGTTAAACAAATTTCGGAAGTTATATGAACGCGATAAATCGTAATGCAATAACACGGTACAGAATTATCTATCAATTAATCGAGTTTACCGAGTAGTTTATATCATGACTATCGAATGCATCCCAGCGTTCAATGAGACCCTAATTACCGGCCCTTTGAGTTCAGGTTGGCCTAGTTGTTAAACAGGTTCCCTAACTGCCGGTATCGTAGTAGGACGCGGATACACCGAGCAACACGGTTCGATTCAAGTTACGACAACTTTCCCGGGGCTCGCTTTGTTCTTACAACGAATTCATTTTAATTGATTAACGGTGCTCGTTCAAGGATCGGGGGAGGCGTTATCGGTGATCAAATGCAGTTTCCTTGTTCGGAGCTTCCTCTCCAGTTGGTATTATACAAGAGATCGGTAGGTCGTTATTATATAATTCGTCTCGTGGAAAATAAATTAATTGCGACGTAATTGGCTCGCGATTCCGTGTTTCTTAATTAATTTCTCGACTGTGACAGAACATTGAAACCCTGGACGAAGTTTAATATTTTTCGAACGAGGAAAACATCGTTATTATTTCACAGGGTGTTCAATTTATCGGCCCACAGAAAATGAACAACCGCGTTAAATGCATTGGCCAATTAAAGAAGCGTCTACGAGACCGTAACCCCGCCGGCATATAATGAAATAATGATTCAGGGGGTGTTGTTGGCACCATTGTACCGAGGCGCGGCGTAGAGCGGCAAACATTTTGCCGCGACGCCTATAAAATTAGCGTTCCAGCCACTAAAGACGCGCAGTTACTTCTCCTCAATGCCAGCCATAATCAGATGCATCCTTAACCGGGCTTTGGGCTACTTAAAACGGCGCGGAATCATAAATAACCGGATTTATACGCGGCGTAAAATTACCGGCGGCGTTAGTTTACTTTTTTACGAGAACTGAAAACTCGCCGGGGCGAGAAGAAATCTTTTAAAACGCGCTTAATGTTGACTGCGCCACCTTTGCTCTCTTCGCGGGAAAGTCGGACGGTGTTTCCCCTTTCGCGTGGCTTCCGTGTCAAAATTTTATGACCCAAGACGGCAACGGTGTGTGTCCCGTGTCCGCCATCGTAAAACATCTGGAACCCTTATCCGCTTTAATCTCGTTCGTTACACCCGGAGCCGCTAATACAACCCTCCCCGTTCTCTTTCTCATCCTCCGTTCTACCTCGAGGCGTCTCGTGTCGTGCTATCGGCTAATGTAATCTTCAGGTCCAGCCGTTCATAGATTCTGTGGCTGATAACAATTCGAAACTTTTGTCGGAACCTTCGCAGGAAATCGCACGCCACTTCTTGCGCCGAGCTCTCATTCCTTTTCTTTTTAATTCTTAGAAAAGATTTATTACAACATTAGCTAATAATATACAAACAAAAATAGCATATACATAGCGAGAAGTATTAGCAATAGAAACATAAAGGTGTACAAATTACCATTTTTCTTTTTGACAACACGAATTGCAATTGTTTAAAAAAGATATAATATGATGACAAGCCCCGATATTGGGCCCAGCCAGAAACATAGAAACATCCAGAGCCAACTGAAATCTTAATTCGTAGAGTTTTTTCAAAAGTAATAATCTTTTTGTGTATTATATAAATCACACTGCCAAATAACATGATTGAGAGTTTCACTCTCAGAGTTGCATTTACACATAGGGTTATCAATGAAACCAATACGAGCAAGAGAACCAGCTAAATGATAATGATTCTGCATCGGTTTATAGAAACGATCATCTCATCCCTTTTCCTTCTACCCTTGCTATCCACGGGACACTACAATCTTGCTAAAAGTGTGAAAAATTATTCGAATATAGAGAACGGCTATAATTGACGCATTGCTAGCAATGTAATGAAGAGGTGACGGGAGACCAGTCACGTGACATTCCTAACAAATATCCACAACCATAATCATCGATTCGGTTTCCGCTTACAGATACCTGCTGCCGGCCGTGTTTAGCAATCGCTCGATCCTCATTTTCATTGAGCCGCCAGTTTGTTAGGTCATTCCGACAGAAATTTGGCCGAGATTGTGCACCGGATATCTCAAGCGTCACTTCAGACTTTGAAGAGGATCTTGCCGAGACGGTCTAACGATTCAGGGAATCGTTCACGTTGATTAATAGTACGAAATAACTGCCAGATAATTCTACAAACGAGCCAGCAGATTATATATTAACGTTTAATGCCTAATCAGCGATCCATTGGCAACGCTCGTGCATAATGGCTACATATATGCCGGCCGTTTCATCCTCTAAACGATCGACGAATTATGAGAACGGCAACGAGCTAATATCACAGAGGACAAATCAGGCTTGAAACCAGAAAGCACTTCAGTCAACCGATAAATATCGCTTATCGTTGCGTATTAAACTTCGCGTTCAATCCTAATCTCCCGCGCGGTTGGCGTTGCTTGCAACTGACACTAATTAACGTATCAAAATCAATACGATTCGTAATTAATTGTATTTGAATAAAAATTTAAAAAAAATATCATTTTTAAACAATTCCACAGGCGTTGTGGGTCTGCCAGGCTACCGAACGTGTTAAAATCGAAACGACGTGGCTCTCGCACGATTTCCCAAGATGTGCAACGGCGCGCAGCGGATATCGCGGCTAAAAAGCCCGTATAATCGTTGCAGTATTAATAGAGGCGCGTGACGGGGCCCTTTAATTAATGCCTCTACAGCTTTTCAGGCTTGTCTACGGTAGCTACCTGCGATGAGCTTTTTATGCTTGATATTATGAGGCTCAGACAAGCGGGCAGGCTGATCAATCTTCTTAATGGTTATTGTTGGGTTCACGGACGCTCTGACGTGACGTGCCACGCGTTTGCTTTGCCCGGCCCACCCGTCCGAAAGGTGTCCGCCATTAATAGGGAACTGATACGGTAGAAGGTTTGTGTGTGCACGTGCAAACAGCCCAATGCGAATTCTCTACACATCTGATCCGATCTGATGTTCCACGGAACTTTGATCGGCGAATTAGCACGCGGCTCGCGCATAATTAACCCAAGAAACAGTTTGCAACTATGAGAATGTTCGGCACCGCTTTCGCAACGCAAAATCAGGTTTCTCCTTTAACGTTATCATCGAAACCCCCGACCAACGAAAAGTATCCAGAAACCCTGATCTTCGGGAGCAACGATCGAATAAGCAACAGTTCAGCAATTTTGTGTCGGATCCTCGAGTTAGTTAACTCGAAGGTATTCAAACATAAACTCAATTCAAAGTCGGTTAGTGGCTCGATTAGAGGTAATATATATATATATATCATTGGATCAAGCCTGCTGGAGGGTAGCCAGTATTAAGTTGCTCGCCTTAGCTTTTCGGTAACTAAGGTGGCCTTTAGGAGCGCCGAGTCCAAGGATCGTTGCCATACCAGGAGTTTCTTCTGTGTCAAAGCGCCGATTATCCACCGTGTGCAAAATCCACGAAGGTGAAACACGGCAAGCGCAGGCGCAGGTTGTCTCGAGGGCCGGCCAACGGTAGCAAAAGCGCGGATATCCCGGGACTAGCAGACTAATTAGACTAAACGGCAACTCGAGCGTGTCGGGGACGCGTTTACAAGGTGTACAGGTGCAAACCGCGGAGCGCCGTGTGCGTCGAAAGCCAAAACGTGGCCCGAACCAACCGAGTAAACACCACGGATGGATCCGCGCGAATGCTTGACCTGCGATCCGGCATTATTTCCGCTGTTCCACCGCAACCGGGAAGAACCGGTTTCCTACGCGTGACGCGACCAGATTTTCAGCCATTCTATAGAGATAGAACCGCCAGCTATCATTCTTCCGATCCTTTTTCGCTGTCTCATCGGCCTGTCGCCTAACTCCTGCCCCGCCCCGTGCTAATTATTCCTTGGCTGTTCCGCGATTAATCACTGGCGCCGCGCACCGTTTTTACCGATGAGATTGGCTGACCCGAGTGAAATCGTTTCCGTTCCATTCAATCTCGCGAACCTCTTCGCTTTCCCAGTCCGGGGGATTCCAGCTTAAAAATTGTGTCGAAGTTTATCGTCGCACTGGCATCCCGACAAGCTCGACAAACAAACGGGAGAAAGTCTGAAAAATTCACCGAATTAATTTCGCACACCCTCTCTCGATCCCCAAAAGTCCACAGAATCGCAGATTCCCGACACGCCTGGTCACACGAGCAGAAGTCAACATCAGTTAGCCAGTGATTACCACAGAAGAGGGTGCGTATTAATATTCGGGCTGCGGCGACCGTGAAAAGCGAAAAATCGCGAAGCGACGAGCCAACCCCGTCCACCCTAACATCCACCCCATCGTCTAACGCGATCGACGGGGGTCTCGGTCGATTTTGGCAGCGGGGGGTTAAAAAATGACAAGGTGCGGCGAGTGAGACGAGTACGAGTGAGAAAGCGGTGAAGTTCGCGGGGGTGGTTTCGGGTGTGCACAGAGAGAAATCGGGGGTGGACAACGGGTTGGTCAGCCACCCTGGGGGCTTTCCGGGGGTTGAAACCAGAGGGGCGTACGAAACTTTTCAATGGAGCTTCATCACAATGGGGCGGTGGTTTACATTTATTAGACCCGCGGCGAAAAGCTTAGTTTGCATTTGAAGCTTCCAATCCCCCTCCTAACCACCCCGTTTCCTCCACCTTTGCACCCCTCATTCGAGATGCGCTCGCACGGAACAGAAGGCCCGTTGGATGTCTTCGGAGGGACGTCCTCCACGGAAACAAAGTTTACCCCGGCTCGTTAGAACGGATCCCTCGCATTATCGAGCCGATTACCTAATTATCGGCCGATTTATGCGCGGCCACAAACCGGCCGTGCACTCGCATAATGTTTATTGTTCCCATTGTGATTCCCGATCGTTATTGATTCACGGCTGAGAGCCTCTAAGTTGGATGTGTCCGCTTCGAAGGGTTGGGCGCCGCGCTTCCATGGGAATACGAGGAGCAGATGGAATTATAGGGATCATACGGTGGTATGATTTGCGGGCACGGGGTAATGTGTCGAGGACCTGTAATCGGCGATCCACAATTTTTACGGTGGAACGATTGTCTGCGCGATGAATAGTTGTTGCGAACTGCCGTTCCCGAGCCACGCTTCACGGATAAGAGGGCCCCGTTTCGCCGTGTTGCATCGCTCTCTGAATGCAACCGACATACGAACAAAAACTTCCCTCGATTCTCGCGTTGCAGTCCTGCCTGGATTCCGCTCCTCTCTTATGAATGAGCACGTCGATCGCGATGGATGTTATACCGTTCCCGACCGGATGCTTATTTTGTGCGCCGGGTGCTCCACTTTCATATTATGGCGTATGCGTTTTTGGCGCATTTTCCACGACGTGCCTCCGTGGAATAAGTTATGAGCCGGAAGGTCTACGAGTATGATTTTTCCAGGCCCAGCGCAGGGCTTCGTGACTTTTTTTATTTTTATGTTTTACAGGACTAACGGGATCGCGTTACCAGCAACTTTCCAGCAAGACGATCGTTCCGCAATAGCCACAAGCGAGCTGACCCGTCCACGATACACTTAAAACGAACCATTCGAATTTTAAAGAACCGAGGTTCGTCGTGGCAACACACAGCGAGTCGCGCGAACGCGCGGCGGCCAGAAAAAAAAACGGTGAAAGCGGAGAAAAAGGAGAAAAAGCCTCTCGCGTGTAGAACAACAAACAGCGTCTCTTTTCCCGTCAAGTTCCGTTTTAGACTTTCCTCGACCGTCTCTTTCATCCGGCGGCAACAATGCAAAAATTGCTCGACGGCCGGTCTCCATTGTCCCGAACATAGACGGTTACAAACTTGCAAAATTGAAAAACGCCGCGTTTCAATGCTTATATTATACTACATACGCAGCGACAGAAAAGAGCGCGGAGGTGGGCGAGAGGGTAAAAAGGGATTGAAGAGGGAAAGAGAGAGAGAGAGAGAGAGAGTGTGCGTGGATCGGTCCGATCGTTATTCCGGCGAACCCTTCGTTCCACGGCGGGTACGCTCGCTCGCTCGCAGCCAGCGGATACAGGGAACGATGACAACGATGACAATGGCGACAATGATGAGTATGACGAACGTTGGGGACCGTCGCTGTACAATGGTCAAGTCGTGAGCTCTGTGTGCGCTAGCACTGCTAGCTCTCGAGCGCGTTCCATCGCGAAATCATCTGCCGTTTCGTTTCGTTCGAGCACGTCCCGTATTTGCGCGTGTGCCCGTTTTTGTTGCCGATTGTTGCTTCCTTCGCAAACGCGCGTCGCGCCGCGCCGGCCCGTTGCGTCTCTCTGTTATTTATTGGAGATTACATTGCGAGGGATTTCCTCTGGCAGCGACAAAATAACAGAACAAACGGAACGAGAAACAAAAAAAAAAAAAGTACAAAAATACGGCGGCCTAGGGAAAAAAGGAAATAAATAAAACAGACGAGCATCGCGAACGGCGAGCTGAGCATTTTTGATAAACCATCCAGCCCCTATCCTCTCCCCTCCTCTATGACCGTCGGAGCGACGGCCAGTTTTCATTTTCGAGGAACGACCGACGGATTTCGACGCTGTCAGCTCGGAAATTCGTTCCACCACCGATGACGGTCCTGCGAGGCCAGCCCGATCGGAAACGGCGAATCGGTTTTTCTCGTTAGGCTTTTTCGCGTCCGCGCAATATCGATCTCGATCCTGCCGCGCCGTCTTCGCCGGCGGAATCGATTTATTTTTATGGACACGAATATTCGCCGGATTCGTTTCAGATATTATATTTTTGGTGAGATTCTTTTGGGAATAAACGAAAACGTTTCGGACGATCACCCCCCCCCCCCTCCCCCGCCCCGAAAGAAATAAAATTTCGTTCGTTAATTCCACGAGACTCTTTACCGGATTGAAAATCCTCTATTATGGCCGCGAGAAGCTCGGAACTAGGGCACCCGTTAATTTTCACGCATCTCAGCTTCATTAACCTTCCGGCACGGACTTGTTCGGGCCGACGCGACAAGGGGACAACAAAACGCGTCCACCGGGGTCGGAACGCAATTTCCCTACCACCGCCGAATTACCATGTTAATATTTCCACGGTCCAACGCGAAATGATGCAACCCATTTCCAGGGACAAGAGTGGAACTCGCTTAATTGTTCTTAGAACGCCTATTGGGAACGGGGCGGAATCGCACGGGGGTGGTTTCCCAGTGGAACATCATTGACAACGATGACATCGTTGAACGTCCTGTCCAGGGATGTTGTTGCCAGCGAACATCAGCTTCCGACCCGGCTAATATCGCGAATGTTTCCCGGTCGGATGAATTGTCAATCAAATGTGCGCGAGTCGAGTTCTCGTTTCAGCCGTTCATTTGGCAAATCGATTAACTACAGAAAAATAAAAGTCCAGTGAAAAATTGTGGACAGCAATTATTTCGTAAAAAAAACAATAGCGAAACAACAAATCTACCATAGACTAGCTGATAAAACATTGAAAAATTTTTGTTTCGGGAATGAACCAATGAAAATTTAATCGAATGAGAAATTTGTAATGAATTTCGCGTATGTGAATTTATACAATTTTATTAAAGAAAAAATGCATCATTGTTCCATTTTAATTTGATATTGTATACGAAGAGTACGAAATCGATTTAATGCAAATTTCCAATGCTTCTCGTACATCGAATGGAACAACGCTACATACATGTCTTTTCTAAAATTGCAGAAACGAAGAAACGAAACTATTTTTCCAATATTCCGTAATTTACCTGTGTCCTCTCTTTCGTTGATTCCCGTACACGTTCTTGACACAAAGTTCTGTTACGAGCGTACTATTATTTTTCTGTACCCATTCTACAGTTGACAAGCTCGGGAAATTATTTTTCAAACGTACCGCGATTTTGCTTTGATGTCTCTCTTATTGACTTGCATGGAAATTTCTGAAATTACTTTTCAAACGCGTCGCAATTTCGCTTCGTTCTCTCTTGTCGACGTTTGCGTCAACACGGTTTGTTGTTGGCACGGTTCTCGCAGGTTGAGAATCCGTTTCGCCACAGTTGATGCGGGGGTCGAAAGTGACCCGGTAATGGCGGATCGATGGTGAACAGGCTCGCGTGTCGTGAACAAGCCCCTTTAAAGCGCAACGTTCCCGCGGAAAGTCGGGCTGGTGCGGCGTTCCGCGCGCGAAATGCTAATGCTAATGCACGTTCGGTGCATCGCATCCCCGGGATAAATTCGCGGACAAGTGGCAACGAGGCGCATACTAGTTAGCGGTTAGTGTGAATTCTAATCCCGCCTCTAAATATTCATTTGGCGCGCGACTCGATTCAGCCGCGCCGCACCGCGCCGGGGTTTTATTAACTGCACGCCCCGGCTTGAATTATTGTTCGCCGGCTAATGAATTACCGGGGCATTCGGCTTCTAATCTTTTGCGTGTCCAGACTTTAAAGACCGCATTGTGTGACCGTGTTTCTAATTCTTCCGTGCCTGCAATTCTCGAGCCTCTCCGATTCTCTAATAACCCCCATTATTCCGAGCCCCTGGATATTCATCGAACAATTATCACATTACGGTTTTACGAATTAAGTTGGAAGTGGGCGTTCAATCGGGAAACAGAGCTGACGCGTAAGCAGATTATAATCAGACGAAATTGTTGATACAAAATCAGATTACGCTCTGCCATAAGGGGATTTCTATCGTTTGCAGTCGCGTTCTCTACATTCCAGCTACTTTTATTAATAAACGCAATCAATTGTCAACTCGAGTAAAGTTCTTTTCCTCCAGTGTTCATCGAAATTTCAAGTTCTAAACTCGAAACTTGCCGAATTCCAAAGTTCTTCGGTTCCTAACTCGTTGAATGATTCACATAATTCCTAATTGCCCGAGGACCCGGATTATGTAATTTGCCGAGTATCTGAGTCCTTAAATTTCTAATATCCTAACCTACGTGTTTCGAAGTTCTACAAAATTGAGAACTGAACGTGCTGGTCTAAACACTGAAATCCTAGTGTTCACAATTACGACTAGATGGCAGATTTTTGTTGTTATCAGTTAAATTTTGTTGTTACACCATCGAGAATTAATAACTTAATAACCAGGCGATAAGACAACAATGCTGTCCAATAAATCAACGGCCATTAAGTCATTTAAACACAGCCTTTCCATTAACTTCACTCATTCGTCACCGGCACGTAGACGAGCGCGCATACATCAAAGCCCTGCACAATGGCCTCCGATATATGCAAACCTGCGACTCGGAGTGCATTCACTCGGAAACACCCACGCCGCGCGAAGGAACATCTCGATGATAGAAATCCTTTCGCGTCCTCGTCAGTCGTCTTCTTAAGACTGTCGTCGCGCCATTACCATCGAACCCGCGAAACACGCGGCGCACCCTAAACGGACAGAAAATTACCAAGACGAACAATACCCATCAACGATGGATGGATGAATCCGACAAGATGCTGCATCAGACCAAGGACAACCGACGGACCACTTCGACGATCGACAATGCGGAATTATCTGACGGAGGATTCTCTGTAATTCGCGGTATCTACAAGTTTTCACAATTCTAAAGACAATAAACAAAGTTGATGTTCTTGGCGCACTGGTTCGATCAATTTTTACTTACAAGTAATTCTGCAATTTATCAACTTGAAATTTCCACGTTTCGATCTATGTTCGGATCATCTTCAAGCAAATTTATATATATATATATATAAATTTTATGATTTATTTTACGGTTTCAGTAATTAGAACTTTTTTACTTAGAAGTAATTCTGCAATTTATTATTTATTTACGAATAATTTACTACGATTTATATTACGGTTTCAGTGATTAGAACTTTCTTTGTAGTTTTTAATAAATTAGCAGCAGAGGACTAAATAGAGGAGACTAATAGGCCTCGAAGTGAACGTTTAGCAAGATTCTAATCTAGATCCCCAGCACCCCGGACTCTTCTCACTGGTTTCCAATAGTCCGATCTCCGGTCCTTCGCACAGCGTCTACGCTTCGTCTTTCCATCATTTCCTCCGATCCCTGTCTGTCTGGCATCCTCCCCCGCTTCAGCCATCGTTGTTCCAGGACACTGGTTCCGTTCTGTTCTCCGCATTCAGCCGTCGCGGAAACAGAACGCGGAGGAACGGCGCGGCGTCGGGAATGAACGAGAAAGCGAGAGAGAAAGCGAGAGAGAGAGAGAGAGAGAGAGAGAGAGAGGGAGGAAGGGAGGGAGAGAGAGAGAGAGAGGCATCGTCAGAACGGTAGAAAGAGAGAAAGAAGGAAAGAGGGATGAGAGAGGAAAACCAGCTCTCGACCGACGCTCTTTCCTCTCCGTTGACTGGAAAAAAGAGCGAGGATGCGCGAGCCCCCGCGACAGTTGCTAATAAGGAGACGTCCGCCATGATCTGCAATTTCTGGCACGGCGAGCCGAAAAATAAGAGCGGTTTTTCCGCAACTGGAAAACCGCGGGGACAGTAGTATATTGGCTATTACCATACAGATTTCTACAATAGCGGTGAATCCGTGGCGATGGCGTTTTAATCGAGAGAACCCCGGAACCCGATCTAATTTACCCGGGCGCGTTGACTAGAAATTGACATCGGTGCATTAGAGATGGCCGTTTCCATGATTAACGGCCGATTTAATTAAATTCCGGCCAACGGGACAGACGAGCGCCGCTCTCTCGCTCTGCTTCTGCGGACGACACGTTGCGCGTGTTTTAATCACCGGAAATGAAAAATGTTTCTAATTATCGGTGCCCTGATCGGTCGCGTCCCGAAAGCGGCGATCGCGTTTCGATTATCGAGTTGTACTCGCGATCGACAACGTATAGTGGTTTATTATATGTATATCTTTCTCTGCACTCGGTTTTCGTCTTATGTGCTAAACGAGCGGTAATCAAGAAATCCTCGGTGCAATGGCTGCGATCCACCAGCGACGTTTCATCAGTAAACGCAGCTAGCGCCAAAGCAAACACGCAAAATGGCCGCTATCGCTAACAGTCGTGCAGAAGGAAAAACTCCGCAGAGAGGCTCGCTTTCAAGAAACGCCATAGGGGCGCGTGAATGAAGTCCAGCCGGCAAGGCGATAGGAAGCTGAATTGCCTGTCGGCGTCGAAAAGAGGGAAGCGCAAACAAAGTTGTTATCGTTTAATGCCGCCGTAGTCCGTTGCAACTGGTTTCTCCGGTTGCCGGCCACCGTGTGCACCTATTCATATGCCCCTCTCTACAATTCTCTCTCTTCTCTCTTTCTCTCTCTCTCTCTCTCTCTCTCTTCTCTTCTCTTGTTTTCTCGTTTTACATGCTGCTCCTTGCAGGATACCGCGGTTTACAAAATTTTCGTATAACCCCGCGGGGATACACAGGGAGATAAACGCTCGCCTTCTTCCAAGAGGCCCGGGGATGCACGATAAAAGTAAAATTTCAGCTGCTGCAGAAATTCAAGGCCTCCTCCCTGTACACCCCGGCATGCAGCTCTCTACTGTTTCGCTACCTTCGGACAATCGTATCTTTATCCCTGCGCCGCGCCGTGATGGTTCTCTGGGATATCCCGAATTTAAGCGTATATCGGAACGTACGGCGGAGCGGGACTTATTTTTGTCGTACGTTTCGGGGATTTGGATATCTGAAACTGGATCTACCGGGAATCGTACGGTTCCCTCGGTCGAGGGAATGGGATCCCCGGCTGAGGTCGGTCCTTATTGTCTAGACAAAGGATTCCGAAAATGAAAACTTGCCCATTGTTCGAACGAAGAACACGAGAGCAGGCTGTTTAGGGAAGGGGTCGCGATCGCGGATGCAAATAATTGGTTGTTTCGAAAAACCTCGGGCGATTTTGCATATCGTCTTTTGATTATTTTTTTCAAGTATCGATTCTCATCTCCAGGACAAGCTAACGTAGTCTACACGGAACAAGGTTTCCTGGCTCGAAAATTCCGTCAAATCACCGATCAAAGAAACAATTTTTGTCCTCGCATATTCCTCCAAGGACAAAGCCTGAGCGCAAAGAGACCCACCAGCCTCGTAGCCGATCGGAGCTCGATATCGTAGGGGTAACTCGATTCCGGAAGCTTTTCATATTTATAAGAACAAACGGTGTGGGGAGAGGGTGAGAGAGATACGCAACGAACGATTTTTCTAGAGGAGGGGTGCGAGAATCGTGACCGGTGTCTTCCATCCCCTAACCGAACCGTGGCCTACTAGATGAAAGTTACCAGGTACGAAATTATTGTACGGTACACAAAGGATAACGCGGTCCCGATGATAGCCGCCACTCCCCGCGTCGAAAGGGTTAGCGGAGCATGGTGAAGTGCCTTCCCATTGGTCCACGGGAACACGGTTGCAGCGTGTTTGCAGTGTTCAGAATGGACGAAGGACCCCATTGTCCCGGAGAGCTTGTTTCTATGCAGATGAGATATACGAGGATGGACAGACGGACGGAGATTCTCTTTCCTTCGTTCCGCGTCCATCCGAGAACCCTTTTGCAGCCCCTCAAACCCCCTTTGCACCCACGCCTTTTGCACCCTCGGCCCTTCTGGCGTTGTTTGTCTCTCTTTCTCTCTATCTCTATCTCTCCCTCTTCCTCTCTTTGTCTCTTTCTCTGTCAAGACGCGTTTATTACGACGCGACCTCCATAAAGAATCGAGCAGCATCGTCTGCTCGTTCAAAGGGATACAGGTGTTTAGGGGCGGTCGCCTAACCGAGTTTCGAGGGACGTTTAATCCTGCACGAAAGGTAATTCGTGGTCCTGCGGATGGTAGACCATGCTAACCGCCGGATTTTGGTGGATTTTTAGCCATCTCGGTCGGATGGCTCGTTTTACTTAACTTGTTCTCTCTCCTGGACACCGCGATTTTCCATCTACGTGGTTGCTACGCGACAGCCACCCATTTCTTCTTTTGACATTACCGCAAAATAATAACTCGAACATCCGCAGTTTAATTAAAACTTATTATAACCGATTTGCCGAGAATTACGAGGTAATGCTAGTTAATTACATGGTGCTTTACACGAATGCGCTGAAGTTGTTCTTTCACCGTAATAACGAGCGATAGCACTCGTATTGCGTGTTTGCGTTTGCGTTAAATGCATTTAGAGTTGAAAACTCATTGCTGGATAGGTTATCTGGATAACCACTCAGAGCGAAGTGCTATAATGCGAAAGATTTCTAGGACGATTTTTAGCTGGTTATTGATTTGACGGTCTCTCGTTACTGGACTGTGGATCTTCGTGGATTTAAACATTCGAAAAAACCATGGAATTTTTCCTAGTTGATAAATTGAACTTGTCCCTGACTGTCGATGCAGCGTTGAACCAATTCACCGAACTCCTCGCAACGGAAAAGTCAATCCTCTGATGGCAGCGCGAAGTTAATTAAAGACAACTCCCTGGAAAATTTATTTAGCTACAGTTCGACTCTGTCATCCGATTGGCTGCTCCTCTTTCTTGAGAAGAAATGAGTAACGCGGAAACTCGAAAGCCCTGGGATCGAACGATCCTCTTTCCGGAGTCTAAACTCTGTTGAACGTTATCGGCTTGCTCGGGGCTGCTTCTGGACTTTTCCATCGCTTCTGGCCGTTGGAAAAAATTTGTTAGAAATTCCGAAGGATCGCGTAAACTTGCTGGACCTGCGGCGTCCGCCATCTTGTCGAGGTTAGGCGACCGTTCACGGTTAGGCGACCGCCGCAGCTTGCCGGAAAGTTGCTCGGCGTGTTAACCGGGGCTGCTTCGTCTACACCGGTAATTAATCGGAGAAACTCGGATCGTAAACAACGCGGCGTCCATTAAGATCCCATTCATTAGCCCCGGAAGAGGGGGGGTCGCCCGTCTTATCTCGCCTACGGGAAAACTGCAGCCAGCTGGCCGAGCAGCAGCAGCAGCAGCCTCGTGGAGGATCTCGGGTAACTAAAACCCGCCGATGCTCTGGCCAGCGCAGACGGGGACCCAAGACTTTCAATAATTCTTCGGAATAACTTTGAAGCACGGAGACGGACTAGCGAGAGTTTCCAGCGAACTTTCCCCGCCAGTTCTACCGTGCCCAGTCTTCGAGCCACCTTTTTCTTCCGCTCGTTCGTCGAGAGGGTAAGTTTCACTATCCAGCCACCCCTCCCCAACCTCCTTCGCTTCGCTGTCCCTCTTGGACAGGCTCCTCTTATCTTTTATGCATTATTGGCGGCTGGAAAACCACCCCATCCACCCGTGCACCTCTACCCCCATTGACTCCGCCGCTGGTGGACCCATTCTCTCATATTTCGGAACCAATATTATGCTAATACGCGTTGCACCCGTCGCAAGAAACATGGATGTAAAGATCCGACGGGCCCCTGTGTCCCAGCCTTTTGAATAATTCCCGCGGAGGAGGGAGGACGCGATTTTCGACGCGAAATATTAGATACGGTACTGCGGTGGACGGGCTGACGGTTTCTCTCCGAAACACCCACAAAGGGTGTCGAGCAATCACACGCCAATTTTCCATCGTTTTTAGTATGATACAGTGCTCGAAAAATATATATCCAACATGTATTTTTTTACATCAGCAATTGTTCATTTTTTTTTTTTTTTTGAAAGGGTGGAAATTGTCCGCAAATTTGGAGGATGTAAAGGGAGTTTCGTGCAGTATCCCGCGCAACATTGATCACGGACAGCTAAAACATTTATATTGGGAAATTGTGCAGCCTGAAACAGACGTTTTCGATGCGCAAACAAATATTTATTTAAAAATAAACATTGGAAGATGATATTTTTGTCATTTTGCTCGATTCTGGATCGAAGAGGAGCGCCCGTGTAATTTATAAACGACTGCAGATCGATCGACCGGTCCAAAATTCGCACGTGCACGAAATTCGCGTAAAAGCCAATGGAAATTGCGTTCGCGTCGAGACGCCCAGCGTGACAGCGTCTTTTCGTCACGTACACGTGACGCCGCCGGGGAAAAATGAATCCTCCTCGCCCGGTTACATAGACTGAAATATCTTCCTGACTGCTGCTGAATATCTAAATAAGCGGCGACAAGAAGACGCCGCCACCGAGCAGCGTCGCGACGCGTTATCGTTTAATCGAACGCCGAATCAAGGCTGTCCGCGCCGGCGGCGGCCCTACGCTCCGGGGAAATTGTGATTTATGTCGTGGATCTCAAGGTGAACCGGTGTCGAACAATCTCGACGTGGTTAGAGCGGTGTCTGGTTAGCTATTTATGGTTCCACGGTGTCGATTGCGCCAATTTTTCGCAATTCCTTCGCAACATATATTTCCAACGCTCGACATATCTCTTTCATCGTGCAGATCAATTAATTCACCGATCTGCTGGTTTTATAATTACACCGCCTCGTTCGTGGCAATACTCATCGACGGATGTTATTTATACTAATTCAACGGTGAAAGATTTATTTGACAACTGTGAAACTCGTTTCGTTTCGTCGAAGAGTTGAAGAAGTTTGCTGCTATACTATATCATACTCCTAAATACGGAATACCGAAAATATTATTGCCCGGAATTCATGAATATTTGCTGGAAGGGTGCAGCGACGTGGCCCAATTCTTTTCTCCGCCACCTCGGGCAGTAATCAACGCAGTTAACGTGCTGGATGTGAATAGATGAATAAATTCTGGCGACTTATTTAGCAAATGTATCGCCACACGGTCGCGTCGGTATGCTGGCCGGCGCAAATAATTCATAGTAATCGTACTCACGAAACGAGGCCGGCTATCATGTATCGTAGCGAGTGCAGATTGTTGAACTTACCTGAAACAGAAATAGAAGAAACGTTGATTAGAGTCACGCTACACGATTTGACTTCGCCCTGTACAAATTGCTACTCCGATTTAAACACCGTATTATATTTGGTTTATATTTCTGCAGTTTCAGATCTATGAATTGCTCGACAATGGATGTAAGGATAGTTAAAGCAGGATCGTTTGAAACTTATTGTAACTAAAGATAGGCAGGAGGGAAACCCACTTAAGAGATGCTTTGCTCTGTCCAAGGTCCATACTTCACCTGAAGGAGGCTTTATCGTGTACTCGCCGGAAGGAACATTGCCAACTACTTGAGAACGATACCCTTAAGGATATATAAACGCTTACTTGCCTGACGTGCTCAAAAATTTAATACCCTGCCGCGAGTACAAAGTAGACCAAGTTTATTCGACGGGCCTTTACTCGGAAAATTTTAGAGCCGTCTCGATGTTTACTCCTCCCGTTTTTGGTACGGCAACGTATATAATCTTCGAAAGTTTATTCGACAAATTTTAGAGCAATATTCAGTGGAGTTTTGATTCTTCGCGATAAGAAACCACGCGAATGCAAGGCCACGCAAACTTTTCAGCGACGAGGTACACCGACAGGGTGCCCGTCCGATTCCAATTGTTCCATTTTCCACCCCCGTCGCCAGACTTTTTGCCGGAACGGGCGGCGGCGGCGGTCCGGGTTTTTTTTCCACCGCAGATAGGTTGCACCGTGTAGGCGCGTTCTCCCCATCGCGGCTTTCAACCCTTGTTTTCCCTGGCGGTGTGTCCCGTGAAACCTCCGGGTCACCGCTATCGACTGGCAGTCTCCTCTCGTTTAGCGCAATCCAGCCGACCGGTGATTAAAAGTGTGCTACCCGGCTGGTCCACCGTATGCCGCGACCATACTCGTCGATGCTTGTATGCGTGAAACGCTCTAGCAAACGTATCGACTTCCCTCGTCGCAGATTGCTCGCGTCGCGCCAGACTAGCCCTCCCTTCAACCTCAAAACACCTAACCAAATTCCTAAAAGGAGGCTTCATATTTTATATGATCAGAAAAAAATTCTCTCGCGTCTGCATCAACCCCACAATTTCCCGAAGACCAGAAAAATGTTTTGGAGCTACTGAATAGAAAAATCGGAAACACGAGCAAATAAAACGATTGTTCATCGGATACGATACGCGTTAACGTTATTCGGATTACAGGTTGAACGAACCGGTGGTTTGCAGTTCCAGGATTAATCGGCCGGCCCTGGCTGCTCGATCCAAGGGAAAGGGTTAAGACGTTGAACGGGAAAAGGGCTCCGGGCGAAGGTAACTTGCGGCGCGCAGTTTGATTGAAGTCTAGCGTGCGCGGGGAACCGTCGAATAGATGCCCCCCGGGGGATCGTTGCTCGGGAACGTTTGCTTCCTGCCCACGGAGCAGTGAATTTTGGAGATGTTTCCGGGCTTTCAGGATTATTGTTCCCGGACTCGGGTCTTGTCGCTACCGCGTACACCTTTCTCAGTTCCCCATCGTACCACCGTCGCCGCCGCCGCTTTCTGGGTGAACGGGTTTATTCCGATACGGTGTCAGGCTGCTGCGGTTAGGCGACCCAGCTGTTGATGCTATCTACGGTCTAGAGTCTATCTACGGATCTTGGGGTTGGATCCTCTCCTCGGTCTGCGGAGCGCATCTCCGCAAGCTGGAATTCTTGAATCTTGGCTCTGTCCTATTCTACCCAAGCCCCGGTGTGCGTTATTATTTTGTTACGCGTTTCCCGGTGCTTGGCGTTTTACTATCCGTTTCGGTTTACGTTTCGCAGCTTCGGTTAAGGGGATATCCGTTGAGTTGGCTTTTCGGCGAATCGATGCAACTGTTTTATGCGGTGGAGAACTTGAACGCAGAGTCCAGAGAACGAGGAAAGTGTAGGAGGAACGAGGAGCTAGGATCAGTCGAAGAATTGTAGAAACTAGGGAAAATTTGTTCTACGAGAAATAGCAGGTTGTAACGAGCAATTTCCAACGATCGAGTCTATCCACCTGAAGTTACCCTTCGTAGGACTGCTCGCGGAATTTATTGACTCGAGTTCATCCACGAAGAATTAACAAGGAACGTTGATGAAGACGTGTGAAACGCTGAATCGAGGAGCAGCGATTCCAGCGGCGCGGATTAAACGTTGAACGTCTCTCGTCTCGCCGAGCAGAGCCGGCCACACCGAATTCATTAAAACGACGGAGAACTGCAGAAAACTGAAAGATCAACTTCCCTCGGCCGGAGTTTACTGTACCACGCGATATATTGCGCTGACGGCGATAGAAGATCGCAAAGACTTTGGCCGTGCGTCATTGTTAAGCGAAGACTTCCGGCTCCGAAGTAAGCCAGCGCTGAAATTCGCGCGGAACTTTCTGCCCGGGACGAAATATATCGTTGAAGTTCCGTCAACCTGAAAAACTCATCGGCAACTTCCCTCTGCGAGAATCGAGTTATGGGGAACGAAAACGACCGGCGCCGAAATCACGAAAACTACCATGACGATATTAATCAGCAAAAAAACTCTGCTAATACCTTGGAACGTTTCTCCAGCAAAACGTATCTTCCCAAACATTTCTTCCACTCATTTCCTTAAGTTAAAAATGATCTACTTCGTCGGTACGTAGCTCCGACGATCTTGTTCCGCTCGATTCGTTGAGATGTGCTTCGCTTGCTCTGCTGGGTAACAATACTTCAAGGAGGATGAAAAAGTCACTGAACTTCGTTCGACATTTTACTACATAGAATTTTACGATCGAAGGACGTGAAATTTCATGAACGCACGACAGCAGAAGTCTGCGTTGAATTTTCATGAATTATAATGAAATTTGTAGTCCGCAATTCGTAGCGGATGCTCCTGGAGTAGAAATGGCAGCCACACGAGGACGAGAAGAGAACGTCGCTCCTGGTAGACTTGGTCTCCGATCAATTAATCGCGAGGATAGACTTCAATATCGGCTCTCCCTTAATTATTTCTCGGGGACGAACGAGGGAACGACGCTCTGCACCCGGCAGCTCGACTTCATGAACGCGAGAGCTCGGTTTATCTCGTCTAAAGAAGCGTCCGAAGGAAATCAAAAACGTGGCGGCCGGTCGATTAATTAGATCGGGAGGGGATCGATCGACTGAATGTTCTGGGAGGTTGGTAGCTAAGGGTGGGAGGGGGGCAATTATTCGCCACTCTCCAATTAAGAGGGCGCGTCTGGAAGCTGCGAAACGCCGGCGAATTAAACCGAACTAATTGTGCCTGCAGCTAATTAAAACAACGCCGTCGTAAAGTTGCGCCCGGACCCCTCCAACGAAAAGCGGCGCCCGGGAAAATATGCGCCTGTTCAAAGAACGGGCAAGTGTAAAGTTCCGGTTTCGCGAAGTCGTCGGAACTCTTCGGTGGTCCAGATAACCCCTGGACGAGTGTATTTCGTATTTTCCGCGTTCTTCGGATTCCGCCGGCTCTTTTAGCCATCGCCGATCCGACTTGACTCCAGTTTCTGATTTAAGTCCGTTCGCCACGGACTTTTTCACCTGAAATATGGTTCGCGAATGTGGGTTTCTAGGTTCGTTTCGCCGTGAGAGGTACGGCTTCTTCGTGGAAACACGCTGCTCAACATACTGACGAAGCCATAGCGAAACAGAAGTGCAAACTGGGAGAAATATCGCAAATTTCTATGCACCGAATGTGTAATTAACTGGATCGTCGATATTTCAGCGAAATAAAGTTTTCAAGGAAACTCGGTATGAAAACACATTTCCCTCATTCGCAGAATTTCACTCTTATTTCTCCTACAAGTATCATCTACATCTTCCAACAACAGCAATCAAACGAGAGCTCGGCAAACATTCGCAGGAAGCGAGTCAACAGAATCATAAAAGCATTATGATTCCGTGCTTCCAGCACCGAGGAACAAAATCAAGTCATTCGCGTGAAGTAACTGTGCCTTTTAAATTGCTAGGGTACTTTAACGAAGATCGACGCTGATTCCGAACTACTAAAAGATTGACGGAAAATGATTTTCCTGGAACAAGGAAAGTTTTGGGCACCGCGAAATTTTTATTGTTTCCACGTAGGTTCTAGAAATAAATTTTCGCACGAGCAAGCTCGAAGTTGGAAAATTTCGCGAGAGAACGCGCATGGTCCTCCGAATAGTAGGACGCAACGAGCTGACGTGGGTGATTCAATTTCGTATGGGCGATGATTTATTTTCGTCTTCGGAGGATTCATCTTCCGGAAGCCCGTTGTATTTTACAACGTCATCTTCCATTAGCGTGGCAATCTGCAGCCGCTCCTGCTCCTGGGATTAGACCGGTCGAATCTAATCGCGCGTCTACCGCATCAATCACACCGATTACCGTCACTGGTCCTAACTAAAATCATACGCACCAATCTCTAAATATCAATCGACAATCACCTGGCGTATTGATCAAACGAATGAATTTCAAATTCTAAACTTTTCGGACAATTAATATTTCTGTAAAACATGGAATTTCGGGCGTAAGGGAGCTTTTCGCGTACGCGAAGATCCCAGTGCGAGAGTCCGTTTCCCGTCTTGTTGCGCTCAATTAGGGGTGCATCGGCAATATCGCACTTGCATATTGGGAACACGCAGGGCGGTTGTGATCGCGGCCGGCACATTAACGCGAGTGGCATCGGGTTTGTGCGCGCCATCGAGCGGTGGCCATTGTCAGGCGTCCGCGAAACGATTATCCCCCGACTACTAATCAGCGATTCATACGGCTGTCCCTGCGGATACCACCGAGAGATAGAGACGGAGAGAGGAGATGCTGGCGAAACAGGTGCTAACTGTTTAGGGGGGAGTATCGATGGAGCCGTGCAATCGGGAAATCGCAGGATCGACCCAGGGCCGAGGTTCGAGGAACGGAAATGTCCGGGAACACGCGGCGTGGATAGAAGATGGTGTGCGTGCGCCGAAGACAATCACGGTGAAACCCTTTGGGCCAATATTGACGCAGTCTGCTATCGCAATAATGGACAGACGCGCGGGGATAACGCGATGCCGCGTATATTACGCTCGTGCCCGTGTTTAGACAGTTGCACGCGTGTGCACGCCACGAACTCGTCCATTGTCTAGCCTTCGTACTACTCTCTCTCTCTCTCTCTCTCTCTCTCTTGTACTCTCTCGCCTGTATTCCTCTCTCGGGCTGTATGTATACATACCGGACACGCGTAGAGACCGGTCCAAGAACCGGACCATTCGAGACGGCCGTCCCTTTACAGCTCGTTTAGACGGGCTGCGAGAAATAGAGCCCCGCTGTTTTCAGAGGAAGGGGTTAGCATTTGTTTACCGCAGACGTCTTGGGAGAGCTACCCTCTACCCACGCTCAACGCTGTCTTAGCGGTAAATAGGATTCCCGTGTTGACTGGCTTTTGTTAGACAGAACTATGGATCCGGATCAATATTTAGCACAGCCAGCTCTGAGTTGTCATGGAGTGACGGGTCATCGATGCCCAGGTTGCTAGGGGGAGTTTCTCGAGTGAGACTGCCTATGGGGTTATGATTTCGGCGGTGTAGGGTTGCGGGGATTTAAAAGAAATTCGAGTTTCATGGGGAGGCTTCTAACAGGTGTGGAGTGAAGAAGGTTGAGGGCTGACGGTGTTCGATTGCTTTTAGATTAGAGTTTGTTCTGGGTGGTGATAAAGTATTTCAATATTTCTGACGAGTTCAAGTTACCTATTCTCGTTAAAAACATGTGAGGAAAGTGCTTAGTTGCATTCCCTTAATTTGAATCTGCCGCGCACTTACGAACGCGGCCGATGATAAAGAGACAAGCGAAGAAATGAAGGAGATTAATAGAATTTTCAATTAGAACTGTTCAAGTGAGATTGTACAAAGGAATTGACATCGAGGAAAGAATAAAATTTAATGTTGTTTCTCTTTGTTACAGAAACTCAGTACTGTTTAATCGACTGTGTCAATCCCAACGATAGAACAATCTCATTATAAACATATATCCCATCCGCAGGAGGAACAGTCTCGCGGAATGCGTTTCCGCTTCTGTCAGGCGGAACAACGTTCGCGAAACGTTGAAACGACGTTGAAAAATGTTAAAGCGGGTCCACGGAAACTGGACAAGCTCAGGCAACGAACAATTACCAGCGCCTCGACGCGGTGGAACTCGCGCGAGGAATCCTTGAAACGGCGCGAAAGGTGCAGAGCGACGGTGAAGCCAGAAAAGAGGCCTCCGTCTTCAAAAACAAATTCATATTTCACGACGGAAGCCCCAGGAACAGGCACCCAGCGAGGGAGGAGGCCAGATAAAAGTGAAATACGCAGGCTCCGCTATTGAAACACGGCAGCCGCGATAAAGATAAACGAGGAGAGAAACCGAGACGAGGAATCTCGGCTCGTTCGTCATTCGACGACCTCCCTTTGTCTCCCGTGATTACAATAGATCAGCTTTGACGACCGCTTATCCCGTTAGAATCCATTTCCTTCGACCGAACGATAAATTTGTCGTGGCCCTCCCCAGCTACTTTTCTCCGCGCTACGATCGAAACGTATTCGCCTCGGAAGATATTCATTCGACCGCGTCAATTTTCGAGGAGAGCACATTATTCGCGATCCCGTGCAAACAAATTCTTGCGGCCACCTAAATTCGAGCGGGAACGACTCGAATTATTCAAACGCTGTCTCGAAGCAATTTCCTTTGAAATTAGTTTAAGTGTTTCAGCTTGCGCAGCGTACGTCGAGTCTTCCTCTTCGGCATTAGCTCGTGTATTTTGGTTAGGGTGCTTTCGGAGGATGTTACGGTGACTGTTCAGCTGGATCATCGATTTTCATAGTTACGTAAATATCAATCCCTGAGTACGGAAGCGAGTTCGTTTGAAATAATAATGTGCTGGGGTATCGACGCGATCTAAAACTGCGTTTGTCTCTGCTCGCATTGTGTTTTGATTCGCGGGTACCTTTTGTTCCGCGATTAACGAAAACCTCGTGTATCGGCCGGCCCCGAATCGGCACGGTACAGAGCTGAAAGGCTCATTAATCGTTCGCGCGAGCCGCCCGTAGCGAAACGCTTTCACCGAAACCTTGCAATTCTAATTTCGACACCATTGTCCGTCGTTTTATGCCTGCACAATCGTGCGGTAAACGCGAGATTACTTCTGAAACGCGAAATATCGCGGCTCACCTGTTGCGTGAGTGGGACAAGATTTTATTTCGAACACAGCCGCGGAGACTGTTGTTTAATGATCCTCCGGCGAGCAAAATTTCTGTTGACTCGATCAATTTATCTCTGTGTTCCGACGAACTTCTCGAGGTAATTGTACGACACTCGAGACCGGTGGTACTCTTTTTAATTAGCTGGTCGGAGTGTATCTCGGAACGAAACCCACGTCAAGTCACGTCAGGTTTCAATTTTGAAACGAGACGCTGTTCCGGACAATGTAACACCGGTCAGTTGCTTCTGTGACCGCTAAACGGTCATCAATTTCGGAACCATCAATTAAAGTCCCCTGAGAAGTCGACCCGAGTCAGATTTTATGACGTCGGCTCCGGCGATTAGCATCGAAAACACGCCAACTGGTTATACTTTCGAGCGATATTTCATCCGAAAATAATAGAATACGGTTTCGGCTGGACACGAACCAAAGAAACGGTAACTATAGAGAGAGAGAGAGAGAGACAGAGAGAGAGGGAGAGAGGGGGATCATCTAATTAGCGGGTTAATTTGAAATGTCACCCGAGCGGCTGTTAATAATTGACAGTGTTAATTCTGTTAGCCTGTACAGATATCCAGTCGTATTGATTGGTGAGCATTAGCCGCTGTGTTAACTGTTTCTGTTAATTAGCACAGTGGCACTCTGATTCACCGAGCTTCGATTGTGCTCCCAGTTTCAATTACCCCATGTTACAAGGCGTAGCGGTGATCGATCGGATCATTGTCGGGCATACGGCGTTTGATTGAAATGATTTTTCCTAGTTAGACCGACGGTGGTCCTTCGATAGAGATCAAGATTGAATCGCGTCGCGAACAGTGCACGACAAAAACCTGTTCGCCGAAAGGATTATTCAAAGCCGATAATAGAATCCAATGGAAGGCCGTTCAGCAGGTTCCATGGGATTGCTTAAGCTTGCAAATTGGGAGATAATACCGACAGCCAAATTTGCACGGTTACGATAACACTTCCATGCTCGCCGGTTTCCACCGTTTTCACCTGCAGCGTTGACGCGCCAGTTAAGATTTGTATTTTCACATTAGCCGCGCCGTTATCCCGAGGATTCGTCTGAAAGCGCGCCATTAGGGGAATACGATCCCCGGGAACGGGAGCAGTCTGGTCCTTTGTTTGGCCTCGTTAAAGATTTCTCACCTAACAGTCCATTTCCGCTTCTATAAAGCAGAACCGCGTCTGTTCCTTGCTGCGCAAGCTTTTAAGTCGCTCGTTCAGCGCCCTTATAACTTTCGCGACCTGTTGATTGTAAAAATCTTACCGACTAGTCTCCTCGAAGCGTCCAAAACCTCTGGCTACCTTTGTTTCATCGATTGCACCGTTATATTTGCGAACAACCTCGATTGTCTCGAGCAATTAAAGCTCGAAGAGGAATTCCAAAGTGGACGATCGTCTTCAGAATCGTCTGGACATCGGGCAAACACTCGCAGCGATCGTCAGCCTCGCGAGCCAGTGGAGACATCAATAATTTCCGCGTGTCTCCTCGAAACAGGATGACGAACAAGATTCGCTGAAAACCATCGAGAAGGATGTCGGCTCTTCGTCAAACTGAAATGATGTCCTCATCCAGAGGCGATCAAACAACAAAGGAGCTGCTGCCTCGGCAAACAATGAATATTTATCGAGGCTGACTGCGATGGAACGGGCATAAGACGCCGCACGGCTTGTAGCTTAAACCCGTCAGTATTTTCAGTTCCCCGCAATATTTCAGGCGGGCGGACAGACAACACGCGTTCCTTGTTAAAAATTCTCCGCGTATCCGAGTGTCTTCGGGGGCGAACGAAGATTCGCACCTGTTCACCCGGGAGGAGAGAGAGAGAGAGAGAGAGAGAGAGAGAGAGAGAGAGAGAGAGAGAGAAAGAGAGCCGGGCGTTTATTTTTCGGGGACGACGTCGAACGACGTGTTTCACGGAAAAGAAAACGCGGAGGCCGTACCGTCTCGCCTGCGAACGTCGCGTCGCCTGCTCCTGTTGTGTATACAGAGAAGGGGAGAGAGAATAGCGTACAATATAACTACCGGCACCTGGCGCATAAAGTGCTGCACCGCATACATTATGAGCGACTGCGGCTCCGCATGCACCACCCGCGACGTTCTCCGAACTGGACTCCAGTTTCTAAATACTAATTGGCAACGGTTTCGTCGATCCTGCGTCTCGAATAGTTCGCGAGTGGTTTCGCCACGAGTTCCGTGTCCCTCCTTCGGGAATCCGATTTCAATCGGGCCGATTTTTTTCGATCACGAGTCGTCGATGCAACGATAATGCAGCCGGTGGCCCCGGCCAGGTTCCTCTCTCGGTCATTACGTTTCTTCTGCACCGGCTCTCTATTAAATGCCGGGTATAAAATTGTGGGTTATGGCCGGGCCATTACTCAGACGTCCGCGGCAGAGCGGGGCCCCTGGCCGGATCGCTGAATGAAATGAGTTTCGGCCGCATTAAGGTCGTGTAAGTACCAATCCCGTTCTTCCAGTTCCAGGCCCGGTCCGGTTGCGGTCGAATCTCCTGTGTCTGTTTGCAACGCCGACGACGCGCAGGGATCTCTGCACGCACACGCGCAAAACGAGAACACGGGCCGAACGAAATCGGCCGTCGGGTTATAAATTGCCAGCGGTACCCGGCCATTCAGTAAAACTCAAGGTCTCCGGAGTCCTTGGCGTGGGCCCGGTGCAGCGCGGTGAAGCGCGCGGCGCGTCGTGCGGAATCGTGGTGCATCGCGATTCCACGCTGCGCCCGGTTGCAGTGCCAATTAGAGGCTCGCAGCGCGCTCTCCGACGCCGGTGACAATTACCGGGATAAATTGGAACGATTGATTATGCGGCAGATGGCCAGACACTTGACCAATGTTTAGAGACTACTCGTGCTTCGATTCGCGTGATCTTGTTAGGGTTTACCGAGGAATTCGTTAGGATGCATCCTGCGTACAGGAAACGCGTCTTGTGATCGGAAATATTAATTCTTCAATTTCGACGAACCGAAGCTGTCGTATTAATCCTTTTTTTTCATGCCCTGGGAGGGTTTTTACTTCCTTCCTGAATTACTTGGAACATCAGTAAGGCCCCTTTCATTGACTCTCCTTACTGATTATTATTCCGAGGGGGCCACAGCCTGTTCTTGGCTTTTACGTCGTATTAATCCTCTCGCGAACAGGAACACAGCAAATTTTCGTTTGCGCGTGGTCTGTACCGTAGCTGGCTCAAGAAACCTAGTGTAACAGTTATTTATAGGCAACATCATTCCGGAGAAAATTGAATTTGAATATTAGACAAGTGCGCGGAGGGACGCTGTTCCCGTGGGCGGAGCCAAGGAGCTCAGGTGCACGAGTGTCTGACCGGTACGAGCATTTTCCCCTGGAAATGGCTTTCCTTATGACGAAAAATGTAACTCCACCTGTTCTATTTGCAATCGCGTGAAAGTGCCATCCGTTGGCTCGCGACTCGGTTATGAGTCACTCTGTGCAATCTTGCCACGGGAGCTCCGAATCTTTTACATCTCACGAAAGAGATGCACTTGCATCCTTATTCGACCCATTTGTTCGACTGAAGGAGAGACGTCAATTATTGGTTTTCCGAGATGTAACGAATCGTTGATATTTTATTTTAATACTAAACCGACAGTAGCGTTCTTCTGTAAGGATTCGAGTGACCGTGGCCCTTGCCCTAGAAAGGGGCGCAGTTTATGATTACGGTGCGGACGTGAGCTCAGGCTATTTTTGAGATTTATCGGAACTTTCTGTTTTATGATAATTTATTAAGGACTTCATATTTTCGCTAAAGGTCTCAATAGCCGTTGACGTACCGTAACACATCTGCAGACTAAATGCGAAACAGTAAGGGCCTTAGGTAGACAACGAGGGCTCAAGGCGAGGGTACCTCCAGTTTCCCTCACCTTGTCGCCTTGTAGAAGGCGTGCATTAATTTTAAGTATATACGATTGGTTTTTGGAGGTAACCGCCTACGATGCGGAAATATACATAAGGACAGCGCGAAGAAGCAACGGAGTTGTCGTTGCAGCGCGAACGAAGCCTTCTGTCGAATAAACGTTTATGTAAAATTCGAGACTTTATTATTTTTCCGAGCGTCCTTATACTTCTTACTTACAATTAGTAACGTTCTACTCGTCGCTGTTCAAGGTGCAGGTTTATCTACACCGAGCATAAAAGCTTCCAGCTAACTCCACAGACTCAGACCCTCGTTCAAGGTTGCACAGTGTCTGGTTATCAGCTGAGCTGTACATTCTTCGCAGCCGCTGGCCCGCAGAATGTTATCCACGGACTCCGCCACCGTGCCGCGCCGTTGGCATTGTGCGAAAAACAATGCGATTGTTTCTAGCTAATGTGCAAGGCCGCGTCGCGTCCATTAGAAGCGACCGAGGGTCTCGTTTCCGGAATCAACACGCGTCCCAGTCTCCTATCCATGCGCACCGTGGCCTCTAGCCGTCGTTAATTCGACCCTGATCCATTGTACCCTGGTCGGATCCGTGTCGGCTACCTCTGCCGATGTTACAACTCTCGTTTGTCCGAGCTTTTGTCCGTTGTACGCCCTTATAAATCGAATTCTCGCTATTAGATCCATTAATTATGGATGTTAATTCGTTGCGGGACGGTCGGGTAGCAACGTCGCTTACAACCAAAGCTTTCCGAGGTCCGCAAACCTGGACACCATGAAGACACGCAGGAAGAATGGGAGATTGGGGTGTAATTGCTAATCCGGGTTGGCTGCGCCGACGTACTGCGGTTATCGAGTGTTAATTGAACCCCACGGCGACCGGACTTTGTACTCTGCCTAACCCAGACTGTATTGGTCGGGTAAGAGTTGCTGGTTTCAAGGTCGGGGACCGTCTGCACCTTCCACGCACACACACACACACACACACACACACACACACCTTTGTTTCGTCGTCCGGCAGAGTGCTTTTAGCGGAATTGGGGGTCTAAGAGAATCGCGACGCCGTCTGATTACGCCGGTATCAATAAAATTGGTGACACCCTGTGGTGACGTAAAAATAAATAAATTGAAAATTGTACGTGATTCACTCCGGCGACTGGTGTCTCATTGTTCTCCGCAACCCTCTCGGACGTAGTATCGGTGAACAAACACGCGTTCATGTTTTAATCGGAGTTAAAACGAACGGTGAATCATTTAATAAAATTAATTTTGTACGGTGCGCGACGCGCCGGCGTATCTCGTATCTCCCGTATAACCGTGCACACACTAATGAATTAGCTGTTTCTACCCGGCGCGCGAGCGCGAAAATATATTTTCACGGGGAGAGGGCGGTGTTTGCGCTCGGAGGGGGTGAAAAAAAATGAAAGGAGGATGATGGATAAGTTTGTACATAGTTACGCAAACGAGGGGAGAAAGCGAGAAAGAGGCGAGAATTTCCACCGATTCAGCTGAACCAACGTAACGCAACGCAACGGCCACAGACGGCGTTAATACATTTAAACGGGCCGCAGAATATGCAAAAAACCTCCTCGCCAGCGATAACTAAAACAATTTAGGATAGAGTTTCGCGGGTTTGCTCTCTTTTTCCGGCCCCTTGCCCGTCCCGTCTCGCTTCGGCGGCAGATCGAAGTGAAAAAATAGAAAGGGAACTGCGAAAAGAGAGGGACAATAACGGTTCCCGCGCGTTCCCTGTCTCTCCATCCGCCCACCATACCGTGCGGAATCGTTCGTGCGTCCGTTATTCCATATTTTTCGAATCAAATCGATTTACGGATACGCCCGGGCTTATATAAAAATCAATCAAATTTGCGACGGGATCGTTTCGTTTATATAGTCTTCGACTATCGGATTAAATTCGAAATTGAACGGGGAATGCGCAGTTTCGGAACATTTTATGGCCGATTGGCTAGCCTTTCGTTTGGCCGATTAACGACCCGTCAATTATAGAAATATTCGGATGATCTGTGTTCCGATTGTTTCCGGCAAATCGGGATTCACGCCCGCTGCTGCGCTGTAACATTTCATTTCGAACCGAATCCCCGGAAAAATAACGCCGCAATTTTCTGGCTTTCCGGCCCTAACGCGATTCTCCTGGGAATTGACGATCGTCCGGCGCTATCGGTTCTTATTTGGATCGTGTTAGCTCTCCTGCCGCTTCTGGTCGATATTTTTGTGTTAATTTTAAGGTACACGTTTGCGTTCGTAGGAACACGCGACGAGAGGAGAAGCAGAGAACTTCTTTTGACAAGCCTGACATACAGCGAGGGGTTAAAGAAGCAAGCCACGATCCTCGCGATGAAATGAAGCGATGACAGATTTTTTCAGAGCAGTCCGGTTCTGTTGTGCATGCTAACATCGCCGACGACTCACAGATTTGTCGAGTGGCTTTTTCGGGAACTGTGTTAAGTGATCACAATGGGACGTGAAGTGTTTTGGGGCACAGATGTGCTAAGTGGCGATTGTTTTGACTGGCTGTTGGACGGTGAGGGTCCCCGGCACGTGGTCGTCGAAATAAAAAAAAATCAGACTCGTTCGAAAACCACTCTTGACGTCGCGTAAAAGCGACCAACTTTGATTGGATACATCGCTCAATCACTCGCACAAAAAATCAATAATTCTAAAAAAAAACTTACAGCCAAAAGATTCGCCTTCTGCAGGATTGAACCCTTCGCCACAAATGCTCAAAATCCGCAGTCCACTAATAGGCAATAAGAATTACAAATTGCTGGGAATTTTCGTTGAATGCCGGCGAATTTCCGAAGGGAAAAGTTTCCTCGATGGGAGAGTGATGTTTCTTTCTTTGCCAATTGAGAAGCACTCCATCAATTCGCAGCCGTTTCGCGCGCGAGAGAGATAGGAAGATATTTATGTATGGAGGCTCCACGGTGGGCTGCCTCCGAGACAAAATCGAATGCGTGTTTTGCATAGCAATGACGAGACGCGCCACGTCCCGGCGCAGTTGTCACGCGAGATGACGGTACTTTCGGTGTGCGGGCTGGCAGATTTTTAATTAAAAAACAAACTCCGTCATCGATCCGACAACGGACCCGACGACGACAGGGACGCCGGGAAAACTCCGCCACAGGGAATACTATTATCCATTACGGGGGAGTCGAATTAAAACTGCTCCTTGGCGAGAGAGCTGCTTCTCAAGGAAATTGGAACCAGTATGAAAAATTACTTTCTATAACTAAATTAAAATGATAGACAGTGGCTATTCTCGTACGTGGTAATAACTAAACTAAACTACGTGAAGCAATTGCTCTTGCTTAAAATTTTCCATTAAAAAAAATTTCTTTGACCGTTAACCCTTAAATGCACGATATTTTCTTTACAGTTTCTATTTATGTCTATGTATTCTATTAAGCAGTATCTATTTGCCAAACGGCAATGCATGTAAGGGTTAAGCTCGAAAGAACTTGACGTATGAAGAAAGAGACGTATGAAGCTAAAATCGTTACTCGGAGGTCTCGTTTAAAATCGAAGAGAAAAAGAGAAAATTTCTGGCCGGAAGGTACGCTGTGCCGGTCGATCGCACCGGAAGGGAAAATTCGCTAGTCAAAACACAGACAGCTGTTGGAATTAATTGGTACCAACGAACCGACGAGTACCTTAGGGGAGTCGCTCTTAAGCGTCGTTCGAAGTGAATCGGATCGATGGAACGGAAGCAACGAGTCAGTATAATCTACTGAAACTGTACGGGGGTAGGGGATCGTGCCGTGGACGGACGGTTGCTTGTTTTATGCGCCCTCCGCTCTAATTCCTCGTTACCGACAGTCTTATTTCAATTAATACTTCTATTGTTCGTCTCCCGCGAAATTCCAGGATCGGGATCGGCGCTCGAACCGGAAGCAAATTTTAGCTTCGAGCCGCTCGGCGTTGGCTGTTCGGTTCAGGCTCTGCTCGGCTTGGTACTCTCTATCGCCGGCACGTAAATAGCAACGAGAGTTAATTGAGTTTTACTTTGCCAAATACGACGTGACGCGAGTTCCGTCGACGCGCATACATGACCGACTTAATCATCCTCGAAATTTCGGATCCGCCCGGCA
The DNA here is from genome assembly GCA_916610235.2 of Lasioglossum morio. Taxonomy (NCBI): domain Eukaryota; kingdom Metazoa; phylum Arthropoda; class Insecta; order Hymenoptera; family Halictidae; genus Lasioglossum; species Lasioglossum morio. The sequence goes on along the minus strand of OU744325.1, from coordinate 26,970,126 downwards.
TTATGCCGCCGGTAATGGCGGCCAACGTCGCTTTATTGCACGGTGTCTCGTTTGTCTGCGTCGCTTCCCGAACTTCGCTCGATAGATTGTCGTTTCTATTTATACCTTTCATCCGTTTCCCGCGACGATTACCGCCGAGAGGAACCAGCGAACCCGTGGAACCGGCAGAGTCGTTGTTATGCTTAATTGCTAGCCTTTTCGCCTATGCGCATTCTAATCCTGAATCGAAAGGATTTCGTTACGCGACGTTCGCGCGTGCGAAATCTGCATAAAGCAGCGAAAGGGTGTTCATCTCGCGGGAATTTAACGGGACCCCATGATCCGTCTAAAAAACCGGCAAACGATAAACATTAGAACGATTTACGACGTGTCGAAATTGCACGTTGTTTCGTCGGCCGATTTACGAGGCTACCGCGAAGAAAAGAGTATCCTGTATCCCAGCGATGGCCCCGGGGCCATTCTCCGACTTACCGCTTATTACCACGGCGGAGCCAATTTATCGTGCACCTGTCAGCGATCGCGATCTCTTTGAAGGTCCCATCTTCGTGGCAGAATCGGGGGTCTCGCCCTCCCTCGCTGGATCCACTTCAAAGGGCAACTTTCGCGACTGATCTCCGGCTACGATTGTCCCAAGAAAAGGGTGAGCCGTTATTAAAGGGCGATTTCCAGGACGTTCGTTCGTTCCCGAAGGTTGTTCGGACGCTTTAACGGTAGAACAGGAGGAGCCTAATTAACAACGAGCAAGACCGGAGACAACGAAATCCGAGGGAGCCTGACTGTCATCTTTCTTGAACGGTGACCGAATTTACAGGGGAAATAATTCCGTGTCCCATCGAACTAGGAACACGTGCGTTCGGTGTGGACGGTCGCTTTGATCTTTGTCAGCGAAAAGCAAAGACGTCTTATATGTTACTTGGATGTTTGGACCGATCGTGTCAAGGCCCTGGACCGCTTCAAAGTGCGTGGCAACGCGCTTGTGCCGGAGCCGTGTTATCGACGGGGAATTGACGATCCTGTGTGGTTAGCCGGTGAACCTGTGTCCTTTGAGCGACGCTGAACGCCCGCCTCTGTGATTCTATTTGAGAGCAGGTGGTAAACACGATTTTATTGGTTTTGCGAATTTTCTATCGACGCGAGGGGATCTTTGAAAGCCGGAACCGATCGCTGTCTCGCCTCGGTGATGATCACAGTGTCTATGAACGTTCTAGCCCCTTGCAGAACTTTTTGCAATCCTGCCAATTGAATGGTTTTCTTCTTCGTTTTTAAATGTGTATTTTAACTGACTGGTTTCTTGGACTCGCGGTCTTTTCCCTATCGAATAACAACTTTAACAACAACGAATCTCACTCCCGAATCTGGGATTCCAGACGCCGACTAAAAAGAAACAAGATTCCCGAACGAAAGGGAATAGGGTGCAGGGAGAAAAATACTGAGAAGTCGCTCGCACATTTCCTCGGTCCCCCTTGCCAGGCAGACAGTTCGGTTTCCATATTTCAGAAAAGCCTAGCAGAAACCGGAGAGAGTCTATTCCACGGCCATTGGCCGTTGTACGTCGGAATTCGTCGGACAGCACCAACTTCCGTTTTCCTCTCTTTCCCCTCTAGTATCCCTGTTGAATATTATATTCGCGTAATACAGTGTCGGCCGTGACGGAAGACATCGCCGCAGGAATATCGGTATTGCTCACGGAAACAGGACAAGAGACGATGGCCGTTGTGCGAAACGGAAAGCGATAGGAACAAGAGTCGGTGGGTGGTCGCCAGAAGGAGAAAGTAAAGTGGTTCTTGCAATAAGGGTGAGAACGAGCATGTGCCTGAGCACCACCATGCTCGCTCGGATATATACGGGGTGTGTTATCTGATTCGAATTATTCGCCCGGTACACGTTTACGAGAATACTCGGGCGAGAAAAACTTGCTGGGGATCGCGACGGCATATCTAGTTACCGAGGCCATTTATTCATTTCTTGGACGACCGGAGAACACGACCAGAAGGGTCCTAGCCGATTGCAATGGTCAAAATTCCTCTTAGAGCTTTTTCAATGACTATCCAACAAAGAAAACCCGAATTCTTTTTTTTTTATTTGAAAGCACTTGAAACCCTTCTGGGTTTATTTTGCTTTGGGTTTACTTTGGAACTTTCCAAAGCCAGGAGCACGCTGAGATAGTCAGAGAATATAAGAAAACTGAGATGTTGATGTTCCAAAACCCGAATTCTATTTAACTTCTATGTCGCAAATAAATAATTCTCGCTGATATTCCAGCGTACAACGAAGCAAACCAAAGTTCGGCCAACAACGATTAACAAAGTTCGAAAGCTGACTAATCTGCGAGCGTGACCGTCGCGTCGGCAGACCAACGTTTCCTTTGACAGTAGACAGCAACTCCGCCATTCCTAGACTCCTCTATGCCAGGATCCGGAGCGTAACAATCGCGGTTAATTTCACGCAGAAATCCTGAACGGCGAGCGGCTCTCCGACACTCCGCCCACGCAAGAGAGCCGACCCGGACAGTCACAAAGTTACATTACACGCCATTACCTTTTTCGCAAGGTTCCTACGGCGCGGCGTCCCTCTAAATTACCGAACGGCGCGCGGCGCAAGAACTCGCGGCTGACAAGCGATGCTGGCAAAAACCGGCAGCCACTGTCTTTGGCCAAGCCGAACCATGGTTTCGACCCCCGTGCCAGCTACGGATGGGAGCGAGTCCGGTACGCGTTCGCGAATCCGAGTCAATTTCAATAAGTGCGTCTGGTTTTATCAGTTTTGATTCCCTGGAAACGGCGAAGCTGTGTTATCGCGTTGCAGTGGTAAGTGAACTTGCTTTTCGACAAGTCTGCTTGTAATTGTTAGACTGTGGGTGTTGTTATCCTCCTCTTAACAGTAAATTTACGGGACCGGTAAAAAATTACGGGTTCGAAATTCCATGGAACGTGGTAGTCCATCCCATCGTTACTGTTTTCGCGTGTAGATTCTTATGGAGGTTCGAATCCAATCAGTCAGGAGTTCGAATCTGCTCGCAAGCTAACTCCATTCCATCGCTGATGGCAGCCGGCTCTTTTCACGAAGATGGAAAAAAAACGGCCGTAAACCGCGAATCTCGTGCACGCGACGACGAGACGGAAACCCCGCGAATCGACGATAATTGCATCTGCAAAGACGAACGCTGTCGCGGCCCGACCCTAATAAACGGAAAGATCACGGGCGTAATAAAGCCGACGGGGGCGGGTTATGAGAGAAACGGGACGCAAATGGCCTCGAAATGAAAAAGGAATAGTCGTGAGAAGACCCACGGGACGCGGCAAGGGGAAAATCCTGGAAAAATATCGAGTATTCGAATATCCTACCCTCTGCGAGGCTTGTTATACGTCCGACGAAGGGAAATGGCGCAATTTAGCGCGCGGGGCGGTTTTGAACACCTTTTCTTCAATATTTCCTGTCTTATTGGGTTAAGCATCCTACACAAATTTTCTTTCACCGAGCCTTTCAGAAAATATTGTTCACCTTAGTTTAAGAGGTGCTGAAAATACCTTGCATTGATTTTTTAAAGATTTTAGAACGTAAAAAATTCATGATATTCCTCGGTGTACCGAGGGTATTAATTTTCTATGATGCCATGATATCATGCGAGGTTAGGTGCACGCACCGAGAGTCAAAGTATTCGGACATCAGGGTGGTATTAAGGCTCGCTTCGTGTTTAAAGATTGATAGTGGCTAGTCTGTGATTCTTTATGCATTTATGATTTCGAAAGACCTTCGGGAAAGAGTAGAATAGAAATTCGAATACAATTTTATCATTTTTTGTAGGTATCCTCGGAGACAGAACAGTTTATTTTATAATAGTTTGAACGTGCTTCCGCGAACGTGTTCAGCAAATCGAGAAACGAACTTTTGAATAGCCCTAAAACTCATCACGTGCGTATTACTTGGAAAAGTTGTAGGCTAAACGATGGAAACCACTGAAATTGGTGTGCTTGTAGCAAGTTATTCTTGTCGAGGGCTTATCGTGCGTTTACCGGTAAAGACGCGAACTCGGAATCGTTTACATATTGTGTCCCTTTGAACTACGGTATCGTTGGAACACGTTTCTCTGTACGTACGTAATTCCATCCATCGACCACGAATACAGTGAGCGAGAGAGAGAGAGAGAGAGAGAGAGAGAGAGAGAGAGAGAGAGAGAGAGAGGAAAAGGAAAAAAAAAGAAGAAAGAGGTAACGTTTCCCCTTCAATGTGCATTACTGTTCGAGAAAGCCTGTCCACGGACCCCATACCGTTATTGAGAGCAGGGAATTCCCTGCAAATCCCTTCTTATGATTGACATGTACGGCGCCGTGCGGCTTGCACGCAAAAAGCGTACACGAAATGGCTCAAAGGTCGTGAGACCGTCGACCTTTGGCATTGCCAGTCGTTAACCATCAACAAGATCGAACGGTAGTTCGTCCAGACCGAGGGTCAGAGGCGAACTCGATGGAAAGGAAAGGTACGGAAATGCAATTAAGTGTATGTCTAGGTAGCTAGCTCTCTGTGTTGCGCTGCTGCTTGCAGTGGAATTTCAACGCGAGGCCTTATCGAGCCATCGCTTCGGCAACTTTCTCGAAATTCCCACGGTGCCTGCACTTCTCCCTCTCTCTCTCTCTCTCTGTGTCTCTCGCAAAACCCTTCCACGTTTCTACGGACATTTTGTCGGGATCTCTCCCTTTCCCTCCCTCCAACCCTCCTCGTACCGATCGTTCCTAATCATTCTTCTCTTATTTACTTTATTTTACTTCGACCGAAGCTGCCGAAGCCAACCAATCGGTACCCTCTCACCGTAACTACCCTTTTGTAGCCGATCGACGATGTATTTAATTAAACAATGCGCCGTTGCCACTGATTTCGGTACAAGTTTCTACCTTTTCCTACAACTTCTGGTCTAACAGTTTTACACTTTATTCTTTGGATCGTCGGAATGCAATTTTAAGTCTGAAAGGGCCTGCAGTTGCCAATTGTTAGTACCGCGAAGTATACGGGCGGGTCTTCGAGGGAAGTACTCGCGAAATGACGAAACAATGATGTTGGTTTCCTGCAACGTTGGTTCAGGCAAATTTTCTGCTGTAGTTCGTCCTGGATATTGGCTCTAGGAAATCATTTTTATTTGTCTCGTACGGAAAAAGGGAGTATGGAGTGAACAGCGTGGAGCGAGCATGATGTCTGTAGCTACTCGTTACGCGAGAAAAGAATATCGCTCCGCAACAGCAGGATGCAAAATTGATGTCGAGTTCGAACGAAACGGAGACTCTACGTATAGCCGTTCACGATTACCAGATAATAGAACGCCGAGCGTCGCAACGAGGGACGTTTAAAATTTCACGAACCACGCTTTACCGTGCGTCGCTTGACGAAACGTCACGGGTTTTGTTATCGATTCTTCTTTCTCAGCGTCCTTCACAGAACCGGTCCATTCATTTATACCGTTGATCGAGAAATTGAAAACGAAATGGCGCTGTCTATCCTTCCACCGGCAAATTAATCTTCACCCATTTCCCTCTGAACTATGTTAAAACACGATAAACTAAATTGGATTAATTATTGCATCCAATAGCATTAAAACAATTTTATGAAGTTTCGCCAATCAGGTTCCGATCTTCGTCTCCGGCCAATTTTCGATTGAATGGTCAAGTAATGACGCGTGTAGTGCCCCACGAGGCTCCCCACCCAACTTGGATCGTTGCGGAAGAGTGGAGGAAACGCAACGTCTCCAGAGACGATTCTCCGGGTCCCGATTGGCCAAACTATAGCAATGTTTTATTTAAAAAAAAAAACCGTGCGTAGCCGATCCGCCGTTCTTTTCGAGCTTTTGTCCCCTCGTCGAGTGGCGCATGGTAACGTTTTAATGCCGCATTTTCCCGACAATTATTCGCGCGGCCGCGCAAGGTTCGCGACGTTACAGGAGAATACATTTTTCGCGTGGGGGGAGGGAAATGCGTGTGCGGGGGGTGGAAAACTGTTTTTCCGGAGCACTCCGCCAACCACTTCCGCGGTTCGATAATCCGCTATTACGGAAATATTTGGCGGCCGTTCAAAGAGACGCCGGGCAGACGGTCGAGAGGTGTCTGCGGATTTAATGAAAACCACCGGACAAACGAATAAAATTTTCATTTCGCCGCTGTGAGCCGACCTATGGAAAATTTGCGGAACGAGCGGCCACGTCGAGTGGGTCGGGGAACGAACGAAAACAATCGAGTCGATGAGGAATGTATTATTCTATCGGAAAGAGCTACAATTTTGCGGCTGAGGGCCTGGAAAAAAGAGGGGCGGCAGTGCGGGATCAGAGGGAGAACAGACGGAAGTACAACGGGACCCGTGAATAATGAAACCTCGATTAGGGAAACATCGGGGCTTTGCATGAAAAATTTTTATCAAGATTGCGCGTCGTCGGGGATAAAATAATATCAGACACGAGGAACAGTCGGTGTTGCCGCGCGTAAATATTGTCGCGTTTTCCCCTTGCATTCGCATCCTTTTTCCGCAACGAGGCAACAAAATTTTTACTTTTCAGAAACACGTAATTTAAAGCTCGACAAAGCATAAGCAACAATCCTCGCGATAAACTTCCCCAGTCCCGATCCTCGAGCAGGAAAATCCGTCTTTTTATAGCGCCTCATCTAAACCTCGACAAGCCGAAATAAATATCAAGCAACAACCCGTAAAAGAAAAAACGGCCGTAGCATTAAAGTGTCGATAGCCTTCGGGGCCGGAAGCTGTCGAACGCCGGGCGTCTGCTCGCTGGTCCTTTGAAAAAGACATCTAACAGATTGGATGGCCGAGGAACGAGCGAAAAGTCCGCAGAGGAATTTTCAAGATTCTATTACACACTTGACGCGAGGCGTTCGGCTCGGCTCGCTCGCCAAGCGTGTACGCGAAGTCCCCGGACAGCTCCGCAATAAAAATGGTGTGCGGCAACGATTCCCTGAGGCTCCACGTCTCTATCATTTCGAGCGTCCACCACGCCATTCGACGTGAAACTTCACCGGTGTGTGGTTACTGGCCTTCCCGTTGGAATTCGTCGTTCCAACGGGCCCGGGGATGATCGTACGCCGGAAGAAATTCCGCCGGAATTCCGCGCACTCGTCCACAGAATATTACGTCGCGCAGCCCGCCACTGCCATTCCCCTTTTTTATCGGCGTGCGCGCGTAAAACCCCTGGTAAAATGATTTGACGTCGGTATTCCTTAAGGCTTTCTCTCTTTCTCTCTTCCCTACCCCTCTTTCCTTTCCACGCACCTTCTCCTTTCTTCCTTCCTTCCTGCCTTCCTCGTGAAATTCTCGCTGGCCGCATCCTCGACCGTGCTACGAACAATTCCCAGCCACCGGGTTACTGCCATTTTGAATTTCGCGAACATCCCGCCGCTTGTAAGCTCTCAGGGCTGATGCGTTTTACCCGAGTGCCTCGCCCGCTACTTCCTTTTCGTCTTCTTTACTTCCGCTGAACTCGCCCTGACGTTTAGGCGAACTGTATCGGTGATTTTTAGCCATGGGACTTTGGCCCCGAACTTCTCAACGATGGACGAATGCTTTTACGCGAAAATCCAGTTAACTCGATTCTTAAACAATTAGAAAGATATAATAATCATTTTTGTGGAATCACCTGACAAGGATGCAGTAAAGCCATCTTTACCTCCACCTCGAGGGTCGGTAGTTAGCTGCGAAGAGGTCGCCACCGTCCAGCAGTTTCATCGATAACGAGAATAATACGTTACCGTTTCGGAATAGAAAGAATTCTTGAATAATATTGCACTGGAAGAATGGAGCGGAAGGCTGCAGAAATGTGGCTTTCAGCGTGCAGCTCGATCGAGGGACGTCGATCGTCGAGGCTGTCCGGTGGCCAAGGCTCGACACAATTACAGAACCTATTAATCGCGCGGCGTACGGTGTCATTTGGCACTCGACAGGTCAAAAAGCAAGTTGAAGAGCCGCCCTGCGGGGAAGCCATTAGTTATACGCGACTGAACACGCTCGCAGGGCCGAACGAACGCCGAACGGTGGTCAGAGGAGGCGCATACAGAGGAGAGAGGCTCTCATTCAGCCCGGGGTGTCTCGGGCCGAGGGTGTGTGGACTCTCTCGCCCTCCTCTGTTCAAGGACAAGGACCTCGAAAAGGGTATCTCGGTTGGCCGCACGCCCGGAAAGTTGAAAACGGCCGCGGACGACTCGATGTAAACGACCGAGGTGTCTCGGCGCTTTTACCACCGGTTGAAAGCACCCGAGCCTGTGAGCCTCTTCAGCACCATCATCGGGGAGCAACGGCCAACCAGCCACTGCCGAGCAACCTGAATTTAAATAATAATTAGGATTTACGCCGGACGGCCTTTAAGACGCGGATTTCGGCCCTCCTTAATCGCCAAATGAACTCCGCACCCCTTATCAACCCCTTTCCCAACCCCTCGCGCTGCTTCGCCTGGGGACCGTGATCCGTGATAAATTGTTTCGTCTCCCTTTCCCTCGATTTTTGCGGAATACGCTGCATAAAATTTCAAGAAATCCTTAAATTGGGGAATTCTTCAATGTTTCGTTGCAAATGCAATACGAATCTCCGTAAAGCGAATTCGACTCCCAATTCTCCAAAAACGAAGCTCCTCCTCAGCGCAGTAGCGTGATTGATCGGGAATGATTTACGATAACAGTAATAACATCCAACCAATTACCATCGAAGTATGAAAATTCCCGAGTGGCCACACCGATAGAAAATAAGCGTCTTGTCCGAGGGAATGCTTGAACCGCTCCGTCCCAATTCCCCGTTAAGCCGCTACTACAGAAACCCATAAAATTTTCTAGCCTAGCACCTGTGCGTGTGCATGTATGCGGTACATATATGTATGCAGCAGGTGGAGCAGAGCCTGTAGGCGAACCCGTGCATTTTCTACCACTATCTCGACGTTTTATGACGTACCTTACCCGGCTGATTAGCTGTCACGCTCGTGCATTATAAATGTACGAATCTACATCTGATCTATGAATAATGCGGCTGGTTCGGAGCTGATACTCTCTCGCTTCGTGCGCTACGAATCGTTCGTGAAACGCGGTCAGAGCAAAAAAAGGAACAGAGAGAGAGAGAGAGAGAGAGAGAGAGAGAGAGAGAGAGAGAGATAAAATAGGAAAGAAACATACGAGCATCGGTGTAAAACAGACCATTACAAATTAACACGTTCAACGCCGACAATAAAAGTTCCACGGAATCGCAATAATAACTTATTTGTCTATGTATTATTTAGTGAGGACGGAGCATATATTATGCTGATTGGAATTGTTCGACCACCTCTGGGTGAGAACTTTACAGGATTTGCGAATGAGATGAAACAAATTTGTTGCTGATTGAGAAAAATCTGCGAGGGAAAATTCTTTAAAGAAGTTAGAAACATTTGAAAAACAAATCGTATTTATTCGAAATAAAGCAAATACTTCGTGGAACCCTGTCGAGCCTTTAATGTAACGAATGCATAATTATCTGGAGGGTGGCAATAACTTTTCTGAAAGGAAAAAAGGGCATGAACGAGCGTGTTCGAGCGTTTCTCGGTGGAAATTCGGTCGATCGGTGCCGGATAACCGGCTCAGGAGGATTTGCCCGCGGACTGAACGCGACGAACGTTTCTCCGCTCGGAAATAAACATTATCACGGCTTATTGTGTTAACTACGTGCATGCATCGCGCGGTGAGAAGCATGGCCTGCCTTATCCGCTTCTCCCGGGCTCACGCGAGCTTCCGTTTCCTTCGCGACCGTACAATAATTATTATCTATTGCGGCTACCGTATTTTTTTCTCTCTCTCTCTTTCTCCCTCTCCCCCGTCTAATTCTTTTTTATTCCGCCCCTGTACAAGTTAGTTGCATTAACGTTATCGACGAGGCGAACTTTGCCGGTGCCTTTTGAAAAAAACGCAGAACCACAATCGCTATGAATCGAGTAGTTGCCGCGCGCGTGACGCTTTGTTTACGCTCGGAAAATCGGTTCCATTAGTCCGCGGACGAACGGAGGGAAACTTAAAGCCCGATACGCATTGGCCGAGCACTTACGAACGCTGTTTGGTGTATCGTTGCCACCGGTCGAGATTATACGTGTGCGCTCCGACAGACTCTAAATAATTTATCATTGTAAATAGCATTTTCTAATAATGCTTGGTGATAGTTGAATCAATTGGTATCTTTCGTTCATTGTTCGTGGAAAGTCGTAACGGCGATTGTCTCGACGTACGTTCGATCGCATTTTCCCTAGGATAAAACGCCTAGTAATTTATTCATGGTATGCAGGGTTGAGGGGGGAACTGTTTGACTCGAATTTCCACTAATTTTACTTGCAACGGAAGCGGTATCGCCGCCGAGGGTCCACTCCGACTGAAATCTTGGTAATTTCCCTTTGATCAAGAGAGGAACGACTTTGAGTACCGCGACCGAAAGAGAAATGGTCAGAGGGTGGCGAGGGGGGGTGGGAGCCGTCCGCGTGTCCAAATTCCCCCTAAACTCACCTCAAATCTAATTACGTTTCCTGTTTCCTGATCCTTCAACTCGTCTAAAACTCTCCGCTACGTAATATACTTCTCTATCACCACTCTGAAATTACCTACCACCTGAATTAGTACCTCCCCTGCACCGACAAATTTCGCAACCGTCTCGACCACTCGACAAATTAACGTTTTTCTCGTAACCAGCGAATTTAGCCGATTCGTCTTGCGATTTTTCTTCTCGATCATTCGAGAGCTTCGACTGTATACGCAATCTTGAACACGATTAATAACGAATTAGAAAAGCAACAAATTAGAGCGCGCAGTCGACGTAATCGATAATTAATTGGTGTCGGTGTAAGTCTGGCATGTTTCAGACGAATTATGAAGTTCGGTATCGATTATATCGTACCGTGGACCGGTTAAACAAGGTATCATGACTCCGAACGGGCGTGATAATAATAATTTCAGACACGGTGGCGCAACGTTCCGTTTGAGCCGGACACGGTGTCCGGATTTCGCGGGCAGTTCCAAGTTTGCGTATCAAGTTTCCCTCGTTATTTATACGCCGGTCATTTTTCGCGCGTTTCACTCGGCCAGACGCGTCCAGTTTTCGCGGGAATCTAATAACGGAAGCTGCTCATCGCGCGTTAACGATGTAAATTTAAAAGCCGCCGGAATATTTCACGGTCGCCGGTCCCCGGTGAATGGGGATCATGCACGCGCATCCGGCCACCGTGCTTTACGAATTCTATTTACATTTCATCTTTCCGCCACGTTCGTTCCAGCATCCGCGAAAATTCGCCGAAAAATCTGCGCTCGTAAAACCGGAGTATTAGACGCCGGAAAAGGGAACGGAGGGGGTACTGGAACGACGCGATGGATACGCCCCTGCCATGCCGCCTTCCGAAACGGAATTACCTGTATAATGGGAAGTGGAAAGTCCCTTAAATGTGCTGATTTAACTCGCGAAATTGTGATTTACAGCCTCTTCGCGAACACCGACGGAGTCCGTGAAAGTACGTCTACTCGGAGAACGAGGTAATTTTTATTTTATGGATAAGCAATTACAAATCTTGATTATTCAACAAATGGCAGCATCTTGAATTCAAATTATCATCCAATAAAAATCGCTCGGTCCGGATGAAATTAGTAACTCGCGGTCTCTTTAAGGCAGCGGCGTGCGGCGGAAAAATCGGCGTTTACAATTCAAATGGAGCAAAATCGTCGCGACGAGGTATGCGCCTGGTGAAATACATCGGCGCGTAATGGAAATACTTTGTGCCCGTTCGTGTCGCGGCGACGCCGGAGGTATGCGGCCTGTGCAAAAGAAGAAAGTGGAAACTAGTTTTTCCTTTTTCCTCGGTTACTGGAGAGAGAGAGAGAGAGAGAGAGAGAGAGAGAGGGAGTAAAGGGGGTGAGACCGGATCTCCTTCAGCCGCAACCGCAACTGCGGATAGGGGTGGTTATGGGTTACGGATACCGTCGCGCCATCGGATATTCCGATCTGCCGGCATCTCGAGACTTTCCAGTAATGATCACCGCGAAAGAAACGAAGAAAAAACCGCCGGGGAAAAATGTCACGGATGCTGCAATACGACGGACACGACCGTGTTTACCGCATTACACTCTCTGAAACACGGAGCTCCAACTTTTCGCTTTGTAGACATATCGCTTGGTGACGCGAACAAGATTCCAGGCAATAAAACATCGTACGCGTCGGCCCAGCTTTTACGAGGTCGTTAAATGGATTTCTATGCAGAATCGCAATTGACTGTGCACGACTTGTAAGAATTATGCGGTTCAGAAAAGCTGTCGCATTTGGATGGTCGTGCGATTTTTTCCACCGACTGTACGCGGCTGTGTGTCTGTCAGCGAGTGTACGGTATGTTCGTCGACGAGGGGTAACATTTCGTAAGACTAATTTGTTGACTCGAGGATCGAATGGGAGAAGGAGGCGACTGTAGCAGCGTCGAGTAGGGTGGTCGCTGGATGAAAAGCTTCCCTTGAAAGTTTCACGAGATTGGATTAGCGTAACGCGACGTTTTCCGCGACACGGGATCCCAGTAGAATTGACAATCGCGATTAAGCGACCCGCACGCACCGGCGAAACAAAGGGACGGGTACTACGGTTTCTGTCCATCATTGTTCTCGTATTTCCAGACCAAGGAATCGCCGCCGACCCCCTGTTTCGTTATGCAGCCCCGCTGGAAACGAGAGACACGAGGACTCCCCCTCCCTTCTCTGCCTTTAACACAGTCGCAGGATGTTTCAATAACCTCATTTTTGTACAATGTTTACCATTGTGTCTCGCGCGTTTGTACAATGGACAATACCGACGGCGACCTGGTATTACACGGCAGGCTTGGCCAGGTCATCGTTGGAGACGCGTGTTTCTTCTCCCATTCCCCTTTCGCCTGTTTTTCTTTCGCGAATAATAACACCTATTCCGTATTCTGCAATCTCTGCTGAAGCTTCGCTGTCTTTCCTTCTTCTCCCCTCTCCTCCCGTCGCGGCTGTCAAGTTCTCCCTTTTTGTCTGTCAAGTTTCTCTTTTGCTGGCATGACGCAGGAAGAGGAATTTTTAACGCATCTTTCCGTTCCTTTCTTTTTCGCCATTTTTATGGCTTTCCCCCGTTCGTTCTAGTCGGACCACGAACCTTTTCGTTATTATCCATCCTACATAACAATTTTTACTTTTACGTCGTTCTTGATTCCAGTGGTATTTTCATTCTCTTTTTTTACGGTTTTCTATTCTTTAATGATTTTTGTAGACTCCATATATCCTTTCATTGGCGAACCTTCTTTCTCCTTTGAAATTCGAAAACTCTGTGTTTCTCGAGTATTCGTATTTTAACAGAATTTTTTCAAACGTCCTAGTTACATTGTTTCCCAACTCCTCTAGTTAGAAGATTCACGGGGGAAAAACTTCTACCCAAACCTGCCTCGAACTCGGATGTTAAAATTGGGAGACTCGAGCGTTCGCCACTGGTTCGTTCCGGCCTCGGATCTACTGTACAACAGATTTACTGTTTCACTGTTTCAAGTACAGAACTTCCGGCGTGTGACCCATTTGGTACCTAAATAACCCTGCACTCTCTCTCTTTCTCTCTCTCTCTCTCTTTCTCTCCCAGCAAGATAAAAAATTAACAATGTTGCCAGTCGCCGTGTAACCGTTCTTTAGCGTTACAATATTTTACAGAAACATTACCGGACTCGACGACTTTAAGTTCCCAATAAATTAGCTGCAGGTATTAGGCGCGATATTAAGGATAACACATCGCAGGATTATTAAAGTTTTGATAAATGCCTAACGCCTGATAAATGAATGGATTACTCTACATTCTACGTTACGCTCCGGTATTTTTGTAACCATTTAATTCTTGCAAAGTAATGTCCGCTTTTACGTCCCCGTTTACACTGTACTTCGGTTGCGAAGAGGAGAGTGTTTTCTTTTATTTCGGACACAATCCCCTAACTTCCAGCACACCCTTACCGATATCTTGAATACCGAAGCATCGCAACATCGGCAAGCAATTACGGTCATGATTCCTGGCGTTAGATTCCCTCGAATCCCCGTATCTGCATGCGACGCTCGTAAAAAGCGTCTGGAGGAGCCGCCTGCGTGTCTGCGCGCGTCGCCACGGAGGAACAAAAGGTCGAAACAAGTACGGAACAACCCGCTGTCATCTTCGACAATCACGGCCGCTCACGTACGTGCAGCTCGGCAAATTTGCTTGGCCGAGTACAACGACGCGACGCGGCGGCCGCGCGCGTGCTGCAAGTTCTGCAAACAGCCTGGCAAACAGCGCGGACGCGTGCTCCACCTACGGAAAGAAAGTAAAACGGCGTGCACACGGGTCGCACACTCTGCACGTTTGCTTTCCCCGTGATTCCACAGCCGGACGATGATGCGTGCGCCGTCTAATTAGTTGCAAATAGCGCGACATTCGCGATCTGCGAATTCCGCCGGCCTCGCGATCGATCATGCTTTCTTTTCTTGCGAATGTGTAATTCTCGACAGGAAACTAGTAATTACAATTAGACGGACAATGTTGCTCGTAAAAACAGGCACGAGTAAATGTTGAAAACATGAGAATACTTCCGAAAAAGTGACGGCGCGCGCAGAATGAAAAACAAACTCCGCTTTGAAAACATGATATTGTTGAAATATCTGTCCATCGTCGCAAGGAAGAATCTTCAAAAACGAGGGAACCAAAGCGTGGAATTTCTCCGTGGAACGGCGCAAACAAAGACGCTAGGCCCGGGGAAAGTATGTCGTAGTATGCCACGCAGCCACGAGGAGAATTTATCGAATTTCGTCGACACCTACATCGGCCTGAAATTCCATTCGGTGTTTCACAGAAGCTGTTCCGCAACGGGTCCGCGGTAAAAACACGGTGGAATCGGGGTGCGGAATAGCGGAACATTTCCGCGACGATACAATAGAATATCGGGCCGATTTGAATTGGTTCGGTGCCGGGCCTTGCGGGGAGTAATTTGCTTAATAGCAGGATATTATGATTTTCGAAAGATTATCACGCGACAGCTCGTCGCGGAGTTCTTATTATGCGCAATTACTTTCACACGTTTCCCGCGGCGCCACGGGAAAATTAAGTATTCATGACGCGTACGTCATCGGTAATCGGCCCTCGCAGGTTCCAAAGAATTTCCCTGGCGCTCGAGTTTCCAAGCGTCGCCGCTAATTGCCGGAGTATACGTTACTGATAACACCGATAGGCACCCCCGACGCTGTTTCGACGCGTAATTTGCGGCCGAGCACGTAACGCGAGCCACCGCACGAGCCACCGCGATTTTTATCTTTTTACCAGCTGAATAAGAAGGATCCTGAGCGTCACGGAAAAAAGAGCGACGCCGATGCGTGAACGGGACGACGACGGCGACGCCACGACACTGAGAACGAGCGATGAATTATTAACGCTTTGCCGACTGCCGCAGGCCTGCGCGAGATGTTAATAGTTTACCCGGTGGTAACTTCGGCTTTTCACCTTTACGGAATCTTTCTTTTAGCATAAACTTCTGTGTTCAACTTTCTGCAATTTTATCTCTCAATATTCTAACTGCTGCTACTTCGTTCTTTTTCACGGAATATTTTTGCAATATTTTCACTGCCGCTAACCGCGGTTTTTCACGTCTTTGTAATTTTTGTTTTCAGCTGACACCTCTTTTCGCTTCTCCGCCATTTTCAATCCATTGTTATTCGGTGTCTGGAAACGTTGTATTCGTTTCTCTCTTCTCGCCCCATGCAAATCGCACAAACAACCCAATTAAAACACCTACCCACGATTCCCGGAAAACAGCAACTGCCCCGCAAAATTACCGAAAATTGCATTCCCGGTAGAAAAAATTTCAAGAACTACCCTAATCTCCAGCCCTCGCTCGACTCCCTCGAAATCAACCCTGAAAGATAACACTCCCAATTAATCCGCTAATCTCTGCATCTGCTCAATTATTGTATTCCCTGGGGAAAAAGGAGCAAAAGTGTAAAAAGAGCGGTGAACGAGGCGGGTGGTCGTAGAAGCGGTAGAGAAAGCAGGGTGAAAAGGAACGTTGCAAACAAAGAGAGAGAGAGAGAGAGAGAAAAGAACAAAAAGGGGGTGGATGGGGTGAAGAATAGTGGTTACGGGGAACCATAACTCGGCCGTTAGAGGCACACAAAGAAGAAGTGGACGTGGTTCGACGGGCATGTTGATGGCGCGGATCCACGGGAGAAAGGGAAAAAATGACAGGGTTTCGTTGGATGCGTGAACGCGGCGTAGTCACGCGAACACGCTCGCCTACGCAATTCGCCGAACTCGTCTGCTCAGTGAACATTCGCATGGGGGGTTGCGAAATGTACGCAGCTTACTCGCAAGGGATGATTTCTGCACGTTCCAGACCGACCGCCGCGCCGCGCCGTCGCGCGTCGCCGAAACGCACGACGACCGTCACGAAACCACTCCTGCGAATTCTTCGGCCGGACTTTGACGCGCGTCGAATTGTTTCCGCGTTACGTAATCGCCTCGCGTTTTGTTTTCTTTTTCTTCTCCGTCGTTTTTTTTTTGCGAGCTGAGAATCGTTGCCGTTCCATTATTCATCGGGGGTATTTTTAGCGGCACGCTCTGCAACGCCACTCTCGAGATTAATGCGAGATTAATTGTGGAAATACTGAGAACTTGCCGCCCGACCGTCTGGAATCGTTGCTTGCTTTTTCTCTGCAGGGGTTCATGGCGTTTTTCTTCGTCTTTTGTGTATTTTTCTAACGATTTTAAACGTCCAATAGTCGTCGCGTATTTTCTTTTATCGCAACATACTCTTCTCGACAGCGATTCCAAAGAATTGTTTGGGTGAAACGGGAAATTTATGTTCGTCGATTTAGAACACAGATTATTTCTGTTGTTTTTAATGTCTTGACGATGTCTTGATTGTTGGTTCGAAAATCTAGGAAACGGAGGGATTCAATTTAGCGAACCGATATGTTTCTAGAGTTTTTAACGTCGAATTATTATGAAGATTATCGCAGCTCATTGATGGATTACGAAAGTAAATATGCTTGTTGTTCAATCGATTGAACAGTGAATATTCAATTCAGCCTGTCCGTATTTAGTTCATTGGGACGAATAAGTTGATATTGATTAGTATATATGTAGGTAATCGATTTAATACACCTGTCTACTGACAAACAATGTTAATTGATGTATATAATTCATGATGTTCACTTCCGTGTGAAATCAATTTACACTCTGAGCGACGTTGTAAAATTTACGGCAATTTCATGGAGATAAGGATCAATCGATTATTGCATATTTTAATATATTTGGCTTCGCGTTAATCCGATAAATATAATTTCATGAATAATTTAATCAATCGCGCCGAATGCAACAGAAAAAATGGAAATTATTTCAGGTAGATATTAACAGAAATACTAAATCGATTAACGAAATCATATATTTATTAAAAACGAGAGACGAAACATCTTCGAGGGTTCGCAACGCATCAGGTGCATGGGAAATGGCATGACAGTCTATGGCCAACGTAATTCCCAGACAGTCCCGCCACGAAAACGAAAGAGGTAAACCGCGACGGCAACCATAAGCGAAGGTAACAACGGTGATTAGGCGCGAGTATCGCAGCCGGCTCGCCGGTGAATCTTTTATTTCTATTCATTAGAGTTAACAGGCGTGTGTTTCAGCGAGAAGTGCGCCATTGGCCCACGTAACGCATCGCGGCCTCTCCGGCAGGGTAAAGCTGCCTCATTAATAAGTCAATGCTCATAATGTACGTGGGCTAAGTGGAGCATTAAGCACGCGTAGGCCGATTCAGTTGAACGCTTGCGAAAGAACGAGCTTCGTATTTCTCTCGCGGCCGGTTACCCAGCTCGACGGCCGCTCTTGCTGATGCCAACGTGTTAGCTAGTTTACTATAGTTATACAGATCTTGGTGCAGCCGCGCCGCGTCGTACGCTTGCGTTATGCTGTCACGTGACGGAATGCGGAAGCCAATGAGAGCTCGCCTTACCGTGTCAAGCTTCGTTATAGGCTCGAATATTGACCCCATCATAGACAAATTTTTTAAACTTTAACGCTAGAACTACCGGACAAGTCAAAATGGCTCATGCGAATTTTTTTCAATTGGAAATATTAAAAGTATAAATATGTTTTTTTTTTGAGAAATGTTTTAGTAAACTTTTCTATTGAAGTACATATTTAAATATCCCGTGTAGGAAATCTAAATAAATGCCATATTGTCATTATTAGAAGGCAATGTATACCAACTGCGTTTAGTGCTCGGTAGTTCTAGTGTTAAACAAGTGCTTCCACGCGACGAGCTTTCTTCGTTGTTATCGTTGTGAATTTCTGTAAATGGTTCTAATAATTTTAACTATAAATAAAGCGTACCGGAAATTGTGGAACGCGTTGCTCGAGTCGCTTTTCTTCGCGAGCAGCATTCGAACGATTCGTCTCGCACTGGTACACTAGTGAACGAACTATACATCAAACCTGATCGCCCCTATCCGGCGGAAGAAAGTTTGATGAAAAACTGTTCACCCGATTTGCATCGTCACCGTTGGTTCATCGATTCCGAGTTCTAGTTTGGTCCAGTTCGAGTTCGTTCGGATCCAGTAGTTTCGAATATCGCTGTAGAGAAGGGTCTGGAGAATGCAGCGTTGTCTCCATTCTTTTCTAGAAATTCGGTCTCGTTTTTATGGAGATCTACGTCGAGGCAGAATTTTCGATGTCGCGAATTCTCCGCACAAATCACGGTCCATCCGCAGTATGTTTCACCGACCCCCCATAAAAAGGTGCAGCGTCGATTCGCGCCGCGGCGTCCACGGGACCGTAGAAAATTCGCAAGGCAAGGTTCATTCGATACCTGGAAGGAAACCGGGCGCGGCTTGTCGGGTTCCCTTGCGGGCCGGCAAGGAAAATTTCCCAGAGGTGGTGCAACGTGGCCAGTTCAATTCTGGCCCGGTGTAATACGCCGAAATAATTTAACGGGGTCCGTGGTATTGGACGTAAAAAAGGTATCCAGACTGGCCGGAGCTCCACGGCTATAAAACGCAGCACGCGTTTCCCAGTGCGGTTTAAGTATTACCTCTGTACGGATATAAGCCATCGGTTACACGCACGGATACCGACGCCGGGACGCTCGATGTACTTCGGATTTTAAATGGTCCGGAGCATATCCTGTATTCACGACGGATTTATTATTGAGAAGCACGGATTACTTTCGAGAGATATCCAGCCCACGAGTGAGAGAGAGAGAGAGAGAGAGAGAGAGGGGAAGTTAGGCGAGCGCGCGCCCGTTCGCTTTATTTACGAGCAGAAAAATGCAGACACGAGCTATGACCATCGAGCACGCCCTCTCTTTCTCTCTCTCTCTCTCTCTCTCTCCCAATCCTTTCTCTCTGAACCCTTTACCTCGTGTGCCGATCGTCTATCCCATTTCTCTTTTGCCCGCGGACCTCCCTTTTTTCCCGTCGTCTCATTCCCTCGTCCTTCATTTGCCTAACAGACCCCTTTGTCCACTCGTCTTCATCCCGCTTCACTTGCAAAATCGCGCTCGATTCCGTCTCGCCCCTTCTGCTCTTTTACCTCCTACGATGGACGATGGACAGTCCTGGGTGCCGAAAAATGCCACTTCAGATTGGCCCGGGGGACGAGGAGCACGATCAGAACTGCTCCTTGGATGAAATCAACGACGTTACATGGTGTCCGGGAAAGAGTGTGATTATATACGATTTCAATCGACGTGCTTTTCCAGGACGTGTTATTTTCTCTATAATCATTGTACGAACAGATGTCCTCGGCTCATTAGAAGAGAAAGTTCACGGTTTCCACGGAGTAGAGAATGGAAACGACAAAGGGGCACACAGATTTTTCGTCTCGGCTTCCTTCTGCCGTCCCATCATTCCAGACTGGTGTTAATGGCGCTCGAGGCTATCTATCACCGCGTAGCTGCCACGTATTTCACGCTGTCTGCGATGTCTCTAGCTTGTCTCGAATAATGCTCCTTTTGTTTCCTGATGTGCCCACTTTCACGTGCTCGCGCCAGGGATCCAGATAGCAGTCTCTCTCTCTCTCTCTCTCTCTCTCTCTCTCTCTCTCTCTCTCTCGGTTAGGCCTTCTCGATTCAAACCTCGAACAACAAGCCAGCCTGCGTTTAAAACACCGTGCTCACCACCGTGATCCTGATTGGTCGTGTCAGAGGTGTGAGGACCGGTGGGTTGATTGTTGGACATTGAAACTTAATGGACTGACTTATTTATGAGGTTCTCTCTCCTCTTGTGCTCGTATCGCTCTTCGAGAACGATTATCTCGAACGGGACTCGGGGGAATAAATTTTTACGGCTCGCAATTAGGAAGTGTTTAAATAATTGATACTCGGAATTTCCGTGAAACGGATTCGCTGCAATTAGTCTGGGAAATCGTTGACCCGTTCTACTTCGATGAATTCAATGATATGTTCTGGTGAATGTGTTTATGAAACCGCGCGAATTGCTTTAAACCGTGCCGTAGAATTTGAAATTTGATTTTTGCGACGAGGTCTTCCCCATCGAACGCAAGCAACGACGCGAAACGGTATTTCGTTCTCTCGCACCAGTCCCGGAATATCCGAAATGATTAAATCTTTTTGTACGCGGTTTTTGTTTTGCGAACGGCGCACAGATTGTTCGACCGTTCCCGGATAATAGAGTAACGTTTTTCAATCTTCCTGGATTCGGATAAATCGGCTGATAGCGTCGGGAAAAATTCGAGTAAAATTTTGATGGTTTTCGGTAGCGGCTCGGAGCGGCGGATGACGACTGCGCGCGAAACACGTTATCAAGACTGGGAACGTGTTGCGAAGCTGCTGCTGTTGCAAAAAAAAATAAAAAAAAATGGCAGCAGCGTCGGGATTGATGGTTAACCGTCGTCAAAGTCAGAAACACGTACCGGGTCTTCGATATTTCCGATACCGGGCCAATCGGCGACGGCGACGCCAATTTTCCGTTCATTCAGCACCGGTGGACTTAAATGCAAATTTTTGTGCGCGGCGCCGTGCAATTTCTACCGCAGGAAATGTCTGGCCGGGATTGGCTTTTTAAAGGGGCATCTCGTGTAACCGGTTGGCAAAATCGGATTTTCGGTTTCACGCGAATCGATAATCGCGTGTCCTGATGTCACTGAAGCTTTCGACACGAATTTCAAAGTGTTGAGAAAGTTCCGATCGATTTTACATTATTAATATGTATATTGTCATTATGAAAATTGTAGGCACTTCAAGTATTACAATCGGCTGAAACGACTAGCCACTCAGCGTCCTCTTAATCAGGGAAGAAAGGTTCATTTAGAATGGCTCGGTGCATTGACCCGCTTCGCCATCGTCGGTTTCGAAATTCGCCCGGGAAATAATTCCATCGTCTGGAGCGTGTTATACAGCGCCGTAATTTATGTCGTTGTGAATGGAAGTCCGTCTGGCGAAGCTATAAGTAGCCAATAAGAACAGCGGAGCAGTCAGTTGATTGGTTTCCAAACCGACCAATTATCTCCGAGCCGGTGATAAATAATCCTCTGGTTGATACTCCGCCCTATTTCATCTTTTCCAGCGTGGTTGCCGCTCGGCCGAAGCCCTAAACATTGCTCTCGCTGTTCATCATCCACCTACGAGAGCCTATTCCGGTTGGCTAACAGACTGGGAACATCGTGTGACCATTTGTAAACGGACGGAAAGAAATAAAAATGGACACGGTGTCGGCCGTAGAGTTAAAGACCCTGAAGAGAAGTTTGGATGTAACGCCATTAGGACCCCGTGTCGTGACAGGTCCCTGGAATCGACTTCATTTGCTAGGCCCAACTCTCGCTGAAAGAAAAGATCGTTCCTGTAACGTCCATTTGTCATTTCAGTGGGACAACTCTCTCAGATGTTCCCATGAACGATACCGTCCACGTGATTTCCTCGGACGACCCTTCGCAAAGTGTAAACGAGTCAGAACCTATGGCAACCGGAACGGTAACACCTCGGACGGCAGTTTAGCCTCTTGGCCATCAAGCGCAGGCTCTACCGGAGATCCTATTCGTGGACCGCAAACGCTGCCCGTACGTTTCGCTCCGTTTCCGGCGGAAAGTTCCTGGTTGTCCCTGGACAGAGGGGTCTTGCGTTTACCGAGAGGTTTACCTGTAATCTCGTCGCGAGCTGGAGACACGTAGGGTTCCGTGTCCGCGCTGCCGGTGACGGTTTAATTAATTCCGCGCGGGGAGCCTGAACGTGGCGCTCGTAACCCAGATATATAGACCGAGAGGGAGAGAGGGAGAGAGAGAGAGAGAGAGAAAGAGAGAAAGGGTGGGTTGAGGACGAGGAGAGACGTGCTAGAAAAAGGAGGAGACTCAAAACGATTACGGCCGTAGGAAGTCGAGTGTACGCGCCGCGAATCCGGAAACAGATGCCTCTCGATTTAACGGCCTCGCCCTGGCGGCTGCACGATTTTGGCGCAGTCCGACTGCTACACCGAAATCTGACATAGCCACGTGTTCGGATGCTACGCGTTAGTTCTGACGGCTTAATTAAGCCCGGAGCCGAGAGGGTTAGAGACTCTGTTCCTCGGGTATTCAACGGCTCCTCCTTCGCTAGCTAGCTCGCCTTCTCCTCCTTCCCTCTCAATCCCTCTCTCTGATCCCCTTCGTTCCTCGCCCGCCACCCCTCTCTCTCTCATTCTCTCGATCTCTCGCTCTCTCTCTTCTGGCTGACTGCAACCCCGACACCGAGGATGCCGAGAGTGGATATAGACCGGGAAGGGGTCCAAATATTTATAGAGCCTGTCCGTGCGAGCGGATTTATGGACGCCTACTAGGCGCCTCCAACGAAAAAAAACGGAAGTGCACCGGCCCGCCGCGTGCCCGGGACGTTTTCAATTCGATGGGGGCTGCAGGTATGCTTGATCAGTTAGCGCGGTGACTTACAGGGTCAAGGGAACTGTGGAGACGATGCATCGGGCGGAGATAGATCGGTTAATCTCTATCAGAAATAAATTCTATATTTTCAATTCGCCGCGTACACTCAACAGTCCGCGCGCCCTCATTCTATTCTATTCTTTTTGTACTTTCTATGACACTACACTTCTTCCCTGTATCTAATCACAACACGTGCGTCTTTATTAATAAACTTGTGCAATATTAATTGTAAGTCTGTGTTTGCTTTAATGAGACTGTTTCTGATCCCGGCTGATTATCCTGAACAACTAACTCTAACAATTTCGGTACAATTTCAAGTCGAAATTGTTCGGAATTTCATATTTATCAAATTGTCCGAAAAGTTTCTTTCGTAATATTTTCCCTCGCTTATCGCGTGGTGGCCTTTTATTTCGTTGCCCATTCGAAGATTCTAGGTTGAATATTGATAACGCGGGCTTAGCAAAGTATCGATCTAGGCGGTTCTATACGTGCGCCTTGTAATCGATTGAATCACCCGGCGAGATTCATCTTCATCAGCCATCGTGGAACTTTCTGAGACAGCAATAAACCCATCGCAGCCTCGACGCCTCGTTACGGGCACGTCAAGGATTTTCGCTGACCCGGTCGCCGTAGACACCGGCGCGCCGCGCAGCGGTGGATCGACGTTAGTTTCGGGAAGTTTTCTCATTCATCCGTGGTGTCTAGTGTCGTCTCCCTGGGGACGTTATTGATAAAGGGGAACACGGAGAGCGTTTAGTTGCGTGTCTCCGCGCCGGAAACGCCTCGGAATGGCATCGATTGGCCAACGCGCGGGGTCGAACCACCTTCTGCTGGGAACCCGACGAGCCGCGTATTATTTATTTAACAGGCCGACAACAAACGGCCGGTAATCGTTCCTGCGACCGTGTGGAACCGGCGAAGATGTGAGAGAGAGTCTGAAACGAGTCTCCGACAACGAGGGGCGACGTACTCTGAAATTTTTATCGCATCGCCTCCGCGATGCATGCGAGCGACGCGCGTCGCTAGCTTCGTGATTGCCACGCTAAACTGTACGGCAACTCGGTTCCCGTTCAAGGCCACCGTCATCTCGGTTAGATATTCTTCTCAGACACTGCTGCAAGGCCTTAGGTTAGCCAGCGTGCTGAGAACCGTGGGCAAAACGCTGTCGCGCGGCGTCGATTTTGATTAATGATCCAACGCTTCATCCACTTTCGTTCTACGCTTCACTGTCTTTCAGTTGCGATCTCGCGTGCGAGCGAATTCTGGGAAAATTCATACTGTCCTCGATCGATTGTCTATTCTGTTTTTTTTTTCGGTAATTACAAATTCTTTGTTGCCAACAACCGTAGTCCCGTTGAAAGCACCGGTTCTCGTTAGATCACCGAAGTTAAACAATGTGGAACGTGAACGGTACTAGGATGGGTGACCGTCTGGTAAAAAACTGGAAAGTGACCCACCCGAGGTGTTTTTCACGTGTTGTTGGCAAAAGGTGGTTCGGAACCCACCATAAATAGTAGGTCCCGCTGAAAAGGCGATGGTGAGAGTGGAAAGAGGGGGATTGGTAAATGAATTTGAAACCCTGAGGGGACCAAATATCATGTTACTACTACAAATTCTTTGTTAACGACACCGAAATCTCACTAGAATATTCGCATCATTGCGAGAGTCACAGGACCGAGTGTACCTGAATCGCAAACCTGTCCAACACTGCATGCTACCTTGTTTGGTCGACACTGCGCAATCCGTCTGTATCTCATCGATCCAAGCAATGCGGATATATAGCGTCTTGCTAGGCTGAACCTAAATCGTCGGGGAAACTAGCCAAAAATTTAAAAAAAACACGTGTTCTTGTTTAATTCGAACCAATACGTTATGGAAGTTTACTTACTGCATAGCGGAAACTACGGGGTGCATTCCACCGCAGCAGATGTAATAAAACTATGTAATCGGTAACAGAGGATTAATTGGGCTGTGAGAGTTCTAGTTACACGAAAATCCGGATTAGCAGGGTTTCAGGGGTAGTTCAGATATTAGCATTTCCCACCGGGCACAGGAAATTTTGAGTTTGATTTACCGTGCGCAATTCTGCAACGAGCCGGGGCCCGATGTGTGTTCAGTTTATATTTCGCAACGCGAATTCCAGGTTGGCCACCGCACACCGTGCAACACGCGTATATCCCTTTGTAATTTCAAGCGGTTTATAAATAAAGAAGAAGGAAATTGCGTTCGTGCCGGATCGACTAGTTGTCGTGTAGCTTACTCGTTGCGCGGCAAAAAAATGGAATTGCCGGCCCCGAAGAACGACGTGTACGACACGTCGATCACCCGGGTAATTTCATAACGATGACACGATTATGTGAAACAGAAACGAAAGAATCTAGGGGGGAGGGGGGCAGAGAAAGAACCCTCCTCCCCCGTTCCCCCTTTACCACCCGTGTCACGCAGGCAGTAACACGTTTTCGATAGCTTATGCAACGAGTTTCCCGCGGAACCTCATTTGAAAGTTTGATTAAAATTTCTGTCGGGCCGACCGTGTAATAGACAAACTTTTTGAGCCGCGCCGAGTTTTATGCACGGCCCGCGACGATTCTATAAAGCGTAAGAGTGGCTTTACGCCGTCGGGACGTGCATAAATTACATTCGGATTCCTCGATTCGAATGAACCGACCGGTCAGAGGACGATCGATGCTACTTTGACTACGGCACTTTTCCACCTATCCGCGACATTAACGATTCGCGTCAGTGTTACCTGAACATTTCGATATTTATAATTATATTGACGACTGGTAATTTGTTCGAATGCAGAAATTTCATTGAAAATAGTATTTCCCTATCATGGACGTAAAGCCTGGAAAAATATTGCAGCGTGCACTTATGCTATCGCTCGATACGTAAGAGCAGGTCTTAAATATACCCAGAAGTGGGTTAAGTCTAGATTAAACGCTCGGTGCTAGTGTTTAACTAATATCTAAGCAGAAAATTCGTGAATATTCAAATTAATCCTCGCATGGAGCAAATGTATGTACATAAACACCGTGTGCTTTACCAATCTCTGGACGCTGAAATTCTGAACACAATACGCGTAACTTGGATAATCGCGAAATGCAACGGATATTATCTAGAGGAAACTAGATCTTGAATTTTCATACGAATAGCAATAACAATGATTACTACATCGCGTTGATCATTGTATTTTTAATTCGTTTTTCGGTCGGATGCTCGAAGCGAGAGAGCAGACTTGTCGACGAACACGGGTCTGGCCTCGAACTCGTTTCCCCGGGTCTTAATAAGAAATTTCACGAGACTGTGCGGTGCACAGCGAAGATTCAGTTGCCAGCTCCGGTACCCCTTCTTTTTCGCCGGAAACTGGCTCCGGGTAAAAAAGTTATCTTGGCTAGGGATCCAACGGAAGTTCCCCGGAATCGTCCGATTACCGCAAAATGTATTAGGGTAATTAAAACGTCTGAAGCGCGTCAGCTGCGCGGGCTCCAGTGTAATTGACTCAAAGGAAAACGTTGGCTCGCCACTTTGTCAAGGACCACGCGATTAAGTGCACTGTTCGGCTGCCGTTGCGCTTATTAACGGAACCGATTAAACAGCCACACTTTCCTAAATAAACTCTCTCGCTCAATTTCTATACCGAAGATAAATGAACGCGATATGCACCGACTATATTCGGCTAGAGCGAAGTCTGATGGAGCGAGTGAAGCGTAAGGTATATTTTGACAGTTAATTACGTCGGTAAAATGAACGATAACGAAGTGGGACCGTTGTACATCGATTCCCGGCTAATCAGAAGAAAATGCCAGGATCCTCGAAGATTTCGTCGAAAAGACCGCCAAGATCCACGATTAGCACGGTAGCTTGTTATCGCTCGGCTCGACAACCGTCCTCCAGCGAATCAATTAACAGGAGGACGCCGAATTGGCAACGCGCCTGGCAATTATCGCGTCCCGACGCGTATTGTGCGTGTCTCGACCGCGAGCCATCGCGACAGAACGAAATTTTGCTCCGCGACCGGCGAAGTTTGCGGGCTGACTGGTCACTGGTCACCGGAACCGTGTTAATTTATCGGCGCAATGCGACGAGAGACGCATTTACGTCCCCGTATGCAACGAAACGAGTCTGCAGTTAAGGGTCGAATGAACAATGGCTGCGGAACACGCAGGAATTGCAAAAATATCGAAATTTATACGGAACTTGTTTTGTTCCGCGACAAAACGCTATTAAACGCTTAACAAATTCTTAAATGATCGTATTGTAATTTTTACACACCTCTGGAATTTCAAGTAATTAAGAAATGGTCCGACGACTTTCCGAATTTCGCCAATAATTCTTTGAGCGCGGAGTTAATTGCATAAAGAGCCTATTAACAGCGCTGCCTCGTAAAGACGCGGTACTCTCACGCAACCGAACTTCGTCGAAGTTCCGTGAAGTTGAATTGCGAATTTAGATGGAAATTTCCGGGTGTAATGTGCGTAAAGAATTGAACGAAATTTGTGACCGATTCATATTCCATCCTGTCGCGTCGGAGTGCGTCGGAAACGGCGTAATTGCCGCTCGACAGGGAACATGTTGGGCAAGTCGCCGGATAATGACCCGGCCGCTGATGATCCCCGCTAATGAAAGCACAGCGTCATCCTTCGAAATCCGGTGTTTCCTTCGGAAATTCGTGATTTGTTTCGCGCGCGCGTGGAATTGTCACCGGGATTGGTTCCCGACGAGGCGAGTCGCGACGGTGAAGTTTAAACGCAGTTAACCGAGGGATTATACTGCAATTGGGAGTAAATGAAAAAGTTAACGCAGTAATTGGAACTCCGCTGACGAACTCGGAACGCGGCGCGGCCCCGGCCGCCAACCAGACCGAAATCCCTCTTCCCTCTGATCGAATTAAACAAACGAAACCGGTTTGCAGAATCCCGCCGCGTCGCTCCTGAAACTTTTGTTTTCGCAGCGTGCCGACTATTTTAATAAGATCCACCGCGCCTCAGTCTTCCGCTTCGCGACGTTTCGGGAAACCGGAAGTCGAGCCTAACACGGGGAAGTACACTTGTACAAAGTTTCGTAAAAATCGGTGTGTGTGTGTCGATCACAGGGATTCCCTTGTAAGCGTCAATACCACAACACAAACTCACCGAAACACGATTTCACTGTACACGCTCCATTTCCCAGAGCCGTCGAAATCGTTCGCGTCCACTTTTCCTTGAATTACAAGCAAATAAAGAACCGCAGTGCAGGAATTACTTAATAAAAGCCTTTCCACCGGAGTCTCCTTTTTACGAATCGAAAATATTTTCGCCATGCATCGACGGGTCGTTAGCGGGGCTAGTTTCATTATCGTTTCACTCGATTAGAAGGTTGGGCTTGCAACGATCGCTGGTACGCTGTTACAAAAGCTGAACGATCTTCGTTGCAACGTCGGAGTCCCGCAGTTGGTATAATGAACAGAGAGTGCAAGGAAAAAGAGGACGAGAAACGTTGCAACGCGAGAGAAAGAGAGAGAACGAGATGGAAGGGTGAGGGGCGGAAGCGAGAGTAAACGAGAAAACGAGAGAAAGAGGGAGACAGGGGTTGGTATCGAACCGGTGAATCTCGATCGATCGATGACGCAGACTGCGCTTCGTCGCTTAACCAGATTATTCACGGTCGACCAATGAAAAGGGGGCCAATGAAATTGCGATAAAGCCGAAATTGTGAGCTCGCGAACCGAAAGAGGGACGAGCAAGTGGGGGTGCGTGGGCGGGCGGTGGCAACGCGCCCGCGGGGGTGGGTGATCAAGCAGGCAGCAAATATCGCCGGACGACTTTCATTTTCAGCGCACTAATTATTCACCTAGCCCCGGCGCTCGTTCGTTTGTTTCTGCCGCGTTCGCAAATAAAAGCGCGAGCCGAAATGGACGCGGTCCGCTCCGCTCTGCTCCGCTCTGCTCCGCACTCTCTGCCCGCGACGAAATCGCGGATGCACCCTGCCCGATTGTACCTCGGGGGTGAGAGAACCGGCTGAACGCGCCCCCCAAACCTTCGAATTAATAATAATGCCCCGGCAATATCTCCTGCGAACGACGGCGTGGTTCGTACACCAATCGAAAATTAATAATACCGTTAAAAACAATATTTTATTAGCTGCACCGATATTACAGTGCTGTTTAACGACCGATTGTTTCCTTGAAATCGAAATGATTTTCCGGACGGCACTTGCTGTCGCGTTGATACGCAAACGCACGTCAAGACCTGTAGTCGGTGCAAATGTAATTCGCGGATTAGTAGACGGACACCTTATTAATTCCATTGGCCGGCCGCCGGTGGGTAGCATAATTCCGCTTAGCGTACTTCGATCGAGGATCGATGGTCGCTCGGATTTCGCCGGTTCCATTACATCGCACCTGGGGAACACGGTTCCTATGGCCATTAATCGTCGGGTTCGTACAACCGCGCGTAACCTTGACTTCCCGGCGGCCATAAATAATCGGTCAGCGTGTCGCTTGATAAACCAATTTCGGCCGTGATAACCAGGGTTGGCTGGGTGTCGGGTGTCGTGCTCGATGCCCGCGATCTCAGCTTTCTCCGGGCCGTTAACGAGCGAGACGATCCAGACAAATTTTCGCAAGCCTATCCGCGGATCCATGGCGGGGCGGGTCTCGTAGAAAACGTGGCAATACGTCGCCGTCGACCGTTGCCCTGACACGGACCACTGAACTGACAGCGACCAATTAATAATAACGAGAGGACGTTTCGGGATTACGAGGAAATTATCGCTTTTAACCGTGGAGCAAACGCGTACGCCGTGCACGGCCGAACATATCACCGGCCAGGCCATTAATCCATACCCTTTCCTCGCTCCATTGCAATTTCGTACGGCATGGCCGCGCTCGCACCCCCCGACAGGCACGCCCGCTGATTTAATTAGACAAATCGCCGTGGACCCTGCGAAACGAACTTTTGTCGCTTTATCGGCCTGTAATGGACAGGTACCCGGCGAAAGTTAACACGCCCCCGCCCACGATCGTTACTCGACGAAAGGGCCTTGCCCTGAGACGTCCCACCGGACCTTCGACTGTTTCTTTTTCAAGGATTTTCTAGAACCGTAAAATATTTTACGATTTGCGGATTGTAATACGATTCTGAGAAACTGGAGAAGATCCGCACCGAAATTCTGTAGCTTCCTTGCTCGATAAGGGTCGTCACCCTTCTAATAGTCACGTAATAAAAAAAAATATATCACTTATTCCCAGACTGTGGATTTTATGCGTTTTCGTTTTGCATAAAGATGTTGCTCGACAATGTTGAGGTGTCGCCGAACATTCTGACAGGCGACAATAGTCTGGGAATCTTTTCACAGGTCCCGATACAGTTCAGACAATAATCGATACAACGACACCGTTCTAAACAGCGACTTTCACGTTACGGCTGTTTGTACACCGCGAACAAAGGAGGTGCCTTTTCCTTTCACCGGTTACACGTCTGTTTAATTCATCTCTCCAGTAACATTTACCGATGCTTAATTGAAATCGGCAGCTACGAAACGCTCGCGCAATGTAGACAATGGCCGTCCCTCGCGATTTATTATCTTGCACCGAGCTAAGAAAAATCGGTAATCTAATATCGATCTTACGGTGTACGTTATGCATTTGAATTTCTAAACAGCGTCTCCCTTAGGGAACCGCTGATGCCGGCGAAACACTTCAATTTCGAAATCCTGCTGAATAATTAAATTACTCGTTTGCAACTTTGGCAATTGGATGCGTACGGTGATGTCGTCGATGCGTCGACACTTGTCCTCAGTGGATTAATGTTTCTTAATTTGTATATTTTTGAATATTTGAATATTTCATTATTTATCCCACCTTTTATAAACTTGTGAAATGTTTGACTAGCAAACCATGAGGTTTCGAAGAGATTGCAGAACCGCAGAGTGGCAAGCCGTGAATTATCAGCGCAGAGTGCATCGAAAGCATAATTCACCGCGAAGAATACGTCGCATCGCGTGATCGAACGAGCGAAGTCCGCGGCCGAACGTCAATTACGTTGCATGTAAATATTCCATCCATCGTGTAATTGAGCGGAGAACAAGATACTCCGAAGATACCCGGTGACAGGACAAAGTCTGTGGCCAGACAGAGACACTTTATCGCCCTGCCCCGAGCACAGATATACCACCCTCGACTCCTGTTCGAAGGCATCTGCACTTCGGCGAACCGGTGGTCGACGTAACCGCAACATAAATGAACGCGGTCGTATGGCGGCGACCGCTCGAAAAACACGATCTGCCAGAAAAAACACGCCTAAACCCACAACCATCGTCTCGTCGTTAACTATAGCACTTAACTGATAGAAATTCTAAATTACAATAACTTCCCTGTAAATCGGGAAGTTAACAAACTTATGTAGAAATTATTCCTACCTACTATCGTAATAAATATATTTCTTTCTAATGATTTTTCAATTAATTCTTTCAATTTTGTTGTCTTAAAAT
Source organism: Lasioglossum morio (assembly GCA_916610235.2). Taxonomy (NCBI): domain Eukaryota; kingdom Metazoa; phylum Arthropoda; class Insecta; order Hymenoptera; family Halictidae; genus Lasioglossum; species Lasioglossum morio. The sequence continues at coordinate 26,938,755 of OU744325.1, read as the reverse complement.
AGAATTGAAAATTGTTCATTTGCTACTTGTTTAGTAGTTTTTTCAGATCATTTAAATCACCGATATCTTTGGTTATAAATTTCTCTGCATTTCTTGAAGTATTCATAATATGAAGAATAATTGTAACCTACTACTTTCAACGCCACGATTTTCTATCTCGTGTAAAGAAAATCAAATTAATTTTATGCACATCGTTGTGGGAAATTATAATGCGGTAAAACAATATCTTCTTTACATATTTTACAAAAGCATACACTGCATTTGAGAAGGCTGTGGCTAAGTTTGAGGTTTCATCATGTTCTAAAGAAGAGAAAAATTTCGTTGAACATTTTTCTATGCCGAGATTTATGCCGCGAATGCAGGAAATCCGCAGTCCACTAATCATAAATCATCCAGTAACATTTATTTATTTTTCAGATACCTGAAACTTTCTCGAACATTTTCAGGTGTTAGATTATGGACAGCGTTTACGTGATCTATGATCTGTAATATGTCTTGCGTAATGAAAATTTATTGGCAGTAGATCGCGGATATGTATATACGTTTGCGAATACGTAGAATACGAGAAACGTATTCGAGAAAAAATCAATCGTAGTGCAAGGGGTTAAACACTCGAAATTTCTATTTGCATTTATTTTTATACTAACCAAACCTCCGATCCGACTCAACCCCCTCTCACTCCGTGACAGTTTCTTCAGAAAAATAGGTTCTATGGTGTCAGGAACTTACCTGGAACAGAAAAAGAAAGAAATTCATTAAGATCTGGTTCGTTGAAACCCGCAAATAATTCGCAGCTGATTTCGCGAAGGCATTCGTCATCGTCAAGACAGGTTCCCACAATCAGCCGAATACACAACGTTCGTTTGAAACCCGAAAAACAAGCAAGCCTCCCCCATTTGCATTCGGGCTGGCAAACGGAGCCACACGGGCTTAATTAACCGGTGAGGTGAGGCGAGGCGAGGCGATGAAGACACGCTCGTACATCCGTTATCTTTTCGAGAGCCTCCTCCCACGACCGGGCTACAACTCGTCTATTGTTCCTACGGGGCTAAACGGGCCATTATCATTATTCATAAACGACGTGGGTTTGTTCGGTTAGCAGCCCGGGGAGGTAACGGCCATGTACGTGCATTCGCAAATGCGGAACTCGCCGCGGAAGTGTCCTGATTCCGGCCACAATCCCCGAGTACACCACCCTTGCACAGCATTGCTCGCTGCCAGCGACTGCATAATAAAAATCCTTGGCAGAACCAATCGGTTGCCACTCGTAAATTCTACAAATATCAACATCGACGCGTGCGAGACATCCCGAGATCGCCTACCCTGACTTTTCACGGCCCTGAACCGTAAACCTTCGACGTAGGGGAAGATGCACTCTAGACTGCAGATTTTTATGCACTTTGCTAAGTGAAACATAGACTGCGGATTATTAAGCAAAATTAGCTATTTCAAAGGTAAAATTTTCTCTCGATCGCACTTGAAATATATAATAAATTTATGATTTCGGCGCATGGTTTGGTCAATAAACAACAAATAATTGCAAATAATTAGCACATCCTCAACGCTTCGATCCCAATGTGGATCATTATCAAGAGAGACATTTTTGCGTCTGAAAAAACCAAATAAATATAATAATAGTTAAACAAAATATTGGGACGCAGCCAAAAAAGAAAAACGAATGTGCAAAAATGTCTCTCTTGATAATGATCCACATTGGGATCGAAACGTTGAGGATGTGCTAATTATTTGCAAATTTTTTGTTGTTTATTGATCGAACCATGCGCCGAAATCATAAATTTATTATATATTAGCTATTTCCTTCGGGAAATCGAAAAATCAATTAAAATCAATGCACACGTTGCAAATGGTTTCTAAGGACTTCGATGAACTGCGTCTTTTGAAACGTCTTTGGTGCAGGACCAAGAGCCATTTTGTACCTCGGTGCTCGATGCCAGATTCACAAATCTGATTCTTGTAGCTTCGCGCGGTAGCTAACTGTTGAACAAGCTTATAGGATCCTGGTATAGCGTTTCTCTTGGTTATTCATGAACGAAACGTAGGAAGTTGGCTACCAGACCACTGACACACTGGTGGCCAATTCCGCGAATTGTTCACCTGTGCATCGACTTTATTCAAACCTACCTACCGAACCACGAATGCATGCATGACATTCTTTATTTTACCGTGTCACGGGCCAACCGAGTCATTTATTCTCCTTGTCAACCATCCGTCCGTTACGCTGAGACAACTCTCAATACTTAAAGCCCACCTGGATAATCATTTCACTGGTGTTCATCTTAATTTTGCAAAGTTTATATATATTTTCCATAGAGCATCGGTTCATGCTCGAAGATAGCTGGACCGAGGGCCAGCTAGCTCGAGATCCCTCGCATAATCAGGTGTCCCAAGTGGCGCGTTCCGATCGCAGCATCAATTAGCAAGATCGGTGAACTCGGTTCGCGATTCACGATGTCTCGATTGATACTCTCGTCGCGTATCGATCCGCCATTACCGGATTCGATTTCTCGTTACTCGCCGGAATCCGTTTCGGTCGTTGCGCGTCGCAATTAAAATTCATTTATCGACCGGCCATTACAACACGGTCGATCCTTTATTTTTATTCGAGTCTGAAGGGGCTCGTTACACCGTCCTAACCGGTGGCAATTAATCACGGACGTTTTAACGATCCGCGAACGACGAACGACGTCGACGGACAACCGGAGAGATCCCCGTTAATAATCGTCACCGAATTTTCACTCCGACTCCTCTCGTCCTTGTCCGTGTCGTCGTGACCATCGGGGGAGGTGGATGGTTGCAGCGAGGGGTTGAAACGTGGGGAAAGGGGTGAGTTTGGTCGATGAGACGGACAGCAGAGAGACACGCGGCGGATAATTGTCTGTCGAACTGTGTTTCACAGGTAACCGAACCGCTAACTTTCATACCGTAAACACGCTTAACGGACAGATCGCTTCTGTCGATGTCACTGTCCCGGATTACGAGATCCAACCGCGATCCGATTGGATAATGCTGATCGTTTTTGCTCGATCGAAGATCTCCGTGTTCCGCGACAGTGAAATGCCGAGACAGCTTCTGCACAGGTTTATTAAACTACGCGACCTGCGTGTCTGCTAATTGGTCTGGACGCGTGGTTCGTGGAAAAGTTCGTAACAATGTAGCCCCTGACTAAAATAAATTCGAACAGCGAACGTACATTATACAGCTTTCCGTAATGATTTTGCGAGGCGAAAAGCAGAGCGCAGATTTGTCGAGAGTCGCTCAAGGAACGCAGAAGTAATCCCAGAAGCAGGCCGCCCGGTATGTAGTTGAAAAGTCGCGGCAGGTTGCGCGCAATGGGAAGCTCGTTGGTGCTAACGCACGGTGGCATTAATTATCTAATTATATCTCGGGGTAACAGCGGACAGAACGCGTCCCGCGTTTCGCGAGAGCGTTGTTGCGCGGGTGTTACGGCCGCCTGTTGTTTTGACGGGCCATATATTTTTCGTCTCTTTTGGGAACGGGGCCAAGCGTTTAGAATCTTCCCCCTAAGTATAGCCGCCCGTCGTCAGTGATTGTGTACATTCTGTAGCCGCGCGGCGATCATGCGTTTTCCAGGGAACAGCGTCGTCTGCAGAGGTGACAGGTTCACCTAACCACCTGGCCTGCTGCAAGGAATACCGAAGAGCTTGTTTCGCTCGTCTAGACGCTTTTCCTCGTTAACAACTGTATCTCCGAATTTTCATGGTGGAAACAAAATTCAGCTAGAAACAGCATAATCGAGAATCTTTTAAAATCAAATATTTGTCGATGCTGATCAGGCAAAAGCTATCTAACAGCGTATCATATATGTAGAAGTTTACGATCGGTATCATGGAAAGTTATCGCCACAGACGTTATCGCGGCCACGAGGGTTTGCAGACGGTGCAGCGTTTAAACTGTCCAGGAGGTCAGTATCAGAGGAAGCGAAGTGCCGACACAATTTCCTGTCAACAGTTCCATCAGGTTCCCAAATATTTTCGATCTCCGCCTAACAGCGAACATAGTATAATGCCCCGTCGTGTCGTCACCTGCGAATATTCTAGGCTTATTCAATTACAAAGTTCGTGCTCGTGGAGATGAGGGGTTTGACTTTGGTAGCTCTGCCGCCGTTGATTCTCTCGCTTGTAAATTACGGCCATGTTTGTTCCCTCTATCTGCCCTGCAAAATGGAGGAAATCAACGACTTCGAAATTTCGGGAGGGACGCGATAAAACGAGCCTCTGCAACATATTTACGGGGACAAACATGATCGTTAACGTTCTCCCTGGTCATTTCTTCGTGGAGTCTCTATTTTATTTATTTTTCACTCTTTTGTAGTGCAGCTAACTCTCGTTCTGCTGTTTTTTTCCCCCCAGACGTGTAAAATACGCTGCATTTTTCCGTCCCGAACACTTTCAGGCACTAAATCCCCCCATGTTTCATTTCGAAAGTACAGCACGCACCAGGTGTCCAATAAAACAGCTAATGCGGCCTGTTGCTCGGTTGTACCTGTTTCCGGTTCGACTCGCGACGCTACCAACGCTGATGGAAAATAAAAGATAAAAATGATCCACCGCCACGGAAGTTTTTACGGAGGCTCGTTCAACCCTGACCCGAAACGGCTACGATCATTCCGCTCCTGCTTCCACGAACGGTTCGTTCAACCCGTTGGATCGATAAAAAAACGAAGAAAATTTTGTTGTCTCCCTGTAATAATTTTATTCCTAAGCTCTTCCAGCTTCTCTCTCTCTCTCTTGCTCAGGTTCTTCCTCTTAAATTTCATCTGCGCATTTCCGTCATAAATTCGGCCAGCCCGCTGTCAAATAGTTAACCCGCTTTTTCCCCTAGCGAAGTTTCGCAGCTGAACTCGAGTAAAATATTTCACTGGCAGATAATTGTGCTCGAAACATAAAAGCATCGAGATACCGACACCCCGGACGAAGCTTCCCACGCGTTCATCAAAAAGTTCCGAGTCGACAACGATGCATGCGCCGGCGTTTCACGAAAAGTTTGCAACACGGACACGGCCGGGCGCAATCTTAAAAGGCGGCCGAAGAAAGAGCAAGCACGGTCTATTAAAATTCCAGCCGCTCAAGTGGAGGCCACGGAGGAATGATAACGCGGATTTATCAGCGGGACTTAATTAAATCGACGGAAGCCCAGGAAACACCTCGTCCGAGACACAGAGAGTTCGCGTGTTATATTCCCGAGCAGATCCTCCGTAATTGCGATGCTTAAGGGCTATCTTGGCCGAGGCGAAGTCCATGAAGCTATCAGACGTTGGTAATTCGCCGATTAATTCAAATCGTCAATCGTAAGGCCTGGGCTTGCGTTCAACTGTTAGCGGTAATTAGACGGCGTAATTGCTAGCCTTGCGTCTAGCAAGTTTTCGATTGTTTTCCGTCGGTAAATGCGCTCTGGCGCCGGCCATTTTCCACGTACAACCGCATCTTCTATGTAAATAAAAATGCATACTATAAAACGTATATAACAAGTTTCTTTTCTGGAAATTGCCTGTGATCCAAGTCTTCGACTACAAAGCTTACGTTTCGCGTGATCGGAAGCGGAGTTTCACACGATGAAAATTCATCGCGTTATTTAGACTTGTTTCAATATTTAGAGGTAACCCTGTCCGATGATTCATGGCTTCCCGTTTCCCGTATTTCCTTCCAGCAAAAGGCGGGGGTGGAGTTAGCAAAGAGAGAGAGGGAGAGAGAGAGAGAGAGAGAGAGAGAGAGAGAGACGCGTCGTCACGGAATTCCGGTTTGATTTACGTAGCCCGGGAGGGAAGTCGGGATAAAACGGTGATAGAAACGCGCGACTGTCAAAAACCGCATAGAAATGAGGACATTTTCGTATTTCTATTCCGCCGCGGCCGCGAACTTTACGAGTCTATTCGAGTTTCGATGCAGGGGTGGTTCTTCCCTATCTAAATGTCGCGCTCTGGTATCACGGCTAAAACTGACGCAGATAAATGCGCTCAGACTGAAGGAACCGGCGAAATGGCATCTTGCTGTTTCTTCCGGTTCCTCCGTGCTCGCGAAACTGGAATAACTGAGCAGAAATAGCATGGTTGCGTGGGGGTTGCTCTAGCGACGCTGCGAAGTAGGATAAGCGAGCAGAAAAATGGGGGAAATAAATTCTCGATCGATTCAGACGTTCTTTATTTTCGAAGCGATTTATCAAATTTCTAGCTGGATGATGAAATCTATTAGATGCGCCAGCTTCGTTGTCTGCTGCTGTTTTCGGAGGACAGCGAAGGAGAAGCATCATAATCACGAGACGGACAAGCTTTCCTTAGAGATCACCGGTGTCTAACGTGAACGTGATCCCCTGGGGTCGAGCTAGAAGGTGTAAGGGAGTGGCGTAATCGCGTTTGTTTGTAATTCTAAGCCCCGAAGCCCCTGCACGATACCGCACGTGGTCGCTTCGATCGTGAAACTTGGGCTCCGTCTTCACGCTTTGCCCGCAAAATCAGTGAGCACATACAGAACCCAGTTTTGAAACGTCTCGTGGAATAACAATAAAAGTCTGCAGTCTGTGCATATAGAATAATATATAATTGTAGAGGAAGATTGCTGTATTTCCGAGAGTGTAACAAGAAAATTTGTACGTAATATATTTATGAGGACCCCAGAGAATTTGCAGCTGCTGCACGATGAACTTTCTTGGGGGAATACACGGCGAAGATATTCCGTTTCGAATTCTCGCTCGTCTCCCACGTGGCTGACAAGTTTCAGCGGCATCATTTGGATTTAAATTGCTGCGACAGTCGAACTGGGGAAGCCCCGCGTGGCAGAAGCACCCCATGTTTCGTTTTATCTTACACACTAAGCCGTCTTATGCGGTTTACAGGATAAAACGAAACGTATCCCGGAAACTCGACGAGACAAACGGTTCTCTGCCATGCTATCGTTGCACCGCGAATTTTCGATTCCATTACCTCCCCTATCAACCGATTAAACACAACGCGAGAAAGCCCGGTTTTTTAGTGCAACGCGAACTTTTTAACAGGATTTAAAGCGCCGACGAGCAAACTTATTATCCAGGCCGCGAGATTCAAATGGAAAATAATGAATAATAAATTAATGCCAATCGTATAATAAAACAACGACGGTTCCACCATCTCGGACGAGCCAACACGCGGCCAGATGATTACACAATGAAACAGATTCGAGTGTGAGCCTTTGACAGGCATTTATACCCGTTCTGATTTATTCGAATGAGATTGCTATCCATTTGCGGATTAAATTCGAAAGACAGCGAACGCATTAATGCTGCCTTAATATTTGGTGTTAAATAAACCGGGAAAGAGAGAGAGATTGTCCCGCTTTTTAAATAAACACTCCTTGACGCGATTGTTCGGAGATTTTAATTATTTATTCATTTCGGGAGAGCCGAAGGGGAAACACGAAAAAGCACCGACGGTATTATCTATATTTTCAAACAATCCCGGAACGATTTTATTGTCAGCGGTTCGTGCCGTCTCTCGGCCGTCAGGAACGCAATAAAGTACAGTCCAACTCTCGACAAAATTAATTACTCCCCGTTAATCGTTCCTTCTTCAATTATTCCGAAACAAACACATTTCCCGACGGCACGGCGTGTTGCGCATACCGGAACCACTCGCAGACTCCCCGCAAACTTCCAAGAAATTCAGCAAGAATTTGTAATTCCGTCTGGAAAGAAACAATTAATCCCGCTTCGCGGCGCGGTAAGCTACGCACGAAAGCCTCGGGACCGAACCAAACCCTCGTTATGCGAGCCCTGGTCGTCTTCTTTTTCGGTTACGAGCCTCAAACGAGCGAATTAGCCGAACCAAAGTGCCAATCATTGTTTATTCATTCACGAGTAACGATCTATTGTATAGGACATCTGCGACAATACATATTATTGTATTTTTTGTTCAATGCTTTCCTCTTAGTCCATTAAATTCAATCTATTTTAATCCATTACAATTTACCAAATCCTTTTGTGTTCGTTCTATATGCACGTTGCGTTTCAATCACCTTGCCAACGTTTTTCTTCGTTTAAACGCTCACGAATCGTTAATTTATTTCAGCTGACTCGTCTAAGACAAGTATTTATTCGGATTTATTGGAGCAGCCGGAGCCAAGCCTAAAATCCATTAATTGGGGAACGGTTTGTCGCGCGGCGTGCGTTTATCATCGCGACCAGCGAAACGCCGGGCCATTTGTTATTTACATATAATTCGTGGCTCGGTGTTACCCGGCACGACAGGCCGCCGTCGCAATTAACGCGCGATCAATTATTTTTCGATGGGTTAGGTTCGGTCCGCGCACACCGACGCCGCCTCGTAGCTCTGTTGTGCTGTTGCTGCTGCTGCTGCTGCTGCTGCTGCTGGTGGTACTGCTGCTGTTGCACAGGCTGGCCAAGGCCGCCAACTGCGATCGCGTGTTCCAGCAATAATGTCGAACGTGACCCGACGCGGTTTCGAATAAGGGAGAGATTTTAATTTATGACGCTCGAGGGCTGAATTTTTCGAAACTCCGATCAGCGCCGAGATTATGTACGATATTCGATTTTTCCGTGATGAGAGATTGGCCCTCGATTCAAATTACGTAGACCGGCCACTTTAAATTATTATACTGCTGTTATCTTCGTAACGATGACTTATGCGTTACATTATTAACTTTCGTGTCATTATTGGCTTTGTCCGTAAATTTAGTCCATTTTTACCTTTTCGTCCTTTTATAGCTTGGCGGGGAAGAACGTTTGAATAAATATTTATCGGATTGCTACTAAACAGTCCTATCCCAGGACTTCCTAAAATATCTCCCTGTCCGTTACGAAATACCAAATCCAAAGCAGATACCAGTTCCAAACAAACTCGGAACCTCCCAGTTTCTTTCTCCTTCCGATCCCCATTGAAAGAATACTAATTCGAAAGGTTTCGTATCGGCAGCAGACAACGATAGACAAGACGACTCATTAGACAGCAAGGTAGAAGCTCCGAGTCATCGATAGTTTCCATCGTGGAGGAATTCCAGGGGCCAAGTGGCTCTACTCTCCAGGTTCGTAGCTCTCCAGCGTCCACCTTCCTCTTTTCACCGGGATCCTTTGGTCTCTGGAGTTTTGTCCCTCGACGAATTACCGCTAATCTTCTGCACCCTCTACACCCTGTCCTCGTCCGTGCACTTTCGGCGGGTAGTCTATGTACCTGTCTCTGCTCGAAACGGCCTGGAGTGGCGTCTAAGCGGTCTGTTCCCTTCGTCTGCCGTCCCTTTTGCCCTGTAGACCCTCGGCGACGCGTTACGAGCTTCTTCAGCCTGGTCTGGCGTCTAGCTCTGGCCACTCGCCACTTTAAAATTCCTCCTAATCTCAGTAACAGAGCTCGCGTTCCACGTAAGCCACCTATCCCTCTTCCTCTCTCGTTCCATACGCCCTTCTCCTCAGCGTCCACCGGTTTTCTTCTCGGGCCGACCTTCCGCCGTTAATGACGACGATAAAAAGATTAACCGGGATTGCTCGGTGTGGATTCGGACGGCAACCCGACTCGAGTGGAATTAAGAGCAGTAAGAGGAGTCCGATTTTAAGGACGCCCGGTTAAAAGCGTTCCCTGCCACTGCCCACGGATCGCTTCGCCCTCGAACCTGCTCATTTTCACTGATGCACCATCTTCTTGATCATGACGAGTGCTTGCTTCCCATTCCGGCATCTATAGATGGCTGATGGTCGTTTCGTCTTCTGGGTCTCCGGAGTTTCGATGTTGATATTATACCAACGTTCAAACTGAAAAAATACCGCTCATCTCGAACAGGATCTCCCCCATCCCGAACTGGATTAAAATCTTCCTCCGGATCAAAGCTGTTCGAACCTCGCAGAGGATGCCGAAGACTTTCGAAAAGGGAGATCGATAAATTGATAAACCGTGGAGAATCCGCGTAGAAAGTCCGGGTGACCATCGCATGATTACATTTTAATCAGCTAATTAATTTCCAACGACGATTCGCTTCGTCGTTGAGTATTCCAGCCCACAGAAGAGAGACTCCGGTCGTTAGCAGTTATCTCGAAGTAATTTTCTCTCGCACGGAAAGTCAGCGAAGCCGAACGAACCCGCGAGCTTGTAACATTGTAGAATTGACTGTTGCGCTTCTTCTTCTTCTTCTTCTTTTTACCTTGCAGCATCCCCCGGTTTTCGCGAGACAGTTCCTCCCCGATCTTTTATGCAAATGTCCCCGGCGACGCGTGCTGTTACGACTCATTAAACAGCCGGAACGGAAATGGCCGGGGCGTTTACTTATCAAGCTCCTTCCTCGTTTACGCAGGCTACCAAATAAACGCTTATCGAACCCTTCTCCCTCTCCTCCTCCGTTCTCGTGGCCCGTTTAACGACGCGGAATCGCGTTCTCGCTTATCTATCGATTTCGCGAACGACAAATCTGCGACGCCCTTATCCCCCCCCGCAATTAGAGAGTCATAATCGAGAGGCATCCTTGCGCGATCTTCGTGGTATTCCTGAGATTTTATCCGAATCCTCATCCCCGTCGAGAAAGTCCCCGTCCGTGTCGTCCTTCGGCAGTCCCGGCACGTGTCCGTTGTAATTTACAACGTGACCCTTTAAAAAACAACTTTTACCGAATGCCGGGCACCTCGCTCGAGAAACGCGATAAAAACTTCGGCTGTAAAACCGAAAGAGGATATTTCCTTGCGCTTGTTCGTTTGCTTCCGAAACTCCGATAGTTTCTCTCTGCTCGACGAAGAATTGGAAACTGTTGATTGGACCGTTGAGGTTACGTCGTCCCAACGGGGCGTAAAACTTGACAGTGTACACGCCGACCGATTTTGATTATCGACGATTGGGGATCATGGCGAACGTCTTGCGGACGTTGTAGACACCTTCGGTTATGATACAGGCGAAGCTTAGGTGTCCAGGTTGATTGGGCTCTGAATTTTCTGATTGGGTTCCCGTCGATCGGATGGCGGATGTTTCGATGATTGTGGACGCGATCGGGGATGTTCGATCTTTATTTCTAGGATATAGACGCTTTTCTCGTTGTTTTTCACCCGGCGCAACCGAGAATACCGCCGCAAACTACCCTCTAGGCAAGAAACTCGATAACGCGTATCACCCACGCGAAATCCGACTGTATCACAGGTTGCTCTCGGAGTTCTCGTCCCATTCATCTTGTAACCTCGACTCGGGGGTGAAAAAACTCACCCTCGAACCACCCTGAACCAGCTAGGAGACCGCAGAGGTCGGATTCTGCGTTCGCGTGGCGTCTCGACGGGTTACGAGCGAGAAAACGACGAAGCGGGAACTCGGCTCGCAATAATGCCAGCTATATATTTATGCCCGCCTCTCGCCGGCTGTTTCGCGAACACGTGAATCCGCGGGAAGACGCCAGGCGGGTGCGTTCGAAAGCAAAGACGGACACAGAGAACCCAGAACCGCACACAGACGCGGCCGAGTAGGGTCAACACTCCACGGGGAACAACGTTCGAGAGAGCCCGGTGAACGTAAGGTACTGTTAATGCAACCTCACGATCGCGAGATCCCGATGAGACGCCGGATTTCTGATCCTCGGACGCGTCACGAGATCCGAGGATGAACGACGGATACAGCTTTTCGAGCTGTCCGCTTGTCCCGCGATCGACTCAGGACCGATCGATTATTCCGACGGCTTCCGAACACAGGATCAATCTGGTGTTGCGTTTGCACGCATTTGATCGTCCGAGCATGACGTTTTTAACGATAGCAAAGGTCCGAGTGATTTCAATTTAAAATTGCATATTGAAAACATCTAATCTAGAGCTATTCGAGTTTCCAATATCACCGACTAATATTTTAAGTAAGATTATCGTGCCGCAGAAGTGTACTATAAGTCTGCCTATTGAGGTCTCCTCCATCTTGGAAGACCACCAATATTGCTGTCTAAGACCTGGGTATATAGAAGACCAATATTGACAGTCAAGACTCGATTACTCGTCCCTGTAATGCTTACATTAATTTAGAACAGAATTTCCAATCTCCGGACCTAGTCTTTGTACGTTGCTGATAAATGTATAAAGATTCGTGAGTTAAGAATACCTTTGAGAATCATATTTTTCAGCATCGGCATTGCAGACGGATCGGAATTCAACTGTCTGTTCAAGGTCTCCCACTAATCCCCGCCTACAGGTACAATGTGTATCGTGTTGTTGCTGGGATCGGTGGTCGTGTGAGAATTGTAATACCGAAGTGGTTCTCACTCTGAGTTCTGTTCTCGCTTTGATGGAATGTTATACTAACGAGTGTTCGCGATCTCATAACACGTACACGAGTCATAGCAGTTTTCAATTAACAGCTATGAAACCGCGTACAGTTCCAGATCAGAAATGCTCGAGTCGAAATAAAACAGAAACCGAAATACCAGAGCGAACTCTCCGTCTCGGCACAAAGTCCTGGGCAATAGCGATCGTTTCTCACTGTGTCCTCAGGAGGATCGGCTATTCCTAGATACAGAAACTCCAGGACCAAGTTATTTGGTTCGCAAACGACTTTCGAAATCTTCGACGGTCTGCGCGTCGGTGGAGCGATCGAATCGCCGGGAAATTTGCAAGACTGAGAGGAAGGTCCTCTTCCTCGAGAAGAAGAAGAGGAGGGAGGGGAGGAGATATCTTCCCGTTGCAAGAGAAAATCAATCGAGACGCGACGGCATGTAGGTACGAAGACGAATGGCGAATGGCAGAGGGATGCGCCAGCGAAACGTGCACCACGTTCTCGCAAGAAGAGGAACGGAGGAATAGCAGGCAGCCTGGCAGGGGTCGAAGGTCATTCACGTGTTGCCGTTCTTTGCCTCTTCAACTGGCCACGGCACCTCGCTGCAAAACACACCTGCCCGACACCGCGGTCGAACACTTTAACCACGCTCGAGACCTTGTTCTCTTATACGAGCTGTTGGCCTCCTCGCCGAGCCACGCCGATACCCGAGATGCAATATCTACCGACTTCGCCACGACGCGGAGCACCATCATCGTGAACCTTCCCATTTACCTTTCACGCCGCTTTTTGCCGGTCCCTTTCGATCGTCCGCAAACATTCCCTTTTGCGGTCCTCGAAACCACAGAATCTTCTGCCCAAACTCTTCGCGCCGTTCTCTCCCTTTCTCTTCTCCATTTTTTCCCCCTCTGTTATTCTATATATTTTTCCTTTTTTCAAATCAGTTATCTTTTTTTCTCCACGCAAAGATATCCTTTCCTTTGTCGATCGCAGACCTTTGTTCTAAGACTTATTTTATTTTTATTTTATTCTTCAATCAATTGGACGGTACCAGTTTTTCGTTTCACCGTCCTCTCTTTCGAATCACCTGGAAATATGTTCTCTTTTAATCAATCGGATACACGTTCCCTTTTCGATTTTAATTTAAATTCACTCGACGTGTATGGATATTTTTATGCTTGAATATTTTAGTCATTTCTTTTTTCTGTGCCAAAGCTTTCTTCTTTCTTTCGTTTAAATCGGTTCGACAGATATATATTTCTGTTTGAATATATTATATGCTACAGTTTTTCGACTTTTCTTCTTCTCTAATTGTCAATTATTCAACGAGGATATTTTAGATTTATTTTGCCACTGTTTTTTTGTTGTTAATTGGAAATTCACTCACCTGTAGATTTAGATTCGGCTATTTTAGATCCATTTGTGTTCGAGATTTCCAATTATTTATTCTTTCTTCTTGATTAATGCATGTTCTTTAGAGACGTACACATTTTTGCTTGGCTATTCTCGATTCGTTTATGCCACAGCTAGTATAAAAATGCTTCTGCTCGTGTGCCGATTCGACCTCATTCGTTTGAAATGAAACGTGAAATTCACGCGGACGGTAAACAGAAAGTACGACTGTTTCGTAAGAGACATTTCCGTCGGAGATGTTCCAGAAGTTCGATGCGATGTCCACCGGAAGTCGATAGTAATAATAATATCTTTATTACATCGCGGTTGGAGCAATGCTAATAACACAGTAATGAAATTCATATAAAAGCAGCCTAGACAATAGCGAATGGGCGAGGCACAGAGAATTCATTGCCGTTGTAAAACATACCTCTGCGGCGTGTTACAGCAGTGTTTCTGATCTCGAGGGGTGTAAGACCATTCAGCTTTTCGTTCAACCAGAGGATGACTCAATTCGCAAACACTTATTGTCATGTACTTCCTATTACAACAACCTATCGTACGTACAATCGTGTCTGCTAACTTACAATTTATTACTCGCAATCTTATCCTTTCATTCTATTTTTAGTTGAAAGTCAAGTACCATTTTTTTTTAACCGTTTGCAAGTCTACCGAAAAACGATCGAAAGAGACTGCAGAATCGTGGCTACACTCAATCTCCGACGAAAAACTCAGTGCCATCGAAAATGCTGGTTGCAAATGGCGTAACCCCTCGATAGATCGTGACGAGGAGGCGCGATCGTGACATTTGGTTTCGGTATTTCTCGCAGCGAAGGAGGCAAGGTACAAGTGACCGGTTTCGATACCCGTGGCACCTGGCCCATACATTAGCGTCCGTGAACGGTGGCGCGTTTTTCAAAAAAGCATGGGGCACGGCTGGACGCGTGGGCGAGCGTACACGGGTCCCCGTATCTGCGGCGAGTTGCTCGCGCTGGCTGCCGTTTCGTACGCATTATCCGCAGCCATTACGACGACTTATTCGAGGCTCCGGCCTCTCCAAGGAGTTCCTTGTCCCCGCGAGACAGTGCAGAAACAACGCCAGGCTAAGTGGAACATCGCCGGTATTGATTTTCCCGCCGCTAATAGCGCAACGTCCTCAAGAAACCATATAGTCGGCCGATGGGGATGTTGCGTCGGGTAAAAAACGCGAGAAATAGGCCACAAGCCGTCTTAACAAACGGCTTCTTAACCCTTCGTGGTTACAAACACTCTGTTCTATTTATCATCGAAATATTTCCAATGTCCGTTCGAGTTGATCCAACGAAACGGATCGTGCGAAAAATAAAAGTTAATCGGCGCACTCCGGTCAATAATAAGGTTGGGCAACCTGTGTTCACAGAAACCACAGTAATCGACAACGAGACGATTATTGTAATTGTTAAACCTAGCCGGCACGAGAAGATTAACGTTAAGACCCTCTGTAAAATGCATGCCTCGAATTTCCGCCTCGTCGATGCCATTGAATATTTTACAAGCTCTGAAACTGCTTCAGAAACGAACCAGCGGCTCGATCAAATTCTTATCGCTTCGAAGTATTTAATCGCTCTGGCTCATGCATTTTTATCGCTTGGAAATATTTTATCGTGCTGACAGTGGTTAGGGGAACAGCGTAAAAAGCCGCGGGGGGATCGAACCATTCGATCCAACGGTTTTTTTTTGGGGAGAGAGGGTTGCGCGTTGTTTCCATGTAAGGAAGATTAATATTGTCTTTGTGAGAACTAATCCCACAATGAGCGATACACGCGATTGATATTTCCCCGCGCACTCGACCAGTTATTTTAATGGCAGACAATTTCGTGGGATTGGCGAGAATAAATTAGAAACTGGCAGTGTAGCATGATCCGATCGTCGAAGGATAATCTACGGAGGACATACGACGCGCGTCGCATGAGCAGGTTTCGTGCGTTTCCCAGGTCGTTCGGATCGTCAGATTACAGCGATACGCTGAAATTCAGCGTCGCGTGTACCGAAACGAGGCGTTCAGACAGAGACGATTCTTCGCCGGCAGCTTTCACCTGTTCCGTGTCGAACAAGATCCTCGTCGCGAGGTAGATTTCACGGCCGTGGTTTCTCGCGGAGGCAGAGATCTACGCGAGAGGCAAGAGATCTACGCGATCGTAGGTCCCGATCTATCCTCGGCGCACCGTGGAAAGGCGTCCGCGCGCTGTAACCTAAGCGGCTTGCACTTAGTGCCTGTTTATCTCGTTAGAAGCGGGTCTCTAACCTTCCGGAACATCCAACGGCACGATCTACTCGTAATCTCGTTTGACTGTTCATACCCCTCGTGCCCCCTCGCGAACACGGGAAATCCCATTACCCGAGCGCGGATCATAGCCATTTCGTAAACATAAAATTCATCGAACATCGCTAGGCAGACGTTATCCGACGATTCGATCGATCTCGCGTTTCCAGAACGGTATTGTTCGAGCGATTCCTCGGGGCGTGACGATCCTCGGATCGAGTGATCTACACGGTGAAAATGGTGTTCGGATATTTTCTTCGGCTCGAGAGAGAGAATTGTTGGATCTGGCAGGTTCGGAGTGTTGAAATGGCAAAGCTGGTAAAGATTGAAATTATCGAATCGCAGTAAATGTCATTCGAATGATCTTCAGTGGAATTATTCTAATATCGTGATTCAACGTACACGGAAGCTAAACTACAATCATTTATTTATGTGTACAATATTGTTCTATCTAAATAGAACGCTCTAACTGGTATGTACTAATGTGATAGAATTAACATACATTTGAAATGGCATATTAAAATAAACAGTTGATGTAATGGAATACTAATGTGTTTCATATTACTCCATGAGAGTAGACTATGAACACATGTACACAAAATAATTACGTTTGAACGGTAACACAGAATTCCTGACTACTGAATAACTGACTAATAACGCTGTAACAGGAATTAATCTTCTAACCTTAACGCCAGATACCATTTCAATCGAAATTCTATATTGTTCGAAATTCACGCAGCATTGTTAATACGAAACGTTCTTGTAATCAAATAATGAGCTTATTTCTAATTAAATTCGAAGTAAACAATGTATCAAATTCCCCTCCGTTTCATCCTTAAGCAACTAAACTATCGTATACGTGACTTCATCAACAGGCTATTCACTGAAACTGCAGACTTTGCTTGTGGAATACAGTCTATATAACTTTGCTTTGTGCAACGCGCTGGACAAAGATAATAGCAGTAACTTGGAACGTGATGGAGCATGAATACATAGTAGAAGTAAGTCAAAGTAGAATTAGGTTACGTAAGCACAGCGGATAGGTTTGCATAATACGTAGAACCCTAGGGATTAAAAACAATTAAACTCTTGAAAAACCAAAACTAAAAGAAATTCACCCTCAATTTATATTCCTGAAGCTGCTTCCACATTTGCATGCGGCCATCTTGGTCGGAGAGAAATCTACGAGGAACAAAAGCAGATCCTTCACCGTAGAAGCTTTAGATTATAAAAAATACTATCTAAAATGGTAAAGAGAAGGAAAGTCGAACTAAAACTGTGAAATCTGAATCTCGTGGCGGAGGCCCACGCTGTCAACAATAAAATAACCAGTTTCGGGTAACTGCATTACGTATCGGCGTTTCTCTCCAGCGGAATCTGTCCACGCTTACCTCCTTGAAACTCGGGGAATACCCGGGTAAGCTAATCGCTTCGTCACGGGGCGTCACGTCCCGACAAAGTGGCTGGAAACTTGAGCAGATCGGGGAACCGGGCGAACGTGTCGCATCGACTCCGATCCTGGGGGCTGCCGATCGAGAAAATCCCCTAACTCCACATCGCGAACCTACCACGTGAACCTTGACGGAGAACCTGGCGCATCACCTTTGTGTCTCGGTGTTGTGTAATTTCGTCGGCAAGTTGCCGGAAGGAAGCGAGGCAGAGAGAACTCGTGGCAAAGTGCGCGGAACGAGATCCGCGATCCGGTGGCGCACGATGAATACAGAGAAAGAGGGAGGTACGATAGAAAGTTCCGCCAACCTGCTTCGCCCCTGTTAATAAATATGAAAGTTTGACACTCGCGTGCTCCACGTGAATGCGTTATTAACGCTGGCTCCGTGTCACTTTGATGAAGACTGCCCCCCCCCCCCCCCCCCCACCGACAACCTTGCAGCTCATCACGACAAAGCCTGTTCGGGTCAAACTATCTCTCAACGATTACAACGGCAGAAAGCATTTGCTCGGTAATCTTCGGAGATGAAACTGCTCGGAGTTGTATTTTGACAAATTCGGGTATATTTTATTTCAGGTTTGGCCCAGTGAATTTTCGCCGGAATTTTGCAACAACGCGTAGAAAGTTAGTGTAACTGTAGAAAGTGAGAATAAGAGGCCCGGCAAGACAAAAGTCCCTGAGAACCTTTCGCGAGACACCGAGGCGGCGCGGCGCGCGGGAAGAGTGATGTTAGCGTGGTAGACACGGTTCGGGACAGCAATTTGCATTAATTTTAGTCTGCTCCTCTCTCGTACCTGCGTGCACAGGTACACAGCGATGATTAATTCGCGTGAGGTAGCGTTTCGCTTGGGATCGCAGGTAGAGGGAGGCTTGTGGCAGTTCTGCTTTGTGGTAACTTGCTGCCGCTTCTGGTAGATCGTTTTAATTTTGTCAAAGTGTCAGCCACTGATTTTGATGAAACTTTGTTGGAATGCTGTTTACGTGTTGAGATTTAGCAGAGATTTGTTTCGAGAATGTTAACGTTTCTCTGAGGAGTTGGAAACCACCAACGTTATAGACTTTTCTCCACTATCTTGTAAATGATTTCATATTTTCAATTTTCACTGAAATGTTACAATCAAATGCGAAAATTGTGAATGTAAGAAAACATGTTTCCGAACGTAGTTCAACTGTGACCGATCTTTATTTCGGTTTGCCAAAACGGCGTGGAAATAGCCGACAATCTTCGATAAAATTATCAGTTGTATTTCTATTTGGATCCATCTGCCACTTCAGAGTTACCCCTTAGAACAGGAATAACACCAGAAATCTGATCGACAAAAATAATGATACCAAAGGAACGGGAAGTATCAGATTTGAAACTGTCGGATCGTCTAAAAAAGAAAAGAACAATGAGTTCGTCGTTGTATAAAGTATGATCTGACGGAACGAGGTTCTCGCTAATGAGAGTTTATAATTAAAAATATGTTTTCAGGGGAAGGAGGCGGGGTGGCTGACGAGTATAAACTTCCGGTGGGAGTTCAAGTTCATATTCACGGAGTTGTCGCAGCCGGCTTTCGTAATCCTGCCGCGGCAAAATTGGGTAATTATTGCGATTTAATATCGCCGGCTTCCCGTAAACTCGTTAGGCTGCCTAATTGAGATTACAGGACGAGATCCTCGGTGGAAGAAGATTGCGGAATACACCACATGCGCCCCCGGATACTTCGGGAGACTTATCGCTTACAAAACTTCGTAATAACCTCCACGAAAGCTTGCGTAATGCTTTAAAGCAAAACGATACTTTAACGATCCCTCGGACCCGGCTTTTTACGGCGAACTGTTCGGCCCGGGGATGCACTTCGCTGCTAATGAGATAAATTTTACGTTGAATCACCGGGAAATTAATGGCCGAAGCTATTTTTAAACGCAACTTTTCCTTCACGCCGGAATTACTAAACTTGTCCGAGGATGTATCTGTGGTGCACCCCATTGTCATAAATTGTTCTCAGCTGACACTGCTCCTTTCGTAATTAATACATTTCATTCTCGTTTCCAAATAAGTTTGTTTCCTCCATTTTCGAAAAAATATTTCTTCTGGGAAAATTGCTAGATTTAAACGATTTTTATTCTATTCGAAAGCACTACGAACGAAGGATTTTAAAAGTGAAAAACATTATTGTAAATGAAGAAAAACGACGAATCTGAGGGTTGAAAAATCGCATTTTCCGCGTTGAACGACTGCCACTTTGTTCGAAATCAATTTTTCATTTGGATAACAATTTCTGTAAAATAAATTGTTGCTCTGAAATTTTTAAAAATTTTGCAGCAAAAAATTACTCCCTTGCGCGGGGTTTTAACGAATCGAAAATGAGGCCGAATTGAAGTTTACACACTTTATTCGAATTCTACAATTAATTGTTACAAGTATGTTAACTGCACGTGCGGTTACAGCCCCGCTGCACGCTTGCGAAAAACCGAGAGAAATTTCATCAGCGGTTTAATTACAAGAATGTTTAAAATCAAACTCTGCGCGTTCGACACCCCTTTGACCGTCCAATTAACTCTTTGTGATGTTGTATTAACCAAAAATCAGGGCATCAGTATAAAATGCATAAAAGTAATTACAGGCCAATTGAAAGTTAGACCGCGAGACCGAACCGAAATTCAGATTTAATTTTTCGATAGTACGCACAATATGCATTGATCTCGCGTGTGGACGTACGAAAAGGATTAAATAAAATTTCGATAGTCAGGTGAGTATAAATAATAACTTTATTCACTTCGGATATTCGTGTACGTTTAAATACGTGTATGAATATTTCGCGGACATAAAACAGCGTGAACGAAAAGCTTTACAAATTTTAATTAACACGATACTAAAGTGGGTTTCGGTATAAAAATGTTTGTAATGGATTATCTACTGGAAAGCCTACGAATTGGCTTCCGAGTGATTTTATTACATTAAAACGAAGCTTTCATTTGTTTTTTTTTTAACATGATCGTACCAAAGAAAATTATTTTATTATATTACTGGAAGCGATTTATCGGTTCGAAATTGAAATTGCTACAAGTTAAACGAATAATGTAAATCAGAGGTTAGGATAACGAGTCATGGGAACGAAACGAAGTGAATGGAGAGGCGAGTAAATCAAAGAAACCGAACCGAGAGTAAAGCGAGAACTGGTCAGCGAGGAATAAAATCGCTAAGGCCATTACTTCGAGCGAAATTAGCCAGCGTGACCGAAAATATGGGACGAGGGTAATAATTTCGAATCGAAGTGAAATATTGAAGCGTCCAGGGTTCACGGACGGCGTTCAACGGCCAAAACAAGAGTCCCGGGGACTATCGAGGAGAGGGGAATAGAAAGGAAAAAGAGATTGGGAGAGAGAGACAGCCCGTGGAAGTGGGCCCCGTTTCTGCGTAGGCGTTGCACACACATCCAACGACCCGGAACCTCCGCAAATCTCTCCCTCGTATCTGGTTCCTGGGCCCGTTCCTCAGCAACGTCTTCTCATAGGAGCCCTCGCACGTGGAGGCCAGCCTGCATTTACGTACCTACTTATCTCGTTAGAGCCGCGTCTCCACCCTTCCACGCCGTGGCCGGCCCCCTTCGCGATTCCCGACCTCGTAATCTTCGCCGGCGATTCCGAAAAAATCGCCAGGAACTCGAGAAGGTGTGCGGGTTTCGCGCTGAAGCCAAGGTTCCCCGGAGATCGAGGGCCCGTACACCATCGTGAGCGATCGAGAGATCGTTACCGAAAGTCGAAGTAGAAGTCCGTAACTGGAAACGATCGATTGATTCCTGAACTGGCGCTGCCGATGTTAACTCGATGCTAAATGCTGTTCGGATGACATCTCGTTGACAGATTCACTTATTTATTTATCATTTCTGTTGTTATGCAAACAAGCATCGCAATTTTCTAAGAGCCCAACGCACCATCTTAAAAACGACACAATTCTATTTCACTAGTGTATACGCTCAATAAAACTAAACGATCCATTTGGAAATGGCCAACAACACTTGGGGTGCATCGCGGGGTATTCCCTTCTTCGTTTCTCTCTGGTTCCTCTGCGTTCTTTCCTTTCTTCTTGAAAAGGGGAACGGCCAGAGGGGACCGTGAATCCCGGCCCGGACGGAATTTATCGCCTCGGACATGGATTTTGAATTTCACGAGCGGCGAGGTAAATGGTGGCAGGAATGTTTTCGGCGCGACAACAAAACAGCCTGGCCGTATTAAATAATTAAACGATCGCGTGTTGCAGGTTTATCGAATAGAGGCCGCGCGAGGCGCGACGAGGACAATAAATCGAAAGATTACGCGATTTATTATTAACGAGATTCTATTACACGCGGCCATTTAAATAAATCCCGTGGATACGGACCGTGGCCGATAAATTGCGTCTATTGAACCGACTGCGTCGCGATAGCTGAACAAAAAAAACAACAGTTTTTTCCGATTTTTGTGAAATACGAGTCACGAGCGCGACGTTTCAAATTCTACAGGATACTACGACCGTGAAGTGTATATACAATTTTCCTTCAAAGAAAATTGTTGCAACGCATCCAATAAAATTGCTAAATGAAGAACGAAGTTTCTCGTATATAGAAAATTGTCATTTTGCGCACAGATTGGCTAATCGCGACTTTCTGTGCCAGCCCTTTGTGCGGTGTTTGAGATTCGATAATGAAGAGCGTCGCGTTATAGCGTTTCGGTGACGTATGAATCGTCGGCTGACGGCACAATTGCCCTTTGAAGCCTGACGAAATGACCATAGCCGGCGGGAGGCCTCCATATATAATAAGGAACGTAATTGAGGTAATGGACTAATTGCACGATTCGACGGTGCTTCGGCACAGTGCTGGGCATCGCTAATGCGATTCCCAAACGGCTTTTGACCTTAGGCTGGCCTGACAGGCCGCTTGAGAATCAATTTACTGTTACACTGGTTGCCCCGGCTATACGTCGAATGCTCACTTTTATTGCTCTTTCTTAAATTAGTCCCTTGTTTCCAGGCTGCGAGAGGGCAAGCGAGCGCGTGGGCGACTTCCGGTCTTTAGGTAATTGCCACGAGCTTGGGCGCCGCATCGTTGCTGCAGTTTCCGAATCCGGACCATTAGGTTTGTCAAATACCACAGTTTACCTCGAGTCGCCGATGTATTTTAGGTAGGGAGGCTACGTATACTTCGAAACGAAGATCTACGCTCCGAGAAGCCTGCTATGCAAATTAGAAGCCAGTAAAAAATTATCTCCTGCTCGCGGCAGTAGGCATTAAAAAATAATTGGGCAACGTGTTACAATGCTAGGCTGCGATAGTTCGTGCGGCAGCCACCTATTTCAAGTGTGAGGTAACGATTAAAAAAAAAAAAAGCGAACGAGGCAATGAAGTGGGCTTGGCCGGAGATAGTACGGGGACAAGTCTGGATTATGTCATAGCGTGATTATATCTTGGGCCAGAAGTAATTAGACCAAGGACCACTTCTAATTACTTAAATGCTCGCCGCGGACTAGGAATCGACCCGACAAAAAACTATTTCTGGGTTATGCTTGGCAAAAAGTGTCTTCGTTCTGGCAAATTACGACAGTGTTCTCTCGATCGAAATGAACGTTGTATCGCTTTCGAGTAATACACTTTAAATCTCGATCAACTCGATTGTCAGTCCGGCAATTCTGGTTTGGGTTAGCCAGTCCTTTGGCTTCCTCGCTATCAATTTCGTTGTCGCGGTACTCGGCAAAGAGTATTAAGTATTCTGCATTTAGCGGCGCGCATTGTCGCGGTCCGGTCCTTTTTCAGCGTCGACGAATGGGCCGGGGCGTCGCGACGCCGGCCGGCGAGGCGCCCGGTTTCGCATGCAGTTCCGCCAACGGTGCTGACCACGGTGAGATTTTTATGCGCGTCAAAGCGTCGACGCGCGGCCGTGAGTTATCGCGCGGCGCGGCGGTCGAAATTAATTTCGCCGTCGAGAGACGGAGGAGTACACGCGAGAAACGGGCGTTGAACGCCACGCTGCGAGCTTCCGGTGCAGTACGAAACCCTTTTCGACCCGTTTCCCTTCCGACTTTTTACTCTCGTTGCGAACTTTTGCACCGTCGAAAACGCGGAAGCGCGAGTCTCGCTTCGGGAAACGCGGCTGGTTGCTCTTGAAATCGGAAAACAAACTTTCCTGACGATGCGGATGGGTAAATGGAACCAAGTGTTGTTCTTTGGGAATGCGAAACTCGTTGTAATGTTGATTACAATAACGAGAACTAAACAATAAGTTCAGGTCGCTAGATTGGATCTAATTTCTAAGTCTAATGTAAGTATAATGATTACGATCCCGACCATGAAGATCAGAATATTTTAGCTTATCGTATGGTAAATAGAAACCGTGATTGGAAATTATTGAATCACCGTGTGAAGGCTGCTACCCTCACTTCTTCTCTTCAGCTACAGGTTTCTACACTGGTTCTAATTTGTAAGACCAATTTAAATATAATAATCATGGCGATGTTTCAGCTTATCGTGCGATAGAAATGATTATTGCTGGTTATTGAATTAACGCGTCCAAGATGCTACCCACACTGTGCTTCTCTTCGGCTTCAAGTTTCCAGATTAGATCTAATTTATAAGTCTAATTTAAATATAGTAATAGTTCCATAAAAATCTGAATATTTTAGCTTATCGTACGGTGGAAATTACGATGGAGATTATTGAATTACCTCTTAAGATAGCCACTCCCATTTCTTTTCGAAAACGTCCGGATTCCATACTGGGTTTATTTAACATATTCGCAACGCGTGCAGCTCATTTCAATCGACATTGTTAGCTTCCACGAAATTTAATCCACAAAATGTTCTAGAAAAGAATCCGCGAGAAAAATGTTTCCCAAAACTCTCGTAAAATTTTTCATTTTCACTCGAACTCTGGAAAACACGCGGTGTTTGTTCAACAACTAGGTCAGGCCAGACATTTTCAATGAAAGGTGAGGTGGCAAATATAGGGAATCGGAAGAAAGGATTATTCGTCAAGGAGACAGACGATTTAATGAAATTACTTGTGAAACGAGTCACTAATCTGAACGATCTGGAGCTTTCGTAGGAAGCAGCAGGAGAGAGCTGCAGAAGGCACCGAAAATTTAAAGTCAGACGAAACGGCAATCGTTCGTACTCTTCATGGTTCCGACTGTGCAAAATGGGCCAGTCTCGCCGCACGGCTATCAGGGACCAGTGGAATCTTAAGCGTCAGATTATCCGGGGCTTAATTATTTCGAGGGATTCTGTTAAATCCGCGTTCCGTTTCACTCGGAATATCTGATAAGCTAGCGGGAGGTCTCAGAGACCGTCTCCGACTGTCTGCGGGACAGGTTTCGAGACCTGATTATTTTACCCGGCAAATTTTCCTTGTCGACGATGGTTAGAGAAATGCTACGTCCTCGACACTGTTGCACCGCCAACGGATTCGCCGCTGATTCGAGCATAGAAGCGACGGAACCGCCGTGGATGTGTTGCAGGACATGAAAAAACGACGCATTCATAATCGTGAACGCGCTAATAAGAAAAAGGTAACTTGTCTGGAATGAGAGAGTTACTTTAGTTGGAACATTAAACTCGTTATTGTTGATCCTGGTGTTGACAGGGGCAATCTTTCGCGTTATCGCTGTCAGGCACATTTTCCTCTGAAAAAATTCGTAGATTCTGGAGTTCTCACATTTCTGACAGATATGGGTCAGCGAGATAGAAAATGGGAGAGGCTCAATAAGAATTTCCGAATGTTCTAGCGAAAAAATCTTTGAATTGCAAAAAATTAGAAGATCGTCTGTGACGCTTCCTGACCGAGCATAGTCCTTTAAAGGCGTCGCGCAACAGTAAAGAATGTTGAAGCGCGATGCAAGGAAAAGGTCGTAGACGGAAGAGAAGAGAGGCGTGTCGCGTGCATCGGGGAGGACAGCGGATCGTTTCGATATCAGCGTACACGGTATCGGAGATCTCCGTGGTGGAGTTGGCTGGCTGGTTCGCGCGGCGTCGGACGAGCGTCGTAATTTGCAAAAATCGCCGTCCGATCGCGATAAGCGAGCCTGGCCGATGTTTGCCAATTAGCGTGCAGCAGCCAGGAGAGACGAGAGCGAGAGAGCGAGAAAGCGAGAAAGCGAGAGACAGAGAAGAAAAGGAGAGGGGTAGAAAAGTCGCGTTGCACGACGGGTGTCGGCTAATGGCAAAGCCGCGTCTCGTTTTCTCCTCCCGACACGACCTGCCCGACACCCTGAAGCGTACGAGTACAAGTGCAACTGCATCCCTCTCCCGTGTGCATCTCCTCCGATACAACGGAGGCCTCGGTCGTCAATATTCGAACTCCTTTACCCCGGTTCTATCGTCGAATTTATAGACGGTGTTCGGCACGATGGAACTCTAGTTCGAAGAGGGCCGAGCTGTGTTTCCTCTCGCCCGAGACTCGCCAGTGTTACATGCTTGCAATGACGCTGAATGGCTACAGCCGATGATAGCCGGTGCTTGCGAAAGTTATTCTAGAAGTTTACATCCTGTGCGACAATACTTTGCGAGCGTTTATCGCGGATGCGCTCGTGGGAATGGTAATTCTGCCGAGAACGATCGTTTCTTTGGACACTTATTTGTTGCAGACACTTTCGAGACACTTTCGAGACACTTTCGAGACACTTGTCTTCGGTGGCTACGCGTTGAGAAATTGTTTTAGTATGGTCGAAGGAATTTATTCTCTCCAGAGATAAGTTTTCACGCTTTACTTTGTCTGACCAAAAAGTCGATACTACTTGATTCTACTGTTCGAAATTGAACGTGCCCGAAACGTCAAACCAACATCAGACATTAATAACGCAAACAACATTTACCTTCTTCGAATAAATAAATATGAATCGGAGACAGAGTAAACGCGAGCGAATATTTTAGCGTGGCTGAGCATCAAGACACCGGCACGCAAACGGCAACAAATAAAATCGTTGAAAAATGAAATTATCTTCCGATAACGACCTAATTAATGTTTCCCGGGTTAGCAGGTCCACTTATTTTGTATTCCCAGAGCGTTTCTGCGAAACGTTCGATAAATTGGTCCGGTGTAACGAGCGGAACGTCGTCGGCTGAGCAAACGTCATCAATTTTCTTTCCAGTCGCATAATTCACAGGCGGATCGTTGCGAACAGTGTCGATAAACGTTCCCACTGTGAAAAAAAAAGAGAGGATCTCTCGCTGGCTGGCGAACATCACTATCAAATATGTAATTATTGTCTGAATGGCAGACGACGCGGCGTATCCGCAAAAATCTAATTACCGGGCGTGCTCGAATCGCGGACTTATCGCGGCCGTGCATCTAATTGGTCGCGCAAAAACCGATTTCCGCGTCGCGGCCGAGCGTTATCGCGCGCAGCGATCCGATAACAACGATAATTTTTGCGAACGCAGCCCCGCAGTGGAAAAAATATAGAGACAGAGAGAGAGAATTCGCGAACCGCACGGCGGCCGCGACCGGTTTACGCGTTCAGCGCGATTTTTCGCTTTTCAAGCCACCGCCGCGTGCATAATTTGCGGGGTTCCACGAAATCGATGCACGGAAAATTGCCGAGGCGAACCCTCGAAAATCGGGAGCCTCGGGAGGCGTCGCGACGCCCGCGCCCGTGTCCCCTGACCCTTTATTCCGTTCGAAAGTCCTTTTCGTTCCCGCGCCGAATTTCCCTTCCCTCGAACAGACGATTATCAAGATACCCTCGCATCACGCACCGACTGAATACATTATACTGTTTAAGAGCTTTTTATCGCTACTCGCGGATCGTTCCGCGGCTTATCTGCCATCGCGCTTCCATTGACCCGGTGTTTTTCGCGATTACCATCGAAAGGGCGCTTGCAATAAGAAGCTAACAGAGGCAATTAATAACCAAGTGCTGGTTTAAACGCGCGATAAATTTCCGATGGCCCGGTGTCCGTGTTAATACGGTTTTACGATGGGAACGAAGCCCCTGAACCTAAATTATGTGTAAACCTTTCAACCGCATTGCAGATCTCGATGGAATTCTCTGTACGAGTCAGCACAATTTAGCGATCATTTCTCAACTAGAATATTCTCACAATGTCCACGTTTCTTGTTCCATTTGCAACCGGTCGGGCACCTCGCTGGTCGTTCTCCGTCCCAGCGTTCCCAGTTTTCAGTTCCCTCTGTGTTCGCAAACGAAGAATGAAACTGCCGGCAGAACCGTAGAAATTTCCCGGCGATTTCGCGCGAAAGACGTCGTCCGGGCCGAGTAAATATCGTTCGCGACGATGTTCTCTATTTACAGGACGACGACGATATCTGTTAGTCCCGGAGACACACGAAATTGAAGGGGACACCCTCTATGTATCGCGGAATCGCAATATCCCGGGGATGCCTCTCTTCGCCCTGGCGTCCCTGGCCCTGTTTCTCCGCTCCTGTCTGTGTGTGTGCGTGTGTGTGTGTGTACGAGCTGGCTTACGTGTACCGAAGGCGAAACGAAACTCGGATAAAATCACCTGACGCGTGTAATGCGTTTTTTATTAAAGTCTCCAGTCACACCAGCGTGGCGCGGCGCGGCGGGACCAGCCACGCGTCGCGTTTATAATATGTAATGTGCATGCGGGGACGACGAGCGTGTCGGCCGACGCTGTTCCGCTCGTGTCACATCGCGTTTCCGTGGAAAAATCTTTCGCCTACCTTGATGCCTGAATTTCCATGAGCTTTAGGATACTTGTGCTTTTCATTCGCCTCTCCTCCTCGCACTTGCCCATTCCCGATTATCCTTTCTTTCTTAAACAGGAAGCAAACGGGTTCGGCAACGCAATTTAAATGCGCTCGTAGTGTACACCGAGGTGCCCGGAGCAGACGGAGGAGTAGGGGTTCTTTTTACTTGAGTTTGTTGCAGGTCTGCAGGACAACGTGAAGGAACCTAGATCAATAGTTTTTTCTATTTCTATGTGGAACGTTCAATAATATCTCACACTGTATACACGCAGATTTCTTAGTGGTGGAGTGTCCAATAAACGATAACTATCTACAGTTATAGTTGATTCCTCGTACCTCGGTTTCCCAACAAAATGTAACACGTTGATTTTAATTAGATTTCGTTTCGCGTCTTCTCTGCTCGAACATTTTGGCGAAAATCACCTGGATAGAAATGCAGACGGCGTACAGTGGTTAAAAACGAAGATTTAAAAACGTTCATACCATAATCTCCCTATTTTTCCCATATTCTAACAAGTTTCAGCTTCACATTAAAAAAAAAATTTCATCGTTCTATCTCATTTCTATCGAAAGATTTCGAAATAAATTTCGTCCGAATTGCCCACTGTGCGGCGTAACGCGAAATCAAGACGAAGGAAGGGGAGAGGCAGCGCGAGTATTTCAGATCGTGATTTTAATTCAGCGCGCGAAGGACCGTCTTCAAAGTAGACTCGCGGTCGGACGTTTTTAGGGCATCGCCGACGCGCCAGTGGGCGCCAGAGCACTGTCAACTCGGTTTCAAATGAAATTTGCGAGACCCGGACGAGAATTGCCGACGAAGTTGGAAAAAGTCGGTCGATTTCTCGCCGAGTCATCGATTCTCCGGTTCAAAGTAGATTCCGCGATTGCGGCGTTCAATGAAACACGTAGCGAAGGGACACACCCGGCCGGCTCTCTTGCCGGAAGTTGATATCGAGTTCGTCGACGTATCGAGTGCCACGGAAACGTACCTCGCCGAATCGCGTAAACGTTCTCCACGCGGAAACTTTCGGAGGTCCGAGTTCACCATATTGAAGTTCCGTGGAACGTGCAAGAAATACGCTTGACGACGCCCCGTGACGCCTTCCGTCTCTATTAAGAGGCTGCGCCAGGTCGTTGCGAAACCATGAGGCGGCAGAAATCTGCTCCGACATCAAAGAAACCCGCCAGACCGATGGATTCGAATGGCAGAGAAGCGGGGCCCGGTTAATTTCGCGTTATATTGCATCAGACGCGCGAGACCGGAAACGTTAATCGGAGGAAACTGGGCTTGCGAACCGCGCGTTACGTTATTTCTTGCGGGGAGATTTAACAGTTTTTTAAAGAATCACTATTAAGTGCATAAATCAATTGAATTCGATCAAATAATGAAAACAATAAAGAGTGCTACTGTAACTTGATGTTGAAGTACAATCGATCCAGGAAGTGGCCAAATGAAAGCTGCAGCGTCCCGACCAACGAAAATCCGCATTAATAGGGCAACGATGCGTGACGAAACGGGAATTCGTATTGGCGGGCAACGTGCTAAGTCCGAGGGGTCTAAAAAAGTAGCAAATGAGGGGCTTTGTCGGTTGACGAACGACAGGTCGTTCGCCGGGCCACAAAACGAAATCACTGCTGGTCCGAGTGGCAGGAGTCAGAGATCCTGCAACCCCATTTTCCATCGGTCGCACATCTACAGGCCCCTCTATCCGACGTTATTCCACTTCACTCAGCCAAGAAACGACGATACACACCATTCGACCTACAAATTGAACCGAACAAAGAGGCAGTTCCAAGGATGTGAATAACCAGCGGAGGGCAGAGACGACTCGGTAATATACGATATTCCTTGACACCAGCCCCGGGGATATTAAATAAAGAATCCCCCAGTCTCGCGGGAAGCACCTCGGGCACCGCTTCGCCCATTACCGATCATCCCTCTCCCGAGTATCCCTCCGGAGACGAGTATCTGCCGATATTATGGCTCTATTCATGCCAACTTACCGAATAACCTAACAATGTATTACGCGAGACGATGCTACTCCTGGGGAGATCCTCCTTACCCAGGGGCTGATTCGCTTTATCTTCCGGTCCAGGGGCAAGGGTATCGCGTTTTTAATTGTGTCTGAACTCTTGCCAGATATTTAAGAATTTACTGGTTTAAAAGAATGGAATAAAGAAGCTTCGAGGAAACATGGAGAGAAGAGAGGGTATAGGGCGCAACCCCCACTTTTCACCGTTACGCTTTTTCATGTCGCGAATAAGGCTTACACCCCGCCAAAAGAATTTTCACTTGAAAAACTTACGACGATATTTGTATATTTTTTGGTAAATGTTTTATGGATCCAGTGTAATTGGCACGTGGAACTATTTGGAAAAAAAAAATGGTCGACGGAGGTGGCAAACCGCGAAACAAGCCGTCAGTCAGCACCCAATTGAACGTCGGGCCGATTAATTCTGCCGTGTCACAACCCGCGATCCCGTCTAAAAATCAAGGTCCGCATAGTGGCAGGGTTTTTTCGCGTGGCTTAATGACGTTGTTTTTGCCAGTCGTCTGCACGGGCCAGCGCCGCGCCACGTGCACCATGTAACCCACGATTTTACGACGTAACGCGTCGCGACGCCGCCGCGCCGCACCGTGTTCCGTGGTCCTAGCCTCGGCCCGATAATTGGCGTCCGGAGGCTTTTACGCGCGGGCAAATTGTATTAATAAATCGTGACCCCGTAATGCGACGGGCAATTTGCTGGCCGGCTCGCGGTGACGAGCAGCTAGTCGGCTAATTAATTTACACGGCCCGGAAATTATCGTTTGAGGAATCGATCCGTTCTGATTGACCCTTCGGAACCGCGGGCTACCGGTCCTCGGGCTGTCGTTCTACCGTTAGCCGATCGTTTCGCTACTTACAGCCTGGAATTTCAGTTTGGCCCCGTGCAAATTGCTGCTCGACTACCTGCGACAGCCTACTTGATCTCAATTTTGCTGATACTCTGGACGTAGTCTCTTTTCGCAATTAAAACGAGTTTTGCGGTGTCGATGCAGGAAGAGATTGAAAATCTTGACATTGGTCCAATTTAAATGCATTAACCCTCAAATGCGCGATATGTTGTTTACAGTTTCTATTTATCAAACATTACTAAAAAAAAAGAGTGTATATTAAGGGAAAAAAACATCACATCTTAGTGAAACTATTTTTTATTACAAAATTATCGTATGTTGCGAAATGGCAACACAATGCATTTAAGGGTTAATGGCTTGAAAAGGATACACGGCAAAAATGTGTGGGTGAAATTTCTACAGAATGAAACCTGTTAGTCCATCCTGGAGCTGAACTTAACTCCCTAATCCAACGAAAGTGCGAAGTAGAAGAAAACCCAGCTGAGCGAAGGGCGTTATTTAGGCCAGGCATGCCAATTTCGCGAAAGAAGGAGTTTTAATCTCGAGCGACCCCTCTGTATGTATTATAATTATGCTCGGGCGGCGTTCGTTTTAGGGAACGTTGCGCGAGCCCTCCGCCCGGCGGGTAGCACCACGTATAATTGGTATTTATGCCTGTGGCCGGACGTCGCTTGGCTGTGATTTGTGGCTAAAACTCTGTTAATGAGACGCACGTGTCCGTTAATTAACCGGGACCTGGCGCGCCTTCGGGCCAGCCTGATCGGCCGGATTAGTCGCCGGCTTTTTTCCCCGTAGGCCATGGGAACGTCGAAGAAGAAGACCGCCTTGCCTTCGCGATATCACGCGACGGATCCCTGCCACCGATTTTTTTTTTTCAATCACCTCGCTTCGCGTTGCCTCGCCTCGCCTCGCCTCTTGGACTCGTTAATCTTCTCGAATATCCGCGCCGGTTTCCCTCAACGAGATCAACAACCCGTCCCCCGCACACCCCGCTTCCGTCAACCGGAAGAGACGAAGGCCGGGAACGAAGCTCCTCGCCTCGTGCCACGACGGGGAACCTATACTTGGGGAGGACATGCCGAGGAGGAGACTTTGAACGGGATTATTGCGGAAGAAATGGGAAGTTTGAACGTTTTGTAAAATATTGACTATCCGGGATGATGAGAGGAAGTTCGAAGATAGATTGGAGACGGGGTGCGTAATAATTCAGGGGAGAACTTCCGGCGGTGTGAAGGCTCCAATACGGATCATTTCTCAACATCTTCATAATTTTCAATACTACTCGAATGAGAGATCAGATACCAGCTATTTGATCACTGCTGCTAGACCTAACGTTCGAGTCTTGCATCGAAGACAGGGGGATAGCAATTTAGCACCCACGCCAGCTACCGAAAACGATTTACACCTCGCAGCTTCGTTTTATTCGAACCTATCGGAACAATCCTCCCTTTTGCCACGAGTTTAACAGAATCCAAACGATATATCATAGCGAGTGTATCTGGAGTTGTGGAATACCCGTTAAAACGTGCATCCAGACTAGAGCAGAGGATTAAGTTAGGTTACCGTCGGCAGCGAGGGGTTTTCTTGATATCGTTAAGAGCGTCGGACAGAACGGGCCAGGCGATGGCAATTTGCCACCCACATGTTGGCCACCAGTAGAATCTCCGTTGAACACCCTGTGGCTTTGTTTTACGGCCGTGTGTGTCGGGGACAAGGTCTTTGTTCCCTCCTATTTAAAGATCAGCCCCCGGCGAACATCTGCCGATGCCTCGAAGAGCATCAACGAAACTTCGCGATATCCTGAACAGATCCTCTTCTTCCCGTCGAATCTTCTTATCCCATAAAAATCTCACACGATACAGGATCGCGCGGCACACCGTGGAACACGGTTTCAGCTACGGAAGCGAAGTTCGGTCGCCACAGATCTAATAAAATCATGGATCCGTCGGGAGGTTCGAAGTTCCCGGTTGACTTTCGAACAAAGTAACAAGATCACGGTTTCAAAACTCCCCGTTTGACAAGATCTGAATCCGTGATCTTCGGAGACGTATCTTCGAGGCGCGAACCTGGTCTCTGTCTCTTTCTCTCTCTCTCTCTCTCTCTCTTTCCCCGGTTGCGAAGTTCAAGGAACGAGAGCCAAACGGGAAAAGAATCTTGGATCTGGGGAGTGTGTTCGCGCGTCTTCTTCGATTCTCAGCTCGGCTTATCGAACCTCGACACCCGATGCCCGGCGAGTGAACGGGTTCGGCGGATCCCCGTTTTTACGAGAATGGAAACGCGTGCAGCCGTTTGTCCAACTTTCGTCTCACAAAGAGGGCAATAGACACGTTGAGCGGCGGGTGAGGCATTAGTCTCGTTCGCAAGCACTTTGCAGCTCCCATTACCGAAGTTTCAGCCGGTGATTAAACCCCGAGCAAGTCACTCAGAAGCTTTTCGACGTTAACTCGGCTTCCCGTTGGCATTCAAGATCTCGGAGCAATTTCGTCTCGGCTCCGCATTGTCGCAGTCCGACTCCCTTTCCCCCTTCCCCGCCTCCAGTCGTTTCCGCGTCGCGGATTGTTCGTCGCGAAAGAGTATAGTCCCGATAAGACGGGAGCGCGAGCGCGAAATCATCGTGCCTCGTTGTTTAGACAGAAAGCACCGTCAGATTCCGCGGCTCTATTAGCGGGACGACGTAATTGAAAGAAAACACCCTAGCGAATCCTCTGAAAGCTACCCCACCACGCGCGACACCCCCTCGACGCGACAATGCTACTTTTTAATTATTTTCCCACGATGCCGCACGCCCTGATTGCTCTGTACACACAAATTTCGCTTGGAGGGTGTGGAGACCGAGGAAAGGGTAGGTGTAACGTTGCGAAAATATTTATTTGCGGTGAACGCGTAGCGGATCGAGTAGAACTCGCGCTATGAAATTGTTCGTAAATAGACTGTGGATTTTATGCTGAATATATCAGACAGGCCAATGGGGCAGCAGCGATTATTAGAGCTACCGTGGACTGTTCCTTAAGTAATCATAACCGTGGTAGCGGAAAAAGCCTGGTGGCGAAATAG
The DNA here is from genome assembly GCA_916610235.2 of Lasioglossum morio. Classification (NCBI taxonomy): domain Eukaryota; kingdom Metazoa; phylum Arthropoda; class Insecta; order Hymenoptera; family Halictidae; genus Lasioglossum; species Lasioglossum morio. The sequence continues at coordinate 26,904,739 of OU744325.1, read as the reverse complement.
GGAGTGTTTCGCGAGCGTTTCGCCAACCCCTTATCGCCTAGCAACCGCGAGGAGATCCCGGGACGTGTCGCCATAACAGTGGCGTAACAGAGAGAGAGAGAGAGAGAGAGAGAGAGAGAGAGAGAGAGAGAGAGCAAGCTACACCGCGTCGATATAGAAGAAGAAGCCTCTCTCGCCACACGGGCAACAGAAACTTGCCCGACTAATCCGGCCGAGGATTTGTATTTCCTCGGGGGACACCGGGTATAAGAAACTATGGGGGTGTGTAACGCGACGGTCCATTCGGCCGGAGTTAATAAAGAAATATACAAGGTGACCAACCTCCGCATTTAATATCAATTTGCCGTCCGAGGCTCTCTTTCTTCCCTCGACGGCTGTCCCTCAGAGGGAAACGAAGGGATGAAGGGACCACAGAATGGAAGAGCGAGAGGGACGACAACCGGGGCTCCAGATCGCTAGGAAACGACTGCCGGATGACGAAGAGGGTGAACGAGCGACGATAAGAAAATAAGGGCGAGAGGGTTGCAGGGTATTGCAGGGTGTTGCAACCCTGAAGCGTAGAGTAGACGAAGAGGTGGCTGGCTACTAGGAATTTCGTGGTAGAAGTCTGCCCAAGGGGCTGAAAAGAAAGTCAGGGTGGAACGCAGCAACTTCCTTCGCCTTCCCCGGACGAAGTAATTGTTAAAACGCGTTCCAAAAGATGAGAGCTACTGATTACTTTCCTGCCTCCCATCCGACACCCCCTCCTCCTCCTCCCTCCGCAGACCACCCGCGTTCACGATGCTTTTCTCTCTTCGTTTTTTTTTTCTTTCTCTTGCTGCAAATGCCACGGACTCTTGCAGGAAATCTAGCAAATTGACGAGGACCTTTTTCTACCGCGCGAAAGAAATTAGTCGAGTAATGAGGAGTACTTGCGATTGCCTTACTCGGGGGCTGGTTTGCGAGTTTCTGTTTCCGTATTCGCTGTCAACTGGGAATCGGTGGAGTTGGCGATTGGATTAATTAGGTTGGCCTGGGGTGGCTACTTAAGTCTCCGGCTAATTTCGGAGACCCTGGGCAACGGCAGTTTCAAGTCAATTTATATATTCTACGTTGTGAACAATGAAAATGACATTTTGAAGTATGGATTTTCCCGGATCGCTTATCCAAATGTCAATCTCGGAAGACGTATCAGTTCCAAGCAAACTTTCGTTCGAATCGCAGCAGATTCCGTCCCACATCGGCAGAAGATTAGCGCGGCGCTCGGGTCTCGATCAGTCCATATGAAATTTGCCTAAGTTGCGGTAGGTCCCTGACGTATTCATTTCAAGCGTCGTCGTCTCGGTCAGACTTCAGTTAATTCGGACCTCATCCTCGGTTACACGTAGTTGGAACCAGGTTAAGTCTGGATTAGGTTCTGTTATCCCTAGGTAAGTCAACGTTGACCTTAAACTAATGTCCGCTCATCTTCATGAGCTCCGGTCCTTCGACTATCTCTTCCCGTCTGCCTCGCGTATTTCATAGACCGGATGCGCTAGCGGAGAGTGTTACCCGTAAAATCATCTACACAAAATCCACCGGCCATAAATTCCCGGCCACTTTCGGGGCACAATCGCGAAATACAATATTCGAATTCCATCAGATGCCGACCCCAATCGCGGCACACGCAACCCCGCGACGCAACAGTCCAAACACGGAAATCCTTTCGATTAACAACGCGTCGAATCGCTCGCAGGGCCCGAAATTAATTCCATGCTGTCGTAACACCCCCGTAACCACCCCCGGCTCTCACAGACACCCCCTCCAGCCAGGAAAACATGAATTATGTCTGTCGGACGAAGAAACGGGAGGCGCAGCTGTCACCGTTGGCCCGCGGTAATTGCATTATTTGCATTTAAAGCGGCCGTGAAAAAGAGCAGGGAAACCGTGGAAAAGACGCACCTCGGACGTCCTTTGACCACTCTATCTTCGGAGACCTAGACACTCCGCGTGGCATCCCTTTGTGGCCACGGCTCACTCTTATTAAAGCGGGCAGCCGAGGCGCTGCAATTGCTATCTCCTGGATCATCATACCCCCAACCGCTGCTCGAAATATTTACTCCGCCGGGAACACTGTCATTCACTGCCATTTCCATACTGGTGGCCTGGATGGGTTTGCTTTTAGCTTGGAGACCCTCTGTGATGAGGACTTTTGCGGATTCTCATTTTCGATAGCTGTTTTGTGAACAGAGAGGAGGTAGTTTGTTGATAATTGGAGTGGTACATGTAAAATAGACAGCAGTTGGGCGATAATAGTGCGTTTTCTTTCGTAACCCAAAAAAAGTAACCACTTGAAATGGAACCACGGTTAAAATGTTTACCGTGTAGTCAGACACGCGAAACCATCCCCTCGAATATAAGGGCTGAAGTTGAAGTATTGGGCGTCATTCGTTTCGTTGGAATTCCAATGAAGACACGAGTTCATTCGATTGTTATAAATCGGTTGGATGGCAGGTATTAGCGTGGTTGAAAATTGAAGGGGGGACCGAGTGGGAATCTATATTTGAAATCGAGCTAGAGAAGATTTGGTGTCGAGTGGGGTTGCTAATCGAGAACAATTTTCTGGACGGATCGATCACTGGGGCGAATTATTCACCGTGCGAAATTTCGCGAATCAAGCGATGCCTCGAACAATCAGACGGAAGAATGAAATTCAGAAATGTTTCAGGCAAAACAGCTCGAACCGCAGCAAAAATAGAAGAAATATGAAAGTTTGACACGATCGCTATTGAGTAAACGAAGCAGAAGACACGTAGAGTTGACCCACAAATCCGACAAGAGCGTTTGCCACACTGAAGGCTCGTCGGCGGGAAGTGCTGGCGTCGCGCGTCGCGTCGTCTGTAAATATTAATGCGCGAAGTCGCGGAATCTGAACGAGTCACCTCACCGGCGCGGCGGAACGCGGTGCAAAAGCCGTGTTCCACGGAATTTCTGCTGGAAAAGCGTTTGCTTTGGAAGCTGGCGGAGCTTGTCGTCCGTATCTTGAACTCCGGTATTGTTTCCATAACCGCGTGGGGAATAACAGACGGTCTGGGGGGGGGAGGCGTTGGTGTTCGACGAGCAGCAGAGCGAAGCAGAGCGAAGCAGAGCAGTAGCAGAGCAGCGGCAGCTTCGGCGAAAGAAACTCTGGAGTTCTTGTTAACCGTGGAAAAATCGCGGTGTTTTCCAGCGGGTGGGGATTTTCCGGGGAAAGCGAAGAAGAATCGGGGACGGTTCGCCGTTTTTGTTCGACGGCAGCCGTCGCCGGATTAACGGCGCGGCGCGGCGGTATAATGCAGCTCGCGGAACAAAAGTAATCGGTGGCGTACGAGCGACAAGCGAATAGCACGAGCACGCGCGGGGAAAAACTGGCGGATGCTGCTCGGAAAGATAGACAGTGTCTCTTGCTCTTCTCGACCTTGCTTTGTTTTCCCAGAGACTTCCCTCGGAATTATGTGAGCGAACGGTCTTCTTCTCTCGACCTTCTTCCTGGACACCACCAGGGCTATTCACCACTGTCCGGACTTCTGACGTAATTGATTTTGCGACCTCTATCCTTCGAGGCAGAAACGACCGGCTTTAACGGGCGACTAAGACTCGTCCTGTCTTTTACGGGCCTGGACCCTACGTCGACGTCATTACGACGAGAAAGACGACCTCGCGATAGGACAACGGAAGATTGTCGGGGAATTCTATGGCGGCTCTCGAAGGAACGCGAAATTCTGTTAAAACTTGCCCTAAGAAGTTCTGTGGTCATACGGGATTGTTTAGCCTTTCAGGAATGATGTCTGTGCATCGAACTGGCTCTGAGGAATATTGCCAAAATTTCTCGCGTGTTCCTCTCATTCTCAGTGTAATGATTCCCATATCCGCGAAGGTAATCGCGCGCGTGCAGAAATAATGCAAAGGAAATGACCGCGGAGCGGCTATGGGTTCCGAGTAGGTACTCGATACGTAGTTTCGTAGCGCGGATAGTATCCTGAAAGTTTTGTGGCCTCTCGGAACGTGGTTCGATCCGCCCTTCGAGTGTCGGTAGTAGCTGCGAACGTCTCTTATTCGCTCCGAGGCGGCAATTCCGGCCGATATCGAGCACTCCGCTGCTTTTAGTAGCTAGACGACAGCCGCTAGCCGCTAGCATTGGCAGCGTGCGCTGCCTTTCCTGGGAACAAGCGTTTAAACGACGGGATGGTTCGAGCGGACGAAAGTGGACGCTCGATACGCTCGGAGAAAACTACTTGATATACAAGGTGTGCTAAAACCTTTAGAGACATTGGCTTGTAAAACCAGATCGACGATGGTAGACTTTAAAAATATCGTCACAGTTTCTATTTTATATATTTTGTACAGAGAAAGAAATGCAACACTCCAGTTAATATTTGGCTGACTCGGAAGATTTCAGCGTACAGTTTCGCGTTATTTCGCGGATCGGGACCACCCTGTACATTTCAGGTTGTTTTCAACACGACGAGCATCGAGAAGCATTGCGAAGCATTGGAAAGCGAACCGCGGAACCTCTTCGAGATGCAGCAGCGGCGCGACATGCGTCTCGTATCGGGTTATGGACCTGTAAATACACCGGACGTGTTTACACGACCATAACCGCGGCCGTCTTGTAAATAAGTTAACCCCCTGGCTCTCAGGCCGGTTTTACGAGGACAGCGACAAAGTACCGATATAACGCGCGTGGAAACCGACGCGTTTTCTTCCTCTCTCCTCCAGACTCTATCTCTCTTTCGTCGACATGGCCAATCGCAGAGATTCTCGCGGCCGAGTGAATTCGAACCGATATACTATGCGCGCGAGAGCGACACTGTAAATCACGGTTAGCCGCGCGCCAGCTAAGGGAGGCTCGCAGGCCAGCCCCGGCGAGACGGTTGCGGACGTTTTACGTCTTCCGTGAATCACGGAAAACGTGCCCGATGCAGAGTGATTCTGGCCAAGCGACGTCCTCCGCGGGGATGTTGCCGAGGATGACTGCGGAAACTGCTGGGGACGTCGCACGATTTTGTACACACGTAGAATAATTTGATAGTCATGCATTCAACATCTTGTACATTCACATCATAGAAAATGTACAATACGTCGTCGTATAATTTTTTCTGAGCACGATGCGTTTCATCCCCTACCGTATTGACTGTCTTCACCCCCCAGATATAAAAATACACCGCTTATAAAAAAAATACATGTCAGATATTTTTGTCTAAAGCATGTCGAGTGTGAATTACAGAAAAATTGACGCGTTACAGCCGAGCGACGTTCCTCTCTTGTCGGTGTACACAGAAAACGAGGATCGTGTTACGCGAAAGTAACTAGCAAGAGTAGACTTTTCATGTAACTTTGTAGAACTGCTCATTGGACCAACGCAACGTAAGAATTTTGTTGTGCTTCGTTGGCGAGGCTTTTCCACGTTAAAGGGAAAACCACCCTTATCCGAGTCCCTTCTATTTATGCGCTCGTAACTCGTAACTACAAAAAATATCGGAAAAATTATATCAATTTTATCCCGTTCACGATAACGTGTCGCACACGATCGAGTTGACTTTAAAGATTGAATGCGACTAAACACATCCCACCATTGACAAACAACACGCGTCAAATCAATTTGATTCTAAAGCAAACCCAACACCGAATAGCAGACGTGTCAATTGATTTAGCGACACCTATAAAATCAACTTAACGCTGCTCGAATCGCCATCGCAGCAAAACCCAACCAATAAACGAGGTTTTAATTCGTACCTCGCGTTCCATAAGAACAGATCCATCCTCGCAGCGTGTACACTTTTTACCGGTGCATCGCGGTTAGCAATTATGATCGCGGGAGAATTTCTACGCGCAGCGAGACCCCCCGTCGCGTCGGTTTAAACAGAAGTTATTCACTCGGCAACTCGCGAGCGCAATTTGCATGCTTGTAATCCCGCGCCGGAGTTCGTGTCGCGACACCCCCTTACGCCAGCCGAGATTCCGCTATCTTATGGTAAGTGGTAACATCTCGAAGACGCATAATTGAGAAAGGGACACGGTGCCGGAAACCGGCTGATATCTCCGCCGCCCCGGGCCAATTTCCATTCGAGTTATTAGTTCGGGGTTCGATGCGTTTCCACGAGAGCACATTGCGCCCTGTACCCGACAGCTGCACACAAAGACGAACAGATAGAGAGAGGGAGAGAGAGAGAGGGAGAGAGAGAGGTAGCCAGAGATAGATAGACGACCCGAAGAGATCCACCATGATATCGGTGCACGAGCCTGCACTCCGAAATCGGTGGCTGAATGGACAAGTAGCTCGATGCCCGGAGAACTTGAGCTGTTTTGGAAATTGTTGATTAGTCCCGAACGGTGTACAATTGGCGCAAGTGCTCCGGGCAACCTGAACCTGGATTACACCGTGCTACCACCGTCGACTAATACAATTCGGAGTGTTCGGTATTGACGGACAGGGGTTCCTCCTTTCCTCATGCCAGAAAATAGTTCGGCTGGTTCGTATACGTGTTTGTTGCCCGAAACGATTAGAACGCGAACTTGAAGAGCCGTGGAGTAATCCTGCACGTGAACTCTGGCTTGAGTAATAGGATTTAGGATTTAAACGGTGGCAGGTTTGATGGATAGCGCATTTTCTAGCTTCAGCTGCCAGAAAGCTGTCGGTAGACACGAAATATTCGGATGATACAGTTAGCTCGATGCGGGATCAACTGTGACAGGCTTCGAGAGGCTACTGTCTGTCGATGGCGTCTCTGCTTGCGTCACTAATGCGATTTAGGTATTATTATTTCCGACGAATATTTGGGTTATGGAGGCTAATAGGATATAGGCTTTAAGTGGATAGAGCATGTTCCCGATGGTTAAGGAGGTTTAGAACAATTTAAGGTGCCGGGAAGCTGAGATTAGTTTAGCTATTTTCGTGCTCGTTGGGAACAACGTTGCAACAGGTAGATTTTTCAGATATTCGAATTTTCGCGAAAATAATTTTCGACGTTCAAGCGTTTCAGGATCGATCCTCCGCAGGAGCGATTACTCGGGTCGAAGGGATGAACCGGACGCGAAAGTCTCAGGGTGTTTTCCGGGCCCCTCGACTCTCCGCTTCCGGAACGCGGGGGTTAGCCCGCCTTTGTTCACCGGAGATAGCACAACGATCGTTGTACCATCATCTGAAACCGCCGGCCGCGTTCCACCCGCTTCGAAACCCCCTGTTCTTCCTTGTTCAAGGGTGGTTCCTTCGTCTTAGTCACCGGAATAGCGAAAGTCACCCTCCCGTACGGTGCCGTCAGCGGGTTGCCAATTCGTTTCTTCGCTCTTCGTTCTTTGTTCGAGCGAAGGGTCGAGCCACCCCATTACGCGGACGATAAATAAGCAGATACGTCGTGTCGACGGAGTCGTCGACGGAGAGCCCGATGTCGAGCAGGCTCGTTTGCGTGTCGTTAACATCGGCCCGAGGAGCCGGGGGCTTTCAATAAGACGGAATTGTTTTTTTCTTCTCTTCTATTCTCTTCTCTTCGCCTCCTTTCCGGATCGCCGCAGTCTCGCCCTTCGCGGGGGTGAAACAACCACCTCCCCACCAGACACGGAAGATTGATCACTGTTTAATTCGCAGAGCCAGAGGAATTAGTACACTCTCGCCCCGACCAGTTCCGATCGCACGCTGATCTCGTCTTCATTTTCTACCGAACGCCGTCGATTAATTCGATCGACTTTGATTAATGTCTCGACAATGAGTTTTGACTGCGTTTTCGCGGATCCTCTGCTGGATCTTTTTTGCATCGGGGTTGTGTACGTCGACAGTATGTTAAGAGGAAGAGCGAATCGATTATCGAGATGCTGGGTGATCGCTGACTTCGGGTTAACATCGGACGTTTCAATCACCTTAAAATCCCAACAGCACGGGCAGTGTCTCGGCGACAGAGCAGCTCGCACGGTGACCATAAATCAGTATCAGCCCTCACGGAAGCATTTGCATCGCCGTCGATCCGTGTTACTTCCAGCCGGGCTCTCGGATCCCTTGGAAAAAAAATGCGAATCTACGAAGTAATCCCGGAAGCTAGCCCATCGATCGGACAGAGAGCGACTTCGGGACGAGAATTCCGGACGAATCGCCGGCGATGATCCTTCCGGCACGCGGCCGTCGACGGTTTTTCCCGCGGCGAAACAAATCGTCCGGCTTCCCGTTTCGTCCGATGAAAATGAAAAACGGCGTTCGTCGATCGTGCCATTTTTCTCCGCGACGCCATACCACATACCGGCAAAAAGCGAAATAATCAACGCCACGAGGACCCCGTTGGACTGCGCGTCCATTTTTCGTGTTGGCCGACACACCGGGGGGCCGATGGAAATTGACTACCCCCTGGCCGAGCGTTCGGCCCCCTTTTTCTCCCTGACCACCTTCTTCGTTCTTCGTTCTCTCTTTTCTCCTTTTTTCTTCGCGCCCGCCTTTTGTTAGCCGGGTGATTCACCGGTCACGACTGCCGTCCATTTTCGTATTACCGTGTTGGCTTCTTTAGATTTTGTTTCTTCGTCGCTGAAATATTAATGCTCTGTTGCGTTTCGTAAGATGAATACGCGAAAACAGTCAGCCGTCCGAATTCGTATTCTCGTCTACCGCCAAAAATAGCGATTACTTCGAAAACTCCGTCCAGTGAAACAGGACCTTAAGAGGATAACGTAACCCCTGAATATTACTAGATTTAAGGATAAAAACAGTGTTTGCGGGAAACAATTGTTTTTCCTTATACGAGTATGTCACGAACTGTGTGAGGGCACATTTTAAAGAGGAAGCTTGATCGTAGGGCGCTCAGCTCATGATTTAACGAGATTTGGTTTATATCTAATAATATGAGCGTCCAAAGTAGGGGAACAAAATCGAGACAAAAATCGAGATACCATTCTCAGGTTCCCATGTATTTTTCTAATACAAAACGATTTTTTTTAACATGCTCGTACAAGGACAAACAATTGTTTCCTGCAAACACTATTTTTACCCTTAAATCTAGTAATATTCAGGGGTTACGTTACCTTCTTAATCAGGTATACCAGGAGGGTTCGCAGTATCTCGTTCCAGCGTTATTGCATCAGGGTGCGAAACCCGATCGGCTGCCGCAGAATCTGGCCTCTGACAGAGACACTCGACCAGCAGATCTTCGAATCCGATCCAATTGATCCTCGTGCTCGCGCGTGTGCATCGAACGTTAGACACGGTTCGTGACGATATAATGGCGACGGTGATCATATAATAGGCGATGATGGTCGGCGAGGGAGGGCGTGTTCCGTTCACGCGAAACCGAGGAAGTCCATACTTAATCGACGCGATGACGACAATCACGTCTGTGCAGACGAGGCGACGCGACGTTCGGCTCCCGCATTCTTCGTCGTCGCCGACGAGCGCACAGCTTCAAGCTGCTGGAGTGGGACGGAACTCGATCGCTGTGCTGGGAAACGTTTCTGTTCGTTTCTAGTGGTTCGTTGCAGAATGAACGAAACCGGCAGACGTAGCCACAGGCGGTTCCCGTCGAGGACCAACGCGGATCGCGTCGAAAGCTCGGGCACCCCGTGTTTCGAGCGCGAAAACGCCGAGCGAATTTGACATCCCATGCAGATCTCGCTTGGTAAATATTGATAAGCCGCGTAGATAGCGGGATACACGCGCTCGAGGCTTAGGCTGAGGTTCTGCTGTCGCGGCGCGAAGATTAGAGGACGTCAGACGGTTTGACTTAGCTTTGTGCATCAGTGATAGCGCGATACGATCGATACGGCGGACGTCTTCAGACTTTCTACAGGATTATTGTGCTCGGTACAGGACCGCTCAAAATTTAGTTCCCGTCTTTCTTCGAGATGTTCCCTTCAAATTCGGTATCCAATACTTTTTAAATCGGTCGCTCTAGTCCTACTCCAGGTGAAATTTGTTGAAGCAAGTATAGTAAATAGAGTAAGTCTGGACGTATACTCGAAGTATGTATTTCTTGGGATATGTATTTTATTTGGTTGTGTTTCACGTGTTTCATATATGTGTGTAGTTTTATTACATTGACACTGTTCGGGTCAATTTGATCAGAGTGGAAGTTCCGTGTATATTCTGAGAGAACTTCGTATTTGAGTGTTATCATAGCATTTCTGAACCCTTTTCATCTGTAAACATTTCTTGCGATAGATCGATAGGTAGACAGCATTCTTGTTCGATTTTGTTTTATCTTTCGAACGAGAAATGTTTGTGTACGAAACCTACCGCTGCGAGCGTAATATATTTTGTATACTGCTGTGAGGTATTAAATTAATACAAGAGCGTGTGTCAGCATGGATATTTGTACTTAGCCAATAAATCAATTTATACTTGAAGAACCTCGCGCAAACATTAAAGATAACGAGGATCGCATTTTAACGCCACATTTATCGAATAAATCAAAATGATCGATTCCAGATTCTGCATTTACAAACGGCGCTACTGCAAAGACGACTTTGATGGGAATTATTGGATAAAATTAATTTACAATCAAAGTCGAACAGGATTCGCATTAAATAGAATGAAACGCGAATTCTCAATGTCGAATAACGAAGTATCCTATATTGATACTTTATGATATAAATACGATACGATGCGAACACATAAAATGTGGTAACAGTAGTAATTATTAGCGAAACTGTACCTTTTAATCTGCGTTCGCCATTCACAAGAATTTAACCAAAAGAAAATATTTTCTGTCCGGGGCACTGTTCGAGGGTTGCGAATGAAATTTTCTTGCGAATTAAATATCGATTGAATTCACAATAAATATTCCTACCCTCTGAACACCGTGCGGGGGTTAAGGGCTGATTTTCTATCCGAGAAACCCGATTTCACGCGAAACGGTTTAAACATCGAACGAAAACTCGGCGAATTCCGTGAGGCCGAATCCAGTGAGCCATCTAAGCCACTTAGTTCCGTCATTTCACCAGGCGTTTAAGCTCATTTCGCGCGGCGACGAGGACGAAGACGAATAAAATCACTGAGAGGAGCGACAACGCGTCTCCGCGTCGCATAATTCCGGCTGGAAATTTGTCTGATCGAAGGGAGAGAGAGAGAGAGAGTTGGGCACCGTTCCGGAAGGACAGTCATCTACGAGGGTGGGTTAATAAAGAATCGAACCGTTGAGTAAGTAGTCTCGCCGAAAAATTCCGCTTGTTTATCAAGATTCCGGGGGAGAACGCACGCGGAACGATCAAAGTTCACCAGCCGCGTATTTCGACGACAGTAAAACCATGATATACGGAAACGGGATCGCAATGAAAGGGACAGAGGGTGTGCAAAAGAGAGAGAGAGAGAGAGAGTGAGAGAGAGAGAGAGGGGTTGGTGTGGCGGAAGTTCCCAAGTCCGCGACGAAGATCGTATAATAAAACAATCGTATTCCGGGCCAGCGGAGCGAGAAGCAATAAGGGCGCACGACAGTCCGAGAATATTCTTCAAAACAATATTTCGCGATGTCCAACGGGAACGAACGGCGTCGATCCGACCTGCTAAGAGTATCGACGGCTCGTAGTAGACGACGTCGTCGACGACGAGCACCGTCGGCATTCCGCGTGCTCGGCCGTTTTATGGATTTTTGATGCCGGCGAATGCCACCCTCTGAAAAGTCGAATCCCGACGTATATACGCGCCCCGTAAAAAGTTCCCTTTCACGGCCCGTAGACACCCTTTATCCGCTGCTTTTCGCTGCTGGATATACTGCGTAAACGGAGTCGTCGTGCTCTCTCCACACCCGCGGGGATTCGTTGGATTTCGCCACGCCTAATCGTTACCTCCAACCACAACTCTCTAACCCATTTAAATCTGCATTCGGTCTACGTTCTATGGAATTTTCACTGACGTAACATTCTTCGGAATAAAACTCATCAGTCAAGACCATAACTATCGTTATCATCATTTATTTATCAAATAAACAGTTTACGAGAAAGCGAGAAAAATCGCGACGCAACAACGACGCGCCTTAATTTCCTGCATCGCGATTTCCGGAATCGCCGCGAGGCTCGCGGAATCCCGTGCTCGTGGTCGCTTGCAATTGCGAATCCGTGGCCAAAATCGCGGGCATATTTATACAGGCTACGCAGGGGGATGCATCGGCTCGCGAAACCGGGGTAATCGCGTCCGATTTGCGTGCACGCGCGAAAGAGCAGCGCGTTTTCGGCTGGCCGGCCATGCCGATCGGGGCGCACACTTTACTTTTTGAAATCCCACGCAGACGACGACAACGTTCGACCGCTCGTAATTAACGTCATCGCCGTCGGGCACCGCCTCCCACCCCAAACTCAAACCCTTCTATCCTTCTTCTCTCTCTCTCTCTCTCTGTCTCTCTCCCTCTCTCTCTCTTTGCACCCCCAAACCCCGTATCACTTTTCCAACGACCCGTCAGCCATACCCTGTCAGCGGCTGCGCTCTTTCTACCGACGTATAATTAGTGTCCTCTGTTTCCCTCGGCTGGCAGCCGCGTTAATAACGGCATGCCACCAACTCGATCGCGTTTGCGGCTCCGCTTATCCGTTTGAAAACGAGATTCAATTACGATCGCGACCCACCCCCGACCACTCTACACACACACGCGCGAACGATCGTGTCGATGCATACCATCGGTGGTGGGTTCCGGTTCATTCGATTCGGCGATTCCTTAGCCTTTTTTTAGTCTAAGTTCGACGGGGATGTTCATTGGGAAATTAACCCCTTTAACTCGCTCGGGGCCGGATTTAATCGGCAATTGACCGCCCGGGGACAATTGCTTTTTGATGTGCCCGCGGTTTGTGGTCGGGATGCACGGAATCTGTACGAAATTGTACTCGAATTTCGTTGAAAAAGGAACGACACAGTTCGAGGAATGCCTTGAGGGTGCACAACTTTCAAATGTCGAAAAAATTACGAAACACTTGTACGGCATCTTTCCTCATCAATCTTTTCATCTCCCGTGTAAAAAAAAAATAAAAGATTTCATTGTACCGGGAGTAAATCGATAAATATCCTTGTTCTCTCGAAGCTCGTTGAAAAAATTGCCTGCGATCCAATTAAATTTAAGAGTCCATAAGAGTCTGCGAGCAGCACGGCTCCATCATTTCCGCCATAAAATCCTCGCGGAGAATCAACGTCTCTCTCTCTCTCTCTCTCTCTCTCTCTCTCTCTCTCTCTCTCTCTATCTCTTTCTCTTTTTCTCTCTCGACCCAGTGAACTGCGGCGAACAGTAAATTCCTCGACGGGTAAGCGTTTCGCGAGTTCACACGTTGGTGTTTCGACGTTGAACGTCCCCCTCGGACATCGGCATCGGTTTCTTCGGCGTCGCTCGCACGTGTTCTTAATTCTTTATTAGCTCTGCGGCATGTGTGGGTGGGATCAAAGGGGTGATAGGGGGTGTAAGAGCGTGACTAGATGCCGTAGAGTTTCTTTTTGCGTTTCCGCAGAGGTGAGCCGATCGTATCTGCGCTCACGATTTCTGATCGTGTCGCAGTCGGCCCGACGTCCCATCGTCGGACAACATAAATTATTAATGTGGCCGCGCCGCGATCGTGAACGGCCGATCGCCGAAGAAATCGGACGGGTCGGGTCGTTAAAAGCAAAACGTTGCGTTTTAGGAATAATCGAGCTGGCCCACGAACTCTGCGAACCTCGGTTTCTTGCCAGGGCCACGGTGGGATTTCTTGAAGGGCAGATCATGCTCGCAAAGTCTTGCGACCGAATCTTCGACGATTTCGCAGACGCTCAATGATTTACTCGAGCACTGGTTTGAATTTTGTTAACGGAAATCGAGCATCAGTAGGTTTCGCGAAGAGTTCTTGCCGCGCGTGATTGGAATAACGTTGCTAGGGTATTTTGTGTTACAGTTTAACGCGTTTGCACCTTCGGAAAATGAAATTCCAAGACAGTGTTATCGATACGAGGCTGTAGAGAATGACGAGAGAGCGGTTTATAAAAATTTTACGAGACCGAGAGCGTCTAGGAGGCGATAGAGGCATGTACCGGGTGTCGGTAAAAAGACCGATAAAAATCTAAATCCCGAAATCTCATCGAAACACACGTGGCGGAACTCGGTGCGCCGCTATAGAAAACGCTGATCGGCGAAACCGCAAGGAGATTGCGGATTAGCAAGAAATTCGTTCACCGTTCACCGGACAATTCGTTTGATGCTCCTAACCGCTTCCTAGGGATATTGCGGACGAGATGCGGTCGCTACGGCCGAGCATATAACCAGAATATAACCGCAGCTCGGTAAACGGCGGCAAAACGTATTTCAATCAAAGTTCCGAACAGCTAATTCCGAACGATTCTGGTCGGGAACGTGGATAGAAGGATCAAGGATTGAACCTGACCATAAGCTGTCTCGATGAATACCCTTTTAGGGGGCATTCTCCTTGAAAATCGAGTATCCAACATCGCGACCGGGCATCCTTGCGATATCGTTAATTGAATTCCGCTCGATAATCCACGCTGCGTTCGATCTCGCTATCATCCTTCTGGAGTCGCCGGGAAATTCTCTTTGGTGGAAAGTTACGTTTCCGGGAATAGCCGTTCGTAGAAGAACCGATTTTTACATCTCGCCAAACTCGGTATCTGTTAAAAGCGTACGTACTCGCGTTCCCATTGATACCGAAGGAAAAGTTGTCGGTAAAAGCCGTTCTCATTTCTGTTCCCGAACTGTTTCAGGAAGTAGAAGTTCCCCGGGGAGAAGAAATATTATGGACAGCGGTGAATGCATAAAAGAGCGCACCGCGGGCTCAAAAAGCGGGAGCAACAGGTTACGAACTTCGGAAACGTATAGACATTTTCCGTGGACCGTTCCTACATTGTTCACCTGTTCAAATACCGTCGAAAATTTCTGCTCTAACTGAAGAAAAAAGACGCGTTCCCAGCTGAAATTCGTCGAATCCTCGAAACTCCGCGAATTCAAAGGTTTCAAACGAGAGATCGTTGCCTGCGAGAATCGTTCGCCTAGAAGGATCGAAGACTGGCCTCAGGGGCGCAGCAACAAGTTGCAGAAGTTCGCGATTCAGGAATTAAAATTGCACCGACGGGTTTCGAGAATTTCGCAGACGGCAGACGCGAAGAATTCCGTTTCCGGAGGGAGGAGAGGGAGAGCGAGTTCGATGCAACAAGTTCCGGGTGCATCGAACACAGGGAAGTTGCACCCGGTTTTTCTCCTATCGATCCGGCTACGTTGCATTGCTTTGGAAGAGTAGCGTGGAGAAGCGAGGAGAAGAGGAGAGGAGAGAAGAGAAGAGAAGAGAAGAGAGTATCGTTCGTCACGAGACAAGTCGGACGAATCGAAATCGGCTAGTGGTCCTCGACGCGGTGAAGAGGGATTACAGTTGTCAGCAACCAGTTCGTTCGGATTGCTTCGGCTCTCAGACATCATTAGATGCAATTCCATTCGTCGTCGTCCTTCGGACCGAGTTTGCCTCGTTCCTTCGACGGTCCTCGGGGCTGTTTCAGCAGGCGAAACCGTCCGCGTCGTAAATCCCGGAATCGAATCCTGCTACTCGCTCAGTCCCGCGACCGGTCCTTATTCGCTCGCCCGCTCTTTCCAGCCAACGTTCCTTCTCCTTGAAACCTCTTCGCCGCTTTGAGTATCGCGGCCAGTGCATTACGTGATTTCCCATGGACGATTGCGGTATTATATTTCTCCCGCGAGGCCGCGAGTGATTGCGTCGACAGGTTCAAAGGGACCTCGTAAGCATAGATACAGGCCACCGCGTTTTCGCTCTGCTTAGCTTCGAAGAGCTTTTTTCCTATACCGACGTAGTAAGTATATGCTATGCTCGATGCATGATATCTAACAGTCTGTCGTGCTTTCTCTTCGTGCAATTTCGGGAAATTGTCTTCGTTGAGAGAGAAAAGATGCGCGTAGTACCGAAAGACCATTGCGAAACGGTTTTAGTTGTAGATGGAAGGGTGGGTACTCCACGATCGAGATTCAAGGTCCACCAGGGTAAACACGGCTGGCAATCGGTTTCCCCGGTTCTATCCGCTGGAAACGGTCGAGCTGTAGAGCACCGGGCCAGGAATTAAATTCACGTCCTCCAGTATTTGTCGAGTGGCTTGGACACACGATGTTGATGGTAGTTCCGGACGTCGGCTAACCGAAAATCGACTTTACTTTTCACGGAGAAGGCCCGGTCGTCGTCGATGCGTACCAGCCGCCTTCGGGCAAATTCGGTTCCGCCTTTACACCGACAGAATATTAAGCGGGCTCCGTGCGTGGGTGGAGGAGAAGAAGGAGCACCAGCTGAAGAGAGGGGGGAAGCATAGCCGGCTGCCTATGAAAATAGGGGGCTCGGAGAAGCTGTGCGAAGTGGCCGTTATCAGTCAGAACCGTCAGCGGCACTGGGCTGCCTCCAAATCGACCAAATAAATTCCTGTCACGGCTACCGGCTTACGTGGTCTCTCGAATAATCGGTTATTTTGTCCGGGACTCAACCCCACTCTCCCACCCCCACTCAGACAGACCAAGAATCTGTTAGAAAAGATTTACGAATATTATTTCGGCCACCCCAAAGACGTTTCCTCCATTTCCGGCGCTCTTTTAGATACGGGATAGGCGGACCCCCTCTGGTCTGACACCTGCGGCTGCACTCGATAATTCACTTCGGAATTGAGTCGTTTCTCGGTGGGCCTGGAACTCTGTTAAATTACATTGTTTTACTATGTTACATCCGTGTAGTTTTCCACTTATAGCTGTGTCCAAACCGAGCAGATCAAACGCGACTTGCAATTGAAACTCACGCGCCAGAGATTCTACAAATATTTATAATAAAAGAAGAAAATTATATTTACTCTGGAAACGGAATGATAAATGATCAGGCGCATAAAAATCAATCATTCGTGTTCTTTTATCTCGATACCGGAATATCATTCGTCGGGATGCAAGTTTAAAATATGCCCATCCAGGCGACTCGCATCTGATTCATCACTCATAAAAGCGTAGTAATTATTCACTGAATCGCCGTGATTACTCGCAGCATTTCCGTCCGGAAAATTAAATCGAGTAGCGACGAAGAGGCGTGGGGAAATGTAGAGGGGGACAAAAGTTTGATTTATGATGTTTCATATCCGTTGATTTCCCGGTAATTCTTCGAAAGGATTCCGGGTTGAAACAACACGGCGGCCTCGCGCGGCGTGGCACAATGCGTCTCGTTCGATGCCGTTTATTGCATATCGCGTGAAGGAACGTGGCGCAACGCTCTCGGCATTCATTAGCGTTTTTGGCAGGCCTGTTGGCGAGCGACCAGAGCCGTTTACTATTTCGCGTAAGAAAGTTCCCGCGGTAGTTTAATTGCGAGAGCACGGCGAAAGTTCGGCTGTAGAAGTGGCGGGATAATGCGGGAAAAATTGCTGACAAACTGCGGAACTTGCCGGCGAGCGGCGAAACTTATTTACGGTCCGCGCAAAAGATTTAATAAAAAGGCGCCCGCCCATGCTGTTGTTCCTTCCTCGCCCGAGATCTCGATACTCCTAAGTCGCGAACGCGTTCATTGTTAACCGCTTCATCTTGCGCGGCTCGATTTTTCTCGGAAACATCGAACTTCCGTGATTATTCTTCCCGGCAATGACCTTGAACCTTGCACTTTTGTCTCCAGAGAAAACCGTTCGACGAAAGTGCTCAATTTTCCCGTCGCCAACGTCCCGACCCATTTTACGAACGCTTCAAGGAGAAATTCGAGCGGGTCTCGAGGATCGAGGAACGACGTAATCGCAGTTTATCGATCCCGTGAATCGACGTGTCGCGACCGCTTTATCGCAGGTGAATTTGGAAACTCGCTCACGCCCGGTAATTGTGATTTGCGAGCGGGCCTCGTGAGAATCCGTCGGACTGGATTAACCGTGAAATGTTTCCCGTTCGTTGTGCGAATTTTCGCAGATTTTAACGTTTCGTGTAACGCGCATTCGCGTTAATTCGCGGCCCCCTTGATTAACGGTGCCGAACCAACGGACCGGAAGTACCTTTTCACGCTCTCGAATACTGTAGTGTCGCGATCGTGGACAAAGCTGCGATTTCGGCTGTGCGTCTGAGGCGAAATTTTTCAGAAAAACTTGTCAACACTCGATCTGTAATAAGCTAACCCCATTTCTATCTCAGAAACCGTGCAAAACTGACGGCATCGAATGGAACCACCCCCTTAAGAAGCCAAAAACTGGCGAATATATCCAAAATCGACAGACTGCCAACGTTATAGCTCATCGAATGGACGTCGGAGATCCGATCAGTCTCGATTCCGTGTCGAAAATAAACCGAACCCCGCGAACATGATTGATTTCATCGTCCTCGTCCCTGCGGCTCGGCACATTCAGTCGAGAGAGAAGTCATCGAACCGTGGCTGGCTAACCCCTCAGATACGGATGCTTGGCTGCGTGAACGTAGGAACACGGCAGGGCCGGGTGGCAGAGAGAGAGAGAGAGAGAGAGAGAGAGAGAGAGAGAGAGAGAGAGAGAAAGAGGGAAGCGGGGGTGGTTTTGCTGGAAAGGGGTGGCAGCGGATCGATCACCCCTTTTTCCCTGGCGAAGGCACGGGGCATGCTGGTATCGTCGAGCAGCATCTACGTTTCTCACCGGGGCCAATAAAAGTCTCCGCAAATCATGCGACACGGCAGCTACTCGCCGGGAACGCACGCCCACCGATTTCCCGTTTCGTTTCCCGGCTCGTTCGTTTTCCACCGGGGCAGTCGAGACAATTAGCACCTGCCCTGCGGCGCGCACCGCCATCCCCGCACACTCTATCTCTCGCGGAACATTTTTTTTACGATACCCACACGGCTACATTAAGCGACGCCGATGCTGCTTCGACGTTGATTCCCTTCTTTTCTCGCATACTTCGTTGCACTTGGTTGCACTTCGTCGGCGCCCATGCAAACGCGCAATTTTTTTTTTTACCAACCCCCGAGACGACGGGGTTCAAGTGTTTCACCTTTCGACGATTGGTTGTTGCTCGCCGATGCTGGGTTTTTGGTCTTTTTGCAACGGATTCGGTCGAAAAACGACTTCCACGAAGGGTGGATCAACCCCTCCGTGGTGTCGAGTCTGGCCGGATCGAACATTCGACGAGGTTGCAATAAATATTCGATTTCCTTTGCACTTTTTTCCATTCTATGACGAAGATTACTAATTACCAGCCGTAAGGGTTGTTCGTACCATTAAAATACGTGTTACAGACATTAGAAAAAGACGAGGCATTTTCTAAACGTAACCCCATGACCACTGCACCATTACGGCAACACTCGACCCTCACAAAATTGCGTGCAAACACATATGCTCGGTGAAAAGTATCGCAATGACCTGGACATTAATTTATCCACTCGGAACGATACGTTCGCATGACTAAATGTAGAATATATACGGTCAGTAATTAGCATTCCGATTTACTGCGACATAAAAATTTCACTGCGCCTTGAAGTGAAAAGTAATTTTTATTAGCTGGCATAAAGAACGTTCTCGCGTGTTAAAAAGAAGAAATTAGCCTCGAAGTTAATCCCATAAAAATATGCTGCGAACGCGCATTAGTATCAATCAAACTATCGATCCTAATAATCTTCTATTAAAAATTAACAAGTTGAGAAGCTAGCATAAACACCCAGTCGTTTCCTCAACTTATGAGAATGTAAACCTTGTCTGGCATTTTAAGACTGTACGCGCCAGTGCGTTTAACTTTTTTATTCCTCGATTACCGAAACTGTAAAGGAGCGGTATCGCAAAGTTCCGAAATAAACTTCCATATTCGCGCGTACGCTAAAAATCGCGCGTGAAATCTCTTTGAGAGCAGTCTTGCGATATTTATAAGACAATTACGAACCAATCACTTTTAGTGCTCGGCGGTGCACGCAGTGTTAAAGTTCGAGCCGGGTACTCGGAAGCATGCTAAAGCGTATAAACCTGTAAGTAACTCCAAGGCGAGCCTCGTGAAAAAGATCGTAACGCAACGGGGTTGATTCGACTTCCTGCGCGGCTGGGGTCTATAAAAATGTAAATTTTCGGTGAATGCCTGCGCAAAAGCCCCGGTCATAAGTATGGTCACGTTACATTGTGTTCCGGTTGCGTTTATCACGCCGTTCGATCGCGCGCCAGCTCGATCGGCGAATTTTCGCGGGGGCGCGGCTTTTCATCCCCTCGAATGAATGTGTTCGGCTTCTTGAGCTGGCGATGTGAGCGCAATAATGAGACAAAATGGCCGTGAGAAATGCGGTCGCGTAGCTGTTGGATGGGACCCAAAGGCGATGAATTATCTGGAATCCGAGACGGTAAATTCGAAGGCGAATACCGGTGGGAAACCAGCCGCCGCAATTGATTTTCCGAACCAGGAAAACAGACAACGGGGAGCTGGGTCGCCCGTGACCCGCGTCTTATGTATTTCGTTATCCGATCCCACCATTTTTCAATAATTCCTAAAGCTGCTTATCAAAATTTTGTCGTCGTTGCCGGAGAAACAGAAAACTTTCGTTACACTTCGTCTTCGCTTCATTTTTCACCGAGTGTTTCGGTCAGAGTTTAAGCCGTTCGAGCATTAGTCATCGCAATGGGACAGACTTTTATTTACGAGCCACCATGATGTCGGGCACAGAGTTTCGGGATGTGAGTGACGTGGAACCGCTAGTGGTTTATTATTCTTCGAGAGTTTCAAAGAGTTGCAATAACGAAAATGTCGTCAGTAATTCTGTTGAAAGCATTCTACCTTGAAACTTCATTCTCAATATTAAGTCCCGTAGAACCGGATGTCGATCGCAGCAATCGAAAGGTAACAGTCGAAAGTCAGCGATCCGTTTCGAGTGTCTTTCGTTCGGAAACGTAGCTATTTCCCAGTGAATAACGTAATTCTCGTCGAGCGAGACTTCAAAAGCCGCTGGAAACCGTACGTATGTCGTCCCTAACAATCTCATTGATCCTAGGATCTCGTTACAGGCCGATTGGCCGTGATCGAGGGACGCGCTGTTCGGATCGATGCCGCGCTGTCCCACCCCTCGAATCTATTTATCTCTGACGAGGAATTCAGAAAATCCGATTAGCGATAAAAAGCTCGTTTCGAGTCACCGGAAAGGGGCCCGTGGGAAGACAGTCGAGAACCGCGGAGACGAGAAGCGTCGGGACGACGAGAAGCGTCGGAACGACGACATCGTCAACGACGTTGTCCAAACGAATGTTTGGTAACCGGACGTCAGCCCGGATGATGGATGACACGCTAATCGTTCGTATTTACCGAGCCGCGCGCTCGCCTTTTTATTTCCTCGTTCATCTTGCTCGGGAATTCCTTCGGAATAGACCCGAGTTAGGCGAACGAAAATTTAGTCCACGTCTAACGATCTACGGTAGATATTTCTACGATACCATGAGAGACCACCAAACGTCCAACGTTGATCGTTGTTCGGTGCTCGTCGAAGAGGAAAAGTGGAAACAGAGAGGATCAAACAACGGACGATTGGCATGGTTTCGCTGTGGGGGACGATTTGACGCTGTTGGGGGTGATTTTCGGGATAATAGAAACGCTGGAAATTGTTCCTGATGGAGGTTGGTGGCCTCCGTCCGTGGCAGACGATGCGGATTGATGGACACTTACCTGAAACAAAAGGAAAGAATTTATTAGCTTGATCGAGCAGCTGAACACATAGAATCAAACACGAATGAAAATAGAAACTGGAATAAAAATATCAGATGACTAGCAAAATTGCTTTGAACGGCAGACTTCGCGGCAGAGCTGTCACACAAAATTTCTGTTTCGGAACGCAGACTTCCGCCACCGAGAATGGAAACCGAGAGACCTCTCTCGGTGCACAAAGTGTAAAACTCGATTCTCGCCGTCGATTCTCTATTTCCGAAGCGATCTAATAGTTCCCGCAAAGGAGATAAGATATTTCCCACAACAGTGGATGTTAGATAATAGAAATCGAACACGTCGTGTCCCAGAACACGCGGACCTAGTTCTTCGAAAGCACGTCTAGAATTCCTTACAGGACACGGGTACAAGATGCTTTCGGATAGAAAAGGTATCTTCGAAGAAGAAGCAACATGCGTGGCTAACGACTAACAAGAAAATCCTGGAGCATCGGTGGGATTGACAGAGCAGGTTTTTGGGACTCGTGTATCGCGTTACACAGCGTTTCAGATGGTCACGGGGGCTGGCCATCAGTCAATGGAAGAAAAATGATTCCGTAGCGACGAGCTGGCAGTAATCGAGCGTTGACTTAAACAGTCCTCGGCGACGCGACATTAATCATTCAAAAATCTTGCTCGTTACGCCGCGCCGTCGCCTGTCTAAACGAGGACGGAAACACGAGCTGCGGAAGTGCGGTGGCGAAAGGAGTCAACTGACTATGGTTGCTCTTGTTCGCGAAGCCTAATTGCAAGCACGATGACTTGGCACATATTTATTCAACTTTTTAATTGATCCTTTGGGTTCTACATGCCATAGAAGTTCAATATTTTTATGTCTCGCCTGATGTTAAGTATTTTAGCATAAAGTCGGAAATATACGAAAGCACATACAACTTGACGCGTGATCAAATATTCGCGTAAGGAAAAGCGTAATGTATATGCACGGTAGGTACATGAGGGAGTTACTAATGCAAGTATGTAACCAACTGTCCGGAATTCATATTTCACGAAGATTGATACGACAGCTATTTTATGCATAATGTAAAAACTGAAAACATCCTCTTGCATTTGGAGCAAAATTATACCTTCGCTGTTTTAATTATCGGTACGCCATGACGAATATCTTCGTATGAACCGAAAAAGTCTGTTACTGCTTGTCCGGAAGGGTGAAGCAGGCGGAATAAAGAAAACTGATGAGGGGCGCCGAACGGTGCGCAATTCCCCAAATTAGGCGAGTTTGCCGGCCACTCGAGCGCAACCGTTCGGCAAAAGCGTTGACGAATCGCCGTCCGGTAAACCCCATAGGAAACACCACAGTTCCGGGTTGCGCGATCGACGATGCGTGTCGTCTCGCGGTCCTAGCCTCGATTCTTTGATCGATCGCCTCGTATTTATTTATATTCCATCGAACTGCCACACCTGCTGCCATTAGCTGTTTCTCATTCGCCGCGCGCGGACGGCTACAGGGAAAAATATGAAATCCCCATCCTCTACCGCGCGACCCCCATTCCCACCCCCATAACCCGGGCACGGGCACTCTATCAATTTTTCGTGGCGCGAGAGAAATCTTCGGCAGCACGAAGCGATCGACTGTCACGTCCGGGGTGGTGAACGTGGAATTTGATCGCAGCCACCCTGGCCAGACTCCACCCCCTCTCCGTCCCTCTCCCCCCGACTTACCGACGATCGAAATCGCATTTAATTACCGTCGCAAATATCCTACGAGCGGAAAAATAGTCGACGTCGTGGAACCATTTTGATATTTCTGACAAACGTCAGAATAGTGAAATCTAAAAGTACAGATTGCGACTCACAATTTTTTACTGAATATTTCCAATTAGTTGTCAAATATGGTGCTTGAAATTCTTTCCCAATGCGCAATTCTCATTTCACCTTTTTAATCAAAGTTTTAATCACCAGCCGCTCCCACAGAAGCAATTCTTCGCGTTCGAGTTTTTTTTTCAAGCCGCATTATCTATAGTTTACAGGATTCTACGATCTGTTCGTCAAAGTCTGAAAACAGTGAAAGAAATTGAATAATTCTCAATAATAGGCTCTGTTCCCGGGGCCATTTAGTTGCGCCGGTGCTCCCTTAATTTCTTCTCCGGTCGAAGGGACTCGCGATTTCCAATCACCGGCAAAGATGAAAACAGAAATGGGGTCGTGGAGGAGTCCGGTCGCGTACAAGGGGGTGTGTGCCGGACGGATTATAATAAAAATCGCGGATTGCAGATCGGAAGGAAGTCGGTGGACCCCGGCTGCGGTTTCCAATCACGCGGATTTACATTTTTAATTTCCGCCGGCTCTGTCGCCGGCCCTTTCCAGTCGGTTTAATTAACTCCGTTTTCTCGGCTTCTTATATCTCCTGCTTGTCGCGCTCGCTTCTCCACCTCCTCAACCTCCTTCCCCTCTTTCTCTCCCCCCCCCTTAACTTTTTCCAACCCCCCATGGCCGGCTGTATCGACTTTCGTCGAGCTATCGACAATTTTTCAATTACCCGAGCGTAAGCGAAGTAAATTAATTGTTACGCCGACTTCGGTCGGTTTCCTTTCCCTTGGCCCCTTCATCCTCCGAGATCGAGCGGAACCGTGTCCACGGAAACCAGCCCACAGGTCACCGACTTTCTCTCGTTCCTCCGCGAATGAGCTAAACATCGTCGTTAAAAAAATTCTGAAGAAAATTTTAAAAACTTTGAAATCGTTTAAGTAGAATTGTAATTGCAGAACAGTGTTCCCAGCGATGTAGCACAGTCTACGGGCATTTGTCTCGCTGGATCCGCAATCGGCTCCCCGCAGCGCAACTTTTATCCGCGATCGCACCGAAGAAATATACCGCGAGAATTCTAGATCGCGGCCGAATATATTACACGCGTAATGCTCGCCGATAAGCGGGCATCGCGACGTAATGAAAAATTATGCCGTCACGTGACCCGCGAAATATTTAATTCCACCCCGCGAGCTTACCATTTGAAAATTTACTCTCTCCCTTACAGCCGGCACGGGAAGTCATGCAAATAGCTCGCGAGCCGGAATAAAAATATGCGAGGCGAGCCCGACACGGCTTCCCGCGATTTACGACCGATCAGATCTGCGAGGATAATTACGCCGATTGACCCCGGGACTCCCGGAACCAGCCGATGTTTTCCAACTGGCAAACAATCTCTCAATTGTCCCTTTGTTCGCTTTTCATTCCCGGTGGCCGATAGGAATCTCGCCGGGCCTCCTACTGCGTCGGTGGACCGACATATTTTCTGATTTTGCACTCCGCAGATCTCTTTAAAAGGTCGCAGAAAATGGACTTGATTCGAAACGAATTCAAATGTATTTTAAGAAGAATATCATATTTGCTAACCAATGCGACAATCGAATATTTCGTCTTCGTCGAGGTTGTCCTCGTAATCTTCTGTTCGTAAATTTGGTGAAATTAAGAAGAAATAATAATCGCAGTTGCGTGCGATATTTGTACACGGTCTGGTCAGATTTGCAACGGGCGGCCGGAAATACGACGCGGTTTAGAAAGGCGAGCGCGACGATTTTTCCGTTTAATGCCGATTAACAAACCCGACGCGACCCGTAAATTCACCGTGAAACGTGAACGCAATCGTTCGGCCGCTGCGAATTATCGGCCACGGATTGTTCTACGGGCTTTGTTAACGCTCGATCGCTGCGATCCGTAGCCTGATAAGCGTTGAGAAGCTTATCCGAACGGTCGAAAGTTACTCCGATATTTCACCGGAGCCGATATTTACATTGTATTCGGTTATCGTGTATCCGTTTGGTATTTCATTAGCCGATATTTCATTTCCTGAATGAATAGTGGGAAACGATCCGGTTTCGCAGCCACGGCATTTATCTCAGACCGAGCCGGAGGATAGTGTTCCACGCTTTTGCCAAAGAGTTCAGCGTGAAAACGACTGTTCCTGTTCGTACAATGGTCCGGTCAAGTACCGCAGTCCTGAGAGTTAATCAATTTACCGACTCTTGCGAAAACGCCGAACTGGATTTCATTAATATGGGAATATTAGGCGTTTCTTCCGTGTCGAAGTGAATTACCAAATACTTTCTTGTCCATCGTGTTCCAACGAACACCGTGATCTAATTACAATAATTGTATTGAACGCGTTCAATGGAGATTCTAGATAGCAGGGGATTAGCAATGAATCTACAGACCCAGTTTTAAACAGGTTAGTTTCACGGAGAACATATTGCATCCCCCCAGCGGTTTCAACGTCTGCATCTCCCGGAACGAGGTTCCGCGTCGGTGAAATTGCGAGACGCATCCTGCAGGTCGCATTGTTTGCTTTTCATTAGATCTTGATTGTTCGGTGACAGTTTGCGACGACCTCGTTTAGAGAGGGCGCACGAGCACGCCGGCATTTTGCGATCAGTCTCTCCACGCTCTCTCTAACCCACTCGTCTCTAGATCGAGGAAATCGATTTTTACAACGGGAGACGGATTCCGCTCGGAAACATCTCTTACTAATTCGATTATCCGGCGCCGGCTTATCAATGCAATCCAGTGCAATCTACAATCAACGTGTGCGCCATTTCAGTCGAGATCGTCCGCCGTTCGAAGGAATTTAATTCCGAGGCTGCACCGAGGTGCATTCAGCTGCACGGGACGATGATAGGAGCCCGAACAAAAATTGCTACTACTGCATCCGGCGTGGCTTCGATATCCGCCGAACTGGAGACGACTTTTGACGAAATACGTCTTATCAAAATTCAAGAAGTAAGCCGAAACGATACACGGGACAGTGGAAGGAAAATTTTCAACGAGGTTGTAGACCTCGCGTATTAAGATTCGAGCATGAACATGGAGTCTTGACCGTTCGAGGAGTCTCCGGAGAAGTTCCTCGCGAAACGGTTTCATGTTCCGGGTAGAGAACAAAAAATTTCGACTGCCGAGGGTAGCTTGTCGACAGGTGACTCTCAGACGGTCGTAGATCCCGGTGTGTGCGCACCTAACGCAGCCCTCAGCCCTTTCCCTTTGCTTTCTCTCTCTCAGTCGTGCTCCTTCCGCCATGCACTCAATGGCATAAAGCAGAGAACGCATGAGCGAACCCGGCCGAGCCGCGAGAATCGTCTTGGTGCGTTAAAGCCGCAGACCCTTCCCGATTTCAGAAGGAGAGTGGGGTCGAAGGGTTCCAGGAATGCTTGTGCGTGAGTCGAAGGGCCTAGGTAGGGACCTTTCGCGACAGTCTCTTCCTCTCTCTCTCTCTCTTTCTCTCTTTAGCGTTATGGTGTTTCGTACCGGTGATCCCGTAAAGGAATTCACTCACTCACTTTCTCTCTCTCTCTCTCCCTGCGGCGGACGGCTCTCGCAGTTTCGCGCGATTTACTCTTGATTGCGAAACGCGAGCGGAGATCTCGGGCTGATTGCACCCGCCCAGAGGGTCGCGAGCCCTCGCCGCAGATTCAAACGCGAAACAATGTCGGGGGCTTCCGGTTCTCGAAACTGTTTCATTACGGCCCTCGAGGAAATAAAACATTCCGGGATACAGGCTGATTAAGATTCGGCAGCGACGCGGTCCGCTAAAGCTGCACGAAATTGACATTGTTTGACAGAGTTCCGTGGACTCGGACGACTCGGTGAGAGAAGATGGTTGAAACAATTTTGTAATAAATTCGTTGAGGAAATAAACGTTTGACGAAATTTTTCGTAGACTGTTGAAGTTGCTTAGACTAGTTGATCTTTATCGAAACATTGCATCTGTTTAATGAAAATTCTGGTGCGAAATTAAAACTGTATGGAACGATTTCGAATATTTCAGATGAACGAGAGATTAAGTGACACGGAATGATCAATCTTCGGAGAACCGTGAAATTTGAACGGAATAGTTGCAGTATTGGAAGTGTATGGGCAGCGTTTGTTAGATTTAATCAGCTCAGCCGAAGGAATGGGAGATTAACGGATACAGGGTGATCAATCTTCCACTGTGCCAACCAGTTAAATTTTAATGATGTCGTAAGTATGAAATCAAGATCGTGTGCGAAGGTTATTAAATTCAAATATTTGAGTAGAAAGTAGAAGGGAATTAACAAATACCGGATGATCGATCACAATGATCGTAAAACTTTAATAACATTGTAGGCAGCGCATTAACATTTTATCGTGAAATTGATTGAGTTCAAGCAATTAATACGATCGTAATATCAAGTGACCTGTTTAGTTTTTTCTGCGCGTACGTTTTGTCCTTTATTTTGTAAGTTCTCCTTTTCTCGAGACTGGAGCAAATAGTAGAAGAAACATCTTCCAGTGTGTACGGTAGATTTGTAAGGGTCAGAAATCGGTTGTGCAACGTCTGCACACGTACCCGGATTGAGAACTCTGCCGAATAGGGTCATCGTCGACTTTTAAGCGAGCGGAGGCTCGTCCGTGGAAGAATTTCATCGTCGATCGCTGTCAATCGAATCAGATCGCGTTCCTCGAACGCCACCGGTAAATCGCTCGGTCTATCGGCGCTCGATTGGCTTCTCTAACGGTTTAAACTCCCGTCACGTCGTGTGCGAGCCTCGCCGCTGAAAAATCCGACACAATCGGTCGAATTTTCTTTCGACTTTGCCCGTTCGTTCCTCCAGAAAGATCATTAAGAGGTATGCAACGTCGAAACGATCGGCGGAACTTCTGCGAACGACGACGCGCCCCGGTTTGCAGAGGGATGTTTGCGCAATCGATGATAAGTTTCTCGTGGACCAGCGAGTAACAGGTACCGTAAATTACTGTCGAACGAGTAATTTGTTACCGGAACGATCCGATCGAAGATGAAAATCGCTGCCCGGACGCGGCTAAGTGATATCGATCCTGTCGATCGCGGGACACCGCGGGCCTGCCGTGATCGAGTAGGTGTTAGATCCCTATCTTGTCGTTGCTCGTGCCCTATGAATAATGGCGGCAATAACGCGCTGCGCGAAACCTTTTTTTCAATGGTTCAATTGGACCACACTTCTGTCGAACCACCACTATATGCCAGCCATTTAACTGTAGAAGCGCGACATCGAATACTTTCACGCGTGTAACGATGTTTTCGTTGGACGCTTTTAGGTTTTACGATAAACGGATACACCGTGGTACGAGACTTACTTAGAATCGTACGGAAAAATACGAGAATGCATAAAATTCGCAGACTACTTACGACAAGCTAGAAACAACTCAAAACTGTATTAAGCTTTAACGACATGAATTGTGTATGTACTTCACTGCTGCACTTTTTTCGAAAGCTTCAGCAAGCTACAAGTTCGTAAAGTTCCGCGGTCTGGTTACACATAAAGTGTTTAAGAAACGCTCGCTTGTAAGGTGTGCAGACTTCCTCATTTTCTTTTTTCCGACGTGTCTACAATATTTTGTAATTACATTTCAAAAATATAGTACTCTTAAAAGATGCAAGAAAAAATAAACGATCTTCCAACGCTGCAACGGTAAAGAATACCTTAGAAGCTGCCACGTAATTTTAACGTTTATATTTTTTCGAGAAAATTGCGACGAGTCGCGGAATAATCGTCACGGTTTTTCTCACGGTAGAGAAAGTCGAGACTACTTTCCGACGGTCTATTGTCGCGAGAGGTTTGAAATATCTCGATTATTTTGTGTCGGAGAATTTTCGTAGCTAATCACAGATGTATCAGGTATAGTGCGCGCGGAGCGCAGCGCAATTTTAAGCCGCGTTCTCGGTCCGGTGCGCCACACCCGCGCAATCGAGACGAGTCGGGCCTCGGCAGCGCGTTAATTCCGCTCGCATAAATTCTGGGATTAAGAGCATACGTTATACTTAGGGAAATGCGAGTTTCGTGCTTTTCGCTTCTCCTAGCCTGACTCCCTGACTCCTTCTCTCCCTCGCGTAACCCTTCTTTCCTCCCCTTTTCCACTCCTTCAGTCTGGCTCTCTCCCTGTCGGTTCTTTTACCCCTTTCGTGCGCTCGATCTTACACCGTGCACACATACTCTCTCTCCATTTTTCTCTCTTTTTCTCCTTCTAAAACCTGGCTTTCTTCCTGCCCGTGCAAATTGTAACGCGTGGAACGAACGAACGAACGAACGAACGAGAGACTCCGACGACATTCGTGTAACCTTCGAGAGCGTCGATGCTGTCGTTTCAGGTGGAATGAATCAGACTTAACGATGGGGAGAGCCTGCCTCTGTAATCTGGACGGCCCTGTTACTCGTCGGCCGTCGACGAATTGATTACATTTCCTGATTAGAAATAATTATTCGATTTACGATGACAAGTGCCACTGTCACAATTATTGAAGATCCTATTAATATGCTTTCGGTAGGTAAAGTGTAAAGTGTTAATAGGTTAGGTCACCTTTCAAGTTATCGCTAAAGATTTAAGCGATAAGAGATACCGGGTGATCAATTGTAGGTGGACCGAAGTACATGGGTCGCTGCGGATCTTTATTTAAAAATAAACGAATTCTACGTGAATCGTAATCCACCCGTTTCACAGCAACCACGTTCTAACAGCATCGACCATTCGAGCTCAATAAATCAGTCGAACTGACCGCTGCGTAGCGTCCAACCCAAACTACCGACGATCTTAATGCGTCGATTCGTCGCGGAGCCCACCTCCGGTCGTTCTCCAGAATTTCCAGTAATCCTGCGTGTCAAATTCATGCTCTCTACCTCCGAATTTACGATCGACACCTAACGAAGCATCGGTCCAGAGCTTAATGCGACCCTCGAAACAAGTTTTCGCGATCGGCTATTAATCTCCGGGCCGCAACAGTCCCGAAACGGAAATAATCGCGTCGAGTATCATTTCCTCGTGTCCATTACCGTATTTACATGGAAACTGTTTCAAGCCTGGAGCCCCGTCGCCGAGTGGAAATCGCGGCGGACGACATTTCACGCGTCGCGTGCTGCCTCGTGTCATTAACGACTTTCCATCGCCTCTCTCTCCCATTGTTCGAGTCACTGAATCCCGAGGCCCGCCCTTAACGAATCGGCCATCAAGAACAGTCCATTTCTCACTCGGACCGTCGCTGACCAACTAGCTCCACGGGTTTCTTCATTTGTTAGAAACCAGCCGGTCGACGTACGTACTCGATCTTTTACTCGCAATCTGTCCGGCGGCATCGCGCGAATTCAACGCTTCGCGTCGCGATTTGTTATGTGGCTAATCAGGTGTCCCTTGCATTATTCCATAGTTACAAAACTACAATTAATGTTATTGGCGCACCGGTTCGATCAATTGGAGACAATAAGCAAATTTGCAAAATATCACATGAAATTTAATTCACCGTTTCCGTCTAAATTTAGACCATTTTCAAGAATGTAAATTTTCCGTATTGCGTCTGTAAGAATTTATCAATTATTCCATAGTGTTGATTATTGTACAAGGTTATGAAATAAAGTAATGCCAAGGATTCGTAGTACAGGAAATATGAAAACTCGGTATAGAGAGATTATTCAGAAATACATAGAATACAGATGAAGCTTCTCGCTCCAGCGCTTCGGATCGACTGAAGTTAGGGTAGAAAGACGGTCTTTTTTATTTATGGTCGAAGGGTAGGAGGACCCAGTTATAAGGGATACTTATTTTTCGCTAAATCCTAAATACCAAGTTTAACACATAGACGGTATTGTTCGCTGCGTGTCGCTAATGGGCGTCCGGGTTAGATAAATATTTTTCCAACGAATGTCCAAGTAAAATACACCGACACGGAAATCATTTGGAATCGCTCGATTATTTACTCCGTCGTTGAAGTCGCGTAAATGCGAGCAAAGTCACTTCGGGGAATACGAGCAACGAGTCGAGAGCGTTAGTCAACCACGGAAACGGAACAATTAATGCCTGAAATTATAATTGTGCCTGTGTTCCGCGCATCCCGGAACTTTTTAATTAGGCGGCGCCACTTAACGTTCGACGGGAGCTGAAAACAGGCAAGACCGCCTCCGCGCCGCGCCGTATGCGTTTCCGTCATTGTGCACCATCGCCGCCCCGCGTGTTTCCAGAATTCACGAAAGTTCCGTCGATAAACAATAGTTCGTACGTCATTTGAAAAAACAAACGAGACACCGGGCACGTTCCCGGTTACTTCAATTATTATACTCTCGAAATCGAACCAGATCCCGAATGCCAGGCAGTTTCTACTATATATAGGGAGTTTGGGGGCCGGTTCACGTTCCCTTAACAACGGAATTTTAAAGATGAATAATCGTAGAATACGACCGTATTTTTATATATGTATTTGCGAAACGTCCGAATAATCTGCGTGTCAAGAACTTCCACGTTTCATATTAAAACGAGTTTCAGCATCCTGAATGATTAAAGAGGTAGTCGAATCGCTCGACCGGCCCTAAATTCGCATTTCAGCGAACGCAGCTTAGAGACGGTTCTAACTCGCAACGGACAGTAGGCAGGGCTCAGATTGGTTCGAAGGCGAAAAGCAGGACCGTGGTCGTTTATTTTGGAGGGGCCGTGTAATTTCCAAGGAACCGATACGCAGTCGCCGCGTATTATTATCAGTATCACGAGTAATTGCAACGGGCGTATCGATAATTGAGTACAAGCGAGGGGCGTGTTGATCGAGCTGGAATCGACGGGTCGAGATGAGAACGGCCTCGTTGGCTGGAACGAGGCTGTTCCGGAGAGAACGTGAGATCGAGAGAGAAACAAGGAGCGAGAGAGAGAGAGAGCAACGCGTGCAATTAAAGCGTACGCACGTTGCGTAAACGTGGAGAGCAAGAATTCGTTCGGATATTTATTGGCGTGCCGAGAATCCAACGTTCGACGACGGCAATCGTGTCGATGATTTAACCGACCGTTCCAAGATCATCGGGAAAAATGATTTAGCGGGCGTCGCGACCGGGAAAGGATCTCTGCGCGCGATATATATCGCGGAGGCCCAGGTCGTCGATTATCGTCGAATCGGCGACATAATCAACGAATCGCCATTAACTATTGCACCCGGACGTTTATTGCCGGCGGCCAGGATTTATCGGTGTTGATTCCTGCCGACGTTGCCAACACCGTTTCCGACGGAGGATCCCGGGATTAGCTCCTTCACCGTGCTACCTGGGAAACCGTGATTTTGCAATTAACGCGACATTCCTTTCGGAATTGTTGCATTGTTGGGCACCGAGCGTCGCGCGAGGGAATGCGTCTGCGATGAACGCTGTTGCGATACTGATTGGAAGATGTAGAGTGCAGGATGCTAAATTGCATTTATTCTAAGGTGGTTAGCATTCGGCGACCTAGTTTCGTAGAGGGCGGATGTTCCAATTGGATTTTGCCAGTTGACAGTCGCCGGTGTTTACGGTGACGGATTGTGTTTGACTTTGTACCTCTTGATTGAGCAGTGTGTCACGACAAGACTGATTTTGTGCATTTAGCATGAGTCAATTAGAGCGCTTGACTGCAGATCTTTATGTCGTACTGGTTGTAGCGCGTGAACGAAAAGGCGAACGTCTTAACGAACCGAATCCGAGTCGGTCCTTTATTTCAAAGGATTGTGGAGTCAATTTTCTGGGATGCATGTCGTTTGCTCGGTGACACGCGATAGCCGTGAACGCAAACCGGAAACGACTGGTCCAAGGGACGAGGGAGAACAAAGAGCGTGCAGTTAGCCCCTAGCCACTTCCGATCTCTAATTGCGAAGCCCGTCGTTAGATATCTGGTCTCGTCGATCGAGCCTTTATATCTGCAACTTCCAATCAGCTCTCTCCGTCTCTTTCCACAACCCCCGCAGGATCTTTGAGGATGTCTTCCTTCGGTCCAAGGATCTTCCTTGAAAACACCTCCGGTTCCTTCGAGACAACGATCGAACCGAGACAAGCGTCAACGATCCAACCTTTGTCCGACAACGTTACGAGTCTCCACGATCCACCGTGGGCCACACTGTTACCTGTTGAGGCGGTGGCGTGGGCGATGAAACTTTCATACACCCTCTGCACCCACACCCTCCGCCCCCGACACGATCGCTATGCAACGCAGGCCCGTGCAGCGAGAGTTAACGCTCAGCAGGAATTTTCGGGAAATGGGTCGAGTGCGAATTTTTGTAAATCTTTTAGTTTCGGAAAGCACCGCAGTCGGATCTTCTCAGTCGTTCGAAATCGAGGGTCGTTCAGCGAGTACTTGAGATCTTTTTCAGATTGCTCGAAAGCGTAGCACGCAACTGCAAGTCGAACCCAGAAATCAAATTGTTACGAATGTTAAATGAAGTGAAATGTAAATTTGTACATTTCAGGACATTAACCCTTAAATGCATTGTGTTGCCGTTTGGCAAATAGATACTGCTTAATAAAATACACAGGCATAAATAGAAAATGTAAAGAAAATATCGTGCATTTAAGGGTTAACAGAAGTTGTACAGGTACAAGAACGAAACTTCCGCAATTTCGAAATCAAAGCCGAAATAGTTGCTATTGCGTTACAAGGGCTACGGGCTGGAATTCTGATTTGTCTCGCTTGAAGGCGAATTATGTGTCCACATTGTTACAAGATGGAGGCGAATTGCAGGGTTTCGAGGCAGAGAAAGCGCTCGTATCGTACTCCCACGAGTCTTGTCCCTTATCACGCTGCGATCTCCCGATTGCCACTCCTAAAGGTTCCGTTTCTTTAAAGAGATCAGGACCTTTTCGAATCTGGAACGGTCCGTAACAACCAACACACCGACCTCGGAAGTCGCCGGTAGAGTCACGATCCGTGAAGTTAACGTTCGACCGAGAACTACGTTTAAACCGTTTCTTCTTCTTCTAATAATTTGATCATTTTTTTATTTCAAGACAACCAAATTTGAAGAATTCATTCAAACATGCTTACGAAATATATATTTATTATGTGTCACGTCCGGTGGTTCAGCCGTTATTAATAATTGATAAAATCAATCATGTATATTATATACGTTATCGCATTGCTTGTCGCGCCCGGTCGATTCAGATTTAGTTCTACTAAATCGTGGATTAAACAGTCATGGAAAATCCGAACTGTATCGTGTTTGATATCATGTTCATTGGTAAAATGTCGCGAGTGTGCATCTGAAAGTGGAATCCGAAAATTTTTAAGACTTTGAAAAAGCACATATGTGGAATATCCTGCAAAATAATCTACAATCAAAAAGAAGCGTATGTTCGCAAGAAATTCAAGAAAGTTGAAGTATGAATAATATGAAGAAAGTGTAGAATGATAGGCTGACGTTCAGGTCAGCGGATTAATGAGAATTTAGTAGATCTCGAAAGGGGCACAGCACGTTTTCCGTTCGCAACGTCTGACAGAGCTTCTGGTTTTCTTCCAGAGAGCGGATCCGAGCGAATTTTTCGTGGACACGCGATCATACCGAGAAGTGCCGACGTCCGCATATGGCCGTGACGGACAACTTTTCCTTATCCTTCCATTACAAACCCCTAGCCAGTGTCCCCCAATTTCCGTCGTCTCATTGGACGGTGAACGGACAACGCGTCAAATCTTCTGGCCCATGCACCAATTCTGTCTGCTCGCAGCAAGAATGCTTCTCGATAAGTCTGTCGTTGGTTTACGATAACGAGCGACGTGTCACGATTCGGGGGATGCTGTCTTGACCGGCTAACAGTTGCAATCCGTCGCTAACGATCCGTCAAAGCGACGGGGACTGGGGTTCCGAGGAAATTCTGAATGAACGATTTGCTACCATCCAGTCACGTGTACCCATAAAAATACAAAAATTGTTGTTCGCTACAATTCGAGGCATCTTCTTGACCAAAGTTTCACCCTTAAATGCATTGCGTTGCCGTTTGGCAAATAGATACTGCTTAATAGAATACTTAGGCATAAATAGAAACTGTAAAAAAAATATCGTGCATTTAAGGGTTGACTTGAACCATGATCCGAATTTTTGAAAAACTGAGAATAACTATTTATTCCGATCCAGAGAAGTTGAGGGGTTGAAAAAGATGCTGGAGGCTGCAGGCTGCAGGGGCGTCGGGACGAGTTGATAATTGGACGCCTCGTTACTCCGCGTTACTTTCTCGGCTTTCACCCCTTTCACCCCTTTCTACGGTAGTTTATTCTTCGGGGGCCGAGGCTCGAAGCATCGCGGCAGCCTGTTTAAATCGTGTCGGGTGGCGGGCCAGCTCGCGACGCGAAGGTTCGAGGGTGTTGCGAGTCACTTCGTTAGCCGGCCGGTGAAAAAGCAAGAAAGTCCCCGCGACTCTCGTTAACGGTGGCTGCAGGTGTGCAGCCCGTGAAATTGCATCGCCGTCGTGGTGTGTTTGGTCCCCTTTTTCCACGGGCATTATGCGTGCACGGGAGAGCCAATAAATCTGGCCGAGGGCCGGCGGCGGGATTCACGGAGACCCTTATCCGTCCGCCATCGGATTATCCGTTGCTACCCTCGGTGTCTTCGCGAGCCGTTTAATCCGCCGGACGCGACCCTGGAGGATCTATTAAACCGCGATAACATCGGTGAACCAGTTCACGAACGAAAGCGATCCCGAAGCCTGCTTCGATGCTCGCTACCTTATCCTCGTTTCTTGGTTATGCGGATAGCGGTATAGCAAACGGCTTTCTCTAATCGGTTGACGATATTCTTCTTACCTGTTATCAACCACAAAAATCCCACGCATTCAAAGTAATTTAATCGTTATAATCGAAATTGCAGAATTAAATTTTAGCACCGAGAATTGAATTGTTGATTCATAAATATTACGCAACGTTATTGAATCAGTAATGGTTTCTATGATGAAAATTTCCAATACAATTACATTAATCTCGATTACACCACAACATCAAAATCCAGTCTCTCGCAAACGGAAATGTTTCCCATCTTTTATGAATCGAATTTTGAATGTTACTCGAAATTGCCAGGATAACGTGGTATCCTCCAACAAGGTTTGAAATAACCGATTGGTCTACGCATCGATAGTATATCTGATTCGTCATTTCGGAGAGTTTCACGGTTTGTCCCAGTAGCTTACAAGTAAGACACGAGCACAATACGTGGTTTTGTTTTTCTATAATTCTTAAGTTAATTTATTAATCAAGTATGTTGACACATTTCAAAAATTATTTTAAACGTGCTCTCATCAACAGAATATCACCTTTCGTGTTTTTTTAATAATTCACAGACGCAATCACTATTTTCTTGAAAAGGGTCTAAACGAAGACCGAAACGTCGACATTAATATATTGCAAAATTGCTTTTAATTAAATTGATCGAACCGGTGCGCCAAGAACATCAATTTTAATTAAACATACGACCGACAAAAAGAACAGTTATTCTTGAATTGTGTAGCGAAAAGAAATTCAGTTTGAAAATTTTTTCATGAAATAGCACAAAGAAGGGACCGTTCAATACAGTTCATTATTTAATCTCTCGAAAGCCGAGCCTTTCTCCCGAACGCGTTTCCCGGCGATTCTCCAACATTCCGCGTTAAATTTTTCAGCACACCCTGGCGAAGGTGTCCTTGAGGCCCCCCGTTCCAACCCCTGTTTCCGGCTGAACTCGTTCACCCTTGGAACGACGCGAGTTTTATTCAGTTTTCCAGTGAATCCGGAGAGTCCCGTCTGCGAGCCGCGCTAACGATTCCGCCGGAAAAGTTCCGGGGGCGTCGAGGAGCCGAGAAGAGCAGGATGGAAATTAAATAATTCCGCGGGCGCAGACGGGCCTGATCTCTTCGCGGATCGACCCGACAGCGCACACAGACCTGTACGCGTCCTCGTCGGCCCAGCAGAGTAGAGGAAATTCCAAACCAGCTGGAGTTACAGGGCCGGCCTTGATTGGCTCCGCGTAAATCTCTTTGATCGTAAATTTATCTGGCTCCGCGACGTCGCCTCGCGATTGTCACTGACGAACCACTCCTGCGCCGCATCGTTTCCAACCGTTTCAACGGTTGATTCGTCCCTGGAATGGACAATGGCGGTCTCCTCGCGACAGACGCGATCCCTCAAACCCTCCGCGACCACTTCAAACTTGTGCGACAGAAAATTCCACGAGTGGAATCTTTTGCATTCGGCCATTTGATATTTTTTGATACTCACGTTACTTCGTTCTTATGTCTGTTCACTTTGATCAACAATTTGAAAGTTGCACGGTAACCAGTTAGGCGAGGAAACTTTCAAACTCCTGTATTATTAACTTCGTGCAGTAATTTAACGAGTCACACTCCTCGTGAAGATCCCATACAAAGTCAATCAATTACGAATGTCACGGCCCTCTTCCCAAACAAAAGAAAACTGGAGTCGCCTGCAATCAATGTCCAAGCAGAACAATCCATGCAGCCGCACAAGAACATTCACTTTCCATTCCCTCGTATGATATTTCTGGGGACAAAGACGTTTCAATCTCTGCAACTGTAAAGAAAACAATATGGTCCAGGGAGAAACATGCGCATATGCGGCAAACAAACTCAACAATCCACTTGCCGATGTACATCCTCAACACGAACTCAACGCAACAACAGGAGAACTCAAAGCTACTTCTCTAGAATGAATTCTGCACTTCACCACTGCGCACCATCCTCCGCGATCGCATCACAAATCAACCAAGCAGTGATTGCATCGCGAATCAATCAATACTTCCCTGTCACACAACATTCCAGAGAGCTGTACATGCGGTCAATAATTGCAAGAAAGTCATTTCGCGTGCCGATGCGGTTTGCACGGATGCGTAAGGAGTAAGGTCTACCGTGATAGACAGTAGTCTCTTCCCGAAGTTGTTCTTCGGAAAAAGAACGAGAGCTAATCGGTCCGCAACGAAGGCTGATGGGAGGACGATGCGGGCAAACATCGACTGGCTGGAAAATATATTTCCGACGTCGGGAATTTCGCGAGTAAATAGAGAAGTTGGTCGGCCTGTATGCGACACTAACGAGCGGCGAAACTTCGAGAGTTCGCTCGGGTGATCCTGCACAGGGTGGATCCTGGATGATCAGGCCACTTTCCAAGTCCCGGGTGACGTTCTCGCCTCCTCTATTTTTCGCCTCTTTTGCTCTCTGCCGGCCAAGCCGCGCGGGACTTTTGCTCACGTACCACCACGCAGGCACCGGTTCAACGGCGGCGATCCGTTTCCGCAAAGTCGGTCAACTTATCGCGGCAATTAGGGATCAATTAACCGGCACCTGCGCCGACTAGCAGATCGATCTCTAATTGCCCGCCAAATTGCTCGGCCGGCTTGCCGGAGATACTCGATCGCGGATCGGAATTACATCGGCGATTACGTCGAATGGCAGGAAACGCGGGTTTGTTCGAAAAGGCGGGATTTTCCGAAGCAGGCCGCGTAAATTGCTCTATCTTTCGACAGGCAACGCGGACTTGCTGATTGGAACGCTTGTTCTTCGAATGATAACCCGTTTCCATGAAGAAAACGATTAGCCATCGGCAGGGCTTGCAATCGATACCTGCGCGGCGCCGATTAGCCTGCCAATGTTGCTTCACCCTACCGAACCGCCAGCTTACTACACTACCGTAACTTGAAGCTAAAATAATTTTGGCCTAGACAGAAAACGTGTTTCACCGAGCTATTTTTCAAGAGGCTTGACGCTTCAGAAATACGTGAACTCCGTGGATCGGAGAAAGTTTTTTATTCGCGATAAAAGATGCAGAACCGTACCGAAAGTTTTGTACGTTCTTCTTCGATGCGATGGGCCGTGTAAATTTTTAATACGCGTTGCGTACGGTGCTTCGATGATTACGTGATCCCGGGAAAAATGCAAGTTCAAGCTGTTCAAAGTTCAGAGTACGCTGTTGAACGATGGGCAACGCGTGGAAGACGCGAATTTGTGCGGAACCAACGTCTACACCCACGTACAAAGACACAACAGGTCAAAATCTCGGTAAAAGAAAGCCAACCAAAGTTCGCGCGCACCTACTTCGAGTTCCCCGGCTTAGCGTCGTCGAAGGCTTCCAGCATGGACTACGCTAATCCGTGGAGCAAGCGCGCAGAAAAATGTAATCTCCGATAGCCCAGTTTCTCGGTGGAAACTTGTACAATCTCGACGGACAAATACATTCGAGTTACTAAGTTATCCGAATGGTCGGGAATCCCTCATAGAAGAAGAACGAACAACTTCCCGGATTTGCCGTTGTTTAGGGGCCGAGAAGAACAATGGCCGCGGGCCTTGAGCCACAAAACTGTAAGTCGCATTAAATTAATCCCCGGGAGCGGAATAAAAACGGGGAACTTCCGACGTGGCTAAAAAAGGGAGAAAACGGGAGAGAGAGAGAGAGAGAGAGAGAAAAGGATACTGGATTCCCCATACCGTGTTTTTCACCTGTCGACAAACGGCTGGTCTGGGTTAGGTCCGGGGGATGAGGGGGTGGATCTCGTTCGGGACCTGCACGGAGGGCTCGAAAGGATTATCCTATAATTAATATCCGGGATGCAACAGATGCGTGACGGCTGACGAAAGGTAAAATAACAAGCGGGCACCACGGCCACGGAGAGAAACGTGCGGCGAAAGAGGAAGGAAAAATAAAGGAGGTGGTAGATTCGAAAAGCCACCTCCCTCGATCCCTCGGCTCCCTTTTCTTCCAATGTATCCATTCCGCCGGCGGGTTTCCGGCTTTCACGGGTCTCCATGGTACCCGAAGCTTTGTGTCACCGGGAAAATTTACCGGGGGGTGAAAGCCGAGGATTTTGATCCAGTTTCTTTATCGTGGCCCGTATTTCAAGATATTGCGCAACGCTTGGGAATGCACACGGTCATCGGATACCGTGTGTTCGACGGGAAGTCGAACCGTTAAAAGGCCGGATTACGGCGCGGCAGTTTTAAGAAATGGACGGGCTACACCGAACGTCGATGCAGCAGCCGTAGCTTCGAAAGCGGCGCGGCGAGCATATACGGCGAAAAGTTTTCGGTGCAACGCGTTTCGATTTTTCAGAGGAAATTCTATGTTGTAGTTGTGTCGAAAGTATGTTTTCGGAGAAGGGAAACGGTAGATTTTCGTCGTCAGGGGATTCCCGTGATGTCCCGACGTTGTTTGGTCCGCGATCCGAGGGGTGAAGATAATGAAAAGTTTAATGAAAAACGTGGATTAATTGGAAAGGGACGAGAAAAATGACGGGTGCGGCCAGTGACAGAGAGGCTAAAGGAGCGTTTAATTTCATCGTTGTAGGCAGAACGAGCCCAAGAAGTGGATACAAACAACCCGGGAAGTTAGCCTCTTGGTTTCCCTCCTGGCTCCACCCCGGCGTCGTCGCCGCTGCTTGAGAGAATGCCAGCAGCTTTTCTTGCGAGCTCGCAAGAAACCGGCCGGAATTGCCAGCGTTTTACAAAGATCCTCAAACTTTTCGGTACGAGACACTTCGTCCTTTGACGCGACACTTTGTCAGAGCTCCATGACAATGCAAACCAATCTGCGGCGTACAATGCTACGCTGCGTCCGCGACAGCTTACAGAAAGAGCTCAAACGCGCCGGGAGTGACTATTCCTCGAGGACACCTTCTTCAGCGTCACAAATTCTCCTTCAAGACTGAGAACATTGGTAATCGTTTTATCATTGAATTGCGGAAGATTTAACGAACGCGAACGAAACAATCATAAAACAGAAATCCCTTTCATAATCGCAACAAACAGTGATCCGAAAGTGTTCGATCAGTAACCGATCAGCACCCGGTCCAATGTATGATTCAAAGTGAAACTTCCTAGTGAATTTTCCGAGAGAGTTCCGTAGACGTTTCGCCAACTGCAAGATCAGTATTGATCACCTGGAGTCTACGGTACCCAGATTATTTTCACGCGACGAATGTTCTCGTTGAGTATCTCGAGGTTCCCAGAGTTCTCAAGCATCTTAAGCCCCGGATGC
This sequence comes from Lasioglossum morio, assembly GCA_916610235.2. Taxonomy (NCBI): domain Eukaryota; kingdom Metazoa; phylum Arthropoda; class Insecta; order Hymenoptera; family Halictidae; genus Lasioglossum; species Lasioglossum morio. The sequence goes on along the minus strand of OU744325.1, from coordinate 26,863,461 downwards.
GTCAGACAGAAGCCTGTTTGATAATCGGCGATCAAAATGCTGTTAGCGTTTCGCATTGAAACCGCGGCCTAGTAAGCCGGGTCCTTGGAAGACAAACGAACCCGGGGGCAGATCTACACGATGTCCCTGTGGATCATTAGGCGACCGCTTAAGGTTGCCTCTCGTGTCGGGCCGCTCGTAATAGAGGTTGTTTGTTTCCCAACGGAAATCTTATGACGTGCGGACCCTCCTCTACGCTGTTTCCCGTGCGATCCCATTTGTTCCGCCCACCGCTCTTGCGAGCTAGACCCGCGATCCTCGTGTAACGCAACATTCAAACTAAAATTTATACTTTCGTTCGTCACGAGACCGGCTGGAAAGGTCGCTGCACGATTACCGGATTACCTTCGAGAGTGTTTTCCTCGGAACCTAAAACCACGAAAGACCTGCTACCTTTTTCCCCCGAAGATCCTCTCGATTTTTCCTGAACGAAAGTGGACGCTTCGAGGGAGGTTGATGGAGAACGGGAACTTTGCTCAATGTCAATGGGCTAGCTTTCCTCCGGTATTTCGGACAAAATGCAATGAAGCATTTCATTTATTGATTTATTGTTTATTTTAATGAGGTCGCATTAACAGCTAGGTCATTAGCGACCACATGATTTACGATCAAAAGTGTTTTACATGTTACTTGTGGTAGGGGTTACAGTTAATGGTTATATTGCGATAGGGAGTAACAAAGGTGGATTTATATCAGTTTATAAAAAAAAGAGGATTTGAAAAGGATTGAAAGGATGAGGATTGATGATTGAGGATTGAAAAAAGAGGAGGACGTTTCTAATGTTGTCTTCATCTAGATTTATCTCGAGGTAATTTTTTTATGGCAAAACTGGTTCGTTCTGAAGAGAATCTAGGACATTCGAGGAAGATATGTTGGATGCTGTTGGAACGAAGCATTTTAATCTGTGGTGTTTGATGCGTTTATAGTATTAGGATATTTTTCAAATATATTTGGGAATGGGACTGAGTCAGTACTTTTATTTTGCGAATGGTACTGAACATTCCTTTGTTATTTCCTCGAATTTAATACGTAATTGAAACTCGCCTTGCGGAGTCCGGCAAACAGTACACGAATTTCTCACAGCGAAAGAAACTACAATATGTTGTTCACGGACCATATACGCGAGAGGAGAAACGTCCGAGACGTTCTTAAGGAGCGGAGAGGATGAGGAAGCAACCCGTTCGCCGGTAGGCGAGCGACGAAGCAATGGGCTCATTTTCGGAATTGCTTAAACGCGCGTGTAATTGAATCCAGCCTGACCCGAAATTGGACTTGCCGCATGAATCCGTAACAGGCCGGCCGGTATCCTCGACTTATTAGCGAGTAAACGGTGGAAAGGGCATCGAAATTACGCGAAGTGCTTTCCTATTATCGATGATAGTCAGCGGGGCCGGTGTGTTCGACCACCGGCAGCCGTAATTATTCGGCCCGGGAGTTTTCGTGGGCTCGAAATTACCGTAATGACGGCCAAGTCGTGAAGCAGGCCGGCCGCTTTTGTGTCGTTCACCCCGTTCCGCGCGTTTCATCCGCCGCGATGCACCGAAAAATAATCGAGCATTCCTCCAAATTAATACCTAAAACAGGTTCGATAATTCGAGATTATTTTGAATTTTTTATTCGTCTCCTGTCACGCAGAGACGGTCGCCAAGGGAAAGTGTGAAATCGACTCGATCTCCTGAAAGAACAGCCTGCAAAAGCAGTAAACTTTGGCGAACTTCGGGTTCACGCAACCGATTTCCACGTTGCAGTACGTGTAAACTGCGATCGACGGACCATTTTTCGAGGGCTGAAGGGTCTGCGTGGTAAACCCGAAAGCTGGTAAATTCGTCGCAGGGACAAGTGTTCGGTAAGAAACGGAGATTAACGGCGCATCGATCAGGGCTTATCGAGGCCGAAGGACCCCGTCGAAGTGTCTGCTACTCCGCAAGGTATCAGCGTGCTGCGCCTTCCGTTCCTCGGATTCTTTCGCTTTTACGAGGCGAAACTCATTTACGCGGCGGGATTTACGACGCTGCGCCCCCTCCATCCGCTAAATGGACTCGACTGTTCGAACTCCGTTCACCTTTCTGTACCGCCTTGCCGCTTTTTCTCGAGAAATTATCGTCCGGCCGCGGATATGCCCGTGGAACCAGTTCGTGGATTCACAACATTCGCGTTTTAATATAAATTGTGTTATATCGATCGTAATGTTGAATAATTCTTTGTGGTGATGTCAGCGCACAGGTTCGATCAAAATAAAGAACAAGCAATCTTGCAATTAATAAATTCTCAACGTTTCGATCCTGATATGAATCATTTTCAAGAGAGAAAATTTTTTTTAATGCACCTGAAAAATTAATATCTCTGTAACGTGTGTTAATCGGATAAAGAATATGAAGGTAAAAAATTACTTTGTCTTACTTGCCTAAACAAAAAGTTGTAAGTGAGAACTTGTAGAATGAAAGTTTTAGTTTAAGTTTTTTTCTTTAAGCAAGTAAGACAAAGTATTTTGTTACCTTCATGTTCTTTATCCGTTTAACAAACATTACAAAGATATTCATTTGTCAGACGCACGAATAAATGTTTCTCTCTTGAAAATGATCCATGTCAGGATCGAAAGGTTGAGAATTTATTAATGCTTTATTTTGATCGAACCTGTGCGCTGATATCACCACAAAGAATTATTCGCATTTTGAAATCGAAATCGAAGAAAACGGGTTTAATAATCGGTCGCTCAATTCGAGGGTCCTATAACATAATTTCATCGTCTAATTCCGGCGTCTGAGTGTCTCCGTTTCTTTGACCACCCCTTTGGCTCGGACCCTGAAGATTCGCAAGAAGTTTCCATCGGCTACCGGCGCGGAACTCCTCCGCTGCGGAAACGGTTCTCCGGAATTGCGAGCTCTTGATATGCCCCGGTGAAGTTTCGCGGCCGCGACAAAGTGGGGAACGCGGTTGTACAGGTGCGTCTTTTCGAATTACCCGGGGAACTTTAAGTGAAAAGTTTTTTTTACCCGAAGCCGGAAGCCCGGCGCGAGCGCGCCCTTTGTCGCGACGACTTCAACATCCTCGGCCGCCGCTTCTCGTGTACCGCTTTATTTTATGCGAGCCGCGCGGATTTTCGCGAAATGCTCAAAGTTTCAAAGGAGCCGCGCCGCACCGCGTCGGGAAAACAGGAAGCAGGATGCTCCCAGTTCCTGGACAAACTAGCCGTCCGCGCGCACCTCTGTTTACTGACGATAATTCACCCCTACCTCGCGACTTCCTCTCGGTTAATTGTATCGTCTGCTCTTCTTGGAAAAACATGGCCGCCCCGGTGCTCTTACAGACGTTCTTACGGAAGCTCGCTTTTCACCGGAGTGAATTTTTTAAGCTTCTCGTCGTGCGCTTTCTTGGAAATGATCCTATCGGCTTCCGAGTCGAATGGTTAGAATTGAATCATTTAAAAGTTCTACCAATGTAATCGTTATTTGCTAAATATCGTAAAAAAAAATAACGATTCTTGAGGTACGAATCATCTTGCAGACACAAAAAGAAGCATTTCGAAGGGCCGTCTCCTCTCGTTAATTGGCTCGTTTATCATTTTCTTCGGGGATCCGTGTAAACTGTAGCAAATCCCACGGCCAGAAATTAACCGAGGAATTTGGTTGAGTTCCCACGGATCCGATGTAAATTATTCATCCCGCCAGGGGCTATCGACGCTCAATTTGCACGGAGTTTGAGCAGCCTTGAGATTTCATTCTTCATTCGGGGAAACCGGCGTTTGAATTCGTGAGTGGGATCGTGGGATCGGTGATTAGAATCCCGGTGTTTGGACGGGAGACCTTTGTCTAAATTCGGAACGTTTACACGGGATATTTCGATGTGATTTTTAATCGTTGATTAAGCATCAACGGTTTGGTTTAATAACACCTGACGAGAGAGTATTTCTTTCGCGGAAGCACGATACGCTTCGTGATATTTCTAGCTATGTTTGCACTGGTTGCAATTCCTCCTCGGATTCGAATTTCGCCAGATATTTTTGTTTTATTAAATATTAATACCGAGTCGGTGCGACTCGGAAACAGGCCAGATATTTCAAACAATTGTACAGAGAGAGAGAGAGAGAGAGAGAGAGAGAGAGAGAGAGAGAGAGAGAGAGAGAGAATCAGAGCGAACCAACGACGATTAAAAGTAGATCGAGCAGCTTCGGAGGGTGCCGACCGATCTTCGGTTCGCAATTAATCGGTAGGGGTGGGGACGACCCCGGGACCTAAAATTACAAAGACGAATTAATGAATGGGGTGGGTCGGCTCGTGCGAAAACAGAGCGATCTCTGATACAACACGAAGAGAACGACGAAGTCAAACAATTCGGGATCACGTAGCAGACGAAGCGAGTCAAGACGGTCGTAACCGGCGGATGAGGGAGGAGTCGCGGGGTGGCAAGGGGGTTGGACGGAAAGAAAAGTGACAAGGGGTTGCAGAGAAGAAAGGAACCGGGTCGCGGGGCGAGAAAGAGAAGTCTTAACGATCGGTCCACGAGTCCTGTGCCGTTAAATGGCAACGCGGAGCGCATTATCGTGGTCTCACGTCCAGAAGGTAGCGCGTCGAAAACGCTTCGGGGTAACTTTTGCTGGTCGCTTTTTATCCTTTAAAGCCTTTAGTCGGCCGGAAGTATCGGATTACGGTGTTCGTGTACTTGCGTACGGCTTTCTGGACCCTCGTACCTTTTCCTATATATATATATATATATATTGTATATACGTGCACGTTCTACACACGAACACGCACGTACACATTATATGAGAGATGGACTTAAATCCCCGTTCCTCTTCTTCTTCTTCTTCGCCGGGCCCCTGTTCTTTTTCGTTTATTTCTCTTTGCCGAGGAGAAGGGGAGCAGCAAAAAAAAAACGGAATATCGGCACAGAATTAAGACGAGTTTATTCGACAGGTACGCGGGCTTTCACAAGCGGTAATCGAACGTCGAAGAATCGGGTGAAAGCAGGGGGACGATCTCGTTCGATCCGTGAATCGACGACTGTCTCGTTCTTTCGGATTACTCGACGATGAAGAGGTTCTTGTCGGGCTCGAGAACCCCCACGCGTGTCACGGGTTTCTTCTCGATAGCGTGGGCCGTCGAACTTCCTGTCAGTTCGCGAGAACGTGCTCCGCAAGTTTCGAGGACCCGCGAAATGCGATTCACGACGCTGCGTTCCGCTGCCGAGATTCCGTCGCTTTTGCTTCGAACAACTCGCGCGAGCAATCGATGCGAAGTGGAAATTAGTAAAACGCTAAGAGACATCTCTTGTTGTCTCTACTTTCCACAGGAACCACCGATGGTCGTCGAAGCTGACCCATAACACTAGCGTAAGCAGAACCGTGTTTAGATAATGGGATGACCTCCTTATATCTCTCACCGCCAGCCCTATTATGTCACAGGGACAGATAACGATAGGCATTACTTGATCTAACTGTTACGACTGCAGGAAATGAACACTGCGCTTGATCGACGTTTGCGTTTTCCAAGAAACAACATGCGCGGCACGTTTCGACAACGAGACGATCTGCAACAATATTTGCATCGCGAAATGACTCGCGGGATTCGACCGTGCGAAAACATTGTCGCTTGGTTCCAGTTGCTGTTTCTACTTGGAACGTAATCTCTCGTCGAGTTTACGTGTTATCGATCTGTAAAAAATAGGTTGACGATCGCGCGACGCGCTGACAGCACATTTGACAGCATTTTTGGTGGGTAAAGCGTCGGTTAATCCCGATCTTTCATGCGTCTCAGCGGGGAATCAATAACGGAGAGGGCCGGCCGGTTATCCGGCGCGATAAATTCAAAGATAGACACGGTGTTTAACGCGGTTCTCCCCTAAAGCCTGATCGCGGTTCATATACATGGCGTCGCGTAGCATCGCGGCGCCGGGAAATCGGGATCAAGTCAACCGTCCCGCCCCAGCCGTGTGTAACAATCGTCGAGTGCTGCGGTAAGCGCCTTACAGGATGTACAGCTTGACGCACGGAGGGTGCAAGAAACCCCGTCGCCATTGTTTTCGGCTTATAACCCGGCCCAGCACGCACCAGAGTTCTCTCTCTCTCTCTCTCTCTCTTTCTCATCTGGCCTTGTTCAACAGTCGCCCAGTCATCTCCCTGTCCTCCAGGGGTCTTGATTCCCAGCACAATGAGGTGCCTCAATGGACGTCCGACGCTGTTCCACTCTGTTCCAACTCGTTTCAACTCGTTCCGGATCGCGGCAGGTACTCGGAGACTTCTCTCCGCTCTTGGCTCCAACAGTCTTCGTTCCTTTCAGTCAAGTTTTCGGATTTTTCGAGTTTCGTGGCATCCGGGCCTCGTTAGAACGGTCCAGTTGGCTCGCGCGATTAACTGGAAACCAATGAGCCCTCTCGAGAAGTTCGCGGCAACTCCGGATCCCCCGGCTGCGTTTAACGGCGGATCGTCCGTTTTCTTCGGCAAAGTGATTATCCTGGATGGCCACGCTCCGCTGCCGACAACCCGGTAAACCTCGCGTCGATTCCCCGCTCGCTGATAATTGATAAGAGCCGGAAGTTCGGTGCTGAGATCCATTGATCGGGGACAGCGTTCGAGCTGCTCGGGGAAAATTCATGGTGGCGTTCTGGTATGTATTGTACGAGCTGCTCGATCCACGATACACTATACTTATTGGTATAGACATACCTATTCTAGGGTATTTATCAGTGTCACCAATCTCCACGTGGAAAAACAGTTTTTTGTTTGTGGTAACACTGATAAACGTACATATGTATCAGCCTAACGCTTCAGTTTTGCTATGATTCCACATTTTTTTTCATTTTTTTTTATTAATATCTTTATTGCTATTAATAGATCCGAGTGGATTCAAGCCCTATATAGTTTTGTTGTTACGATTCCACGTTGACAGTCCTGACTAGGCGTCATCTGGTCCAACTAGCTTAACTAAAATTGGCTCTAGACTTGCTATAGACTCTGTCTTCATTAACGGGATATCACAAAAAGATTTTTTGACTGATATGATGGGGCACAGCGGGGTGCGATAAACCTTCCTCTATCAAATGAACCGTTGTGCAGCTCAAAATATGCTGGTATAAGGACAAACAACCGAAGCCCGCAAACCCACGTTTCTACACAAAATCTTGTAAGATTGTAGTTACTTGCTAGTTATGTCACATGGTGTGCTTATCCCCTTATTGTCTAATATTATTCCCAGCGATGTTAGTTTCACCAACGATCCATCGTCGTTTAAAACCCTTTAATAGTAATTTGATAATTCGCATGCGGGCCCCTTTCGCATTGTCTTCGCATAAACACCGAGCATATCCGAGCGTGATACGAACGCAGTCACGCGACTGAGATTACATTCCCTGGTCTCTCTTCATGGTTGACCTCCTCGAGAGCGTAATCACAGTTTCCCGCATTCAACGGTGTTAATATTATTCATACTTCTGCTGTCCACGTAATAAAATCAATGGCAAGGAAGAATATGTATATATATATTTTACTGCTCGGCCATTTGATCGTGTACGCATGCAGGCGGTTGGTAAACTTGTACGTGTCCGCGATTACGGCGCACCTCCGGGACTTGTCTTAATAGACACTGCTTATCGACCGATTCGTATTCTTTAAACGTTAGTTAGAGAAATCGAAAATATATGTAGATTTCCATGAAATCGAAGTCTCCGCGGTTATCGCTTCTATAAATTACAGTCCAACGGTGTGAACTTGTGGGAACGTCTACGGTAATCGCGAATTGGATATTTTGTAACTTTATGATGGCTTTAATAATGGTACGGCAGTACACATTCGCGTTTAGAGATGTTAGAAAAATCGTCGCGATGTCGAATCGAGTGGTGATCTGCAGACTCTGACTGGAGCACGACGAAGCGAAAGAGCTATTGGTTAAATTAAGAAAGAAAAATTCCTGAAAGTCTATAACGAGTTAAGTCTTCCTCGGTTAACGAGTTAATGAATCACCGCGACTCTTCTGACGTCGTATCAGCTCCGAAGAATGTAGAAAAAGACGATGAACCCGTTTGGAGCAGTGCACGCGCGTCTTCCTGGTAATAAAGCGCTATCTGAGAGGCTCGGCCGAGTTAGCCGGCGATTCATTAATATTACAGGCTCGCGTTTAATTGCCGGCGAGCCAAGGTCGTCGGCAGCACCTTCCAGACAGAGCACAATATCCGTTGACCCGGGCAGAAGAAGTCCAGCGGAGCGAGCGGATAGCAACGGCGGCGCGGCGGCGCGGCGACGAAGGTAAGCGAAGGGAAGCTAGCGAGCGTGGCGGCGGCTAGACGGGTAGGTAACTGGATTCCGCGAGTTTCCAGGGCCCAGGATTAACAAAACCTCAGAGGTCCATTGTCTCGGCTCGAGGCTCCCCGCTTCGATCGCGCGCGCGGAGTTTCTTAGCTAATTTCTTGGCGCGTGCAGCGGAAATGGGTGGAATTGCGCGCGCTAGAAGAACGCGGCTGGGCCGGGCCGGGCCTGGGATGCCGGGGAACGGCTCGCAGATAAGGTCGAAAAGGTAATCAAACTCTCGCCGGCTTGGCTATTAATTACCGGCTGCCTCTTACGCGCCACGAATTCCAAAACTCGTCGCCCGCCGTTGCGAGCTCGCCACCCCCCCATGTCTGAAATTCGACGCTTCGAGGAAGAGAGCCCGTCGCGACGCCGAGCTGCCCCCCGAAACAGCCTTCTCCGCCACCCCGACTTCCACCCCCGCGAGGTTTGACTTTATAATCCTGCTTCCGGGACGGAATTCCGCCTGACAACTGAAACCGTCTGAATAAACATGAACGGCACCAACGCGACGCAAGCGCGACACTGCTTCCCGCGTAATTAGCGCCGAAGACGCAATCCGACGCGGCTGCCAGAGCCGATTGACACATTCGTGCATCGTTCCCGGTGCATTTTCATACTTGCCAGTCAGATCGTTCCGACGACCATGATTGGCTCAGAGTTCAAGTCGAAAGCGACAAAGTTGCACTGATTCTTTTTTTTTCTTTTGTTATTTGTAAGCACTTGAAACCCTTCTGGGTTTATTTTGCTTTACACGAATAATGCAAGTAAATACAATAATGTGGAATACTTCTCTTAACTGTGACAACTATACTTCTCTCGAGTTTTAAATGGGCGAACCAAAGTACTGAGCTTTCATTAAAGAATTTTTGAAAGTATTTTGTTTCCCTTAAAGAGACCTTGATTTTTTATTACTTGAAAAGTACGTTCTTTAGCTTGTTTTATTAAACTTCTCGAACAATTCAGTGTATGGGATCGCAGGAATATTTACAGTATTCATTGACGTCGACGATTTGGCTGCCCTGTCTGCATTTTCATTGCCTTGGATTCCAAGATGCGATGGAATCCAACACAGTTTAATGAAGCTGTTACGATTATTATTGATCAGAAAATTGTATTTTCATTTAATTTGAAGAATGTATGGGTTAGTTTTAATGCCTACTTTGGAGCTTTCCAAAGCCAGGAGCGCGCTGAGAGAGTCAGAGAATATAAGAAAACTGAGATGTCGATCTTATGAGATCGAAAGACCGAATTCATTTAATGTAGCCAACGCTCGCGAATCCAGATTTTATTGGTCAGAGTATGTTCGATACCACCACCGCAGAGTCAATCTCGTGATTGTGGTAATGTTAAATCTGTACTTCGTTTTATCACCAACTGCGGCAATAATGGAATGCATTGAAAAATCTGGGACAAGCGATCCTTTGATTTCGCGTCTCCTGGTTCTAGTGTTAAATTCCTGGTTTGACGAGAGCTACTCTCGTGTATCGACGGATTGATCGTCCATAAGAGACAGAACCGGTTGTTTACACGAGGTTTGTATGGCTGTCACAGCAGAAGCGAGATGCGATATTAACTGCAAAAACAGTAGAATTTGTAATATTCAATTTTCTCGGGACTTCATTTCCGAGGGAATCGATTTCGACGTTGCGTCGAGAGCATCGGTGGATATTGCGCACGGTGATATTCACCGACTGTATCTGCTGTGTAATAAATGCTGACGACGGTAGTCTCTCTGTTTTCCATCGGTTTAATGATCTACCTCGTATTTCGATTCGCGCCGAGTTATCGCGAAAGCGAATAATACTGTAATTGTCGTTGCTTATAAACATTAACAAAAGTGAGAGCAGTCATTAACAAAGCGGCGCGATCGTCCGAATGGTATTCGGCGACAAACGGAGCTAATTTTGCGGGCTTCCGATGCGAAAAACGTGCTTCCTGTCGTCCGCGATTTGACTCCAATAAAGGACTGATTGAACTCTTGTTTCTGACAAACGAGTAATTGTTCACAAATGATTTGCTACATATAAATTCTCGGAGTGTGCCCAAGAGATTTCCTGATTCGCGTACGAGAGTCGCATCTGTTCCTAGTCTCACCTTTTCTCTTCTTTTCTAGGGTCACGGTGGTTCGTCGAAGGAGGTTAAAGCTGCCTTCATACAACGGCGCTGGCGCTGAGCGCCAGCGCCAAAAGTCTCAAATTTCGAGCTCGAGTTAGCGGCTCCCTCCTGGGCCTGCCCGGGAAAAAGGTTTCCATGGGCCTGTTTTCCG